>OX344800.1:16009433-18419433 GCA_947034925.1 Eudemis profundana
TAAGTTAGATTTGAACTGCAACCCCATCAGAAAAGGAATTTTCAACGTTCCATTAGGCATATTAAAATTATACTTTTTAATATTTATGAAGAATAATGTTATACTAAGTCATTGTTAGGCGTAGTAATGGTATGCGAATTAAAATATGCGTTTTAAAATATACATTTTAATATTATGCGAATATACAATTATGCGTAACAACGGTATGCGTTGTCAAAATAGGAAGATTTACTGTATGCGTTTTAATATAGACCCAGTTATGAGACCACACAGTTTAAAAAAAACGATATTTTTTCATCGTCTTAAAGAAAATTTTAAGTCAATTTCGGAATGCTTAAATAACACTGAATAAATATGACAACTATGTGCTTAAACGCACTTTTTCGTGCTCAAAATGGCAAAATGCTATTTTTTTCATACAACTTAGTACAGCGATAGAAGCGATGACGTCACCTAAGACTCCCGTTTTGTATAGAGCATTTTCAATGCTCAGTGCGATCTGCTACTTTTGATTACAATTTGTGGCTGTTATACTTATACAAATGTTAGGTGTCATATAGATATTTGTTCGATTTACGACAAAAAAAAATTGAGTCAACAGGCATTGCAAAATAAATTTATCCTTCACCTACCATCCTGATGCAAATCGTACATACATACATGCATACATACATATTTCCCAACGGGGTAGGCAGAGACTACGTCATTCCACTTGCTACGGTCCAGGCATACAGCTTTCGCCTCATCCACATTCATTAATCTTTTCATGCATGCCATGCTCGTTCGTCGGTTTAGAGTGCATTTGACTTGCCCTTTTTTCAGGACGTGTTTGATCTGATCGCGAAACGTTCGTCTAGGCCTTCCTCTTCCAACGTTCCCACTTACATGCAAATACAAGACGAATGCGAATGGTTAAAACATATATATGCAAATATTTACAGGGTGAGAGAGTTACAAGAACAGACTACGCTATTGACGCGGGATTCGGAGGTGCGCGAGTCTCAGCTCACCTCCCAGATTGAGTCCTTGGAGTTGAAACTAGACGAACAGGTCACACCTAAATTCTGATATCTGATTGAATGATGAATTCTGAGATTCTGAATCTAAAGAAATATATTTATATGGAGGTATTCACTTTTAAGTAGTGTGTAAACAGGTACAAAACAGAGACTCATTAGAGGCAAGGGTCCAGGAATTGGAAAGAAGTTTGAATGATGTACAGGAGCAATATAACGTGTTGAAAGAACATTCCCGTCAACTCGTTGCATTAGAACACCAGAAAAACCTCGAATACTTGCCTCGGAAAAGTGAGTTATTATTTTGCTGTCTATGTACGAGGGGTGATTGGAAAGTTCATGGCCTAAGTATGAAAACAAATCCAAAGATTTTATTTAATATTTTTATTTCTCTACGTAGTCCCCGTCGAGCTCTTTGCACTTGTTCCATCTGGATTTCAAAGCCATTATACCACTTTTGAAGAAAGTTTCCTCCAGGCCTTCAAAATAGGTGTCCACTTCAGCTTGGACCTCGTCGTTGGTAAAAAAATCCTTACCGCCCATGTGTTTTTTTTTAAGTTTGGAAATAGATGGAAGTCCGATGGTGCCTAATCAGGCGAATAGGGCGGGTGGGGCAATAATTCAAACCCACAGTTGTGAATTTCTGCCATCGATTTTATTGACGTGTGCACACGTGCATTGTCCTGGTGAAAGAGAACTTTTTTTTGTCAACAATCCAGGTCTTTTTACTTTCAGATCTTCTCGTAATCGGCGTAAAAAGTCGCAATAGTAGTCCGAGTTTATAGTGGTACCTTATTGGAGATAGTCAACCATTATTACTCCCTTTGCGTCCCAGAAGACTGAGAAGACTGATGTCATGACTTTATTTGCCGACAAAATGGCCTTTGCATTTTTGGGAGGCGGAGATTCAGCACGAACCCACTGCTTTGATTGCTGTTTAGTCTCGGGCGTGTAGTGATGGACCCATGTCTCATCCATAGTTAGATATGAGCGCCGCCGCGCCGCGCCGCCGCCGCCGGCTAAAATCTCGCGCCGCCGCCGCCGACGCCGGCTCATCGGCGCGCCGATCCCTGCCTCCAGCTGGTTTTGAAACTGTCTATTTCAATCAGTTGCAGTCGGGCTCCCCGTAAACCCGTTATAAAATGACGTCGTCGTCAGAGTCCAGTATTCATAGCGAAATAAACGTTATAAACGAGAGATGTAAACGAGAATCAATAAACTCCGTTTCACATCTGCGTCCAAAAATCTATGATACTGATAACCGAGTAACATCGACACTTAGAGTACGCGCAGACAGAGCGCGGTCTGGCGTTCCGAGACCGCTCGAGAGTTCCAACGCACACACGAGGCGTTCTAATTATTGTGTTCTATTTTATCTATGACTTTTTACGTGCAATATGTCCGAAGAAAAATAATTGCTTTTGTAGAGCCTAGAAACTTCTAAAAAACGAAGAAAATATTCGGTGCATCCAATTAACACAAGACGACCAGATCAAGGCGGATTCAGTAGTATTCATGAATTACTTGGATTTTTTTTAGTGTACTTGACTTATATCATATAGTAATCTCCTTTCTCCAACAAATTCAATCAGTTTTTCTATATTTGCAACTTCAGACATCGTGGTGAACGCGGCGTTCTCTGTCTCGGCGGCAAAAGACCTCCAGAACGCTGCGTTCCGCTTTGACCGCCACGGTCTGACCGCGTGCTGTGTGCATTATCGTAAGGGACGTACGTTCAAAAGAACGCAGAACTCTGAACGTGGAACTCGGAACGCCAAACCGCGCTCTGTCTGCGCGTACCCTTACTTCAACATCGAGTTTGAGTGCCCTAAACATATAATCCCTTCCCTCCCTATAATCTCTCATCAGGACAACTCTGGCGTCTATATTAAACATACAGCTCAGCGAACAGTCCTGGACCCGAGCATCCCTCCCCATCCGGCACGGTGGGCTAGGGATGCGTAAAATTACCAGTGTTTCTCTGCCTGCATTTTTGTCTTCTGCCCACAGCTCAGCTAGTCTCTTAGGCAAAATCCTTCGAGGTGTCCCCTCAAACTATGAGATAGCTGACCTGGCAGAGGCCAAAAAAGCTTGGTCAGCTGCTTGCCCGGGAATGGATTTTCCACCCCATCGAAATTCTCAAAGGAGCTGGGACGACACAATGTGCAAAATTTCTTTCGACAACCTCCTGAGCCGTAGCGCAGGTTCCGAACGTGCCAGAATACTGGCGTCAGGTGCCAGGGAATCCGGCGACTGGCTCCGCGTCTATCCGTCGCCACACACCGGGACTTTCCTGGAGCCCGACACTCTCCGCCTGGCAACCTGTCTACGGCTCGGAGTCCGCATCTGCGCTCCACACCGGTGCCCCTGCGGCAGCGAAGTCAACCAGCTGGGAAACCAGCTCTCATGCCAGAAAAGCGCCGGCCGCTTCTCTAGAAACGCCGCACTAAATTACATAATCCGCAGGTCTCTTGCCACGGTCAACGTGCCCGCTCTCCTTGAGCCGACTGGCATTGCCAGAGACGATGGCAAGAGACCTGATGGGATGTCCCTGATTCCGTGGAGGTTGGGCAGGGTGCTAGTTTGGGACGCCACCTGCGTCGACACATTGGCTCCATCCCACCTCAACGGAACCAGTGCCCAACGAAGTGCGGCGGCCAAATCGGCTGGAAAACTAAAAAGCCACAAATACAGGGGTCTCGGCTCCGAATACATTTTTATACCAGTCGGTGTCGAGATCCTGGAACCGTGGGGTCCCAGCGCACATGCCCTAGTCAAAGAGCTTGTGGCGACGCTCTTGTCATCTGTCAATTCTGATATGTTCTACAACGCGCATCGAAGTTTTCTAAGTCGGTTGCATAAATACAACTTCCGATTAACTCTCATTGGACTTCGGTCCCCAGGCACAACACCCGCCTAGAGAGAGATCTCTCTATTGTCCTCTCTTACCACAGTGGCGACCTCCGACAATGGACATAAACGCAACTCTGACGACTATGTATGACGCAGCTTCACAGCAAGCCAGACCTTCTCCGAGTGTACCATCCAGCATGCCTCTAATCATGCCCTGGTATCCTCAGCTACTAGCGAGTCGACTGCACGCTTCCTTCCGCTACTACTCTACTACTACTAACTGCTACTCTACTACTACTACTACTGCTACTACTCGCAGTCCCCCTCGCTCGTCTCTTCGGCTCTGAGCGCTCTCGCTCGCCACACTGGTTCTGAGCACTGGCACTTGCAAGCGGATCCTACACCGCATAAGCTGCACTTCATAAGTCACCGGCCTCCGATCTCAAAGGGGGGCTGATGTGGCGACGCTCTTGTCATCTGTCAATTCTGACATGTTCTACAACGTACTATCGAAGTTTTCTAAGTCGGTTGCATAAATACAACTTCCGACTAACTCTCATTGGACTTCGGTCCCCAGGCACAACACCCGCCTGGAGAGAGATCTCTCTATTGTCCTCTCATACCACAAGCTATCTAAAAGGTAAAATAAAGGATGTCTCAGATCGCAGGTATTTGACGCCCGATACGAAGGCAAGGGCGATAAATATACGATCTGAGGCATTCTTGTTTACTTTCCGTGATAAGCACAAAATTTGACGTCTCTTCCAGGCCAGAAAGTGGGATTTTCCGGAAGTGATTGGCACTTTATGGCCAGGTGTGACGTAAAAACTATTTATTTCATTAAATAGTTGATTACGCTTAGTACTGCTTCATTAAAAAACTGTTTCTATGAAAAACTATAGGTATTTTTTCCTTTCCGGGGAAACTCAAGGTCACGCCGCCGACGCCGCCGCCGCCGACCGATTTTGATCGGCGCGCCGCCGCCGACCAATTGCCCATCGGCGCTCATATCTAATCCATAGTAACATATCTGTCCAAAAAGTCTTGAGACAAATTGTTAGACGAGTGATTTTTTGTTCCACTGAAAGGAGCTTCGGAACCCATCTCGCCCACACCTTCGAAAAACCTAATTCGTTGACTATAATGTTTTGGGTTCTTTCATAGGAGATGCCTACGTTGTCAGCTATTTCTCTTACTTTTAATCGTCGGTCTTGCATTATCATCTCGCATATAATTGCCACATTATATGGATTGGTCGCAGTGGTTGGTCTCCCGGGGCGAGGGTTATCTTTGATATTGACTCGTCCCCGCTTGAATTCAGCTGCCCACTTTTTTACTGTCGTATATCATGTACACTGCATATCGTCAAAAATTTGTTTTGCAGTCAATCCTTTTTTATTAAGATATTTAATTACAGCACGTTGCTCCAAATTGTCCATAATGAAAAATCTGTTGACTCTTATTTTTAAATCAGATGTATAATTTATTTTTACAATGTCTTACAATTGAAATTTCGCGGGATAAGAACTGAATAATGACAGTTCAAAATGGCGGTAGAAAAAAATTAAAAAGTTTTTTTTTTAATGGTCAGGCCGCGAACTTTTCAATCAGCCCTCGTATTTAGGTGTAATAGATACGTCATATGTGGCTTTCCATAAGAAAAGGGACCTTATGACGGTTTCTAGTTACGGAGATATGGACGTTTTAGTGAAATCCTTCAAAATAATCATTTTTTTCTTTTATGCAAAATTGTAAAATATAGGAATAGACGTGTATTTGTAGCTTGGTTTCACTGCTGTACGTTAATTTTTTCTATATAAAAATTGGGTTCAAAGTTTAGTAGAAAAGGGACCTTATGGCAGATCACATACAAAAATAATAAAACTGTTGATAAAACTTATTTCTTTTTTATACCACGACACGACGGTGGTGTTTGGGCTCATTTGTTTCGTCTTGTAGAGTACTTTGAACTGAGATGATATCCAGGGTCTGATGATGAAGCCGGAAGGTGGCCATAGGAACTTCGTAATAAAACGTCGGAACGCCATCGTGTTTGGGCTCAGTTGTTTCGTCTTGACGAGTACTCTGAGCGGAAATGATGTCCAGGGTCTGATGATGGAGCCGAAAGGTATCTATGGGAACTACGTAAAAAAAACGACGCAACCCCATCGTGTTTGGGCTCATTCGTTTCGCCTTGACGAGTACTCTGAACCGAGATGATATCCAGGGTCTGATGATGAAGCCGGAAGGTGGCCATAGGAACTTCGTAATAAAACGTCGGAACGCCATCGTGTTTGGGCTCAGTTGTTTCGTCTTGACAAGTACTCTGAGCGGAAATGATGTCCAGGGTCTGATGATGGAGTCAAAAGGTATCTATGGGAACTACGTAAAAAAACGACGCAACCCCATCGTGTTTGGGCTCATTTGTTTCACCTTGACGAGTACTCTGAACCGAGATGATATCCAGGGTCTGATGATGAAGCCGAAAGGTATCTATGGGAACTACGTAAAAAAACGACGCAACCCCATCGTGTTTGGGCTCAGTTGTTTCATCTTGACAAGTACTCTGAACCGAGATTATATCTAGGGTCTGATGATGGAACTGGTAGGTGGCCATAGGAACTTCATAATAAAACGTCGGAACCCCATCGTGTTTGGGCTCATTTGATTCGACTTGACGAGTACTCTGAACCGAGATGATATCCAGTCTGATGATGAAGCCAGAAGGTGGCCATAGGAACTTCGTAATAAAATGTCGGAACCCTATCGTGTTTAGTCTCAGAGTACTCGGCAAGACAAAACAAATAAGCCCAAACACGATGGGGTACCGACGTTTTATAAGGGAGTTCCCATAGACACCTTCCGGCTCCATCATCAGACCCTGGATATCATTTCGGTTCAGAGTACTCTTCAAGACAAAACAAATGAGCCCAAACACGATGGGGTTCCGACGTTTTATTACGGAGTTCCCATGGCCACCTTCCGGCTCCATCATCAGACCCTGGATATCATTTCGGTTCAGAGTACTTGTCAAGACAAAACAAATGAGCCCAAACACGATGGGGTTCCGACGTTTTATTACGGAGTTCCCATGGCCACCTTCCGGCTCCATCATCAGACCCTGGATATCATTTCGGTTCAGAGTACTTGTCAAGACAAAACAAATGAGCCCAAACACGATGGGGTTCCGACGTTTTATTACGGAGTTCCCATTGCCACCTTCCGGCTCCACCATCAGACCCTGGATATCATTTCGGTTCAAAGTACTCGTCAAGACGAAACAAATGAGCCCAAACACGATGGGGTTCCGACATTTTATTACGAAGTTCCCATGGCCACATTCCGGCTCCATCATCAGACCCTGGATATCATTTCGGTTCAGAGTACTTGTCAAGATGAAACAACTGAGCCCAAACACGATGGGATTGCGTCGTTTTTTTACGTAGTTCCCATAGATACCTTTCGGACCCTGATCATCATCTAATGCATTCGCTCGTTTGGTCTAAATCCACCTTAAGACACATAGAAGTGGATGTGAGCTCTGCTGTTCCTACTTTTCGAAAAGATGTCTTGCCTACTTATGATGCGTAGCTAAATCAATTGTTTTAATCTCAATTAACGATTAACAATTACGTAATCGTTAATTGCAATTAACAATTACTTTACATTATTGTTAATTGCAATTAACAGATCAATCGTTAATTGTTAATTGGGATTACATTTTTGCCAACACTGCAAACAAGCATGCGGCGGCCTGCATAATGGTAAGCAAAAATTTTCAAAATGATCCTAGAAAGCTGAAAATTTGAAAAGAAAGGGATTGGGGGTAACAGATTCGGAATTGAAAAAAAATAAAAAATACATTTGTTTTGTGTCGATTTTTTTTAATTTTTTTAGAAAAAAATTTTAAAACATTTTTTTAAACCGATAAAAAAAGTGTTTTTGGCGAATCGTAAAACTTTTTGACCATTTTTAGAAAAACCTTGTTTTTTCAAAAATTTGAAAAAATAAAAAAAACCGGCGAATGCCTGTCATTTTTGACTATTTAAGAAAAAGTTTTTTAATTTTTTTTCTTCAAAAACTTACGAAAAAAGACATTTTTTTGGCGGCGTCTATAACTTTTTACCATTTTGTCATGTTTCTCTTTAAACCTTTTTAGAAAAAAAACATTTTTTTTTAAAACATGAAAACGTGTTTCAGGCGAATCGCAAAACTTTTTGAGCATTTTAGAAAAACCTTGTTTTTTTTTCAAAAATAAAAAAAAACACGTTTTGGCGAATGCCTATCATTTTTGACCATTTTAGAAAAAGTTTTTTAATTTTTTTTTGAAAAACTTACGAAAAAAGACATTTTTTGGCGGTCTCTATAATTTTTGACCACTTAAGAATTTTTAATTTTTTTTCAAAAGATCGACAAAAACAAAAAAGTTTTTTTTTGCGAATCCTATCCTACCATTATGATTTTTTTTTATAAAACTCGGTAATTTTTTGGTTTTATAGAAAAGTAGTCTATACAAAACACATCATCATAACACCATGGAGTGAATTATTCACCATTAACGTTATAATTATGAGAATAACTCTTAATTGATCAAGATTTGAAGTAAATTTCTAAAAACCTTTTTCTTCGGTATTCTGTTTTAATACAAGTTTAGTAAATAAATAACGTTAATATCGTGCCATACTGTAATTATCAACAAGTTTTGCCTGTCATTGGTCATAAGGCCATAATATCCCATACATTTGGGAAAAGGGACCTTATGACTAAACACTTAAATTCAACGCAACATTATTTGAGAATTACTCTTAATTGATCAAGATTTGAAGTAAATGTCTAATAACCTTTTTTCTTCAGTTTTCTGTTTTAATACAAGATTAGTCAATAAATAATGTAAATATCGTGCCATACTGTAATTATCAATAATTTTTGCTTATGGCTGGTCATAAGGTCCCTTTTCTCAAATGTATGGGAATAAATTTGTGATTTTTACGTAACTTCAATCGTTTATAAATCCAAAAATACGACTTGTAGAATAATAATGACACTTTTGAGATACTTGTGTAGACTGATTAAATATAATTTAGAACTCATTATGCGAAAATTGTAAATATTATAGGAATGATGAAAAATATAATAAAAATGACATTTTAATTAAAATAAAAATATTTCGTTGACAATGTGATTTTATTTCTATCCCAAAATGTACAGTCAAATATCTCTAACTATATACAATGGTTTAGATTACAATATATTAAAAAACAGGCCGAATTTTTTTTTTTTACATTTTTTTCTCATAAGCGACTTGCTCTAATCAAAGGCTGATTTTTCACGACCTGGAAGTCACATTAAAAAAACCATTACTGATTTCCAAAGAAAAACACCTTGAGATACATAATCAATCATCATCTCCATAACTTCCAACGGGAACATACTTAAAATTAGTTTCAAACTTCTTTTGACGATTTCTCAAAAGTGCAATTTTAGCATGTGCGGCTTTGATGTTTTTTTTTAAAAAATGTATGGGACTTAGGGTCATGGTTTTTTTTGTATTAGATAGCTTATTTAACGCAGATTTAGGATCTGTGCTTAACTCAATACCTGCTATAAGGTCCCTTTAGCCATGGAAAGCCACATATGAGTATTGACTTACTCAACAACGGGCAAACCGTAAAGTAACTTAGTGACTAGGTAACATTGATGGGTGGACCAGGATTCGAACCAACGACCTGCTTCGTTTGAAAACATTGAAAGTCACATTTTGGAACCATTCGGTTACCACAGCTACCATGAAGACACGCATCCAATTAATTAATAAAGACATGCAAAAGTTCAATTCCTTTATAGGTCAATGTTCGAACCAAGATATTGAAATTTGGAATGATCTGCAAGCAACCAAGGGCGTGCTAGATCGCGTGAAAATTGAACTGGAGAATAGCCGCGCGGATAAGGACAGCTTATTGACATCATTAGCCAGGATTGCGGTACCTTCTCTCTTCTTACTGTTAACTTACTTCAACTAACTTATGGACATATTTTTATGAGCTCTTAAGCTGCGGCTCGCAGAGCGGAGCGGAGAGGAGAAGTGTAGGGGTCGACCAATCAGATTAGTGTTCGCTGCAACTAAAGTGATTAGTCGATCCTACACGTCTCTTCTCCGCTCCGCTCATCTCCGCCTCAGTGAAGCCGCAGTCTTATGGCCAGTATGGCCTGTAAATTTACTTTGGTAGGTATTAGGTATGTTCTGAAATTGTGCATTGTAACAAAATCTTAAGCGGCAGTTTTGCGGTTTGAAAAAGAAGACAATTCAGAATTATTTTATTGCGATTGATTTCTTAAGTGTCTAGGCTGAGACTAGGCATTTTATCATTTGGTAGAGAAATACAGATTGCCTAGGAATAATTCAAAAGCATCTCCTTTACTTGTTTTATTGTGCCAGTCCGTCTCGCAATCAATGTGGAGGCTACATAGTTAGGCATGTAACCTTCACCGCACACCACAAGCGGTAATAAAGAAAGCCCTAGGTCGCATATACAAAAACTTGCCATCTGGGTCAATCTTTATTAAACTCCTTGGGTGTGTAATATACTATTTTCCTCTGTTTCTCTACAGCACGAGGGTCCAGAAAACAAGATGGCTGAGGAGCTGTTGAATAGAGAGCAGAAAATAACGAAAATGCGGAAAATAATTGATGAACTTTTGGAAAATAAGAGAACAATGTACATACTTATTTTTTCAGGAATATGTAAAGGAATACCTACGGTTACTGCCGTTATCATAATATGTATTTTCTTTAATAATTCTGATCGTCGTGTGTTTTAGGGAAAAAAATATAGCATGTTATGAAAACCAGCTGGCCGCTCTTCGATTCGAAGTCAATGTCTTACGTAATTTTAATTCCTACACATCCCAGAAGGAGCTTCCTCATCAAGATCTGGAAACAGAAGTACTTAGTTATTTACTATTCTATTACCTAACTACTTAAGTGGTGGTTTAGTCGGCTGAATGGATTCGAAGTAGTGAGATGTTCGCGTAATGCGCTGAATGTTCGCTTAGTGTCAGACTTTTGAAAGCATAGGAGCTTCCAAAAGTCCGACATTAAGTCTTATGCCTAAGTGACATGATCTGCAATTATTGTTGACACCGTTTATGAGTATGTTGGCCAACGTCAGCAAAACGTTGGGTATTTTATTGTTATTAGTTGAAATAGTTCTCACCTAAAAAGCACGTTTCCATGGCGATCATGAGGGTGTCGCCCAAGATTTGGCAAAGTATAAAAAGAGGCCAGTACTGGCAGAAAATGCATCGCGTTTTTCAGGTGTTTAACTTGTGTCTGCAAGTGGAGACACTGAAGCGAGAGCGCGCGGCGTTGATATCGGAGGCGGCGTCGCGCGCGTTGCTGCTCGAGAGACATGAGCGCAGCGCGGAATTGTTCGCGCAGGTGACGCGCGCGCGCCGTGCGCTCGCCGCGCAGCTCGAAGGCAACGCGCTACCTTCGATGGACACCGGCGATGATCATGAGGTATATACAGGGTGTCCCTAAAACCAACTTTTATACGATCAGGGCTGATAGACCAGCTCATAAGAACCTAGATTAAGCAAATTTGACCTCAGTAAAAATCTCTTAGTTTTCGAGATATTGACGTTTTTGTAAAACTCGTGCTAAGTGATACCCTGACTCGGTGTTTTGAGTGTCATTGCTAAAATATCAAGTATTTTACAAATCTGTTTTTTGCTATGTGTGGCCAAATAACTATGCTATTGAACGTATTTTCTATTTTTGCTAATTTATTCATGCTGTGGACACAGTACAATAACAAAAAAAAATTATTCGATTTTTTTCAAATTTCACCTCTGACTTCGAACTAGCGTGGTGAAAAAAAAATGTACCAACATAACCAGGCACTCAACGTAAAAAAATTGCGCATTTATTGTAGTTTCTAAAATGGTATAAAATTTACTAAACACTGTAATAATTTTTGAAATAATGATATTTTGTTACAAAATTAGCTGTCTGCCGCCTTCATCTCATACGATCCGATTGAACTAAGTTTGCACCTGGCGTGCTTGACATCACATACAAATTAGGTGCAAACTTCACGTAATCGTCAATATCTCGAAAACTAAGAAATTTTTATGAGGTCGATTTTACTCAGTCTCGTATTTTATGAGCTGGTTTATCAGCTCTGTTCGCCATTTTGTAAAAGTCGCGAATTTTGATAGCCTGGATCAGTCTTTCGAATGTCATGACTTCAAATTTCAGTATTTTCTTCATCTGCTTTTTGTTAAACATTACTTAATAATTATGCTATCATACCTTTTCTGTTCGAAATTCAAATTCTGGTACGAAATTTAACCAATGGAATATTGTAGTATAACCTCCTTTTGAATTAAAATGCTATTATCTTAAAAACTACGGTGTCTAGTGTGTAAAATCTTACTATTTTAAACTACATTATTTTTTTTTATTTTAGCATGGTAAATTTGTTTTATGTATTACGCGATTCAAATCCGAGGTCATATTTTGAATCACGTAAAATCTAATTTATTTTGATAAGGTATGATAGCATAATTATTAAGTAATGTTTAAAACAAAAAGCAGATTAAGAAAATACTGAAATTTGAAGTCATGACTTTCGAAAGACTGATCCAGGCTATCAAAATTCGCAACTTTTACAAAATGGCGAACAGGGCTGATAAACCAGCTCATAAAAAACGAGACTGAGTAAAATCGACCTCATAAAAATTTCTTAGTTTTCGAGATATTGACGATTACGTGAAGTTTGCACCTAATTTGTATGTGATGTCAAGCACGCCAGGTGCAAACTTAGTTCAACCGGATCGTATGAGATGAAGGCGGCAGACAGTTAATTTTGTAACCAAATATCATTATTTCAAAAATTATTACAGTGTTTAGTAAATTTTATACCATTTTAGAAACTACAATAAATGTGAAATTTTTTTACGTTGAGTGCCTGGTTATGTTGGTACATTTTTTTTTCACCACGCTAGTTCGAAGTCAGAGGTGAAATTTGAAAAAAATCGAATAATTTTTTTTTGTTATTGTACTGTGTCCACAGCATGACTAAATTAACAAAAATAGAAAATACGTTCAATAGCATAGTTATTTGGCCACACATAGCAGAAAACAGATTTGTAAAATACTTGATATTTTAGCAATGACACTCAAAACACCGAGTCAGGGTATCACTTAGCACGAGTTTTACAAAAACGTCAATATCTCGAAAACTAGGAGATTTTTACTGAGGTCAAATTTGCTTAATCTAGGTTCTTATGAGCTGGTCTATCAGCCCTGATCGTATAAAAGTTGGTTTTAGGGACACCCTGTATAGATACTTAGTGTCTACAAGGAGGAGCGCTCGCTACGCAGGCCGAAAGGAGCGCGGTACCTCCGATAGACGTTAACGCTAATAATGAGGTACTTAGAGCCACTATCTACAAAAGCAGGCCCTACTAATGGAGTGCTTTGCGTTCTTCAATAAAGTGATTTCCTGAACAAGTTAATACTTCAGTTAGGTACAGTTGGTTTCTAAACGTTTTTTTTTGCTCTCGTCTTTCCAAGATCCTTTTTTGATCAATGAGCCTAACTAGCTAGTTAGTCGTCTACTATAGCACTCTAGTCTAACGTCGATCATCTATATAGGTAACAGCTTCGCTGACGAAAGCCTACCTATCGAGTGCGGACACGTGGTCAGCGTTGCGGGCGGAGCGCGCCCGCGTGCTGCAGCTGGAGGACACGGTGCGGTCGCAGCAGCTGCAGCTGACCCGCGAGAGCCTGCGCCGCGTGCAGCACGAGCAGCGCCGCTCCAACCTCGAGCGCGAGCTCATACGCAACTGGGCAGGGAACCTGAGGCAAGGCCACAATGGGGTGCAGGTGGCTAGCGCGCTATATGCTAACAGTAAATTGACGTGATACGTTGATTTCTCTCGGTTGTCATGTTTGTCAAACAAGCGTATTAATTGTGTTTGGTCCATGTTCGTTAAGCTTTTGTATCGTCTAGACTACGTACCTCGCAATTCATTCTACTTTTAGCTTCTGAATTGAGGTAAGACTAAAACCCATATTCATGTACAAAGTAAATAATGAGTAGCGGTGCAATATGTATCTTTTGTTCGCATAAAACTTGTGTCCGTCAAGCCAATGTTTGAATTTATTTACTGAAAATTAAAATCGAGTTTAATTCTATCTATATTTATAGTAAGTAAACACATTCTTAAATGCAGTTTTTGTTTTATTTTTTAACTTTAAAATCACATTAAGTACCTACATAGAGAACAGTTCACCTGAGATATATGAACATGATAGCTACCATATATAGCTCGTTGTCAGCATTACGGTCGGACGGAGCGCGCCCGCGTGCTGCAGCTGGGGGGCACGGTGCGGTCGCACAGCAGCTGCAGCTGACCCGCGAGAGCCTGATGCGCCGCGTGCTCATACGCGCCTGGGCGGGGAACCTGAGGCAGAACCACAACGGGGTGCAGGTGGCTAGCGCGGTATATATGCTAACAGTAAATTGACGTGATTCGTTGATTTCTTTCGTTTGTTATGTTTGTTAACGTTTTGTATCGTCTAGCTAGAGTACTTACCTATAGGCACGGCAAGCTATTTAAGGTGCTACTACAACCCAGGAGTATGAATTACTTAAATTATAATATTAATTGATTAACTGAAGATTAAAATTGAGCAAAATTGTGGCATATTATAGAAACACACGTTTGACGGGAAATTTGTGAGTAATTTTTGTTTTCTACTCCTGTACTTTTATCTGTCTTTTACTTGGTCACGGTCACGAACACTAATATAAGAACATACATAATAAGAGTTCAGAGAAGTCTATACTCTATTCCCCATAACAGCACTTGTGTCGTTAAAGTCGCAAAACGATAATGCTAGCTGCCACAGACTTCTAAAAATCTAAATCTAGGTTTAACTTAGGTCAAGGATTAAGCGCTCAATTCTAACTTTACGATAAAAATGCACAACTAGCAACTTAACAAACAATTCAATTCCTACGGTATTTAAGAAAACACAAAACTTTCCGAACTAAATTCATTGATGCCAACATAAAAAAAAACTTTTTAATATCGTCACTGCGTGTCACTAGCGAGTATACGTCAAGTTAAAAAAAATCCCAGCGAGGCTGGCCTGGCTAGTTGAAAATCTCCTCGCAGAGCAACAAATCACTTTTCGTGGAAGAGACCCGCATATCAACTATCAACCCATCAAGACTTATTTGGCAAGGTCTCCCACAGGGCTTACTCTTGAGTCCCCTACTGTTCAATCTGTACACATATGACTTAGAGAAATCGGTTAGCGGCTGCCAAATTTTACAGTATACTGACGATTTACTTGTCTACACCTCGGGTAAGAATGTTGAATCTTCGTGCTCTGCTCTCTCTAACTCTTTAAGGTCTCTTAACACCTGGCTTGCTAACAATGGCATGTCTTTCTCTCCTTCAAAAAGTTGTGCAGTTGTTTTCTCGCGTAAAAGAGTTTGACCCGACATCAGAGTAGCTATTAAGGAGTTTACTATCCCGGTTCGTTCATCTTATACATTTTTAGGAGTTAACCTGAACTCTAAATTGGATGGGACCTCTCATTTCGAATATCTAATTCAAAAATGCGAAAGAGGGCTCAATACCCTCAGATGCCTCTCAGGTGTTTGGTGGGGAGCCCATCCAACCTCCCCGAGGTTAATTTATAATGCAATCGTTCGAAGCGTCTTAGATTACGGTACCTTTCTCTTAGTCCCTGGTAATAAAGCGGGATTCAGAAAACTGGACCTCATTCAATCTAAAGCTCTAAGAATAATTGCGGGTGCTATGAGATCAAGCCCCACTAATGCAGGTAGAATGCGCAGACCCCCCGCTCTAATTACGCAGGCAGTTTTTATCCGACCGATATCTTTTCCGGGCCCTCCAATTCTCCTATCATCCAATAATTCACCGTATATACGACCTTAAAGCAGCCACTTTTTGGGTGCATAAAGGTCCGCCGTGTCTGGTTAAAAGCCTATCGCTATTTCAAACTTTCAAGGATCGGGTTTGCCACTCACCAAAACTTCCCCTTTTCGAATTTAAATATGAATCCATCACCTATTTCCCCCACGTCATCTTAAATTTTGACATTTGCCGAGGCGACCCACATGCTGATGAATATCTCCGCCAGATACTTTTCCCACGAATCGATTGGCTGGAATACTTTATACTGTGATGCATCTAAACTGTCGCCGGTGGGTTGCGTAGGTGTAGGAGTCTTCCACTCACAGTACAATATTGTCCAAAAAGTGAAATGCCCACCAAAAACTTCAGTTTTCACGTGTGAGTGTATTGGCCTGCGGGAGAGAGTCAAATACACTCTTCTCTTTAAGTTGAAAAAATCTATAATATTTTCAGATTCCCGTAGTTGTTTACAGGCTTTGCTCTCTAATCCCTTTTCTGTTAAAACGCATAACCCAGTTATCTACCAAATTAAGGATAATCTTATCCTGTGCAAAAATAAAGGATACGAGGTTGTGTTGGTATGGGTCCTAGGCCATTCGGGAGTGTGACCAAGGGGAAGCAATATTCATTGGTCCAAGTCCAACCCTCAAGCCGTGCCAAGCCTTGGTTTACTAAATTCCACCTCGAAAAAAAAATCTGCTCCATCACTATCCGGATGAGACTGGGTCATTGTTGCACCCCGTCTCATCTCGCCAAAATTCACATTAAGGACTCGTCCATCTGTGAGTGAATGCGCGTTAGATGAGGGTGATCTTAGCCACCTATTTTTTGCTTGCCCTCTTCTGGATCACTCCCTTCTGTACAAAGACTTAATGAGGCTTAAGGTCCCCCTTCCAACAAACATTATACAGCTACTAAAAATTGATAAAGATAAAGATGTTCTCCTGGCATCGGGGTCCTTTTGCCTCATCAACAATTTGACGCTGTAAGCTAATCCCGGTCTACTTTTATTCTTCACTTCTTGTGCGTTTCAAATTTATCCTTTTTTTGTTCCTCCAGTTCTGTTTTTCTTCCCTCCTCCTCTCGTTCCACAATAGCAACTTTTTTCTGTCCCACTCTAAAATTTCCGTAAGCGTCCTTATATTGTACATAGAACTATACTATTCGACATGACACTGGCAAAATCTTTCAGGAAGCCAAATAAAAAAAAAAACATTTTACTTTTGACAATGTATAACGCTTTTTAGAAAAAAAATACCAAAAAAACGGGAAAAAGCACAAAAATGATGAAACCTACCAGCAAAATAATGTCACAAGGTAACAAGTTATATAGTATCTAATTAATTTAAAAAAATACTTATTTGACCAAGTTATTACTACTTATTACTAATAAGTGCTTTTACGCTTATTTGTAAAAGCTCACGATTTATTCGAAATTTTATTTCATTGATAAATATTAAATTTAGGCCCGGAGACTGGTGAGGACAAATCCGGCACGCCTAATCATGTCTCATCAGTCAGGCTGCCCGTAAGTATATAGTGTTCTACTTTCCTAACATCTGTCTATTTTCTGCATGTAGCTCTGTCGAAATCTTTATAGAATGGAAATAGATATAATAACGCGATCGAATGGAAACGCGAGGGAGAATGTAATTTACATTACACCACCGACTGTACCAATACCAACTGTACCAAAGTGTCAAAACAGGCAGGTGTCCAATAAGACATGTGCCCAATTCAAGAAAGTGTCGAGTTAGGGAAAGTAGCGAATTAATTAAAGTGTCGAATTAGGGAAAGTACCAAAATAACTATAGTACCCAATTTGGGAAAGTGCCGACCTGTTACTAAATCAAAACTCACCTTAGCGGGGGCTGTCTCTGTGTTGCGTCCTATGACGAGGGCAGGGACAACATCACTCAGTCGCTCGGTGTACCTATCCTTTGCTCATTAAATTGTCAAATCCCAAACGTCAGGGATACCATTGCTCTGTGAAAGTCATACATACTAGGTATAAACGAGGTATAAGTGTTAGTAATAATTGCACCATTCTTGTACGATTAAGATAGAACAGCTGCGACGTATTTCACGCACGACGCGATATGTATCGGTCAATAGTAACGCATCGCACTTTACGCGCATTCCCATTGGTTGTTACATATCGTATTGCGCACGAGACATGTCGCAGCGGTCTCGTGTTAGCTGTTCTAAAAAAAATATACTTTTAGAGTCCTAACGCGCGACGAAGAACATTGACAGCTGAGAAAAGGAGCGCGAGCCTAACCAGGGTGAGTGTTAGCATAATTATTTTAATATCATCCTTTGAACCTTATCTATAATGGTATGTTGTTTCAGAATCCATCGAAACAAATGTTACAACTATATGATGATCAGCTTTCAATTTCAGCGTCAATGAAGTCAGTAGCTATAGTAAAAGGTTAGTTGCATTAAGGATAAGTCCATATCATGTATATTCAACCGCAAAAAGTAGGTAGGTAGATCTTTTTAATTGCAAATGAATCTTGTGCAGAAAATTGTAACTGACTTTTTATAATTATAACGTACGTTCACTAGTAAGTTAATATATTATACGATTGCAGAAGAACATACGACGCCACTACCTAGGAATGTTATGATCAAAAATTTGCGGCTTATGGCTAAGAAACGGCGAGACCTTACACAAATGCGGAAAAGTTTAATACAGCAACAGGTAACTAAGTATACTGAACACGGCGCGGTAAGGCGAGCGATTCTACAACTAAACATGCAAATTTTCAATCTCTCTAATAAAAATCTCTCTAATAAACATTTGGTCTTACAAATAAAAAAGATTGTGAAATCTATCATTATTTTTATTTTACCATCAATGGGGATGTTGACTGTTGACTAATGTTGAATTTTACAACATAATTATAGTCACATAAATCACATAATGCAATGGAAAATACTAAATTATCATAGCACAGAAGAAATAAACAAAAAATGTATAAAAAATATAAATTTATGAGACCACAAAGTTTAAAAAAAAAATCGATGTTTTTTTATCGTCTTAAAGAAAAATTAAAGTCAATTTCGGAATACTTATGTAACACTATGACAATTATGCGCTTAAACGCACTTTTTCGTGCTCAAAATGGTAAAATGCTATTTTTTTCATACAGACTTAGTAAAGCGAGGACAAGAGATGACGTCACAGGGTGCGTCCGTTTTGTGTGGGCCGTTTTCAACGCTCGGTGCGGTCGGCTACTTTTATCCAACTACTGCGACCTCGTGATGATTAGGTACCAGTGGCGTGGCGTCAAAGATATCCTTGGGCAAGCCGGTGCAGATTTGGCATATATTTTCCGTAAGACCTGTAGAATAAGGTGGTCAAATGCCTGATATTGGGCAAGCCGGTAGGAATCGAGTTCTTTGGACGCCACGCCACTGTTAGGTACTTACATTGAATAGGAGTAAATGAACTAGTCAGTTCGCAGCACGTAGTTCATTTTATAAGCTTTTATTTAGTTTTTTCTGTCTCCAAGGGCGGATTTAGGAGGGGGGGGGGGGGGATCTAAGCAAAGGGTACTACTTTCTCGCTTGCTTAACAGGTTAATTCGCCTTTATTGACAAGCGGCGTTTGGAATCTTTATTTCGGAACGACACCCATTAATTACATTTTTATAAGTAATATGAAAATATCTTTATTTGTTTATATACCGAATGTTTCTCTTTTATTTATGCAGAACACATACCTTGACCTTTACGCTCAACTGAGAGATCTAGAAGCAAAATCAGGTATAGACGCCGGAGACTCCGTCGGAGAGGTGCGCGTGTTGGCGGTCACGGGGTGGCCTGCGTATGACCTGCTGCTGCTCGTGCGAAACGACCTGCATTTTATTGGTCACACAGACGTCAATGGCGTGCTAGGTATGCTATCAACTATCTAAAGAAACAGCAAGACAGCTTAGGGATGGCCAGTTGCATAACTACACGACTGAGGCCCGTGGTTAATTCATCGGGCCTCCCAAATTTTGTTAAAAGACTTAGGTTCCTTCTGTCTTTACAACCTTGGGCCAAAGCCCCCCTCAGGCTGGGGACCCGTAGTATTTTGCCTGCTATGCCATAATAGGGATTATTACTGGGAAAATTGGGGTTCAGTGGCAGATAAGTCGCTATTTCGTTTTGTAGTGCTACTCAGAAGCAATTATAGAATTGTCTCACCTCAAGTGTCGTAACCACTTTCTTTTTCTCATCTCAAAGGATAAAGCATCTCATTTTAAATAGGGCCGTCAATACTCAAGGAGTTGAATTCCCAACTATCTACGATCCCAGAAGAAGTCTTAAGCATGGGTGCCGATCTGATGGCACGACGCTTGGAAGTTTTGGAATATTTGCGCTCAAGATGTCGCTCTGAACGCAATGTGAGTAATTGAGTATCAGTATCAGAGTCAGTACAGCATTTATCGTAAAGCAGATGTCCCAAGGTAGCATTTTTAATCAGATAGGTACAGAAATGTGACAGTTTTTTGACAGATACGCACGTATATCCGATTCGATCATTGTGTTAAGCTTTACAAGAATTTTCATTAATAAAAATTACCTTATATTTTCAACGTTTATACAACTTTAAGGTGTGTCCACGAAAAAAAGTGGTCGGTGTTATAACGACAAATAAGAAAAAAAGTTAACAAAAACAACTTAATAGGCTATTTACATGAACGTTTTATTAGTGTTCTTCAAAATTAATTATTAACCCCCTGTTCAACAAATTAAGACTGTTAAATGCCCTGACTTTGCTTCGGACTCCTTCCATCAATCTCTGTACATCTCTTTCGGTCACCTTTTTAGAAGTCGTATCCCACATTCTTTTGAAATGTTGCTCATTTGTAGCAATTTTACCACTATTCTTCAATTTTCTTTTCATTATTGCCCAGAAACGCTCTACAGGCCGGAGTTCTGGGCAGATTGGTGGATTTGCCAATTTCGGTACAAAAGAGATATTATTTTCAGAATACCATTCTAAAACAGATTTAGCATAATGTGACGTCGCTAAATCAGGCCAGAATATGACAGGCTCCGTGTGGTTTCTTATAAACGGCAATAAGCGTTTTTTCAAACACTCTTTCGTGTAAATGGCTTGGCTAATGGTGCCCGTAGTAACAAATGATTTGCTTTTTTGACCACATGTACAGATGGCTTGCCACACCAGGAATTTTTTTGCAAATTTATCAAGCTTTTTTGTTGTAAAATTTTTAACGACATTCCTCTTTGGTTTGCCACATAAAACTGTAAACCTGGTAATTGTTTAAAGTCCGTTTTTACGTATGTTTCGTCGTCCATCAAAATGTAACCAAAATTCGTCAAATATTTTGTATACAATTTTCGAGCCCGGGTTTTGCATACTTTATCTTTTGTAGCATCGCGATTAGGAACAGTAGATGCCTTGTATGATCGTAAGCCTGCACTCTGCTTGATTTTTTGGACATACGATTTCGATACCTTACATTTCCTGACAACGTCCCGTACAGAAAGGGTTGGATTCTTCTTATAGTGCTCGATTACTTTTTTTGCCTATGTTTTATCAACAATGCTGCGTTTTCTACCCGAACCACCTTTTCTCGGAACAGACAATCTCGACTGATAAAATTAGCCAATACCTTTTGCACGGTTGATTTTGGAATTTCTAATAATTTGGCTAACTTTCCTTGCGATATACCGATATTTTGATTGTGTGTACACAATTTTTTTTCGTATATCCTGTTGGCTAGACGACATTTTATAAATGTTACGAATTTATAAATTCAAAACAGCCCCAAAAGAAAGCTTAATCTTCCCGCCATCTAACAATCAAAGTGACAAATGTCAGTTATTTTTTTGTAATTTTTTTTATTAATTAAATGTTGACCACTTTTTTTTGTGGACAAACCTTACATTCATACTTTTATGAAATAGCGTCTAAATAATTATTACAACAACTGGCAAGGTGATGTCAGATTACTGTGTCTATTTAAAAATACGGGTATAGTATAACGACTATGCAAGTCTGTAGGTACCTACGGGAGGAACGAATGCATCGGCCACATAAGGCAACGTCCTTTGAGGCGGTAACCTATCGCAAACACTAAAAACCATTCACCGAATTTCATTTGGCCAAAAACTATTCGAATTATTATCGTTTGTCCGATGACAGGTTTCGTATTTTTTTCTGTTAACCATTTCACGTTTAGTAAAAGTTTCGTTTGTCCGAAAAACGTTTCCCATCTCATTCACTTGCCCTATGAATTGTTACGTATTTTGTTTCGTTGCCCATTTTTCATTTACCCAATGATACTTTTCGCACTGGATATGTTTAGACATATTTTCAGTTTACCTTTTAACGATATCCCAAGTTATTTCTCGGCAGAGGTATGTTTCCCTAAATCAAAAATAAATGTTATTTTAGAAAAGAAAATTAGTTATTATTCGTTTTTTAGAGAAAGATCAGTAGGTTAGGTTGGTTCATAAAAAAGTGGCCGTTTGGGGAAGTGACTTTCACAGAAAACTTACATAGGCACAAGGACAAAGGGGGGACGGGGGGGCGGAGCCCCCCACAAGGGGGGCTCGGGGGGCGAAGCCCCCCGCATGGAAAAAAACTCAAAACAAAGGTTCAATTAGGTAAAAAAGTAGGTTAGGTTAGGTTTGAACTGCGTCCCCCAACAAAAACGAACTGCTACCAGAAAAATTGGTTAGGTTAGGTTTGAACTGCGTCCCTCAACAAAAACGAACTGCTACCAGAAAAAAAGGTTAGGTTAGGTTTGAACTGCGTCCCCCAACAAAAACGAACTGCTAGGAAAAAAGTAGGTTAGGTCAGACATATTTAAATAAGTTTTCACTATCGCACTGTACTACTCAGTATTAGCTTTCATAATACACTATAACAAGTTTTATGTGGCGGGTAGGGTTATTTTTATCAAAGTACAAAGCGGGTAGATTCTTGCAGACTAGTTTGCCAGGCATAAAAATAAATAATTGTAAATTGTAATGCCAGCTGTACACATGTCGAATAGTTAAAAATCGAATCGTTACATCGGACAAATGAAATCAAAGTCAATCGAAAAAAGTCGAATGGTGAATAAATCGAAACGTTACTTCGGGTAACTGATATTACGGTGAAACGAGATTTAGGGCAAACCGTAATTTGTCGAATGATTAAAAAACCGAACCAATAAATGCCGAATCGTAATAATACGAAATGAAAATTCGGACAAACGAAAAAAAATTTAAACGATATTTGTCGAATAGTTTTTGCCGAAACGAAATTCGGACTAACGTTTTTAGTGTTTCAGATAGGTAACCCTTTGAGGCTGATCATGACCAGCAGCATCATCATACTGATTTTGTTTAACCAATGCAGGACTGGAAAAGTAAGAATGCAGAGTTCGATGCAGTCTCCGAAAATTTGCACAAACTCGTGGTGGACACTGCAAAAAATTTAGAAGCGAAAGTCGTTCACAGTCAACAGATCGCCAAGTA
Source organism: Eudemis profundana (assembly GCA_947034925.1). Classification (NCBI taxonomy): domain Eukaryota; kingdom Metazoa; phylum Arthropoda; class Insecta; order Lepidoptera; family Tortricidae; genus Eudemis; species Eudemis profundana. Next base: position 16,032,755 of record OX344800.1, read on the forward strand.
TGTATTTTTTGTTTATTATAGTAGAGCTATTGATCAATGAAGGAACTACTAAAGGGTGAACTTCCGGTAGTTATCAAGCGGAGCCCCGTTGATAGGTGTACTGCCCGTCATAACCTACGGTGCCCAAGCCTAAGGTCAATGTGGCTAATTCCGTCTGGTGGGGCAATTCCGTACAGCTCCTGTGCCAGTCGAGTCATGAAGTGCATACAATTCTTTGTTTGGCCGCAAAAACCGCTGTACGGAATTGCCCCACCATACGGAATTAGCCACATTGACCTTATAGCAAGTGGTTTTTAGTTGCAAAATACCAAATCGAACGTTTATCATATTTGGATCGCAGCATGATCAGATCATAGATCGACCGGAATCTGAACAAAGTTTAGTTCGATCGCTACGCTCTTTAGTCGACGTCGTTGGTGCAAAAACCACCAGGCTTAGGGCCTTATCGCACTTGCGGGCTAACTGCGGCCGAGTTACCATACAAAACCAGTCGCGGCGAACTCGCGGTGAGTTCACCGCGAGCGACATTTGTGTGGAACTTCGCTTCTAACTCGCCCACAAATCACAATGTGATAAGGCACTTAAATAGGACTGGACTGGTCACGTATGCCGTATGCATCCACAAAGATGACAAGGCAGTGGTTTCCATAAGATGTTCGACGGCGGCGTGATCGGCCCAGAGATGGCGGAATGACCCGGCCGTATATCTCAACCATTGGCCAGAAGTGACATTGAACCGGGGATGACTGAAAGTCTAGGGGAAGGCCTATGCCCAGGCAGTGGGCCACGTACCAGACTAGTTAAAAAAATGCACAATATTGGATAGGTACCTACGTAAATATAACTTATTCAGGTGAATACTTATTATAATATTTCTCTTATTTAATAGAACCGCCTGGATAGATCGAGACATATTACTAAAAAAAATAGAGCGTTTACAAAAGGAGCTAACAATTTGCCAAAATAAAATAGAAACGACGCTGCCTGCCTCTGAAGAGAAACATGAGCCAGGAGATCAAAACAAGAATGATCACAATGCTACTACAGATCCATCAAGTAATACTACGGTAAGAAAGTGGCAAGATAAACGCGACTAACAATTTATCTCTTTTTAGATTTTGTTGGGAACAATAGTCGTAGTACCATTACTTAACTATGTTGGTAATAGATTAACTGTGGACTAACTCAATCATGACAGTCGCGTCGCATTATAACGTCGAAAATAATCACACATAATTGTTAGTTATTTATGTGACTGGTGCATAATGAGAGGCATTATACACATGAAAAGTAAGAGTAAATCAGAACCAACGTATCCAAATAAAAAAAATCCATTACGCCCTAGGGCGTAATAGGTCATTTACAGCCCGCAAAACCTACGTGTAACAACACCATTTTTGAGTAAGTGTGACGAAATAGTACATTGTGTATCTAGAGCGGTAAGTAATTAGTTTGTAATTCCTTTACCGCCCGTGGCACACACAATGTTTTTCATCACACTTGTGAGGAAATCTTAATAATATAACCTTACTAATCGCCCCAGTATGACAAGAAAATATTAAAACAAACAGTGACATTAGTGACATATGTCCATAGCCAATGCGAATATCAAGTCACGTTCGGAAACCATAGCGGTAAGCCCTAAAATGGCCATTTTAGTTGATTTTATATTTGCAAAATACTGAAATACATTATTACCAAAATATGTGTTTACATGTATTTGCAATAACAGTTATCTTTAAATAAATATTTCAGTGACAAAAGTTAAAAAAGTAAGTTGGCGTTTCCTTTGAACATGACAAATAAGAGTCAAATAGAACCAGCGTTTCAAATTTAAAAAGAAAACCATTACTTGCCATTACGCCCTAGGGCATAATAAGTCATTTGTGTGATTCAAGTGTGATGAAAAGGTATTTTCATCACACTTGCTCGAAAATGGTGTGATTACACGTAGGTTTTGCGGGCCGTAAATGACCTATTACGCCCAAGGGCGTAATGGTTTTCTTTTTAAATTTGAAACGCTGGTTCTGTTTTACTCTTATTTTTCATGTTCAAAGGAAACGCCAACGTACTTTTTTAACTTTTATTACTGAAATATTTATTTAAAGAGAACTGTTATTGCAAATACATGTAAACACATATTTCTGTAACATTAATTAAATGTTTAAATAGTGCATTTCAGTATTTTGCAAAAATAAAATCAACCATTTTAAGTCTTTACCGCTATGGTTTCCGAACGTGACGTAAAGTCGCATTGTCTATGGATTATGTCACTAATGTCACTGTCAGTTTTACAATTTTATTTAGGTTAAGTAAGGTTATTTTAATCAGATTTCCTCACAAGTGTGATGAAAAACATTGTGTGTGCCACGGGCGGTAAAGGAATTACAAACTCGTGTTGTTAAAGCCCTTGGCTTCGCCTCGGGCTTGTAACAAACACTCGTTTGTAATTCCTTACTTACCGCCCTTGATACACAATGTACTATTTCATTGAGACCTTGGTCTTAGGTCTGGATGCCTATTTACTATTCTGATACTAATGCTGTCGTTTCAGAAACTTGTCGAGGAGTTGAACAAGGAGCGTGCAGCTCGCGAGTGCCTGAAACAGGTGGTGTCGTCAGCGGAGGGGATGCTGCGCGCGGCGCGCGCTCGCATCGCCGCGCTCGAGCGCCAGCTGAGAGATGCGCGCGCAGAACTCGAGAACACCATAAAGAAGCATAAAGAATACGAGCAACTCGTAAGCAAATAACTATAGGTCGACCGTTTAAATGAGATATCGCCTTCAGGGGCGCTTGATTAGACAGTAAAGGGGAGTTCAAAAAATCGATGATAACGCGAAAATAAATGAAGTTTGAAAAAGTTGGCAAAATTATGCAAATTTTCTTAAATAGCATTTGGAAAATATTCGCGAAATAGAAAAATAGACTATTGATATAAGAAAGGCATGGTTTAGGATTAGGATCATGAGGATAGGTTTGGGTTAAAAGTAAATGTAATTTATAACACAACAGACTTTGCTAGCTTTTTGCAGAGTTTTTAAGAGAGTTTTTTCTTCAGCATCGTCATCGTGAGACAAGCTACGATGTCCGTTCAAAGAAATTGTTGCAAGTATCTAAAACTGGTGAAGTAACTATTGAAATGTTATCTCGCCAACGTGATGCTCTGGAGTTAAGGTATGCTATATGTTAACTTGTCTACCTAGATTTCTAGATGCTATGTTAATTATGAAGCCGAATAATTGTGAACCAATAAAAAACGTTTAAACGCACCCCTAACATTAGTGCCAAAGTATAGTGAAATACAAAATGCCTCTTATCTCCCGAATTAACATAGCTCAATTATGAATTCAAAAGCTGTCAAATATTATCAGGGTCAAAGAGCTACTAGATCAAACGAAGTCAGTGGAGCAAAGTTACGAGGCTCAGCAGTCGGAGCAGAAATCACGCCTGGAGTCTTTACAGGCGAAACTGGTCGAACAGGTGCCGTCATATCATATAATAGTTTCCAATCGTACTTTGGGCTCTCAAAATATAATATGTAGCGTGTAGGTTTATTTTTCAAGGTAACAAATTCAAATGAATATCTTCAAGGATATATAGTCGGACTACGCTAAGTTTGCAGAGGTCGAAAGAAGGTTTTATTTAAAAAAAATCATATGGCAATATGTGAAAACTACAGCAAGAGGAATTTTTAATCTTGGTACTTGGCAATAATTCTGCCCTTTATTACAAAATATATCTACATGCATACTGAAATAAATATCTGCGTCAGTATTGCACACATCGATTTAGTTTCAACCAAACTAAGTGATTTGTTCCAGGTTCTTGGATAATTTCTATGTACTTAAGTATTATATTTAAATATGTACATGTATACAAACATTACTTAGTTTGGTTGGGATTAGATCGATTTGTGCAAGACTGTCCTGAATATTTATTTCGGTAGGTATGTAGACACATTCCTTTAGGCCCACGTCTACAGATTTGCAATTCTACAGAATCTCATGTCTACAGATTCCCAATTCTACAGATTATCATGTTTACAGATTCCCAATTCTACAGATTCTCATGTCTACAGATTTTCAATTCTACAGATTCCCAATTCTGCAAATTCCAAATTCTTCGGATTCTCATGTCTACAGATTCCCAATTTTACAAATTCTCATGTCTACAGAATTCCAATTCTACAGATTCTCATATCTACAGATTCCCAATTCTACAAATTCCCATATTTATAGATTTTTCAGAATTACGACCTTTGAGAATAACCGAATGTTGCTCACTGTTCACTCGCAGTAAAGACTGTTCATGTCACAGAAGTAAAATAGTACATTGTATATCAAGGGCGGTAAGTAATGAATTACAAACGAGTGTTTGTTACAAGGCCGAGGCGAAGCCGAGGGCTTTAATAACACGAGTTTGTAATTCCTTTACCGCCCGTGGCACACACAATGTTTTTCATCACACTTGTGAGGAAATCTGATTAAAATAACCTTACTTAACCTAAATAAAATTGTAAAACTGACAGTGACATTAGTGACATATTCCATAGACAATGCGAACGTCAAGTCACGTTCGGAAACCATAGCGGTAAAGACTAAAAATGGTTTATTTTATATTTGCAATAACAGTTCTCTTTAAATAAATATTTCAGTAATAAAAGTTAAAAAAGTAAGTTGGCGTTTCCTTTGAAAATGACAAATAAGAGTAAAACAGAACTAGCGTTTCAAATTTAAAAAGAAAACCATTACGCCCTGGGCGTAATAATAGGTCATTTACGGCCCGCAAAACCTACGTGTAATGACACCATTTTCGAGCAAGTGTGATGAAAATGTATTTTAGTCTCTGTTAAGAATGGTATTGAGTCGGATGAAAAAATCTCATTGCTGACAATTTAAGGTATTTATTATTTGTCAAAAAGTTTGTAATGGCCTCCTTAAAGCATTTTCGCGTATCACTATGGAATCCAGTAGCGGCGTTACTGACCCATCTCAGCCAGCATTCTCACATACATGTATATGTGCATCCCGTCTCAAATCTGTTCCGTTCTGTACATTTTCGCCTGTTCGTCTATCCTAAGGGCGCGTTTCCACTGTGGCGGACTTGTGCAAATCAGGTTACTTCACTGTTGAATCCAAGACGAGCGTATTTGAGCGTAGGTACATATTTTCAGATATGACCGTACTAATCGTACTGTGTTATATTTTTAGAGATATTGTTGTCTGTAGACTGGGTGGCTATCTGTAGAATCGGACATCCGTAGATTTAGAAATTTGTACAATTGAGAATCTGTAGAATTGGGAATCTGTAATTGAAATCTGTAGAATTGGGAACAAACCGACACATCCTTTTATATGCTTATTAAATCGGAAGATATTTGCCTAGTATCAAGACTGATTAATGTGATGTTGCCATATGATTTTTTTTTAATAAAACCTTCTTTTGACCTCTGCAAACTTAGCGTAGTCCGACTCTAGTCTTACCTACTTTCGTACGCGATAGAATAAAATTTGTTATGGAGTAAATAAATGATAGCAACCCAATTTTTTTTAACACTTCCACTTTCATTACTATACAATGTTATATATTACGATAAACAGGAAAAACATAGAAATATAGCGGAGAAACGTATACAGGAACAAGAGGAACGTTTGAAAAATATGCAAGAAGAATATAATCAGTTGCGAGAGCGATCAGAGAGGCTTGTGCAAATGGATAAAGAGAGATGCCTCGACATCTTGCCTCGTAAAGGTTAATTCGTAATTAATTTGGTAAAAAATAATATGCCATAGATGTAAGAAAAAATCGTATACGGCAGTCGCATCATCTCAAATGGATTCGACCGACTCGACTGACCACAATTTGGTATCATCTGATGTTACGCTTACCGTTGGGGCGTAACGTACGATATGGTTCAGCTTCAGCCGTATCCACCCGACGGAAATCGACAATTTTTTTTGTGAACCAGACACATCACATCTCATGTGTTACATCATACGATTAACTAATCGTAACCATACGATTAGTTAATCGTATGTGACAAATCTAGGTATTTGTTACATGCGATTAACTAATCATGGAACATAAAAAATAGAACGTCTTCTTCTTTTTCTTATGTTCCAAGTCTTTTGGGGTCGATTCTCCAATCTTAATGCGCCATTTTTCGCGTTTTTGAGTCATATCTGGCTGTAGTCCCATCCCGTCATCTCCAATTTTCCATTTCCCTTTGTACCGTTATCATCAAGGTAATTGATGGTCTACCGAGACCTCATTTAGGGCTTTCTATTTCCATTACATATCTTTCCAAGTGTTTTTTCTCCCGGCGCGTAATATGGCCGAGGCTTGTAACCACATAGTGCAGGCGTTCCCGCCTCTACAGTAAATGTTACTAGGAAACACGATATCTAAAACGAATAAAATCCATTGTATTTAATATCTTTAATTAAATTAAGTTTTATTTTCCAAAACGACCGGATTCGATTCCCGGTTAAAGTACAAGTTTCTTTTTCAAATCTATGTATGCAGTTTTTCTTATCCCTACCCCACTTCCCCAACCATACTGATTGCACAGTTGGGACTTGTGACATTGACCGATAGTTTTGTATGGAGACAGTGAACGTGTTAATACCGTAAGGCATTCTCTACCAGTTAACCTTAGAATAAAGTAGATAACTTGTTACGTTTACGTTTAAGGAAATAAAATTAATTGGTGGTTGGTTGGTTTTTTAGAAAATGAGCCGTCAGAAAAAGAAACGGAGATATGGAAGGATCTCCAAGCTTCTAAAATGAAATTAGAACGAGTGACGGAGGAGCTGAGGCAGAGCCGTGCGGATAAGGAGAGTTTACTGCAGTCATTGTCCAGAATAGCGGTACATGTATCTATGGGCATACAGCTTAATTGACAGCCGGGGTATGCGTGAGGTGCGGGGAGAGGGGAACGGTGACTAGTCGAGCTTTGTTGTATACGTACCTACGTTATGTACGTATACCTATACGCATGTGACGTCATGCATACTCTTGCTCCTTAACTTGTACGGCCGTAGTCAATAGTCAACGTGATCAATACGTTTCACTGCTGCCACCACAGAAATAAATCGAGATAGTAGGAAATACATAGTACGTCGATTTGTATGGCAACCAAGCGTGTAACGTTTTTCGCTTGACGTTTGACGACAAAAGTGTAATTTAGTGATGGAAAACATAAATTTTCCATTTCATTTTCATTTGGAACAATTATTTTGACGACTGCTTTAGCTTAGTTGGTAGTGACACTGACAGAAGCAGGAGGTCCTGGGTTCGAATCCCGGTAAGGGCATTTATTTGTGTAATGAGCATGAATATTTGTTCCTGAGTTATGGATGTTTTCTATGTATTTAAGTATTTGTATCTATTAAATATATCGTCGTCTAGTATCCATAACACAAGCCTTATTGAGCTTACTATGGGGCTAGTTCGATTTGTGTAAGATTGTCCCCTAATATTTATTTATTATTTATTTATTTAATTATACCATTATGATCAGATATTCAAATCTGCTAATAATGTTGTCGGAAACTGAAGTTAACGGCGTGCAAAGTAGGTCGCCGCCACTACTTTTTAACACGCGAGGTACATACAGTTTTTTCTTCTACCTCGATATATTTCTGTGGATGCCACGTTTTGACACTTTTTTGCATCTTTCCAGCAAGAGGGTTCTGAGAACAACATGGCTAATGAATTGTTAATTAGGGAGCAGAAAATTTTCAAGCTTCAACGAGACATTGAACAACAGAAACAAGCAATCAAATCATTGTTAGTACTTCAAATTAGTTTCTCACTGTTGCTTATTTTCAGCTATGTATTAATCTGGCTACCTACTTATATATTTTAGGCAGGAAAGCACAGTACAGAAGGACAACCAACTTAGTGCTCTAAAAATGGAAGTTGGACGACTACGAAGCTATGACTGTTACAGTAATAAGGAGAACCCTAAGCAAGACCTTACATTAGAAGTATGTAGTTTTTCTCTTTTTTATAAAAAAAATAATGTTAGGTTTAATTAGGTTATTTTTTCAAAAATCCTGAATGTAACAATTCGGATTCAAAGAAAAAAGTTGTCAAGGAAATGAAAATTCGATGAAACTTTGTTTACAAAACGGCAGGCACCCGAAATATGTACTAAAAAAGCTCTGGTTTCCTAGGATATTACGGAGGTTTCCGTAATATTACGGACGCAAAAAGACGCCCGTCTTTACCATGACGACATATGGAAAGTTCGTATAACATACCACGGCCGTATAACATGCCGTCGGCCACCAACGTTAACGACACGAGAGAAAGTGGACAACCTTGATTTAGCTTTAATAATTTACTTTGAGGATGAACTATCAGAAGAAGGAAAATAATCATAGGACAGAAGATCAAAATTCAAATCTCATAGTACAGAATATGCATTTGAGATTTTAGTACGTCGGTGTTTACTGAGCAATGAAGTCCTCCTTGCTGCAGCTGAAGTTCGAACTCATTTTGTACGTCGGTCCGGTCAAAAAAAACCTAAAATATATATAGAAATAGCTTCTACCGCTATCAATTAAGTAAAATGTTCACGAACTATCCGACACCGTCAAGACGGCTGTCATGCAAATAGCGGCACCGCTTTTTGACGGTACGGTAGTCACCGCCCTGTAGGAAACCGCGTCATTTTGTTTACATAGACGTTCTAGTGACGTCACTCACCGCTGTATTACGGCCGCTATATGACGGCACTGAAACCTAACTATGCAAATGGAGTTTTTGGCCTCGAGGGGGTACAAACGACAATTGTTTCTCAGGTTCTAGACTTGTCTACTAAGGTGGCGACGCTCAAGCGCGAGCGCGAGTCGCTGGTGTCGGAGGCGGCGTCGCGTGCGCTGATGCTGGAGCGCCACGAGCGCTGCGCGGAGCTGTTCGCGCACGTGACGCGCACGCGCCGCGAACTCGCAGCGCACCTTGAGGGGCGGTCTGAGAACCAGCTTGCTCAAGACGGCTTTGTCAAAGTATGTTGATTTTTATTTTTTGTCATACTCTGGGTATGAGCGCCTATTTTGTATTCCATTGCTGTGCAAAGGCCTCCCTTCTACTTTTCTATTTAAATTAACTACGTTAAAAATCTAGGTGACGCCCTCCGTGAGGAATTCTCTATCATCCGCATGTCTGAAGGCCGCGGAGACGTGGTCGGAGCTGAGAAGTGACCGAGAGCGGGTGCTCCGACTCCAGAACATCGTGATGTCCCAGAACCTTCAACTCGAACGAGAGTCTCGCATTAGGACCCAGCTCGAACACCGACGCGCCATTCTTGAACGGATTTTCTTCAGTCACGTTAATTCTAGTCAACATAACTCACTGGATCATCAATTGCCATATTCCTTTGAAAATGAGGAATCTTAGTCGTTTGTTGTTGATTGCACGAACGCGCACAGAGTTACGTGTTTGTTTTGTAGACTTTGTGGAGAAATATTTTATAGTATTCATTAATTAATATTTATGCGTCATGCAGAATAATGAAACAAACTACTTCAAATAAATACGTAGGTTTATTCAAGTAATTTTTGTTTGATTTTACGATAAAATAGACACAGCATTTATATCCAATAGAGCTGATAGATCGATCTAAGCGTCAGTGCTTGTCGACATCTCACGCCACGTACAATTCTATAACCTTCTGTATCCGTGGTCAGATTGCATTGTTAGATCAATCTGATCACGGCCACTCTTTTGTGTCCCTGGTCATTTTTCATCTCGGTTCTCATGACTCATAGCTCTACATATTTAAATATCAAGTCGTTGAAGTCAAGAACTGACAATATTCCTGACAGTTTAATAGACAGTAGGTAAGGTACCAATTTTACTTATAAATTAGTACCTATAAAAACTTTTTTCAATTATTACTTGAAAAATACTCTCGTGCCAAATTCGATTAAAAAATCTGACTACGGCTACCAATCTGACCAAGGATCTTTTAATTTAATGGGTCTGACCTAGAACACAAAAGAGTGGCCGTGATCAGATTGATCTAACAATGCAATCTGACCACGGATACAGAAGGAATTCTAACATGGTGGGAACTCTTTACTGGACGACAATACAGGGTGACTTCGAATTGGTAATACAAAATGAATGTTTTACATACATATCCCCTAAACTTAGCCCCTCAATTAAGTCTCACTCTTTTAAAATAATCAGAAGTATGTTTTTTTTAATTATTCATTTATCCCATTTTTGTTGGCTTAACATGGTTATCCTACCATAATAATAAACACAGAGGTTTAAAGATTTTCAAATGAACACTTTCCTTAATTGTCAGTTGTCAAAGAAAATAAGATGCTAAGGTATGACACTTAGGTATTTAATGGAGTGTAACCACACTTTAGGACTTTAATTATTTGTTTTGTTAGAAAATTAGCAATAATTAAATACAGCGAATTTTAACATAGGGGTTTATGTGTTACACTACATGGCATTAACTGAGCCATAATCAAGTGTTTTGTATTACCAATTTGAAGTCGTCCTGTATAATTATTTTCTGTCATATATGAAAGCTCTCGTACTCAAAATACCGCATTCCCAGATTTTTTTTTACATAACTAATGGATTTAATAAAAACAAAACTTAATTTATTCCTTTGTGTTACGAAAGTTACCCATATAGTTTGTATGCCTAACTTTCGTAACACAGAGGAAGCGATCGTGATTTTGTTTTTATTAGGCCCTTAACTAACCGGTGTGAAGTTAGCGGCCAAAGTTATCGGCGAGCGATAACCCGACCAAATTAAGGAGTCAACATTTTTAAAGCGTTTTTGCTCAAAAATTAAGGCTTAAATATAACAATTAATAAGAAAATAAGAGAGCCTACTTCTTATACTAAAGTATTACAAAATATTTGATCACCTGCATAAAATAGAAATAATGTAATCAGTCCTGCCGTCGCGTAGCAACGACACGAAAAAACTAACAACTTTTATACAATAAGACGGTTTCAAATTCACAAAATAAAAGCTCTAAATCACGAGCTTTCATAAAAAGCTTTCAGAGTCCACTAACCTCGCTAACTGTGTAGTCAGTGACTGAAAAATAGTTATCGGCCGAACGGTTTTTGAAGATATGACTAATTTTGACACACATGTACACAATAAGACGGTTTCAAATTTACATCAGGAGAAGCTCTACATCAAGAGCTTTTTCAAAACGCATTCAGATTCCACTAACCTCGCTAACTGTGTAGTCAGTGACTGAAAAATAGTTATCGGCCGAACGGTTTTTGAAGATATGACTTATTTTGACACACGTGTACACGATAAGACGGTTACAAATTTACATCAGGAGAAGCTCTACATCAAGAGCTTTTTCAAAACGCATTCAGATTCCACTAACCTCGCTAACTGTGTAGTCAGTGACTGAAAAATAGTTATCGGCCGAACGCTTTTTGAAGATATGACTTATTTTGACACACGTGTACACAATAAGACGGTTACAAATTGACATCACAAGAAGCTCTACATCAAGAGCTTTCACAAAACGCATTCAGAGTCCACTAACCTCGCTAACTGTGTAGTCACAGTCAGTGACTGAAAAATAGTTATCGGCCGAACGGTTTTTATTTATTTATTTATTTATTTTTTATTCAGAAGTTTTTGAAGATATCGCTTAATTTGACACACGTGTACACAATAAGACGGTTTCAAATTGACATCAGAAGAAGCTCTACATCAAGAGCTTTTACAAAACGCATTCAGAGTCCACTAACCTCGCTAACTGTGTAGTCAGTGACTGAAAAATAGTTATCGGCCGAACGGTTTTTGAAGATATGACTTATTTTGACACACATGTACACAATAAGACGGTTTCAAATTGACATCAGGAGAAGCTCTACATCAAGAGCTTTCACAAAACGCATTCAGAGTCCACTAACCTCGCTAACTGTGTAGTCAGTGACTGAAAAATAGTTATCGGCCGAACGGTTTTTGAAGATATGTCTAATTTTGACACACATGTACACAATAAGACGGTTTCAAATTGACATCAGGAGAAGCTCTACATCAAGAGCTTTCACAAAACGCATTCAGATTCCACTAACCTCGCTAACTGTGTAGTCAGTGACTGAAAAATAGTTATCGGCCGAACGGTTTTTGAAGATATGACTTATTTTGACACACATGTACACAATAAGACGGTTTCAAATTGACATCAGGAGAAGCTCTACATCAAGAACTTTCATAAAACGCATTCAGATTCCACTAACCTCGCTAACTGTGTAGTCAGTGACTGAAAAATAGTTATTGGCCGAACGGTTTTTGAAGATATCACTTAATTTGACACACGTGTACACAATAAGACGGTTTCAAATTGACATCACGAGAAGCTCTACATCAAGAGCTTTCACAAAACGCATTCAGAGTCCACTAACCTCGCTAACTGTGTAGTCAGTGACTGAAAAATAGTTATCGGCTGAACGGTTTTTGAAGATATGACTTATTTTGACACACGTGTACACAATAAGACGGTTTCAAATTGACATCAGGAGAAGCTCTACATCAAGAGCTTTCACAAAACGCATTCAGAGTCCACTAACCTCGCTAACTGTGTAGTCAGTGACTGAAAAATAGTTATCGGCCGAACGGTTTTTGAAGATATGACTTATTTTGACACACATGTACACAATAAGACGGTTTCAAATTGACATCAGGAAAAGCTCTACATCAAGAGCTTTTTCAAAACGCATTCAGATTCCACTAACCTCGCTAACTGTGTAGTCAGTGACTGAAAAATAGTTATCGGCCGAACGGTTTTTGAAGATATGACTAAGTTTGACACACATGTACACAATAAGACGGTTTCAAATTTACATCAGGAGAAGCTCTACATTAAGAGCTTTCACAAAACGCATTCAGATTCCACTAACCTCGCTAACTGTGTAGTCAGTGACTGAAAAATAGTTATCGGCTGAACGGTTTTTGAAGATATGACTTATTTTGACACACGTGTACACAATAAGACGGTTTCAAATTGACATCAGGAGAAGCTCTACATCAAGAGCTTTCACAAAACGCATTCAGATTCTACTAACCTCGCTAACTGTGTAGTCAGTGACTGAAAAATAGTTATCAGCCGAACGGTTTTTGAAGATATGACTAATTTTGACACACATGTACACAATAAGACGGTTTCAAATTTACATCAGGAGAAGCTCTACATCAAGAGCTTTCACAAAACGCATTCAGATTCCACTAACCTCGCTAACTGTGTAGTCAGTGACTGAAAAATAGTTATCGGCTGAACGGTTTTTGAAGATATCGCTTAATTTGACACACGTGAACACAAAAAGACGGTTTCAAATTGACATCACGAGAAGCTCTACATCAAGAGCTTTCACAAAACGCATTCAGATTCCACTAACCTCGCTAACTGTGTAGTCAGTGACTGAAAAATAGTTATTGGCCGAACGGTTTTTGAAGATATCGCTTAATTTGACACACGTGTACAGAATAAGACGGTTTCAAATTGACATCAGAAGAAGCTCTACATCAAGAGCTTTCACAAAACGCATTCAGAGTCCACTAACCTCGCTAACTGTGTAGTCAGTGACTGAAAAATAGTTATCGGCCGAACGGTTTTTGAAGATATGACTTATTTTGACACACATGTACACAATAAGACGGTTTCAAATTGACATCAGGAGAAGCTCTACATCAAGAGCTTTCACAAAACGCATTCAGAATCCACTAACTTCGCTAACTGTGTAGTCAGTGACTGAAAAATAGTTATCGGCCGAACGGTTTTTGAAGATATGACTTATTTTGACACACATGTACACAATAAGACGGTTTTAAATTGACATCAGGAGAAGCTCTACATCAAAAGCTTTCACAAAACGCATTCAGATTCCACTAACCTCGCTAACTGTGTAGTCAGTGACTGAAAAATAGTTATCGGCCGAACGGTTTTTGAAGGTATGACTAATTTTGACACACATGTACACAATAAGACGGTTTCAAATTCACATCAGGAGAAGCTCTACATCAAGAGCTTTCACAAAACGCATTCAGATTCCACTAACCTCGCTAACTGTGTAGTCAGTGACTGACAAATAATTATCGGCCGAACGGTTTTTGAAGATATGACTTATTTTGACACACATGTACACAATAAGACGGTTTCAAATTGACATCAGGAGAAGCTCTACATCAAGAACTTTCATAAAACGCATTCAGATTCCACTAACCTCGCTAACTGTGTAGTCAGTGACTGAAAAATAGTTATTGGCCGAACGGTTTTTGAAGATATCGCTTAATTTGACACACGTGTACACAATAAGACGGTTTCAAATTGACATCAGGAGAAGCTCTACATCAAGAGCTTTCACAAAACGCATTCAGATTCCACTAACCTCGCTAACTGTGTAGTCAGTGACTGAAAAATAGTTATCGGCCGAACGCTTTTTGAAGATATGACTTATTTTGACACACGTGTACACAATAAGACGGTTTCAAATTGACATCAGGAGAAGCTCTACATCAAGAGCTTTCACAAAACGCATTCAGAATCCACTAACCTCGCTAACTGTGTAGTCAGTGACTGAAAAATAGTTATCTGCCGAACGGTTTTTGAAGATATCGCTTAATTTGACACACGTGTACACAATAAGACGGTTTCAAATTGACATCAGGAGAAGCTCTACATCAAGAGCTTTCACAAAACGCATTCAGAGTCCACTAACCTCGCTAACTGTGTAGTCAGTGACTGAAAAATAGTTATCGGCCGAACGGTTTTTGAAGATATGACTTATTTTGACACACATGTACACAATAAGACGGTTTCAAATTGACATCAGGAGAAGCTCTACATCAAGAGCTTTCACAAAACGCATTCAGAATCCACTAATTTCGCTAACTGTGTAGTCAGTGACTGAAAAATAGTTATCGGCCGAACGGTTTTTGAAGATATCGCTTAATTTGACACACGTGTACACAATAAGACGGTTTCAAATTGACATCAGGAGAAGCTCTACATCAAGAGCTTTCACAAAACGCATTCAGAATCCACTAACCTCGCTAACTGTGTAGTCAGTGACTGAAAAATAGTTATCGGCCGAACGGTTTTTGAAGATATCGCTTAATTTGACACACGTGTACACAATAAGACGGTTTCAAATTGACATCACGAGAAGCTCTACATCAAGAGCTTTCACAAAACGCATTCAGAGTCCACTAACCTCGCTAACTGTGTAGTCAGTGACTGAAAAATAGTTATCGGCCGAACGGTTTTTGAAGATATCGCTTAATTTGACACACGTGTACACAATAAGACGGTTTCAAATTGACATCAGGAGAAGCTCTACATCAAGAGCTTTCACAAAACGCATTCAGAGTCCACTAACCTCGCTAACTGTGTATGTGCAAGCATTTCACAGCATAACCGACCTCTATGGTTTGGCTGCCCTTCGTGAACGAGCTCCACACCGCCATGCGCGCGAATGCTGGCTGAAGTTGGCGACGCCCGATTTCGAGCGTCAATTGTTTTTCGGCGGATTACTTGTTATGGCGGCTTGGTATGAACGTTTCGGTATATAATAAAAAATAAGTGTAAATATATGTGTGTTGTGTACATAATTTTGTAAATACAACTTGTACGATATATGTGACTGTTTGTGCGGATATAAAGACAATCGGGTCCCGGCCGGTGACGGTATTTGTGGGGTAAGCAAACGGACAAACACACGGCTCGAGCAAGCGACCTGGAGTTCACATGTTTAAAGGTAAGCCATCCATAGTTGGGGAGCTGTTGGTAATGCTGCGCAGGGGGTCAAGCCAACCAGTCTATGGTTTACATCCACAAGCTATCGAAGATTAAAATACTGTACATAAATTTGGTCCTTTCGTCGTCGGATCATTGACCTTTCATACGCGGCGCGATGTAAATACCTAGTGTAGGTACTAAGTAATAATTTTCAAAATGGCAAAAAATAAAACAAATGACATTCGGTTTAAACTTGAATGTGACTGGTTTAAATCATCGTTTGATATGATTAAATCCCCGGAATTTAGTGCTTGTATTTTAGCGGCGCGATTGCGAAAATTAGAATCTCATCTTGATAAACTGACCCTGGCATATGAGAGTTTACTTGAGGTTGAAGACGATGCGGAAAAAATCAAAGATTATGATACTCGTTATAAAAGTGCCGTTTTGCACTACGATCACTTGGACGCCAAGTCTTTGGAGTTACCGAGCTTGCAGGTCGCTCCCGCGGCACCCGCCCCAGTCGCGCGTCTTCCACAAATAAATTTGTCCGAATTTGGCGGTGACATATTTGCTTGGACCGGGTTTATGAGTCTTTACTCCTCGTTGGTGCTGTTGAGGACTGATATTTCAAAAACTGAAAAACTTCATTATCTCATCTCACACCTACACGGCGAACCGAGATCGTTAATTCAACACTTGCCTATGACGGACGCGTCCTTAGATACGGCATTAGAAATACTTAAGTTACGTTATGATAATAAACGACTACTCGCCGACAGTCATATATCCCGGATTTTAAATTTAATGCCGATTAAAAAACAAAATGCATTGAGGACGCAAATACTGAATCCCTTACTTGAGTCGACTCGTGCCTTGAAATGTTTAGGATTTCCAACGGATCAGTGGAGTTACATTCTGTTGCACATTAGTCTCACAAAGTTACCTTTTGACATGAAAACACGGTTTGAACAAGTATATGGCGGCTTCAGAAAGGATTTGCCGACATTTGAAAACTTGATGGAGTTTTTACAGAATGAATGTCATCTCATTGATACCGCTCATACTTCTGAAGTAATCGTGAATAAAATCGGAAAAAGCGTAAATATTGTTGAACAACGTGTGAGTCACGACAGTTCGTGCTCTAATTTACGGTGCGCGTTTTGTTCTTCTTCGGGACATGGGGTAGTAGATTGTTTTAAATTCAAAAATGGCTCGCCGATGGATCGTAAAAACTGGGTGCGAAATAATAATCGTTGTTTCCGATGTTTTGGAAACCATTCAGCGGCAATGTGCAGTCAGTTCATTCCTTGTGTTCGGTGCGGTAATGTTGGTCACAATTATTTAATTTGCACAATCGAAATGAATAGGCGTGATACGGTTGAACAGTATAATCGGCCCACTCGTACTGAGCGAACGAGCAATGCTGCCGTGTTAACGTCAAACGCTGCTGTTGGCGATTGTGCTTGCTATCGGGAGCATGCGCGCTGCGACGCACCGAGCGCGCCGCCACTGCCACCAGCGACATTTGTTGACAACACGGAATAGCAATTAAATAAGAGTAATGTTTTTTCGCCGCCAACTCTGGTAAAAGATGTGATTTTACCTACTGTTATTGTTAATGTGCTATCAAAAAACGGCGAGTTTATAAAGGCCAGGGCGTTACTCGATCTTGGATCAGAAACGACAATTGTTCGAAAAGATTTTGTAGATTTGTTAGGGTTGAAGAAACATTACTCTTCAACGTCGCTGACGGGCATCGGTGGGTCTCATGCTACGGGCAGTAATCACATAGTGACTATGAATTTTCGGTCGGAACGTAACAATAATGTTATGTTATCGGTAAATGCGGTGGTATTAAAGTTACCAACGAGGTATGTTGCATCTCGGCTCGGTTTATCACATAATATACGTATTTCGGATGACGGTTTCGGTTATATGTCTAGGGTGGACATTATTTTCGGTTGTGATATTCTCGGTGAAATAATTGAAGGAAACAAGGTCGCCTTACGGCCGGGTGGTCCTTATGCAATAGACACGATATTTGATTATGCGGTATTCGGCCCATTGGGTGGTAGTGTCAGCCGGGACATACCACGCAGTTGGGAATATTTTTCGGGTGTCTCTTTGGTAGACGCAGTTGAGCGGTTTTGGAAATCGGAAGAACCGCCTAAGGTTTCAGTAAAAAATCCTATGGATGTGGATTGTGAACAATTGTTTGCTTCGTCGGTTACTCGTGGGTCGGACGGAAAATATACTGTTCGATTGCCTTTAATACCGAATCATAAGGAGTTAGGTGACTCCAAACAAACAGCTCTTCGTCGGTTTATGGTTTTAGAGAGGCGTATGAAAGCACAGCCTAGATTTAAAGAAAAATACGTTCAGTTTATGGATGAATACTTAGAACTTGGGCATATGCAGCCTTCAAGCTTTGATGTTGACTCAGGTGAAGAGTATTATATATTGCCTCATCACGGAATATTTAAAAGGTCTGGGGATACGGATAAAATTCGCGTTGTATACGACGCCAGCGCAATATCGTCGAGCGGAATCAGTTTAAATGATTGTTTATTTGCCGGTGAAAAACTACAGAATGACATAACAAAAATTATTATAAATTTTCGGTTACCATTGTTTGTTTTTACAACCGATGTCAAAATGATGTTCCGAATGACATGGATTCATCCCGAGGATCGGCGGTACCAATTAATTCTTTGGAGGCGAAATCAGTCGGAACCGATTGGGTTATTTGAACTCACTACTAATACTTATGGGCTTAAATCGAGTCCTTTTGTGGCTATACGGTGTCTTCATCAGCTGGCTGAAGATGAGCAAAAACGGTTTCCCAATGCTGCCAGACTTCTTTTAGCGAATTCGTATGTCGACGATATAAACGGAGGTGCTGACTCTATTTCAGAAACTAAGGAACTTATGCACGAATTAACAGAACTCATGCGGACCGCGGGTTATGAACTGAGGAAGTGGTCATCAAACGAACCCAGTTTAATAGCGGATATTCCCACTGACCATTGTGAAGTTCCTCGGTATTTTGATGATGACGATAAAACCGGTTTAATCAAAGTGTTAGGTATACAATGGAATCCCTCAACCGATACCTTTACGTATAGAATCAACTTACCAGTTAAACAGACAATGGTCACTCGGCGTAGTATTCTATCGTCATTGGCAAAATTATTTGATCCTCTTGGATGGATTTGTCCTGTGATCTTTCGGCTGAAACTACTATTACAGGAACTGTTGAGCGACGGCGCTAAACACGTGGATTGGGACTCGGCGGCACCTGATCACATTGTTACGAAATGGAATAATGCTGCCTCAGACCTACATAACTTAGAGAGATTATTAATCCCACGTTGTTTGAAGTTATCAGGTGAGGTGTCGTATTCCTTGCACGGTTTCTGTGATGGATCATCTGTAGGCTACGCTGCTGTGGTATACTTACGATCGGAACGAAGTGATGGAAAAGTAGAAATTCGTTTGGTTATTGCAAAATCTAGATTGGCCCCGCTTAAAACCAAATTAACTATACCTCAATTGGAGTTAAATGGCAGTTTTGCTTGCTAATCTGCTATCACATGTGTATTTAGCTCTGAGCGAGCTTTCACTCAATTTTACGGAAATTGTCGGATGGTGTGATAGCACGATAGTTTTAGCTTGGCTAGGGATCTCGCCTCATAAATTGGAAGTATTCCAGGGCAATCGAGTTTCCCAGATCAACAACCTTAATTTACCTCTTAAATGGCATCATGTACAGGGTAAACTGAACTGTGCAGATATAGCATCGCGTGGTTGCTCAGCTGCGCAACTGCTCGACTACCCTATGTGGTGGAGTCCGGAATGGTTACACCAGTCTCGCGATTGTTGGCCTAATACTATAAAACCTGATACACCTACCGAGTTACCTGGGCTGCGCTCCAAATTAATTTCTAACACGGCGGTATTAAATGAATCATTTGATTTAATCGGTCATTATAGTTCATTTGAAAAACTAATCAATGTAACAGCGTACCTGTTCCGTTTTATCAATAATTGTCGAGGCCAGGCAGATTTAAACAAAAATGTAAGCATCTCAGAACGTCGCTTCGCTCTGAATCGTTTAATAATGATCGTTCAAAAGACACACTTTGAACAACATATAGAAGCATTATTGGCTGGAAAACCTATTCGTGATGCGTTAAGAAAATTGCACTTATTTGTAGACAGTCAAGGGTTGATTCGTGTTGGTGGCCGTCTATGTCAATCTGACCTTCCTTATTCAGCTCGGCATCCTCTATTACTTCCCGGGAAAAATAAATTTACTGGTCTTTTAGCGGAACATTTTCATAAAGTGTATTGTCACGTTGGTGCTAATACCTTAGCTTCAATTTTGGCTCGAAATTACTGGATTTTATCCATGCGGTTGGTTACTAAGAATGTTACATTTAAGTGCATATCCTGCTTTAAAGTTGCTCCTCGTTCACAGCAGCCCTTCATGGCAGATTTACCAGCTGACCGGGTTCAATGTGCACGTGCCTTTGAAGGTGTTGGAACGGATTTTGCGGGTCCGATTCTAATTAAAAGTAGCAACTTAAGAAATGCCCGAATACAAAAGTGTTACTTGTGCGTTTTTATCTGTCTGACAACAAAGGCAGTACATCTAGAGATTGTGTCTCAACTGTCAACTGAAGGTTTTGTTGCGGCCTTTTCCAGATTCGTTTCTCGAAGAGGGCTACCTTCCTTGATTCGCTCTGACTGTGGGACGAATTATGTAGGAACGAACAAATATTTAAAAGAGCTGTTCATATTTTTAAGAGACAACCGGTGTGAGCTAGAACACGAGTTAATTAAACATCAAATCACTTGGTTGTTCAATCCACCGGGCAGTCCAAACATGGGTGGACTGTTCGAAGCTGCAATTAAATCGGCAAAAACTCATATGCATCGCGTGCTCGGCGATCAGCGACTCACCTTTGAGGAGTTAACGACCTTTTTCACAAAAGTAGAGGCTATCATGAACTCAAGACCCCTATGTCAATTAAGTTCGGACTCCTCAGATTTGGAAGTCTTAACGCCAGGTCATTTCATCATCGGTCAACC
This sequence comes from Eudemis profundana, assembly GCA_947034925.1. Taxonomy (NCBI): domain Eukaryota; kingdom Metazoa; phylum Arthropoda; class Insecta; order Lepidoptera; family Tortricidae; genus Eudemis; species Eudemis profundana. The sequence goes on from OX344800.1 coordinate 16,053,600, forward strand.
TCTAGTAGCTCTGCCAGAATATCCGTTTGAGCAAAGCAATATAAATCGTTTATCGCGGTTCCAACAAATTCAAAAACTCACACAACATTTTTGGTCTCGTTGGCGGAACGAGTATCTTCATACTTTGCAACAACGTCCTAAATGGACTGTACATACGAAATCGCCGGTAATTGATGACTTAGTGTTAATAAAGGAGGACAACTATCCTCCCTTGCAATGGAGGCGCGGTCGTGTTATCCGTTTATTACCGGGAAAAGACGGAAACAATAGGGTAGCGGAACTAAAAACTCAAAACGGTACTTTACTTCGGCCGGTATCAAAACTTTGTAGATTGCCTTTGGTGGATGATTGCTAACCAAGACGTGGCTTGGTTCGGGGGGGAGAATATGTGCAAGCATTTCACAGCATAACCGACCTCTATGGTTTGGCTGCCCTTCGTGAACGAGCTCCACACCGCCATGCGCGCGAATGCTGGCTGAAGTTGGCGACGCCCGATTTCGAGCGTCAATTGTTTTTCGGCGGATTACTTTTTATGGCGGCTTGGTATGAACGTTTCGGTATATAATAAAAAATAAGTGTAAATATATGTGTGTTGTGTACATAATTTTGTAAATACAACTTGTACGATATATGTGACTGTTTGTGCGGATATAAAGACAATCGGGTCCCGGCCGGTGACGGTATTTGTGGGGTAAGCAAACGGACAAACACACGGCTCGAGCAAGCGACCTGGAGTTCACATGTTTAAAGGTAAGCCATCCATAGTTGGGGAGCTGTTGGTAATGCTGCGCAGGGGGTCAAGCCAACCAGTCTATGGTTTACATCCACAAGCTATCGAAGATTAAAATACTGTACAGTGTAGTCAGTGACTGAAAAATAGTTATCGGCCGAACGGTTTTTGAAGATATCGCTTAATTTGACACACGTGTACACAATAAGACTGTTTCAAATTGACATCAGAAGAAGCTCTACATCAAGAGCTTTCACAAAACGCATTCAGAGTCCACTAACCTTGCTAACTGTGTAGTCAGTGACTGAAAAATAGTTATCGGCTGAACGGTTTTTGAAGATATGACTTATTTTGACACACGTGTACACAATAAGACGGTTTCAAATTGACATCAGGAGAAGCTCTACATCAAGAGCTTTCACAAAACGCATTCAGAATCCACTAACCTCGCTAACTGTGTAGTCAGTGACTGAAAAATAGTTATCGGCCGAACGGTTTTTGAAGATATCGCTTAATTTGACACACGTGTACACAATAAGACGGTTTCAAATTGACATCAGGAGAAGCTCTACATCAAGAGCTTTCACAAAACGCATTCAGAATCCACTAACCTCGCTAACTGTGTAGTCAGTGACTGAAAAATAGTTATCGGCCGAACGGTTTTTGAAGATATCGCTTAATTTGACACACGTGTACACAATAAGACGGTTTCAAATTGACATCACGAGAAGCTCTACATCAAGAGCTTTCACAAAACTCATTCAGAGTCCACTAACCTCGCTAACTGTGTAGTCAGTGACTGAAAAATAGTTATCGGCCGAACGGTTTTTGAAGATATCGCTTAATTTGACACACGTGTACACAATAAGACGGTTTCAAATTGACATCAGGAGAAGCTCTACATCAAGAGCTTTCACAAAACGCATTCAGAATCCACTAACCTCGCTAACTGTGTAGTCAGTGACTGAAAAATAGTTATCGGCCGAACGGTTTTTGAAGATATCGCTTAATTTGACACACGTGTACACAATAAGACGGTTTCAAATTGACATCACGAGAAGCTCTACATCAAGAGCTTTCACAAAACGCATTCAGAGTCCACTAACCTCGCTAACTGTGTAGTCAGTGACTGAAAAATAGTTATCGGCCGAACGGTTTTTGAAGATATCGCTTAATTTGACACACGTGTACACAATAAGACGGTTTCAAATTGACATCAGGAGAAGCTCTACATCAAGAGCTTTCACAAAACGCATTCAGAGTCCACTAACCTCGCTAACTGTGTAGTCAGTGACTGAAAAATAGTTATCGGCCGAACGGTTTTTGAAGATATCGCTTAATTTGACACACGTGTACACAATAAGACTGTTTCAAATTGACATCAGAAGAAGCTCTACATCAAGAGCTTTCACAAAACGCATTCAGAGTCCACTAACCTTGCTAACTGTGTAGTCAGTGACTGAAAAATAGTTATCGGCTGAATGGTTTTTGAAGATATGACTTATTTTGACACACGTGTACACAATAAGACGGTTTCAAATTGACATCAGGAGAAGCTCTACATCAAGAGCTTTCACAAAACGCATTCAGATTCCACTAACCTCGCTAACTGTGTAGTCAGTGACTGAAAAATAGTTATTGGCCGAACGGTTTTTGAAGATATCGCTTAATTTGACACACGTGTACACAATAAGACGGTTTCAAATTGACATCACGAGAAGCTCTACATCAAGAGCTTTCACAAAACGCATTTAGAGTCCACTAACCTCGCTAACTGTGTAGTCAGTGACTGAAAAATAGTTATCGGCCGAACGGTTTTTGAAGATATCGCTTAATTTGACACACGTGTACACAATAAGACTGTTTCAAATTGACATCAGAAGAAGCTCTACATCAAGAGCTTTCACAAAACGCATTCAGAGTCCACTAACCTCGCTAACTGTGTAGTCAGTGACTGAAAAATAGTTATCGGCCGAACGGTTTTTGAAGATATGACTTATTTTGACACACATGTACACAATAAGACGGTTTCAAATTTACATTAGGAGAAGCTCTACATCAAGAGCTTTCACAAAACGCATTCAGATTCCACTAACCTCGCTAACTGTGTAGTCAGTGACTGAAAAATAGTTATCGGCCGAACGGTTTTTGAAGATATCGCTTAATTTGACACACGTGTACACAATAAGACGGTTTCAAATTGACATCAGGAGAAGCTCTACATCAAGAGCTTTCACAAAACGCATTCAGAGTCCACTAACCTCGCTAACTGTGTAGTCAGTGACTGAAAAATAGTTATCGGCCGAACGGTTTTTGAAGATATCGCTTAATTTGACACACGTGTACACAATAAGACGGTTTCAAATTGACATCAGGAGAAGCTCTACATCAAGAGCTTTCACAAAACGCATTCAGAATCCACTAACCTCGCTAACTGTGTAGTCAGTGACTGAAAAATAGTTATCGGCCGAACGGTTTTTGAAGATATCGCTTAATTTGACACACGTGTACACAATAAGACGGTTTCAAATTGACATCAGGAGAAGCTCTACATCAAGAGCTTTCACAAAACGCATTCAGAGTCCACTAACCTCGCTAACTGTGTAGTCAGTGACTGAAAAATAGTTATCGGCCGAACGGTTTTTGAAGATATGACTTATTTTGACACACATGTACACAATAAGACGGTTTCAAATTGACATCAGGAGAAGCTCTACATCAAGAGCTTTCACAAAACGCATTCAGATTCCACTAACCTCGCTAACTGTGTAGTCAGTTACTGAAAAATTGTTATCGGCGGAACGATTCTTACGGCTTTGAACTTTTCATGTTATTACTTTTCTGATGTGTTGTTTTCTCAGTCATTTGTTCTTTCAGTAAAATTTCCTATTTACAGTATTTGAAGTACTCAAGTCATGGGACGCCCTGTTATATAACAGCAATTATTTGTCTATAAATATTTGCTGTTGCTTTTGTCAATTACAAAATTGCCAACGATTTGACATCATACCCGTGGATGTGACCATGTGTCTGTGAGACTTAGATATGAACAGAGCTGAGACGGATTGACATTAACAGAGATTGGTTAGAGAATTGAGCAACCCTGTTATTTACACGCAAAATAGACACTGTTGTCAAGTTACGAATAATGCTATAGTACATTGTTCACCGAGGGTAGTAAGAAGGGATTTACTAACGAGAGTCTATTAGGAGCCCGACGCCGTAGGCGGAGGGCTTTTAATGACTCGAGTTTGTAATCCCCTTACTGCCCGTGGTACACACAATGTTTTTCATCACATTTGCGAGGAAAATAAAATAAGACAAAAATAAAATTATTTACTGTCAACTTTTTCATATAGTCTTCCACAGATAATGCTAAGAACTGCGTTTAGTTTTCAAACTTGACAGGCAGTACCGCCAGATTGTACCGATTTTCAAAATAAAATTTTAAACTTAATTATTTTAATTGCATCAAAATAATTAATTAAATACTGAAATAATAGTTAAACATACCATATAATCTTTGTATACACTAAAATTGGTTTTGTAGCCAATTTCTGAAGATGTGAAATAAGCCTTGGCTGATAAGAAACCTCCTTAGTCTGAAATGACGTACGGGTAGGTTCTATATTTTAAAACTAAACTCATAACTCCCTCGGGAGTTATAGATTTACATACAGTTTTTCTTCCCGTGGGAGTTATAGATTTTTATAACCCACGGGAGGTAAAACAGCTCGAGCTGGTCTATAAGCCCGCGTGTTATAACACCCTTTACGAGCAAGTGTGATGAAAAAGATAATTCAGATGGACTAGAGTGCTAACTCCATATATATATATGGCCAAAAACGTGCTTAAACCTATTTATAACAAGCTCTAAGCGTGCTTTGCTAAAAAAAAATTAATAAGATTTAAGCTTCATAATCATAAGTATTACGTATTAGGTGATATCACACACAGCTTAATAATTTTAAGTTTTAACATACCTTCCACATAAACTCCATTCATTTATAGGGGACTTATTAAATAATTGGTAAAAGCTTTTTGTATGGAGTGTGCTCTACAACTAACTTACTTACTTGCAACTCTCGTAATCTTTGCACAGTTGGCATGTTTTATTTAGGAGCTCTACTTTCTCAGATACAGTCATTGACTGGACTTCGGAACTAGTTAATAAGCAAGCCTCTACAAGGTGCGTCTTTCTGAAGCACATGTGACACCTAAAATAATTGACTCCTTCAATGACGTCACGACCACAACTCATGCACATTTTATGAACAGGATCACTGCGTTCTAACAACGAATAGTTTGCCTATATTTTGTAAAATTTATACCGTTGCCATCCAATTTCTTATTATTAACAATGCACCAAAAGAAGTATATAATCATTGGACCGCAGTTATTATTGTCAGTTTGCTTACGATGTTTTAATATGTCAACTTTATTTATTTCAAAATCGTAGTTTAATTTTCTTAATAAATTGTTAATGTAACGTAAGTATTTTTTCTTATATCCAGATTCATTGCCTAAAGGATCAATAATGGTGATGCTTTGTTCGCTTAGTTTTAATATAACGAACGTGAAGTGATCGTTCGTGCAAATTGGAAAAACTGTCTCCTTACCCAATGCCCAATCAAAATGATTAACGTCATACTTTTCGTACAGACCAAAAATGATTGAGGACAATCCACAATTTTTAACATCGTAATCATTATTTTCATTTATTATATGAAAAGCATGGTCAACGACAGTACTTATTACATGTGTTTTCGGAAGAAGCGAATGGAAGTCAGAGGCTCGCAATTCCTTCACATGTGGTATAGAATTGAGTTTTGTAATGTAATAGTCTCTCGGTGTTACCTTATAATAATTAGGATCAGTCACTAATCCGTTGTGAAACACATCAATATTTGCATGACTACTGCAGTCAGACACTGCTGACTGATATGGTATTGGAGAATGAAGTGATACTATTTTGAATTTACAATATTCGCATACATATTCACCCGAAAAATCATAATCTTTATCTAAATATTCTTTAGCACACGATTGGTGCACCCATTCTAGGCAAGTCTCACACTGACTGAACCCACTTCGTTATTATTATTTCATAACTGGTGCCATGTCTGCAATATTTACAAATGTAGTGTGTATTTTGTAATGCTTCTATTTCGACATCACTTTCCACTGAAACCGTTTTCAAATGTCGACCATCGAAATGACTATGCACTGGTTTTCTCTTTTTCTGCCAAACTTCTTCATCTTGGTTAACTTTATCAGTTCTCGTAAGATTTTTCTTTGGTATCTTGTTAAGTATTTCTTTTGAAATAGCTTTAGTGTCGCGCATTAAATTTCTAATAAGTTGAGTGCATTTTAAATTATGCCGGCCTTTCAATATTGTTCGTTTTAGTTGCCCAAAATAATTTTCCACAGGGGAGTTGCTAACCCGCTCAATTTTTAATAAATTGCTCCACAGTGGTAAATACGGTATGTATTTGGTAACAAAATCCTCAAATAATTTTAAATCATAAAATTTATTTAATTCAATCCCCTCTGAATCTAGAACTATCGATGATAGATTTGCCATGCATCTAATGTAAAAAGGACTCTTTGCATAGTTTGCACCGCCTCTACTTTTATCATCGTCAGGTTTCGGTGATGTAACGGATTGCATGTTTTCCAATAACTCGACGACATCTGGACATGTGTCACGGCAAAGGCTTACAAGACGATTGTAAGCATTTACAACATTGCGTGTATGATATCGGGTATGGAGTAAAATGTAAAGATTTGAGACAAAATCGTCGATAGTTTTCAAATCATTCATTAAAATGACACTGACTAAAAAGTCTTTTAAAATATTTTTTTCTGGTGAACCGCATTTATCAACGTCTTTACACAAGCATTTTACGAGATGAGCGCAACATAAAAATATGGGAGTATGAGGTCTTTCTTCTTCACTACCTTCTTCTAAGCTTTTATAGCATTTTTGTAAATAATTTGCTAGCGAACATTCGTTAAATGCTAAACAAACTGCGTTTATAAGGGCGAAACTAAAATCCGTCACAACGCCCGAAAACGCAGGCCAGCAGTTTCTATTGGCGCTGAAAACTTTAAAGTCATTCAGTAATTTAAAAATCGTGTTAGTGTCGTGTTTTGATGAAACCATAGCTAGAATGGGAAATATTCTTTCTGATACAGGCGCCTGAATCACGCCAGAGTATAAGTAGATCCTTTTTGATTTTTTATTATTATTTAGTGGTCTACAAACTCCACCGGTTGCATCAAAATGTAGTAATGGCCTATTGGCTATTTTCAATACTTTTGTCTGCTCTTCGCAAAACATCTTGAAGCATAACGGAAAACTCACTTCCTGTACGTAATTGGAGTGGTCTTTTTGAAATAAATATAAATCTAGTACATCATCCTTGGACCTGTCATTCTTAGCTAGTGCTTGTGATCGAATTTTTCGCATGACCGAGTCAGATTTAATATTTCTAAGGTTATTGGTACTTTGTAGGTAATGATCGTTAATATTTATTAGACTCTCTTTTTTCAGAGTTAGTGGTTTTGTGTTAACAGACTTATTTTTAAATATAACCCTTTCAATACCCCTGACTTGCTGTGTTAAATGCGACTTATGGCAAAAATTTAAATTATTACTACATACAGTAACCCGACGATTTTCCAAATATAACCTAAATTTTTTGCAACATTCGTGTTTGCAGCGGGCTGTTATTACAACTTTATTCGTACAATATTTTTTATACATTAAAATAATTATGCAAGTATTATTAATGATTTTTTCAATACTTTTTTTCAAAATGAATGGATACATGCGTAAATCTAACTTTTCCCCGGAAAACATTGATTTCCATTGTGAATTTTCTAGTTCACAAGAACCTTCAAGAGCAAAAACATTCCCATTACTTAAACAATCAATATTTTTTGTCCCGATGGGGAGCAGGGAGGCGGAATTATTTGCACTAGACATATTAAGTACAGCTTTGGGAACTTCTTGTAAATCTGGTGACACATTGATTTCATGGTCCAATGATTATATACTTCTTTTGGTGCATTGTTAATAATAAGAAATTGGATGGCAACGGTATAAATTTTACAAAATATAGGCAAACTATTCGTTGTTAGAACGCAGTGATCCTGTTCATAAAATGTGCATGAGTTGTGGTCGTGACGTCATTGAAGGAGTCAATTATTTTAGGTGTCACATGTGCTTCAGAAAGACGCACCTTGTAGAGGCTTGCTTATTAACTAGTTCCGAAGTCCAGTCAATGACTGTATCTGAGAAAGTAGAGCTCCTAAATAAAACATGCCAACTGTGCAAAGATTACGAGAGTTGCAAGTAAGTAAGTTAGTTGTAGAGCACACTCCATACAAAAAGCTTTTACCAATTATTTAATAAGTCCCCTATAAATGAATGGAGTTTATGTGGAAGGTATGTTAAAACTTAAAATTATTAAGCTGTGTGTGATATCACCTAATACGTAATACTTATGATTATGAAGCTTAAATCTTATTAATTTTTTTTTAGCAAAGCACGCTTAGAGCTTGTTATAAATAGGTTTAAGCACGTTTTTGGCCATATATATATATGGAGTTAGCACTCTAGTCCATCTGAATTATCTTTTTCATCACACTTGCTCGTAAAAGGTGTTATAACACGCGGGCTTATAGACCAGCTCGAGCTGTTTTACCTCCCGTGGGTTATAAAAATCTATAACTCCCACGGGAAGAAAAACTGTATGTAAATCTATAACTCCCGAGGGAGTTATGAGTTTAGTTTTAAAATATAGAACCTACCCGTACGTCATTTCAGACTAAGGAGGTTTCTTATCAGCCAAGGCTTATTTCACATCTTCAGAAATTGGCTACAAAACCAATTTTAGTGTATACAAAGATTATATGGTATGTTTAACTATTATTTCAGTATTTAATTAATTATTTTGATGCAATTAAAATAATTAAGTTTAAAATTTTATTTTGAAAATCGGTACAATCTGGCGGTACTGCCTGTCAAGTTTGAAAACTAAACGCAGTTCTTAGCATTATCTGTGGAAGACTATATGAAAAAGTTGACAGTAAATAATTTTATTTTTGTCTTATTTTATTTTCCTCGCAAATGTGATGAAAAACATTGTGTGTACCACGGGCAGTAAGGGGATTACAAACTCGAGTCATTAAAAGCCCTCCGCCTACGGCGTCGGGCTCCTAATAGACTCTCGTTAGTAAATCCCTTCTTACTACCCTCGGTGCACAATGTACTATAGCATTATTCGTAACTTGACAACAGTGTCTATTTTGCGTGTAAATAACAGGGTTGCTCAATTCTCTAACCAATCTCTGTTAATGTCAATCCGTCTCAGCTCTGTTCATATCTAAGTCTCACAGACACATGGTCACATCCACGGGTATGATGTCAAATCGTTGGCAATTTTGTAATTGACAAAAGCAACAGCAAATATTTATAGACAAATAATTGCTGTTATATAACAGGGCGTCCCATGACTTGAGTACTTCAAATACTGTAAATAGGAAATTTTACTGAAAGAACAACTGACTGAGAAAACAACACATCAGAAAAGTAATAACATGAAAAGTTCAAAGCCGTAAGAATCGTTCCGCCGATAACAATTTTTCAGTAACTGACTACACAGTTAGCGAGGTTAGTGGAATCTGAATGCGTTTTGTGAAAGCTCTTGATGTAGAGCTTCTCCTGATGTCAATTTGAAACCGTCTTATTGTGTACATGTGTGTCAAAATAAGTCATATCTTCAAAAACCGTTCGGCCGATAACTATTTTTCAGTCACTGACTACACAGTTAGCGAGGTTAGTGGACTCTGAATGCGTTTTGTGAAAGCTCTTGATGTAGAGCTTCTCCTGATGTCAATTTGAAACCGTCTTATTGTGTACACGTGTGTCAAATTAAGCGATATCTTCAAAAACCGTTCGGCCGATAACTATTTTTCAGTCACTGACTACACAGTTAGCGAGGTTAGTGGATTCTGAATGCGTTTTGTGAAAGCTCTTGATGTAGAGCTTCTCCTGATGTCAATTTGAAACCGTCTTATTGTGTACACGTGTGTCAAATTAAGCGATATCTTCAAAAACCGTTCGGCCGATAACTATTTTTCAGTCACTGACTACACAGTTAGCGAGGTTAGTGGACTCTGAATGCGTTTTGTGAAAGCTCTTGATGTAGAGCTTCTCCTGATGTCAATTTGAAACCGTCTTATTGTGTACACGTGTGTCAAATTAAGCGATATCTTCCAAAACCGTTCGGCCGATAACTATTTTTCAGTCACTGACTACACAGTTAGCGAGGTTAGTGGACTCTGAATGCGTTTTGTGAAACCTCTTGATGTAGAGCTTCTCCTGATGTCAATTTGAAACCGTCTTATTGTGTACACGTGTGTCAAATTAAGCGATATCTTCAAAAACCGTTCGGCCGATAACTATTTTTCAGTCACTGACTACACAGTTAGCGAGGTTAGTGGACTCTGAATGCGTTTTGTGAAAGCTCTTGATGTAGAGCTTCTCGTGATGTCAATTTGAAACCGTCTTATTGTGTACACGTGTGTCAAATTAAGCGATATCTTCAAAAACCGTTCGGCCGATAACTATTTTTCAGTCACTGACTACACAGTTAGCGAGGTTAGTGGACTCTGAATGCGTTTTGTGAAAGCTCTTGATGTAGAGCTTCTCGTGATGTCAATTTGAAACCGTCTTATTGTGTACACGTGTGTCAAATTAAGCGATATCTTCAAAAACCGTTCGGCCGATAACTATTTTTCAGTCACTGACTACACAGTTAGCGAGGTTAGTGGAATCTGAATGCGTTTTGTGAAAGCTCTTGATGTAGAGCTTCTCCTGATGTCAATTTGAAACCGTCTTATTGTGTACATGTGTGTCAAAATTAGTCATATCTTCAAAAACCGTTCGGCCGATAACTATTTTTCAGTCACTGACTACACAGTTAGTGAGGTTAGTGGAATCTGAATGCGTTTTGTGAAAGCTCTTGATGTAGGGCTTCTCCTGATGTCAATTTGAAATTGTCTTATTGTGTAAACGTGTGTCAAATTAAGCGATATCTTCAAAAACCGTTCGGCCGATAACTATTTTTCAGTCACTGACTACACAGTTAGCGAGGTTAGTGGACTCTGAATGCGTTTTGTGAAAGCTCTTGATGTAGGGCTTCTCGTGATGTCAATTTGAAACCGTCTTATTGTGTACACGTGTGTCAAATTAAGCGATATCTTCCAAAACCGTTCGGCCGATAACTATTTTTCAGTCACTGACTACACAGTTAGCGAGGTTAGTGGAATCTGAATGCGTTTTGTGAAAGCTCTTGATGTAGAGCTTCTCGTGATGTCAATTTGAAACCGTCTTATTGTGTACACGTGTGTCAAATTAAGCGATATCTTCAAAAACCGTTCGGCCGATAACTATTTTTCAGTCACTGACTACACAGTTAGCGAGGTTAGTGGACTCTGAATGCGTTTTGTGAAAGCTCTTGATGTAGGGCTTCTCCGGATGTCAATTTGAAACCGTCTTATTGTGTACACGTGTGTCAAATTAAGCGATATCTTCAAAAACCGTTCGGCCGATAACTATTTTTCAGTCACTGACTACACAGTTAGCGAGGTTAGTGGAATCTGGATGCGTTTTGTGAAAGCTCTTGATGTAGAGCTTCTCCTGATGTCAATTTGAAACCGTCTTATTGTGTACATGTGTGTCAAAATTAGTCATATCTTCAAAAACCGTTCGGCCGATAACTATTTTTCAGTCACTGACTACACAGTTAGTGAGGTTAGTGGAATCTGAATGCGTTTTGTGAAAGCTCTTGATGTAGGGCTTCTCCTGATGTCAATTTGAAATTGTCTTATTGTGTACACGTGTGTCAAATTAAGCGATATCTTCAAAAACCGTTCGGCCGATAACTATTTTTCAGTCACTGACTACACAGTTAGCGAGGTTAGTGGAATCTGAATGCGTTTTATGAAAGTTCTTGATGTAGAGCTTCTCCTGATGTCAATTTGAAATCGTCTTATTGTGTACATGTGTGTCAAAATTAGTCATATCTTCAAAAACCGTTCGGCCGATAACTATTTTTCAGTCACTGACTACACAGTTAGCGAGGTTAGTGGACTCTGAATGCGTTTTGTGAAAGCTCTTGATGTAGGGCTTCTCCTGATGTCAATTTGAAACCGTCTTATTGTGTACACGTGTGTCAAATTAAGCGATATCTTCAAAAACCTTTCGGCCGATAACTATTTTTCAGTCACTGACTACACAGTTAGCGAGGTTAGTGGAATCTAAATGCGTTTTATGAAAGCTCTTGATGTAGAGCTTTTCCTGATGTCAATTTGAAACCGTCTTATTGTGTACATGTGTGTCAAAATAAGTCATATCTTCAAAAACCGTTCGGCCGATAACTATTTTTCAGTCACTGACTACACAGTTAGCGAGGTTAGTGGACTCTGAATGCGTTTTGTGAAAGCTCTTGATGTAGGGCTTCTCTTGATGTCAATTTGAAACCGTCTTATTGTGTACACGTGTGTCAAAATAAGTCATATCTTCAAAAACCGTTCGGCCGATAACTATTTTTCAGTCACTGACTACACAGTTAGCGAGGTTAGTGGAATCTGAATGCGTTTTATGAAAGCTCTTGATGTAGAGCTTCTCCTGATGTCAATTTGAAATGATAATGATAATGATAAGATGATTTATTGCCACAAGAAACAAAAAAAAAACTCAAACAATTACATTGTATTCAATATTATAGCTAGCTTAAACTTAATTAATTACATTGTTTATTTATAAGTAGGTACAGTGGCAACAGGCTCAGGCTCAGCGTATGCTGTGAGCGTGTTGGGCTGCACAGCGCTGTTTTTCAGCCTGCACCTTACTCGGGCTAATTGCTTTGCTATTCAGGGAGGGAACATTCGTCCTTTACATTATGAATAAAAAATATATAATTTCAAATCTAATCTAATCTGATTGCATATAATATAATAGTACATGCGCGTGCGGGAAAGAAAACACTTTATGGCCAGGTGTGGCATAAAAGATTTAACATACAAGTTAATATAAATTTGATTGGTATTGACATGCAGTTGTGATTATACAAAAAAAAAAACAATTAAGGTAGATAGATGTAGATACAGTCCAATCAGTTTTTTAGAATTTTTACAAGCACTTATTTTAATAGTTACGTTACCTATTCAACCTGAACAACCGAGTATCCTGTGGGATAAGAGTTTATAATTCCGATACGTGTTCAAAATTAAAATTAAAATTAGGATTCATATAACTGTCTCTTGAGTAATACTTTTCGCAGATTACCTTTGAAAGTTGGCAGCGCCATGTTGGTGCGGAGTGGGGGCGGTAGGTCATTCCATACCTTCGAAGCACGGTAACGGAAGCTTCCACGGAACCCCATACTCCTGTGTCTGGGTACGATGAGTTTATTTGCGTGCATACTCCTGACGCCTCGGTCTCGCTCTGTTCTACTTTCAGGCCACTTCAATTTTTCAAAAAGGTACTCTGGTCTTCGCGTCTGCATTATTTTGTAAACTTGAGTCGTTAGATGGAGCTCTCTTCGCGCTATCATTTTTAACGTTCCTTTTTCGTTAAGAAAAGGTGTAACATGCGCACGTTTTGGTACTTTATAACAAAACCTAACACACGCGTTTTGTACCCGCTGAATAGCCTGAGCAGTCTTTGCGTACAGTCTAGGACCGTACACCGTGTCGCAGTAGTTAAAATGAGATAGAACTAATGACTCAACGAGCAATTTACGTACTTCAACTGACAAGTACTCTCTTATGGCATAAAGTGTTTTTAGCCTAAAAAATGCATTTCTAATTTTGATGCTGACGTGTTCGATAAAACGAAGCTCACCATCCATCATAACACCTAGATTTTTTGCAATGTCCACTTGGAGGATTGGTTGCTGGTCTAATATGATAATTGGATTATGCGTTTTGATTTTCCTGCACTGTGTAGTAGTCCCCATTACCATATATTTTGTCTTGGAAGGGTTCAGAACAAGCGTATTCTTGCGGGACCACTCAGAAATTGCATTTAGATCCGCATTTATTAGACCCTCAGCCACTTTTGTGTCAGTGCTTTTGAAGGAGTAGTATATTTGTGTATCATCTGCATACAGATGTATTTTACAGTACTTAACGCTATCTAGAAGGTCCGTCGTAAATAAAATAAATATTATTGGACTTAATATTGATCCTTGCGGCGTGCCCCTATTTATTGTTTTGATTTGTGACTTTCTTACCTCTCCTTCTTCATTTTCGATTTCCACATATTGTGTTCTGTTTGTAAGATAAGACCTAAACCATTGGCTAGCCCTGTCAGAGACCCCATAATACCGCATTTTTGCTAATAGTAAGTCGCTATTGAGACAATCGAAGGCACGCGAGAAGTCCAGCAGTACCAGGATGCTGCCCTCACCGTCGTCGGAGGCGGCCAGCACGTCGTCGGCGACGTGCGCCAGCGCCGTCGCAGTGCTGTGCCCGCTGCGGAAGCCGGATTGCGTCGCTGGCAGGATTCCTTTATTTTCTAGGTATTTCGTAAGTTGCGTGCATACGACTCTTTCTACTATTTTAGAAAGTACAGGTAGTATGCTAATTGGTCGCAGATCTTTGTATTCTTGTACAGAGGAGCCTTTAGGAATGGGTTTCACTCGAGCACACTTCCAAACATCCGGGCAGATGCAGGCCTCGATTGATTTATTCACCAAATGAGTAATAATAGGCAACGTGGTTGGCAAAGTCATCCGTATCATTTGGATTGTTATTCCGTCAAAGCCCGACGCCCCCGTGGTTATATTATTAATTATTTTTGAGACCTCATTTTCTGTAACTAGTTGGATATCAAATTCGCTCTCCGTAAACTTATTACTGTTAAAAAACTGTAAAGTATCAGGGTCAGGGTCAGCAGCCCCCGGCACGTCCAGAAAAAAGTCGTTTATGTCGTCTGGGGTGTTGAGGTGTTGCGGTATACCGGGCGGGGGAGCGCTGCCCACAGCCGTGTGTCGCTTCAAGTGTTGCCACATAGCATTAGGTTTATGTATATTTTTATTGACATAATATCCAAAATATGCCTGTTTTTCTCTTTTAATTGACCCATTCACAAAATTACGCAGGCTTTTATAATATGCCCACTGGGCTTCGGCCCGTGTACTACGAGCGTTGGCTAAAGCGGCGTTCCTATATGACATCATTAGTTTTATATTGTCCGTGATCCACGGGCTTACATTATCCTGGATACGCGTTTTCTTGCACGGAGCATGCCTATCAAAGAGGTCAGTTACTAGCCTATTAAAGTTTTGGACCATATCGCTTACATTTTCTCCATCAGTAACGTCGTTCCACGGTAAACTCTGCAAGTCGCTTACAAATGCTTCCTGGTTTATGCGAGAGAGTACACGTTTATAGCAATACCTAGGCATTCGTGGCGGGCTTGCAATACAAAATTTGGCAATGATTAGTGCGTGATCACTAAGCGCTGGATTATGGCAGACGTCTACTCCAGTACACAATTGAGGTGAATCCGTTATTATTAAATCCAGAAGGGTGTCCGATGTACATCCCATTCTCGTAGGTTCCTTTACTAACTGTTCTAAATTTTGCTCAGCCAAAAAACTAGAAAGATCGCGGACGGGGACGCTATCCGATTGCATCAGGTTAACATTAAAGTCTGTCAAAAGAAACACATGGTCGCAGTAGCCGAAAGAGCTAACGGACTCGCTTAGCGCGTCGATGGCCTGAGTCACAGGTACAGCCTCAGGGCGATAAGCAGTGCCGACAGCGACGCACCTGCCGCCGGGCAGTTTCACCTCCAGCCACATTTGCTCAAGCGAAGCCGGCGGGTGCGGACGCTCGCGCGCGCGCAGCTCGCGCCGCACGTAGAACCCGACGCCCCCGCCGCGCCCGCCTCCTGCCCGCGGCTTGTGCTTAAAGACATACCCTGGCATTCGGGGTGCACTCGACTCTTCACCCTTTCTTAACCAAGTTTCATTTAGTGCGAGAATATCGGGCTCATTGTTTTGCACAGCAAATATTAACTCATCGTGCCCAGTATTTAAGGAACGCACATTTAGCAGCCCCAACCTCAAACTAAACGTTTTTTTACGTTTTACTATAATGATTGCAATGCACAGTTATGTTCTTGAGAGTTAAAACCAAACTTAAAACCGATAGTCCCACAGAATACTTTATTTGCTCGATTAAGTACAACATACGATTAAACTTTAAACGTTCACTATTAAGTGCATCTATATTACAAAATAATATTATACTGTGATACACATATACAACATTCCACCAGACAAACTGGGTATTAATTTTAATTTTGAACGTCGCTGACGGCGGCGCTTGAAAAAACACTATTTAAATCGGCTTCACAGCTGATACGGTAAGAACCGAGACCTACAGCTTTTCGCACTAAAATACGGCCATTATATGTCCACACATATTTCCACTGAAAATTTTTGGCCATTTCTTTCGTTTTTCCAAAGAGTCGCCGGTTCGCACGAGTGAGTCTTTCATTGATGTAGATAGAACTGTTACCTGATAAGTCTAGGTCACGTGTGTTAAGCGACCGACGTACCCGTGCAGCGCGCAGCAAGGCCTCGCGGACGCAGCGGCGGGCGCAGCGCACCACCAGCGGCCGCGCGCGCGGCGCGCGCCCAGCCGGCGCGGGCGCCCCGGTAGCCGCGGGTTCCACTGGCTCCGCCGGCACCGTGGCGTCCAAGTGCTTCGGCCCGGCTCTCCACGCTTCCACCACATCACGGTCGTCGATGGTGACACCGATCTTAGCAGCTATCAGTCTTAAAATATGCACGGTGTTTTCATTACTTTGTTCTGGGACTCCACTTATTTCCAGGTCGTTAATGAGCGAGTCCTGTTCTTTGTCGTTGAGTTCAGTTCTAAGCTGCTCAATGGCGGCCTGCAGCTCTTGCACATGTCTATTATCACCTGTGGGGCACTCTTTCTCAGCTTCGACGTTATACAACCGCGACTCGATGCTATCCAGCCTTTGTGCCATTGAAGATATACTATTCGTATTGCATTCAACCTTAGTCTCTAGATCGTTTACTTGCTTGCCCATAGTATCTACACGCTCGGACAGTGACATCATGCTTTTATTACAGGTTGCAATATCAGCTCGAACGTCCTTCATCTCCTCACGGAACTGTGTCATTTCGGTTCGAAGGGAACCGATTTGCCTTCTGACCTGTCGCAGCTCGGTAATAAGACGTTCAAAATCTGAGGATGCGTCACTGCTGGATCCCTGGCTTTCTTGTTTATTTTGTGTCTGAGGCGCGGGCTCGTCGTTAGCGCCTTTGCAGGGCGTGTTTGCATTGTTATCACGGGGTATAGTTGCCTTGCAAGCCGGGCACATCCATGATGAAGGTATCTTCGATTCAGCAGTCAGTCCAACGCATTGTCGATGGTAGGTTTTGGCTTTGCACTTAGATACTCCACAAGTGACAGCCTCGGCTGGTGCCATAAACTTCTTACACGCATCGCATTTAACCATTTTTATGCTCAATGGATATATTCACTTGTCTAAAATCACTTTTTATGGTTTCACAGTTAGCACTTTTCTACGCGATGCCGGAGGTAGGCATATAATGTTCTGGGCCGCGCCGTATGTAAATTGCCTCCAAACACACAAACAAAGCAAAGATACTTTTAGATTTTATTTGTACACTTGTCCTAGACAATTAATACCATAAATATATCGTCTGCGGTAAGAAATAAGAAGTCTGTTTATTTTTAATAAGTAGTTTTAGCGGACCGATACGCGCGCAGTCGAATGTACCCCCGAAGAAAAAATCGTCTTATTGTGTACATGTGTGTCAAAATTAGTCATATCTTCAAAAACCGTTCGGCCGATAACTATTTTTCAGTCACTGACTACACAGTTAGCGAGGTTAGTGGACTCTGAATGCGTTTTGTGAAAGCTCTTGATGTAGAGCTTCTCCTGATGTCAATTTGAAACCGTCTTATTGTGTACACGTGTGTCAAATTAAGCGATATCTTCAAAAACCGTTCGGCCGATAACTATTTTTCAGTCACTGACTACACAGTTAGCGAGGTTAGTGGACTCTGAATGCGTTTTGTGAAACCTCTTGATGTAGAGCTTCTTCTGATGTCAATTTGAAACCGTCTAATTGTGTACACGTGTGTCAAATTAAGCGATATCTTCAAAAACCGTTCGACCGATAACTATTTTTCAGTCACTGACTACACAGTTAGCGAGGTTAGTGGACTCTGAATGCGTTTTGTGAAAGCTCTTGATGTAGAGCTTCTCCTGATGTAAATTTGAAACCGTCTTATTGTGTACACGTGTGTCAAAATAAGTCATATCTTCAAAAACCGTTCGGCCGATAACTATTTTTCAGTCACTGACTACACAGTTAAAGAGGTTACTGGACTCTGAAAGCTTTTTATGAAAGCTCGTGATTTAGAGCTTTTATTTTGTGAATTTGAAACCGTCTTATTGTATAAAAGTGGTTAGTTTTTTCGTGTCGTTGCTACGCGACGGCAGGACTGATTACATTATTTCTATTTTATGCAGGTGATCAAATATTTTGTAATACTTTATTATAAGAAGTAGGCTCTCTTATTTTCATAGTAATTGTTCTATTTAAGCCTTAATTTTTGAGCAAAAACGCTTTAAAAATGTTGACTCCTTAATTTGGTCGGGTTATCGCTCGCCGATAACTTTGGCCGCTAACTTCACACCGGTCCTTAACTATGTACAATTTTTTTTAAAATGACTCATTCGTGATTTATCAGATTCCTGTATTACTACATTCCCGTTACATTAGATTATAAAATCGTAAGTTACTCAAGAAACTAAATGATTTTTTAGAAAGTTTTATTTTGAAAATCTTGTATTTGCTGGGTGCGCGATGACAGCGCCAACTAGCGGTTACAAATACGGCGGACTTTTTCTTTGTGTTTTGTGGCTTTTGCTGCAAGGCACTTTGCCAACTAAAAACGTAAATTTCGCTAGTAAAAAGTGACAGCTGGTCTGCCGAAAGTTCCTTTTTTGGCCATGACGGACGCGCGCTGCGATCGTTTCGTGGTTCCCCCACCTTATACTTCGCACCCAGCGAATATGGAGAATCTGATAATTCGAGAATTTGGTATGTACCTATTTTGAAATATGTGGTATTCTGAGAATGCGGTATTTTCAGCACGAGGGTATGAAAACCCCACGTATCCAAAATGCCGCATTTCCAAATACCCTTTTTATTATAGTACGTTACACAACTAGGGTGGTAAAACAAAGGCCCTGGATCGCATATTTACGTCCCTCGCTTGCAGCTCGGGCCGCAAACATCTGCGATTTCGGCCTTTCTTTACATTACCACCCTAGTTGTGTAATGTACTATATCTTACTACATTCCCTTAACTGTGATACTATACAGCACGACCTCGGAGGAGTTTGTTATTTCTTTTGCGGTACAATATATTCACAAAAAGTACTTTATACGGTTTCGGTGGGCATTGTGACATAAGAGGTCGTGGTCGTGTTAGGTAGATGCTGACACGACCGAGCCGGCATTGAGCTTAGTTAAATGGTCAAAATAAATATACTCAAATTGTGCTATTTTGAACCTAGAACAAAATTATTGTATTTTTTCGCAGTTCGCAGCAGCGAACCATTGAGGTGCAACTTTTTTTAACTGCGAAGAAGTACAAGTATTTTATGCTAGGTGCAAAATAGCTTAATTTCACACTTCCTAATCACCACACAAAGAAGTTATTTTTGGTCTAATATTTATTTATCACCGTACTGATACTAGAGCCCTAAAACATTTTTTCTTGGGGAACGAACACAAGAATTTTCCAAACAAGAATTCAATTTTTACTGCAATTTGTGACCAGCAAATTTGAACATCTTCCTCTTTTTTTCGTCACTGATATAATTAGGTATCAAACAGTAGGGGATATTCCTGGTTTGATGTTTGACTGGCAGGGGTATCACTGTGTTTTTGTTGTCCTTAGAAGTTATCATATCTCTCGGTTTCATCTCTGACGAGGCGTCCCATTCTGATGATTCTATAGTCATAATCGCTTTCTTTCGGCCAAGACTATCGCCCGTGTCTTCGTTTGGTATGTATGTCTTTTTCACATAATTACCCATAACTACTTTGGTAGGAACTCTCTGTTCAGACATACCTGAATTATTCTCAGGATGATTTATAATCAATTTCTTATGGTCTCCTTGTTTGTTTTGGCGTTCTATTAATGTTAGTGAATCTACTATGTCCTCTTGACTTTTACTATTGAATTGGCATTCTGTAGGGTAAGAGAGCTCACGTTCCAGTATATTAATTAAGTCATCAAAATTTTCGGTCGGACACTCCATATATTTTGAATGCGTCTTGTAGTATGATTCATATTCCATAAGTTTTTTCTCCAGTGATGATATAGTTTGACGTGCTTTTCTTTTCTGGTTGCTCAATTTCAGAGTTTGATTTTCCAAAGTCAGTATAATTTTCTCTAACTGTGATATTTGCTGCTTTCTCGTTTCAATATTACCGATAAGTGATTCAATTTCCATGTTTTTTTCAACAAGTTGCTGATTAATCTGTAAAATGATAGACCGTGTTTACGAGTTTTAAACTCTTATAACTAAACTAAACCTATAAACATTGGCTCGAAAATCGAACAGATTCTTTGTTCTTGACTCAAAATAGTTATGGAAGCCAAATTGTGCCTACCTCCACATCTGCTTGAGTTCTCATCTCCAAATTATTCCGCAGCAATTGAATGAGATTGGTTTGTTCTTCATCTTTATCCGTCAATATCTTTACGGTCGCGTCCCGTTCCTCTAACAAGTGTCCCATCTCTGTTACAGTTTCCACCTGCTGTTGTAATTCCAGCTCCTTATTTTTCAAAGTCTCAGTTAAAACACAATTTTGCTGTGTAGCTTCATTTAATTGCATAGATTTCTGTTTCACCTGATAATGTTATAATTTTAATTTTAGTGACATTACTGACAAGCACTGATACTGTAATGAGCAACGGGCTGAGTAAATGATTACCATTTCTTGCAGTTCTTCCCAATCCTCAAATTCTCCAAAATATTTTTGTAATTGATTAATATTATTTTTATGTTTTGATAACTGATTTTCGTAAGCTTCGGTTTTCGACTCGCTAAGAATAAAAAAGCAAGAATTTAGCAATATGACTAAGACAAACATTTTAAGAGATAAGATAACTATTGACATACCTTTCCTGCAAACGTTGTTCAAGCAATGTCCGTTGCTTTTCAAGGTCCGAAATATACTCCTCCTTATCCATCATGCCAATTTTTAACAACTGTTCTGATTCAACGACATTCTTCCAATTTTGCTATGAGATTAAAATTATTAGTTGTATATTGGTACAAGTGCAATTAGAATAGTCATTCTTAAGATCCCAAAATGTACCTCAGATACGTCATACCTACCTCTAATTCTTTTATAGCTTCTGCTTGCTTGATCGTTAATTCCTTGTATTCCAATAGTTCTTTATTTGCATCGGTAAGTTGACGTCTAACGGTTTTTATTTCGTTGTGGCATTCTGAAAGACCTCCTGCAGTGAAATAAAGTTAGGTTATACATCTAGATACATATATAAAACAAAGTCGGGTTAGTTACAGGTGGACCGAGTTTTATGATCTTTGATCTTTTGGGTTTGTCTCTGCTCCGAATAACAGAATAACTATTAAAACACCTAAACAATTAAAAAGTTCTGAGACGGAAGGAAGTTCGCCGGGACAGCTAGTTTATTGAAAAGCGTAATTAATATTTTTGAGAATATACCACGCATGAAGCATGGATGTATAATTGTTGCAACACTTACTTAAAGTAAATTCCAATTCTGATAGTTTGTTTGAGGCATCTTTGAATCTCAATTCTGATTCAAGAAGCTGCGCACATAAAGACTCAATTCTGTCTTCCAGCTTACTCTTTTCTTCTGCCATTACATTGTATTTCTTCTCTGTCTCAATTAATTTAGCAACATTAGAACTTATTTCACGTTTAGTAACACGTAAAGCTTCTTCGTAATGCTTAGAAAGCTCGGTAAGGCGTCTTTCTAAATCTTCTTTCCTGTTAAAATGTATAATTTAAAGCGGTAAACATATTTAATTCAATTTAACACGTTCCCTGTCACCATACAAAATGATATAACAACGTCACACGTCTAAGTTGCTTCCACTTTGGGGACACGTACATTATCAACGAAAATTTGTGTGGAGACACGCACTTAATGATACCGTGGCCTCATTGTAACTATTTGAAGCACCGGACTCCTGAAAAAAAGCTTCATGGCCCCACATTGGCGGAACGTGTTAAGGCGAACAGAAAAACCAAGCGACTTACTCAGTCATGAGTTTGCTTCGATCAGCCATAATTTCTTCTAGATGTCTTGTATTTTTATCGATAGATTCATTTAATATTTGCATTTTTTTATCATAACCTGACTGTAATTTTTGATTCTGAAATAATTAAAGCAGATATTTGAAAAAGGTTTAGTAAACGTCTTATTATTATTTATTAATATCAATAATTAACAAAACAAAATCTGAAGGTGAATGCAGATTTCAGGCAGACCTACCGATTTGTTAAATAAATTTCTCAAAATCATTTTTTCATAGTAGCGAATTTTCATATCGCATTTTTTCATGATCACAAATTTAATTATTCGTCTTTCTTCATGTCATGAAGCGTTTTATAATTTTCGCGTTTATTTTTTTCACTTATTTTACCAGTAGCTTCTTTTATTATTCCCAAACATTTTTAGTATAATATAGTGCTGTTTGTTAGATATTTTACTCGAAATTATCTATTATGCTTACCTCTTCACGTAGCTGGCTCACTGTCATTTCCAAAGTCTGAACGGTGGAGTTGGCTTGGTCGGAGGCTGTTTTGAGTTGTGCTATCTTTTCTTGTTTGATTTTAACCTGGATTTCAGCTTTCGACAAACGGTCCCTCATCGCGACTTTTTTACTTTTCTCATCTTTTAATTCATTTTCCAGTTCCTGTAAGATAGTAATATTACTTACATGATTTACCAGTACTAAAACTAATAAACTAGGTACCAGTGGCGTGGCGTAAAAGATATCCTAGGGCAAGCCTGTGCAGATTTGGCGTACATTTTACTTAAGAGCAGTAGAATAAGGTGGTCAAAAGCCTGATATTAGGCAAGCCGGTAGGAATCGAGTTCTTTGGACGCCACGCCACTGCTAGGTACGGTAAGCCACAAAAATGGATAAAGTGAAAAATGTATAATTATTATTGCCGCTGGCTGTACCTAGTCCAAACGTTTTTCTATGCTAGTATACTATACGAACGTTTCTGTTCTTTATCTTCACATCTTTTAAATGTTGCAATAAACGTAATATGATAAATCTAAAATTCGTACATGAGAAGCATAACACTATAAGTAACTATGGAAAATAATAGAACTTACAGTGTTATGCTTCTCAGGTACGGAAATACAGGGTGATTTCTGGGTCGTGGAGCAACAAAATAAGGCATAATACAAAATTCAAAGATGAACCTAATGATGTTAATTATTAATTTCCTATCACCAATATTTGTAATTATTTTGCAGATTATAAGTAGAATAAAACATTTTTGCATAAAATTTGGTCACCCTACTCAATGTGACGTCTTGTCGCTTCCCATACTGCGTATGTCAAAAGTCATAGGGTAACCGTGATTTACTTAGTTTAAGATGGCATGTATTTAAACGATATTTTCATTATTTAAATGAGCATTTTAATTTTGCAGAAACGGTGAGCAAATTAATATAAATGAGCATCATTTTTACCCGACTGCGGCGAAGCCCAAAGGAGGGTAATGTGTTTGACCTGTATGTATGTATGTCCGTTCTTGTGTCCGCTCGTAACTACTCAACGGCACAACCGATTTTGATAAATGATAAATCATTGGATTCGTCTTGACGGCGCGAGTGTCACTGGGTATGAAGTTCGTTAAAATAAAATAGCGGATTTTATGCACTTTTAAAGTGCACCGCGGTCGGGTTTTTTTTAGTAAATAGTACATTACACAACTAGGGTGGTAATATAAAGAAAGCCCGAGATCGCAGATGTTTGCGGCCCGAGCTGCAAGCGAGGGACGTAAATATGCGATCGAGGGCTTTCTTTGTTACCCCCCGTGTTGTGTACATCATTTTATGTCTACACTTGGCCAGAAAGCGGCTTTTTCTGTACGCGCAGCGTGCGGAAAAAGTCACTTTATGGCCAGGTGTGGCATAAAATATTTAATGATTGAGCTTTTTTCTGTGAGATATAGAATACATGAAATCGAGCGATATTTTATTCTGTTTAGAGCTACGCAAATGCAAATGTTTGAAATCTAAAAATTACACTTTGAGCTTTGCTTTGAGGAACCTAATGAAGTGACAAAAAGAACTTTTATTTTCGTTTTTTTTTTCGAAGCAACTACAATCCGCCAGCAAACCGACGGGCTTCTATTCCTAGTCTAAGGGACGCAAGCTACCTAACCAACCTAACCTAAAAGAAAAAGGGGATTAATTCCTTTGCTTTTCCTATGCGCAGGGCTCCGCCCCCCTTCCGCCAGCAAAGCGACGGGCTTCTATTTCTAGTCTAAGGGACGCAAGCTACCTAACCAACCTAACCTAAAAGAAAAAGGGGATTAATTCCTTTGCTTTTCCTATGCGCAGGGCTCCGCCCCCCTTGCCCCCCTTGCGGGGGGTCCCCCCCCCCCGCCTCCCCTTTCTGTTTTGCGAGAGGTCAGGTTCTGGGTTGAATCGACTTCTTACATCAGCGACGCGGGACGCCCCTAGCAGACTAACACGGCAATCTATTATTATCCTGCAAATTTAATTAAAAATATCGTTCTATAAATTCCATTCAAAAGATTTTTTTCATTAAAAACATATACCAATAATATAATTTTATTGATCAAATAATTTTGTAAGTTTAGTTATATTAAAGATCGAAGTGTATTTATTAGGAGATCAAAATTAAAAGGCATACTTCATATAAAAACTACCAAGTATTAAAAAAAGCTCAATCATTAAAAAAGAGTATCAAATATTATTTTTTTATACCAATATTTGCAGTTCATTTATAATTTATTTATTGCTCAAGTAATATAGACACAATAATTTGTTTAAAGATTTTTTACAAATAAAAGGCATTTATTTTTTAAAATGCTCATTTAGAATTTTAGAAGCTCAATTAAATATTTCCCGTTTAAGATTAATTTTACTTGAAAATAAGAGAATTTTAATTAATGCTGTTTTGATCAAATGCTATCATAAGATAATATTGACCAGTTATAGAGCCAGAAATCACCCTGTATAATTAGGTTCCCTGATCAAGCAATAGTTCATTATACAACTAGGGAGGGTGGTAAAACAAAGAAAGGCCGAGATCGCAGATGTTTGCGCGAGCTGTAAGCGAGGGACGTAAATATGAGATCGAGGGCTTTCTTTATTACCTCCCGTGTTGTGTACATCATTTTAAGTCTACACTTGGCCAGAAAGCGTCTTTTTCCGTACGCGTAGCGGTAGCCGATATATAATAACATGTAATGGTGATCACCTCTATCTATCTTATCGGCTCCCCAAAGGCTATTTAAACGCGTCTAACGTCTGGCTTTGATAAAGCGCTATCCATAGTATAAGATGTTATATTTTGTTACCTCTATTCTAGATCTTTTCATGATAGTAGACTTAATTTGTTCCATTGCCTGGAGTTTCTTTTGAAGGTCCTGATTTAACGCATCCATTTCTGATAGTTTGGATGTAAAATTGTCTAACCGTAATTGGTTTACGATTGAAATATTAGCGCTTTTTCTGAAAGTATTAGCAGTGTGATTCGTCATAATCGTCATCGTCACATTGACTTAAACTATCCATTAGGTGCATAAATTATCGAAAACGATACTACTGAAATGGCATAAGTAGAAATAAACTTAACGTCAATTTCAGGCTTTGTCAAACTCGTCACGAAATCTCAAATTGACATGAATTGGTCTCCACTTGAGACATTTCAGAAATAAAATGCATCATACGATACGCATCTAAGGGTTATTTCGTAATAAGTATTTATTCTCCGAATACTTAAGAGGAAACAGTAAGGTCGAGAGAATTGAAAATTAGGTATTTGTAAAATGTGTCGCTATCCCGCACTGCCCACCTCTCACCCGCAGAGCGCGATAGAGACAACTGCAGCTTGGACCGAAAATACCTTTTATAATTTCATGAAAACAACGTTTCGTAGTCCCCTGATTTCTTCCCCAAAACGTAACCTATTTTAGGGCATTTCTCAAGAAATATGTCTGCGACTCATTCATCTGTCTCCATACATTTAGTATGAAAAAGGGCCAGATGAATGAGGTGACCGCAGACATATTTCTGGAGAAATGCCCTTAACTAATTTTTTCATTAAACATTAAAGAAATGCTTTGGCCGTGTTCCTATGTTTTCTTTTTTTTTAATAATCTAGTCAAATTTGTTTTCTGGATGTGTGAACACAGCGGAAAATCTGGCATTTTTTTTAGGTTTTTGAAGGTTAATATCTCTTTTGAGAATCAATTTATCGTAAAAAGGAAAACATAGGAACATATCAATAGTAGCCATAGATTTTTGGACAAAAAATAATTGCTCTACTGGCATTATCCAGGGAGGAAACAGGGGACTACGTTGGTATGGAAAAACTGCCCTCCTGTTTCCTCTTAAGTAGATCACAATTAAAAAAACCGGTCAAGTGCGAGTCGGACTCGCTCACCGAGGGTTCCGTACAAACTCCTAAGTAGTAGGAGCAAATAATATGTGTTACGATATTTGAAAATTTCTAAAAAACGATGCAATTTAGGAAAGCCGTTATATTTTTCCTGTAATATTTAGGATGATATTAATAATTGGTAATTATTAGAGATTTTTCTGTCCAGTAACTTCGGAGATAATAGGGGGGAATGGTATTTTTTTGAACGGTTTTGGTCATAATTAAAAAGTACAAAATTAACAAAAAAATAACAATGGCTTTGGAATCTACAAATTAAGCCTTTTCATTTGATATCCCACTCGAAATAATAGCTCTACTTTTGTTTTTCCACATCCCATTTCGGACCTCTTTAAAAAAAGTAAAACAGGTATAACATTTTTTTCTATCCAATAGGCTCGAGTTAGCGATTTTTAACACTATTCCAAATTTCAAGTCGATAGCATCAATAGATTCTGAGATATCTTGCTGTGACAGACAGACAGACAGAGTCGCACCATAAGGGTTCCTTTTTTACCATTTTGGTACGGAACCCTAAAAATACTGGGTAAGTATACTTTTTTAATTATACTTATAATTTGATGGACACATACAGGGACTTTAAAATAAATAGCCGGACGTAGCCTCCTCGGTAACAAAATAGGTAATAA
Source organism: Eudemis profundana (assembly GCA_947034925.1). NCBI lineage: Eukaryota > Metazoa > Arthropoda > Insecta > Lepidoptera > Tortricidae > Eudemis > Eudemis profundana. The sequence goes on from OX344800.1 coordinate 16,080,805, forward strand.
CTGAAGCAGTCCGCCAGTTGCTTAAACGCTGTTTGGTCAATGGTCAGGTCTATGTGTTCGCGCTGCTCGTAGTAGGAAAAAACTTGATGTGTGCGTGCGGCTCGTAAGTACAAAGCATCCGGTACACTAGAAATGCTTCAGTTTTCTGTTTGCGAGGCTCCGTCCGGATATTTATTTTAAGGTCCTTGGATACATACTTTAAAATTTCACTTGTTTCATTAAAAATTCGTAAATAAGCTTGCGTGTTGCTGTCCAATGAGCTCTTAAATTGATCATTTTCAATTCTAATCTGGTTGATTTTACTAACGAGAATATTCTTCGTAATCATCTGCAATTTAATTGAATCTAATTATTAAAGGATATTCTTCAATATTTGAAACTTGTTTTTTTTTTAATATGATTACTGAAATATACTTTTTTTGTTACGACGTCTTCAAACCAATCAATGATATCCTTTCGACTGTTCAAAGTTTGCTCGCACATAGCTACAATCTTGTTTGTTACTTCGGACAACAGACTCATATCGATTTGAGGAGTTGTGTTTTTTAATTCTGAAAGAAAAGTAATCATAACATTTTAAAAGTCCGACTAATTGTTAAATAAAAATACGTGATACCTAAATTGATTTGAATTGATGAAAAAATGGCTTTACCCTCTCTTTTCATTTCACAAAATGACTCTGTATTTAAGTCTATACCAACTTGCGATCCTTCGTGATCTTGACTATTTAATGTTGTTTCCTGCAAATAATAAATTGAATAATATTTAAGTACCGGACCCATTTTACCTCTAGTTCGTTCTAGTTCTATAAAGGCCGTATAATCTCTTATACAGCTTGTTGTGCTACTTGGGTAGTGTGTAAATTAATTTACTAGAGGCTAAAAATAAATATCTTTAATTTAGCCACTTGTTAAACTTTACTTTTCACTGTTTTTCTGTTTTTTTTTTTCATTGCATTGAACCATTTTAATCAGAATTAAGCTCTGGTGATAGAGACCTAGAGGAATCGACTGAACTGCTTTAATATCTTGGGCACACGCATACATTTAGGTGTTTTCTATGTATATTTAGTGCATTTTAAATGGCTACAATACAATCTAGAAAAACACGAGTCGGGTCTTAAAAATGAAGACTCCAAGGACTCGTGTCCTTACCAACACTAGTTATTTATCTATTCACTTACTGGATCTCTTGAGATGGGTATATTTATCACAGTCCTCAAAGGTCGTGGTGGTAATGTAACTTTAGGCAGAGTAGATGGTCGCTGTATAAAAAGTTATTAATGTGAAAACAATGCAACTATATTATTGTGAGAAATTAACTTCGATTCGTTGAGATCTGCCCAAAGGGCCAATTATTGGACTCGATCAAAAAATATGTTTATATTTAGACATTCCATGAGAAACCGAGAACTAAGCCACATATATTGTATAGTACGGTGGTTCCGAACCTGGGGGTAATTACCCCTCCAGGGGTAAAACGAAGTTTTCTCAGGGGTAATACGCGTGAATGTTAAGCCGTTTTACTTTGAGCAGTTTCTTATAAGCCTATAATACCTATTTTTTGGAGGGCTAATAATACAAATCTCGATGAGAATGTGGGTGATATGATAATAAAGGTTAGGAATCACTGGTATAGTAACTCCTAAAGTCTTACTACAAAACTAGTAATGGACAATTTCCCTAGAGATTCCTCTTAGACATTTCTTAAAGTCTCAATAAATCATTGAAATTTCCTTATCTACGTTAAAAAACCTCCCCAAGTCAATCTACGTCACTAAAACGTATGATAAATGTATCTAATTGGATACATGGTCTCCAGGTCCTTAGGTATCCAAAATGTAATAACGATTCTCTTTCACCCGTTCCTTGCCTAATGTGTTGCGTGCACTGAGTGGCGGAGTAAGGGGGGGGGGGGGGGGGGGGGGCGTGACGCGGGGGTGGTTGCCGAATGCACCCCCCCCCCCCCCCCCCCGGGCCCAAAAATCAAAAAGTAGACGTTTCCGCCCCGGGTACCCGACTGGCTTACGCCGCCACTGCCTGAGCCTTGTCTACAGTGTATTTTTATAAGGATTTCATAGCAGTGTACCTTAGGTGCGGGTCTCTCTTTGTCCGGTCCCGCCTGCCGTGAGATTAGTAAATGGTGGGGTGACTGTGCGGTAGAACGCTCATTCTGGCGCTTCCCAGCTGACTTGGGCCGGGTGGTCTGATTTAATAATATAACGTAATAGTTAGTTTTTTATCAGAAAAAAAAATAAAGCATGTTCTCTTAAAATGAAATGTGAGGCAAGTATTTTATACTAGACTGCGGATATGCGAAGTAGGACTTGTGGCTGACTGCACTCATGTCAATAAAGGTTCTATGATGTCCGCGTATTTTACGCCTTAAATAATTGATAGTAATAGTAGTAAAGTAAGAAATGTCTCAGATCACATGTAATTATCAGCCGAGGCGAAGCCGAGGACGACAAACATGTGATCTGAGGCTTTCTTATTTACTGACCAATATTTGTACACTATTTTTCTGTTCGATGGATCCAGAAAGCGGCATCTTCGTTTAGCGCAGCGGCCGGCAAGGTGACGCTTTCCGGCCGGAGGGCAGAAAAGTCCTTTTCTCAAACATGGCATGAAATGTTGACATTACGTGCCTAAAAATAGGCCGCAAAGTACCTCGTTTCCGGTGCGACGTGACACTTGGCACGTAATGGAATTTCATACTTTTACATTACATACTAATCTTTTTTAAATTTCCATTCCACATTTATTTGGGCCACAGCATCACGGCATTCAGCCATTAAAAAAAAACAAAAAACGATGTTTGCTATATTTTGCAGTTTTATTTATTTCAAATTGTCATGAACATAACAAATAACACATAAACAATTTTAAATTGCAATTTTAACTACACGAATACACATTTAAAATATTTCATCTAAATATTCGCGGTAAAAATGTGAAATGAAACAGCTTTTAGCCGAACGTGACTTGACATTTGCATTGTCTATGGATATAATATGTCACTAATGTCACTTTCTGACAGAAAGTTTGTGTTATAAAATATTATTTAGGTTAAGTAAGGTTATTATAGTAAGTTTATTTATTTCATTGCATATTCGAGAAAAGCACTATACATACCTCGGCGGGAAATGGGGTTGCCAGCCTCGTAAATATCTGGCCTCGCTTCGCTCGGCCAGCTATATGTACTCGGCCGGCAACCCCTTACCTCCCGGCCTCTGCAGTAATGTACTATTTCTCGTATCGACAAATATGTACGTTAAGTGGGAGAGTAATGAATAGTTTATCAATACCGTCGTAAAGGTACTTATTGCCGTCATAAGTAAGTGATCTAGTTACCTTTGTATGGATAGATTTTGAACTTTGTATATGAAACCTGTGTGCCTACCATGAGTTGACTTTTCGATCGGCGCTAGCGAGTATCGAGCGCTCGATGACAGTCTATCTCTTTCGTACTATTAGCGCGTGCGAGAGAGGTGCACTGACTCTCGATACGTTAAAAACTCGCTAGCGCCGATCGTACACTCAACTCATGGTAGGCACACTGACATCACCTCAAAACTGTTGCCGTGTGCTGTTTTTTTAGAAATTGGATCATATACTGGGGACATCATCCGTGGAATTCGGCATCTTTTGGCTCCATTTCCTTCTTTGACACCTGTGGACATATTGGAATGGTACCGATAGAGTCTAAGGTCATATTGGCGTAACAACTAGGACGTCCAGAACCGAGAGATTTTAGTATGGCAGAACCGGAAATTCCCAGTTCTCTCATACTAAAATTTCCTAGTTCTGCTCGCCCTTGTAAAAACCAAACGCTTCTGGTTTTTACTGCTACTGTTTTTTAATTCGGATAGTGCTGTTTTAGCCATATAAATATTAAGTATAGTAAGAATTATCTATGGTGTCTGAATGTTAGTAAAGAGAATGAACAAACATTCGGACACCTTAGATAATTCTTACTACCTACTTATATGTAATATGTAGCATGGGAGCATGGGATCGCATGGCACGATCACGATTGTGAGCCGATTAAAATTCGGTCATCCACATAGCGTTAACTAGCACTTTAAGCGCTATTAGGCAGATAACAAACATATTATTTACCGTCAAATGAGATTGATTGGGACATGGGGCTTGCGTGATCCTTCCGACTCCTTCTCATAGCAAATAATGTATTTATCACCACGGCGTTTATACACCTACCACATAAATAGGTATATACTACTTATACTGAAATTTTACCCATAAGTGGCCCAAAATATTATTGTTACATATTCACTATATAGTCTGGTAGAAGATAAATTAGTAGGAACTGTCAATTGGATGAAATTTTTATGGGCCAGCCAGTAATAATAATAATACAAATAAGTATTCACGTATTATTAAATTACCTAAATCGTATAATAAAATTACCTACTTAAATGCATATTTTCCCTAAAATAAAGTTTATATATTTAGAATTTATTAATTTATATATGAAGGGATAATTACTCTCCGGTAAAAAAGGCCGCATAACTAACGCCAGTTTATTAAAAATATAACTAAAAATATTTTTTTTGAAATTTAGAATTTCAGTTTGACATGTTGCATAAAGGATTACATTATACACGATAATAAATTATCAAAATTTCCAACGTTACGTAGAAGCGTCCTTGCGGACTACGGGATTGACATCATTCGGGACACAACACCTCAGTTGTCTACAAAATGGCCACCACAAAACCACAAAAGGATAAACTTTGTAAGTGTTCGTTCTGTACCCAATTCTGTACCTACTCCGAAAAAGGATAAATTGTGTTGTGTCTGACAGGAGAATAATTAGACATAAATAACGGTTTAGCAGTTTAATTGGTTGGGGTATAGCAAAGGGGGCGCAAGACTTAGAAAATTTTTGATGGAAGTGGTGTCATTATAACACCTATTTTTTATGATGCTATCGTATAGAAGACGCTCAAATAAGCGTGTTTTGTATGGGCAACTTTTCTCTAAACTTGATATTTACCGAGATATTGGGGTTCAAAGGTCAGTAATTTTGAAGGGCTCTGGGACTTTGAAAAATTTTGGAGTCGTGAAATTGATGTCAATATAACCCCTCAATTTTGTTAATAAATCCTATAAAACACGGCAAAATAAGCATGTTTTGTTATATAAACTTTTTTTCTCCGACCAATATTTACCGAGATATGGGGTTTGAGTGAAGTGGTGGTTTTTATGATGCGATCGTACAGAGGACGCAAAAATATTGACAATTACCGAGATATTGGCTCCTAAATGGACATTTCCACACAAGTCCGAATCTAGGGCTCTCGCTGGTTAGGACGCGTGCCGACACTGCGCGCCCTAGAGTGTTTTTATAAAGCCGGAGGCGCGAAGGGAGGGCAGCCCTCGCCCGCCATGACGAAGCGCGGGAACGAGTGAGGCGAGCGGCTGAGGCTGGTCGCCGAAGGCGACCAAAAAGCCGAAGCTGCGGAGCCGAGCGAAGTGACAGTGCGTCGTCATGCAAGGGCGGAAGGGCTGCTGTTCCCGCAGCGCCGGAGATACGGAAAGTCACTATTACTGCCTTAGGGTAACCTATCGCAAACACTAAAAACCATTCACAGAATTTCATTTGGCCAAAAACTATTCGAATTTTTTTCTGTTCACCATTTCACGTTTAGTAAAAGTTTCGTTTGTCCGAAAAACGTTTCCCATCTCATTCACTTGCCCTATGAATCGTTACGTATTTTGTTTCGTTGCCCATTTTTCATTTACTCAATGATACTTTTCGCACTGGATACGTTTAGACATATTTTCAGTTTACCTTTTAACGATGTCCCAGGTTATTTTTTGGCAGAGGTAGGTACGTTTCCCTAAATGTAAAATGTTATTTTAGAAAAGAAAATTAATTATTATAATTTTTCGGTAAATATGGATTGTAGGAAAAAAAGTCAAAGAGCAAAATATATTTCTTTTAGCATGATTTACTGGATTCATTCATAAAAACGGTGTGTTATATTGACCTAAATTTCGCGACACCGAAAATTTTCTAAGTCCCAGTGAAAAAAAAAAATTTTTTTTACCCCCTCGAAACCACCCCCCCTCTCACCCCCAACACCCCCCCCCCCCTCCCCCCCTCCCCCTCAAATACCTATATATAGTTGCGCCCCCTTTGCTATACCCTGACCGTTTAATTTTAATCACACACGGGTCTGTCAATTTATTAGAACGGTGGTTCCCAAAGTTGATTGGGATTCCTTTTTCGGGACTTGCCTCTTGGCAGTCAGCATTGGTGACGCTTAGATTCTTCAGCGGCGAGTCCAGGAACTCGGTAATGACGTCTTATCTGGGCCAGAGTTTCTTTCACCGTCCGACCGTTGTCCTTGTCGGATGGTGTAGGTGTATGCCCCTGTTTCAAGATCCACTCAATATTAGCTCGCATCCCACCAGAAATTCCGTATTAGAGACGTATTGTATGGGAAGTTAAGAACTGAGAAATGCTAAAACTTGGTTTAAGTTCCAGTTACGCCAGCGCCTAAGCTGGTGCCCCGGCCGACAGCGGCGTCCACCGCACGCGCAGCGCTCAATGCTTCCAACCGCAACCTGAACATGACGAATATGCCTCTTGCGCAGCGGACGTCACCCAACAGAGCTTCAACCTCACCAAATTTAAAGGTAAGTCATGATGAGTAGCCACTGCACACTGGGACGACTTCCTTGTTCGAGTGGAATTCATATTGAGTTGCATCCAAAAATAAGTCATAACATAATGAACAGTTACGTTTGTAGTTTGTATGTATGTATGTAAACACTTTATTGCACATAAAGTAATAAAGAAACAGTACAAAGATCAATGGTTATGTACAAAGGCTAACTTATCCCTGTAAGGGATCTCTTCCAGCTAACCTTTGAGCAAATGAGAAAGAATAACTAACATCAAAGAAGGTAGACAAACTCTCAAATTTTAGTACATCATACGACGCTTTTCAACACACTTGCGAATAAAAAAACAATACTTATCATTTAAAACTTATATTCTTGTATTTATTTTGTGGGTTATCTAACAACACCTAGGCATGTTGTGGTGCGGGGTGCGCGCCATGTACGCGTACATGGCGCTGAGCGCCGGCGCGGGAATAATGACGTCCATTTGCGGTAATAACAACACTAGTGCGGTAATGAAGTAAAAAGCACTCGTGTGTAATAAAATAAGCTGCGTTCCGCCCGTAAGAACCTTGAAATAAGAGCCACTTTATGAGCAAGTGTATTGAAATAATACATTACACAACTACGGTGGTAAAACAAAAAAAGGCCGAGATAGCAGATGTTTGCGGCCTGAGCTGCAAGCGAGGGACGTAAATATGCAATCGAGGGCTTTCTTTATTACATCCCGTGTTGTGTCGTACATCATTTTATGTCAACATTGGGCCAGAAAGCGGCTTTTTCCGTACGCGTAGCGTGCGGTAAAAGCCACTTTATGGCCAGGTGTGGCATAAAATTCATTTACATAAATTCGTCATACATAAGGTAGAGGTACTTATATAGGTATGATTCGGCACCAATGGGTCTAAACAACCGGCAACCTAACTTAATAATAATTCAACGGTTTCATAGGGGGGGGAAATAGGACATAGGTACAAATATTATGACAAATATCCAGAGACATAGCCGTTCGAGTGACGTCCTCCCGCGCTTAGAGGTACAATTTGTGTAAGTCGGTTGTAACCCCACCCTACTGGCTAAGAATGTTTAACTCCATCAGATCCCTAGTAGGTAGTATTTTAGGGGAACCTATTGGATCGCATAAATTTAAAAGGCATAATGCATCATTTGGCATAATTCATCATTCGGCATAATGCATTTTTTCTTAAACTGTGGAATTTTCAGGACTCTTTAAGGCCTCATCTTGTTAAATAAGTCAGGTTAGGTTAGGTTTGCGTTATAATATAATAATCCTGAAAAAATTACGTTTTCAGAAAAAAAAGCATTATGCCAAATTATGAATTATGCGAAATGATGCATTATGCCTTTTAAATTTATGCGATCCAATAGTAAACTGTCTTTTAGTCGTTAATCGGTTTCATTCAATCTCAAGTTCTTGGTTTTTAATATTTGATTTACAGAGAAAAAACTCCTCTTGTCAACGAAGTCTACCTGATACTCAGACTAAACCGGATCCACATATGGATACGAAGATAAATACGAGGACTCTTCAAGAAAGAGTTACCAACATTGATGATGGCAAGATAGACGTATGTACTTGTTTTTATTTAATGGATTTTAAATTCAAATGAAAAGTAGGCTTTTGGTGTACTACAGTAAAATCAATTGGTATTTAAGCAAGATACTAAAACAATTGTGCCATTCCAGAAGGACTTTGAAAGCCAACTATTTCATGAACCACCATCCATAGTATCAGAAGATAGTCAAGAAGAGTTCCAACAAGATAATGGATCGGATATCGACAACAACAATTACGATGAAAATAATGAAAGCGGTATGGGGCAGTTTTGATAATATTGTATTGATCATAGGAAGATTTAGAAACTGTGCTCTTCGTATTTGAAAAAAAAAGCTTTTTTAAAATAACACTCCTTTTTTGGGCATTCGTGTAATAAGAAGCATAGGTGTACGCTATATTTAAGAAAATTATCTCAATTTTGTACCGAGTTTGTCATTGCTAACTCCTTAAACATATGAATAGAAATGCTAGGATTATGAATAAAGTAATTAAGAATATTTTTGCTTCCCATTCTGCTTTAATGATAACAGAAAACCTACCTCAGTTTTCTCAATTTAAAACGTACTGCAGAGAACTGTAGAGTACCTAGGTCTCATTTATTTACTGCAAGTGCAAACAATTTATTACCTATGCGTCGGCGACAGGTACAATTCTTTAATAAGTCTGGCACCTACATGTTTTATATGCATATCAAATGTGTTTATTAATTTTGTTTACTTAGGTGTTACTGCGAGTAACAAATAGTATATTAGTAAATAACAATTAAATGATTTATAATAAGTTTTTCATTATTATATTTGTTTTAATCGACATAGACGCGCATTACTCTGATGACAAGCCGGATTCCGTTGACACTGGAAACCGCGACGTAAAACTCGTCGGTAAGTATTCATGATGCTGCAAATGGTCAAAATATGTCGATATTGAAACGACCTTACTTTATTTCTTTTTTATATTTTTCAGAACCTGTAATCGTATCAAGCCAGCCACAAACTCCTTTCCCGAGCCGTCCGCATACCCCTAAGAGTCTGGCAAGGACGAGGACATCGGCCGGAGGGAGTAGGCCGAGCACGCCCAGCACAATAAGCTCGCTGCGTCACACCACGCCCGTCAGTCGGCCGACCACGCCACAACGCCCGCTCATCAAGCCTCGACCCAACTCAAACCTGCAAACACCACAACCAGACCTATTAAATGCTCGTGTGTCTCACGAAATAACGCCACAACCCAATATACCATTTGAGACGTTTATTAACCTAACGAATGACACATTGCAACTTATGGACAATGGCGACTTGAAGTCAGTTTATGCGGCGAAACAAAAGCAGTTCCAACAAATGAAGAAAGAACTCGATTTGAAACAGGTAATAAATACCTAGTTCCTGAAGACACTAAATACGTATTTGAATCTAGATTAGCTAGACAACTTACGATGAGAACTATCTCAAGTTGCATCAGTAAACCATGAGCCTCTTACAGTTTATTAATTTTTCAAAACGTGTGCAAATTTATCTTGGACGTTGTGAGCTGTTCTTTTTCCACTTACTGAAAGTTTCACTCTCCAAGGTGCATAGATCGATTATGGGAGGCGGACGCTGTATCCCCTCCGGTAGACAATGATACCGATTTAATAATAACATAACTCCAACTAACCTTTCTTCTACTAGTTCTATATGTATTATGCTACTTATCTGGTATCTGTGTGTTTCCAGCAAGCTGTACTGGAACTGTTCGAGCACCTGCGAAGCCTCCGCGAGCGCATGCCGCAGGAAAGCGAGTCAGGCGGCGGCGAGGGTGCGTTACAAGAGCTGCTGATGTTCAACGTGGCAGACTGGCCGGCGGAGGAGGTGGCTCAGCTCTGTCACGAGGCTGTCTCCACGGACGGCGCAGTGCAACTTATTGAATCTATGCCTGTTGGTAGGTTGGTTTATGCGTCCACCGTATAGGTTGGAAGACGTAGCATGGGTCGGTCTCCCACGAGATGGTTTGATGACTTCGTTAAAATCGCTGGAAGTCGATGGAGGCAAAAGGCCTGCCAGTGTTCACTGTGGATTTTTTTGGGGGAGACGTATGTTGAGCAGTGGACATCTTAAGGTTGAAATGATGATGATGATCGATCGATGAGAATCGTGTCTAAAATACAGGTGGTTATAGTTTCGAAACCTTAGAGAAACTCTTTGGCTCCATCGGCTTCCAGTTGCACTTACCTACTGCCGTTAATTAATGCAGTTCTTTGGTCCTACAGACGAATGCACTTTGAATGAAGTGGAATCCAAAATACAGAGCATTCCAGAGCTGTTCGGTGAATTGTGTCTTGAAGCGTTCTCAGCACGTCAAGAGCTTATAGACTGGGTTAAAGATCTGCTGCATAGAAATTGCGTAATTATACTCATATATTTGGCTATTAGAGCTTTTATATATATAATCATATATGGTTTCATTCACATAAAACTACACTCATTTGTACATTGAACAAATATAATAAACGTCACACGTATAAGATTATTAAAAGTAAACTTTAGCCAACAGTAAATAGCTTGTGTAAACACACAGTAGCTTGGTCATGTTACGTTTAGTCACGCTTTAAGGATCGACCACACTGAAGCTTGACGCTACACATACACTGTGAAGCGTTGTTGGTGCCAGGTTATCTACATGAATTTGATTGCGTAAAGCGCACTGTCGGTGTATTTTGAGCAGCGGTGAAGTCACTCATTTATAATACGCACTCACTACTATACCTACTTTTCACTACAGCTACAAGAAAGCGGCGAAGGTGAAACCGTGCAGAGAATTGCCAACTACAACTTGCAGGGACACCAGCTTTGTGACGCTCTGCGGGAACTCAAGGACCGAGCAGACAGTGCAGTGCGCACTTTCTCATCCGTTTCTAAGTAAATATTTTTTTACTTTTTAGCTGAAATAAAAAAACGGTTAAGTGCGAGTCGGATTCGCACAAGAAGGGTTCCGTACCACGTTCGAGCAAAAAGACACCATAAAAACACGTTTCTTGTATAGGGAACCCCCTTTTGTTTTTAACTTTATTTTATTTTTATTATTAGTTGTTATAATGGCAATAGAAATACACATTCTGTGAAAATGTGAAGTCTACCTATTACGGTTCAAAAGCGCCCTGTGTGACGCACGGATAGACGGACAGCGGAGGCTTAGTAATAGGGTTCCGTGGGCATTCTTTGGGTACGGAACCCTAAAAAGGGGAAGGGTCTTCTTTTATTAATGAATGTTCCTTATATTTAGAAAATTCCTTGTTTGAAATGATATACTTCCCAGGTGTTTCCTTTGATAGCCGATTAGCATCTGATGGATGAGATCTCGAAGAAATTGAGTGAACTCTACAAATATTACAGGCACATATAGCGGTTTGGGTATATTTTATGGCGATTGCCGTGTATTTGTTATTGATTAGGTTTGTCATATGGGGCAATAATATATATCATAATAATAGCTTCTAAAAAAATTGCGGGACTTGGATGGATATAAAAAGTGTATTCATTTATGCAGACTATGAACCGTAATCGTAACCTTTCAGGCGAGTATGGAGAGATCAAAATGCACTCATGTCAGTTGGAAAATCGCTAGTCCGCGATATAGCACGTTTAAAGCAGGATCTAGGAGTGCATTCGAATATCATTAACGAAATGCGACAGGAACGATCCGAAACCAGAAAAAATTCCCTTGAGGTAACTATACAATACAATAAATTAATATGTATAACATTTTCCCTGACTCATGAAATAGGTACATTTAATACGGTAGGTATTCATGTAGTTGGGAAGTAAGTAAGTGTTCAACGCGCTACAATACTTTATTTTTCATATTTTCTTTTTTTATACCACAAAGTGACATACAACTATGCATCCTAGTAAAAAGCAGAAAATATAGCCATATGCATGTATTTTTATTTACCTGTTAATAGGAGGCCCGTCAAGAATTAGAGGAAGAAAGAACTGCAAAAAACAGTTTGAAAGAAAAACTTACCCTAGCGGAGTACCAGCTCCGGCAATCTCGTATGCGTATAACGAAAATGGATCGACAACTTCATGAAGCTGAAGCGAGCATCACTTCTTTAACCAGCACCGTGAAAAGTCTCGAAGAACAGGTATTAATTATCATCAGCATCATAATTTCAACCCGGAGACGTTAACTGCAAAGATTTCCACAACGAATAATCGCAGGCTTGTTGCTTCTATCGACTTGTGGTGACCTTAACTTCTTCAAGGACCTTTGCGTCCCATTGAACATCAGTTCTTCGAGTTATATGCCCAGCCCATTGCCACCATTGCCACTTCATCATTGACTTACTAACTCTGGTAGCTACTTATGTCGGATCAGTTCAGGTATGGTAAATTAATTTGCGATAATGTTAGTAACGTTAGGTCGAATTAATTACTACAATTTACTTGTTTTATATTCAATACTAACCCGCTTTTTTTACTCTTAGTCCCGCCAGAGAGATGCACTGGTGGAATCACGGGCAAGAAAATTGAAAGAGTCAGTAAAAATGGGTGAAGTGGCGAGTGGGCATTTGGCGCAACAACGAGACGCTCTTCAAGCTGAGTAAGTGACATATTCAATGAGAATAGGTAAATATTAATTCGCTAATTCGCTTCGTAATAATAACTGAAATATTAACAGAGTTACAGAACTGAAAGACCAAATCGAAAAGCTAACGAATCAGCACAAGTCCTCCATTAGAGATTTGAAGATTCAATTAAAAGAAACGAAATCTGCTCTAGAGGAACAAAGACAGACAAATCATAACAAAGAACTAGAATTGAGAGCTGAGAAAGATGCAGCTTTGGCGGAGGGCCAAGCCACAGTTCATAGACTGGAGGCTAAAATAAAGGAACTTGAAAATAAGACAGGTACATTTGTGATCATTTAACTCTTGCAATAGGGCACTTCCTAACAAATCAAATCAGTTTCTTCTTATGAAGAGTCAGATGTGATAGTATGAAGTTTCTATGAGAAAGAGCAACATGACGTTATTTTACTATTTTTACTCCCTGATCAATACATCTCTTATAGTTTTTGATCTTTTTAAAATCGTTTAAAACAAAAATAAGTGAAGTTTAGTTAATTTGTGAAAGCAGATTTAAAAGCTAGCGTGAAGTAATTTATATTGACTACAGGCCAGTGCCCTATATTGTTTTCATTGCAATTGCCGTAGTTATAAACAATGAATTATTGATGCAACTAAATGATTCTTCCAGAGCAAAACCTTCCAACTCCACGAGAAATGGAACTATTGGCGGAGGTCCAGGCTACGAAAGTCGCATTGCGGTTGGTCGAAGAGGAGGTAGTAGTTTGCAAACGGGAGAAAGTTCGATTCCTGGAAACACTCACAAAGATTGCTGTAACTATCCCAATCGGAGTTAAATTATTGTTTTCATTACTAATGAAATGTAGTACGACTATATATAGGCTTTCTTTTCAGTCTTTTATACCACCTGAAATAAGTTATTCATCAATTTCAAGGTGATGGCTCTCTCAAAATATAGTTAAGCTTGAAATTGGGAAGTGAAGTAATTAGCTAATTACATTATCTTCTGTATAGGACTCCGAGAACAAAGTAGGAATGCAACAAAAATTGGCCGCGGAACTTTTAAGCAAAGAAGATGTAATAGCTAAGATGCAAATTCAAATGAGAGAAGTGATCAAGAATGATAAGTTGCTGTAAGTTCATAGCACCGCATTTGCAGCATTCCATGAAAACATCAACTTTTTGTCCCTTACGAAACGCTATGGCAGCTACCCTAATAAAACGTATTACTTACCTGCTAAGAAACACTAACAATCTTAAAGCCGAGTTATGATATTACAATGCTGATAATTAGCTACCTGAATTTATTTCTCGGAAGTATTAAAACGGTGTGTCCTTTACGAAATATTTTCATGGAATGCTCCATTTGCAGGTCACAACTTTAAACTTAACATACATACATAGGTACATAATACTGAGGCGGAGACGGCGGCCTCCGCCCGGAGCGGAGAGGAGACGTAGGGATCGAGCAATTTATTTTGTACTTATTAAATTCATTTTTATTCTTAATTCTATGGCAGTTTCCGGCTAAACTGTATAAACAGTTTGACGGCAGGATATTTTCTATATTTAGGTATATAATCGTAGTCTTAATTTCACATTAGTGTTCGCTGTTTCGATTGAAGCGGAGTGGATATGAGATGTGGATTTCAACTAATGTGATTGGTCGACCCTACACGTCTCCTCTCCGCTCCGCTCGTCTCCGCCTCAGTGGAGCCGCAGCCTAAGTGAAGAATCTCTACACCCCATATTCAAATCGTCAACATCAAACAACTCCGAGCAATGTCAACGTACTTATTTACTTTCACACTATTAAATAGTACATTACACAACTAGGGTGGTAATACAAAGAAAGCCCGAGATCGCAGATGTTTGCGGCCCGAGCTGCATGCGAGGGAGGTAAATACGCGATCGATATTTGTATACCATGGCAAAATACAACTTTGACCTCCTGAACCGAACCCATGATCAGTTTTTCAACACAGTTGCGAATAAAAAATAATTATTTTCATTTAGAACTTCTGTTTTTGTATTTATTTTGTGATTTATCAAAGTAAACAGTACGCATGTGTAATACCTAAGCTGCATTCCGCGCGTAAGAATAATGAAATTTGAGCCACTTTATGAGCAAGTGTGTCGAAAATATTTTAAAGTATACATTATAATTATTATGCCTTGGCTTGACCTACAAAGTGAGTACTTTAGGCTTATATTATAACGAATTAATTAATATCGGACAAAGAAAACGACATAATACCTAAATATCATGTACTTACTTTTAAATTTTTAATTATTGATAAATACAAATGTTGACGACCACTGATTCTTTTGCTTACCAAATTTCTACATAAAAAAATGAAGTATAAATGCAATGCAACTAAATCGATGTACGTATTTGGTTCCAGTGAGCAGAAAGTTATTCAATACGAACGGTACATCAGTGATTTACAAGCATACAACACTGAAATTAATAATGCAGAATACTGCAACGAAACAAAAAACCAAGATCTTCAAAAAGAGGTAAATGTATATATTTTTATATTAATTTATTCATTTTCATATTCGTACATCGTCAAAAATACTTACTAAGTTAATACAATAATAATTATTATAAAGGATTACTTAAGTCAGGACGGACTCACTCCGCGATTCCGTTGCGTGGCTATTGCCTATTATTAAATTTCGCCACGCATGGGTGGTAATTGCCAGCAACCAGAAAGAGCACGCGTTAATGCGATAGAGAGAGATGGTCGGATGCGGGTGAGCACGTCGTCGGGGCTCAGGCCTGAAATATCTGATTTCCTGAAATGTACAATGCTCAAAATGTCTGCGTTCTCACAATGTCAGCATTCCTATTTTGTCTGCTTTTTCAAAATGTCTTCTATTTCAGATGTGTGCAGTCTTAGAAGGTCTTCTTTTCAAAATGTTAACATTTCTATAATTTCAGTCTGCCTAATATCCGCATTACCATAAATTGTGTTTTCCGTTGCTTATGTTCGCCTTCCCATAATATTTGCTTTATTTCAGATGTTTTGTAAAAGGCTTAAGTACTTGCTTTCTTTCTCTTAATAAATGACTATTAGGTATATACATTACTGGCACTCCAGATACCATGAATGACGTTTACGTCACACCTGACCATAAAGTGGCAATAAGCGCCCGCTACGCGCGCGGAAAATCCCACCTCATGGCCTGGGGGAGACGTATTTTTTTTTTACTTACCACGGGCGGTAATAAAGAAAGCCTCAGATCGCAAATTTATCAAATGCCTCGATCTGAGACATTATTTGTTTTACCGCCCTAGTTATGTAACGTACTATAGTGACTGCAGTGGCGTAGCGACGCAAACCGGCGCCCAGGGCACGCGTCCAACCAAACTGCGCCCCTTTGTTTCTCAGTGACATTTTTTATTTCACCATGTTTGCGAATTGATGATATTTTTTTGTATAAGTATATAGTAAATTTCGTTTTTGCGCCCCCCTCCTTGTTGGCACCCAGGGCACGTGCCCTGCCTGCACCACCCTCGCTACGCCACTGAGTGACTGACAAACGTGTAGGGTAAACTAGGTAAGGTAATTTAGAAAGATATGGCATGTTCACGATTGCATACATTTTGGGAATAAAACTTTTCTGCATTACAAAAATTGTAAAGCGGATATTTTGAGATTGCAGACATTTTGGGAATAAGCACATTCTGAAAAGCGAACACTATACGCGAAAAGTGGCATTTATTCCATGCTTAAGTTTATTCTGGTAGGTATCGCGCAATGCATGGCTTAAACGACTGAACATTAACTGAACTGCATTGGAGCGAAATTTTTTGGTATCTATATTAAGAAACCAATAACAATGATTTCATAGATCCTCGATTTAAGAATGAAGCTGTTGGAAGCAGTTCACAGAAACGAGGAGCTGACAGAAGCGCTGGGTCAGAAGGATCAACAGCTAGACCAACAGGACAAGACATCACGAGCCCAGGCAAGAGTCATCAAGGTGAACACTATCCTGTTTATTAATAACGGTCAAGTTTAGAAAAATAAAATTGCGGATAAATATAAACAGGCGTAGTCACGCATTTTAAATATTAGCACTTAATTTAGTCGATGTTTGATAAGTTTTCTGTGGAATATAAGGAATCTAAGGTAGTGTACATAGGATAGGTACGTGCCTTGGGCACCATCCTAAGAGTGGCGCAAAAATCGGAAATTATTGATAGGTAAACACAATTTTTTGTTTCTTTTTGACTGTTGCTTTATACACCAAAGCTCCCTCCTCTACACGGTTTTCTGCCTTCCTGCCGTAAATTTCACGTTTGCTGGACTCCTTGGGACCACTTAGGCTCGGTACGCTCCTGTAAAATTTATTTTTAATTTTGTTTGTCGCACGCGTGGCAGGTGCGAGAGGAATTGATCAACATGTTGAAGAGCAAGGAAACAGAGCAGAGCCGCGAGCTCTCAGCGCTGCAACAGGACCTCGAACATAGGATGAAAATTGTTGACGAAGTGAGAACACCACTTCTTTTATAAAACCTTTGTCAGGTGGTCAACTTCAGTGTGGTCACAAGTCCAGTAAAGTAAGAAATGTCTCAGCCTCAGATCACATGTTTGTCGTCCTCGGCTTCACCTCGGCCGTCACATGTGATCTGAGGCTTTCTTATTTACTGGCCAAGGTTACTATTTTTCTGTTGACGGAGCCAAAAAGCGGCATCTTCGTTTAACGCAGCGACCGGCAAGGTAACGCTCGTACATTTTTACTGATTCATAAGAAAGTGGAAAACTCAACGACAATATAGTGAAATAGATAGCGCCCGCCAGAAAGTATCCTTCCTAGCGGTGACAGACAGAATCGTTGTTTTTTCGTAAATATGTGCAGTACAATTTTTTTTAATTAGCAACTATTTAGTGCATTTTTCGTACATTTTTTGATGCTATTTTGAATTGGGTACGATACCATGTCACCACCAGAAAGTATGACACGATGTTTGACTGAATTACTAGCAATGTCATATTTTAACCACTGAGCGGCTTGCTATTTTATTACACTTATCTTGTCTCCAGTAAAAGCTGTGCTTACTTGGGCCAGTTTGTCTCAAAGTGTGCAAAATAATCGAAACAACATGTTACAGGTAAACAAGCAAATCGCAGCGAAGGCGGTGGAGATCCAGGAGCTGTTTGCGACCCTGGAGAGCAAACAGCAGCAGATCCATCGGTTGGAGAAGATCGTCCTGGCGCTCGAGGAGCAGCAGCGGCGCGCGCAGGCGCAGCGGACGCGCTACGAGGAGAAGATCGCTGCGCTCGAGCATGAGCTCGCGGCCGGCGGGTATCGCCGGGAACGGTTAGTTTTCGCACTTATGGCTCGTCCAGAAATCATGTGATCAAATTTAGCGTATTTTGCCCCTGCGGAGTGGCTTATTCAGTGACCAGAATGAGCACACGTTGTTCTATAGACTCTAATAGTGAGACGGTCGGATCTGGTGTGTTCCGTCCGATGGTCAGACCCGAACGTCAATTTTGTTCGAAAGAGAGGCTACCTACCGACTGAATTCGTAACCCTCGGATAGTCTCGGAAATGAAATGCCTGAATCTGGCAACCCTATCTACAGCGATGCAACGTGAAAATGGCTAGGTCGCGAACCGAGGGATTGCAGGGTTTATAGGTAAGTTGCGGTAGTCGGTAGGCAGCTCGTCCACTGAAGCGGAGCATCTCTGCTCCGCTGGGACACTTAACCAATAGAATGTAATTAATCGCTGTGGGCTTAGCGATTCAGGAAGTAATTTTCAGTGTATGTAACAGAACAGCGCACTTACTATAGGCAGCTGTAAGGCACTGATAAGTGATGTGATAATATATAATAATGATAGCAAATATCATATAAATAACCATTTACAATTGTAAACCATTGACATTCCGACCATTTTGGACAAGGGTCAATCATAAGGAATACTTATTACACGCACTCATATACTTACCCATGTTTTTTCTTCTTTCCAGAAAATTCCTGTTTTTCTGAATACCTACATTTTGACACTGCCGGAAAAATTACTTAGAGCTAATAAAGTGATGTTTTAAATTTACAGTTAAGGAATTAAATCATCGCAAGTCTACGACCAGTAGTTTCAATTTGTCTAAGATTACTAAAATTCTAGGATTATTGATTAAAAGAAGGGCGCCATAGGTAAGGTGTATTACCTACGTAGCCCTCAGAGCATAGATATGACGGGCAATTCGTGTTGTAAAATAATTCTAACTATAATACCGTATTATTAATGCGAAAAAACCTTCCTGTCTGTCGACTCTTTGTCGCGCGACAAATACCTCCACCTATTTCCACTCAATATAGTGCGACAGTCAGTGACAGGTCTGGTGACTGGGGTGTCCATGCTCTGTTGCAAATTAGGCGAGTAACAGTTCATTGCGGGCTGACGAGGTACAGTGTGATCGATCCCTTACGGCCTCTTGGTTCCACTGTTAGGTTCCACTAGTGGGTCCAGCAGGATTTTTAAGTACTCGTGGACCCATTTACGTAGTGGAACCAACAGTATTAGTTTTAGGCAGTTTATTTTAGACGAGTGGCCCCACTGGCCACATTTGACTTAAACCCAAGGACCTTAAATAGCCGGACAGAGCCTCGCCAACTGATGCTGAAGTATTGCTAGTAAGCCGGTTGCTTTGTACTTACGATTCTTACGAGCTGCACGCGCACATCAACAATTTTTTCCTACTACCCGCAGCACGCCCACATTGATCTAGCCCAGTGATGGGCAAACTTTCTTCATGGGGGCCAGAAAATTTAAGAAATTTTAGAGTAGGGCCAGAATTATAGCAAAAAATATTGTTTTTTTAAAGCTCTATTGCTGGCCATATGTACTATTTATTACGAAGGATCGTCGGCGGCGGGCCGGATTTAATTATCCCGGGGGCCGGAGATGGCCCGCGGGCCGAACTTTGCCCACCACTGATCTAACCCACCCAACCAACCAGCGTTAAAAAACCGGCGGACTAGAAGTGCTTCAGTTCTTTGTTAATTCCTAGGCTAGGCATTTTATAACAGAAGTGGAGATATAAATATTGTGGCAAACCCTAATAGCCCCACTATAATTATTATGCTGTGGGTCCACGAGTACTTGAAAATCCTGCTGGACCCACTAGTGGAACCTAGCAGTGGAACCAACAGTCCGTAAGGGATCGATCGACCTTTCCTGATCCGCAATGCTAGTTGCCAATTTTACTTGCGTACTCGCCGATAGGGAACGTGCACGACGAAGGTGCTGCCAACTGGTGCCGCCAATCTAAATCATATACCCTCTCATGCTGGGGCCACATTGACAAAAACGCCTTTAATAACGTAAATTTATCGCGTTGAAGGACGATTAACGTCAGTGTAGCTACGACTTACCTACTATATTTGACATTGACAGTTACATATTATCATTGACATTGACAGCTTGATTTGACAGGGGCGATAATTTCCTTTATTGTGCGCCCGTGTCTCTTTTGTCGTTTAGTGCTGCCACCTATACCTAGTTCGTGCACGCTCCCTATAGTGTTCCTGTCGACATCCCGCTCCCCGGCAGGGCGGATAACTTAGCCGATGACTTAGTACAGCTGACTCAGACTATTACGGACAATGTCGCACTACGTGCTGCTTTGCGCAGGCTAGTGCGGCGACCGAGACATATTCTGACTGACCCTGATGACGTCATCACGGCCACCATCAAACGATGGTACCCTGAGGACGTCATCAGCGACCACGACAGTGACTCCGACGCAGTACAGTACACGACGCCGACTACTACTGGGACAGACAAAACCACGACGACCCGGACGGCACACGGCCAACTGCACATGCACGACGTCGACTCCGCCGGCGGGGTCGGCCACCGCGTTAGCCCCGCACAAAATCTCCTCTCGATAATACATGCATTTTAGACAGGACTACAACTCACAAGACCTATCTACAAACCGTATTCAGCTAGGTACACTGACCTTGGTTCGAGTGCCCTAGCACGCCAACGTTTTACTCCCATGGAGCTGGGGTTCAGCTGCGGCTACCTACCTCCATGCAGTCCGACTATTGTTACAGCCTTAAAGGCTAGCAGTGTACAAGCATAAAAAAAAAAAAAACCCTATAGTGTGACAAGTGCCTAAGAGCTGGCATGGATTTTGTGGCTCTTATAGCTCCTCTACACGATGGGCCATCGCTGGCCCAGCGAGATGGCCATGCGATATTTGACGTCCACACTATGGAATGGGCCATCGTGTAGATACGTACCGCCATCGCTGGCCCACTCCCTTTGATGTGCGGCCGAAAAACCGACACCGTCGCCATTCCACGGCCATCGCACGCGCCATAAGCCATCCGTCACCACTATGCCCTCCACACGCTGGCCCATCATAGTGGGCTATCACGATGGGCCATCGTGTAAAGGCACCATTACGAATATTTTCTTTTTATTGTACCTAATAATGTCTACCACTGTTCAACACTTTTAGCATACCGAAGGTTAATCCCAAGTTAATCCGCTAAGTGATTTATGAAATTTTGTATTGTACTTATGGATTTTTTTTTAGTAGCATGGAGTTTTTTTCACGATAAACAGCTCTTTTTTACAACATTTTTAAACGTGGTTTTAAGCTGCGTACCGTACACACCAAGCCAACGAACGCCAACGAAGGTTCCACACGTTAGTTGGGTGCGTTCGATGCGTTCTTTGGATGCACCTTCAATAATCAACGAATGTGAGGCATCAGTCGAAACAAATCAATCAACAAAAACATGTCGTCGCTACCTCACTCTTTGTTTTTCTACATTAGTTATGTTTTGAGTACAAAATATCTTTTTAGGTTAAAATTTTACAAAAACTTTCGTTCGTTGGCTTTCGTGCATTGTCCACACCGCGTTGAGCTTGCTCCAAATCCTTTGATGTTGCCGCCACGCTGCGGAACGCCGGCACACGCCAACGAACGATCGTTGGCGTTTGTTAAACCGTCCACACACGGCCAACGAAGGCCAACGGGGCATTTCTCCAGAAATATGTCTGCGACTCATTCATCTGTCTCCATACATTTAGTATGAAAAAGGGCCAGATGAATGAGGTGACCGCAGACATATTTCTGGAGAAATGCCCAACGAAACCCATTCGTTGGCGTTCGTTGGTCTGGTGTGTACCCAGTTGACCGAGAACCAACGAACGTGCGATAGCCAACACCGACGAACCTTCGTTGGCTTGGTGTGTACTAGCATAAAACACTTGCCAGTTACAGTTAAGCGAGCGTTCAGAAATGAGAGCAAAATAGTTAAAAAAACTTAAGTTGAAAAAACCCCGACTCAAAAAAACTCTCATAAACGACTAAACCGATTCTGGTGAAATCTGGCTAAGAACACTCGGTCTAGTCACTTTTAAAACAAAAAAAAACAAATTGAAATCGGTTCAGTAGTTTTTTCAGAAAAATGGTAACAGACATACACACACAAACGACCTTTAATCCCAAATGTTGAATACAATCGCCATTTTTAAGCAAAATTATTTGATTTTATTGAATGATTTCAATAATTAAGATCCTAAACTCGAAACTGGAATTCAAGACCAAAAAAACTACGACAGATACGTCACTGTCAAATATGTCAAAGTCACTTATGTCATTGTCAAATAAAGTTTTCAGGTTTCGCCAACCTTTTTGTTATATGCTTCTTTGTACATATTGGCTGTTACAATTAATTAATTAGTATTTTCTCAAAAAAGGTATTTTCAAACTTTATTTTCAATTCAACTAACATTGACAAAATTTTATTGTAAAGAACTTAAACACGATAAGGGTGCGTTGTTCAACTACAGAGTAATTAATTCGCTAGCGACTGACAGACATAAGAAAACACGCTAATTAATCACGCTATAAACAAAATGGCGTCACTTTGCGTTCCGTTCCAAACAATGCAATTTTTTTTTTTGCACAAAAATAGTTAATTTATGTGACTTTTATGAATACAATTGAAGCGCAAACTAGTCAATTTTGTGTATTTTATATAACATATTACAACGAAATGAATATATATAAAAAAAAATTAAAGATAAACGACATAAAATTTAAGAAAACACACCAAGCCGGTCAACGGAACGCGAAGTATCAGTTTTGCATCTGAAAGGACAGTTTGTCCAACCTAAAAATGACGCAAAATTTGCAATAGCGTGTGATTTTCCCATTTTTGGTACGTAAACTTTAAAAAATTACATCTCAAGAACCGTTCGTTTCCGCGACCTGAAAATTCACAAATCGCTTTATTTTCATGAGAACTATCTACATAAAAAATATGAACCTCGAAATCGATGGTCCACAATGGAAATTTTATCCCAAATATACGGTGTCATGGCGGCCATAACAACCATAAAGCACGCTACACACCATTATTCTGCAATTAGTTAAATGTATGCAAAAATAGGTTATTAATGACTTATATGTAGTTAAAATTCTTGTACCAAATATTATTAACACCTGAAGTGATACAAGCACAATACCAGCTTTGCAACCAAAAGTTGCGGATGATTAAGTTTTTATTAAGGCCTCTTGTATTTATGTAAAAATAAGTAAATAAAATTACTTCTTTAAATTATGGAATTAAAATTACCAATAAATAAATTATCTCAGCGTGTGTTTTTAGAAAAAAGGGATATACTATTGTACGAACATTTTATTGCAGTGGCAACATTGTCGTAGTTTTTTTGGTCTTGAATTCCAGTTTATAGTTTAATATCCTTTCCAAATAATGTACTCGAAGTTATTTTGAACGTTCCTCTTGAATGAAACAAAATTACACTCATGACACTGACTGACACCTACTGACACTTAACAGAAACTGAACGTCAAAAACGTGTCAGTGTCAGTGTCAAAAAGCATAAAATATCGGCGTGTGTTAGTGTTGATTTTTCTTGAATTAATTAAGTTTCTCCAAAAAACACTTGCAAGATGTCCGAAAGAAAAGTTTTAAACGTAAGTAAATGTTTGAATACTCAAAACAAATTACGTTTTATTATGCAGCTGACTGCCGTACAACAACTTACACTTACGATGTTAATTTCAGAAATACTATCCTCCGGACTTCGATCCGTCGAAGATCCCACGAATGAAACTGGCCAAGAATCGGCAGTATACTGTGCGGTTGATGGCTCCCTTTAATATGCGATGCGCGACCTGCGGCGAGTATATTTACAAGGGCAAAAAGTTCAACGCTCGCAAAGAAGACGTTGAGAATGAAGACTATTTGGGAATAAGAATTTACAGATTTTATATTAAAGTAAGCCATTTGTTAATTGTAGAAAGGATGGGCAAATAGCCTATGTGGCCAATACTGACCAATAACAACAAGCGACAGACAAGTGATAGGTTATTTATGCCACACTTGGCCAAGTGCAGACATAAAATTATGTACACAACACGGGAGGGATTAAAGAAAGCCCTCAGTCGCATATTTACGCTTGCAGCTTGGGCCGCAAACATTTGCAATCTCGGCTTTTCTTTGTTTTACCACCCTAGTTGTATAATGTACTATTTTAACACTTTTATAACCAAACAAATTAAACAATACCCCTGAAACAGGTACACTAGTTAGACAGAGCGCAATAGGTAGGTTTGTGATGCCAATAATGTGCAACAGAAAACCGGCCGGAATCTGAACAAAAGTTATGAGCGCTTATTAGGCAGATTGTTGGTCTTGAATGTGTTAAGTTTTAAAACTTTTGCTATGGAGGGTTGTCCCAAAACTTTAAAAACTGTGCCTAACGGTGCCTGTGCTTAACGGTGCACCATTGGCTGCCTCCTGATTTCCTCATCACCCAATCCCAAAGCCAACCAAGTCAAAATTATCATACTGTTGTATTGGCTCAGAGACTCAATAATATGTGCAAAGTTTCATAAGAAGCAGCATAGTAGAAATAGTTGAAAAAGTGGTTGCAAGATTTTATCAAATTAACTTTTAAAAGTTATTGCCACACAAAGGTAGTTTGACTGTTTGAGTTTAATTCTAACTATGTAGGCTATATACTATTGTAATTGTATAGGCTTCTGTCTATTATATAAAACATTTTAAAACCATTGTATGTAGCCTAATATTTATTTTACTGAGTTCTAATGATACACAGGAGGTCATTATTTGCTTCAACTCCATCAATTATGTTTGAAATGTGTTTTATTTTATAGCTTGACACATTTCTTTGGTGCTAAATGACATGGGAACTCTCAAAAAGTCAAAAATATACATTATTTTAGCAAAAACTGTTTAGTTTGCACATTTGTAATACTAAGATTGCAAATGTCCATGGGCCTCAGAAGTCACTTACCATCAGGTGACCTGTGTGCCTTTCCCATGACATAAAAAAAAGTTTCAAATGATGCTGATAGCTGGTGCTGAAAATTGAAAATGTCACATATCGATACCTTTAGACTCAAAGGTCGTAAACGCCGCAGGTTCTAATGGCGTTTACGCCCTTTGAGTCTAAAGGTATCGATATATGTATTGCCCACACAAGCTAGAGCTTACTTTACGTCTAAGCTAAGTTGTGTTTTACTCCCCCTTAATTTTTATTGATTCTATAACGCAATACCATAGGTCGAATATACTACTACTATACTAGATGCTATTTAAAAAATTTCAGTGCACAAGATGTTTACAAGAGATATCATTCAAGACTGACCCAAAAAACACAGACTATGAGATTGAGGCAGGAGCGACAAGGAACTTCATGGCACTGAAGCTGGCCGAGGAGCAGGCCAAGAGAGAAGAAGAGGAACAGAAGGAGGAAGAAGCAAACAACCCCATGAAATTATTAGGTACAGTCTGTTTATTATTGCAATAGAAAGGCATGCAACTTCAATCTAACCTGTTGGTAAGCGACAATGAATTCAGTGATATAGCATGCTTACTTAGATAGTCCTTATTCACTCTTTACAGTTCTAAAACAGTTGTTCTAGGTAGTGAACAAGTTTTATACCTCAAAGTACACCTTTTTGCCGAAAACTGTCATTTTCTCATGTGACCCTTGCTCAAAAATTGGCAAAGAGTAATTTTCAAACAGTTGCCATTTATGAATTCCAGAATACAGAACGGAGCAATCGCGACAGGAAATCGAACGGCTGGAAGGCTTGGAAGAGCTTAAGGAGCTGAACCGGCGGCAACGAGCCGTCGACTACGAGGGCATGCTGCAGCAATACCAGCCTGAGACCTCCGAGGCGCGCAAGGCCAGGGAGGAGAAGGAAGATGACGACTTTATCAAGTGAGTTAAGAACAGTGAACTGTTGTTTGTGTGGTGACTTTAGGGAGAGGGGGAATGATAGCACCGCGATGAGTACGAGGGCATGCTGCAGCAGTACCAGCCCGAGACCACTGAGGCTCACAAGGACAGGGAGCGGAAAGAGGATCATTTTTTTAATTTGTATTTTTATTTTATTTAATATTATAAATTATTATATTTTTAATTTAAAATTAGATATTTTTTTTTTTTTTATTTATTTAAGAAGTTCAACAGCGTTTACAATGAGTAGTAAGAAAATACTTATTATACATTACATATAGCCAATAATAGAACTTCCTTAATTATACGAATTTATGCCTGAGTATAGATTAGTAACTAGTGTATCTAGAAAATGTGCTACTAACTACGAATTCTTATGTTACAACAGTTTAAAACAGAATCAAGCAAACAGCAGTAGAAAAAAAAAATTAAGAAGTGAACGCATTTAAATAATAAATGGTGTTGTGTGTGTGTGTGTGTGTGTGTGTGTGTGTGTGTGTGCGTGCGTGCGTGCGTGCGTGCGTGCGTGCGTGCGTGCGTGCGTGCGTGCCTGCGTGCGTGCGTGCGTGCGTGCGTGTGTGTGTGTGTGAATGATTACCAGGACTACCCTTCAATTATCTGTGATTTAAATCTTGGTCTTGATGAGCAAAATGGATCTGCATCACTAAATGATTTGTTGTAGGAAGATACTATTCTTGTCCAGACAGAATTTCGGCCGTAGTTGGTACGATGAGGAGGGACGTAAAATAAGTCAGTATTACGAAAACGGCGGGCGGGAGCGCGGAACCCGAGCTGCGCGAGCAACGTGGGGCAATCCAGGCGCCCGTTTAGGACGTCGTGGAGGAACATCATATCTGACAGAGATCGACGGGACGCTAGTGGAATTATATTATGGAATGCACAGCTTTCCTCATATGTGTCGAACCTTCTGCGCGCTCGGTAGTTTATATATTTCGTGATTTTTTTCTGTATATATTCTAGTCTATGTATGTAGGTTATGTACTGGGGCGACCAGATTGTGCTTGCATATTCGAGTATACTGCGTACGTAAGCGTAGTACACAGTTTTAATACATGAGAGGTCAGAGATGGGACGACAGACTCTAATGACGAATCCTAGACTTTTGTATGCTTTACTAACTATAATGTCTATGTGTTCTTTCATAGTGAGTTTACTGTCAAGATGGACTCCCAAATCACGCACGCTCTGTACTTTCTCTATGTGTGATCCTTGAATGGCATATGGGAATGTTAATATATTACGTTTACGAGTAAATGACATAATTTGACATTTTTATACGTTAACTTTGATTCTATTAGTAATATAATAATCTGATGAGCGATCTAGGTCCTCTTGGAGATTCTGGCAGTGTATTTGTGAACGTACATCTAAAAATATTTTAGTGTCGTCAGCATACAATAAGAATTTGGAGTGCTTAAAACATGTGTAAATATCGTATAAATATATATTATATAATAGAGGCCCTAAATGGGACCCCTGAGGAACGCCTTTTAAAAATAATAAAAAAAAATTACATAAAAATTTTAATTGAAAATGATAAATAACTTATTTTCTAGACGACTTTATCAATAAGTTAAGTTGCTGCCTTAGGGGGTGGCGACCGTTGAACCAGAGGCAGTGACTCGTCTGCTACGAGGACATACTGCAGCAGTACTAGCCCAAGACCTCTGAGGTGCGAAAGTCGGGGAGCAGAAAGAGGATGACGACTTTATCAAGAGAGTTAATTTGCTAACTTTAGGGGAGGGGACAGTTGAGTAATAGCGCCTCGTCTGCTACAAGGACTTGCTGCAGGCTGCAAGGTTGTAAAATAAGGCGTTTGTAGAAATAGGGCAAAAAAATTTAAAACTTTTAGCGATATTAACATTAGAAACTTTCGAGTCTTGCTTTGTCATCCCATTTTACACCTGACGTGATATCGGACTTACGAGTAGACGAATAGTGATACTTTTTTGTCTAACTTTACACCGCCTGATGTCTGGAATAAAATACATTTTCTAATCCACCACCTCATGTTTTCAGGTCCATAAAATTTGGCGGCGCATCGAAAGTAGTCGCCGAAGAAATAATCGAAGACGTAGAAGATGAGCCTCCGGCCAAAACGTCTAGAATAGAAACCATTCCTGCCAAACCCGTCGCTGCCAAGAAGAACGAAACGTGGAACCGGAGCATTGGAGTGTTAAGTAAAAAACCGGCGTTAGCGAATCTTGTGAAAAGCAAAAGTGTGGCAAAAAGTGCAGGAAGTTCAGATCCTTCTGCTGCTAAAGAGGATAGTGTTACGGGAGGTGGAAATGTGGTCACGGCTACAAAAGCCAGTGATGCTGTTGTGGTTCCAGTTGTCAAGGCAAGTGTCCCTGCCCCGGCGGCATCAGGACTGACCCTCCTGGCGAATTACTCCGGCAGCGACAGTGACTCGCAGTGAGTGCATTTTGTAATTTTACACTGTACAAATGGGTGTGGAAATCCGTAATCGTGTAGTTTGAAGCTTTGTTGTTTGTTATAAATAGATAAATTAAGTAAAGCTTTGGTTTGATTTCCTAATCGTCGTAGGATTCGGTCTCTGGTCCCATTGTTCTCCACGATTACATAATTCCTAACACCATATCAGGCGTGGTATCAGACAGGTTTTCGGAGTATCTTTGGACTACTTTTTCCTAAGAGCAGTAGATTACGGTGCTCAAATACTTTGAAGTTTTGAAACAGCACCCTAGGCCGATAAAAAATTGCAAATTGCCATGTCGTAACAGTGTCAAAACCGAAATTGAACTTTATGCTGGTGCATGTAGGTCTATATCGCTCAGCGCTGAGACGATACTCCGTCAATCCGTGATTAGCGTTGAACCTGCGGTGCGGATATATACATATATCCGTAGTTGACATCGAAAAGGTTAAACTTAAACGTGAGGACGGCGTGCGGTACTGGGACATTCTACCAGAATGATAGATAGATAGATCTTTTATGCCACACCTGGCCATAAAGTGGCTTTTGCCGCACGCTGCGCGTACGAAAAAAGCCGCTTTCTGGCCAAGTGTAGACATAAAACGATGTACACAACACGGGAGGTACTAAAGAAAGCCCTCGATCGCATATTTACGTCCCTCGCTTGCAGCTCGGGCCGCAAACTTCTGCGATCTCGGCCTTTCTGTGTATTACCACCCTAGTTGTGTAATGTACTATATTGTAATAATCATACATTGCCATTATCTATATACATTTCAGGAAATATAGTTAAAATTCAATTCATGTGAAGATCAACATAAAAACAAAAAATTCGGGCACGTGACGCCATTCTTTTCATACTTCTAACAAAGTTAGGAAGTCTTATTGGTATGTTAATATTTGTAACTTGGCATTTGAATTGATGATACTAAGACTTTTTATGTTTTTGTGGAAGCTCCCATAGCTGTCCCGTCCCTGACAAAGTTGACATTCTAATAGAATGCCCCCTACTCATGGTGGTTCACCCTGAATGCCTCTCGTGCCACGCCATCAGCGTCGCCAGACGTCCCGATTTTTTTATCAAAATTAAATGTCCGGCGCGGGACAGGCTCAATCCCGCTCTTCGGGGATAACTCGACCGTGCGTGCAGCGTGCTGAGGAAGTGCGGGCGGGTGGCACAGACAAGTAATTTAAAACTCAAATAAAAAGATAAATATTTAAAAACTTCTGATTATAAGGTAAATGTCCGAGTGCTCGTCGCTGTACTAATATTCGTCACCCATATTTTTATTAGGATAAATTAGATAAAATTAAAATTACATTTGTAGCCGACGTTTTAGCGATGAGATATATCCGTGGCTTTGATATTTTACAATAAAGAAGATATTTGACAGGGCTGAAAAATAGACCAAATTGTTAGGTATCGAATTCAAACCTTTAAACCAGTGCCGGATTAAGCCAGCGCGGGGCCTGTAACATTTCTTCAAAGAGGCGCTTGGTTGGTCTTAGATATGCTTAAATACCGATTGACTGGTAATTTTATACGTGACGAATTACATAACGAGGCCCCCCCCAATGCGCGGGGCCCGTAGCATTTGCTACTCTTGCTAAATGGCTAATCCGGCACTGCTATAAACATATTTCCTTGCTTTGCTTATTTTAACAGGATCTTATTTAATTTTCACAAAGCTCCGGTACAGTCCCTATTTAGTGTTTTAGAGCTGTTTACAGATATTCTTCTTCGTACCCGCTCGTTCTAACTCGCTCCACCAGATGTTTTTTTCAATTATTTAAATATCAACGTAGGTTACGATTTGAAACACAAACGTTGAAACACATATTTTTGATGGCTGATGTTGCTGATTTGATTTTGGTCTTAAAATCACTCTTACAATTTTACATAGTTGATCTTTACTATGGCTACTTAAGTTATCAGTACCAACCGCAGTTCGGCAGTATAAGCGGCTTAACGGCAACTACAAAACCTGCAACCGTCAACTGATAACATTGGCATTGACCAAATATAACGTTAACTACTAGGTCAAAATTCTATTCGTTGCTTTAAAGTCTGCAGAGAGCCGCGCGTGAACTTTTTTTTATATATAAGTATTGTAGTGTACAAAGTACATATAATAAAGCTGAAATTTCAATGTACACACTGAAGAGGGTTTCTAGAAAGAGTAATTCCACTAATTGCAGCAGATGAAAGATATTTTTCACAGACAAATTCCACCAGTACAACATTTTGACATTTGGGTTATTCTTGAAAATTATCGTTCAATTATATTGGCCAATATTCAGAAGCCTCTTTAGAACGGCATTTTTGGTTATTATACAGGGTGGAAAAAATCTATGGGCCCTGGAGGGGAACTACCTTAAATCCTTTAGTTAGCTCATTTTACTGAAACAAAACATTCCTTTATTTTTAAAAAGAAATAAAATTGCATTAAAATATTTTCTAAAATGCGCTTGTCTCACCCGGAAATCGAACCATCTAAAAATTCAAAAAATAAGCACTCACTATTTTATTCTACTAATCGATAGGACTATTAATCAGGATAAAATCTCTCTAATAAACATTTAAACAAGTAAAAAAAATCGTGAAATCTATCATTCATTTTATTTTACCATAAATTCCAATACAAAGGACAAGAAAATTTAAAAAAATCTAGGAATGCAGTTTGGTTTCTTTTTAAAAATAAAGGAATGTTTCCTTTCAGTAAAATGAGCTAACTAAAGGATTTAAGGTAGTTACCCTCCAGGGCCCATACATTTTTTACACCCTGTATAGTAACGGCCAAACTCTACAAATTAACCAAAAAATTCTAGTAGTTCAATTCTGACAGTACATGGGTGATTCTTGAAGGCCATTATTCCCTGAGCCACAAATATTCAGAAGATTCCACCTCATATCTTCTGAACATTTGTGTTGTGTTCAAGAATCACCCACCTACTGTTAAATAGGCGTTTCGCCACCGTGCTTCCAGCTGGTGGAATTACTACTTGTAAAAAACCTCATTGTTTCGGTGAGGACTTGAGTGCGGTGACGCTGCGCGTACGGCAAAAGCCGCTTTCTGGCGAAGTGTAGACATAAAATGATGTACACAACACGGGAGGTAATAAAGAAAGCCCTCGATCGCATTTTTACGTCCCTAGCTTTCAGCTCGGGCCGCAAACTTCTGCGATCTCGGCCTTTCTTTGTATTACCAGTTACCACCCTAGTTATGTAATGTACTATTGCACCTCGCCGCATTCAAAAACAAAACACAAATGTGTTCAAAGTTTTTTTTCGGCAGAAGTCACTTTGTGTTATAGTAGATTTGAGTGCTCGACCTATTGCGTACTAGTCTCTTTGGTAGTCAAATTGTGTTCGGTAGGTTTATGATGCTACGCTTTGTCGCGCGATAAATAAATGATAAAGCATCCGTCACGTTCTGATAAAATGTGTGAGTGAGAGTGACGGATGCTTTATCATTTATTTATCGTGTGACAAAGTGTAGCATCATAAGCCTACTGGACAGTCCAAGACCAACCCCTTTCATAGCGAATCGGTTCTGAAATAGTACACACTTTGGCCATCTTTTGGTGCCTATTTTCTGGGAAACGAATCGACATGTTGGGTCAGGGGCGTTTCACGAAAACGTCTGCTTTGTCGGGCACGTGACGGCTTTGGCAGCTACCTTAAAAACAAATGAAAAG
Organism: Eudemis profundana; assembly: GCA_947034925.1. Classification (NCBI taxonomy): domain Eukaryota; kingdom Metazoa; phylum Arthropoda; class Insecta; order Lepidoptera; family Tortricidae; genus Eudemis; species Eudemis profundana. Next base: position 16,113,044 of record OX344800.1, read on the forward strand.
TCCTAAATGAGATTATCAATTCAGAAACCAAGTTATGAAATATTGACATACCAAAAATGTACTTCCTAACTTTGTTAGAAGTATGAATAAAATCGCGTCACGTGCCCGACATTCTGGTGGAATGTCGGGCACCCCGTCAGCATTTTTACTTAATTCATGATACCTACATTGTTACATACATTTTATGAATGGGTGATAGGATGTAAGAAACGCGCTGCGTGCTCTATTATTTATTTTGAAATATATACGCTGGTGTGAATGGAAGATGTAGTAAAGATTAATAAAAAAAGTGTTTCGTGCGGAACAAACACAGATTACTGTGAGACGCGGGTGACAATCGGATCGGCTTAGAAACGCCCGTCAAAGCGACGCAATGCTATACAAGAATCATGATCAGTACTTTGTGTATGCACAAGCGTTCGAAAACGCCAGAAATTTACAGGTGCGGGAGTAATAATACGGCATTGGCCAGATTCAGGCATCAGTTTCTTCTGAAGATTTCGAAGCTAATAAGCTTATGCGGATCAAAAATTTTTGCCTATTACCACAGTATTATAGCAGTAATTTTTCTTCGTACAAAAGGTACATCGCGTGGCTTGTATGTGTGCGCGCCGTGAACGAACGCACCACAAGCAGAGTTTGACGAATGCCACAGAATAAGTATTGTACAGAACTCGCACTGTCTAACAAAACCCACGTGCGAATCACATAAATGCCTTCTCGCTTTAACTCATAACGCGCGCTCTTTCTGGTCGCCACGCCCACCGCTAGGGTTGTCGACAAAAATAATCTTGTTATTACAGATTAGGTTTCATGTTAAATTACAGGTAGTTATGGCGTTAATAATGACATTTGATTTTATACATAGTCGAAATTAGTACATTACGCGTACGGAAAAAGCCGCTTTCTGGCAAAGTGTAGACATAAAATGATGTACACAACTAGGGTGGTAATACAAAGAAAGGCCGAGATCGCAGAAGTTTGCGGCCCGAGCTGCAAGCGAGGGACGTAAATATGCGATCGAGGGCTTTATTTATTACCTCCCGTTTTTCCGTACGCGCAGCGTTTCAAGTTTCGAGTAGGTTAGGTATTGTTTTCCGTGGTGCTCAGCAAAAATGTTTTATTATTATTTTCCTATAGGTATTACAACCCTGTGCTTTCTACATTGTATAATATAGGACCTAAAAGGAAGAGAAATCGCCTTTTCTTTTCAAAATTGAATGATTGTAAAATTAACAATATCACTAGAATCTAATAATATTCATAAAATTAACATAAATGTACCAGATCTACTATCCTCCAGTAATGAAAAACAAAACTTGCTTTATAGGTTAATACATTAGGCAAGGGTTAATAATAATTACCGCGAAACAAAATCGCGGAGTGACGTACGCCTGCGAATGCGTAATGAATGCCACAGTACGGATCGCACTGTCTGCGCCTCGACTTTGAATACGTATCGCGCACTTCTAAACGCTCGAAGTTTGACTACTTGTTTGTCTTTATACTTTGCTATTGCTGCTTGTTGCGAATGTCACGCCTTCATTTAAATAAGGTAGGAGTTATATCTTAGGTAAGTATCTATAGAAGTCAAGCTATTTAATCTAGTAAGCTTTTAAACGATTAACTTTAGGTTAGGTGTACTTATTTTTTAACATGATATTCGTTAAAAAAATATGGGTTTGTTTTGGTTCTTCTCAATAAACCGTTGGTAAGATTAAAATACTGTCTATGATACTTATACTATGGGAATACCTCAGTTCCTTTGGCTTTGTGCCCTTCCATTTTCTATGGTGTCAAGTGCATTCACGCGACCGTGGCGCTTTCTATTCAGTTGTAACCTTTTTGTACAGGTGAATGCAACCTGCGAGGTCGAAGCACGGGTACTTTGGGGCTTTTTAACCGCTTCCGCAATTGCTGGTAGTAAAATTACCTACGGATACCTACTCAAGGTTGTGATTGAGTCTGTTTTGCAACTAAATCTAGAAAAGCTGCCAGTAAGTGGCGTGGCATCTATAAAACTCGTTTCCTAGCCGAGCAACGCATTTTAGGAAAATGTGACCAAATCCAGTTCGCGTTCGCCTGAGGAAAGGTATCTTTGATGCCACGCTTCTTAAGATATTACGATACGACTAAATAGCTAGGCTAGACTACTTTTTCACGAAACGCCATAATTGAAAACAACGTAGAGGGATATGTGCTTATCATATTGTATGGCTGGCGTTTTTATACCTATCAACCAACGGAAAATCGTAAATACATATAAGTTTAGATATTTTCTTAACTTGAACGTTTTTTCTTAAAATGATGATAATGAAATTTTTGAAAGAGTTGCAGTTTGAGTTGAGTTGTTGTTGTGAGATTGTTGCATCGGATTCAGTGCAAAGCCTTCCGTACACAAGGCTTCACGACAGAATCGTACACAGCCTTTATTGTCCTTTTAGATGAAAAAAAGCGTAACTTTATCCCCTAACCGACGTATCATCCTCAAAGTGATACCTGCGTTGACCTTACAGAATAAATTGATTGGAACGAGCCGCTAAACCTATTGTAAATCGTAGATAGGGGGTGCATAGAATAAAATGATTTGTCATGTTCCGTAAAAAATACAAACGCATTCCTTGTTATCATGGCTTTGTTTACTACCTGCCCCGACGCGGTGATCTGGGTAAATGGATTTTTTCCCACATTATGTGAAAAAATCTAATGATACGAAGTCAGGCTTAGTTGAATCGCTTTAGATCAAAAAGTTTTCGAAAGGGCGAAAGGTAACTCTTGTTTTTTTTCCTATTAAGCCACCATTATTTAGCAGAACAGGAACAGTTGCGGCTTGGCAAACGTAGTGTAGGACGCCCTCCAGATGGGTGGAACGATGACAGTCAAGGTTCGAATAGTCAAAGTAGCCGGCAGCGGTTGGAAACAAAAAGCTCAAGTCCGAGCTCGTGGCGCGCCATGGGAGAGGCTTATGTCCAGCAGTAGACGGAATTAGGCTGATGATGATGCTTTAGCAGAGCCTCTGTGTGTCTATCAGTGTCTATTTTAGAGGTCGGCATGGATTTTTGATCTAATGCCTCATTTTGAAAGATAAGTTCTTGGCTGAATAAGTTTGTTCAAATTATGCTGTTAAAAGCAGGTGTTAGGTGTCTAAATCAGACTATACATACTGTCATGACATGAATCAGATATCTTATGACCAGAATCTGAATGAAACACATTGCCTACGGAATCGGACAAGGCAACGTGACTCAGGGCACGACCCTACACGCAGTCAGATAGACCTTATTGTCCTTCTTAATCGTCTGATTGCTTCGCTCTGCTAACAGGTTCCGACCACGCCTACCTGACCGTCAATTAATATTTTTCCACACTAGGCGGTACCTGCGGATTCCTGCAAATCGGGTATAAACAAAAACGCATAGCTCACGGTTCAGACAAATACTCGTATCCCGACTTTTTCATCGACATAAATAGTGTTTTTTCACGAACGTAACGGCTTTGAGCCGACACGTCGGAGATCGGTTCTGGGAAGTAGAGTTGTCGCGGCGCCGGGCCTCGCTGCCCGGCTAATAAATAAAAGGCTGGTTGGGAAATATTATGTTACGTCTCGGGGTGTTTTTTGGGCAGTGCGTGCGGCGACCACCGCGCCTGCGCACTCGAGCCCGCGTAATGGGGCGGATTTCACCGCTCCAACGAGAAACAGGATAATCTTCTATACTTAATCGAACGAAAATACTTTCGCATACGTGAGCTTGTCGATCGTCGTCGTGTCTCGTGTTTTTGCATGGAAACTATTCCATAGTTTCTATAAAAACACGAGACACGGTTACTTGATATGAGAAGGCATTGACTAGTTCGAAACAATTGGATCTCCGACTTGCGAGCGTTTCATGCACATAAACTGCGCATTAGAGGTCTCTTCTTTCCTCTTCTAGAATTAGATCTAGGCATGAAGGTTTCAATTCTATAACAGTGTCGCATATAAGTACTGAACTGACTTTCCTATAGGTAATTAAAGTTATCAGTTTGAGCTATCAACTACAAGACTCGAGTTGCAACTGCCGATCCCTGAAGGCTCGAACCTTTAAGACTAAGCCTTTACACCTCCAAGATATTTTGAGGGTTCGAATCATTAAGCCTATAAGTTTTAAGGGTTCGACCCTTTAAGGTTCAAAGCTTTAAGTCTTGAAGAATCGTTGCGGAATTGGATCAATTATTGTAATGCAATAGTTGCACGAGGATATATGTTTTATTTTAACCAATACTTTATTTTATTTGTGTTACGTCACTACTAATTAGACTTTAATACGTTCAAAAAATAATAAAATTATAATTTTTTATAAAAATTCAATTTTTGGAGCTCGGAAAGCTCCAAAAGTCTTTAGACTCGAACGCTTGCTCGAGGTTTGATTTTCGAAGTTCGAGGCTTTATGGTTCAGAAGTCTTCAAGGCTAGCTTTATCACAACATTATGTAGTTCGATTTCAATTGAATGCTCTGGAAAGAAAAAGCTAAGACAACTTAATTATGTACAAGTAAGTAGTGGTCGTTTACCGATTTCTTTCGACAAAATACTTATCGGTATTAAAAAGTAGATAGGTTCCTACATTTCATATCGATATCTACTATTTCTCATTTCATTATACTGACCCTTTATAATTGTAATTGCTTTAATTGCATATAATTACCTGTTATATTGTAAAGAATAACGTCAAACTGATTTCTGTAATCTGTACGAATATTCCTTACTTAAATAAGTAGACTGACACATCAAAACATATTCCTAATCTTTACAGGGACTTACATCACCCGACGAATGTTGACTTTAATAGTAAATATTCAACTAGCCGTTTTTACTCGCCACTTTGTTGTAAACTTCATGGCGCCGCGATAATTAAAAGACAAGAGAGCTTTAATTCCAAGACGCGTCTCATATTAGTCGGCCATCAAACGTGTTCATCTTTGGTGTCGATCCGACCACTTTAAAGATATAATTACACAATATTTTTATTTGTGGTGTCCGAGGACGGAACCACATTCCAATTTCTTCGACCCAGTCTGGGGTAAAATTATTAAAACGTTAAGTTGAAGTCACCGAGAACAGTGATCAGCACTTATTGGACAATTGTCGTGCCCGCCGGATGCCGGCTGCTTGTGCATGATTGATTAAAAAGCCGCAACTTATTCATCCCACTATAAATAAAGTTGTTAATGGAGGACGGCGGCTTGTAATTGGACCTTAAAATTCCATCATAAACCCACACAAGCGTACCGGAGGGCTTCTTAACTCCCTTACGTCTCATGTCGCCGGAGACGAATTTAGATATCACTAATCGTGTCGTATTTGTGTAAAACGAGACTTTCTAATAATAACACGGTAAAAGTGTAAGTTTATTTTTAAAATAACAGAAACTATACGTCACCAACAACTCCTCAGTCCTGTAAACATTCTCACAGACCCACACAGACGCGCGAGCGCCGCGGTTGTGCGTACGCACTACATAAATGGTACGAGGCACGCACACAGCTGATCGGGCGGTAGATGTTCCATTCATAATTTTAACAACCACTCATTATGCTTCGGCTTCGCCAGAGAACGAAATGGGAAACGCAGCCCTGAGGGAATTTAGGAAAAAAACAACTTACGACCTCACAATTTGCGGCCTCTTTATGCGTTCATATTTGAACTGTAACGTTTTCTTGCTATATTTTTATGTTCTACAGGGGCATGTGACGTAAAATAAAATTCATCACCTCTTCTTTTCAACCTGTTAAGCCAATGCTCTGTTTTCATATTTACACTTTTTTTTCAACCGCCACCACCTAAAAAACAATACTTAAAGTACATATGTACCTATTTGTTAAATGTTACAATTATTTCATTGTAAAAATAAAAGTTACGCGCAAATTCTTTTGCGAATTGACCGAGAGATATCAAACAGTTCCAAAGATGTCCCCCTGTTAAGATTTTTCTGGAATCATGACCTTTAGTAGTAGAAAATTGTGTTTAATACCAAATACTAGAGATAGCAAAGGGTCACAGATAAAATATTTGACATTAGATTCCCTACAATAAACAATGTTACTATCTAACACTTTTAATCTTTGTGCTCAATTATACATTATACATAAGTGTATTAGGTAGGTACCTAACGGATGTTCTATAACACCATCAGTTAGTGCCGAGCCTTTCTTGTTTTCTTTGCCCGCACTTCGTGTGTGGCTCTTACAAAGTGCTCGGACTTTTATACCTATACAAAGATGTGAGATCAACTCGTCTCAAGGTAAACGCTCAATATGCCCCTATTAAATGGTAGGTTCTCATTGTTTTTTTGTAATTCTAAAAATAGCACTTCGTGCAATAAACAACAATGCGGCTTTAGTTACTTCAATTACGGGTATTAAAGTAGAAACTGATAACAAGAGGTCAAATCTTTGAGGAAATTTCTTGTCTTTATTCTTATATTTACCGGGAGTGGCCAACGACGTCATTCATGACGAAAAAATCCATCACCGTAGACGATCTCAAAAACTTTAACCTTGTCAGCGGTTTTGGGTTTTGTTGTAATACATTTAGTTTCTTCCATAAAATAAACTAAGCAACCTAGGAACCTTCCTGGGGAGTGGTTCAATGGAAATCTTAAGCATGCTGTTCTAATCTTGTCATCTTACAATTGATGTTTTTAATTTGATTCAACATAACTTTCCTTTTGTTTGATTGAAGTCTGTAATGACAAAGTACTTAGTGCTGAAAATTTCCATTCGCCTACTGTAGGATACTGTAGATGAATTATCGAGAGCTTGGAATTGCATTTGTAGTGGTTGTACCGTTCGCATGAAACGGAGAATAATTTAAGTATTTCTCTTAGTTTAGGTACCTAAATACCAAAATAAAAATATTTAGAATTTGACACTGACATTATTTTGGTGTTTACTTCTTTAATATATAACAAACTCCTTTTTATGATGATAGTACGGGAAAATAGAAAATTCAAATGAAATATAGAATTAACGGATAAAAAGTCTCCCTATATGTTAACCGGGGTCATAATCTAACTGTATTCCAAATTTCATGGCAATCGTCCCGGTAGTTTTTGTTTGATGCGCGAACAAACATGAAATTTCTACGATTTTATTACTATACCTATGTATAGATTTAGTCTTCATTGCATTGCGTAATAAACAAAGATACAATCTGTAATCGCTGTCCATAATAGTACATTGTGTATCTAGGGCGGTAAGTAAGGAATTACAAACGAGTGTTTGTTATAAGCCCGAGGTGAAACCGAGGGCTTTAATAACACGAGTTCGTAATTCCTTTACCGCCCGTGGCACACACAATGTTTTTCATCACACTTGCTCGAAAATGGTGTCATTACACGTAGGTTCTGCGGGCCGTAAATGGCCTATTACGCCCTAGGGCGTAATGGTTTTTTTTTTAAATTTGAAACGCTGGTTCTGTTTTACTCTTATTTGTCATGTTCAAAGGAAACGCCAACTTACTTTTTTAACTTTTATTACTGAAATATTTATTTAAAGATAACTGTTATTGCAAATACATATAAACATATATTTCGGTAACATTAATTAAATGTTTAAATAATGTATTTCTTTATTTTGCAAATATAAAATCAACTAAAATGGCCGCTACCGCTATGGTTTCCGAACGTGACTTGACATTCCGATTGTCTATGGACATAATGTCACTAACGTCACTGTCTGTTCTAATATTTTCTTGTCATACTGGGGCGATTAGTAAGGTTATATTATTAAGATTTCCTCACAAGTGTGATGAAAAATATTTTAACTTTATTATGTATGACTAGCGTTTAAAAGCTACTAGTCCAAGATATTTTGAAATTTCCGCCGTTTTCCAGTACCACATACGACAAGTTGGACGAATAACACGCTTTTTCGATGTAGCTGCATCTAGATCCCCTTTTCTCTATCTACCATTCCAGCACACCTAGCATAATAACGGGTCGCGACTTCGCTTGTCGCGCGACACAGCATGATCTGTCACTGTCACAGTATATGGAAAGAGATAGGTACTATTTGTCGCGCGATAAAGAGTTGCGCGTCACATTTGTGCTAGAGCTAGGTACAGGATGGTTTATAGGTTCATTCGGGCTTATTTTCCACAACTCTACGTCTGATATGCGCCTGCTTCGCGTGATTCCAGAAAGGTTCCTTATGAAGAAGTTGTGTGCTGTCGTACCTAAAATATTTTTTGCTTCTATTTTATTTTCAATGTTACTAAGGATTTTTCTCTTCTGTCGTACCTAATACTTCTTCATTTGTTTTCTTTTCTGGCTAGATGCATTTCTTTTTTTTTTTTCTTTGTCGTTTCAGTAGCCACGTTTCATTTCCGTAAAGTGCAATTCTACCGATGTACTTATATTTGTTAAATGTTTCGTGGTCTTGGATGACAAACGAGATTTTAACACTTGTATTTTCCGGTTATAATAATTATTTCCTATATCAATTCACCAGCTAAATATTCAATACGTAATAAAAATATATTTAAGTAACTTATGTTTAGTAACTTGTTGTTTAGCAATTAAGTAGGTAGTTAAAATTTAGAACCTATTTTAGTGAATATCTGATGAATATGAAGTAGATATGCAATAGAGTTTACAATGAACGAAGTAGTATTTCATGTTCGAAAACAGATACATACCTGCTATGTCATTAAGATTTTGAGAATGCTTTACAATATCTTGTTATGCGAGCAGATAAGACGGCTGATAAATATTCAGGACGTGTGCATCTCATGGTTCATATAGCGACTGAGAAACTGCCCATTAAATATGACAGGCCATCTACATTCCTGAACAACAAAGCCGACCTACGATTAAAATAACACCTCCTTCGTAGAACGTATATCCATTTTACTTCACAAGAGTCCGTAACGTTTCCGCTGGGGTCCGATGATACCTTTTTTCCGAACGCTGTTGAAAAAAGCTGGCGTCCCATTAACAATAAGATCAAAACTAGCCGCGCTCGACAATGGCCGGCGAGCGCCAGCCTCCGACCGTTCGAGCCATACTTCCAGGAATCGCGCCCGGACAAAAAGTTTCGACTCATCCTGGGAGTGTGAGAGTTGGCGAACTCGCATACCTTCCGTGGCCAGGGCAGGCCTGTCGCACCCTGGCCACGGGTCCGCGGCTCCGGCGCATATCCGATTAGGATCTGAAGTGCGACATGCATCATCGTGGTCGTGAAAACAGGACTCACATTCCAACTGTTAAGCATTTCTAACAAGCCTAGTAAATATTATTATTTTATTTTAATTATTATTTATATATTTATTCAAATGTCAAATACATAACAATATAGGGACATCGTCCCACAAAACTGTTTTCACAATTTGACTGTGGGATCCGTGAGAATAATAAGATATCGTAGGTGTACTAGGTCAGTGGTTCCGAACCTGGGGGTAATTACCCCTTTAGGGGTAAAATTAAGTTTTCTCAGGGGTAATACTCATATTAAGTCGTTTTTCCTTGAGTACTTTCATGTAATTGCCTGTATTACCTATTTTTTGAAGGGGTAACAACATAATTAACATAAATCTCGATGGGGCCTGTGGGTGATGTAGTAATAAAGGTTAGTAATCACTGTACTAGGTAAATACCTAGACAATAATCAATTTAAATAAATTAAATACTGTCGAAGTAGTATTTTAACAACGCTTTTTTAAATTTATAAATTCACATGACTCATGAGTCATACCAAAATGACCTTAATTCCGCAATAATGACCAAATAAAATAATTCAACAACGACACCTTAGCACTTGACAAATATTTTACAATTCTATCGCAGCAAAAAAAGTGCAACAATGAAAAATACGGTAACGTCATACGGGGTATTATGCAATGCGGTTAGTCTCATTGTCGGTCGAGTGCAAAAAATGATAACAATAATACAAGAGCAATAATGTGATTTGGAACATCCATTAGGGCATGCCACCGGCGCTGCTCCCACGCTCGATTGTACTCCACGGGATGGTTTCATTTCCTCGGATCAGCTGATGTATAGAGCTGACCCGATCACTTTTTGTACGAAACTTTGATTGTAGGGGCCTGGTTTTGGTTGCACAAAAGAGTCATTGTGCTGATCTATACAGTTGCATCATTTATGTCAAATGCCAGCGTAAAATCGAGTTTAATTCAGAAATATACGAAAAAGGAGTAGAATGCCTCGACGCACAAAATTCCAACTGTCTATCTATGTAAACACTTGTCGCGACTGGGTAAAAATGTATAACTCAAATATTATATGCCGCGGCAGGCGTCGAGAATGCCGCTGGTTTATTTCGTTTCGTCTCGGGCCCCGCTTACTATGCGCATACACATCTTCCAATTGTTTTCATGTCTTGACTCCTTACTCCCATGTTATCTGTTCACTTTTACGGTAATTTAACGCCTATTTTGTTTATTTAGCGGCTAATTGAGAGGCTGCATTGTGTTTAAAGAACCGACGATATAACTCCATGGAATTCTCGTAACCTATTAAAAAGGGTGACATCAACACGATAAAATCGACAATCAACATGGTCGCTCGGACCCTTTTAAGATACACAAAGTTACGCATTACGTCATGCAATGCAAGTGTTGGGCGTATCATTGTGATGCAGAGCTCATTCATAATTGTTTCGATCGCTTATCGCATCCAGCACTGACCTATAAATAAAACTTTATTTCTAATAACTGCGACCAGTGCAGGCAGTGTAGCACGGATTGAGTGTTTCGACGTCGATTAAGCAAGAACCCTTATTAGAACTCCTGCCGCGCTATTTATTTACGTGTCAATTTCGATTCGTATACTCGTACGCGTTTAAGGCGGTGACAAGACGGTGGAACAAGTTAGCACAGACTTGACGTGTGAGACACGGTTATGTACTGGCAATAATACGGGACGAAACAGACCACGCAAAAATATCTGATACTGCCTAATTGCTTATAGAAATAGAGTGGTGTCAGATATATTTGCATTATTTCCCTGCAATCTGCCATTATTTAGTTTATTTGATCTCAATAAAGACAAACAAGTAGTCCGACTTCGGCCGTTTGGGAGCGCGCGACACGTATTTACACAGACGCACGATCGCGCGTCTGTGTGAGTGCACTCCATACTGTGACATTGGTGCGCATTGGTAAATGTTTGCTTGTGGTGCGTCCGTACACGGCGCACGATGTAGGTACCTTTTATCGGAAGAAAAACTACTGCTATGATACTGTGGTACAGTGATGCCTTATTTGTTGTCACGGGGTGACGACTGAAAGATAACTGGGAATGCAAATGGAAATAAAATGATTATTGTACCAACGTCTTTGCTACTTACAGACTAAGTCATTCATTCAAGCGAAGCGGTGGTGAGGCGACGTGCGCGCTGAAAAAAACTGTCTCTCTGATTGGCTGATTATCTTTGAAACTTTGTTCGCTAAGTGGGATTAAAAAGGGTTGAAATTAACATTTATTATAGAAATTTCATCAGCCACACGCGTGGCTAGTTCCATTATAATCTGAAGAGCTTTTCACTGCCATATATGTACCCGGATCAAATACGCGAGATTGATAATCAGCCAACAGGCGTTTATTTCGTAACCTTTACATATGTATTTATTAACAAGTTTGTAAATATGTGCTCAAACTGTTGATAGTGATAACAACTTTGTAACCATAAATAAATATATTTGTCACTTTTCATTTATCATTGTCAAACAAGTTCCCACGATAGGCAATTTAATTTGAATTGCGTATAGTTTAATGTAGGTAATAGTTGATGATTGACGTCAGTAATGTACGCTGTTAGTAATGTATCGGTTACTATATCAGTTACTGGGTCAAACGTATGTTACTTTTACATGTTTAGCTCGAGACCGCGTGCAAAAACAGTCACTATGTTATTGCATTTGCTTAAATAGGGTACTTTCCTGACCAGACTAAATTAGTTACCTTTTTTTGTGTTGAACAGATAGCAAGGGCCAGGCCGCAAGAGCTGGCTCGAATGGATTGAACGAAAGTAATGTCACTTGTCACCGTTGAGTGACGTTGTTATACTGGAGGACCCAAACATTTTGTAAACAAGTATATAAGTTATAACACTCCTTCATTATTCAAGAAAAAAATAAAAAAATACATGTTGTGTTTTATTGAATCAATTTATTTAGTCTCAAACATATAACATTCTAAAAAAAAAAAGTTAAAAGTTGTTTTAGTCTATTATGTCTACACTTAGCCAGAAAGCGGCTTTTTCCGTACGCGTAGCGTGTGGTAAAAGCCACTTTATGGCCAGTGCGGCATAAAATATATGGCAGAAAGGTAAATTTGACGGTACGCTACAAATATTTTATTATCATGGAGTTTTTATTTAATTTAAATACCCTGTTTTCACACTGACGCCGCAATCTACGAAATCATTGCGCTTATTGAATCCTCCTGTATTTAATAATTTTGTGACGCACACATAAACATTATTATTCACTCGTTCAATCCATTCGTGCCAGCTTTTGTGAATCAACGTGTATGAAGTTTCTATTCAAAAAACCGGACAAGTGCGAGTCGGCCTCGCCCACCGAGGGTTCCGTACGAATTTGTAGGTACATATATTAAATTACCCTATAAATTTTGACTCCCTTAGTAAAAACTATATGTATTTTTTATGATTTAATTAGAAATGTATAGTTTTCAGAGTGTCGAAATATACGTTTTTTGCGTCATAGACGGCTGTATCTTTTTTTATGTTAACTTAGAAGTTTGATTTTTTTCACAGTTTCAAGGGATATGCTTTATTTTCAACTTGATACCTCCCGCGTTCTTTAGATAAAGGGTCTTGACAGACAGATGGACAGGCAAACGGACAACAAAGTGATCCTATAAATAAGGGTTCCGTTTTTTCCTTTTGTGGTACGGAACCCTAAAAAGTATAATAATTTAGAATTTCATCTTTTAATCGTTTAAAGCACTAAATGGGCATTTTTATTTTAAAATGTACGGTTAGGCGAAACTTAAACTATGTTTAAATACCGTTTAAGGTTAAACTCTAACCTGACAGTTGGTGACGAAATAATATGGAGTTTGACACTAATCGTCAGTTTTGTGACGCCCTGGCAGTTAAGAGGACATTTTAGATAAAAAAGCTCAAATAGGTGAAGTTTAGTTATTTTTACAAATTTTCGAAGCAGATTTAGCGGCTAGCGTGAAATAATAGGTAAGTACCTACCCTATTCATAACAAGTTAGAGTCTGTGCGGAAAGAGAATAGGCGTGACGAAAAACGGAACTAACCTAACCAGTATGGCCACAGAACAGAAAATACGGCACATACGGTAGAAAAGCATTACAGCGCTCCCCAAAATTAATCCTATTCTGTTTCCGCACAGACTCTACTTAGCATTTTTTATGAGATATTTAGGACTAACTTTCACTTCCTGTATCATTATACTCCTGTATGGACAATATTTGTATGCCTTTGCATACTCATATTATACCCAACTATAGCTGCTATAAAATGGCTTGCCAATGAGGTTATTCTAGCCCTACCCATATAATCGATCTGGTTTCATGTTACAGATTAAATGTAGCGCAATAATCACATCATATTGTGCGTCAGACCCTGTTTCGCTTGACGTACCAATTTAATGAACCATTTCTGAAACAACCTTCGTCTGTACTAGTTTCGTGGTGATTTAGGCTGTTTTAGAAATTATACACTCAATTGTGGCGAATTTGCGCCACGTGACCACTATTTGCAGTAAAGTATCACAATGATTATATCGTCCTCCTCATTTATATTGCAATTAAGTCATTTCACACCCCATGCGGGCTGCTTGATTATGATTGTTCTTTAGGGTCTACCGACTGCTATGTAGTTGAAATGCGGCGTAAAGAATTACATAAGTAGGTAAGGTTTTCCTTAGATCCCAAAGTTGGCAAATCTCCTTCTTTGCAGAACGGTTATAGTTGCGTTTATACTCATAGCTGGTTATATTTATACGACCGACAGTATTAGTGCAACGGGAACTCTAACTTAAAGCGAATGTAACCAAAACATTTACCAATTTTAGCATAAATATTATAAGTCATAAAAAAGGCATTCTCATGACACCCCATTCCCACCACCATGCTCAAAAATTATTGAAAATCCTGTATACCGTTGTCACATTGAAACATAGATGACTTTAACTTTTAATATGTATGTTTTAGTCGGAATAGACTTTGTAGAAGCTACTCGGCTCGATAAGAGTCGGGAAGGCGGCGAGACGGTTGGTTTCCGGCTGACACAGTGATAAACTCTACCGAATACATTTATTTATCCAAACACACTTTAATGACCTTGTTATACTATCAGTAAATCAACTTCGTGGAACGCAAGCTCAAACGCAAAGACATGCTCGTTGTTTAAGACTCAATTCAAGAATGAAAGGCAATTAAGGTTTCCCAAACAGCAGGTTTTGGGTTCTATACAGCGCCACCGCGTCGAAATGGCCACGTGACAAAGTATTTCTGAGGAGAGTATTGAGCATCACGGGATGTGTGAAAGAATAGCTGCGCAGACAATAGGGTCTGGCGCCAGCGCGTCGGCGCGGACACCACATAACGGTAAGGGTCCCGGCAAATCGCTCGACGCATTGTTCTGCAGGTACCACTCTTACCGTCATTACAAGCATAACAAGTGAAAAGCGCAGGAAGCGATATTATCTGTTGATTTTGACAATAATCCTGGAATAACACTGCGCTCCACGTATCTATTAGGCGGTTTAGAAGTTAGGTGGGCATTATAGCACAGGTAGTTGACTCTTTGCTGTGTAAATAGGACGGCGTCTATTCTTGGAGGGTTCATTCTTACCTTAAACTCTATTGAATAGCGTCTTGGATTTTCCTGTGTGAAATAAATGTGGACGATTAAACAGAATGGTTTGGTATTTGTTAATGTGACACATTTTCCTAAATATAAATGCTTCTTATACTAAGTGCCTACTACTAGAGGTACCTAATTATGTCTAGCTAATTAAAAAAAAACATAATAAGCAAAAAATCTATCGCACGCAGCTTAGTGTGCGGCCACCTTACAAAAACTGAGCCAAAAATGTAACCCCAAATTCAGCACAAGGATTGCATCCACAAAAATATGTTTCCGAAAAAAAAACGCTTCCAGCCGGCAATATGGAAACAAAATATTGCGTTTCGGCGAATCGGTTCGGTTCATAAAAGGGTCATTCTCCGAAAATCTGTAATGAATGACCCGAGTCGTTCTTTTGCGTAGTAAGACAATGTCAGTGCGCCATGTGGCCGTCGCACCGCTCGACGCGGCCCACTGCTAGCGGTCGCATCAGCGGGCGCAAGATATGACGCGTATTACAAAGCGATTCCACGCACGCAATGAAACATGTTATCTCTTACCGGCACTTACTGCGCAAAGTTTTTCCGAAAGAAACCCAATAAAGGGATAAGTTAAATTCACGTTCGTATGTAAAGTATCGAATTTTGTTTCATGTCTATATATGTCGAACAAAGGAAGAGGTATTCATTCGCTATATATACCACCTATCAGCCATGCATACGTCTGTCGTTGTTGGAATGTAAGTAACATATAAGCTTAAATCTGTAAAATCAAGAGGCGAGTTAGCAATTTAAATACTAAACGGAATCAATAAATAGCAGTCTTACTGGAACGATTCCGACGAACGGTCCCAGTACTACTCTGGTAGATTCAGACTTGTAAGAGTGAACCTGCGGCTTATTTCCAGAATAAATGTCTTGAACTTTTTGGGTGCCACTGTCATCCGTTATTTTCCACTATACCGCCGTTGACAGCAGTCGATCCGCTGGATAACCCGCTCGCAGTCGCAACGCGCTCTCAACATATGTTTACGCACTCATTCATTTGTGCTATTAATGGGTCCATTCAGCAGCATTGTCTTGCACATGCGCCGGAAACGCATCGCCACGGTACCCGCGCCCCCAGCGGTGGCGACAAATTAGCAGAAACAAGGCCTCCGCGATGCCCCTTCCGTCACTTTTTTTGTAGTCATTACTTACGATACGAAAGTGTCGGTGCCAAGCAGCGGATGATGTGATGTGACCTACGTTGGCTGATTTACTTATACTCTCTTTCGGAGCAAGGCACCGCTTCCGATGGCCCAATATATCCATTTTGCCAATCAAACGGGATACAGTTAAATGAGATAAATAAATAAAAACGTGAGCTCCGCTTCCCAAAGAGGACCTTAACCTCTGACACTAGGGCTCACCAGTCTTCCCAATGAGCGCTACCGCGCATCAATTTCGCCGCTAGAGGCGCTAGTGTAACGTGAGGTCTCCGAAATGTCAAATGTCACTGTGGGGGGCTACACGGGTTTATTTGTTACTAGCATTTTCCCGCGGCTTCGCCCGCGACGGGCCCCGCGTTGTTCCCGATATTGTCCCAAAGGAACTCTTTACCGGGATATAATGTATCCTATGTTTCAATCCAGGACTTGGTCTACTTGCATGCCAAATTTCAGCTTGATCCATCCAGTTGTTACCCCGTTATAAGGTAACAAACATCCAAACATCCAAATATCCAAACATCTTCACAAACTTTCGCATTTATAATATTAGTGGGATGGGATTAGAATAATGTTATCAATATTTTGCAATATCTGAGATTAATAATGCTAAATATGAGTTACGGGTCAACGAATGTCAGTGCTTTGAGTCAGTTTCATAATTCGGAAACTTATGTATGTCCTCTTTTTTCCGAACTAGTTAAACAGCTATATTTCAGGACCCTACACGACAGTGGCGTCAACTGGTGAGCACCAAAACTATAGCCCTCATTCTGTGCCACCCCACGCCATCCAGCCGGGTATTTAAGGGCACTTAGCCCTGGGCTTCGTCGCTCCTCCGGTCCAGAAAACAGATTAATTAGAAAGATACGGACTTAAACTCTCGCTGTATTTAGTCAAAAAAAAGGAAACATAAAAGATTTTAACACTTGTTACAAATAGAGGGTGTAATGAATTTATATCCTTTGTATGTTTGTCTGTCTGTAATATCGTAGCGCACAAATACGGAACCGATTTGAATGCGATTTGTTAGAAACTGATATAGTTGTGGTCGTTCTTAACTATGTTGGAAGAAGCTCGGATGAGGGAGCATATCGAGATTTTTTTCCAAATTTTCAATTAGTGTAGTCACGATTAAGTACATATATAGATATTTGTAATTCTTTTGTAGTAAAAAAAAGCTCCAAAAGTATTACCTATCCCAACGTTAAGAGCCTTATCACACTTGCGATTTGCAAGCGAGCTGATGCGGGCGAGTTTCCATAGAAAACCAGTCGTGGCGAACGCGACATTTGTATGGAACTTCGCTTCTAACTCGTCTGCAGCTCGCACGCAAACTGCACGTGTGATAAGGCTCTTAGGTTAGGTATATTTTATTTTTTTAAATCGTGCCATAAATCAGGTACAATGAAATAACTTCATTATTGGATTACCAATTTTAAAATGTTAATGCACCAGTAAAGAGCGGGAGCTTCAACTTCTAGGAAATGTTAAATGCCTAATAAAATTGATTATTTTTATTTTCACTTGGAATGCTTATGATTCTGTATAAAACATCAATTAATTAAAGACGTTCATTTACCTAATAAGACAAAATCAAAGTTTACCCTGTAAGTGCTACGAAATCCGTAGCAGTCGTAGCGATGTACTACGAATATGAGTTTGTAGAGAAAAAAAATCTTAACAACTCAAAGAAATAAATAATGATACTAAAAGTAATCTACAATTTTACTAATATTGATAAATTAAAACACATGCTTGCATAATATAATCAGACATACAATATTTTATTACAAGTACCTAAATAACTATTTTTTTGTTTAAATAACTAGTATGTTTTTGAGACTAATCTCTCAGATACATTTTTATCCACTTCTATTGATCGGATTTACTTGATTATGTAAGAGTAGATCGCCTGACATTGCAATAATAAATAAAACGAAAGTTAAAATACGCGTTTAATTTTATGAAAAACAATATTAACATATATGCATAAGTCAGTATAGGTTTAACCGAACGTAAAGAAAATTCCAGTAATGTTATGAGCTTAAATAAATTAAATTCATATAGGAAGTTGATAATTAAATTAGCATGTAATATGATAGTTTGTGTTAAGGGGCATAATGGCTATAACCCCCAGGTAAAATAAATAAAAAAGAAATAAAATAAAAAATTAAATTCAAAAAATTTCGTTTCATATATGAAGTTAGGTACTTACTCGTATCAAAATAAATGTTATCTTTCACTTAATGAGATTCCTTAATATAATTACACGTATACAATGCCGCCGTATTACTTTATTGTATTTGGTTGGAATGTAACACTTAGAGTGATAAAGTAGGTAGGTATTAAACTATGATAGATAACTATTCGCTAGTACAAAGAATAATCGCTACGTATAACAATTAATGTAAATAATTGAATTGCAGCAGTTACTTACTTGTGCTTTAAGAAGTCATGAGTAAACCGATAAGAGCAATTAAAATTAATTAACTACTAAATTCTGCGGCCAGTGAAGCCTTGGAAGAAATCAACGCTCCTTAATTTCTTCCAAGGCCCCTACCGCCCCCCTGGGAATTCGCAATGCCCACTAGGGGGCGATAGGGACCAGTTTGGGAACCTATGATGTACAATTAGCCTGTTGAATCGATTTTTTTTCTGTCCTAAATTGATTCTACTATTTCTGAGGAACAAATATCTATATGACACCTAATACATTAGTATAAGTATAACAGCCACAAATTGTAATCAAAAGTAGCAGATCGGACTGAGCATTGAAAACGCTCTATACAAAACGGTAGGACATTATGACGTCATCCGTTGCATCGCTGTACTAAGTCTGTATGAAAAAAATAGCATTTTGCCATTTTGAGCACGAAGAAGTGCGTTTAAGCACATAGTTGTCATACATTTATTTTTTCAGTGTTATTTAAGCATTCCGAAATTGACTAATTTAATTTTTCTTAAAGACGATAAAAAAAATATCGTTTTTTTTAAACTTTGTGGTCTCATAACTTTATATTTTTTATACATTTTTTGTTTATTTCTTTTGTGCTATGATAATTTAGTATTTTGCAATCCATGTGACTATATTATGTTGTAACATTCAACATTATTCAACATCCCAATTACCCATTTGAAGTTAAATGTTTGTAAGTTTGTAAGTTTCCCGTCCTGGACCTCATGTCAGCGATGTCTTAAAAATGTTAAGTCCTTTTTTCTTAATAACAAACTAGCCTTAGAATGTTTGGCTCTATCGTCATCATCGCTCAAAAATTGAAGGTTGGAAATTCCTAAAAATGTTTGTTTAATTTGTACAATCAGCTGCAGAGAAAAGTAACCCCCTTGCCATACTACAAATGCATGAAAAGGGGTTCCTTTTCTCTGCAGCTTCGTACATCAAATTATATAAATGCTGCTACAATAAGTAAGTAGTAGTAAGGCTATCAGATTCTATTTGGCTGTACATTGCTACTGCGAAACCTAGCTGGGAAATTCTATGGCAGAATGTAACGTAAGTTACCAATATTTCGATTGTTTTCTTTCGATGCGATTTCGATTGTTTTTTATTGATGCTGCAAATTTACGTGTCGATATATCTAGGGATCAAAGGAATACGTATCTAAAGCAAAATTAAGAAAGAAAAAAAATACATTTATTTATGACAGCAAAGTTACAAAACATAGGAAAAAATTAACACTCACGTTTGCATCATAAATAAATAAACATGCGATGAAATGGTAACTTTTGTTGCATTTTCATGGAATTACCCAGCTGGACAGACATCAAAATGTTATTGATGCTGCAGGAATAGATAGAGACGCCGCTTCCGTTTGGAACTTTGGAGGCTTTCAGGCTGCGTCCGCGCACTCGAATAGGCTCAAAAGTTGATAATATGATAATTGACTTGTCTGGGACCTGCCCGCGTCCGGCCGCGCACCCCTTCCATAAATATTTTCCGATAAAATTATTATGCATTCTAAAAAATGCCATGAACCCGATTCTCGGAATCCTCAACCCAGGGCGGTTTATACAAAGCCCCCGAAGGAGACGGCATTACGTGTAGATCTGACTGAATGACAGAGACAGACTGAATGGAATGAGGTTCAGCGCAGGACGGGGCGAACTGTGAGAATTACAAGGAATGGATTTATTTATTGGGCTGCGTTGTTCCGTTATGAACGTTAGTAAATAAATAAATACGGCCTAGCGGGGATGTTAAACTTGCATAGGGGAACACTGAGAAGCGCTAAAAAGCTACATCCGTAACGACCGCTATGTTCGTGCTAAGACGGAACTGTAAAATACGAAACTCACTCACGTTTCCTTGCTACCGTAAGAACCTTGACGTGATAACCAACTGAAGTAACAAACGAACTATACATACAGTTGTTTTTAGTGTCGATTCAAATAAAGCAATTTGGTTTTGAAAATAAACTCGATAATCAGTTGCCTCGCATCCGACGAGCGTTAGCAAAAGACGTTTTTCTCTAAGAACGGTGCCCTGTCACAGGATGCGACAGAAAATGAAGAGTTTAGTCTATTTGTCTGAGAGCCGAGGCCTAGTGCTAATTGCGACATGACGGACAGACGTGACATTTTTGCCGCATTACGCACTAAGTGGAACCGTTTCCATTGCTCTGAGTGACATACATATGTAGACACGCACATTTTATACTACCATTTACCAGCATTTATTTTCAAGGCCTCTTTATACTTGTCGAATAAAATACCCAGCGATAGTTATATATTCTTTATATTTTTGTATAAAACCTTATGACTTTTAAGATGTAACAATAATTGGCACCTAAATGTTGCAGGGGTACCTATCATCATTACTGCTTTTAAAGTAAAATTGACCATGTGATGTGAGGATATTGACACAAATAATGTCACATACTATCGTACTATAATTTTCTCGTAAGATGAACGTGGTCACACGCCTTTAATTTCTCGGTTCAGAGCGTTCATCGGGATAATTCGTTAGTTGGAAAAACTAAAGCGGCACAATAACAACTCGCCCATAAATAAAGCTATAAAATTGTGTCATCTGTGACTCATCTCATTCACTGCTAAAACTTCAATGAACTTTAGTTGAACTGAACCAAAACAATTGCCCAATCAGTTAAGAACGAAACTCTATATCCCTAAATAGGACGGCCGATTTGGGTTCATAAGAAAAATGATTTAATTGAACTAATACGGGTTCAAGCTATGCTTGCGAAATACTAAATCAATGGTCGAATTCCTCACTAAAAATCTGTAGTATCATAAATAGTTTACCGCAAAAAAATATTTCAAAGTTATAATTTTCTCAGCAATCGGATGCGTAATTAATTAGTAACAGAACAATTTAGTAGTTGTTAAAAGATCGGAGTCAGAAGTAGACGGAGCAATCAATTAGGGATGGAGGCGCAAAGTGCAGCCGCCCGCGACCCGGCATTCCTTAGGTAATAGCGGCTACGCTAGTGTGGCATATGCTTTCTACTGTTTCTTCTGTCCATTTGGAAATAACTTATATCTAACTTCTGAACTTGCACAACTGGCCGCTATTTTGCTTATCGCGAGAAAGAGCATGACCTGTTACTTTTCCACTATATTAATAGAAAGGGAAAGGTTAATCTATCGTACGACAATAGTCTCGCGGTAAAGCTGTACTTATAGGTATATAAATAAGAACGTCGCGGTATAGCGCCAAAGTAAAGTTTAAGTTTGAATATAGTCAAGTGAGGTAGGAATTCTGCGTACTGGGTGCATAGTCGATGAAAATCAGGCTTGGGACTCAAGAAGTTTTGCGAGTTGCGATTCTATTAAAGAATAGAATCGCAACTCGCAAAACTTCTTATGAAAACATTTTTATTCGAAAAGAAACGTCTATGAAAAACAACTACCGTATTATATTGAATAGGTGCTTAGTCATTAGGTGAACTATTAGCTGTACTTATCATAAAGATATCGTACAATTTAATTAGCTGGCACTTTATGAATTCTCCTCTCTTTAGGACGCTATCAAAGATAAAGTCTTCTAAGAAAGGATAAGACTGTAAAATAATTAGAAAACCTCAAACAAATATTTTACAGTCTTAACACGCTCAATACGTTTAAAATATCCGCACACAAACAACAAATTCAAACCAATCCTTCCACTGATACAATGTCTCTGTCCATACTAACACGCCTTAATTTTTTTGGTGTAATTCAACCGCTGTTTATGTAGAGACATTGTGTCTATTACGTTAAATTTTTTTGAGAATGACTTTTCCCCCATATTAGGATTGTTGGGTCGTGAGAATAGATCGCGTGCAGTCAACGCATCTCATTAGGTAAGCATTAGGTAAACAGAGGGTATTAGCGTGTGTTGCCCGCACCGTCTAATACCGGTAACGTGAGCCGGCTACGCGTAATTATTTAGAAGGGTGTATCAGCTGCACTTTAACTGGCAGTCCAAGTATGTGTGAATGAAGTATAACAGCAACATGTGTAGAGGTGTTATGAGTTATGATTCTGATAGTGAAGTACTTGGTCATGTATTTTGCTTTCGTTAATTTAGCTTGTACCTTTTACACTTCAAATGATTTTACTGTTGGGCATTAATATTTATGTCAATTTGATATCTCTACCGGTTCCCAAAAAGGGTTCTGACAGAATCTGACAAATAAATTGTCGAGTGATAGTACCATGTTTCTGCTGAGCTCCATGTTTCTGTCATTATAAACGCGTCCTAACTAAATATAAGTATTCAGGCACATCTGTTCCTGTTCTTGCACTATTCTATTACCCAAAGAATTTGGGACATTATTTTTTTTTTAACTTGCAACCCTAGTGTATCAACCCACGATCACTACTAGCTGCGTATGTAAATAAAGAACACAATAAGGTAGAACACCGGAAAATGCGGGCCACTATTTAATTTGTAGTCGGTTCCCAGGGCGGGTATCTAATCAGATACAGTTTACACGGCATAACGATTGCAGGTGACGTCTCACGGCGCTCTCGAGCTTTAGTCTAAATTAAATATTTATTAAATAAGAGAGGCTTCCTTCAGATAAGCCGCTTCTCACGAGCTGGGTGTCCCGGATCAACTATTTCGGTGATGAACTGCGGAAACGTAACCCTGTGTCTTGGAAGGGGTTATTTTGTTTGTCGGGATGATGATGATGATGGTGAAAATAGGCATGCGATTTTAATGTGGCGATCACATCTTGATAATATATTTTTTCTCAAACATGCAATGAAATATTGACATATGTGCCTTACAATAGGCCGCAATGTACCTCGTTTCCGGTGCGGCTAGATGAGAGGCCTTTTATGGAATTTCATACAACATTGCCGGCCTAGGCCTACGGTGTATTTTTTTTTTTATTTCTATTTCACATTTATTTGTGACACAGTATCTCAGCGTTCAGCCATTAAAAAAACAATAAGTTATCGATGTTTGCTATATTTTGCAGTTTTATTTATATAAAATTGATATGAAAATAAGAAATAACACATTATAAACAGTTACCAATAATT
Organism: Eudemis profundana; assembly: GCA_947034925.1. Classification (NCBI taxonomy): domain Eukaryota; kingdom Metazoa; phylum Arthropoda; class Insecta; order Lepidoptera; family Tortricidae; genus Eudemis; species Eudemis profundana. The sequence continues at coordinate 16,136,611 of OX344800.1, forward strand.
TTAAATAGCAAATTTAACTACACGAATACACATCCCACTAATATTATAAATGTGAAAGTTTGTGAAGATGTTTGGATGTTTGTTACCTAATAACGGGATAGCAACTGAATGGATCAAGCTGAAATTTGGCATGTACCTAAGTAGACCATTTCCTGGATTGAAACATATAGGATACTTTATATCCCGGTAAAGAGTTACTTTGGGACAATAACGGAACAACGCGGGCGAAGCCGCGGGAAAATGCTAGTTTAAAATATTTCATCTAAATATTCGCCGTAAAAATGTGTGCTGAAACAGTTTTTGGAAAGGAAATTGAAAATCTTTCATTCTGTAATTCTATTTTTTGTCTAAATTACTTTTAGTGTTTCTAGAAAATAATGTTTGATTTCTTGGAGTGTTTAATTTATTTCATTGCATATTTGAGAAAAGCACTATACATACCTCGGTGTGAAAAGGGGTTGTCAGCCTCGTAACTATCTGGCCTCGCGTTCGCTCGGCCATCTATATGTACTCGGCCGACCCCTTACTTCCCGGCCTCTGCAGTAATGTACAATTTCTTGCTTAATTTTTGAATTGCATAGCGTTCCTGCTAAATTTATTCTTCGAGGCTTGGTTCTCTTAACATAATGGTCGTGATTGCCACTTCAGGGGTTGGTGGCACAAATTATGACATGTTTGGTCAGCCAAATGGAAAATTTTGGGCAATTGGAAGTGGTGCCTTGATCCGAAGGAGAGAAGCACAAGAAGAGCTCTATCTATGCCTAAAAGATTTATTGTGAGAACTTATACACTATACAGCCCTTATAGCGATAAAACAGGAGGTATCATGACTGTTAAGCTCTTTATGCAGCTTATGTGCTACTAGGGACCATACACACATTAGGAATTGTTTTCAAAGATAATACATTTAGAGGAAGGATAGGTGGCAGGTCGGTTGGTCGGACACGGTCACAATGGCTGCGCGGGCGCGGGGTGGTCGCGGGCGCTTTGCCGCAGCTATGCGCACTGTCAACACTTGCGCTACAGCGCACACAGTTTTTTGTGCGCACATGTGGCAGACCGCCCAGACTACAACCCCTACAAATATTTGCCTTCAATTCCAAAACGCTTAGAGCCTCGCGGCCTTACAAATCAATGAAACGCATGAACAGGTCAATCTGGTTTTGGGAAGGTTCGATTTGTTCTCGTTCATAATAAACAAGGCATTTCTTTGAATGGATTGTAAGCCCGACTATTCCACAATTAGAGCATAATTAGTAAGTCGCAAGTAGCTGCTGACCAATTTGCCCGTACGTTGTGTTTTCAACGCTCTGAATAGTACATTGTGTATCAAGGGCGGTAAGTAAGGAATTAAAAAACGAGTGTTTGTTACCAGGCCGAGGCGAAGCCGAGAGCTTTCACAACACGAGTTTGTAATTCCTTTACCGCCCGTGGCACACACAATGTTTTTCACCACACTTGTGAGGAAATCTAATTAAAATTAACCTTACTTAACCTAAATAAAATTGTAAAACAGAAAGTGACACTAGTGACATATATCCATAGACATTGCGAATGTTAAGTCACGTTCGGAAACGATAGCGGTAAAGACCTAAAACGGTTGATTATGTTTGCAAAATACTGAAATACACTATTTAAACATTTAATTAATGTTACAGAAATATGTGTTTACATGTATTTTTCAATAACAGTTCTCTTGAAATAAATATTTCAGTGATAAAAGTTAAAAAAGTAAGTTGGCGTTTCCTTTGAAGATGACAAATAAGAGTAAAACAGAACCAATGTATTCAAATTAAAAAAAGAAACCATTACGCCCTACGGCGTAATAGGTCATTTACGGCCCGCAAAACCTACGTATAACAACACCATTTTTGAGCAAGTGTGATGAAAACTATCTTTATGCCACACCTGGCCATAAAGTGACTTTTACTGCGGTAAAAGTCACTTTATGGCCAAGTGTAGACATAAAATGATGTACACACAAGGGAGGTAATAAAGAAAGCCCTCGATCGCATATTTACGTCCCTCGCTTGCAGCTCGGGCCGCAAACTTCTACGATCTCGGCCTTTCTTTGTATTACCACCCTAGTTGTGCAATGTACTATACCACACTACTAAGTATTTGGTCATAAGATTAACTAGTACGTATTAGTACATTGTGTATCTACGGCGGTAAGGAAGGAATTACAAACGAGTGTTTGTTAGAAGCCCGAGACAAATCCGAGCTCAGTGGCACACACAATGTTTTTCATAACACTGTGAGGAAATCTAAATAAATAACCTTACTAATCCACCCAGTATGAGAAGAACATTTTAAAACAGAAAGTGACATATATCCATAGATAATGCGAATGTCAAGTCACGTTCGGAAACCATAGCGGTAAAGAGACCTTTTTTTTTTTTTTTTTTGATCCCGGGAAATGCATAAAACTGCATACCACTACGTAACCTAAGCCCATCGGGGGTGACAGCCAGATGTTACGTATTGGTTATGTGGGGCTCTCCGCTCCTGAAGGGATTGGCCTACCCACTAAAACCCAGGGATGCTACCGTACTGTGCCTTCACGGTGATGGAATGGGAAACTACTAACGCCACGCCATCACCAGCACCTCCGCCCTAGGGCGGACCCTCTCCGAAAAAGGCACACTGTAGCATGGCCAGTGTGCCTTCCCTCACCAGCTCCCCCCCGACCAGATGGCCGTCCCCCGGGGAAGCAGGGACCGGCACCAGACACACGGTGTCCCGGTCCCTCCCTCGCCGCCACGGGAGGACAAACGCCCCTGCCCCGCAGCCGTCCACGGGAGGACAAACGCCCCTACCCCGCAGACACTCCCGCCTGTCCTTACGGACCGCGGTGGGCCAGTCCTCCGCGTCCCGCCCCCAGCACATGAGGTAGCGGCAGCCTGCAAGGCTGAGTTCTCGGGACGCAGAGGACTAGTCCACCGCCACCACGCAGCGGCACAGGTCTACCGTCTGGTGCCTGCCCGCAGTGCCCCCCAAAAGGAGACGTCGGAGGGATGCTGCCCGTGCCCGACGCTCCGCCCTCGCGTGCCGCACCTGGAGAGTCCTCTAACAGAGGAAACCCGGTGCGGGACCCCCCAACCCCCCCTGACAGGCTCATTCGCAGCATCGGCAAGTGATCAATTAGGGGCCCCTAAGAAATCACTTGCCGTTGCTCCCGGGGTGCACCGGCCAAGACGCTTCCCTTTCCTGCGGATCAACCGGATCAAGAGGAATGAGAAGAATCCAGACACTCTGGGAGGTTTCCTGTCTAGCACCCCAGCGGTAAAGAGACCTAAAACGGCCATTTTATTTGATTTTATATTTGCAAAATACTGAAATACACTATTAAAACATTTAATTAATGTTATCGAAATATGTGTTTTCGTGTATTTGCAATAACAGCTCTCTTTAAGTAAATATTTCAGTGATAAAAGTTAAAAAATAAGTTGGCGTTTCCTTTGAACGTGACAAATAAAAGTAAAACAGAACCAGCGTTTTCAAATTAAAAAAAAATACCATTACGCCCTAATAGGTCATTTACGGCCCGTAGAACCTACGTGTAAAGGTGGTTTTCCACCGGCAGGGCGAGACGAGACGAGGATTGAATTGAAATTTGTATGAAGTTTTCAATCCTCTCCTCGCGCATCGCCGCTTTTGATACAAATTTCAATTCAATCCTCGTCTCGTCTCGTCTCGCCCTGCCGGTGGAAAACCACCTTAACAACACCATTTTCGAGCAAGTGTGATGAAAAAAAAAAAGTTATTCGGCTTTGGGGACATCTATAAATTACGTCACACTAATTTCGTGATTACTTGACCCCTCCCCCGTCCTTGTCACAGTTATTCACATTTGTGAAACCCCCCTCCCTAGCGTGACGTCACATATTTGGCAATTTTACATATATAAAGTATGAAATTAAAACAGCAGCTCCGAAATTAGCCTTATTTCCATTTAAAATATTTTTTAATATAATCAACATCAACGCGCGTGTAACTATATCAAAACATTTTAAACCTTGTGCCCAAATTTGGCACTTTAACACCTAGATGTCTTAGATTTAGAAGTGTGATGTCACGAAACTTAGATCCCCTCCGACCCCTTATCACACAATGTCACATTTCGTCGACCCCCTCCCTCCCCCTTAACGTGTGACGTACTTTATGGACTCGCATTTCGTCACTACTTTAAAAAAAAATCGTATCTAAAAACGTCTTAGAGAAAAACGTCAAAGCTCCATACAAACTTCATATACACTTACTGCGGTTTACCAGAAGTCAGTATCAGATACGAGTTTTTTTTAAAGTAGTGACGATTTACTTTTATGTCGTGGTAACTGAAACATGCACCGTCAGAGCTTCAGGCCAAGTCAGCTAATTTATACGATACTGAAACAATGAAGCATCCTTACCGGCTCTATTAAGAGCTTGCATCTATAAATTAATGATAAGATAATCAAACATTCCGTAATGCGGGCGATCTGCATCATCCTAATGCCTTGCCTGTCAAGCCTTTCCAAATAAATTAGTCTCACCGAATGCTAAGCAGCCGTCCGTACAAATAAAACAAGTAACGGCGCAATCCATTAATTGACTGGACCCGCTGCTGAGCGAAAAAAACTCTATCAGATAAAGCGGGTAAGTGTTTACGGTTTCTCACGAGCCCAGCCAACCCTCAATGGCGCCTTGCTGATTGATACCAACTCGCCGACCTTCTCACCTCGTCTCCTGCAAGCTATTCTACTCCTTATTCCCATATGCACAGAAGCGAATCTAACGCCTCTAATAACGTAACAGATCGTTCTCCGTTGATTTGTACAGCTCAAGTTAATTTGAATCCTATCCCAGTGCAGTCACGGTGCATTTGTCGTTGTTGCGGGTCACGTCCATTCAAGGAATTCTGCACCCTCAGCATATACCTGTCCGCGGCCCACCTCTAAAGCGGCGACAAAAAATATTATGTATGTTAATTTCTAACATCGAAACATTCTTCATAGTTGTTATAATAGCTTTGTTGTCATAATTTGGAAAGACCGTACCTAATCGTTAGTAGGTTGCCCTTTTAAATAGCAGGGTATGCAATAAAATTATTACGTGTTGCAGTGAAGTCGATAATTGGTGCTCGCCCGCATTGATTAGCTTGCAAACGATTTTAAAGCGCATGATGCATAATGGTACCGGCCCGCATTATGTAGGTACTGATTTTAGGTGTGCGAAGGTAACAACGCGTGATGTGGCTCGGCGGGTCTGCCGGCGGCCGCGGGCGGCGCGGCGCGGGCGCGGCAGTCGGCGGTTCTCTGTAATCCCATAGTCGGTGTCGGCTTACGGCGCCTCTCGCCTCAATTATCATATTCCACCTAAACACATAATATTGTGCACGCAATTTTAAAAATAACTGGCGTCCGGGCCGACCTCAATTGGCCCTGATTTATAGCGCGCAGGGCGCCGCTGCCGCGCCCGCCCGCGCGATTGCCCGCGAAAGATTGCATTCCCCACACAAATAACCATAAACGCCGCTGCGGTCCGACTGCACTAGCTCGTTTCTTTTTTCTCAAGTCTACTTTTAAAGCGGCAATAAGCTCTATAAAGGTGCGTGTTCCTCCAATCTTAATCATGAATTGATAAGGGTAACTTGGAGCACCATAAATATTCTCGTTGGCCTTTGTTGCCCGCTGTGAAGTGTGTCGCTAAAAAGTTTACGCTGAGAAACCTTCATTAGATTTATTGTATTCAATTTACTCTAGATGTTGTGTATTTATATCATGCCCATAAGTATTCTGAAATTTTAATCACAGAACTCAAATTGTGAGGTAAAAAAAGTATCTGTACCTTGTCTTCACCTTATTAGTTCGTGTTTATGTCTGCAAGGTATAGGGTTATCGTAAAAGTAGGGATCACTTGCTATATAAAACAAAGGCATGCGTATTTTATTTACATTCATTCGTATATTATATGAGAGCGGTGTTACCTGTGAGTTGCATTCCATGGGCTCATGTTGCTAGCACACAGGCGCGAATGCGCTCGTCAGCGATGCACACATACACGGAGAGCGTGCATACAATTTATGAATCAAATGTATGAATGAGCTCGCATGGCCACGTGTCGCGGTTCTCACGCCGCTCAGGGCAGCTTTTTATCGCGGCGACGTTTTTTTGACGCGGCGTGTCGCGTGGGCTACATGTGCGGAACCAGCGGCCCCCGCCGAGCACACATGGCGCCTACTTCGCTAATTACTTCATCGTGAACTCGACTACATCTTATTAGTCGCTAGTATTCGCCAAAATGATCACGAACACTATTTACGTCACAATTTGATTCGATAATTGTCTGTAAAAACGGCAAAAAGTGAATCGCATGATCACGCAAATCCGACTCGAAATGTATCTGACTAGTTTCACGTTTTTCTTAACCTACTGTCAATATACCTACTTAGAATGTAAATTCTTGTTCTTCTCATTTCATCTAACTTTTCTGAGAAATTCGCTATTGATACTTTACTGCTTTTCTCTGAGCCTGTAAATATTAGTTACAGCTATACTTGTAGGTACTTCCCAATGCCAAGCCGCTATGTACTTACATCAAGACAGATCATCGGGCATTCGCCTCTAACTTAATAGCCACGACAAGCGAAACGACGATAATCAAAAACTTGTAAGAGTTGACGGATTGCCAGCGATGCGTCTACGCAGTATCCAGCCGGAAATAAAAACTAGTACAATAGCCATAAAACAAATTGTATTAGCGCGTGCAAATTACTCGAGGCAACAGTCTCACTTGGACAAACCTAATGGAAGGCGGTGTTCTTTTTGTACGCCATTAGTTTAAGAAACGGCTGTCACGACTTGGGGCTCCGCCGAGGACGGCGCGGCCCCTGCGCGATACAAACTGTGCCTCAAACAAACCGCACGAACCTCTACACAAAGATTTCTAGGGCCCCAATTCTGATCATTTGGTTTTGTTTGACAACAAGGCCTCTTTCTTAGTAATGCCTGCTACTCGTCCTCTAGTAAATATCGAAGAAATATAACATAAATAGGAATAAAATTAAAAAATTGAATTTAGATTGAAATACTAAAAATAGATCCTCGGCCCATCTGTAGGCTGAAGCGTGATCGCTTTGTGGGTATCGTTCGTGCAAACCTTGAGCCGACCCCAAGGTTCTAACCTTGGCAAAGCTGCTTAGTAGACTACATAATGAAATGATGTTCGCAACCTGATAACACTTGTCATTTAGTTTAGGGCCAATGCCATACTATTTCTTGAGATTCTCAGTATACTTACGCTTTATTATAATTTTAATTAGGTGCCAAACATTTAAGTTTCTATAAATTATGTTGCTTAAAGGAGAAAAAGAATGTCGCGTGTTGAGAAACATATAAACTAAACATATTATTTGGGTTGTGACGTGACATTGAAATTAGCGTCAATCGTAAAATACATTTCGTCCATCAACAGTCTGCTAGGGAATCGCCTGGCACCTACAAAGAAAAATCCAAGTCCTGACATCATTCGTCTCTTCCCTCTCTCTTGGATTTGAAGCTTCATAAGGCTGAAAGGGACGGAGCGTTACAGAGAATATTGTTTTTCTTATGTAGATGGCATGCGTCCGCGCCGCCCGCGGGCAGAGCGTGCCGAAAACGAAATTAGGCTTCACAATAGCAGGCGCCTTGTAATTAAACCATGATTAGTCCTTCGTTTCGTGTCGAAACACCGTGGCATAAATTGCTATTTGTGTTAAACCGATACTCATTATTGCATATATTTACCAACTTAATTCAGTATAGTTAAGATTAGAAGAATAAGTCTTACATATACATAGAAATGTATAAGATACCTAAGTAAAAACTTGTATGTAACACCAACAGGTATTTGTTAAAATCAACAAATAAATATTAGCCTTAATTTCGAATCGTTGTCAATTTAGTTGGAATAAATTGCTTATTAGCCCGTTTATACCAAATTTGGCCATAATGTAGACTGATAAAAATTCCGAGAGTCGTCGTCTTAAAGTCACCTTGCCCGAGCGATCGTATCGGCATGCCCGGCCAAGGGCTTGAATCAACCAGACCGCTTAAAATGTACTAACATATTAAATGTATACTTCTAATTTTTACTCACTGCTTCGCTTCTGCTCAGCAACATCACTGGCTTTTTATATGCCCCATGGCCGGGTACAGAAAACCGAGACAATAACGAAAGACAAACGGCCCGTTACGATTCTAGTTTTAATAGCAAAAGCCTTAATACAAAAGCTAAAGTATGTTTTTAATAAAAGGATCCTGTCCAGTGTGCACAAATGGAGCCGGAAACTCCCTTTCTTAGTTTCATTTAGTTAGAGGACGCATTATTTACTAATACATAACTTAATAATGACGACTTTTGACCGAACATATTTTAGGGTCCTAATGACAGTGCCAGTTTAAATATGTTTATGCCACACCTGACCATAAAGTGGGTTTTACCGCACGCTACGCGTACGGAAAGAGTCGCTTTCTGGCCAAGTGTACCTAGACATAAAATGATGTACACAACACGGGAGGTAATAAAGAAAGCCTTCGATCGCATATTTATGTCCCTCGGGCCGCAAACATCTGCAATATCGGCCTTTCTTTGTTTTACCACCCTAGTTGTGTAATGTACTATACTAAGACCTTGGCTTCTATAGCTGTAGTCACCTCACCAGAAGATATTAAGTAAATTCTGTCAGCTGTCACTCTATAGTACCGAAGACGTATAATATAATTTTTAGCTATCAGGATTGACTTGTGTTAACTGCAGACACAGCCGACACAGGTAACAGATACATTTCCCATTTGCGTCGCATTAAACTGTCAATTGGGAAGTAAGTTTTTGTAGAGTCCTTGTCTTGCTACAACATTTCCCAACAACTAAACGGGTGACCACTATAATTATTTTGATTGCGAAACTCAATAGATCCTAATGTAGCTGATTCCAAGTTTATTGACCGAAAATGGTCGAGTTAGAGTATCCTGTGGGGTGCCCGGGAGGGGCCGCGCGGGCGCCGCCGCCGGTCACTTCGCACGCCCCGGCGCATGAGTTTTAATTGAGTCGGCCCGGAGGAAGCCTACGGTCAAATAATAGGGTGGCCATTCGTCTAACTCCAATGCCGGTCGAAGATCGAACACAAGTGTACCTACCTAAACCTGTGTGGTTTCACACACATTCAACCTCTAACGCAAAAGAGGTGTGCATTGTCAATCTAAACTAAAGCCACGTTTGACGAGACGATTAGCCTAATGGGAGTGGCACCGCCTACGAAGCTAGAGGTGCCGGGTTCAAATCCTGGTATGGGCAAGTATTTGTGTGATGAGCATGAGTATTTGTTCCGGAGTCATGGATGTTTTCTATCTATTTATTTAAGTGTGTATTTATTTATATAAGTATGTTTATCGTCGTCTATTGCCCATAATAAGTAGAAGCATTGCTTAGTTTGGGACTGGATCGATTTATGTAAGATGTTCGACAATTTTTTTAAATTATATTTAAAGTCCAAAACCATAAAAAATAGAGCTCAAACTCGCATAACAGTATCAAGTGCTTCTACCACAGATGTAAGAATATATTCTATGCTTTGAGGCTTCTACCGTACAAATGAATGATTTCAATTACTATTCGCTTTCCTTTAGGCCAGTTTCTTATAGCTAAGCCTAAGTAATAAGGATAGGAGCATAAGTAAAGGCAATACTGGCACACATTATTTCAAATAGCCTTTTCAGGTACCACCTTCTTTTTAAATCAAGTTATTGTTTTTTACTCGTTCACTGACTCGTTCAGATCTGTGAAGCGTAGCCGTAACATGTAGGTATAAGGAAAACATTCAATAGGTATTAAATAGCTTAAAAACCAGTGGACTTTTTAGCGAAATCCGTAGACGAAGCGCAAAAAATCAATCTTGTTGGAATGGTGTAAGATAATTGTTCGACCGAAATGCTGGGGAGTCATTGTCCTGGGATAGAAGCGCGCGTGGACACTGTCCCTGCGCAGAATGATTCTGGGCGGCTGAAAACTAAACTGATTCGTAATATTGGGCCTTATGCATTAGTACTTTAGGCATAAGATAGATTAATGCTTGTATGCGTCTGTAGATTTGTCGCAGTGAGCACTGAGACGCTCGTCGCTGTCAACAAGCGACAAATTGCTTTGTTTATGGGTGCCTATTGAATTGTGTATCATACGGCCGGTCTGGAAAGTCTGCGGTGGGCCCAGCGATATACCGAAAATCCGAAACTATTTGTACTATTAGAAAAAATACCATACGTTTGATTTGTTACGCACGATGAACCTGAGAGGTTTATCGAACTCGAAATACTTTTAAATTGGTGTGGCTTTGTAAAAGCTTCGTAAAATTATCTTAATTATGTTTACCCTCGTGAGCATAGTGAATTCTAGTGCCGGCCCTACATACGACATAGTAACTGATTTTAACGTGCTTTGATTCAACTAAATAGGTACGACCTATCCCATAAATTATTCATTTTATCGCAATCCCGTTTTGGGCTATGCTTTGACCCTATCTTACTATCCTCTGCTTACAACACCACTATGCAAAATTCGATACTATAATTATCGGTAAGACTATTGGTGAAGGACACTACAAAGTTTGTAATCAACAAATTTCCATCAGAAAACTCTACACAGTAGAAACGTGTTATGGATTGGTGTGCTCTCACACTCCATATTTGTCACCGAGTGATGCCAGTATTAACTGCATGCTATAAGTCTATTATTAGTCGTATCCCATCAGAGTAATGTGAACTACAGTATCCATATCATAAATCGAAGCGCTTAGCCTTGGGAAAAACTTCTCATAGGGCTAGTTGCATTGGAAACAATGAAACCTACAGAATGGTTAAGGAGAATCAACAATTAATAGCTCTTAATTAATTACCTTGCACGCATTCCCTTGATCGTTTCGATAAGTTTTTGCGAACATTCGATGGCCCGTCGCTGCAGTGTAGCCGCACTGAACTTACCTTTACTTGCATTCCTCCGATAATAATACCTACATACCCCGGGTCGATAATAATTGGAACCGCGTCGGTTATGTTCGGGTTGGGCCGTTCAAGAAAGGCTTATTAGCGTAACGATTATTGCATTTATGAATAAATGTCTCGTGTAACGCTATAAAATGCGATATATATTTGTATTCACGATAACGCCCCCATGAGCGCTTGTGAGCATTCGACCGACATTGATAAGCCAGTATACCGACCTAAACCGATCCATACTTGACTTTTACGAAAAATTCAACATCCGAAATTATTAACAGAGATTGATGATTGCATCCCACGCCCACTATTATGATAATATGTGGTAGGTACCTGCTATTTTGGATGCTGACAAGGTGTCCGCTAATGGGCATCTACCCTGCCCAAGCATTAATTCTACGCATACTGCGCATACTTCTACAGGGAATGTACCACGATCGAGCGATAAAAGTGCGGCAGTCAATTTGGCTGCTACAATAGCCTGTTTGGCCTGTTTTCATGACTACTATAACTGATTTTATTAAAGTTATGGCTGTTTACATATAGATACTTAAGATTATGGTGCTCATGATATTCGATAAGATTAGAAGTTCTGCGAGTAATGTTCGTAACTAAAATAGAGCATATACAAATGATAAGCAATGGCGAGAGGCCGCGAATTCTGTCTTAGACGAGTCAAGGCAAGGCTACGAGTCATTGGCTCGGGACGGGAGCCCTCTGCACGCCGTCAGCCAAATTAATAAAGCTTTATTTATAAACCTATAAACTGATACGTAACTCCAAACTTTAGTAATCGCCATTCCGGCCCTGGCCGTGAACTCTCGTAGTAGTATGACTGGGCTCATTTTATTCCCAAAGATTCAACATGATCCTATTAAAGCCAAAATGTTTCTGAAAAAACTACCCATCAAAAACATTACATGTAAAAAGGTGCAAGTCTCGCAACGCATTTTATAGTTCTCAAATAAAGAATCCTCAACGGTTAAATAATAGGCAAGTCGGTGGAAATCAAGTTCTGTGTGGACACCTCCCCCCCCCCGGTACTGACTTGGTTTGACATTACATCTCAAATCCTTTTTTGTTGTAGAAGAACTGCGTTGCGAGACTTGCATCTTTTTACATGTAATTTTTTGATGGGATCTCATTCCTTTTTGTAACTATTCTTCGTTTATTTATTACACTCGAATACATTTTACTTTCCATTTGAACTACCAAAGTATCCTTGTAATCGCATGTATTTTTATAGGATTTACAGGATTACAAACTTATTGTGCAGTTGTGACTGAAATTGCAATATTTTTAGGTTTTGTATGACTAGATAGGCTAAAAATTAACTATGTTTAAAATTTGGAGCTTGTGGGTCGGCTAGAATTACTTTAGAGTTATGATGATCAGAGAGTGAGTAAATCAGTGACAAAACTAAGGAACTTTTTCGTGCAATAGTTCTTAAACTACAAGTTCAAATTGAATCTTATTGATAATGATAATAATATCTAAGTTATATTATGCCCTACATTTACGATTGATTTCTGGACGAGCCATTATAGGATCACTCGTGAGTCTGTCTGTCTGTCATAGCCAATTAGCCCCGAAAGTATGGGACTGATTGAGTTGAAATTAGGTATGAAGATGAAAAGGCACTGTGAGAATCTAAAATATATATTTTTTATAAATAAATGGTTTTAAAGTTGTTTAAGAAAATAGGCAAAAATTTACCATTCCCCCGGTGTCTCTGAAAGTATAGACCTAAATTTTTGAGAAAAAAAAAACGGAAAATTGTTCTTTACCTATACATATCAGAAAACCTATAAGAAGTCTAAGATATTTAAAATATCATACGAAATGTCTCTCTATTTGTGTGTATGACGTAACGGAACACTCTCCACGCGAGTCTAACTCCCAGTTCGGTTTTTATAGTAACTCGTGGATTTACTGTAGTGGTTCAATGTTTGAACTCAGTTTTGTTTATTTCAAACATTAAGTACCAACATTTCTCGGATCTAGTTTTCTCAGTCTCATGTCGAGTGATGTGCGTTAGTGCACTAAAATGTACTATGTACCTTACAACAACGGAATGCGCGAAATGTAATGACAGTGATAAGGATGCAATCAGCAGTTATTTTAAAACATGCGATTGGTGTGAATTTAAATAATCTTATCGTCAAAAACACCATTGCCATTTAATTAACAAAATCTGCACGATAACGACACGGGCGGTGGCCGCTGCAACTCTTGTAATGACCCAAGTGAAATAAATGCCAGAATATTATGACTTCGACAGTGTGTTTATTTTACAAGTACACTTAGTAAATCAGAACTTACTGAAACAGCAGTCGCTTACAGCAATTATGATTAGTAGTAGTGGAGTATGTTCCACGGACGTCTATTGAGATAAACGTAGTAAAACACACATTACTGAAATGTATGAGAAATTGAGAACCAAGCACGTCAATTTCTAGGTACCAGTTGTGATATCTACTGAGGGTAGTCAAAATAACAAAAATTATTCGGATATCATATGCTGAGATGTGATTATTATTATTGCCATGGGTCGTAAACAATCTGGGTTTAGTAAATTGTCGGGATTACCTACCTATACAAAAAAATGACACACAAGGTCACGACATCTACTTCAATTATGTAGCATAGGTTGGCCTCCGTTAGTATTTATTTATATGCCTTCTTAAGTTCTTACCAAAACATTAACTTTATATCGATCGTTGAACTAAAATAGAAACAGATATACGACACTCAAAGCGTTCACGCTTTTCTTACATTTTCCACATTCACAGTTAGTCAAATTTATTTACAATTTTGGATGTTTTGAATTTGATTAGGATGTCTGGGACGCAAGCGTATTTGTAGAATCAATTTCCATACGCAAACAGGCAGGTGCCGCCGTTACTAATATAATTCATAGAATATGGGGAATCAATGGAAAATGAGACTACGGTAATACTGGGGTTCCCTGGGGTGGACTGTCGACGCGGTGCGAGTAAGATTGCCATATCTCAGAATTTGTACAGAGATTTCAGGATTTCTGAGCTGATAACGATTGCGGGCGGTCTTTGATTAAACTTTTGGATATTTTTTAAATATTCAGTAGATTATTAGATTTATGTTTTAAACAGTTACAGTCGACATAAATAAAAACATATAATCTTCAGATAAAATGTCATTACATTAAACTTATCTCTAAGTGAGTCTCGATAGTTCATCTTATATATCGCTCGAATAGCCCGCTTCTGCAGAACAAATATGTATAGTATTAAGCTCTGAAACACTAGCACTGCCCCACAGTAGAATACCATACGACATAGTACTGTGGAAGTAACTAAAATATACTAATCGAGCTGTTTTAATGTCTGTTAACTATCGGATCTTATTTACTGAAAAAGCTGCAGAACTCAGTCTATTCGAGAGATTATCAATATGGGGACCCCACTGGAGTTTAGAATCCAATGTTATACCAAGAAATGTACTATCAACTAGTTCCAATTCCTCATCTTTCATAATAACACTTGCTAGCCCGCGATTTACGTTACGCGTGACAAAGTTTAGTCTTTCTTTCATTTAACAGTAAATTGTTAACATTGAACCAATTTACTACTTTAGATATAGCATTGTTTAAATCATGGTAAGTTTGCTGATGTCGCTTGACTTTGAAGATAAGTGAGGTGTCGTCTGCAAACAATACTATATCATATGGTAACCCTAGACGCGAGAGGCCCCGTAAGGACGCGCCGCCGTTCCCAAAATAGAGGCCACTTTTATTGTTCGACGGACCGATTCGAACTGGTTTCGTGAATGTTGAAGCGCCTCATTTGAGAGCCGCTAACTCACCCCAACGAGTTCAAGGGAGAGAGGGCTATTAGGAAACTATCTATGGTTAAGGAAAGATCACAACTAAAGGGACCATTTTGTTTATTATGAAAAAATCAACGCTTGACATCACAGACTACCTCCACTAGACGGAGCATGTTGGGCGGCGCGCGCTCACATCAGATATGGTCAATCGTATAGCATTACGACATTACGCGACCAGCCGCTCTTTCAGTTGCGACCATGTTTCTGACTTGTGTGTGCACCAAACGTGAAATAAATATTTCTGTTCAATCCGACGACAATCTCGAAACATAAAATGATAAAAAGATGTGAAACACGCGTTGTACTAGTAATATCCACCGATATTTAATCGCACATATGCGTGGTGAGCTCGTGTCGTATGGCATGCTCCGTCTAGTGGAGGTGGTCTGTGCTTGACATGCAATCCGACGACGACATGTTTAGCCGAGTGGGACCGACACTGCTTACGAAGGTCCTCGGGTTCAAATGCTGGTAAGGGCAAATATTTATCTTGAACATCTTAGAACATCTTGCGTTCTCGAGTCAGATGTTTTGTACCTATTGAAGTATTTTGTTATCTACATAAGTGTATATCATCGTCTAGTACCCACAGTTAGGGTTGCCAGGTGAGTCGCGAAAAAATACCGGACAACCCCAAAAAGGGGGGAAAATACGTTGTTTTTTTATACTTATACATTGTTCTGTCCGGTATGACCATTTATTTTTTACCGGACAGGCCTCGAAAATAACGGACTGTACGCTTAAATACCGGACATCCGGCAACCCTACCCACAGTACAAGCAATGCTTACTTACTTTGGGACCAGACTACATTGTCACAAAGTATTGAGTTTAGTATTGGATATACAGAGTCAGACTACTTAAATATCAGTCACATTTTATTGCACGGTTAAAAAGAATCCCACTTGAAGACATTTTCTAATCTTTTCTTACAAAATTGCTTATGCTTGTAATTAATATGTAACAGCATAAAGATCGTAAAACGTTTCAAATTCCACACGTAAGTGGTATTCTTAATAAAAAGGGCGTACTGTCGGCTAATTCATATATTGGCCGTAAATCTCGCCCCTTATATAATTTGACCGTGAACTAGTAACTGCAGTTCGTAATCGGATGTCGCTGCTGTAGTCAAAGTCAAAGTATAAAGACAGACAAGTGGTCAAACTTCGGCCGTTTAGGAGTCGAGGCGTAGACAGTGCGCTCCGTACCTGGGCATTTCTCCAGAAATATGTCTGCGGTCACCTCATTCATCTGGCCCTTTTTCATACTAAATGTATGGAGACAGATGAATGAGTCGCAGACATATTTCTGGAGAAATGCCCACCTACTGGAACATTATTTCTTACGCGTACTTAAAACCACGGCTCGGAACCGGTACTTTGCAAAAACCCCGAAATAGCCCAATATTTTGAATTATTTTATGCTTTTTATGTAGAGCTCAGTAATGTATTAAGTCATGATTTCGTATTATTAGATTGTCTGGTTAAAAAAAGAAATAATAAACCAAAGAACGATAAGAACGGAAAGAATACCGGTATTTTTGTATGGAGCAAATACCGGTTTCCGAGCCCTGCTTAAAACTTTGCTTGTAGTGCGTTCGTTCACGGCGCGCACACATACAATAGCGCGCGATGTACAGTCGGGTTCATCCACAGGGTTCATCATTATCTGAGCAAATAACGGATCAAAAATATCTGATCTAGTTCTTATGCTTCTGACAATAAGGTCTTGTTCAGATGTTTTTGGTCCAATCTTTGCTCAGATAATGATGAACTCGACTGTACCTATTGTACGAAGCAAGATTACTGCTATTATACTGTACCTACCACAGATTAGAGAATAGGCTGTGCCAAAGTCGAAGACACGAGCGACCCGACATATTGCTAGCATAATATTACAGGGTTATGTTGTCCTACCTAGTGACGCAAAGTCTAATTTTAACTACCCTGCAAATGTGACAAGAACCCTTTAATATTGAGCCTGCGATATAGCAATAGGATTTTCTGTAGTCCATACAAATTATTCCTCTCTATCCTTTAAATCTGCATTTGAATTCGCGAAAATCAAATAAACTTCACCTATAACCTATCTAGGTTATATTATAGGTGAAGTGTAGTAGTATCTACCACCTACGCTTTAAAAGACTTTTAAAGATCAAAAACTAATTAATGAGATGATTTGTTTTGGTTGAAGAAACTGTCGTCATAGGACTTTATTTTCGTAGAAATTTCATACTATTTGAGCGTTTCAACACTTTATAAAAAGTTCTGTCAGAAAGGTAGCCTATTACGAAGAGTTACTGCTAGAAACTCTTAACTGCTTGGCGTGCATGGATCAGATTATATTAGGGATGAATTTGGTCATGAAGTAGTGTATTGGCCGTGAGCAGCATTATGTTATCAGTGTCGTTTTGGCAAGCATCTGCAGTCTGCTGGAGTGGCAAATGGTACCCGCGGCAGATAAACCAAGCCAAGTAAACCAGCTCGGGTTCACGGCCAGGCGTCATCTGCGTACTTAGTCCCCATCTTTCCATAAAAACAGCGTTTATTATACATACAATACATTGAACTGTATCACGTGTTCAACATTTAACCGGCTTGTTATACGATTTTTTTATATAATCCGCCATTAGCCAATATGTTTATGCGTTAAAGTTTGCGCTAAAAATATCCACTGGTATCTTTAATGTCGATTGATTTATAGTTTGGGTGATGCCATCACTGTGTGCTGAGTTCTGTTCCAGTTTCGCGTGTAACAGTGGTCCTTTACTTATCATCTTGTATTGAAATTGGGTCTTATAATTGCATTTTTTTACCCGTATCTTTTATATATGTCTCTTTTTGAATACTATAGTTTTAGATTTTGTAGGTACTTACGTATGTGTAATGGTTTCGACATCGATGATGACAAAAACTGTGCGATCGTTCGTTCTGGAAGTTTTTGAGAGACCTATGTTCAGTTCAGCAGTAACCGTCTCCGGTTTAAAGTTATAAAATGAATGAAGTCTTTATTTTCGTACCATTTGCGGTTAGCTTTAAGTAAATCGAATCTATTTACGGTAAGAACTACACATGCTAACTTTTTGCAGGAAGGCCAAGGCTTCGCGGTGTGTACTGCCGCCCACCCTTCTTTTGCCTCTCTATGTCCATTGACATTATGCTGACACCTAAAATTCGCTACGCCGGCCAGACACGCTCCTATAAATAATGATTTACCAAGCTCCAGGCACGACTAAGACTTATATCGGTAGGTACACCGTGAGAAGCTAGTGAGTACGCATCTCCTACCATACACTCACCGCGTTATTTATTTCTCTACTGTTTGGTTGTTTGATGGTTATACATTGCAGTCTATGAGCTGCGCAATGTTTAAGTGCATCGCACGTTTAGTTTATAGTTTTGTTGCCGAGAATACTGTAGATTGTTCCGTTGTTGTTGCAACGAACTATCATAGTACATATTAGTGGCGCGGCGTAAAAGATATCCTTGGGCAAGCCGGTGCAGATTAGGGTACATTTGTCTAAAGAGCCGTAGAAATCGTAGAATAAGGAGCTCAAACGCCTAATATTAGGCGAGCCGGTAGGAGTCAAGTTCTTTGGACGCCACGCTACTGGTACCTATCTAAAAGACGTATCTAAAGTAAGTACTGTATAAAACTGTTTGTAACTAAAGACCAAAAGATCTCGATAATGAAAATTATACTGCATCACTTCGAGGACTTTGGGACTGCAAGCTACATTGTCCACATAGGGATCTGCGTGCCCTTCTCAAGAAACCAACGCTGGTTGCTTTATAAAGCGATGAAGTGACCGCAGCCGTTTGGCGCAATTACCTACCTACCTGTATCAGGAGAGTAATCGATGGCAAGTTTTCAACGCATACAGTGTTGTGTAGCATATTATTACAATCGTAATCGTTAACCCGAAACCGCACGCAGCGTATATCAAGCAAGGCATTGCCGCTAGTCTTGCATTCTTTGTTGTGGTCATCACGTCTGTATATAAGTGCACCTAAATATTATTGTTTCAGTATTTAATGAGACGTAACTATTTAATACGATTATTGATACCATGCCAATTAATTATAATTTAACGATGGAAACATAATTTTGCTCCACAACGAATAATAAAAATCAACCGTGAGCCTCTGACACATGTAATTTCAAAATTCGGTGTGAAAACACCGAATTTTCATCAACAGTTTTCTTTCAGTGCTCCTTTGTCTTTATGGTTTGTAAGAAAATTATCTTAAAATTTAAAAAATATAATTATGTAATTGGAGACTCTATTAATGCCAATCAATAAAGAATACATACTATAAAACTTGACTCAGAACCGTCATATTATTCAGGAGCTGGAAGGCTTCATATATTACGCCAGACTTGGGCCTGAACCCGAGAACGGGTTGAGCGATAATTTAATAATTATCGGCGAGCTTATACGAAGACAAACGATTGTATTATGCCGATTACATCCTTTGCAGTGCAGGCGATTGCGTGCTGGACCAGACCCGGCTCGAAATGCTGTCGTGTCCAAAAAAGCTCGCCAAATTGGCCTCACATCACGTTACAAAGCGCAAAATAAACGCGAACACGAGGCGCAACATCAATTATATCGGTCGGACAATCATCCGCCGGAGACAAAACGTTTCGGCCGATGTTTCCCACGGGGCGGGTGCCGGCCGCCATTCCGGTTTTTGCCAACTTTTAAATGTTTGTTGTCAAATTAATCTGAAGTCACTTAGTATGCGCGGTCGGGGACTAGTCGAGCGACTATTCATTCATAGCGGTTGGAATTCTAGATAGCTCGTGGCTTGCCTCGACCGACCTTCGCCGCCGGCGCGCGGCAAAAAGTGTGTGAGCGCCGAGTAGCCTGCGCAACCGCGCCCAACTATGCGCCCGCTGCTGCGCGCTGCACTCGCTGCACTCTGCGCTCCCACAGGACGTTACTCTCGCTCGCCGTCTACTTACGCGCCACCTCACTTTAAAGAGTTACTTCTCATTGATATAAACAAGAACTGATTGAATCTAATATTCGGAAAGCTAATGTTTCCTATGCGGTTTCATAAGAACATGACGGCCTTTTAAAAAGGCTGGCTGTTATTCAGAACTACACGAATAAAAGTTTTTATAGCAATTAATATAATAGCCGCCGTGAGTGCTCTACTTCAATAACATTCCGAGTTTTTGAATTTTAGCGGCTCTCAAATGGCGTAGGTGGAATGTGTATGGATTTGGTCGTTTTTATTCTGCGTACCTAATCGAATCAGTGAGGAATAACGTCGGCACAGTCTGTAACACAGGTTAAGAAGTTTATTTCGATTCAGTTTAAGCATTTCAATCTCACTGTAAGGGCGATATAGTGCGTTACGATTTTGTGTAATCTCTCGTGGTTGGGAGACATTTGTTGCCAGGTGTATGAATCCGGCATCGCGCTCACGTAACCATTATTCTGATTGGGCATTATGGCGGCTTTCTTTTGAGCATTTCCATCGGGATTCGTTGGTCGCTGGCTGGCGATCCAGTCACTAACCTCATTATCGCTGTATGTGAGAGAATTTTAATTACCACTGATCATAATTGCGCTTTATCTGCTAATTAATTTGCATACATGTTAATATAGTGCTTGTTGAACAATGAAAATTGACTTATTGACTCGGATGAGGCAACAGCTATCTAGACAATATAACTCTATAACGAATAACTGAATGTGCGGAAGTAGCTGAACTAATGTTATGGCTACGTTATACGGAAAAGAAGTCAGACAAGCCTTGACTGTTCAGGCTACACCCGTCAAATTCGACCAAACCTCGTGTGTATCGTAGAATCCCCGTGTGAAGGCAGCATTTCGTCGACGTTGAGCATGACGTGTCGTAACTTCGTAAGCTCTTCACAGTGTGTAGAGCTTACAAAGTTACGGTGTGTAGTAGGTACACACCACCAAACCAATCTTGTTGTTGTTCAACCAATCCAGTTGGGGAGCGTCTAGGCCACATTAGCAATATGTACATACTACGTACAATTACCACAATAACTCTCTTATCCTTGACTTGCAGAGTACTTGTCTTGACATTAACAATTAGTGTTCTGTGATAATTAAAACTTACATTGCTATATGTAAATTGACATCATGCACGAGTGTAACTATTAAACTGAAGCACTAAACATACCGTACCGTTAATGAACGTAATAAAAGATAAAGGAAAATAATTTACTTATTTATATCCTTGTTTAATTGGAGCATTTTATAATTAATAACTTTTGTATTGCATACTCCCTTGAAAAGTATACGTAGCTAAATAAATTGTAGAATTTTGAGAGAAACGAATTTATGGATCTAGCTAGACCATGCCTTAAAAATAATCAAAAACCTAGGTTAGGTACCTAGCAATTGCCTACATTCAGAACTAAATGTCTCAAGTTTAGAATACCAAATACAACGTGCTTGAAATGTTTGTTTAAGTTAGGCAGTTACATTGTAACTTGAGGGTCAAGTTTATGATATGTCTATTGAGTGATTACCTAAACAGTACCTTAATTATTATTGTCAATTTTTTTGGCTATATCTTTTTAAGACAAGCTCATACCAAAAGACCAATACCAGACATGAATATAAATTTGTTCGGATTCCCATGCGCTTCTGTAGATCATTTTGATTTTTCAGCAGCTGACTGTCCTTGCATCATACTCGTGTAAATTGAGTAACTGGCATGTTAGGTACCTTATCTCATCGCTCGATTGCTCAAAGATTAACTGGAAAAGATCCTTTATAGGGATATGCCCCTAGACACTTCGTATTAAGAAAGCAAGCCATGTTTTTGGGCTTATATGAAGGGCCCACCGCTGGGGCCTCTCTAGTAGTCTGTCTAGAGAGCGTCCGGGCGGGGTTTCATTTGTCATGTGCCGCCCCCCCCCCCCCTGGCGAAAAAACTGCGTTGCTGTTGACGTGTCCGGAGATTTACGCTTTTTGTCCTAGGAGTCAAATTTGAGAGATGGCAGCACTACTTATTGTAGACCTAGGCGGGAATCTGGTGCTGGATTGGGCCTACAATCTACATATACCATTATTTCGCGACATTGTACTGTACCTATTATTATTTACAAAAAAGTATTTACATTACATACATTCATAAAGTAAGTATCGTAAGCGAATAATAGTAAAGATTCGGCGCAGGCGCGCGGGCCTCAGCGCTGAAACCCATCGGCACCTCCATGACGTCACTCCGGATGCCGCCGACAAGGACAGTAGTAAACATTCGTCAGGTCAACGCTCGCTGCTATCGCTAGCCCAACAGCTTAATTTGCCCATAAAGTACCACCGTGGCAATCCGCAGGATGCGTGTATCGAATTCACGTGGAAAACCGTTGAGTTTGAAATGCTATCGGTTACCGATCGCGCGGGAGAAATGCTTGCATTGCATATACAAGTGGGCGGTGACCACTTCTCGTCAGGTGGCTCGGTGGCCATGACTCTTATAAAAAAAATCGAGGATGATGGTAGACAAGTCGACAAAGTCTCAAACTAAACAATGCTTGAGTACTAAGGCAACGATATAAAAATACATCCTTATATGTATAGATAAATAAATACTAAAGTAGAAAAAATGCGGTGATTATTTATGTGTAATTCACTGTTCACTTTGTCCTCCTTACTCGCTCGGAGGCTCGTGGTAATTTCTTCCTGCTTTACTTACCCTACCTTACTTTACTTGAAGCTATGTATGTTTATGCCACACCTGGCCATAAAGTGACTTTTTCCGCACGATGCGCGTACGGAAAAAGCCGCTTTCTGGCCAAGTGTAGACATAAAATGGGAAGCACGAACGCTTGACAAATCCTTGTTTCGAAAAATGCTTGTTTCGTGAAATGCTTATTTCGTTAAATGCTAGTTTTGTCTAATCCTCCGCTCGTCAATCCCTTGTATTGTCCAGTCCTTGAATCGTAATAAATTTGTTCTGTCATATACTTTTTTTGTCTAATTCTAGTTACGTCCAATCTTTATTTAGTCAGATCCTTGTTTCGTCAAATAATTGTCTCGTCTTTTTGACAAGCGTTCGTGCTTCCATAAAATAATGTATACACAACACGGGAGGTAATAAAGAAAGCCCTCGATCGCATATTTATAACATCTGCGATCTCGGGCTTTCTTTGTATTACCACCCTAGTTGTGTAATGTACTAAAGGATTCAATCTTTTATTTGGAATAATCAAAGCATAAATCTCGTATTAATAGATAGGACCCGATATACCTGTATATATGATTTTGATTAGACTATTTCAATCGTGCAAAATATGGTAAATAACAATTAACAGCTGTACTGTAAAACCCACTTAACATGATTCTGAAAGAACCACGTTTTCAGCGGGGAAGCGTATTATGGGGGAAGAAAACAATGTACTTAATTACTCGTGCCTAAGTAAGTTGTATGCGAGAAATCGTACTAAATCCGATTGTACACCTACCGATCGATTGTCGATCGATCAATACGAAATTCGTTTAGTCGTCGTAATTCGTCGTAATGGCCCCACACCCAGGGCTGGGCAAAATACATGATTTGATTTAGTTGAAATACAAATTACAAAATACTTTTCCACAGGTATTTGAAATACGAAATACAAAATACTTTGAGGTCGTGTAGTTGAAATACAAAATACAAAATATAGTATTTTCATTAGTTTTAATTGAAATACAAAATACAAATTACAAAATACATTGAGGGCAGTGGAAATCGACGCGTTAAAATGCTAAAATCGCAAAGCATGATGTAGTTCTAATTTGTTGGTATGACTGTGACTGAAGTGAATCCAATCCAAATTTACACCTACGCCATTTTTGATTTTTTTTGGATTCGTGCTATATGCATTTTACACAGTAACATCTTTGGCACAAATTAACTACATTAAATTTGCTTTAAATTAGATTCTTTTAATTTTTACTGTAAGTGTGATAGGTACCGAGAATTAAGGTTTTGAATTTCAAGAAACTCCAAAAAGCAGATATGCTCTTTCAAACTTTGTGTCCAACTTGCCCATTTATATTCCGAGCTGATTCTCGGCACAGTTGTTCCTTGGATAGTCTTGAGTGCTTTGACATTGAGAACCATCAATATATCAAAAAGCCTTGCGCGAGTAGTAGTGGGTGAGGTGAGAAGTTCGGATTCAACACATTTTAGGGTTCCGTACCTCAAAAGGAAAAAACGCAACTCTTATAGGATCACTGTTGTCTGTCTGTTCGTCTGTTAAGACCCTTTATCTCGGGAACATCTGAAGGTATCGAGCTGAAAATAAAACCATATACTCAGGTCTACAGTCCCTTGAAACTGTGAAAAATCTAACTTCTAAGTTAACGTGAAAAAAGATACGGCCGTATATGCCACAAATAACGTAAATTTCGACACTCTGGAAACCAAAATTCAAAGGGTACTTTCCGTTGACTTAGAACTATGAAATTTGGCAAGTAATACATTTTTCACACCTCCTATTCAGAAAAAAGTCTTTTGCTCCCTCAAAAGAGGGATCAAAGTAGCACTTTTCTGTTCAAGGACAACAGGGTATTTTTAGTTTGAACCCACTTAGAATATGCCATACCATAGACTTAAATTACACACCGAGGGCGGTATAATAAGGAATGGCCCAGATCACAGGTGTTTGCGGTCCGAGCCGCAGGCGAGGGCCATAAATATAATATGGAAGTGGTATTTTCGTCTCTTCCGTAAAAATAATAATTGTTTTATAAAATAATAATAGACTACACATTTGACAATTTAACATTTAATTTTTAATAATAATGTGTGATGCTCTTTGAGTAACTATATATTTCGTTATTTTGGTAGGTAGCGTTTGTATTTGAATTTTCCTCATAGTCGGTGTGAAAAGCAGTATGTGTCACTCGGTAGCAAAATTATTTTCACCTCGGGCGTTAACACTTGAATCCCTCACTACGCTCCGGATTATACTTTAGAATCCCTCGCTACGCTCGGGATTCTATTGTATAATCCTTCGCTTCGTTCAGGGTTCAATATACGCCCTCGCCGTAAATACATCATTTTGCTCCCTTGTGACACAATCTACTATTTCCCTATACTTGTAGTATTTAAGACGGTTTTGACCGTCTTACTACAAGTATAGGGAAAATCTGAAAACTAAATTTATAATTAAATAAAAATAATAAGAATTTACTAAGGGAATCAAAATGTATAGGGTACTTTAATATATGTAGGTACCTACAAATTTGTTCCAAAGCAATTTTGCTTCAAAACTACGTATGCCAGCGAAAATCGTATAAGGACATTGGCAAACCCTGTACTTTGTCTTATTTTTTGCAAGAAAGTGTTTACATTAAGACATGGCGATTTTTTTTTCTGCCACTAATACTCATTTTTTTTTTTTTTTTAAACCTGACAAACTCACAACCCACAACCGGGCATTGTGATTGTCGGGCCGGGTGGTTGGCCGTTGCGGTCCCTGGGCTCGAACCAGGTCGCTGGCCAGACCACCCAAGGGCGTCCGACCGTGTGCCGTACACACAGTCGACACGTACATCGGGCTGGGTATGTGCCGGGGGATGCCTGGAGTCGAACCAGGTCACCTTATAGGTGTCGGGCTAGGTGGGGGCCTGTTCGCCTGGGGTCGAACCAGGACGATGGCCAGGGCCACCTTTGACTTTTCGCTGATTGCTCAGAGTGAGCAGCGGACCAGCGGGTCTAACACTCAACATTTTCATATAAAAACCAGACAAGTGCGATTCGGACTCGCCCACCAAGGGTTCCTTACAAATACTTGAATTTAAAAATAAAGTCTTTAAATATATACTATATGTTTTATGATTCAATTACAAATGTATAGTTTACAGATTTTTCCCTATATTTGTAGTATAAGACGGTATGACTTGCCAAATTTCATAGCTCTAGGTCAACGGTAAATACCCTACCCTATAAATTTTGGTTTCCTTGAAGGTGTCGAAATATACGTTTTTTTTTGTGACATAAACGGCCATATCTTTTTTTACGTTACCTTAGTAGTTTGCTTTTTCACAGCTTCAAGGAACTGGCGACCAGAGTATACCTCAATGTTTTTATTTTCAACTCAATACCTCTACGCGTTCCCGAGATAAAGAGTCTTGAAAGACAGATAAAGCAATAAATCCACAAGAATAGGGTTTTTGACAACAATCAAAATAAATTCATTAACTCTAACGAGCAATTTACGCTTCCAAAACAGCCCGGATAAAATCATTCAAACTTATTTTCGTCCCATCAACGATTTTACAATGACGAAAACTAAAAATAAGGCACCATGTTGAGCATGACGTCACAAGATAGTATTTCATACTAAACTGCATACTTTCGGAGCGTTTTGACACTTCATAAAAAGAAGCTGATTTGAACTGTCATCAAGTAGCCTATTGTAAACTTTTCATAGGTATACCTCTTTATTTTTAACTACGAGAGACGCCATGGCAAAATATTAGTTGATAATAAAACGACACTCATTTGGTGTTCGATCACTCATTCCGGGTGGAAAGTTTAATCATTCAATATTATTGATGACTGTCCAATTGCAATGTATTTTGTTCGAATGTATTTTGAAGCCATAGATATTTGAAATACTAATTACAAAATACCTCAACATCAGGTATTTGAAATACCAATTACAAATTACATTCTTAGGAAGCAATTGAAATACAAATACCAAATACGTATTTGTATTTCAAATACGTATTTCAATTACAAATATTTCAAATACTGCCCAGCCCTGCCCACACCTGGCCATAAAGTGACTTTTACTCCACGCTAGACGTACGGAAAAAGCGGCTTTCTGGCTAAGTGTAGACATACAATGATGTACACAACACGGGAGGTAACAAAGAAAGCCTTCGATCGCATACTTACGTCCCTCGCTTACAGCTCGGGCCGCAAACATCTGCGATCTCGGACTTTCTTTGTTTTACCATCCTAGTTGTGTAATGTATACTATCGTATGGTCACCGACGATCGATCTGTTGATGTGGTACCCATAAGCGGCTTTTATTATATTACTCAGTTCAGTAGGCATATCAAACAACGAAATTAGTTTCCTATTAACATTTCAACATTTACCACAACATTATTAGATTAGCTCCTACCTACCTATTTATATCTGTTCTCTAGTTCTAAAGACTATTTTTAGTAAATACAAGGAGTGTAGTTATCACATTGGGCCTTGAAGATATTAAGGTCACTTACCTCTCTAATTTAATTTGCTCGCATTGGGTACTTTATATGTCTGGCCAGGTATTTTATTAGCTCTGGATTTTTGGCATATGAATTAATTCTATTCCGGTATTCAATGCATAGGTGTCACGCGTTTAAAATTCAAATTGGGCTCTGACACGGTATAACAGTACCTAATAATTTTTCTTTCCTGCAAAAGGTACATCGCGCGGCTTGTATGTATGTGTACGCGCCGTGAACGAACACACTAAAAGCAAATTTTTACGATTGCGGAGGGGTCGGAATTACCTACGTTCTTTATAGAACTAGCTTTTCACTGCGTAAAATTACGAGTTTCACACTTGTGTCACACTTCTAACCACCCTTTTATCCCTTTTAGGGCTTATTTTCGGTATAAAAACTATCTACGTTCTTTTTAGGGTCTTAAACTATCGCTCAATCGCATCTCAGCGGTTTCGGTTGAGCGGTTGAACCGAGAAAAGGTAACAGACAGTCAGGCAGATAGAGCTACTTCCGTATTTATAATATTAGTACGGACGATGTACAAAGATTGATGTTAAAGTATGTTACCCAGTTTCATTTTAGATCAAGAATATCGTGTGCTATCCGAAATGCGATTTCAAAGAAAACCATCGTAAAACTGAAAAATATGAGTTGTGCTATCTTTAAAACATAATAATAACGTCGATCACCATCTCAAGAGACTCTCGCTAGATGGCTGGATCAAGGGTCAGATACAGAAGGCGGTACTTCTGGACACAGCGCGCATCATCAGGAGGTTCCTCTCTCTGCAGCCCTAACCACCGGTAGCTTGGGCCCCGCCTCGCTGCCGGCGGCAGCCTAGGTTAGGTTTTTTATATTTGTGTTTATGTTTTGTAATTTCATTTTGTATTTTACTTTTTATATATATATATATTGTAAAAAACCTAACTTAAGTAAATAAAGATATACGGAAAACAGGTATTACTGACATTTAACAGGGGCCCCTCTAGCGGAGGGCAAGTCACGGTCTGTCAGTGTCATCGTAGCCATGAGACACTTTTTCCTGACAGACGCCGTCATATCTCAATTTCCTATACATATTTTCACCATTATAGTACTGTAGATTTAGATCCCATTAAGCTCTTGGTTTTAACTAAATAAACTCTGTTGTTAACGCCAAAAAAGTTGAACAACTCATTTAGTGTAATAAAACAGTCACTGAAGTAATTTTACACTTCATTACCGATCGGGCTCAAATTAAACGTAAAATTACTTAATTCACATAGAATCTTGTTTAAAAGAGTAATTTACATACTTAATAATAACAAAGACCTGCCGCTTTTTTGCCAATTTTGCTTTTTACACGTCTACGAACACAAATCGTAGTTGTCCTAATGTATCTAGTACAGTTCGTTCACTCTGAGCTATGACTGTAGGCCTGTGCCCAGCAGCAGGACGTCTATAGGCTGATGATGATGAAAATCATGATATATAAAAGATGATTCAAGTAGCGTCTTACTTTTAAAGTACGGCACTTATGTACGTGGCTTTCAGTGGCGTGGCGTCAAAGATATCCTTGGGCAAGCCGATGCAGATTTGGCGTACATTTTCCTTAAGAGCTGTAGAAGTGTAGAATAAGGTGCTCAAATGCCTGATATTAGGCAAGCCCTGTAGGAATCGAGTTTTTTGGACGCCACGCTTCTGGTAGCTTTCAAAGCCCGGTACCCCTAAGCACAACTGTGACACACGATTCTTTGTCGCGCGACAAATGTACCTACCTATCTCTTTCCACTCAATATAGTGTGACAGTGTTAGTTACCACTACTTTATATAAGTTTGGTGTAGAATTAAATATGATTGTATTATATTTGTATTATGTTGGAGGGAGAGCGGCGTGCTAGTGTTACGGTTTATAGGGCACTGTATCACATCACACTAATATTATAAATGTGAAAGTTTGTGAAGATGTTTGGATGTTTGGAGGTTTGGATGTGTGTTACTAAATAACGCAGCAACAACCAAATGGATTGAGCTGAAATTTGGTATGCAAGTCGACAAAATCCTGGATTGAAACAAAGGATACTTTATATCCCGGTTAAGGGTTCCCTTGGAATAATAACGGGAATAACACAGGCGAAACCGTGGGTGAATGCTAGTTTTAAATAAAAGATTTATTCAACAGAACCCTACCTCAGAATTATGTTATTTATTCAAACAAGATATCATACAGGTAATATTCAGTTGAGTATCACTTAAAGTAGTGGGGATTTTGTTTAATTGTTAATTAAAATACTAGTGCCAATATTATTCCAGATGAATTGAATATTTCTTTTCTTTTGGCGCTTCGGGTAAATGACCGTCTGGTGAGAAGAAGGGCCGGAATAAACTCACCAGTTTTTCTTTTCAAACATATTAAGTATTACAACAATATGCCATTAATGCATGACATTAAACTTAAAACTAATTTTTTAGAGATGTAAAGGGCCTCTAGGTGTCAATGCAAAACAAATGAAATAATAGAAAATAAATGGACTAGTAAAATTAATGGAGATGTAAAGAGTCCCCGTCAAAAAAATTATATTTCGAAAGTGTAAAAGATCTCCAAACGTCAAAATACAAAATGGGAGTGTTTAAGTGTTATATATCTATCTTGCACCGATCGCACTTTTTATTCTGTAGTAATATTTCCAGTACATTCCGGGAGTTCCCCAGGTTTTTTGATGTTATTTCCCGGCATACATGTAAAGAAACTCCATATCACCAATAACTAAACCCCTTGGTAGTAGTTGCGCTTGCGTTGCCCGTATTCCAGGAATCGGCAACAATATCCCTACGTTAACATTTATCGCGTAAATAAACTATCATTTTATACTTCCGGAAAGCTTCTTATCTGAATGTTTACTTTTCCTTTACGACTTAAGGCCAATAATGACTTAATTAGCTTACAATTTAAACCAAACTCCTAACTACGCCCAAGTCCTCAAATTTTTCAACCAGTCCCCTCATTTGTCATCCTGGGTGACGTATGTATCAGTAGCGTGGCGTCCAAAGAACTCGATTCCTACCGGCTTGCCTAATATCAGGCATTTGAGCACCTTATTCTACAGCACTAAATGTGCATCGGCTTGCCCAAGGATTTCTTTTACGCCACGCCACTAGTATGTAGCATCATCTACCATTGGCACCTGTGTTGGCCAGGATAGCCGAGGAGATGCAATCCTGCCCGAGACACATAATTTTAATTTTTTTCTCTTCTAAAAAAAATTTCTATTATTAATTTTTATTTATTTTTGACGTGACAACGTCTTATAAATTGGTTTGCCGGGTGACACTTCAAGAAACTGCGTTACGCTCCGCTCACGTTATGCGCTCACAATGAGAGCGAGTGAGAGGCACGCGTCCCTTCCACTCGGGCATGGTTAGTCGTTGTCACGTAAAACTTTCGCCCGTATACCGACTTTACAGGCAACCAATTTTTTTTCTAATAAAATATTTAGAGGTATTTATTGCAATAAGTACAAAATTGTTAGCGATATGCGGGATTGGATCCCCTACTCGTGCCATTGACCGTACCGTAGCCGCGGCATAGGGTCCATTATGAAATGCGAAGTACATTACGCCACGCTCAATAAAGTCACTTAATCACAAATTGCCCTACACCCATTCCATACGTTACCGTCTCCGAGTAATAGGGATTCATTGTTTTGCCATGCATCCTAGAATTCGATATTTGACTGCTTTCTGGTTGTTTTTTTATTCTATAACTGACCTGCGATTGACCTCAGTAGCGTCTGGTAGTGAGTAAGGCAAGCAATACCGGTATTACTTGTATAGGCCGAAACCGCCGACGGTATTAGCCATACAAAAAAATACCGGTAAGCGACTACAAGATCGATGATGTAGCTCCGGTTCAGTAAATGCCTATTCACTCGTCTTTTGAAGAGTTCTAACTGTTCTAAGTTGTATTTAGCTAGATACTAGTGGCGTGACGTCAAAGAACTCGATTCCTACCAGCTTGCTTAATATCAGGCATTTGACCAAATTATTCTACAGCTCTTATGGAAAATGTATGCCATATCTGCACCGGCTTGCCCAAGCATATTATCTTTACGCCATGCCACTGCTACATACATAAGGTTAACTTACAAAAGGTCCCGTGAAGTATAGCGTGTACAGGCAGGTAGGTAGAGGAAGAGGCAGGTAGGGTAGGGGTGGTTTTAAAGTGTTCGGATTTAATCCAATCTTTAAAAGACGCATTTGCCTCCATAGACGCAACTACCCCGGTCGACCTTTTAAATAAGTCATCACTACTGTTGCATCTTCAAAACCGAGTACGGTTTAATGGGACATGTAGACACAAGGTAAAGTACGTACCGTAAAACGGGGTGACTTTAGGAAAAAATGGGGCTACTTTGATATATAGAATATGGTTATAACATGGTATTTATACTTCTTTATTTGGATGTAGTTTAATAGTTAGTTGCAAAATCAACCAAATTTATTTCGTATATTGAGTTTAGTAAAGGAAAAATCGATTATATAACAGAAAAACTGCTTTTGCAAAGTCACCTCTGCATTTTAAAGTAAAGGTTTACCAGTATCTCATTATACGACGCACCGAATTGAACCAAAACTAATGAAGATATTGAAACGTACTTTCTTTTTATTATTAAAGTCAAATTTGCTTGTGGCCGAAGTTCATTATCAGCAAGTATCTTGCATTTTAAATCGTCGCGTTACATGAGAATCGCGCTTTAAGAATACCTTCATTTGAGCGGTGTCCGTTTTATTAGGCATAATTTAAAAAAATATATGAAAACGCATAACAGTCTAGGCATACGATGATTGAGCATACCGCTTGAATGGTACAATAATAAAAACGCATACAAGTTAATTAGCATACCGATTGATTTGTCATACCTGAAATTCGCATAATATTGTTAGATGAGTGTTCTTGAAAAATTATTCCAAGTTTATATATAACCGTTGATCACAGAATCCCAGTTAACTTGGGTTTTTTCTTACTGCTAGGTAGTAAATGCTGTCTGAACCGAACTGCTACCAGAAAAGTAGGTTAGGTTAGAAGCGCGACCCTTACAGAAACGAATCACTTCCAGAAAAGTAGGTTAGGTTAGCTTTGAACTACGACTCAAACAGAAAAGAACTGCTACCGGAGATGTAGGTTAGGTTTGAATTGCAATCCCAACAAAACCGAGCTGGTACCAGAATTGTAGGTTAGGTTAGGTTTAAATTAAAATGCAAGCCCGACATAAAAGGAAATTCCAACGTCCGATTAGGCATTTAAAGTTTTAATATTTATAAAAAATTATGTTACACTTAGTCATTGTTATGCGTACCTATTAATGGTATACGAATTAAAACATGCGTTTTAAAATATACATTTTAATATTATGGGAATATACAATTGTGTGTAATAGTCCGCTTTGTATTGACATCCAATGTATGGGGAGGTCGCCAACTGGTACAGGAAGGATTCCCTTGGTACAGTTGTATATTGGGTCAACCTGAGCTGATTTAGCCCGGTATGCGTTGTCAAAATAGGAAGATTTGGTGTCTGCGTTTTAATATACCATTCATTCATTTGAGACCTACTCTTTTCCAGATCGGTAAACGTATGCCGCCAGGTCCTCTCTGCTGCCTGAGATTACAAAACTTTGGCTTTTTTACCACGTGATCAAATTACTTAAATCCATAGTAGTCGCCAGGTGACACCGCAAAAGCCCCTTTCAACATGGCCAAAATATCGGACACATCGAAAAAAGTATTCGCACATGCCATAAAAATGCCAGATCTAAATCACAGTATAATAGCAGTAATTTTTCTTCCTTCAGAAGATACATCGCGCGCTTGTATGTGTGCGCGCCGTGAATGAACGCACTATAGCTTGGCAACTTCGTTGGTGACACTCACATGTGTGCTTTTTGTTATGTGCAGCCGTAACTACTCACACAAGTTACCGCCAATACGAACGACGACCGACGGAAGCAGCCTCCGGAGGCCCCAGTTCGTGTTGGCGGTAACTTGTGTGAGTAGTTACGGCTGCACATAACAAAAAAGCCCACATGTGAGTGTCACCAACGAAGTTGCCAAGCTATACAAGCAAAGTTTTAGGAATGGGTAAGAATGCATGGATACGGGTCGCAGTCGCACACGCGCGCTCATAAAGGGCCGAAGTTGGACTACTTTGTCCGTCTTTAACATTCTCACGACCAGGCAAAAAGATTAAAACTACCCTAGAAACCGACAGAGCCCGCTACGTGGGTTCGTGAGGCCAATAATGCCATCCGAGCAAAAGTTACGAGCACCCGCGCCCGCTACGCGAGTTGATGGTCGTGAAAGTGTTAATACTTTGACTGAGGGAGGAGTTGTATGTGTGTGCCAGCGTTGCCAAGACAATCACTCTTACCGACCGTATGGGAGGCTGCTACGACTCTGGCAGTGCTACGTCGTAGCGATACAGGTAGAAGAACGCTACAAAAAAAACTTTTTACAAGATCCCCTTACTCTTTAAACTCTTTAAAACCTTACCCTTCCTGCCTATAGTATACGCTGTCTGTACTTTACAGGCAAGTAGGGTAGGGGAAATTTTAAAGAGTTCGGATTTGATGGAATCTTTAAAAAACGCATTTGCGCCAGAGGCGCAATTACCCTTACACACTATTTACAGATATTTACTTTACTTAAGAAACATGAACGAAAAAATGTAAAACAACAAAAAATCAGCACAACTTCAACGCTTTTTGCGTATTCTCATGCTTTGATTTTCAGTTAACAGGATAATTATTAACTTGAACTTGAAAGGAAGGACGGAAGGAAACCAAAATTGGCAGGGTATAAAAAAAATCAAAACATGTCTACTTACTTAGTTACTATATATTTTCCTCCTGAAATAGTGGCTCTGAGAATTGTAATATGTGTCGTTTGGCCTTTATTTGTACAATATCCTGAAGACAAGAATTTTAACTTGGAATTTTCAAGGTCACATAACTGGGCATTTTTCCTTTCCGGTGTATAAGTCGGCTTATTATTTGTTCGAAATGGCCGATGTGTGTTACCCTCAGAGCATAGAATGTGTTACCTATACATATGTATAAGAATGGCGTGGTCTCAATGTTTTCCAAGGTCAAGCCGAAGAGATTTTATACTTTTTTCTCAAGAGCAGTGAAAGTAAAATGCTTGATTATCTTAAAATAGGGTAAGTGTAAAAAACGCTCCATCTACATCTAAAAGAGGGCTCTATGTGGCGGCCCAAAATACTCTGACTTGGTAGAATCGGAGAGCATGGAGGACAATTACAAGGACTTTGTACAGTCGAGTTCATTTACATCTACACATAAGAGAGCACGCAGTGTGGGACGCCCCCCGGCTAGATGGAGCGACGATCTGCGCAGGGCGGCTAGCAGCAACTGGATGAGTATAGCTGATGATCGAGCAAAGTGGCACGTCTTGGGAGAGGCCTACGTCCAGCAGTGGACTGCCGCAGGCTGATAATGATGATGATGATATAAGAGAACAAAAATATCTGAACACGCTTTTATGCTCCTGACAATAGGGTCGTGTTGAGATATTTTTATTGCCGTAAGTGTGTAGATGTAAATGAACTCGACTGTACACTGTACATGTACCTTTATTTTGCATCTCCGTACAGTACTTTGTCTTATCTTGTGCAATAGAGTGTTAACATACATACATACCTACAGTAAATTACTTTCCGTCTCGATCCACGAGGAACTATGATGGTGTAACAGTGGTGGAAGTATAACAATCATTTTATCTCAGAGATACAGGTTTAAAATAGAGCAGTTTACGCTACTCTCTTTATAATCGCCATCGCCATACTTCTTCTCATCTCCCAACTTTCAGTAGGTATACAGACTGAGACAGTCACTATTCCAAATTTAAACCCTCTTGCAAGCCAGTCAACCTGTCATTTACAACCTTTACAAGACCGAGTAAGAAGAGAGAGACAAGAGACCTTTGAAAAGGCAAACCGGTGGAAACGGGTCCTGTGGATGCGCCACTACTAGGTATCTACCTACCACGGTTTCTACAAAATTCTACGTTAAGCGTTTTAAAAAAAATCCCGAGGTAGCTACTTTCTCAGAATATGGACTTTTAAGGGTTTTCTGGGTCAGAATCGATAGTACCTACTTTCGAACCTTAAATGTGAAAATATGTGGGTAAAATTTTGTATTGAAAAATATTTTTTCAATACGGCACTTTCATACTAAAATAGATACAAACCACAAGGTTAATTTACATTTTAACACAAAGTACTAACGATGCTGAGCCAGAAAAACCTCAAAAGTCCATATTCTGAGAAAGTAGCTACCAGTGGCGTGGCGTCCATAGAACTCGATTTCCATCGGCTTGCCTAATATTAGGCAGATCAGCACTTAATTCTAGTGCTCTTAAAGAAAATTGAAGCCGAAGCTGCTCCGGTTTGCCCAAGGATTTCTTCAACGCCACGCCACTGGTAGCAACCTCGGGATTTTTTTCAAAAAACACCCGTTGCGTCACGTAGTTGACGTAGCTTGATTCCGAGCTTTCGAAGCAATCGCGGGAACAACAGAGGTCGTTCAACTAGCACTAGATGCACTCAGCTGCACCGGCTGCAGCAAGCGCGGCCAACCGCGACGCCGGCGCTGTCCGTAACTGTTCATAGCTCCGATCAGCTGATCCGATCGGAATTATGGTTTTTATGACGCGTTAAGCCCCTGATGGCGTTTCCGCGAACTCGGGCTAGGTCGTTAGCGTATGTTAATTACTAGCGTCTGTGTTAACTATTGTCTGCTATAATTGTAACTATAAGTGAAGTGGATACTGTATACTTTAGCCAGTCTTCAGAGGTCTTAGAAAAATTAAGTAAAAATTCATTGATAATAACGGAATGAAATACAGTCGGCCTCAAAAGTAGCTGGACACTTTAGTACTACGGCCACGATACAAATATGTTCAGCAACTTTTAAGGCCGACCGTACATATATAGTGCTTCTACGAATTTCCTTATTTCTGATTCGATCGCGTAGAGAGACTCCGAGCATATTAGCTCTCTCCATGGCATGTTTAAGCTACCCTGAGCCGGTTTATTAATGCTTCTAGTGAAGACCATCGCTTTTCTAATTCGTAGGTCAGCAGTTCAGTACTGGAAACACACACTGGACACCTTGGTCTTGAGACATTGTGGGATTTTGGACGACGCGAGCACCATTTTCAGTTTGGATCAACTTTAACGAGCTAAATCTTACATCTATAGATACAAGAAATCAAAGCAAGTAGGTACATAGAAAAACCAAATACCAAACCAATATAAAACCAACATAAAACAAGAATCAATATCAAACCAGAATGATACAGAAGTCAAAGTAGATGGCAAAATTGAGGGCGCTTGCTGGGTGCTCCGGTGAACGAGTGGTTGAGTCGCTGGGCCGGAAATCCAGAGGTACCGGGTTCGATTTCCGGTCTGGACACAGTTGAGTGCCATTTAGTTTTTATAATATAACCTACTATTATTCTATGTACTTTGATTTTTTGTATCTTATATGTAACATAAAATGTGGTGTAATTTACCCGTATTAAAAAAACCAAGGAAGAGACAAAATGTTTCTTTCATATGAAGTATAGCTAAATCTTTTTAATTTTAAACTATTCCTTCTAATAATGTTTTGTAGATACTTATTTTGGTAGGTCTGACTGATCAGCCTGGACATTAGTACTGTATGAAGTCTTCAAAGCTTTGTTTGCCCGCAAACACCAAACAAGCACCAAGTGACGCAAGAGACTATGGATGGAGCTCTTTTGTCAGAAGCCAAGATCCTCTTTGATTCCCTGAGCCAATGTAGTTAATCAATGTCAAACTGAGAACAAAGTAGAAGAAGCATATTGTTTAACTAAAGTTTCCCGAAACAATTTAGCTAATAAAATAAAGGGTCAAGTCGATTTACGGACACTTTTCATTTATAGTGTCAATTCATTAATCTCCATCAACTGTCAATCATAATTTGTTCTCATTTGATTCATGGCTAGGATCAAGACCTCGTAAGTACTTGAATCTGATTTGATGTATGGTATGGACATTAAAAATTATCCTCCAAGGAAGTCAAATCTTGAATGGATATTTTCCCTTTTCTTTATCCTTCTCTTTGTTTTTTTTTCTGTTGGAATTCGAATTTCTAAACAAGTACAGTAAGCCAAGAAAATAGTCTACCACTTTTCGACTTTATTGCAATAAAGCTCAAAAGTGGTAGACCAACTTCCTTGTCCAACCGTATCCTTACTTTACAATTTAGGTCAGTTGAACAAAAGTTTTTGATAACACTATTTCTCGTTTATTAAATATGTTTAACGCTAAACCCTATGAAATCAAGCTCTGTAATAAGTAACAAGACGTCGTATAATGCTGAAATGTAGGCACTATTCCTGTTTTTAACTGACTACAAACAAGGAGGAAATACTCAGTTCATCGAGTCTTTTTCATGTACCTTTCGTTATGATATTTAAACATGCGGGGGTATAATTCCCAGGTGGTCCCATTATCAACCGGTAAAGCTCTGATGATGGGACCGGTGAAATCGATTTTTTTTTGAAGATTTTCTAATAGCTTGGTCGACTGAAGTAGCCAGTTGCTATGGGGTCTGAGGACTCTACCCTAACTCTAAAGAGCTAGGGCATGGTACGCCGGGGAAATCGAAGGAACTCTTCAAATGTTACAGACTCACCTATAGTGATTTAGGTGTTTGATTTAGTAATAGAAAATAGGATATCGCAATTAATAATTACTACTAATGATTTATAATAATTACTACTACCTACTTCATAATTTTGGCGAAAACAATAAATGTTCATCATGTGATGCAAATTGTAAAGTAAACAATTTCTACACGTGTCAGAACAATCAGCTTTCGAGGAACTCAATATAAGAGGCATCTGGCGTCAACAGCAACAATAGTGTCTTAATTTACTAGGAATAACAGAAATGAAAGTTGTTTTTATATTAAAGCCATTGTTTCTGCTAGTTACCCATTTTAATTGAAGGCCAGGTACTGTACTGCCTTCTAGTGTGTTAATTGTGTCATCTGATACTGCATTGAGTGCAACCGGAAGATGCAAGCTATCAAACTACTTATCTCTTTTCTCATTAAACAATGTTGGAAACGTGCAGCCGAACAAGGAGAGAAGTACCTATGGACCCTGTTCGACTGTCATACATACACGTACATTATAGCAGGATGGTGCCCTTTTTGTCTGACTGTACTTTTGCATGATTCTGCTTAAGTATCTAAAAAAAATTACAAATTCTAGGTTGTCATGACATAATCACTATAAATTGATACAGGATTGTCACTATAAATTGAGACAGGATTGATATTGGATAATAATGTATATTTTATCAATTAAAGAACAATATTATTTTTTCATCACACTTGCTCGAAACGAAAATGGTGTCATTACACGTAGGTTTTGCGGGCCGTAAATTACCTATTACGCCCTAGGGCGTAATGGTTTTCTTTTTAAATTTGAAACGCTGGTTCTGTTTTACTCTTATTTGTCATGTTCAAAGGAAACGCCAACTGACTTTTTTAACTTTTATCACTGAAATATTTATTTAAAGAGAACATTGCATGTAAACACATATTTCGGTAACATTAATTAAATGGTTAAATAGTGTATTTTGCTAATATAAAATCAACTAAAATGGCCGTTTTAGGCCTTTACCGCTATGGTTTCCGAACGTGACTTGACATTCGCATTGTCTGTGGACTGTCACTAATGTCACTTTCTGTTTTAAGATTTCCTCACAAGTGTGATGAAAAACATTGTGTGTGCCACGGGCGGTAAAGGAATTACAAACGAGTGTTATTAAAGCCCTCGGTTTCACCTCGGGCTTATAACAAACACTCGTTTGTAATTCCTTACTTACCGCCCTAGATACATAATGTACTATTACACCCTGCTGAACAATTTAGCCCTGTGACTAATACTTCATACATAATACACTCATACATAATGTGTTAGTAATACCTAGGGTCCCATTAG
Organism: Eudemis profundana; assembly: GCA_947034925.1. NCBI lineage: Eukaryota > Metazoa > Arthropoda > Insecta > Lepidoptera > Tortricidae > Eudemis > Eudemis profundana. The sequence continues at coordinate 16,175,734 of OX344800.1, forward strand.
TACCCTTTGCGTACGGAACCCTAAAAATGATCTTTTTCTTTAAAAATGACGTTTGATCATGCACTCATCCTTCATGTGTTTCCAGGGTATAAAAGGCCTAGTGTATGACATTCTCCAAGCAGCGAGATTGTTTTCTGTACAAAGAGAACATCAATCAGTTTCACAGTTGTTGCGTCAATGGAACCAGTAATTAACTTGATTGCTTCATTCTAAGTTCTGTTATTTCTATGCAAAGCACACCTTTTTATTGTATTTATTGCATTCTAGGAGTTGCTTTAGACTTCATCAGCGAGAGAATACCCGCCAGGCCAGTTGGTACCTTTGTTTGTAGATAAGACATCTTTTTTCCTACCTGTGTCCTTACGGCAAGCACGAACGCTTTGAACCAACCGCTCATAACAACCAAGATAAAACGCAAATAGATAAAAATCTAAGCAAAAAAACAAAAGATTTGACTACCTAAGTTAACACTTGAGATTTGCTTAAGGTACATTTTCTATAATCAGCATTTCGTGTTTGTAAAACAAAGTTCAACGTTTAAACAAAGACGACAGATTCCCTCTTAGGGAATAGCAGGAGGCACGTCTAGGTAGACGGTGCCGAAGCTGAAATGGGTTCCTCGGCGGGGTTTGGGAAACGGCAGGTCGATTCTGACCGTTCCAACGCAAGCTCAAACCGATAACTATCACGTTGACCGTTTTCCCTTATGAATTTGAAACTGAAGGAACGACAGAACCGTATATTGAGCGTATGGATCGATCCGGAGCGTTCGGAATAGGGAGGCAGGCCGGTTGCATTCCATTTCGCCGCGTTGCATTACGTACCTCGTGATTCCGAGAAAGACTGATGTCTCGCTCGCACAACGTATCCGTTGATATTGCCTATGTTTTGGAATGTTGTTCATTGTTTGTGCTCGGCTTGTTTTAATATGTATAGGAAAGTTAGGTCTGGACTTTTATCCCAGGCTCCGTGCGAGCTTTTCAATTGAATTAAATTTTCAAAGTGCCTACACACTTGCTCTAATATAGGTAGTAGAGGTAAATATGTACGTGTTTAAGAATTTCACGTCTACGGTGAATTACCTAATACATCTAGAAGTCTAGCCAGACCGTGTCATTTGTGTACAAACAAGGGGCAAATTAGTTGCGTAGAGTATTTTTCACACTGCGGATAAATTTATATGAGTTTTATAGTTGTAAAAAGGTACCGACTTAAGTAGTTTTTATTTTTATTTTAAATGCAACTGCCAAATTGCCAATTCTTCACAAAACCTTGTATAGGCTGGAAAAAATCTATGGGCCCTGGAGGGGAACTACCTTAAATCCTTTAGTTAACTCATTTTACTTAAAGGAAACATTATTTTATTTTAAAAAGAAACAAAACTGCATTCAAAGATTTTTCTAAATTCTCTTGGCTTTTGTATTGGAATTGATGGTAGGTAAAATAAAATTAATGATAGACTTCACGATCGTTTTTACTTGTAAGACCAAATGTTTATTAGAGAGATTTTATCCTGACCAATAGTCCTATCGATTAGTAGAATAAAATAGTACTAAGTGCTTATTTTTTTAATTTTTAGCTGGTTCGATTCCCGAGTGAGACAAGCGATTTTTTACTGTTAGGTAAATATAACTGTGAACAAGATGGTGTATGGGCGAGTGAGGCCGAAGAGTCTACTTGTCTTTGCCTTTATACCGATGCTTTATACTTTGTTCTAACGCCGTAGATGCATGCGCTTGTAGTTATACAGTGACATATAATTTGTAATAAAATGCAAATTTCATTACAACCGCAGAATGCACGTCGCCGAAGAAAAGGGAAAAAAGAAAAATGTATGAAACAATAAAAGTGTCGCCCTTATTCACCGGGCTAGCATACGCGTTGTTGTTGTTGGCTCCCGCGAAGCTAACAATAACTACAACAACCAATTACTGTTTTTATCGAGGAAATATATCGAGTTAGATATGTATAGAGGAAATATATATGGGGGCAGGGACGCATTTGGGGGAGGGCAGGCGGGGCTACTGCCCCGGGCCTCCACAACATTTCCCTAATAATTAGGGGCCTACATTAGTCCGTTAGGGGCCTCCGCTCCTTCGTTGTCCAAAGGTGGTGGTGGTGGTGGGGGCAAAGCGTGTAACGTTTTTCGCTTCGCAAAAATGTAATTTAGTGATGGAAAACATACATTTTCCATTCTATTTGGTGGTATTTGAACAATTAATTATACCATTATTGTCATATTACCAACTAGCGACCCGCCCCGGCTTCGCACGGTGTTTCTCTATTATATTATGCATGTATTATACATATAAACCTTCCTCTTCAATCACTCTATCTATTAAAAAACCGCATCAAAATCCGTTGCGTAGTTTTAAAGATTTAAGCATACATAGGGACAGGAACAGAGAAAGCGACTTTGTTTTATACTATGTAGTGATAGTGATATTGACGGAAGCTGACGTTGACGGCGTGTAAAGTAGGTCACCGCCACTTCTTTTTAGCATTCGAGGTATGTACCTATATACACTTTTTCCTTCCACCTCGATATATTTCTTTGGTTTTTATAGTAAGAAGGATTATAAATGCTGACGCACTCACATCGAGGCAAAAGCTAAAAACATAGTCAATCTAATTAATTTGCGGTACAAATTATAATTATAACATAAACCTATTCTAATAAAGAACTTTTCACTTCTCATGCTCGTTATGTATTGTTTATGCGCGGGTTGGACGGATAGCTTTTTATGCACTAGTTATTGATTATTTAGTACCTACAATTTTGTTATTTCCTCACAATCGAATTAAAAACACGAGACTGTAGCCCGTTTTGACATTTGTAGTATTTATAACCGGATAAACTACTCCTAGGGCTTGCAAATATTCGACTTTTTCAAATATTCGAATATTCGAATATGATTTTGTAGATATTCGAATAATTCGAATATTATTCGAATACTACCAAAAACTATTAAAAAATCGTTTTTCTTAGTATTTTTTGTGAAAAACATGTTAGAAGAGATATTTTTTACGCTGCGATTACCTTAAGACTAATCAAACTTAATTAGTCTTACTCAAAACCTATAAACCGACTAGGTAGATGAGGGAATTGCTTTGTTTGCAATATTTGCACTGTGGCATTCACTGTTATGCAGATGACAGCACGGGTGATGCCTCCTACACCGGCCGCGCCAATATTTCTCGGGATAACGTCATCGAGAGCCGTAACAGACTTGTGTCTGAAATTGAAACTTCCCTAAAAAAAGTTTCAGAATGGGGTCGACTTAATCTAGTCCGTTTTAACCCTACGAAGACACAGGTTTGCACTTTCACCGCTAAAAAGCTTACGTTTGTTTCATCACCTCGTTTTGAGAGCACCCCCACCTAACTGCCACAGCCACTATTAGAATCAGTGAAGTCCAGTTCCGCGGCCATTTAGAGGGTAAGGCTAAATTAGACTCTAAGAAGCTCGGTGTGCTCAACAGATCGAGACAGTATTTCACTCCGGTCCACCGCCTACAGCTTTATAAGGCGCAGGTCCGTCCACATATGGAATACTGTTCTCATCTGTGGGCTGGGGCTCCCCAGTACCAGCTTCTCCCTCTAGACCGCATTCAGCGGAGACCGAATCGTATCGTCGGCTACCAAGATATTTCAGATGGGCTCAACTCCTTGGCACTGCGTAGAGATGTAGCCTCGCTCTGCATCTTCTATTGTCTGTATAACGGGGAGTGCTCCGAGGAATTGTTCGGATTGATCCCTGCCGCATCTTTCCGCCATCGCCCTACGCGACAATATTTCCATCCTCACCACTTAGATGGTTGGCAGTCCACAATTGTGCGTTTTGCTAGAAACTTCCTGCCTCGCACGACTGAACTGTGGAATAAATTGTCGCCTGCAGTGTTTCCGGACCGTTTTCTCGTTTGCCCCCTATTTCATAAAAAAAAAATCCTTTGGGGGAGTTATGTCGGACTCACCCCCTCAGAAGGAGAAGACATACTCACTTAAACCACCTGGACCCGAGTTAACTGAGACTAGCAATCTGTCTAAGAGTTGGAGTCAAATATTTGCATGTACCCCACACGTGCTCCGTGGCATGGACGTTAATCAGGTGGGGCGAGACGGCCTTTCATGCAACAGAAGCGCCGGCCACATGGAAGCTCCGTAGACACAGTGCACATGCTGGTGCAACGTATCCACAAGCCCTGGTGGGTAGTTAGTTGGCTGAATTCCGCATTCATGCAACCTCTTAACAGGCTGGTTCAGCGTATAACCAGCCCCAAATCATAAAGCTGTCCCGTCGCCGCTTTTTTGTACTTTAACTAAATTGGTAGGTTTATCCTCGTAAAGCCGGTTTCCTAAATTTAGGATATTTTGCTGAAGTAATTTTCGAGGTTATTAAGATGAGAATAGAATTCTAATTTCATATATGCTCCCCTGCTCATCACCCCCTCATGGGCCTCACGAGGATATTAGTTTTAGAAATTTTAACTGACTGGTCCATGCTTCGAGAGATCCCAGAGCTGGCGCATACTTCTCCCAAAAAAATGTCCTTGCAATTAAGAAAGTTAATGACGCATGCAAAAAGAAGACCATGCCACAGGCAGCAGCTCAGCCTAGAGAGAATATTCTAGTTTTTAATTTAATCATTGGTTTTTATAGCGTAAAAAGTTACGCTGCGCTATTTTAGGTATATTTAGTTTGAAAAAATGTAATTGATTACTTTATCCTTCTTTATTATGTCCTTTGTTAGCATTTTAATTTAAATTCCATTTAATTTAAATAGGTAGTAAAATTATTCGAATATTCGAATACCTTACCAGGTATTATTCGAATAGTAAAATTAGCCGAATATTCGAATAATTCGAATATTCGAATATTCGAATTGCAAGCCCTAACTACTCCACAGCCGTCTGGGACCGACAGCCCCCCCCCCAATTCGGAACCCTATTACTAAGCCTCCGCTCTCCGTCTATAGAGTATGTGCGGAAAGAGAATAGGATTCATTTTGGGGGCGCTGTAATGCTTTTGTACCGTATGTGCCGTATTTTCTGTTCTGTGGCCATACTAGTTAGGTTAGTTCCGTTTTTCGCCACGCCTATTCACTTTCCGCACAGACTCTACCAGAATTAATACAGAATGCCCCAAAATAATATAAGTATTATTTGGCTTTGGCGTACATAAATTAAGAAAGAGTAATGATACGCAAGTAACCACGACAAATCACCACCTTTAACTTAATTTTTATGGTAATTCTTTGTTGCGTTTCCTAGCGTATTTATATTTAATATGGAATACTCCAAAACAACGAATGAAACAATTACTTACAACATCATGCAATGTCGAATCGACTGTGTACTTAACAATTATGCATTTCCTAACCCGACCCTGGACCGTGCATTCACATATACAATACGCGAGTCCATTTAGTCATTACGGAGTTTTACTTGGCTAGTAGACATGCAGGATGTGTTAGTGTCTATTGTCTCAGAGTTTGACCTTTCACTAGGAATGTGACTAGCTGTCAGTCACATACCTAGCTGTTTCTTCATTCCTCAAACGAACGGTTGAGAAGCCTTTGGAAACAATAAGTATATGGAAATAATGCGATATGACGCATTATCAAGAATGTGTAGAATGTGTAGAATTTAACAAATTCCCAACAGCTCATGAATCAACCCATCAAGCATAGTAGGTATTTCATCAAATTTGTTGAACAATCGTGCAAACGGTAAGTTCATCGGGGCAAGTGCGCCTACGGGGCAAGCGCGCCTATCATTTTTTTTTTCTAAAAGTACAGATAATATACTACAAACGACATCTTACATGCACGCAATTAACTAAAACGGAGAGGTTATTGTTGTCGTTTGTAGTACCTATTATAATATCTGTAATTTTCGAGATTTTCTATGATAGACGCGCTTGCCTCGTAGGCGCACTTGCCCTGACTGACCTTAGTGTATCTATTGCCATCGCAATTGACAGCCTTATGTTAAATTTGCTCGTGTTATTGCCGTCATTATGCTAGTGCAACCGCCGCGAAGGAAGCCGCCGAGCGGTGATTAATGTCGCGCGGTTATAGCGCACTTCCTGCGCGCACGCAGGCTCCCAGGCCAAGCCAAAACAGGCCATTCAGGCACACTCAGGCCATGCCTAAGTCGGGCCAGGCCATTCGGGCAACAGAACTCCGGGTTTGAAAGCTTTGAAACCGTGAAAAATGTTCATACAAAAATAGGGGATCGTACAGAAATAGGATAAGTTTGAGCGGAATGAGCAATTAATAAAAAATAAAAATTAATTGAAGAATAGTTGAAATTTTTGCTATCATAACATTATTACGATAAAAAAAGATCCTGTTTGACACTAATTTAGTACCTACGGCGTGCCGTCATTATAAACATGGTAGGTACCTACCTACTGGGAGCGTGGCGTCCAAAGAACTCGATTCCTACCGGCTTGCCAAATATCAGGCATTTGACCACCTTATTCTACAGCTCTTAAGGAAAATGTACGCCAAATCTGCACCGGCTTGCCTCGCGCCGGCGAGTATCGCAAATAGAGGCGCAATGAGCGTTTTTTGACTTAATTATACAACGTTGCATACAATACTTTTTCTACGACTGTGTTAAAATATAAAATACATGGACGTCACGCGTGTCTCGTCCGGTCTCTCCGAGTGTGTACAGCCGGCATGACAGTTGTGTCTATGGTAAACTTTTTTTTGATATGGCTGGTGACACGATGTGACGATAATTAAAATACTTTTTTTTTATGTTGGCATCAATTTATTTAATTCGGAAAGTTTTGTTTTTCTTATGAATCGTAGGAATTTAATTGTTTATTAAGTTGGTAGTTGTGAATTTTTATCGTGAAGTTAGAATTGAGCGCTTAATCCTTGACCTAAGTTTAACCTAGATTTAGAAGTCTGTGGATGCTAGCAATAACGTAAAGTGACTATAACGACACTAGTGCTGTTATGGGGAATAGAGTATAGACTTCTCTGAACTCATATTATGTATGTTCTTATATTAGTGTTCGTGACCAAGTAAAAGACAGATAACAGTACAGGAGTAGAAAAAAGTATATATTATGAGAGGAAAGGCGCTTACATTTGTCTACTTCTTTATGGTTTCAACTTGGAAAATTAGCTTATTTGGAAACTTTATTTAGTGGTTAGTGCATACAAATCTAACATACAGGACAATGCAAGGCACCAATCGTAACCACAGATTTATAACAAAAAACATAATTTGTATAAATGATGTTATTATTTTAAGTTTTCTGTTCAGGTCGGTGTTTTTAATTAAATCAATCACGTTTTACTAAACCATAACCAAAACTGCATTTCGTTTTTTTTTTACAATTTTTTGTTTTAAGATATCATCGTTAGAAAGTGATATTAATGTAACCCTGATTTGCATAGCAAGTTATAGTAGGAATGTTTGTATTCTCTTTATGAACATTCGGACACCTAATAATTATTCTTACTATACGACATTATTGCTTTTCAGCGACGATATCTTCAGATTGCAAACAGTTCCATGAACATCATAGCCATCTTAATACATTAATAAAATTGTATTTTTAAATTTAATTTAAAAGGAAGGAAGTAACTTATTAAATAAAGTGTCTTAAATATGCTCGTTGAAACATAAAAAATAAATAGCAACTTTTTTCACACCAAGTTTGATGTTTTGTAGTTGTGTGTTGTGATGCGGAAATATATAAATTACTACATATATAGATGCAAGAAGTCAAAGTACCTACAAAGAAAAATTAAATGAAGAAAAGAAACATCATGTTTCTTTCATATGTAGTATATAAATTACTAGCTTATGCCCGCGACTTCGCCTGCGGTGTAAATTATAATCAGGTAATTAGTATTCATAAATAGTTTCTGATATTTGTTGATAAAATGTGGGTTTTAAAATAATGTCATTAAAAAAAATCCTTAAAATATTGGGCCCAAAACGGAGCATCCGAAAATAAATTCTTTTGTGCCACACCTGGCCATAAAGTGGCTTTTTCCGCACGCTATGTATGCACGGTGACTATAGATCGAGTGTCATTATGGTTGTTTAGTCCCGCGTTAAACACTCTACTTTTCACTTTGAATGCGAGGAAAAAAACGACGTTCTATTACACAAAATTACAATATTTATTGTTCCGTACTTTCGGTATAAAGTTGCACTATACACATTAATTGTTGAAATATTGTGTTCAATACGATTAATGAACATTCGAAAAGCAAAGAAAAATTTTTCCGCGGTTCTTTATTTTTTTTTTTACCTAGTGAAGTCACTCAGGCTTTAAATGCTGGCATTTTTAGCCAACAGGTTCAAACGTGAAAACTACCTATTTTAAAACTAATTGGATCATGCAAAATAAAATTAAGTTACCCCTAATCTAGTTAAATTGATTTATATTCGTAATAATTTATCATTATTACTATATTAAATCGTTATTTCTTTAATATTATTGCACAGTTGTCTTTTTAGGTTATTTTCACACCCAAAAATTGTCTATACACAATCACTAAAAATGGCGACAATATTCCAACCACAAACACCCCGATTGGCTGTTTAGGGGTTTTCAAAGTCAATTAAAAAAGAATTACTTTAATCCCTAGAGATTAATAAGGAACTTTAGTCCCGATATACAGAGACTAAATTAACATTTTAAGAGCATGAGAAGTGAAAAAATGATATACCTACACAATACGGGAGGTAATAAAGAAAGCCCTCGATCGCATATTTACCTCCCGCGCTTGCAGCTCGGGCCGCAAACATCTGCTATCCCGGCCTTGCTTTGTTTTACCACCCTAGTTGTGTAATGTACTATTGTGCATTTAAAGATTATTTAAAAACAAATCACTTCATAAACTACCGGTTAATTGTGCAAGTGCACAATTTACTTATTGAAGAATACAAAGTTTCGAAACATCGTCATTACTCTTCTAATATATGCTTCGTATGGAGTTTCAAGCCTCATACTTAAAAAATTGCGCGGTCCATGAACAAACTTTCATTCAACCCGTTTTGGACATAAAATTTAATAAATCTTGAAATCATTTCAGCATTTTTTCATCGTTACTCAAGACATAGGTACATAAAGCTTACGAATTTTATTATTTTGTAACTTGTAGGTATCCACTTATGTCTACACGCAATAGCAACAAGACATATAGCCGCTTTTCCTATTAGTAGTATTATTTCCTCACAACCGTATACCTAGTTATCAACAGTGTTCGGATTAGGTAGTGCCATTTCGGGTGAATGACCTTAAACATTGAATATAACATGTATAAGACTTGGGATTCCGGGACTCGAAAATTTTCACAGAAAATATTATTGACATAATATTTAGGTACTGTGCAAAATTTAAAGACGCAAAAATAAAATTTAAACGTTTAATATGAAATCCCGGGGTTAAAATGTATAATGAAAATAATAACGTAATTTTTTTTTATATTTAAAACATCACACAACTATCATTACAGGCTTATCCTGCGACAGTGCGGAATATTTACATCTACTGAATTATAATACTACAAAATTTATAGGTACACACATTACATAATTACACAATATAACACAGAACATTTAAAAGCGTGACCTTTGTGAATTTGTTTATGTTAATTCGTCTTAATTCGTATTTGTGAATTCCTCGTATGTGAGTTGCATGGAGGCGGACACAATTTAATTTTATTAGGTATAAAATTTTCCTGGATTTCTAAATTAACTTATTATGCTAACATAAACACATACTACCTATTTCATTATTTAAATGAACTTTATACACTTATTTTTCATGTACTAGTTTTTTGAAGTTGGTTAAAAATAGCCATAAGCTAAACATATTCGCGAGTTAAGTACCTACTACTTTACTATCCCGTTTTGTATAATCGCCGAATCCGGGAACTTACATTATTAAAATTTAAAAACAAATTTTTAAGAAGCTGATTCCATATTTGCTTAACTTTTTCCGGAATTTTGGCAACTTTAGGTATAAAATCATCAGAATTTCCGATGCCTGTACATTTACCGTGCCTGTTTCCGGACCTACCACTACCACCTTACCTTACCGTTTCAATCGTTTCATGAATAGTTAATTGGTGTAAAGTGAGATTTCTGGGCTGGGTCCCTTAAAGATTATGATTACGGTTTTATGAACGACTGCATCTTGGTATAGATTTTTGGTTAACTGTCTGTGTTGTAATAGTATATTTAGGTTTTTACCTGTTCTACGCAAAACAAATACATAAACACACGCACACGTAAATTGATAGCGTAAATTGACAATTCGAACTTTAATCCATATTTGCCAACCCCACCTCACCCCGACTTACCCCGCGTCTTATATTTTGTTCATAAGTTGGAAATGCCATACTTTGATGGGTAAAATTAGATACCAACATTATTTCCCAGAACATTTGGCATTCTAATCAATATAATAATATTAATATATACCTATATATTGCGTTTTATCAGAATTATTAAATTAACCTTATCAATTAGGGAATTCCACAGCAAAAACTGTTAAAATTTTGGTAGATAAACGTTCGTTCCCAACCCAACTATGAATAAACAATAAAAGTCAGATAGTTACATGAGTAGTAAGTACCTATATAACATGAAACATGAAGAGACGTAATTATTTCTTAAATTTAAATATTGAGGTCTGACAAGCTTTTATTGTAGATACGTGAACGAGAAACAAGATTTGGTGCAACCCTACGAGTAAGCGGGTGGGAAAACGATGTTATGTATGTATTCGATTCGAACAGCTCTGAAGTTGAGTCGAGCCGGGCGGGAGAAACCTGCGTGCGGGCCTCACGGGCCCCGCCCCCGCGCCCCTCTCCCCGCCGATCATATGTTCGGCGCGCCGGCGCGCACCGACCGCTCACTGCGACTCGGGCACTCGCCGTCGTCGCAACGTCACGAACTCGTCCACGTCCCTCGCCCGCGCACGATCAGCTGTCGCGACCGACGCACCGCAAAGCGAGCCCCGCAATAAGCCGCAGTGCGGTGTGCCATGGAGCTGCTGTGTGCGGAGCGCGTGAGCCCGGGCAGCGGGCGGAGCGAGGCCGCGCCGCCGCCGGCGCCGGGCCCTCGCGCCGCCGCGCCCGACCCGGTGCTGCTGCGCCGCCGCGTACTCGACAACCTGCTGCGCACGGAGGAGCGCTACGCCGTCACCGCCAACTACTTCGGCACCGTGCAGACGGAGATCACGCCGCACATGCGCCGCCTCGTCGCCGAGTGGATGTTAGAGGTGAGCGCGACGCGCCGTGCCCCATGCCGCACCCACACCGCGACCGAGCGCACGCCATCTTGTCGCGCTCGCCGGCCACGTGTCCCGCTCCCGGCAGCGGCGCCCGAGGCACCAGTGGCCCCCGTATGCCCTAGCCACTGTCTGCCCCCCGGCAGCCCCCGACCGCCCACGAAACCCAAACCGCCCACGAACCCCAGACTCTTTGCCTGCTCATCATCAGCGACCATGTGTTCCGTTCTGATTCCTGCTCGGTGATAGCATGGTAACGATAGCACGTACTAATTATCTACTGGTACTAGCCTCTAATCTATTGAGAAGTAGGACTGGCGACTTTGTTTACACGATCAGCTGATTGTTGTTTTCATGGCTATGCTAGAATCTTATTAGAATATCTTTGAATATATTTCGTCGTTTCTAGGATTGCGACGATGTTGCGATTCGGCTTTGTTAAACGTTATTTGAATAGGTAGGAATAATTGCAGTATGTAGATAATATGCGCGCGAGGGGCCCCGCGGCGCCGGCGGACGGTCTATTTGAATAATCAGCTGATTTTGACACGCACGCACACAGCTGACGCCGGACGCGCTTTTATCTTTTACGAACGTTACATAGACACAAATTGCTATCTCGCATACAATACAAGCGCGGGATGGGTCGGTGGCCTCGATGACACGCGTTTTAATGATTTTAAGCCCTTTTTGAATGCTCAAGCGTGTAGAGGTAGTTAATTACAAATTCAATGTTAATGAGTGAGCCGCGCGATCTTCATTTTAAAAGGCGGGCGGTAATTAGTTTGAAGTGGTAGTGTATGAGGCGAGGATAAGCAACGAGTCGTGTAGTTGGATGGGGAAGGCAGTCAGCTGTGAAGTGCCGGCCACGTGGTCGCGCGGCGCGACGTTGGCGATGACGTCACGCCGCCGAGTGCGCTGCGCCGGCGCCGCCCGCCCCGCTGCGATGCACTAGGGTTGCTACTTGTACTTGTTTCATATTGATTACACGGATTCACTGCATAGATAAGTACAGTGTGAACAAACTCTTAAAGCGTGAGTCGGTACTTTAAGGAACATACGATAATATAATTTTAAGCCATGTTTGAGACGTACGAATTGACTAAGGAGACAAACCGCAAAATAGCCACACTTCCAAGTAAACCTCATTTCAATGTAATCACAATCAGACGTAGAATCTCGCGATCACGTACCTACCTACAGAGAGGTCAATGACACGACTCGATTATGCCATACCTACAAGAGTCTTTTGGACTTTAATAAATGATATTAGCTTAGGTAGATACTTGCACATGAGTAATAGTGTGTAATAGATTGGATGAGTTTGCACATGTTTTCTTTTAAAACGCCTAGGTATAAATAAATCACAATACTTATGTAATTAGTGTAGGTACGATTCCGCAGTGAATTTTATTAATAATTCCGACAGCAATTAACAAGACTGAAACAGGCTTAATTAAAGCTTAATTATAAGGAAAATATTCACACGATTTGCTTCCCTTGCGCAATATGTTTTTTAGCCTAAAGTTAGTGTGATAGGTACCTACCTTACCGACACATCATCATCATGAATTTAAGAGCTAGGCTCTTGTCGGTGGAGCAATTTCCATGTCTCTCTTGAGCCATTTCGACAGTTGGTACCTACGACACGACGTTCACCTTTTGCTTAATTTGGTACTTGTAAGCTGCCGTCCGATATCTAAAACTAGACTAACCTCTATACAACTCCATAGAGGTTAGTCTAGTTTTAGTCATAGGACGGCCAGCTCTTCTTGGTCTTTCTCCTCCCTTCAACTTTTCCTTCTATTATAATGTTTAGGTAATTCGTCGGGTCGTAACAGTGTCCAATCATTTTTCCTCTTCGGTTTTCAATGGTACCGACACATACATAAAGTTATTAGTTATAATTTCCAAGAACGATGTCTCAATGAGACTCGAGACGAGCTACGAATCAGCTGACGGCATCTCGAGCGTGGGACAGTCAGTCAGCTGTGCTGTCCTCCATTTTTATAGAGACGTAAGTGCTGTTAGCATTGGAATGTCGATTAAGCCCCTTTGGCGGTGTCATACCGGCCGAGAGGGTTATGGCCCGGCGTGCGAGTCGTGTTACACCGTGCGAAACTATGCGGGCACAATCCTCATGTATCCCATGACGCTCTCCACTTACTTCATTAGGCGGGTGTCGTTTGCTTTCGCTTTCCCTGCTTTTCATTTCACAATCCTAATCTCTATAAAACCGATTCCCACCGTCCGGATCCGACGCGCTACAATTTTCCTATGGGAACCGATTGTAATAGAAATGCTTCATACAGTTATTGGATAATGATATCTTGTAAGATTCCGTTTTCCAATAAAATCTGGAACGCTTCTCATAGGAACCCTACTAGACCACTGCATATAAACTGGGTGGGTAGTTCGTTACATTCAACGTTTGCAGCGATAAGGCGCATACACTGTAGGAACTCGGTATGCGACTCGATTTTATCGCTATGCGCGTATTTTCATTTTAAATATAGGTTATCAGGAATTCCGGATAATAAACACATAGCTTGGGTCCGTGCACACAAAAGCAATCTTCCGCTTAGGGCCCATTTTTTAGCCTGGAATTTCCATTGCCGATCAAATACATATCTGCCCTCCAAAATTTGTTCTATCAGCATATATTCAGCGTTTGTTCTTTCGAGCACGGAAAAGGGTGAGAATATACATTCCCCATGTTAACAAGGTATTTGTTTCCAGGTATGTGAAGACCAAGGATGCCAAGAGGAGGTGTTCCCGTTAGCGGTGTCGTATTTGGACCGCTTCCTGAGCATTTGCCCCGTTGGCAAGAGCCAGGTCCAACTCCTGGGCACTGCCTGCCTGCTGCTAGCGTCAAAGCTTCGCGAGCCAGGCTCACGGTGCCTGCCCGCGGACTTGCTCGTCTTCTACACCGCCAACAGCATCACACTCGCTGACCTTTGCGTGAGTACATATTTACTTAAGTTTCATATGGGGCACGCGCTTGGGATGAGACAAGATCGTTCAACAGCCAATCGGAACGCGCATCTGTAACGCAGCGCAACGCACACGCGTCCTCATTGGCTGTTAGATACTGTGTTGCGCGCGAGATATGTTGCGGCCGTCTTGTCAAAGTAAATAGACGAACAAGTAGTCCAACTTCGGCCGTTTAGGAGCGCGCGACACGTATTCACACAGACGCGCGATAGCACGTCTGTGTGAGTGCGATGCATACTGGAGCATTCTTACGAATTCTTAAAACTTTGCTTGTAGTGCGTTCGTACACGGCGCGCACACATTCAAGCGCGCGATGTACCTTTTGTGGGAAGAAAAATTACTGCTGTTATACTGTAGTCTTCTGTTAAGTGTACGGGTATTTAAGCTTGTAGGTACCTATGACTAAGCGTTTTGAATGGCGCAGGACCAGAGTACACTGCGACAGTTATCTTGGTCATTATGATGCTGTATCATGCAGTTATAGAATACTGAATGAGGTAATGAGAAGACAATTAACTTTCTTCTAAGGAAACAGCTGATCTCGTTAGTCATACGGTTCCGTGCGGTTTTTGCCGTGCTCACGCGCACTGATTTGCACAGACGAGGCAACTAGCTCGTGTCGCTCACTCTTGCGCCGGTTTCTAAGCCATATACCGTTCGAACATCCGTGAGAGATTGGATTCTTCATTTCTAAGCGAATAAATTTAATGCAGTTCGAGTACCATAGCAATGAAATTGAAGATACCATCAAGCGTCTAGTCGTCGTCACTAAAGTCGTCTAAACCTGTTCTCTCGTCGTAAAGAATCATCAGCCACGTAGACATTGGATTACGTTTGATGACTAATGTCATTTGACGGGTACAAGTTTATTAGCTACGCCCGTCATTACTTTTCATTGTTTACCGGTTCACAGGTCGTCTGACCTTCGAGATAGGAAGAGACATGACGTTATTTAAACTGACTACCTAACTACAAACAATATCGATTCTGTAGGCATCCAAATTTATCAGGTTTATGTAATTAAGAGGACATAAGTACCAGTGGCGTGGCGTCCAACGAACTCGATTCCTACCGGCTTGCCTAATATGAGCACCTTATTCTACAGCTCTTAAGGAAAACGTACGCTGAAATCTGCACCGGCTTGCCCGCGGATAACTTTTACGCCACGGCACTGATAAGTACATAACCATGTTCTGCTACTATTTTAGGATTTTCTAAACCACGAGCATTAAGTTCAATATAACTATTCTAAACAACAGGGTTCATAATGACAAACCCTGTTGTTTAGAAAGCTTTTAGTTATTGAGCATACATTAAGTCTAATGTTGTGCCATTACACAACATAAGACTAACTGTATGCTCTAACACTGCCTATACGAGTAGGTATATACTCGTACATTTCTGCTTATATTTAGAGACACCTACAAATTGCGTTCCATGAATAGATCCATGAATCATTAATTTTATTGCCCATACCGACATCGAGACACGTGGGAATTCCATGTCACATCTTTAAATCTGTGCCCTGTAGGTACTTTATCTAAGATAGAACGATAAAAGCTATGTAATCTATAAAATCAGAGCAGCTAACTGACTTGGTACGAACCAGGTGTAGCCCGGTTCTTGATTTAGAAGAAGAGTTTCTTATTACATAGTCATGAAAATGATTTATATTAGGTTCCGCAGACAAGAGACGTACCTACTACTACTAGATGTCTAAATTGAACATAAGCGAATTTGCGAAATAATTGGTATAATGCGCTAAATAGGGCAATAAAACGTGGTTTTGGCATGTGGCTGCTTTTCAGTTAAGATGAACTCTTCATTCTACGAATAATTTTTGTTTGTATTACCTTATGTAGGCTTATGCAGGCTGTTAGGTATAAATGTCTCAAATAGGCGCATATAAGACGAGTTGCGGAAAAGCCCGCGTAAACCTAAGTTACTTGTAGCTTTAATATAATTATTTAAAAGTATTCTTTAACGATACTGTTGTAATTAGAACAGTCGAGAGTTGCAATGATGCGTCTGATCTGATGACACAAGCTCTCATTTCTATTTCCGTTGCGGTTGGAGATTTTCCCACCGCTCCCACTACGACACGAGTCACCTTTGTCAGAAATAAACTTTATAAGAATCAAGTGTATTACAGATTATTAAAGAAAAACAGGAAAAGTAGGTAACTACAATTAGGGCTTATCTATGGCAGATTTAGTTCAGTGGAAACCGTTATCTAACTGTTATGCACTCGATGCACTAAACATTACCTACATTTAGTGACTTTACCAGTGTTAGCGTCGTGAAGTACTATGGAAGTATAGTAATTATCCGATCAACTGGGCTAATGTTGTTAACGAATACAATGCCATTGAGAGGTAAACCACAAATTAGGATAACGAGAATATAGTGTCAAAAAAGTATAACTGCCTTGAAAGATCATTAGATTTTAGATTCTATTTACTAGACAGTAAAGTGTAAATGCGGTTATAGATAACTGCGATCTTAATTTGTTTTGCATTTCACATTCGCCCGACGGTCTGCAAGTGCGTATTCCGTAGAGAAAAGACTTAGAGATACTATGAGCTTTCAACGGATTATCGGTTCTATGACCGTAATGATAAGGCGGCAAATACTTTCAAACAAAAAATAATAATGCATTTTGCTTTTACAGATTTAACGGGGAGCCAGGTAGACCGCCCGGGTTTACTCGTGTTACGCATTGTTATTTTTTTTTGGTGGTATTGTATTCTATCAATGGCATTGTTCGCTCAATGGCATTGTATTCTTTAACAGCATTAGCTCTCTTGAACGGATAATTTCTATAATACTGTGCAATGATTAGCAATAATTCCGCATGGTAAATAGTCGTACGTAGATATTACTCGTAAGTCGTAACCATTACAGGGTATTAGAAGGTCAGGCGGTTTTCAACAGAGCGTTTATAGTAGCATGATATCGGAAGTAGAACTACATACCAGTGGCGTGGCGCTGAAGAAATCCTTGGGCAAGCCGGAGCAGCTTTGGCTTAAATTTTCTTTAAGAGCACTAGAATTAAGTGCTGAACTGCCTAATATTAGGCAAGCCGATAGGAATCGAGTTCTATGGACGCCACGCCACTGCTACATACTTACTTGACTAGTGTGTATTAAAGTTACTTACATAGAAATATGTGACGACGTTGTAGAAATCTTCGCAAATAAAATGTTCATGGTGTCAGTTTGTGTATTTCTTCATTGTTCTACTTAATTACTCAAAGATTAACAGGAAAAGATTCCGTCCAGGAATAACTTCGCTTTGTTCTGGTTCCTTCTATGGTATCTGCATTAAATGTATATGCAACCCGTTTTTGGGTACAATAACGCGTTAACTTACATACATAAGTACATTAGCTTGCATACGGTATGTCGCGAGTAGGTATTCGGTGCAGCCGCGCCACCCGCGCGGGCCCCGCCGTCCCGTAGATAATGAGCAAGGCATCTTCGTCATGCGCGACCCGTTTTTTACCTAAGTGCATTCCACATGCACTCGGCTAAGACAATGCGACGGAAACGTTACCGGGTTTTACGGCATTCCTAGACGTGTGAACGCGGAGATTAGATACTGCAGTTAAATCTGGGACAGTTAGAAACGTTTAAGTGATTTGGTGCATGAAATTTCAGCTTATGTAAGCTTGAACCTTGCAACTTATCGGCCAACATGTTGCGATCGGACAAATTGTATGTACCGATGGGGAAGTCGACCACAACTATCCGGCAGGAGTGGTCTCGCCTTATCGGCCGACTTGTCGTTACGATTTGTCGGAGTTGTGGTTAAATGTATAGGAAAGATGACCACAATTTGCCTGCACTACTTGCAATCAGCTGTCTCGTGACCGATCGTACGACATGTCGGTGGTAAAATTGCAAGGTGTAGAGGCCATTAGTCTTTAACTCGCTTTGTTTGGAGTTGGATCGTAATTGCGCGTTTCTTGCGCTGTTAATTTGAGAATAATCGATTGCCGTAATGAGGTGGGCAAGGAGGCTGTATGTGGCAGTCGCGGAATGCGGCACAGGGCTGGCGGGCGCGGACACTGTCCCCGGCTCTTCTCGGAAGCACGAACGAGCCCCGCGTTCAATCAGACCAATTATCTATACAGACGAAGCAGGCCGCATATTTTTTCTCACGCCGCGACCGCCTCTGACCTTGCCCGACGCCATATCACGATGCGCGAAATCTCGTATGGTAAACGTGACCATTCATTTGAATAATTTTTCGCCATAAAACTATTCTTGCTCATTTGGGCTTGTGCCTAATGGGCCTTGTACCGCCGCCGGCTTCCTTTCGAACTTTTTCTTACATAACTTACTTTATGCCACACCTGGCCATAAAGTGTCTTTTTCCGCCGAAGTGTAGGCATAAAATGATGTACACAACACGGGAGGTAATAAAGAAAGCCCTAGTTGTGTAATGTACTATTAATTGTCTATAACATGTCCATAAATAAATAAGTAGCTTCATGTTTTGAGTCTACAGATACGTATTTCTTTCTAAAAGTGTGCAATATAATTTAGTATTTTATTAAGGCAGTTAGCGATAATCTTGAAACGTTTTCCAAGTGCAATTCCATATCATCAAAGCTTCAACCCGGTGATAAAAAAAAATGTTTTTGGCTGTAGCAACAATGCGATAAAAATCAAAAGATAATTTCATAATGCATTAAAATGTTTGCAATGGAAGATATTCATAAAATATGTACTTGTTAAGTGTCTCGTAGCATTATTAGTTAGTCGGCTAAGTGTAAACAACAAACTCGTAGCAGGCGCGTAGCAGTGCTACGAAATTCGTAGACGTTCCGAATCGCGGACTTACCACGTATCTATTATATGCATTTTATTTCTTAGTTAGAGTATAAACTCCCTATTTGGATTTTTCACTTATTAAAGTGAGATCGAGAAATGCTTGATTTATTAAAATAAAAAAAACGTCTCGTCTACTAGCACCAGACTGCATCCTCAGGAGGCGTAACGGTGCCGTCCCACTGCTTGCTTAATGAACTAATGCTTTGCTCGTAACGGCTCATCCAAGTGTAGCGAATATTAAAGACCTGCTTTAGTAGAGAAATCAAAGTTTTTTTGTGTTAACTGACCAACAGTAAGCAATCTCCTATTAATTGTGTTCTAATGGCCATATAGAACCTCAGGCCGCGCTCTTACAAAGGACTCGGGTACAAGCTATTGGCAACGTATATGATTGTGACGGCCGCGAACTCGTTCGGTTGGACCAAATGAGACAAGCAAAAAGAGCGCGAACCTCAACACTCGACAGTCTCGCAGCGACTCTAAGGTCCAGCAATAAAACATGCCCTCTCACGTCAGTACCGTAAACCATTATAATAATTAAAACATAACTTTACGACCCGTACCCAGGCCCGTCAAAAGGATGAATTTAATACTTCTTGCTTCGGAATTGATTTTACTGTTTACAGCGAGACACAATAAACGGCAAATTATAGTGCGCCGCAAACGCTGGGAACGCTGTTATTTATGTGCTAGTATAGGAGCGCTATCGTCTTCCATTTCCAAAGAAATCCGTGCCGTGGAGTCCCTATCTTTCTCGGTCGATTCCGATAAACGAAAGTGTTTGTATGGGACCTACTCCCTGCGGTATCGGATTTGCTCCACCGGCTTGATTGGAAACGCGTACAATGAGTGCTTACACTCGCGTTCGCTAATAGAAACAATTGATAAAGAAAAGCGTTTGAATATTTATGCGGCGAGTTTATGTGCTTGTTCTTGCCTTCACAAACGGTGCGTGAACTCCGCAAATGCACGGAATATTCGAACAAACCTATAAGTAAATTAGCTCAGGTGTTTGCCGATCTCACGCCGTTTCCCTTCAAAGTATTCCCACTGGTTCAGATGGACCACGATCTGTTAAGGTTAAGCTTTTCTTTATGTATAGTTTTCGTATGTACATTGGCGTATTGTTTCCCACGAGCTGTACCGAATTGGCGAGCGAGGAGGGCGAGGGACGCAGGATAGGAACCAGTCGCATTCCATTCGGCGGCCTTCTCGTGCGCCCGACCGCGCCGGCCTCGTCTCGCCGCTATCTCATCTCGTGCCCTCATGCCTCATGATAAACACTTTATGTGACTGTATTCGAGAAACCAAATTGAATAGGTACCGAAGCATGACCATTGAACGACTACGAAAAGCATTCCCGAGCGTTATCTTTGCGCATTTCACGTGTAATATATTTATTTTACTGAAAAACGTTTGGTTTTTGCGATTTTATCTTGCGTATTTCAAAAGTGCGAATAAGACGTTGATATGTAACAATAAACAAGTTGAAACGGCAACTATAATCGCACTAACCAGTAAAATTGGTCTTTTATTGCTCTTTTGTATAATTGAACAATTCGATGCTAAAATAATGTTCTAATGTAATAAAATTGCTACTATACCTGTTCGACGACTCGCCCATGCGGGCGGCGACCCTGAGGGAAGGGAAAATGAAAATTGTGTGGTAAAGACAATCCCACCAAAAACATTCTGTAAAAAAACTAGCCAAGTCTCGATGGAGCTGCTTGTTTATCTCTAAAAAGTAATGAAATCTAGACAAAGTCGTGCAAAGTCTAAGGATCCTTACTGCGATTTCTTTATTATTATAGTTAATGTTGTGTGACTTGGCCGTTGAACATTCGTTATACGTTAGTGGGTACGTTACTGTTTTTGGTGGGATTTCACTTATTTTTGTAGGAACGTGGGCATATTGATTTATTTTATTAGATTTTCTTATTTGACACAGTTTTTTCTTTTTATTTTTGGTTGGGCTCTTGTGTTTTCTAATCAGGGTCACCAGGTACTCCAGATCTTTAATTATCCTAGTTTTTATAGTTTTCCCTTTATGTGGCCATTAAACCCTAACTCTGTACCAAATTTCAGCTCTCTGAGTTTATGGGAAGTACTATGTAGTTTTATTCTGATGATCATGAGTGAGTGAGTGAGTGTCATAAATGCGAAACTTTGCTTTCGCTTAACTTCGGAACTATATGACCTACAGACATGAAATTTTGGATTTTAAGTATGTGATTATAGCTTACTGGATGACGAAAATTTCCGCGTTCTGGTCTTATCCAGAGGTTCTCAAATAGGGCCCTGAAAATGCGGCGAAATGGTTCCAGTAAAGGATGGTACGGCAGTGTTTGCTTCGCGCTGGACTCGGCGGGGGCACTGCAGTGCCCCCCGATTACAGTATCGCCGTATGATCAGACAATTTAAAGCGCAATATTCTTAACATATAATACCTCCCTTAGAAACGTATGTTAGTCATGCAGCTTGCAGGAATCCGCTGACGTTGGATCGTTACGTAAGATTTGATTCGGAACGCCTGTCACGTTTTACTCGCTCGCGGTAACTATACTATGCAACGCTTAGAACTGGCTTCCGATTGGTATCATTATTTTCTGCGTTATATAAGTTACCTTTTATTTAAAGTATTTTAAAGCATCGTACATCGACACAACTTTTTCCTGGGGCTTTGACTGGATCGGAAAATTCCGCGGTTTCGTCTTAAGTGTCACGCGACACCGTGCCATTGTTTGAATCAAGCGCTGCCACACCGTTGGGAGAAATTGGATAAAGCATGGGAACGGCGAGAGGAATTCCGCCGTGGCAATCAAAACGGGTGTACGTACATGCGGTGGAAACTCGAATTTACATGAACCATTTCGATGACCAGGGAGGAATTCAGTAACCGTAGTCGGCTGTTTGCATAGCTTGCTTTATTGGCTGGAACGTTCTCATAAGTACCTGCTTTCACGCCTCCTCCCGCCTCTACTTACCTAATTCCTAATGAAGTTCTGTCAGAACTCAAACGTTTACGACCCTGCATTCCATCTACTCGGGTTTGCTATAAATGTTACCGTACCATAATGTTATAACATTAGTATACTTATTTAATTATTTGCGATTTACGGAGGATCCGCGATGCCATTGCCAACAGCTTGGCAATAACAATATAGTAGTATAGCAGACAGTCGACATCGCCCGGGTTTGCGTGCGAGGCTCCGCGCCGGTCTGCGGTGAATGCTTTATGAGCACATTGTTCCGAAAACCTTATCTGGCGCTGCGACCAGCCGCTGAATCTTTCCATTTCGTGGTCGACCCGCATATTGGCCGCGAGCGCGACCGCCACACCAAAAAAATAGACTTAGGGCAACCAACAATGAAACAATGCACAATGACAACCACTTTATGCGAAATCTTCAGTTATCTTCCCTCACGACAGTTCACAAGACGAACGTAACGATCTTGTCCTTTACACTGACAAACGTTCTCATTTCGAATTCCTGTGATGAGACTCATTCATTCACAAATCTCTCTATTAAGATCTAATAAGGCCTATGCAGTAGCCCTTGGTGAACGAGTTCCAACTCTAAAGCGAGAGACAAACGATCCAGAATGCCTTGCGTGTGGCACCCGGTCGAGTACCGCCTCGCCGACCCCGTCGATTGAGTTAAGTAAACATCGAGTATTATCTGTCAACGGACATGCATCGCTTACATGTATGCGTGAATGTGTACACGAAATAATCAAATTATTCATAACTTGAACCATTCAGATAACGCAGGGGTATCACTGGAATTACGAGTGAAGTTTATTATTAATATTAATTAAATTAATCTAGGTCAGGTTAAAGAGAAAAGATAATGTAACCAGGAGGTCACTTGAGTTTAACTTTCTTGAATACCGAAAAATATTGATTCGTTTACCATATTCTAAGAACAATGGGTTCATTCATTAAGTTGTCTAGTTCTGACACCACAAGTTCGGAAGGGAAGTGAACTTAAGTGTACTTATAGTTCGGTACGTATTCGTTAGATGGAACATAACAATGTGCCTACCTACGGCTCGTTCCGGGAAGTCGAGCGAACTCGCCGTGTTTACGATTATACGCGACGGATGTGGCAGGAATGCCATTTTATTGTTTGAACAGCCACCGCTTTCGGCTTTTTAAGGGTTTTATTACGCTTGATTTTGAAAGAACAAAGGTGGGATTGAAACTGTTGCTGAGCCGAGCATTTCTCTCTTTAATGGCAAACTTCGTACCCTATAAATAGCGCAACAATGAGATTAAATATTTCAATAATGGGCAAATATACTCATATTTACAGACTTTTTTCTGCTAACGTCACTTGAGCGGAAGGTCTTAATAAATAGGAATTCTATCCTTGTCAACAGAGTTGGGAGCTGCTTGTGTTGTCGAAGCTCAAATGGGACGTCGCCGGAGTGACAGCGCACGATTTCCTGGCGCTGCTGCTGTCGCGACTACCGCTGCGAGGACTCGTCAATACTGACATGGTGCATCGGCACGCTCAGACCTTCATCGCTCTTGCTGCCAGAGGTGAGTTTAAACTTTATCACCAGGGTAGTAGCTCTTAGAATGCCTTACAGGCTTTTAACGTTGTGTATTTGCAGCCGTGACTCATCGCAACCCTATCAGACAACGTGGAACAATTGACGCTCTTGGCCGTACTTGCACGGAATAGAAATTCGAGCCGCACTTATCCACGCCTAATTATTGGCATCGGGAGGTTTTGTTCGAAGGCAGACGGTAATTAGCATCGAGAACCACGTCACGATGTCGCGCCTCTCGGCCTCCGGCGACACTTAGCGTTACGTGTCACTGAACTTCTTAGAATTTTATACGTTTACAAAATTAAAAAAGTCTATAACCAATAGCGTTTGAGAAATTTGAGAGGCGGTTGAACAACCTAAATAACCTAATGAGGTATATCTGGAGAATGACAGTATCATTGTCGCACGATTAGCACAGAATGCTGGAGAAATTGGACCGTTGTGTGCCTTTAGAATTTGTCGCAGAATTCATGTAGAGTAGCCGAAGACAATACTTAATTGTTCACATCCTGTTGCAGAAACGTTAATTAGCGCTAACGTCGAGGCGGTCAAGTTAGTAGAATAGCTGAGTGAAGTTTATTTACAAAGTGCAAGGGTTGTTTGTTGGTGCGGTGTTGGCGGGACAGGCGGTGTGTGTGGCTGCGCGCTGGTGCGCCGGCGCCTCCCACGCCGCTCGCCAGAGCGCATTCCAGCACGCCTCGGCTGCCCTCGCCCCCCGCCCTCACTGCCCCGCAGCCCTCATGGGATCATATGTTTTTGTGCAACGGTTTTTGTTGTTCGCCGCCGATGTCGTGTTGTTTTTGTTCAAAAAGTTCACGCTCCAGCTCTTTTATTTTACTAGCTCTCGGGTATCATCTCTCTTGTCGGGCCGTTCCTTCTACTTATAATCCCCGAGCCAGACGATGAACATTACGCTGGTTAATGGCGATATTCCGTTTACAGAATGATTGCCATAATAAAGTTTTCCACGGGCGCCTCCAGTTGCGGTATGACATTTATGAACGAGGCACGAGATGAGGAATTTTATTTTATAAATTATAATGTCACATGGCTTTTATTATTATGCGAGTCGAACAATACGGCTACCCTCGAGCCGAGGCCATAATCGCGCGCATAGTTCGCGGCGCGGGCGCAGGCGACCGAGAGAGCCCGCATTATGTATCATTATTTGAATGGCACAATTTACTCTGGAATCATAACTCGTCTGGATATTAAATTTGTAATGGGTTATTTTAAAGAGCATACGCGATGCGGAGCGACGAAAAGTTGTTTCGTTTCCAGTTATTCATGATTTTTTGTTCGCGGGCAGTCATATGAATGTTAGAGTGGATTAGTCGGGTTCGATTATTCGTTTTAGGGCGATTGGGGCGTTATCAACGGGCGGTTCGCACGCGCGGCGCCGGGGGCCCGCGCGGGAGTTGTTCCGGTGAGCAGCGAGCTAGGCCCCAGTACCGTCGCCCGCGCCCGTGGCCTCGGCCGAGCGTTCACCTCGCGAATAGACGCCGCGCTCGAGCCCGCACCTCTTCTATCGCCGCATCCATTCCACGTTCAAGGGCAAAACGACGATTATGTCACCGCTGATGGCTCGTCTCTAGCCAGCCACTTGCGGTTTCTTGTCGTATTCATAAACTTTCTTGGGGATATTAGTTTAATTCCCAAGTTTACAATAAATGACCGAAATGAACCTTGGAGGTTAACAATAACATGTGTTTCGGCGCGCAATCGATTACAACCTATCATTTATTGCTGGTAACGCAAGTCGGTAGGGCATAGTAGGACGTCGGTTAGTAGGTAATTGTTTAAAAGCTTAGGTAGCGTTCATATGGAACTTCCTCGGCACTTCCTCTGTGATGCCAGGCTAATGCGCTGGTGGCACTAATAAGGAAGATTGTACGAGCGGGGCATCCGCCGCGTGTGGGTTCCGGCCGTCCGGTCTGACACGCGGCAATAACCATAGCGGGGTAGGTACATACGATAAGTGCATACAACGGCCCGATTAAGGTACGTGAGAATAAGTTAGTAGGGTTAGCAAAGAACTGCGAGTACGTGGATGATAAGAAGGAGAGATTTGTGCGATTTGGCCTCATTGTGGCCGAACCGGTCGCCGGCGCGGGCGCAGACGAGGCGGTAGGGCTGTCGCTGTTTGATTAACATCAGATTATGCAAATGCCTCGAGTGAGCGGTCGCTCTCGTTGTTTCATCTTTTTTTCCGCTCGTTCTCTGCCTCCCTTTATCTCGGGAATGCCGACATGCAAATTAAAAAAAATGAAAATAAATCTTTTAAATGAGCTGAAAGAGTGTTCGATATCCCTACGGTCGGAATAATGGAGTCTACTTAATGATGAATGGGGCCCTTGAAGGCTTCGCTCATTGTGCGCGTCCGCGAGTTGCGGCCATTTGTGGTTTCTCGCGGCTTTCAATACGTACCTACTGATCTCGTGACGCGTGGGAACGAACTAAATTAAATTAGGTTCTCACCCACCTAGTCAGCGTATTTGTACGAGATCCCCTTCTTCTGTAACCGAGTTAAAGGTCCTTAGGAGTGCGATGGGTGCATTAAATAATAACAGTTCCACGTCCTTACTCTCATAACTCTACCAGTCTTTCCCTTCATTATTTTGCATCGCTCCCCAGCTTTGATCGTGTGTATATGATTAACTTCAACAGTCAGTTACGTTTTAAACTCTGGAGTTATAATTGAATCGCTTTAATGGTTTTTCCTGCAGATTTATCGCATGCGGCCTTGCTACTGGTCGACTATTACCATTTGTGAAGTTAGTTAAATTAGTTGGTTTGGTAACTAAGTTTTGAACACTTAGGTAACAGTCAGATCAGAATCCACACTAATCCAGGGTTTTCATTAACTATTTTAATTACAATAAATGAGTGTCATTGTAATCGCGGAGCAAGATATGTCAACTAGTCTACAATAATGCTGAAATAACACCATGATTCAATCAATTTGCCTATTCACTGACTAACCCACACAATTACAAGTATTATCGATGTTTAATCAGCCGCTGGGTCTTTGATAAAAGTATTCGCACACCTTGACACACGTCACAGACAGATATCAAGCCGGTACCCACGTTCACGCGATCACCGGACCACATCGGAGTAAAGAAACTATAAATTATGAAAGCTCAACCCGTAAATTTATAGGATCAAACTTTAATTAGACGGTGTTACGTAAGACAACATTATAGCAAACGAGTTTTATTTACATTTCATGTCAATTACCACGCTCACTGCCGTACCTCCATAATACTTGAGACGTCCAGACCTAAAATGGCTGAGCCGTATATACGTATAATGGTTTCGCCAAAGTATGTCCGTGAGAAATATTCGAGTGAATCGGTCGCGGGCGAGGCTCTGGAATGTGGCCGAGGGCGGGTGCCGGCTCCTTTGAGCCCTCCGAGAGGGACCGACTACCCGAGCGAGGGAGAAAGCGCCATTTCTTTACCGGATGTACCCAAACTGTATACCCACTCGCTTCGTACTGCTTTCAGCTACTCTTCATCTAACCGGATTGAAGAGCTGCTGATGAAAGATACATATCCATTGGAACTTTAGTTCTTTAAAAACGGCTTCTTGGTAATATTTTAAAATCGCTTACACATTTTAAATTGTCATTATACCTACCTCACGTATTCGAAGTTTTATAGGCCAGTGGCCATTGTTATAGGGATATGCACAGGAATAACTTTAATCTCCTATACAGGAAAATGCTCGCATCCGGAACGAGCATTATTGGTATGTTCCACGTTACATTGTAGGTTCCTAACCCGGTTTGTTATCGGCAGTCAGTATCAACAACAAGTTATGCAATTGCTTCTCCCGCTGCGAATTAAAGACGATTTGGCAAAATGACGCGGCGATTCATTTATCGATATTCGCACTTACAAAAGCAATACAGGTACCTTCGTTAAATGAGATATATTTGTCATTACCAACCAAAAGTTACCGATCGCCGCTTTCAATACAGTCAAAGTAACCTGTTGAATTAATACCAAACGGCAAAGTGGTAGGTTTTACTTAGGAATGTCACATAGGTTAATTGAGTTTCGAATCGTTGGGGTTTACAAGTGTTTCTTTTTGTTACAGATTACGAGTTTACTTTGTATTCAGCAAGTACGCTCGCCTCATGCAGCATCGCCGCGGCGCTGCGCGGACTCAGCCTGGACGGGCATCTGCCGCGCCTCCACGACCTCACAGGCATCGACTTGGTAAGTACTAGAGTCAAGAGATAAACACCACACTAAGTTCACAAGCATAACTTATTTTCTTAATCGCCACTCTTTTGTGGAGTGGTCGTGTTCATGGGTTACCCGCTGATTTAGCGATGTTTCTCCATCTATCTCTGTTAGTGGCTATCCCGGAGCATTCAGTGACCAATACTATTATTTAACCGCATCTCTTTTCTCGCAGGACTGTCTCCAAACGTGCCTCGAACAAATAGAAGAGATGGTGCAACACATGATAGAAGAGCGCCCTCTCTTGGCCCCAAACGGGCAGAGCAGGGAGGCCGCGGGGTGGACTCCCCCGCCCTCCCAGGACAAGGCGCATAGCAACGCCGCCACTCCCACCGACGTCCGGGACGTGCACTTCTAACCGCAGATCTGCCTCCCAGTGATGTTACAGACATTCAAAAAGGTGCAAGTACGAAAATACTTTAAACTAAACCTATAGTTATTAGGGTGCATAGTGATCCAGGACTGATACCAAGACTGACAAGCACATGTCTAAACGTAGGCAGGCGCCTACTTACTATAAGTATAGTACATGTATAGAGTAAGTTTAAGATAAGTATAGGCCCTGCGATTTTACTTCATTGACGCATCTTCCAGTTGTAGTAAATATTGTTCTTGAAATTACAATCTACCTCTTATTATTTAAGACAAAAGTTTTCGTCTGACCGCACGCTACAATAACTATAATAAGGAATAAGGCGCAGGCATACATTTTCATGCAGTACGTTTGCATGGGACCAAAGCATCATTTTGTTTTAAAAGTGATCTGATTCTAACTACAATTTACAGATAAAACGACTGTTATATTTAATTAATTATAATGGGACATACAGTTTCTATTCGGGTATGGTCGAGCAGAGTTGATTAGATGTTGAGAACAGTATCTATTAATCGAATTCCATAAAATTCATAAACTTGTTATACATATATCACGATCCATCAGATTCTACTTATATCGGGGGAAGGCAATAAAATACGCTTTTATATTTGTAAAAACTAATGTTACGTTCACTAATTTTATCATATTTATATACTATAGGCGCTACACAGAAAATCATTCATAGAACGGATATTTGATTGGAAGGATACCTTGAGCTTGTTGTATATGTTTCGGCGAGTGGGAGGGGTATCCGCGCGATGCGCAGGAGCCATGGCTGTATTTTTGTTTCCGCTCTCTCCAAGATTCTCTAAAAATAATTATGTACGTAGGCAAATAAATTCTTGTTCCTCTTTTAAGTATAACAGTGATGTTTTAGCTTTTAATTAGGTACGCCGCAGTAAGGCATCAACTGTAGGTTTATTTTTAACATTTAATGTGATAGTGTCGAAAGATGATTCAACTTCATATCGTAGTCACTTCAAGTCATAATATGTTAACTTAGAGGTACTATTTTGTTGGATAAATTAGGAAAATAGAAAAAAAATGTGATTTATTAAAATATCCTTGCTAGAAATTGTAATGTACCTAGGATAAGTGTGAAATAGGTAGCACATCGCCGACCGTAGGCTGAATTAGCGTAAGGGACATTGTTTTGCCTGTCCCTTACCGTAATTCAGCCTACGGTCGGCGACATAATGTTCGTTATCGTTCCTATGTTAGCAACTGTTACGCATGCAATAGTCGAATTCCACCACTATGTACTTAATATCTCATTACCAAAACTACAATAAGTCATATCCAAGCACGAATTACTGTTATTTCATAAATGTGATATTATACCTACCTTGTTATTGACATTAATATTAAGTTCTTTAGTTTTTCAGCCCATTTCTGAGACATTAAATCCAAGATAGGTGCTGACAGTAGCTAGTTTTATTTTGAACGTTATGTTCCTGTATTGGATCCGTTCGCTAACTTAAAATGAAAAAAGAATACTTATTTAAGACGTATGACTTGAATATTGCACAAATCATCCGAGTAACAATTTCGCGTTGGAATTTTAAAGTTCTAAGCTAACGAACGGAGGACAAAACAATAGAATTTTATCTATTGTCGTTTAACTATAGCTGAGACTGTGGCGAAAGGAATCCTACGTAGTCTATTTTTTATCGCACCTTTAATAGCGGTCACTATATACATATACTGTGCAACAAAATCCAGACTACGTCGGTTGCATTTCGAGTGTTAAGAAAACATTGTGCTCAGTAGAATTAAACTAGATTAAGCAAACGATCAGTCCAGTGTCTTCCATGATATTATTGAAGAAATAGGCAAGTACATACGTGAACCGTGAAGCTATATTGATTATGCTTGCGGCGACGCGCGCCTGTATTCTTCGCTGAGTAAATTCTATATGGTGGTAATTAGATTAAGCCATTAATTAATGTAGATATTTTATAGTTATGTAAATAGATTGTTTATATAAAATTATGCTGTAAGCATGTGGTGCCATAGTAACACTTCTAAAAAGTATTGTAAAATATTAGCACTTAAAATACTATTACTTATAAAATGTACCGTGTCCGTGTTCCATTTTATTCAGTACATGCACATTAGAATTGAATTTACGTTACATTTATAGAAAGTATTTCAGTTGACATAAATGAAAGTATACATGTTATTATTTAGTTTATATTTTGTATAAAGAAAGTTATGTGGGAAAATAATACGCATTACATAGTTAGTCTTATTTAATGCTTGGGTCTTCGGACCAGCTTCAAATATTTTTTTAAGAAATTTAATTACATTTGACATGAAATGTAAGAGGAAAATATATTTTTCCTAATTTTTGTATAGTAAGTTTTCGTTTGTATGATGTGGAGTCATACAGTTGAGGAATAATCAAAAGTAATGTTAAAAACATCGCAAATGAGTGCTGATGTCGTGTGATTGTAATTAGTGTAGGTAGTTTATTTTCGATTTTCTGGAAGTTCTGACTAGGTACCTATACTGAAATGTAAATAAAAACAATAAATATATACAAAATGAATCCATTGTGTTTTCATCTTAATACTTATCCTTCTCAGTATTAGTTACTGCTAGTTTATACCCACATTATATGAATTCTATAACTCGGCTCTGCTGTCTGCTGTATATCTAAAACCCGGACAACTCTCCAAAAAAGCTCCATAGCAGTCAGCAGTGTTTTATGCCGCGGCTACATTATCGGGATTCTGCGAAGGTTCGTGTTGGAGTCTCTTTCTCTGTCATATAAAAAGAACGAGACGTCAACACGAACCTTCAATAATGACCCCGATAATGTAGCCGTAGCATTAGTCATAGGACGACACCCACGTTTGCTGGAAATATGGAGCAACCATCATTTCCATATTATTTAGCTACCAAATAATGTAATAATGGCCTGTTTGCGTCTTGACAAAATTAATAAAAGGTAAAAAGAGGATAAAAAGTTACTTGTGAAAAGCTTATATAAAATCTAGCATAATTTATTCATAAAACTTTATTGATTATAAACAGAAGATATGGTAAGTTAGATTACCTTTTATAGACGTAAAACTCACTCGGGAACCTAGGTATGCATGAGATTAGGGGTAAGGTTCTATAAAACTGGACTACTCTGACAGTTTGTCTGCCTTACCTCTCACAAACCCTGGTTTTCATTAATTAGGGATAACGAGCAATAAAAAAGTGTGTAACAATGAATGAAATGCCATTTAATCGAACAAACAAATTTACACGTTCATATACAAAGATCCGCATTGCATTTGGACCACTGGTTTATATACATATAATATACAGATTCTAAACGTACTCACAATAATACTTATTGGTTATAGAGAACCTGATTATTTATAATTAAAGGTTATAAATGAAAAGGCACGCTTTAGAAGAGTACTTGTAGAATAATTATATCATTTAAATTAAATTAGATTTCTTAAATAAAACTACCTTGATTATCATGTCAATATTCTGCTATGATGATAGACAATAAAAAAGTATACCGAAAATTATAGAATACATAAATATTATAGAGAAGAATGAAACCTAGCGTTCATTAACAGGGAATTAAAATCAGTAGTGAAAGGAATGCATGTCGTAATGAAGAATTCGTAGAGAAACTGTTCGTCAGTCGTTCGTTATCGTATTTTTTGAAATAGCCTTACTGTTTAACCAATATCATTTTACCATATCTGTGACCATATTTCAGAAGCAACAAGTCTTGTAATTAGGGTGCACCGTACCGGTACCGCTCTGGAGAACCGAGATTTTCGGTACTGGCCGATAATAGAACCGGGACTTTTTTTTTCACGTCCCCGTTCTTTGTCGGGCTCAAAATACCGGTAAAATAGGTAAATTATCGCTAGCACAATCTTTAGGAGTCCCATCGAAAATGCTTTAATGGACGTTTCAAGGTTTTTTGCAGACTGTTACATGAAATTGGCTAAGCACCCCAGTGACGTCAGTCGATAGCAAAATAATGAGCACATTTTAGGAGAAAATGTTTTGCATCATGGCCCTTACAGTATAGCTTAGTGGTGGCAAAAACAATCTTAAAATAAATACACGTCTAAACTAATCTATTCCCTTTTCTACAAGTTTGCACCTAAGAACATCAATTTTCTGAATTGGTGTCCGCGTATTAATTAAGTCTAAAAATAAAACCGTGTGTTTCCCTAGTGGCTGGAAGAATCATCAGACTCACATGTGGACGACTTTGGGCGTACTCTTGCCCCGCAGCCAGTTCAGGAGGACTGTGGACGTGCTTTGAGACTCTCGAGCTGAAATATAGAATAATTCCATAAAGTATCGTAACCTTGGACACAGAATAAGTAATAGTACCTACTACGTACAGAAGTCTCTCTCACTCTTAACAAAACTGTCGTTCGGGTCCGACCGCCGGACGGAACGCACCGGATCCGACCGGTCCTCTCTATCGCATAACGCGTGCTAACGTGTGCTCTTTCTGGTCGCTGGCTAAAGCCCCCTCGCGGGGGCCTCAAGGCAACGCGGCGAAATCGAGGAG
Organism: Eudemis profundana; assembly: GCA_947034925.1. Lineage (NCBI taxonomy): Eukaryota > Metazoa > Arthropoda > Insecta > Lepidoptera > Tortricidae > Eudemis > Eudemis profundana. The sequence continues at coordinate 16,208,578 of OX344800.1, forward strand.
TGCGCCACTCCTGGCTTAGGTTTCATGTTACCATCGATCTTGTAGGAAAAGTTCGTATTTATCTTGCTGTCTCAATTTTATTAGCTTTAGTTTTAATTTTGAGATTTGACACTGACGAATAAAGTTTCATAATTATTAATGCACGTAAACATGTCAATCTGTGTTTGTCACTGTGTTGTTGTATGAGCTTTTAAATAAAATATAAATAAACAACGAAATCATTTATTCCAGGAGAAAAAAAAACAGTAACACATGAAAATCATCCACTACATGCTTCGTCAAACTTACTTAATAACGCATGCAAACCAAAAGTTTACCCGCAACAAGCATCGTTAATCTTAAAAATAGTAATTTAAAAATAAAACCCACTAAACACGCAAAAAATTAATAAATAATTAAAAATTAACCTAATAAACCACCACTCTGCATCATGCCCGATCCAAAAGTCCCCATTATGCTGGCAGCATTGCCCCGCTGAATGGCAATAGAGACTCGTTGGACCAATCAGGACCCAGAACGAGGATCATTGCCCTTCTCCCGCAGACGCCGACCAATCTCCTTAAAGAGCCTGAGCGCCTCTTCGCCCCAGGGGCCAGCCGTCTCCACGGCGACCGGAACAAAATCATACGCTGTCTCCAAGGCAGAGTACTTGGCGTGTTTTAATTTAGCGGCACTCTCCGCCGCAGAGCCCGCGGACCTCATGGTTTGCGTCATATGGGTAGCAGCAAAAGTGCTAACACACGTTGCATCCCATAAGAGGCAGCGCCCTTTCTGCCAAGGAACCAACGTGAGTCCGTCCGGTCTTTTGCCATCCGTGCGAGACACACCTGGATATACTGTGCACGGAGGTATACTCACAGAGCGTGTGGTGGGCCTGGGTCAGCTGGTGCACGGCCTCGGGCGGCAGGTTGGCCACGTCGCGGTGCAGCAGCCGCATGCCGAGCTCCCTTACTGCTGTTATACTGTGCACGGAGGTATACTCACAGAGCGTGTGGTGGGCCTGGGTCAGCTGGTGCACGGCCTCGGGCGGCAGGTTGGCCACGTCGCGGTGCAGCATCTGCATGCCGAGCTCCCTTACTGCTGTTATACTGTGCACGGAGGTATACTCACAGAGCGTGTGGTGGGCCTGGGTCAGCTGGTGCACGGCCTCGGGCGGCAGGTTGGCCACGTCGCGGTGCAGCAGCCGCATGCCGAGCTCCCTTACTGCTGTTATACTGTGCACGGAGGTATACTCACAGAGCGTGTGGTGGGCCTGGGTCAGCTGGTGCACGGCCTCGGGCGGCAGGTTGGCCACGTCGCGGTGCAGCAGCCGCATGCCGAGCTCCCTTACTGCTGTTATACTGTGCACGGAGGTATACTCACAGAGCGTGTGGTGGGCCTGGGTCAGCTGGTGCACGGCCTCGGGCGGCAGGTTGGCCACGTCGCGGTGCAGCATCTGCATGCCGAGCTCCCTTACTGCTGTTATACTGTGCACGGAGGTATACTCACAGAGCGTGTGGTGGGCCTGGGTCAGCTGGTGCACGGCCTCGGGCGGCAGGTTGGCCACGTCGCGGTGCAGCAGCCGCATGCCGAGCTCCCTTACTGCTGTTATACTGTGCACGGAGGTATACTCACAGAGCGTGTGGTGGGCCTGGGTCAGCTGGTGCACGGCCTCGGGCGGCAGGTTGGCCACGTCGCGGTGCAGCATCTGCATGCCGAGCTCCCTTACTGCTGTTATACTGTGCACGGAGGTATACTCACAGAGCGTGTGGTGGGCCTGGGTCAGCTGGTGCACGGCCTCGGGCGGCAGGTTGGCCACGTCGCGGTGCAGCAGCTGCATGCCGAGCTCCCTTACTGCTGTTATACTGTGCACGGAGGTATACTCACAGAGCGTGTGGTGGGCCTGGGTCAGCTGGTGCACGGCCTCGGGCGGCAGGTTGGCCACGTCGCGGTGCAGCAGCCGCATGCCGAGCTCCCTTACTGCTGTTATACTGTGCACGGAGGTATACTCACAGAGCGTGTGGTGGGCCTGGGTCAGCTGGTGCACGGCCTCGGGCGGCAGGTTGGCCACGTCGCGGTGCAGCATCTGCATGCCGAGCTCCCTTACTGCTGTTATACTGTGCACGGAGGTATACTCACAGAGCGTGTGGTGGGCCTGGGTCAGCTGGTGCACGGCCTCGGGCGGCAGGTTGGCCACGTCGCGGTGCAGCAGCTGCATGCCGAGCTCCCTTACTGCTGTTATACTGTGCACGGAGGTATACTCACAGAGCGTGTGGTTGGCCTGGGTCAGCTGGTGCACGGCCTCGGGCGGCAGGTTGGCCACGTCGCGGTGCAGCAGCTGCATGCCGAGCTCCCTTACTGCTGTTATACTGTGCACGGAGGTATACTCACAGAGCGTGTGGTGGGCCTGGGTCAGCTGGTGCACGGCCTCGGGCGGCAGGTTGGCCACGTCGCGGTGCAGCAGCTGCATGCCGAGCTCCCTTACTGCTGTTATACTGTGCACGGAGGTATACTCACAGAGCGTGTGGTGGGCCTGGGTCAGCTGGTGCACGGCCTCGGGCGGCAGGTTGGCCACGTCGCGGTGCAGCAGCTGCATGCCGAGCTCCCTTACTGCTGTTATACTGTGCACGGAGGTATACTCACAGAGCGTGTGGTGGGCCTGGGTCAGCTGGTGCACGGCCTCGGGCGGCAGGTTGGCCACGTCGCGGTGCAGCAGCTGCATGCCGAGCTCCCTTACTGCTGTTATACTGTGCACGGAGGTATACTCACAGAGCGTGTGGTGGGCCTGGGTCAGCTGGTGCACGGCCTCGGGCGGCAGGTTGGCCACGTCGCGGTGCAGCAGCTGCATGCCGAGCTCCCTTACTGCTGTTATACTGTGCACGGAGGTATACTCACAGAGCGTGTGGTGGGCCTGGGTCAGCTGGTGCACGGCCTCGGGCGGCAGGTTGGCCACGTCGCGGTGCAGCAGCTGCATGCCGAGCTCCCTTACTGCTGTTATACTGTGCACGGAGGTATACTAACAGAGCGTGTGGTGGGCCTGGGTCAGCTGGTGCACGGCCTCGGGCGGCAGGTTGGCCACGTCGCGGTGCAGCAGCCGCATGCCGAGCTCCCGCGCCTCGCTCTCGTGCCGCAACACCACGTCGCGACTATGCTTCACACTCCGTAACTCCGATAACCTGCACAAGTGGGCATATGATATGATAAACCGTCGCACAAGTTTTTCTATTATCAGGCCTGTGTGGGCACTACTGGAGTCTTGTGAAGCAGATTTACAGAAGGATTCCATAGGAGGGAAATAGCTAATCTGACGTTACTGTTTTACTGCTATCTAATATCTTGAGTGTAGTACGCTAAGTTTGTAGAAGTCAAAAAAAGGTTTTATTTAAAACAAAACATTTTTTTAAATAAAACCTTTTTGAGTTCTTCATATGGCAACATCAAAAGAAAGAGGATTAATTAGTCTTGATACTTGGCAAATATCTTTTCGTTTAATCAGTATATGTGTCTACATACCTACTGAAATAAATTTCGGAACACAGTTGGAACTAGATCGATGTGTGCAAGAATTTGTCTATATTACCTACTGAAATAAATATCTGTGTCAATATTTATTTCAGTAGGTAATATAGACAAATTTTGTAATGAAGGGAAGAATTATTGCCAAATACCAATATTAAATAATCCTCTTGCTGTAGTTCCCATGTAGTCCAATAAATATTTTTTAATAAAACCTTTTCGACCTCTGCGAACTTAGCGTAGTCGGACTATACGTCCCTTTTAAAAATGACATCTACCTAATTATCTACTAATATATACTTTCAAAATACCTGCATTTAGAATTAATAACCACTTACTTGGCCTGTAACTTTGGTTTTTCTCCGTCAGGGTCGCTCATACTGCTGCTTCTGGAGGACTGCCCGCGGTGTATGTCCACGAACGGTTGCTCCTTATCCGCGCTGAAACTCGGCTGCTCCACCATAGCCTCTTGACTAGAACTGGTCGACACATCCAATCCGGCAGCCACACACTTCGACTTCATCTCCTCGCAAGAGCGCAGGCTGTCAGACAAACGCAATTGTAGTGTGTCCCTCTCTTCCAACAACTGTGTAAGTTCCATTGTCAGCTCTTCGCAGCGGACGTCTCTCTGATGCAACATATACAACGCCAAATCTAACTCGGCTCTAGGAACAGCGTCTAATAAATCACTGTTCATTGCATCCTCCGTTGTCTCGCCTTCTACCGGAGGCTTGGTGTCCGAAGCAAACCTGACGTGTTTCTCTATTTTACCGCTCGCTAAACGCAACTCATCCTGGAGACTAGCAATTTCGTCTTTCAATGTTACTATTTCATACTCTTGATTCTCTAAAACTATCTGGGTTTCTGCAGCTTTATTGGAATGATCTTCTAACATTTTGTTTAAATCTTCGAGCTGTTTATTGAGATTGGTACATTCAACAATTTTGTCATTCAAAGCTTGAGCCAAATTAGTTTGTTCGGCTTCATACTCGTTTCGTAATTTATCAAAATCTTGATTCTTATCGTGCATTTTCAGTCTAAGAACTGCCAATTCGGATTCCTTTTCATACGTTAAGTCTTCAACCTTCTTTTCATAATGCATTAATTGTCTCCTAACATTTTCAAACTCTTCGTTCCTTTGAGTTAATGCAATAGTATAATCGTGTGTTTTTTGGTATATCTCACTATCTTTCAATTGCATCTGACCGTTTAGTTCAACAATCTTAGATTCCGCCAACTGTAACTTTTCTTTCAGTTCCAACAATTGTTGTTTTATTTCAGTATTAGCTTCTTTGGTCACTGCCAATTCCGTTTCAAGACATTGTATCACTGGTTTAAAGCCGGCGGTATTTTCTTGATTTCTGCTTATGACTTCTTGTAACTGTTTTTCATATTCTTCTTGTTGAACTAATAATTTATTTTCTTGCATATGCCTTTCGTCCTCCATTTCTGACCGCAACATATCTAATTGATTAATTGCTTCGCCATATTTATCTTGGAGATTATTTAAGTGTTCCTCTTTATCTTTCAACTTATTCTGTAACGAATTCACTTGTTCCATAGTGACCAACTTATTTGTTTCTTCTTGACTTGACGACTGGACATTATCTAATAGCTGCTCATACTTGGCTTCTGAAGCACTCAATTGAGCTCTAAGTTCATGCTCGGTGCTTTGGAAATCTGCTTCTCTTTGAGCTAAATGTTGTTTCCAAAGTTCTGCTATTTCGAAACCCCGCTGATCAACTGCAGTCGACACCGACGAACGTAGCTCAGCTACAGTGGACAACAGCTGATCATTTTCTGTGTTAAGATTTTGGAGTTTTTCGTTTAGTTCTTTTAGTTTTAGTTCATAGTCTTGTATTTGAAGGTGCAAGTTACTATTTTCATCGTTTTCTGTTGTACGTTTGTGAAGTTTTTCGTTATATTCACTAATTTCAAGTTCATAATTTTTTATTTTATATAAAAGGTTATTGTTTTCAGATTGTAACTCTGTTATCCTATTATTAGCATCATCTAAACTAGATTGCAAATGCAATAACTGTTGCTCTAGAACGATACATTTCTGATTAACGGCGAAATTATCCGATTCATCAGATTTGATTTTATTCTGTAGTTCTTCCTCATAATAAATTAGTTTTGATTTAACAGATTCCAGTTCCGTCATTAATGTGGCTGTTTTGGATATAGCATTACTCTCATCAAGCTTTAAGGATGTTATTTCTTGTTGTAGTGTTTCATTTTTCAAAATTAACTCTTTTTGATTTTTATTAGACAGCTCTTGTAATTGTTCATACGCAGATTTAAGCGATTCGGCATTTTGAGTAGCTTCATTTAATTTAAGCTCAACTTCTGCCAACTGGTTACCTACTGTTTCAATATTATGAGACAGGGCAGCATTCGTACTTTTCAATTCATCTAATTGTCTACTTAGACTCTCGCACTTGTCGCAAATAATAGGTTGTTCTTTTAATTGTTTGGTTAATTCCTCGCTCATAGTAGCTTGTTTCGCAATCAATTCTTTATTTTGACTGTTTAATTGTTCAATCATTGAATGAAGTTCATCATTTTCGTTTTCAAGTTTTTGTATTTCATTATTAGCCTCTGCTTGATGAGCCTTTGAGTCTGTAGCAGAGGGTTTGTGATCTGGCGAATCTTTTATATCTGCTCCCCATTGCAAAGTTGACATTTTATCATTAGCTTCCTTAAATTTAAATTTCCAAAGTTCTATTTCATTATCCATTTTTTCTTTCATTTCGGTTAATCGATCATTAGCATTATTAAACACCTCATTCTGTTTCTTTATAGCTTCTTTCTCTCGTTTTTCTTTGTTTAGTTCTGCATTAATTTCTTCCAACTTCTTCTCCAGATCTTGAATATTAATTCTTAATTCATCTTCTATGGCAGAGTCCAAAAATGATGACTGTGATATTTGCTTTGATATTTTAAGTTCCTTTGTTAACATATCATTAGCACCTTTAAGTTCTTTTAGTTTCTTCATCACTTTAAGTAGTTTAGTATTGCCAGCTTGAACTTCGGCTTTCAAGGTATCATTATCTTTCTTAAGTTGTTGCAGTTGTTCTTCCAAATGAGATAAACCTGGTGTTACATCTGTTCCTTCTTCACATTCGCCTAGGCCCCAACCTTCATCAGAATTGAATGGATCCGACTCTTGCGGAATATCTCCTTCTTCCTTATAGCATAAATAAGATTTTTTAGAAACAATTTCAGGCTCAATAACTGCTTCGCTTGAACTGGTATGCAAAGGAGCAGCCTGCTGTTGTATATGTTCAGAAGTTTTTACAGGCTTTATTTTTATTTCAGGTTGAGTAGTGGGCACGTCAGGAAGAATTTGAGATTCAAGTAATGACATGTCGAAATGTTTTGTCTCACTTTTCAGTGGTTCAATAGTTGATGATATGACCATTCCTTCGGTTTTAGGTATATTGATTTCAAAGAACATTTTCTTATTCTCAGACAGTTGTTTGATTTCTTCATCTTTTTGGAATAGGAGTATCTGTAAATGTTCATTATTTTGACTTAAGGCATGTGTCTTATTAACAAGTTGATCTAATTCAATTGAACTACTTTGCAGTTTAGTATTTAAATCGGATATATCATTCTCCAATTTGTATATTACAGCAGCGTTGTTAGCCTGTAGGGATTGTATTTTGTTGTTAAGGTCCACCGTTTCTTGGTTTTTGTTATTAAGCATAGAGTTAAGTTTATTTATTTCATTGATATATTGCTCAGTATAATCAACAGACTGAGCTTGCTCTTTCGTAACAGACTTTTCACGTAATTCTTGGTTAATTTTAGTCAGTTCTTCTACATTCATATTTAATGCATGATTATTATTAATATATTCTTGCAGTTTTATGTCTAAGTGATTTATATGCTCACAAGTTTTCTCGTATTTTTCACTCAGCATTTTCTTTTCTTTGATGGCATTTTCAATCTGTGTATTAAATTCTGTTTCCAGCTCTTCAACGTCATGTTTTCTTTGCAATAAAAGAGCCTGGTGATCCTGAGTAACCCGTTTTAATTGATTTTCAAGCTCATGGGCTTGCGATTGGTACTTAACAGCATCTGACTCAGCGGAATCGGCTTTGCTGGCTTTATCGGTTAATGTATTACAATATTCCTGTATATCCGATAGGGAGGTTTTTAAGCGAAGGTTTTCTTCACTCAAATGCTGTACCTTAAATTGTAATTCTTTGTTTTCACTTTCAATCTCATGTAACTGTTTCTCAACTACTCTATCGTGATCCATTAGAACGGCTAATCTGATTACCAATTCATCTTCTTGGCTAGTGTATTCGTTATAAGCTTTATGCTTTTCTTGTAATTGACTTCCCAGCTGATCAGCTTTGCGTTCTAGTGAGTGACGTCTATCCTCCATGGCAGATATCGTATCTTCCAGGCGACAAATGCGACTTTTATATTTACTTATTTCGGAATCTAAGCTCTCCATGTACAAATCTCTTTCCTGCAATTTAGCGTCGTACCCAAAGCGGACTTGGCTAATTTGTTGCTCTTGGAGATTAAGTTGACTCGTCAATTCTTCAATCTGAATCTGCTTTTGATTTAATTCTGTTTCTAAGCTACTAATTTTCGTTACGAAATTAATGTTATTCTTTTGTTCTATTTCAAATTCAACTATCTTTTTATTAAGGGCTTCTACTTGATTCTTGAGTGAATTATTTTCCTCGTGTGCAGCATCTCGTTCATTAGTCAGTATATGAATTGAATTATTAAGGTTTAAAATTTCATTGACTGCATTTGTCAATCGATCCTGAGTGACTCTTAACTCAGCGTGTAAATGTTCGATATGATTTGCGTTTTGCTGTTCTAAAGATAAGTTTTGAGTTTGTACTCTTATCAATTCTTCTTCAGCATGTTTAAGCTTATCTTGCATCAGTGGTAAGGACTCTATTTGAGTCAATAATTGCTCCAGTTGTGCACTCTTCTCTTGAAGTTGTTTCTGAACTTCACTGAACTCTACTTCCAAAGCAGCATAACCCGTAGTCTTCTTTTTGAAGTTAACAGCAAACTTCTTCAATTTCTCCATTAACTCCTTGTTTTTATTTTCGGCAGTAGAGAATTTTTCTTTTAATTCTTCTTTTTCATGCTCAATTTGTTGAAGTTTTTGGTTTACTTCTTCATATTCCCTACTAAAGTTTGTTGTAACATTTTCTTTTTCAGATAGACTGTTACGTAATTTCTCATTCTCGATGGACTCTTTTCTCAATTGTAACTTGATTTCATGAATTTCTTCATCTCGTTCTTTAGATTGAATGGTAATTAAATTCATTTCTTCTGCATGATGAAGTTGTTGTGTTTGTAATTCTTTAACAAGGAACTGCTTTTCAGCCAACGCTTCTTGTAGCTTTTGCAATTCTGCATCAAGGGAGGTATTTTTAGCCTCAAAGGCGTTTTTCAAACTCAGCAATTGCAATTTTTCTTCTTCGTAAAGTCTTAGTTTTTCTTCATAATCAGCCAGTTTCCTTTGGAAGGCTGTGATTTGTTTATTCAGGGACTTAATAAGATCTGCATTTTGATCTTTTGATTTTTCTTCTTCAAGTAAATCAACGGTTGATTTTAATTTCTGAGAAACATCATTAAGTTTAGTAATCTGATTGATATATTCTGCAATTTCCTTGTCTTTTTGTTGCAAAGTATTACTATAATTAACTAGTTGCTTTTCATAGTCAAGTAACATATTTTCCACTTCATGTATCCTGGCATCACGAATATTTATTGCATTGGCGTACTCATTTTGAATGCTTTGTAATTCAAGGTGCAGTAAGTGATTAGCTTCTTGCAATTTCAATAATTGCTGTTCCGTGTCAACGTCCTTTTTAACTGATCCCAATTCTTCTCGCAGTTGCTTATTTTCTTCAATCAAAACTTTAATCTTGCTTTCGTAAGTGGCATTATTTTGTATAAGTTCGTTTTGTTTCTGTTGTTGCTCTTCTAATGACAAAATTTTCATTTGGCAGTCTCCAATTTCGTCTTCCCTTTCCTTGATAGTGTTTTTCAGTTTGAGTATCTCTTTGGTTAACTGTTTAACAGATTTAGTTCTACTAATAGCTTTATCGCCAGTTAACTTATCATCGTGCTGTGAATCGGATGCTATTGCTTCAGCAACATCCTCAATACTGGATGGTTTAGTGGCCTCCACACTTCCCTTGATCATTTCAACGCGTTCTCGTTTCAGCTCTTCGATTTGGTGATTAAGCTCTTCAGTCAAAGCTTCAAAATCGGATTTTTCTTTTGTCAAGACATTAATATTAGATTCCAACCAGTTGCACCTCTCTGTCAATTCTACGATGGTTTTTTGAAGTGAATCATTTTCTGAACTAATATGTGCCATTTTCTCCATCACTTCTTGCCTTTCCTGAGTAAATAATTCAATTTTCTTATTTAATTCTGCACTTTCTTCAACTAATTTCTCTATGCTCTCATTGCATTCGGGAGTAGTTCCTTTGTATTCTTCGGAATTGTGTGGATCAACTTTGCTTTCAGATATGCCCTTATTATACTGTTCAAGCTCAAGTTTCTCCTGAGTAGTTAGTGATTCTACTATTTCTATAGATTCAGCTGAACTGACCTTTTCAGCACTAAGTTTTTCAAGTTTGTCTGTTAGTTCAATGTTTTCTTGAATGTAATGTTCTAATTTGTGATTTATTTCTTCCTTTTCCTCTTGTAATAATTTTATTGCGTCATTCAAATGTTCCTTATCAAGCTTAAGGTTTTCCATTATGAGTTCAAGCTCTTTCCTAGAAGCCGTGAGTTCATCAACCTCTTCCTCCAATTGAACAGATCTCATTTCAGAACTGACTTGTTCGCTATGTAAATGAGACATATCTTCCAACTTGTCCTCCATCTCAGCATTCTTTTGTTGTAAAACGTGTAATTCTGAAAATAAAACGTAAATAATGAAAATAAATCGATGACAATAAGCCATCATAAGTTTTAGATCTTGACTACGTTGAAAGTTTCTAAAACCACTTTGTAAAAATTCATGAGAGCAAGCAATATTTTAAAATCAATAAATTGAAGGTTATATATAATAAATGTTAATTTTAAACTTTATAGTCTAGAATAACATATTTATACGTTAATTTAGTTTACCTTGGACTAAGTCAAATTTCTGCGCTTCTAAAACACTTATAGATTTTAATCTTGCTTCGGCTAAGTTCTCCATTTCCAAAAGTTTTTTGTACACGTCTGACTCTGTCACTGAAAAAATAATCATGGATGGATTAAAATTAGTTACGTAATACAATATTTTTTTATATCTCGTAGTTATAATCAAATATATGAATACATGCATGAGCGAAACTAAATCTAGGGGCTAAATGTGCGAAACCCGAGTTAACATATTTAAAGTTATGTAGAACACAGCCAAGATGAAAACCAGTTTTAACTCAAAACTTCGCAATTTTTATAAAACTTACATCTCCCGCTGTCGTAGTCGACGAGATGCAGCTGCAGATTACCCTTCTCTTCCTCTAATTCTGCTACTTTTTGCGTCAGTTGATGCATTTCTTCATTTAGCTTTATTATTTCTGCATTAGAGTCGGAAACTTTGCTAAAGTTATCAATGGTTTTCTGCATCTGTTTAATTTTTAATTTATGGTTTGATTTCACCTTTATCATATTCTTATTTGCAGCTTCGATTTCATTAGTGAGACTTACAATCTGATCTTGGGCTTCTTTGAGCTTCATTTCCAGGTCTTTTGCAGCCTCAGAACTCGATTCATCGCTGTGTCCTTCAAGAGACGGTTCAACAGTTTCCGTTTGTTCTGTTGAGATTCCAACATCAAGTGTATCTACAGATTCTTTCGCTTTTTGGGCGGTTTCTTGAAGTTCTCTCAAAGAAGCTTCTATTATAGAATTTGTAGTCTGAAGTTCGGAAATCAATGTATCTTTTTTAATGATTTCATATTCTTTGTCTACAATGTCTTTGTTAAGGGACTGAATTACAATTTCTAATTTTGACTGATCAGTTTTGGTAGATTTTTTCTCTGCCTCTGGAGTTACTGGTTCAGCAGACATGTTGCTCCAAGGAGATTTCGATTTACCGGCTCTGCCACCTTTGCGAGTTGGAAGAGGACTTTTGGTACTTTTACTGGGAGAAGAAGTGACAGTAGATTTGGATTCGGGAATATTTTTCAACAAGTTATTTTCTAGCTCCTTGTTAGTTTGCCTTATTTCACAATTTAATTGTTCCAAAAATTCTATTTTCTTCATCAATTCACTTACATCAGTTGTCTCTAAGCTTCCCTTTTCTTTCTCCGCTGTTTCGATTGGGCCTGGTGAAAACTCTTGTACGGGTGCTTGTGACATCACCTCAATTTGCTCTTTCAAAGACAATATTTCTTTGTTTTTAGACTCAAGTTCTTCAATTAGCTTGGATTGATCAACACTGATTTCAAATCTTGAATTGTCTAAAATGGTTTTAGCTTCCTCAAGATTCCTAATTTTTTCGTCTTTTTCCTTGAGTTCTTCAGTAAATTTGCTCTTCTCATGATTCCAGTTACCTTCAATTTCTATGAAATTCTCCTGCATTTTTGTCATTTGTTGCCTCGTGTCTTCAAGTATAATCTGCAATTCTTTTTCTAAAACAATAGCAATAAATCAGTTAAATCCTTCACACTCGCATGTATTTAACAATATTAATGTAGAAGCTATCTTACCTTTTTTATTAAAGTTTTCTGACATAAGTACATTAGCTTTATTTTTGGCTTCGATAATCTGATCTTTTTCATTGATTTTTTCTTGCAAATCCAAAATGGTGTTTTCCATTGCCTTCATTTTAACTTGGATTAAACTTAAGGCATTTTCTTTTTCTTTGATTGTGTTGTTTAACTGTACAACATCACTAGTAGCAAAACTCTGGAACATAAAGATAATTAAATCATTTTATTAAGCCATCAAATCGATTACCTAAAAGATTAGAAATGAGAAGCTTCATCCTCTTAACTCCAATAATAGTTTAGATTGATCATGTACTAACCTTTTTAGCTTCAAGCTTTGATTCTGTAACTGATTCTTTTTTACTAATTGGTAATTTATACATAGGCTTTTTGCTGATCTCCTTGTATTGTTTTATTCTTTCCATAAGTAGTTCTTTCTGCTTCAATGTATTTGCTAAACTTTCACTGATACCCGGAACTGCAAATTTCAATTGCAAATTCATTTTTAACATACAATACAACACACATACATAAATATGTGTCAAATAACAAAAATAAATCTCCCAAGTGATAATCCCATGAACTAAACAGAAGCCACTTCTGTCCCAATTAGTGATGTGCCTGAGAATATTCCCCGAATTGACCGAATTGTAGGGGGAACTGTAATAATCAGTGCCAGATAAGGGTGAGAAAAAATAACTAAACTTCACGCGAGTAAGTATCATAGTGGTCAACACTACCTAATTCCGTGAATCTTATAATGATCAATCCAGGTTTCCTGGGATTTACAAAATGTTTGTTTTATAAATACTTTCCTTCATAAATAAATGTTAATTATCTTGTGGTAGTGTTAACCAATTTATGGTGCTTACGCGCGAAGTTTAGGTATTTCTGCGGTGCTAGTCTAAAAGGCGATTTTATTGTGTGTGTTTTCTTAGTAAAACATCGCTTTTTAATCTAGCATGGCAGATTTAGGCCCCATTTAGATGGGGCGAGAATCATTGCGGCGATTAATCAATCAAATGTACTTATTGTACCAGGGTAGCCCACAGTGTAATCAAACTTGCATACAAGTTATCGCCCCATCTAAATGGGGCCTTAGGGTTACCCTAATCCAATCGGCAGTGACAGATGTCAATATTAACATAAAATTTAAAAAATGCAATCTTTCCTACTGTTTAAGGCTTCTTGCACAGAAAGTGTGGTGGATGTGTCCGTAGCAACTGAGTAGCCGGTTCTCTCGCTCACGGTGGACGCCATCTCCGACACTGAGTCATCAGGATCATCATCTTCTGTGAAACAATATTTGATTGCTTAGAAGATCATTGATTTACAAGATATCAATATATGGAGCATTCCATGGAAATGTTATTTTTTTTTATTTTATTTGTTCATGGAGAACCAACAGCCTTAAAAACTAAACAACAACTAAAGTAGTAGTAGAGAGCCAATTATAGGAACTCACTTATGGTATGGTATGGTTATGTAAGCAACACTATCTTTTTAATAGGGATGTAACGATACCGATACCGATATATCGGTATCGCCGATATATCGGTATCGCCGATATTATACAACCGATATTTGAAGAATTTGCTGTATGAAAAAAAACTGCAAAAAATAATTTCAATTTCTGACTTAATTTATGTACTGGTCTATTCTATTACCTTGTGCAATGATAATTACTATGTTAATTAAATCTTTGGTTCTTAATAAAAAAAAATGAATTTTGAGTTGACAATTTATTATTTTTACTTTACACTTTCAAGGTTGACTCTTTGGTAAATATAGCCAGTAGTCATTGCCATTAGTTATAATAAGGACATAAAAATATCTGAAGTTCATACTTCATTATTAAGCTAAGATATCGGTATCGGTATCGGTATCGCCGATATTAACTACTATATATCGGTATCGGTATCGTATCGGCAAAACTGTGTATCATTACATCCCTACTTTTTAATACTCTTGATGTGTAAAGTTCGGAAGCTGAATATTTGTATGATAACATCATAACTTAGCTTTAAGATTGGTATTGTTTCTTAGCAGCTAATAAGCTTTGTTATGTAAGATACCATAGCATTATGTAATTAACAAAAAGTAGATGTTTTCATGGAATGCTCTATATATTAAAAAGATAAGAATAAATTAGTTTTTAGTTAGTGTTTATCTTTTTTACACATAACATTCATACTATTGTACCTCTCAAAAGCCTCAAGCGTCACAATGTTATACTCCGTAAAGTATGGAAATTTGAAACTTTTGTATAGAACCATAAAGTTCATGTTTCCATGCAAGAGAGAGTACAGCACACTGATTCACCGTGACAACTAAATCAATAGCATTAATTGATTGGAAAGCCATAAAACCATTGTAAAAGTGTAAAGTTGGTTAATTCAAGATGTTTAGTTAAATTAATGTACAATCAATCAATTTAATTTATAAACCCTTTAACTCATAAGCTACTATAGTCATTGCATTAGTATAAGATACATAATAGACATATCTATAACAATGCAGAACAATAGAATGTCATTGTTAGCCACAAATCTAAATTTACTAATAATAAATAATTATTCAACTTTGACTTTGCAAAAAAGTAACCACTGGCTAATTACAGTCAATCAACTATAAGAAACTAAAAAGGTAAGCCGGAGGAGGAGGAGAAGGACGGATGGAGAAGATCTTCAGCTTTTTCTAAATCAAGGGCCAAAAAAGTTTTTTTGCATAGCAGGCTGAATCAGTATTTATGTTTCTTTTTTTATTTGCGTTTGTGGCCCGCGGGCCGCAGGTTGAAGACCTCTGAGGTAAGATGAGATAAGAATGTCTAAGTAAATTAAGTTATAATGTAAATGTATCTAACCGAAAGGTCGTCCCAAGAGTTCAGCAGTAGCTTTCCGGTGTTCCTTAATCCGTTTTGATACAAGTGCAGCATTTTCCAAGCACTTTTGAGCTCTTTCAAACTTGATTTGCCGTTCAGAAGACGAGGACACTCGCTGGTGCGTCTAAAACAGCAAATTTATTATATATTCATGTTTGTTATTACATTTTTACATGAAAACCATTGTTTTTTATTTAACATTCCATATGAGAAGTGTTATTAATATAAAAAAATTATTCGACAATAGTGTTGTATATTTATAACGAAGCATATGGATTGTGTGATATCCATGCTCCTCAGGTGCTTAGATAGTGCAAAACGTGGAAACAAGTTGTGTCAAGGACGCGTACCACTTTCAGATTAAGTAAATATTATAGTGTGACGTACCTTTACACTCTTTACACTTCCTGCTATACTGGACACTTCACTGGTTGCTACTGCTATATTGATGTCAGGGGCCTCCAGTTGGCCCGTCTCGGGAATGTTATCGACGTTTTTATTGTCAGACATTGCTCGCTACACTCTGCTAACATTAATAACGGAAATATACGGCACGAGTAAATGTAATAGCAGACAAACTCGGGGACACCCCCACGAATAAAATAAATTAGTATAAACGGGACAATTAATGATAAACAAAACGTAATAATATTTTTGCCACCACCACCACTTGCTATTTCTTGAACTGACGTGTCAAATGTTGAAATGAAATACCGATTCGATGACATCTGTCAATTTAAGTTCCGGTTTTATCTGTTGCTAACCACCATTTGTTTTATCCATTGTGATTGCAATTTATTATTAATTAACCTTGAATAATCCAGTAATATTTTCAAAATTAAATGAAATTATTAAAATATTTTTGTATTGTCAAGAGCCAGTAGAAAAATTACATATATTACCGCGTTCTTAATACTGCCTCGAATATCTTTCAATCATGTATGGTGTTGCCAACTTAGCACATTTTATCAATTTAGCATATTTCTAATACATTTAGCACTACAATTTTACATTTTTAGTAGTCTCTAAATAGGATGAATATTATTTAGGTAGTATACTAAGATTAACTGCCAATCAAATAACCTTTAAGGTAGCATAAAATTATAATATATGCCTTTATGGTTGATAGATAGCTCTTTTTTATAAATCACATTTTTGCACCTCTTTAAAAAGTTTGGCATGTTTTAGCCTTTTTTTTTGGATATCATTTTAGCTCTAAATAAATTTCAGATTTGGCAACACAACTAATGTCATTAATGTCATACTACCTATCTATATCCATCTATCCATCCATACTGTGTAATATATTTAGCTGTCTAATGAAAAATCACATCACATTTGAATGGTATTGAATCCCGTAGTAAATTGGACAAAGTGATTCAAGTATATGACGTTCCTATTTGTGTTGATATTTTAGACAAAATTAAATGGCTTCATCACGCATTCAGGTATCTATCTCATCTCTTCAAGTTTCATCATCCTATATATTTGAGTTTTGAGGTTTTTCATTGCCACGATCTAATCGTATGTTTTTTCAGTCTACTGCGCGGTATTTAGCTAAGACGTTTAAGAAGAAAGGCAGGTTTGATGTTGGAATAGCCGCTGATTTGCCCCAAGCGTACAAAAAGTTTTGGCGTGAATGGAAAGTGTTGAGACCTGCTGCTGTTCATTTCGTCCCCCAGGAGGGTAAATGGAAGCGGGACGAGTTGACGGGGGAAACTCTGCCTATACAGAACGTCAATATTCCTTTGAAGCACCCTGCTGAAATAAATGAAGGAATCTGGGGCGGGGAAGCTGTGATAAAAGGTTATTGTGTTTATGTAATGTCATTGTTTGCCAACATTACTTTGTCTAAACTACTGCGTAGTTTTTGTTCTAAAAGTATATTATGCAACCTAATGTTTTTTGGACTGAAATGTTTTTGATTTTAGGTTTCCAAAAACGAGACCCTCATAAGCGCCGTGTGCCCCACTACTGGGTACCGGTGCTGAAGCGCACTGTGGTCAAGTCTGAGGTCCTCAACACTCATCTTTCAGTGACTGTTACTGACCGAACTATTAGACTAATCAATGACCACTACGGTTTTGACCATTATCTGCTCAAGACACCAGCTTGTGACCTGGTGTCCATGCTAGCTTTGAAATTGAAGAAGCACATACTGACGGAACTGATGAATGGATGTCCGAGATATGCCTATGATCCTGCGAAGCAAAAGCAAATTTATGAAGAATATAAAACCTACTTGTCTTCGGTAAGGATTGGTAAAATTTCAGGTCCATCCAGCTGGTCCGCTGTTCACTTTGAGCAATCAGTGAAAAGTCAAGGTGGCCCTGGCCAAATGACCTGGTTCGACCCCAGGCGTTCAGGCCCCCACCTAGCCTGACCAAATCGAGGTGGACCGGGATAAACGACCTGGTTCGACCCCAGGCGCCTTTGGCCCCCACCCAGTCCAATTCTACTCAGGGTGGTCCCGCTAGTGACCTGGTTCGACCCCAGGGAACAGCACGGCCTGCCACCTGGTCATATAATCACTATGCCCAATAAGGGTTGGAGCTTGTCAGTTAATAAAAAAAGGTCCATCCATAAAAATATGCTATTTTATTTTTGGTGCATTCAGCATTGGTTTAATCAGTCATCAATGTTGATGGAAATGTATTTTGTTTTATAGCTTGATACATTATGTTTGCACAAAACAAAATTTTGAGTAATTAATAATTGAGTTTTCAAATGATGCTAATAGAGGATACTGGATCAATGGCCGATTGTATGTTTTTATTAGGGATGCAACGATACCGATACGATAATCGTATATCGGCGATTATCGTAAGCCTTTACGATCATTCGTTATCGTAAATATTACGATACGATATTTTTACGATACATTTATTTCAACATTTTTAAATTTTTACTGTTTCGGGTGAAACGAACGAACAATTTCTGAACGCTTCGCATCCGCACTATTGCCTAGCGGAGAATACACACATGATACAGAAGAAATTAAACCATAATTTTCAAAATTATTTTATATTTTTACGTACTTTACTCAAACACAAAATCAACTTAATTATAAACTGATCAAAACACGAACGCGTGACAACAAATGGCGGGGAGATGAGGCGAACCGAGCATTTCGGATTGCACCCGAATATAGCTAATAACTATGATCGGCAATGCCGACTAGTCGGCCGATTAATCGGCAAATTAGGAACCGATTAGTCGGCAAAATCCGTAGTCGGCCCATCTCTATTAAAAATGCATAACTTTTTTTTATACTTTTACTTTACTTACTCTTACAATAATAACATACAACAAAGCTTCCAATAAATTCATCAAAATGGTTTTAAACAAATATCGTAATGCATTCGTATCGTAATTCGTTATCGTATTTGGCCATTACGATGTATTCGTCATTTGTATTGGTATCGTAATAGCCGTATCGTTGCATCCCTAGTTTTTATTGTTTTTTGGTACTGCTCATGTTGTTTTGCACAAATTTAGCGGAAAACTAAGTTCAGCTAAATTTAATGCTATAAACAGGGCTGCACCGCCCGTGTGCGAAGTGTGCAACGCACACAGGCGCCAAGGCAATAGGGGCGCCGGAATTCGAAACACGACGACAATAAAGAGGTGGCTTCATAGGTTTGCACACAGGCGCTGTCGGGGGTCGGCGCGGGCCTGGCTATAAAAATGGATTCTCTTTATCCTTTGCATAGAGAACTGGGTGATTTATATGTAAAAAAAAAAAAAAAAAAAAAAAAAAAAAAAATTATCTGAGAATCTTCTTATCTAATTGCCATACTGCATCTAACATTACAATGTTTGGAAAATAATACTTAGATTGTTTTGGAATAGATAGGAACCAAAATCCAAACATCTTTGTGTCTTCTGATTCTTAAGCTCTTCAGAGTTGGTGAAATTTTACAAATCATTGTGTGACAACTAAATCTTATTAATGACCAAAAACTTCTCAAAGTGAAATCAACCATGTTGGAAGAGTAATAAGTTTGACAATCGCTAAGATTTGTTTAGTGTATTTAGTGAGTTTTGGTTGTCACCTGATGAAATTATTTTATTTAATTTCAGTACACACCAGAAGAGATTGAATGGTACGGTTTGACTTGGTACGAGGCTCTGAGTAAGGTTGTTAAACAGAAGGAAGCTGCCTCCAGGCCTATACCCCTGAAGAACGTCTATAGAAAGAATTTGGTGGAGAAGCTAAAAGCAGCAGGGGTGGACGGCAGCAGTGCTTCTCCTGAGGAAATTTCGTAAGTGGCGCTGTTATTGTCAGTAGCGTGTCACATGTGGTGGCAATTTAAACACAGAGAAAAATGGAGTTGTTATTTTCTACCAAGGACCATTAAAACAAGAGGACTGTCATTCTCCATACAAAAAGCTGTTCCCAGAATTTACAACGCCATCTATGTATAAGCTTGGTATAAGAATTATTTACAACTAGCGACCCGCCTCGGCTTCGCACGGTGTTTCTCTATTATATTATGCATGTATTATACATATAAACCTTCCTCTTCAATCACTCTATCTATTAAAAAAACCGCATCAAAATCCGTTGCGTAGTTTTAAAGATTTAAGCATACATAGGGACAGAGAAAGCGACTTTGTTTTATACTATGTAGTGATTATTCAACTTTGCAAGCGGGACACAGTATTTAAATGTTAGAATTTATTTATTATTAGCTGTTTACGAACTAATTGTTACTGTACTATGTTTCTTTGTTCAATTATAACATCGTTAAATGTTTAGTTTTTTAGCGCCATCTAGTTTTTGCCTGGATATCCCCTTGCGGTCGGGCTACGATCCAAAGTATGGAGAATGACAGTCCTCTTGTTTTAATGGTCCTTGTTTTCTACAAACTTTTTATTAATGAATGAATAAATATTTTTTTTATATGACATTTATAAAATTAAATACTATGTCGGAAATGTTATGTTACAATACATTTTCAATTACATTACACTATTCCATTTCATTTACAATTCTCACAATTAATTGATATATTTCCTAAACATTGTCCTAATCAACATAAACATTATGGCCTATTGTATTGACTGTCCCACTGCTGTGTAAAAGGCTTCCCCGCGTTTTGCTTTGACTGTAATTTCCAACTTTTTTTGGCCTGCATTTGAACTAGTTAAATTGAGAAATAATATAAAAAAGTAATTCAATATTTTCATTCCAAAAACTTTGTCACTACTTGAATAACAAGTGTATGTTTTAGATAAATCAATCATTTATCGTTATTCATTCAATAATATAATATACCTAGGCAACTCCATTGCCCTCACTGCCTAATGCCACCACCTGTCCCGAGACTAATTATCAGTAACAATACAATAATACTTTATTGAACACCAAAAGAAAAATAACAATGCAAACTTATACAGGGTGTCCCATAACTGACACGTCACAGTGACACTGGAGGTAGACCAGGTCAAGAGGTACCAAACAAACTCCCGCCGACTCTAATATTTTTTTACTACTGGTGGTCAAAGTCGAAATTAAATGTCGCTGTGAATTAATTCAAGATCAAACTAGTATTTTTTTCAGTTTTACTTAGTTTTTGGATAAAATACTATTTCTGTAACCTTAATTAACAATTCATGTTACCATACACATAAAAAAAAACTAACCTTGACACCTTTCCGAGTGCACACTGGCACTAATAATGTTAAAAACGGTCAAAATTCATGAACAACTTTAATTCGACAGTAACTCAAAAACCGTGCCACTTTTACTGGGGTCATGTTAAGTTGGTTTGGTACCTCTTGACCTGGTCTACCTCCATTGTCACTGTGACGTGTCAGTTATGGGACACCCTGTATAAAAACAATAGGTCTTATCACTAAAGTGATCTTTTTCAGACCTTTGGATTGGATTAAGAGTTACAGGAGAAACAAAGTTGAATGTAGTTAGGACCTAAGATTTGCTTTGCTTGCCTGCTGTGGTGTATGTGTAATTACTAATTATAGCTTGGCAACTGCGTTGGTGATACTCACATGTGTGTGCTTTTTGTTATGTGCATAACAAAAAGTACACACGTGAGTGTCACCAACTAAATTGCCAAGCTATAGTGAATGTCCTTAATGATGCATGACTGCAGAGTCACGTGCCGTCTCTCTCGCTCTCTCCTTATAGTGAGCGAGATGGCAGGATACGAACTTCAGACAAAGCGCTTTGAAGTACAGGCCCAGAACAGTCATTCGGTACTTATTATAGTGCACTCAAAAGGTAATAACATGTATGAGTTTATTTTTTTTACTTTTTCAGGAACACCACATCCTGGCTGTCAAAAATGAACTTATTTGGGAAGAAAGACGAACAAGCATAGTGAATTGTTAATGTAGTAATTTGATGTGATGATTTAAAAATTGTTATGTAAAAGTATCACTTGAAAAAATAGATATGTAGTGGAGTTAATATAGTTGTGTTTTTGCCAAAATATGTTTTAATTCAAACAACATGTCAAAGTATAAATGAAATTTTATTAAAATACAATGGCTAATAACAAATACATGGCTTTGTTTGAGATTTGATTTATTCATGAAACTTGTTTTAAAACGTTATTGCGAGATGAACCTTAAGTATAGAGAAATAAAGGTCAATATTTGCTATCAAAATTAAATACTCCAGTATAATTTATTTCCTGACCTCTTCATTAATACTAATAGTAGTTTTAAAAGACGCAATTACGAATTACTCAATTATTTTTTTGCAAGTCAAATACCACATAAATAAGTAAAAACAGCATATAACCTGAAGTCACTAAAGTTCTTGTATTTTCGATTATACATGGAAAAATAATAATTAGCAAAAATATGTTTCTATGAAAATATCTATGATAAGTGTAATGTCAGGGTTTAAATTTTATATAATCAAAATAATAACTTTGAGACTATTCTATCGTCAGTTATACGCGCTAAGCTATTTCCATAGCATATTTGCTAGTTACTTAATTTAATACAATGTTATAACATTCCTTTGTTTTTATAATCTAACTAACGTTCCCAGTCATGGGTTAGCTTAAACAGATTAGCGCAGCTAAGTGAAGTACCTAACTGTTAATAGATAAGGAACAATCATGGCTATAATATGGCGATAGAGTACCTAGAAATATTAGCAGTACCAGTAGTAGGTACACAGTACTATATACTACTCTTTTCACTTAGTCTTATTTTTTGTACTACCCGAAAAAACCTCTAAAATACTTTACATGCGTGGTAAGACAAAACAGTTTGAAACTATGTGTAACGGCGCTATGCCGGATCCAGAGGGGGCTAGAGGTATCAAGCCCCCCCCCAAAAACCTCTTTACTTAGTGACCGTGACCTTCGAAAGACAATCTTCAGCGGGGTCACCATAATGTCGCAAAAAATACCAGGGTAGCATAAGTCAGTGGTGGGCAAAGTACTGCCCGCGGGAGGGTTTAATCCGGCCCGCCGGCGGTCCTTCGAATAGGGTACTTGCCTGTAGTCAATATAAATTACTTCACGCTAGCCTTGAAATCTGCTTTCGAAAATTTGCAAAAATCAACAAAAATTCACCTATTTAACGTTTTAAACGATTTTTAAAAGACCAAAAGCTATAAATGAGGAGATGATTTGATGTTTGAGCACAATGACGTCATTATGCTTTTTCTCATAGAAACTTCATACTATCCGAGCGTTTTGACAATTCATAAAAAGTAACTGATTTGATCTGTCAGGAAAGTACCCTATTATAGTAGTACTTATATGGCCCCTGATAAAACAACATTTTTGCTATAGTTCTGGCCCTCCTCTGAAATTACTTATATTTTCTGGCCCGCCCTGAAAAAACTTTGCCCACCACTGGTCCAAGTGATGGACGCTTTTTCCATGTAGTCTTATTTTGTGCTACCCGGAGAAACCTCAGTCTACTATGACAGGCGTCATAAGATAAAAGGGGTCATCCATATAGTACGTCACACCCATGAGGGGGGGGGGGGGGGGTCTAGCCAAATGGCCTATACTAACAAGGTCAAATATGTTAGGAAAAAAATGTGACATGGGCGCGTCGGGCGGCAACCGCTCGGCCAATAGGGTGGCGACGGCGCGTGCGAGGTATGTCATGGTGCCGAACGAGCCGCTGGGGGCGGAGTCGTAGATGGTCTGACACACAACCATACAACTTTTACCCAGAGAAACCTCAAAGTCTACAATGAAAGGTCATAATATAAAAGGGGTCATCCATATCCCATTCATTGCCGACGCTTCATATTCCTACTTTCCCCACAGTGCCGGCGCCTTGCAAGCGACGACGCGAATTCACGTCCGCGGCATACAGATAAACTTGTTAACGACGCGAATTCGCGTCCGCGGCACACAGATAAAGTTTTGAACGACGCGAATTCGCGTCCGCGGCATGCATACAGCTTTTAACGACGCGAATTCGCGTCCGCGGCATGCATACAGCTTTTAACGACGCGATTTCGCGTCCGCGGCATACATACTGCTTTTAAAGACGCGAATTCGCGCCCGCGGCATTATGAATAACAAACCGAGTGACGCGAATTCGCGTCCCCGGCATACATACAGCTTTTAATGACGCGAATTCACGTCCGCGGCATTACGATTAACAAATCGAGTGACGCGAATTCGCGTCCCCGGCATACATACAGCTTTTAATGACGCGAATTCACGTCCGCGGCATTACGATTAACAAATCGAGTGACGCGAATTCGCGTCTTCGACAATGAATGGGATATAGTACGTCCCACCCATGGGGGCGGGGCTCTAGCCAAATGTGACAGCCTATACTAACAAGGTCAAATATGTTAGGAAAAACTGACATGGGGGGTCTAAAACAACTAAAAACTAAATGTAACGGAGCAAGAAGTACCAGGGTAACATGACTAGGTGATGGCACATTCGATGGGCGCGTCGGGCGGCAGCCGCTCGGCCAATAGGGTGGCGACGGCGCGCGCGAGGTATGTCATGGTGCCGAACGAGCCGCTGGGGGCGGAGTCGTAGAGGTGCTGACATACAACTTTTTCCATCTAGTCTTATTTTGTGCTACCCGGATAAACCTCAAAGTCTACTATGACAGGCGTCATAAGATAAAAGGGTTCATCCATGTAGTACGTCACACCCATGGGGGGGGGGGCGCGGTCTACCCAAATGTGACAGCCTATACTAACAAGGTCAAATATGTTAGGAAAAAGTTTGACATGGGGGGGGGTCTAAAACAACTATAAACTAAATGTAACCGAGCAAGAAGTACCAGGGTAACATGACTAGGTGATGGCACATTCGATGGGCGCGTCGGGCGGCAGCCGCTCGGCCAATAGGGCGGCGACGGCGCGCGCTAGGTATGTCATGGTGCCGAACGAGCCGCTGGGGGCGGAGTCGTAGAGGTGCTGGCACACGCCCGCGGCGCCGCCGCACACGAGGGCGCCGCCGCTGCCGTCGGCCTTCGCACAGCAGAGCGTCGCGTCGCCGTTGCAGCGCATCTAGAACAATATGGGTACTTATTTTATACCATCATCCGTTAACAACCGGTCACAAGCAAAACTGTCACTAGAAATCTCGTAAAATACGTCAGCGTCGTCTATTGTCCAGTAGCAAATCGATACTGAGAGAGCTTCGTCCGCAGTCATCATTGTTTGTTGCAATGGCAAATCGCTGGCTCAATATTACAGAGTTCTATGTTTCACTTTTCACGAATTGATATTTGAGGAGTGTCTTTTCAAAAGGGCTTATTTCTCTATGAAAACCATAGAAAAATAAGCCCTTTTGAAAAGACACTCCACATTTGAACATTGTCAAAGTGACGCAAAGTTTAATTTTAGCTACACTAAAAATTTAACATACAACCCTGCAATATTGAGCCAGGAGCCAGCAAAATATGTATACCGTCGACAGATAATGGAGCATTCCATGAAAACATCAACTTTTTGTCCCTTACGAAACGCTATGGTAGCTACCCTAATAAAACGTATTAGCTGCTAAGAAACACTACCAATCTTAAAGCCGAGTTATGATATTACAATGCTGATAATTAGCTTCCTAAATTTATTTCTCGGAAGTATTAAAACGGTGGTGTCCCTTACGAAATATTTTCATGGAATGCTCCTAATACGCTTGTCAAGCTTTGGTAGCCGTCGACGCCTCAAGTATTGTTCATCAACATTTTCACGGGGGTTCAACTATGTAGTTTTCTAAAACGTCGTCAAATTCTGATAGACCCGAACTTTTTTAACCAAATCGCCATAGGAGTCGTTTTCTACGATTTCAAGATGCCCAGAATTGATTCACATCAGATCTGTTCAGTTAGCTTCAAGCCTTCTAAAAGCTAAATTCACAGACCGAAACTTACATGGCACCGTTCTTAAACTCGATCGAAAACTGGTAACAAAACCTTACCTGATCCTCCAAAAAGATCTGATTGGCCTTGTGCACCAAATGTTCCACGGTGATAGTGCCACCGAGATGGTTGACGGCCTTATATTCGACGACCAGGGTCAATACCATAAGAGCTTCCACCACTAGCTGTCTGTATTCCGGCTGCGGTATAGAGTTGAGCACCGTCTCTACTGCTAGAGCGAATTTGAGCTCTCCGGACGTCATCTCTTGGGTCAGATTCGGTTGCAGCACTTTGCCTTGGATGACTAGGCCTTGGCACTATGGAGAGAGGTGTTTTATATTTGAATTTAAGGGTATAATGGCAAGATCATAAATATACAGATGTCACTGTGTAAACAAAAAGGAAAAATATCAGGTTTACGGGTTTGATAATAATGTCGTGCTGACACTTTTTTGGTAATCTCGTCGGTTAAATACGTTATTTTACAACTTTTTCCGTTTCATGGTATAGAAATACCTCTCAATAATAGAAATTAATAGTGAAAAAACTATTTCAATATCATAAAAACTCGCCGAGATACAACAATGTTAAAATCACATTTTTATACTTTCCTAAAAAACGCTTCATACAAAAGCGTTATGACGTCACATGGTTATACATTGTAATGTGTATGGGGCAGTCAAGAATTTATCATGCAACTTGCGTTAATCCTAACGGTTTCATAACAAAGTTACCATGGCTTTTATGGGCTGTTCAATAGTAGAGTCTGTGCGGAAAGAGAATAGCCGTGGCGAAAAACGGAACTAACCTACCCAGTATGGCAAATACGGCAAATATTTTTTTCTTCGGTAGAAAAGCATTACAGCGCCCCCCAATTTTAATCCTATTCTCTTTCCGCACAGACTCTATTCAGTTTTTAATATTTCCATATTTTTAAAATGGACTTTCCCACCCAACTTTGAAGGCTCATAAAGCAAGTTACACTCTAGGTATCAAACTCAAAACTTTAACATTTTATGCCACACCTGGCCATAAAGTGGCTTTTACCGCACGCTACGCGTACGGAAGCCGCTTTCTGGCCAAGTGTGAACATAAAATGATGTACACAACACGGGAGGTAATAAAGAAAGGCCGAGATTGCAGATGTTTGCGGCCCGAGCTGCAAGCGAGGGACGTAAATATGCGATCGAGGGATTTACCACCCTAGTTATGTAATGTACTACGCTTAGTACTTAAGCTTGTTACCTTCTCCAGCACCCCCCACACCCGGGGGTAGAAGTCGCGCGGCACGCGGTTGAGCGCGCCGTCGAGGCGGCGCCGGCGCAGCCACTGCCCCTGCCGGTCCGGCTCCGCGATCGGTGCGTCTGTCGTTCAAATTTAACTTTCAACAATTGTCGCTTGAAAAACAGAACTTAGTCGCGTAAAC
Organism: Eudemis profundana; assembly: GCA_947034925.1. NCBI lineage: Eukaryota > Metazoa > Arthropoda > Insecta > Lepidoptera > Tortricidae > Eudemis > Eudemis profundana. The sequence continues at coordinate 16,235,420 of OX344800.1, forward strand.
GTGATAGGGAACGTGCACGAACTATAGGTGGCAGCACTAAACGACAAAAGAGACACGGGCAGACAATAAAGGAAACTATCGCCCCTGTCAAATCAAGCTGTCAACGTCAATGACAATATGTAAGTGTCAATGTCAAATATAGTAAGTCGTAGCTACACTGACGTTAATCGTCCTTCATCGCGATAAATTAATGGCGTTTCCGTCAATGTGGTCCTAGAGTCTGGCTAATGAAAGATGAGACTAAAAAATAGCGGCAAATTTAAAAAAACAACGGGTTGCAACACTGTTTATAGGGTGACAAAAACGGTAATGATACTTGAGCCGATTTTTGAGTTGTTGTCACCTTTTTAATTCTTCCGATTTTAGTGAAAATTGGTAAGTACATAGCTTTTATTAGAGTGTTAGTGTTTATTTATGATATATATTTACTCCCCACATTAGCCACGGAAAGAAAAGCAAAAACAATTCAGTAAGTATTTTCGGAAACTGTTACTTTCTTATGCTGCATATTGAGTATCAAAATCACCACAGCATACTATCCTCAGAAATCTAATGACGTTTGACACATTTGACGTTTGTATAATGTCGCCATTTAAAAAGTTTGGAATAAATGTCAGTCTCATCTTTCATTAGCCAGACTCTAGCATGACAGGGTATATGATTTAGATTGGCGGCACCAGTTGGCAACACCTTCGTCGTGCACGTTCCCTATATAGGCCACTACTGATATGCAAGTTGCGGAAAGTTTCCAAAAATGTTCTTTGATATAACTTAAAATTAGTACATTACACAACTAGGGTGGTAATACAAAGAAAGCCCGAGATCGCAGATGTTTGCGGCCCGAGCTGCAAGCGAGGGACGTAAATATGCGATCGAGGACTTTCTTTATTACCTCCCGTGTTGTGTACATCATTTAATAAAAGACTTTTATGCCACACCTGGCCGTAAAATGGCTTTTTCCGCACGCTGCGCGCACGGAAAAAGCCGCTTTCTGGCCAAGTGTAGACATAAAATGATGTACACAACACGGGAGGTAATAAAGAAAGCCCTCGATCGCATATTTACGTCCCTCGCTTGCAGCTCGGGCCGCAAACATCTGCGATCTCGGGCTTTCTTTGTATTACCACCCTAGTTGTGCAATGTACTACTTCGATGTTTTTAAGTCATATCAAAAAATAATTTTGGAAACTTTCCGCAACTTGCAAATATGTATACCCCACCGTTGACGTTACGATACGTCCGAAACGTCGGAGTGAATATGTCTTGTATTTACGCGATTAAGTACAGTTTTGTTATCATAACGAACACACACGTGAGACTCAAACATGTTGAATTAAAAATGGATCACTCACGTTTTAAAAAGACGAGACTAACACTCGACATGTTTCGGGAGCACTCGGTATTTCGTCGCGCTGTCCTTAATCGTGAGTACTAGCTGCGGCGGCAGGTAGTCACACACGTGTGTTAGAGACTGATCGACACAGACGACATAGATGGTAAGAATCGATCGTGCTTACAATATACTGACGACGCGTTGTTTGCCTCACTCTTCATACATTTTAAGCAGCGCGTGCAATACCGGGAAGTAGGCGAGCACCGGGGGGGCAACGCGCACGTAATGCCCCTGGTGTTGCAAGCGTCCATAGGCTGCGGTGACTGCTTACCATCAGGCAGGCCGTACGCTTGTTTGCCACCCTAGTTGTATAAAAAAAATCCCGGTACTGTCATACAAAAAAAATCCCAGTACTGCACGCCCTAATTTTAAGGCTCCACGGAAGCATAGCGTACTGTTGCGTATACGTTGTAGCGCCTGATTGGCGTCACATTTTCTACATACATTTGGTTTAAACGTACCGTTAACGTGTTTTGAGCAACGGTGTGTCACTCATTTACACGTTATCATAGGACTTTTACGTTATGTACAATGACATTCACGCCCTTTGAGTGTAAACGTATCAATATATCCTTCAATTCAATACACAACATGCCCAATAATTGAATTCAAACCTACTTTATTCCTACTTCTCATTCTCATGCAGTGTACTTGATGATAAATTAGTTAATATACTCACTTTCGTCAATGTTGCCTTGCAGCGACTGTCCTTCCAGAATAATCTGCGACTTCTTGCCATAGCGGTTCGATTTGTTGCTTACAATCGAGAAATTCCCGCGACCCACTGAAATAATCATGATTTATTAGTGATTAACAAAATCTTCCATAACTTATCAAACACGAGTTAATTTCCTATGCTAATAGCGTTATTAGATACGGAGACTAAGTTTAATAAAGTTGGAATAACAACAATATGAAGCTAATTTTACAGGGAATGAGAGGTCATATTTTATGCAAAACTGAACTAATGACGTCACAATAACATAAACACAAAACTCGAAAACGTTTACTATACAAATTGTTTCAAAAGGCTTGATAAAGATATATACAAAAGTATTTAAAACGTGGCTGCACTAAGTGTGCACCTGCCGTCTATGACTTCGTCGGTGACAACCAAAACTCATTAATTTCCAAAAAAATCTCAAAGGAAAACCAACCATGTTGGAAGAGTAATAAGGTTGACTATCTCTGTGATTTGTTTCGTGTATTTAGTGAGTTTTGGTTGTCACCTGACGATATACAAACGAAGTGCATGCTTAGTTTAACTGGGTCAGGAATAGGGTTACCATATTCCAGGATTTGTTATGATTTCAGGACTTTCAAAATATCAGGATTTTCGATTTTTCTGAACAAAACACCTCGATCGTGTCTCTGCTTTTATTCATGAAAAGAAAGTTAGCTTTCAGAACGTCGGTACAAAGGGTAACTAGCGTCAAAATTTCAGGGCTTTTATGTAAAATCGGCCTTTCCTCCGGACTTTTCAATTTTTGATCTGGTAACCCTAGTCAGGGAATTCACAATTCACACTCAACATTTACAAAAGCATAATTCATAGGGGACCAGAACTCGCCTTTACTCTTAGCGACCTTTATGACAAACAGAGAATTCGCTGGAAAGGAAAAGTAGATATAAAAGTATAATAAAATACATGTACTTAAATAAAATGCTCGGTTGATGAGAAAACAGCGGAGCTACTCGGAAGTTCGTATTAGGGCGTATAGAACCGCGAAATTTTAGTATGAGAGAACCGGGAATTTCCGGTAATAACATTCTAAAATTTCACGTTTCTACATACCTTAGTTCGTATGGTGACTTCCCTCTCCTGTAAAACGATATTCGATTGGGCGGAACGGCACGATACTAACTTCGAATTTCTATCTTGCTACAAGGACCATTAAAACAAGAGGACTGTCATTCTCCATACAAAAAGCTGTTCCCCGATATTTACAACGCCATCTATGTATAAGCTTGGTATAAGAATGATATTATTTACAATTGACAACATTTCATTTTAAGAACACTTTAAAATGTATATACAATTCGAAAGCATTTTGTCTCCTGAACACTACACTATTTTTATAATTTTTTTATATCGCTTAATATAAAAAATACAAATGAATAAAAAGTATGTTCTCATTTTACCAGTTCTACAGCACAATAGATGAAATGCCAGTGCCTTTTGCCACAGAAAAAATAAGCTGTCATAATTTTGAATTTGACATTGTCAATGCATACTGTCAGATCGCTTACTTTTTCGATCGCGATAAAGACTAAAGTAATGGTTTATTCTATCGTAGAACTGTAGTTACGCCCTTTTAGAATAAGTAAGTATTAATATATTAATTATAAATCCTCGTGAAACAAATAAACTATCAGCGTATTCGTCTTTTCAAACCAAATACAGAGAACCAATAAAATTAAAGGCTCAAAAAAATGAAAGGTTGTCAATTATTCAACTTTGCAAGCGTGACACAGTATTTAAATGTTAGAATTTATTTATTATTAGCGGTTTACGAACTAATTGTTACTATACTATGTTTCTTTGTTCAATTATAACATCGTAAAATGTTTAGTTTTTTAGTGCCATCTAGTTTTTGCCTGGATATCCCCTTGCGGCCGGGGCACGGTCCGTGGTATGGAGAATGACATTCCTCTTGTTTTATTGGTCCTTGTTTGCTAGCACTAGACCAGTACCTGTAACACGACTGTGACGCACGACTGTTTGTCGCGCGATAAATTTATACTACCTATCTTTTTCCATTCAATATAGTGTGACAGTGACAGGACATGCTATCTCGCGACATGCGAAGTCGTGGCCATTTGTACTAGCTTGGCAGGGTCTGTTCTCCAAAACGTTTCTTTCAAAGTTTGAATCCTACTTTTCCACTCACTCAAATGTGCTATAACAAGAGAGCGAAAGAGACGGCACGAAATAAATTCAAACGAAGACATTTGGGGTATAGCCAGCCAGTGGCGTGCATAAAGACCCTCTAGTTTACACTATTAAGGGTTAGGAGGGTAGAAAATAGTAGGGAAGGTAGCGTGTTAAGATATCACCTACCTTACTAATCTCTACCCTCTTACCCTTACCATGTATCAGAGGGTAGGAAGGAAGTATCTTTTTGTTTATGGAGTGTCCGCGCACGTATAGGTATAGTATTATAGTCCGTATGATGGATGACATTATAGTAATAAGAACAGTTGATTCTTACCACTGTTGATGGCAAATTCCTTTCCGCTGAGAATGTGGTAGAGTAGGTTTTTCATCTCGAAAGGAGACAAGTTAAGCAGATGCTCTGAAGCCTCTTCGCCGTCGCACGATAGCGTTCTGGATAGTTCTGTAGCCATTACCTGAATAAGAGATTAAAATTGTGTTATAAAGGCGAAGAGTGGCGGCGTGTTGTGAAGCTTGCCACCAACGCCTGAAGTGATGACCACGACCACTCTGTCAAGAGTGATAACGACAAGGAAGAAGATAAAGGAAGATTTTTGAAGTATCCAAGAGAGTTTAACTTTTGGTGTCGTACAGTTTGACAATCAAGAAGTAATGAAATCCTTTTGTAAAAATTTTGAATTTATTGTCACAGCAAAATGTTCTCGAGTAAAAAACATGAACTAAAAGTCACATTGCACTTGCACCTCTACAGGGACTGACGACCTGTGACCCGCTTTACGAAGCTACAAGTTACTTTAAAATTATAAGTTTATAATTGCAGCAACATTGGCCAAATCAACCAATGTTGTTGTTGTGTGCAACCAATATTACTAGTTTAGATTTGTAAAATTGTAACTTATTCTTTCTGAAACGTGCCACTGGTAGTCTTCGAGAGTCGACTGATTCAGAAGGCGACCATTCTTGTACAATTTTGTTGGCCTACTTTTATCAGTGGTCTCCGAGTAGATATTTAGAAACGGTGATGATAACTGACCTGAATGATCAGTCCAACTCGTAGTCTCAGCATCTCCAAGAAGAGTTGTGGCTCTGTCCGGATGAACATAGCCAGGTACACCAGAAGTTCCTGTGTCAGCATAGCAGTACTCTCGTCGTCGCCATACGCCTGTGAGAAAAACGGTTATTAAAATTAGTAACTAGGTAATAAGAAGGTTGCTGGAGTCTGCCGGATCGGGCGGCACAAGATCGATCATGGTGGCGCTCTTTGAGAGAGGCCTACGTCCAGTAGTTTTTCGGCTGATGATGATGATGGTCTTACGGTCAAAGAAATAATGTCCAAATTAATCTATATGTAAGACAGTCGGTAAAAATCGGTATTTGGTAAAAATCGGTGTTTGAAATGGCGGATTTTTTTTGTCATAGGGGCAAGCAGACGGATCGCCTGATGGCAAGCGATTACCGCCGCCCATGGACATCTGCAACAAGATGCGGATTTTTTCCAGGTTTATAGTACCGTATAACTTAGAAACAGAAAAAATATAAATATCTATAAGAAGTAGACAGGTCTACTGACAGACTTCGCAAATGACGATGACGTCAATGTATATTAACCTATAAATTGTTCGACGTTCTCATAAGTACAATGAAATACTCATATGTACAGCGAAACCCAAATAACTAACAACAAAAACGTTACCTTCTTCTGTTCGTGTTCATTCTTCTTATTGCTAAATGTCTGCGTGTAACAAATAGTTAAATACTTTAAAAACAAATTCAATCGCGGTTGATATAAAATGTGAAAACAAGTACGAGTAAATAGCGTAATTCCGTTTAACGTTAGTCAGTGCAGAGGTTTTTTTTTTTAATGGTCTGTGTCCCGTTTGGTCCAAAATTGGCCACCTTGGGAAAACGAAAGTTGTGCCTCACAAAAGTGCAAGATTATATCACGCGGTCCGGTTTGGCTACAATCTGGAGGCACGGCAGTGCCCCCGCCAAGTCGAGCAAAACAAAGGCACGGTCGTACCATCCTTTTCTCGAAGCCATTCAGGCCATTTTCAACCTTCTGTAAGTTTGTGCTGGCTAAACCTAGAACCCTGAATTTTCAGGGATATATAGGGCATAATATGACTTAGATATATTCTCAATAACATTTGAACTTACGCCATTTAGCCGCTCCATGACCGGCATTAAATTTTTCAAATGTACTCGTAACAAGTTACTTTCGGCGGCGTCTGTACCATTATGTATGAAAGGCTTAGCGCCTTCGCACGTTATGTATGAGAGGCTTAGCGCTTTCGCACATTATGTATTTTAGGCTTAGCGCCTACGCACGTTATGTATTTTAGGCTTAGCGCCTTCGCACATTATGTATTTTAGGCTTAGCTCCTTCGCACATTATGTATTTTAGGCTTAGCGCCTTCGCACTTTATGTATTTTAGGCTTAGCGCCTTCGCACTTTATGTATTTTAGGCTTAGCTCCTTCGCACATTATGTATTTTAGGCTTAGCGCCTTCGCACATTATGTATTTTAGGCTTAGCGCCTTCGCACATTATGTATTTTAGGCTTAGCGCCTTCGCACTTTATGTATTTTAGGCTTAGCGCCTTCGCACCATTCTAAGACACGCGTAAACGCAGTGTCCCCTGTCCACACTCCTATTTAACACATCGCTTTAAACATTGTAATGTATCTGACTTACCAGATGTATCAACTGCCGCAGTTCGTTTTCAGGCAGAGGCGCGGTGATCGTATGTTCGTTGTTAGGCGGCATACCCACTGTGATCTGCTTCTGTCGGACCAGTAGGTCAGTCACAGCTTTGGCTAAATCTTCGACCCTCTTGCCCAGCATCCCCGCGGTATGCCGGACCAGCCCCCATAACTTCTGGGTGCAAGCCTTCTCGTATAAAGCCTTGAGGAGGTCCTTCACTGTTACCACTTTGCCGTTTTCTGTCATACCTGTTGATTGTAATAAGAAGTCAATCCCTCTGTGATATGTTATAGAAACCCCTCTCAATAATAGAAATATTAGTGGAAAAACCACTGCCGTGGCGAAACACTTCATACGGGAGTGTACGGCCCATTGTAACGTGACGTCACGAGACGTACGTTGTTTAGGGGAAATCAAGGACTTTGTTCTGCAACTATGTTAAAACTTGCGTTTATCGTAACATGTGGTGTAATTTACCCGCATTAAAAAACTAATAAAGAAACATCATGTTTCTCTCATATAATATTAATATTAGCGCCATCTCTCGCTCGATCGCCAAAGCTGTAAGGTATTTGCATTAATATAAAGGATGGCAACGGTATTGAAGTCCAATCCATGCGTGTCGGTCGACTAGGCATTGCAGAATGTCGCCATGTTCGTCGAAACTCGGTTTCACAGAACATGGCAAGGATTCGTCTGTCTCTCGCTTTGCGTACGATACGTCCTAGGATTTCGACGCCGTCCGATCTAACATACTCTCTAAAGTATACTGACCAGTGTTGAAGTCCAATCCATGCGTGTCGACCAGGTATTGCAGAATGTCGCCCTGTTCGTCGAGACTCTCGGTTTCACGCAACATGGCAAGGAGTTCGTCTATCTCCCGCTTTGCGTACGATACGTCCTAGGATTCCGACGTTGACCGATCTAACATACCCTCTAAAGTATACTGACCAGTGTTGAAGTCCAATCCATGCGTGTCGACCAGGTATTGCAGAATGTCGCCCTGTTCGTCGAGACTCTCGGTTTCACGCAACATGGCAAGGAGTTCGTCTATCTCCCGCTTTGCGTACGATACGTCCTAGGATTCCGACGTTGACCGATCTAACATACCCTCTAATGTATACTGACCAGTGTTGAAGTCCAATCCATGCGTGTCGACCAGGTATTGCAGAATGTCGCCCTGTTCGTCGAGACTCTCGGTTTCACGCAACATGGCAAGGAGTTCGTCTATCTCCCGCTTTGCGTACGATACGTCCTAGGATTCCGACGTTGACCGATCTAACATACCCTCTAATGTATACTGACCAGTGTTGAAGTCCAATCCATGCGTGTCGACCAGGTATTGCAGAATGTCGCCCTGTTCGTCGAGACTCTCGGTTTCACGCAACATGGCAAGGAGTTCGTCTATCTCCCGCTTTGCGTACGATACGTCCTAAGATTCCGACGTTGACCGATCTAACATACCCTCTAATGTATACTGACCAGTGTTGAAGTCCAATCCATGCGTGTCGACCAGGTATTGCAGAATGTCGCCCTGTTCGTCGAGACTCTCGGTTTCACGCAACATGGCAAGGAGTTCGTCTATCTCCCGCTTTGCGTACGATACGTCCTAGGATTCCGACGTTGACCGATCTAACATACCCTCTAATGTATACTGACCAGTGTTGAAGTCCAATCCATGCGTGTCGACCAGGTATTGCAGAATGTCGCCCTGTTCGTCGAGACTCTCGGTTTCACGCAACATGGCAAGGAGTTCGTCTATCTCCCGCTTTGCGTACGATACGTCCTAGGATTCCGACGTTGACCGATCTAACATACCCTCTAATGTATACTGACCAGTGTTGAAGTCCAATCCATGCGTGTCGACCAGGTATTGCAGAATGTCGCCCTGTTCGTCGAGACTCTCGGTTTCACGCAACATGGCAAGGAGTTCGTCTATCTCCCGCTTTGCGTACGATACGTCCTAGGATTCCGACGTTGACCGATCTAACATACCCTCTAATGTATACTGACCAGTGTTGAAGTCCAATCCATGCGTGTCGACCAGGTATTGCAGAATGTCGCCCTGTTCGTCGAGACTCTCGGTTTCACGCAACATGGCAAGGAGTTCGTCTATCTCCCGCTTTGCGTACGATACGTCCTAGGATTCCGACGTTGACCGATCTAACATACCCTCTAATGTATACTGACCAGTGTTGAAGTCCAATCCATGCGTGTCGACCAGGTATTGCAGAATGTCGCCCTGTTCGTCGAGACTCTCGGTTTCACGCAACATGGCAAGGAGTTCGTCTATCTCCCGCTTTGCGTACGATACGTCCTAGGATTCCGACGTTGACCGATCTAACATACCCTCTAATGTATACTGACCAGTGTTGAAGTCCAATCCATGCGTGTCGACCAGGTATTGCAGAATGTCGCCCTGTTCGTCGAGACTCTCGGTTTCACGCAACATGGCAAGGAGTTCGTCTATCTCCCGCTTTGCGTACGATACGTCCTAGGATTCCGACGTTGACCGATCTAACATACCCTCTAATGTATACTGACCAGTGTTGAAGTCCAATCCATGCGTGTCGACCAGGTATTGCAGAATGTCGCCCTGTTCGTCGAGACTCTCGGTTTCACGCAACATGGCAAGGAGTTCGTCTATCTCCCGCTTTGCGTACGATACGTCCTAGGATTCCGACGTTGACCGATCTAACATACCCTCTAATGTATACTGACCAGTGTTGAAGTCCAATCCATGCGTGTCGACCAGGTATTGCAGAATGTCGCCCTGTTCGTCGAGACTCTCGGTTTCACGCAACATGGCAAGGAGTTCGTCTATCTCCCGCTTTGCGTACGATACGTCCTAGGATTCCGACGTTGACCGATCTAACATACCCTCTAATGTATACTGACCAGTGTTGAAGTCCAATCCATGCGTGTCGACCAGGTATTGCAGAATGTCGCCCTGTTCGTCGAGACTCTCGGTTTCACGCAACATGGCAAGGAGTTCGTCTATCTCCCGCTTTGCGTACGATACGTCCTAGGATTCCGACGTTGACCGATCTAACATACCCTCTAATGTATACTGACCAGTGTTGAAGTCCAATCCATGCGTGTCGACCAGGTATTGCAGAATGTCGCCCTGTTCGTCGAGACTCTCGGTTTCACGCAACATGGCAAGGAGTTCGTCTATCTCCCGCTTTGCGTACGATACGTCCTAGGATTCCGACGTTGACCGATCTAACATACCCTCTAATGTATACTGACCAGTGTTGAAGTCCAATCCATGCGTGTCGACCAGGTATTGCAGAATGTCGCCCTGTTCGTCGAGACTCTCGGTTTCACGCAACATGGCAAGGAGTTCGTCTATCTCCCGCTTTGCGTACGATACGTCCTAGGATTCCGACGTTGACCGATCTAACATACCCTCTAATGTATACTGACCAGTGTTGAAGTCCAATCCATGCGTGTCGACCAGGTATTGCAGAATGTCGCCCTGTTCGTCGAGACTCTCGGTTTCACGCAACATGGCAAGGAGTTCGTCTATCTCCCGCTTTGCGTACGATACGTCCTAGGATTCCGACGTTGACCGATCTAACATACCCTCTAATGTATACTGACCAGTGTTGAAGTCCAATCCATGCGTGTCGACCAGGTATTGCAGAATGTCGCCCTGTTCGTCGAGACTCTCGGTTTCACGCAACATGGCAAGTAGTTCGTCCGTTTCTTGCTCCGCGTATGACACTCCTTGGGATTCCGACGTTGTTCTGTTGCGGACTATGGTGGGGATGTTCTTGTTTATCGGCCCTGAAAACACAGTTATAGAATTTTTCACAATTTTTAAGAACTATTTTTAGGACAAATGAGATATTTTGTCTATGACTGACCTTCTTTGGGCGGTGATGGCACCTTTTCTTTGGCGACTTCAACAGTAGGCGAAGTCGATGCAATGCCCAAACTAGTAGTAGATGTGCCCCTGAAGCAAAATAAATATGATTTATCATTCAAATAATTACATACCGAGGCCAGTAAAGTAAAAAATGTCTCCTCGGCTTCGCCTCGGCGACAATTTACATGTGCTCTCAGGCTTTCTTATTTACTGGCCAAGGTTTGTATACTATTTTTCTGTTCGACGGAGCCAGAAAGTGGCATCTTCGTTAAGCGCAGCGGCCGGCAAAGCGAAGCTTTCCAGCCGGAGAGCAGAAAAGCATTGTTAGTTGTGTATCGCACTCCGTGTCATCAGGCGGAGCTGGGGGGAACGAGTTGACCAATCACAGTGCTCGAAATTTCCACTTCGTGTTACGAGTAGAGTTAATAGTGTGATTGGTCAACTGAAGGTCCGCCCAGCGTCGCGTCAATGGAACCGCACCCTCATACATATATATAGGAATAATATTTTCGACCAATTCTCAAATAAGATTTCCATTCCCAGTCGTATTCGGGAGGTTCAGAAACCTTTGCAAGCGTACACACAACAACTCACCAAGTTTACGTCGCAATATGGTGGACGATACAGGAACGCATGACAGACAAAAATACATTCATTTATATTTGTATACATATGTCGCAGCCAACTGGTTTAATTTGCCATTTGGTTAACTGTCTAGCCTTTTTACTAAACGGCGCTATTTTGTTAACTGCCTGGATGAAATTTAGCCAATGCGTCAATGTATCAATAGGGAATATGCATGATATTTTTTATTTACTTTAATAAAAGCTCATTAATGTAAGAAACAGTAGGAAAAAAATATTTTTCGATAACTATAAAAATAACCAACATATAAGAAAAGAAAGATTTATCTCTATCTCTTTCTAGCAAAACAGAATATAGTATGGAGATTGTATGGCGGCCGTGTACTATGACGTCATAGTCCATATCGGATCTCTCTGTCTAATCGCCGTCTGATAAGTGCTTTAAAATGTTTATATCTTCCGTATTTCTGGGTAGATTTAAATTTTATTTTCACTTTATGTCATCTTTTTTACGGTGTTTTCATATTTTGTTAAGAAATGTGTTTAAAAAAATTCATGCATATTCCCTATTAACGATATGGCTGGCTAATGCTTAGGCCGTTCGTTTAGTAGGGCAACTATGAAGTTAATGAAATGGCTGGTTTTCTTTTTAAACAACTACCTATGACCCGCCAGCAGGTCAACGAAGCCCCGCAGCGCGGGGTTTCTATTTCTGCTCTTAGGGACACAAGCTGACTAACAAACCTAACCTAATAAAAAAAGGAGTCTGTTTTGTTCACTTTTTCCATGCGGGGGGCTTAGCCCCCCGAGCCCCCCTCATGGGAGGCTCCGCCCCCCGTTCCCCCGTGTGAGATCAGGTTTTAGGACAGAATAGATTTATACAGCAAGAATTTGACAGACTCGGCTAGGCGGGATATTTAATAGGGCATTCCACGAAAACGTCTACTTTGTCGGCGACGTGACGGCTATGGCAGCTACCTTAAAAACAAATAAAAAGTCCTAAGTGACATTATCAATTCAGAAACCAAGTTATAAAATATTGACATACCAAAAATGTACTTCCTAACTTTGTTGGAAGTATGAAAAAAATGGCGTCACGTCGCCGACATTATTTTGGAATGCCCCTAATCTTGTCGAACGAAACGAAAGTAGTTTACCTAGCCGTTTGATAGAAGGGCTAGACGGCCCGATGTTCATCCAGGCACTTAACTAAATGGCGCCGTTTAATGAAAAGGTAGTTGGCGGCGACACATACATTACATGATATATAATAGAAAGATGAAAATCTGAATTAAATTATCGGATGCGATAGTTCTGAATAATATTGTAAAATGTTCCACTCGCAATAATAGTACATTACATAACTAGGGTGGTAATACAAAGAAAGGCCGAGATCGCAGAAGTTTGCGGCCCGAGCTGCAAGCGAGGGACGTAAATATGCGATCGAGGGCATTCTTTATTACCTCCCGTGTTGTGTACATCATTTTATGTCTACACTTGGCCAGAAAGCGGCTTTTTCCGTACGCGCAGCGTGCGAAAAAAGTCACTTTATGGCCAGGTGTGGCATAAAAAATTATATTGCGTCCGTACTTTTTACGACTTACGAAAGAGATGCTTTCCGAGACATTTTACAAAAGGGGTGTTATGAAACCGACACTTTGTTTTGAAAAGAAACATTTTGCGGATCACACCATTATGATCCTAAACCTTTGCAGTAATTACCAGTAGCGTGGCGTCCAAAGAACTCGATTCCTACCGGCTACCCTAATATCAGGCATTTGAGCACCTTATTCTACAGCTCTTAAGGAAAATGTACGCCAAATCTGCACCGGCTTGCCCAAGGATATCTTTTACGCCACGCCACTGGTAATTACACATATATATTACAATTCTGGGACGACCGAGTGGAGAACGCCCGGTTGGACGGCCCAGATAAGTCCAGAAAGACGGAAGTGACCAAGGGATCATCCATATAGTACGTCATACCCATGGGGGGGATCTAGCCAAATGTGACAGCCTATACTGACAAGGTCAAATATGTTAGGAAAATGTGACATGGGGGGGTCTAAAAAATCGTGTGACGTACTTTGTGGTTGACCCCCAAAGTCCAAATCGACCTAAGTGCCCTCAAAAGACCCGACTGGCGTCAGGTAGCACAGACGCTATCTTTAGTGTTGGAGGCTAAGATTTTTTATTGGGTCCCTGAGTCAACGTAGTAAATGAGTGTAACAATTTACAATCCTCACTTGGTAATGGACTTCCTCCTAGCGGTATCAGGTGAAGGGCTGCGGCCATAGTTGGGTTCCACTTCCAACCAGGAGGGCTTCCTCTCCAACTGTGGGCCAACGTACTCGCCCTCCATTCCCAGTGTGTCCGCTGGAACACATTCCATAGTTTAATTTCAAGTCTGATATTTCATAATGTATGTAAATTTTCCAACATTTATGTAAATATAAGACCTACGCAGCAACTTAAAATCCGGTAGTACAGAATATAACGTTGACCGTAAATACAATAGGGATGACGACTGGGTTAAAAATATATCATTCTATTTAGTCCGGCAGTAAGATAATGGAAAAATATGGGACACGTATTTTTTGGTTTATCAAATTGTTAAAAATCGACAAAGGTATAAATAATCAAACTTTCGGAGGTCGGCTTCTGACGTCATAGGTGAAAATTGTACCATAGAGTGACGTCACTCGAAACTTCTAAGCACTGTATCCTCGTCATTTCTTGTTTGTCAAACAAAAAAGAAAATAAGTGTACAATATTTTTTATTATTGACGGACTAAACAGTTTTTTTTAGTCTTCTTGCCTATTGAGGTAAGCGATGGCAAAGCAATGTCCTGCACCTTACAACTTGAAAATTACGATACAACATGTACCTACTAATCGGACACAAGCTGTGATTGCAACGTGAGGCAACGCAAAAGGAAAGTTGCGGTTGTTTTTCACATACGTCCAACCGTGACTAGCCCCGATCATAAGTTGGTCATGAATAGCGTTGCCAGATGTCCCGTATTTCAGGCATAATTTTAAACGTCCCGCCGGGACAGACTCGGTCCCGTATTTCAATATTATTCCTAGTATCCCTAGTTACAAGGATTTTGTCGCAGATAGCATTAAAATGAACTGATGTACACGATCTTCTATAAAATATAACTATAGCAATAAAAACAACGTAAAATACATTTATGCCACACCTGGCCATAAAGTGACTTTTTCCGCACGCTGCGCGTACTCAAAAAGCCGCTTTCTGGCCAAGTGTAGACATAAAATGATGTACACAACACGGGAGGTAATTACGCATATTTACGTCCCTTGCTTGCAGCTCGGGCCGCAAACTTCTGCGATCTCGGCCTTTTTTTGTATTACCACCCTGGTTATGTAATGTATTAGTTTATCATTTGTCCCGGAGAAAAATTAAAAATCCCGTTTTTTGCACTAATGAGCATTTGTCCTTTACGGAATCAAAAAACTCTGGCAACCCTAGTGACGAAGTTGTGGGTAGCACACTTACAGTCCACATTGATGGAGCGCGTCTTCTTGATGGCGCCTCGTACGGACATGCGGCGTTTGAGCATGCGCGCATTCTTGGCGCCTATCGGACGCGAGAGGAAGCTCAGTTTGTTGCTGAATGACTTGAGGAGATGCTCTTCTAGGTAGCTTTGCACTTGAGGGTTTAGTTCTGAAAAGAGTGCACGAATTAAAATCAGCAAGTTTTATATTTGGCATCCTTAGCATAAGGACGAGTTTAAGATGGCGTCTAGTCTAGGGATGCTTGAAAAGCTACATGAGAAGTATTTTTAACGAGTGATTTGTTGCAATGCAAGTAAATCTTTTTTAGAGATTTATTTTTTCAGTCGTCGGCCTGCCTTTTCGACACATAAAAACTCGTCACTTGCTTTTAATTCATTGTCAGTAATCTTCTTTCTTCGTCTTTTAGAAAAAAAAATGGTATTAATGTGTACAGTCTGACCAGAAATATATGAGGTTTGCCCAGAAGACGCTGTTTTAGTGATTAATAGGACAACATCAATGTTACCAACGCTTGATTTTAATTACGGCCAAAATTGTGCAAGAAAATGCCAAATTCACGAATAGTTGCGAAAACGACAGACGCGATATTGACAATCATAAAATTGTTGCCAGCGTAGGTAATTATTTCCAATATAATACCGGAAAACGTTTGAACCTTATGTTTCTGTTCAGCCTACCTTTACAATAACAATCGATGCTATAAGAGACTTAAGAACTTACTGTCAGGATAACCATCCTCTTGACTTCCAAGGAAGCTTAAGTTGGTGATGGCAGATGTGCTCAAGAATTCGCCCAGATTTCCCAAAGTTACCCTGGTGCCATTAATGTACCCAGACTTTAATTTCTTCATAGTTGTTATCATGGCCATTGGGATTTTACCCTGATCTGTAATGTACACATCAATGTAATACGAGAAAATGATAGCTTGTAAAATAGAACAAGAAGCCAGAAGCAAGGAAAGAGTGTTAGCTTAAAAAGATAATGTTACATAAAATATGTATGTAAGATTCAGGTATGGGCATCAGTAGCGTGGCGTCCAAAGAACTCGATTCCTACCGGCTTGTCTAATATCAGACAATATATAGGTAGGCAAATTAACGCAGTAAAAATAGAAAATACGTACAGTCAAACCCTCCAACTTTGCCCACCGCCCAATCTTTGCCTAGGCAGAAAATAGTATATTTTCTTCCTGGGTAAAGATTGGACGGTGGGCAAAGTTGGAGGGTTTGACGGTAGTTAAATTATTTATGTTAAAATAAGCTTGATAAAACGCCATTCATAAATAGTTTTAAGACAATGGGTGATGTTCGAAAATTTATTGTGCTAGAAGCGAATAGAAGTATTTTATATACAAAGTTGAATATATAATACAATATACCCATAAATTGTATGCAGTTACCATATATTCATTAAATTCAAATAATATATTTACAAAGATATAATGATGTTGACATGCAAAGTATTGATTATGATGAACTCGACATGTAAATCTATCGTCCTATGTAACAATTCAATATAGAATAATTTATGGATACAGATCTATTGTCAAAACCTGATAGAAATTAGTTTTGGAATAGCTACTTTTCCGAATGTCCCTATACCGTATTTCAGCGCAAAAATATTTTAAAGAAATGCTTACTCTGTACCTACGCTCTCAATTACTGAAACTGTTTTACAATAGTACATTACACAACTAGGGTGGTAAACCCTACACCGCTCTCATGTTGATGTAAAATAGTACATTACGCAAATAGGGTGGTAAAACAAAGAAAGGCCGAGATCGCAGATGTTTGCGGTTCGAGCTGCAAGCGAAAGACGTAAATATGCGATCGAGGGCTTTCTTTATTACCTCCCGTACTGTGTATATCATTTTATGTCTACACTTTATCTTGTCTTGATCCGGTGTGGCATAAAAGATAACTAAAGCACCTTTTTAGGCCTTTATCTTTAGTAAGCCGGTTGGTTTGTTCTTATGAGCAACACG
The DNA here is from genome assembly GCA_947034925.1 of Eudemis profundana. Taxonomy (NCBI): domain Eukaryota; kingdom Metazoa; phylum Arthropoda; class Insecta; order Lepidoptera; family Tortricidae; genus Eudemis; species Eudemis profundana. The sequence continues at coordinate 16,252,397 of OX344800.1, forward strand.
CACCGCACACATCAACCGGCGTAGACTCCCCTTAGACCCCCCCCCCCCCCATGGCACACTTTTTCCTAACAGATTTCATCTTTTTAATATAGGCTGTCACATTTGGCTAGACCCCCCCCCCCCCTCTCCCCATGAGTGTGACGTACAGGTCGCGTCACGTAAAAAGAACGCTGGTGGTGGGGCTGCGCAGTAGGCAATTTATCGGTCTATTTGGTGGTATGAGGTGCGGCGCGGGGAGGGCGGGTGCCGCGCCGCATCATTGCCGGGGCGCTATTGGTTCGTCAGACGACCTTTGCTTTCCGCACTGTGTTCACGTCACGTTCGTTCTCATAATACTGTCGCGCACAAAAGTGTCTTGTTTATTACAAAATGGTTTTACATAGAAAAATGATTTATGATGTATATTGTTTTTTTTATTCCATTCTACACAGAAACATGTTTTTAATTCCATTTAATAATATATCAACTAATAATACTCAAGGATCCCACAGTCAAACTGTGTAAACAGTTATGGGGGACGATGTTTTACTATTAAGCGTCATACCAAAAAGAAAAAATTAGGTTCATGAGACGGGACTTTCAACGTTTTAACATACAATATAAATTTAAATATAGACAAACCATTTTTAAGGGCGTTATATTTCAACGAAGATTAAAAGTTGCGGACAGCTTTGTGTGGGTTAAAAAGTTGATTCACCCTATTAATAAATAAATAATAGATAATAATACATATACTTTTTAATCGAACCGCGCCGCGAGCGAAAGGCTAGTTCAAAAATAAAACAATAAACATAGTACTTTCGTGCGCGAGTGTACCAATGCGCAAACATACCCCCTCCACTTTCTTCCAGCGTTCTTTTTACGTGACGCGACCTGTAATATATGGATGACCCCTTAACCGGCGTTAAGCGACCGGCTTACTTGAGGTGCTTTAGTTATCTGTTAGCGCTATTTACTTTACGGTCATTGACTATTACTAGGTTTGTTCAATAGATCTGTTCTCATTAGCTCAGTATAAATGTATCTGTTAGTTTACCCAACAAATACTGCGTGGCTAGTAGCGTGATGGTCGGCCGGCCGAGCATCTGTTTCCAGCTCATCCCGAGGAAAGCGACGTTGGCGGTGAACGTGCTCGCGAGCAACGCCGGGTCGCGCGACATGTAGTATTCCTCGTAGTCGAAGTTCTAAGGCACACCCATGCGAGTATTAACACACCGATGAATGTATAGCGGATGACTGGCGTGGTGTAAGTGGTGTTGGTCTATTTTTGAGCTTGATCTGGTGTTAGGTCTAGGAGCTGTCACAACTATCGGACTTCGTGGCGGTAGGTCTGCCTCAGCAAAAAACCTTAGCACCACGGGTGTCGTTTATTAATATAGAAGTTAAGTAATAATACTTCCAATAGACGGCGTGGCTAGCCTCGCTTGATTTATACAAGTGTAGTAGGGCAAATATTCAGCGTTTTTACGGCGTTTTATTTTCGTCATTATTGTCTCAGTAAATATTGTTCAAAAAAACGATGCCTAGAGTTAACTTTTTATGAAACCGAAAAACAGTCCCGAGTTTAAGTCTAGTTTTATCAAAATCGTCACGATTTGTCCTTTCGTTATAGTAAATAATCGTCGGACAACAATGATTGTCAAACCGCGTGGTCAAAACGCTCGGAGAATCGCCCAGTAAATCTTTGGTTTATTTAATTTCTGTATTATCTATTAGGAGCGTCCTCACTGAGAGCATTCGATGATGAGCGTCGAATATTCAAGTGGCGTGGACGTTGAGCCGAGCGTTGGTTGGTGCAATTGCTCATTAATAAATGCTCGCGAAAGAATACTCTCATAGGGGACGCTCCTATAGACAACTAGAATCAATAAGCCTTCCACAACAAGCTAAATCAAAATATAGTAGGAACTGAAAGGGATTGAAACGCCGCGATGTACTTTGTAATACGAATTTGATTATGAAATTAGAGTGCAGCGATTGGAATTGAATTTAAGTATATATTAAAGTCTACTTCAGTCAAAATGCATCTCTAAATGAAAACTATAAGTTCCTATCCTAAACTAAACGAAATGTTTGTTGAATTTCATTCTACTAGCGCGGTACAGTATAAAATGAGTCCAAGTATTTTAGATGTGTAGGAATGTGTATGTACAAGAACATATTGGCAAAAAAATAATGGGATAGTTAGTTAAAAAAAAGAAACTCACTCTTTAGCTTTTACAACGAATAAACTATACTCTATTTATAACCGACTAAGGAGCACCATAAAAAAAGAAAAATAATACCAGGGTGGGTACACAGCAAGCGAATTAAAACTTAAATGATAAAAACTCAAAATAATACCTAAGTACGTTTGATTCAAAGTCAAGACAATAAGCGGACGCCCAAGTAGGTTTTGCCAAGAGGACTTCAGGAAATTAATCTCTGCTTTTAGTGTGTCAACCATCAGCTCATAATCAGAAGCTATGTAGAAACGTTTCATGTCAGAAAACTAACAAAATAAAAACAATTATTAGTTCTCTATAAGTTTCTTGAAAAAAAAAGTCATACCTAACCTAATGTCCATCACCCAATTTAATGTCCATTCTACACTTCACAGTCACATACACAGTTTTACAGTCAGGAGGTTGGCGATAAAAAGGCCCGAAAGGCGCGAGAAACGAAGTTAAACTGGCTCAAAGGTTGTTTTCCATATTTCCCACGCCATAAACTGCGTCTAAACGAACCAATTTCGTCAGATAGCGGATAGGGACGCAGCTATCTGTTAAAATTAGATATGAATACGCTGTCTCTTTTTGACGAATAGCTGCGTCCCTATCAGAGCAGTCTCAGACAATGTCGAGGTCCTTGGTTATACAGAACGATTTGGGACCAAGTGGCAACTTAAAAAGAGGGAGAGAAGTTAAACAGAACAAAAATTAAAACAGAAAAAGCATTATCGTGAAGACGATTCTGATCTCTATTAATTGGCTGACGAAATCGGCTCGTCTGGACGTAGCAATTCACAGACTGTGTGAAAAATGGCCGAAATAAAAAGGAAGAACAGTTAAAAGTCCTATTAAAAAGACATTAAGAGAATTGTCCATTTATATATTTTAAAATAATTATTAACGTAAATAAATACCTGGGGTGTGAAGGCGAATATCCTATCATTTAATGAGTACAGTTTGCTTGTACTGAGTATGCCAACATCCCGAGATTTCCTTCCCGACAGGCCTAGTTTCTTATTTCTACCTGGAATTGCAATAAGTTATCATATTTAAACTTTAATTTTTTAATACTATAAGGCACGACTGGCACGAGTCGCGTTTCGTCGGCGGCGCAGAATCCGCGCGGATTACCTTTTATCCCCATATTACCCATTACTTATTTACGTCACACGAAGACCTTTCAATCTCGCGAAATCCGCGCCGCCGACGAAACGCGATTTATGGTTCGCGCCTAAAATAGTGATATGACTAAAATGACTACATTGTATATCAAAGTTTGTAAAGTTTGATTTGTATTTTACAAGTCACTAAGAGATATATCTGTCTGTTATCCTCCTTTCATGTATTATTATCACTATTAGAATGACTGCTTAAAAACTGCCCTGTGGTAACTTTCTGGTGGTCATGGTCATATTTATTTGTCGGTAAAGCAAAAAGGCCATTTATTATACATGTTCTTATTGTACATCTAGTTGATGTGTTTTGCACTTCTTTAAAAATGTTTAGGATAAAGCTAAACTACAACTAAATTAGTATAAGTTATACAATATTTACCTAAGTATGTATAGAGATGACTCAGCACTCTAGCTGGCTGCACTTCAATAGGAGCAACTTCGGCGATGGTTTGCACATGCAGATCATACTCGATCAGCTTGTCTCTGATCTCGTTGTCCTCCGCTAAGATGACAATCTGAACCACTACATCTGGCTTCTTCTCTGAGCACAATCTTCTGTTTAGTGGGTCTAACTCTCCAACTGCTAGGAAACCCTGTCAATCAGTACATTGTATTTAGTGTAGGTAATACTGCCATCCTATATCTTAAAGCCAGCTGACCTCTATACGACTCCAAACACATTAGCCAGGTTTTAGTTATAGCCTATAGGACAGTAGAATTCAAAATGGAAAAAATTATTACGATTGGCATGAAATGTCATATTTTTATTTCTAAATAACATATACAAATTGTCCTAAGTTTTGCTTGTTAAAATATTTTATCAATAAGCTTTTGTTTACTTAATAAAATGACTTTTTGCTATCTCAACCTCAACAATGTAGCACCTTAAGGGAGGCGACTACAAGGAGAAAGACGTAGGTAGCTTGCAGTGGCATGGTACCAAACTTTTGGGAAAGCCGGAATATAACTGACTTTCTTTTTCTTCAAAACCAATAAATTAAGTAAAATGAGCAAAGGCCATTGGGAATGGGCTTCAATGGACCAAACTGATAGCTTACTAATTTAGTGCTAAATACTAGGTGCAGTAGAATTTGTTTAGTTACCTCTTGCAAGAGCTTCCCCAAGATATACAAAGACTGAGCCCAAATGAAAGGACACCGGCCGAGGGGTATACGCTCCTGGCTCCCGGGCTTACACTGCTCCTGATTAGCCTTGTCTGCAGGTACAGAGTACAATTCAGGCACCAACTTTATTCCACCATCCTCCTTCCTTATCATTATATTCTCTAACTTTTGCATATACTCTGTTATATTCTTCTTATCTCCTTGGAAACAGTAGTCCAGAATTAAGTAACAGAAGAATAGGGGCCATTCACATTCTATGTTCTCAAACATCCTCAACTCCCAAGGCTCATAGTAGAGCCTGTTTGGGTCTTCTCTGGGCGTCTTGTGGCCGTCTCTGAGGAATCTTTTGCAGCCATATTTTCCTTGCAGTTTACTAACTATAGTGTCCCTTGTTTTGGCTATTAAGTAGGGGTCATCGACTGCAAAAGCTGGGTAGCTAATAATAGAAAGTAGGCCGGAATCCAATTCTTTGCTATTAGACTCTCTTGGCAACATGGATTGTAGCACTGCTTGGCATTTTTGAGCTTCATCAGCTAATACATGGATAACACTAGACGGACCACCTCTTGCTCCAAAGAGATCCAACTCATTCATAGCCTCAAGGGCAGCCTTGGCCATTCCAATGGAACTGGCATTCAGTTCTGGCAGCCCGTGGTTTGTTTTGTCACCTCTCTCCCAGATTCCATAATCTGGTGTGCAATAAGCAGATTCTATATAAAATACTAAGTTCTGGATAAAGGCTACTTCATCCAGTGAGAATACTATCTGGAGCCCAGATGCTGTCATCTGAGCAAGGATCAGCAGGTAGAGAGAGATGGCATCAACCTGCAAGTGGCCCCACTCGTTGTCTTTGACCACACTGCGACCTGTGGTCGAGGAATACTTGGCGTGCAGGGAGTCCAAGGGGTGTTGAGTACTTTTGAATTTCTCAACTTTGTCTTTCTGTTGCATCATGGCCATTAAAAGACCTGTGAATTAATTTGTAAAGTGTTTTTATAAATACTACATTAATTAAATAATCTATACATGTTCTACAATATATTAGTTGAAGAAAGCCAGAAAAACTAATATCCATTAGATTCTATTCCCACTATTACAAAGCCTGATTCTGAAAGTACAATCAAATACATTACATGTAAAAAGACTTCTTTTTACATGTAATGTTTTTGATGGGATCTCATTTCTTTTTGTAATTGGTCGTTCTTTATTTATTTCATTCCAATCCATTCTAATTCCAATTTGAACTACATAACTAACTTTGTAATCGCATGTACTTGTATAGGATTACAAACTTATGTGTGCAGTTGTGACTGAAATTGCAATATTTTAGGTTTTGTAGGACTTGATAAGCTCAAAACTAACTATGTTTAGAATTTGGAGCTTGTGGGTCTGCTAGAAGTACCTTAGAATTATGATGATCATCAGTCAGTCAGTGACAAAGGAACTTTGACATGCAATATTTCTAAACAACACATTCAAATTGAATGTTATTGAGGACATACTTAAGTCTTATTGTGCCCTATATATCCCTGAAAATTCAGGATTCTAGCTTCAGCCAGCACAAAATTACAGCAGGTTGAAAATGGCCTGAATGGGTTCGAGAAAAGGATGGTACGGCCTTGCCTTTGTTTTGCTCAACTTGGCGGGGGCACTACTCAGATATTATTAGAAACTGATTTATATTCGGTTTTTACTGTGCGTTGTATTCTGTAGGAAGCATAAGGCTAGTGAAAAATACAGGTTCAGTAAGGTTACTTACCCCTCATTAACTTTACACAGCTTTGTTCTAGCTCATATGTCTTTGCACGGTCTTCATCTTGATCCGCAATCTTTTTGAAGGCCATAGAGAGTCCCCAAACTGCTAATATACAGTACAAATTATCCCTGATCCATGCGTGGTCATTGTCTGGGCTTGCAGGGAACAATCCAGTTACTGGTTGTTGATGGTCGAGGATCAATTTGTGAACTACCCTTTGGTAATAGTCCAAACGGACCCCAGAATTACTGCGAGTCCTCATTGTGAACCACTAAATGGCTTGTTTGTGATTTAAGACTAATAAAACTATCAACGCAACATTTTCGAGAATTTATCGTATATTTTGATTATGTCATTTGAAAGTCGCAATTGTCAATGTCAGTCAAGTGTCAATAGTAAAAATGTATGTTCACGCTAACGTTAAAAACGCACAATCTAATGTTTGTTTTTCTTTTTACCAAAAAATATATTTTGTTTTTATGTCTACAAGAGACGTTCAATTAAAGTTGACAATTCAGAATTGCGCACTTACTAAAATAAAAGTCTGCCTTTCTTACCTATAATACTATTGCCGATATTATCTGCCCCTGCCAAGATGAACATAATTATGCGATATAGAGTGACGAGTAGATGAAATGAAATTGCGCATTTATCTTGTAGGTAGATGGTTAGGCTGCCTTAGTCAATTTGTTAGTCTCTTAAATCCCTAATCTTAATTACTCTGACACTTTGACATAACATGGTCAAGTGTCAACGTCACAGTCAATTTATTCATTCATGGGAAATACTAAAATCAAAACTTTCGTGCTCAAAGTTTTTTGGTGTTTTTGTTTATCACGATGGTTCTTTACCGCTTGATTTTTCATATCTTATTTATTCCTATGGCTATAGGAGTAAACGAGACTTTGTCTAAAGTCGAATCTGCCGATAATATTAAGAGTAATGTTACGTCTAAAACCTTGTTACAAAAAGAAGACAACAACACGAGAAAAAGCGTTACCGTAGCGGTAGAAGGAGGTAAAATCGTGGTCCCGCAGGCAAATTTGTCGTTATTTAAGGAAAATGATGCTGTTTTGTTGCCCAAATTACCGTCTGAGGACATAGAAGAGAGTTCTAGCAAGAATAAAGGCAAACATGTTGTGGGTCGAACGGGCGCTCCCGTAAATGTAGATTTAAAAGACATTTCTACTGAACCCTCTGTAGCTATATCAAAAAGTACCATTGTAAATAAGATTACTAGTAAAACAGTGCAGACAACAACCAAGCCGCATAAGCCTTTAGTGTTAAAATACCAAGAGGGAAGTAGCACAGTCTCAGATAAAACACCCCCAATAGGGATAAGTGATGAACCAACAATCCAGGGTAACAAGCCAGGTAGTCATCCAGGGATGATAATGCCAGTCGTTATTACAATACTTGTAGTTCCCCTGTTTGCAGTACTTGGATATATGGCTCTGAAGCGAGGCCAAGAAGCATGGAAGAATAGACACTATAAAAGAATGGACTTTTTACTGGATGGAATGTATAATGATTAATAAAATATTTCCCAATATGAGAGTAGTCGCAATTTCAAGGGCTATATTACTACTATAAATCAGAGAAGCAATAATATATGTGATTTAACATTTTGCTATATTGTTAACAAAGTACTATAAGGTTATGGTTATATTATTGTGTTGTGTGTGAAAAATAATTAATTATTTTGGTAATCATTAAGGTCAGGTGGGGTAAGACGAACAATGAACATAGTTTATTGTGCCCTGGGCAAGATGGACAGTATTACAGTTCCATACAAGTGTTTGTGTTGCCCCATGTTTATCTTACCCCACCTGACCTTATGTGAAACTATTGCGGTGCTTCGTAATGTGCCTTATTGATATTAGGAAATTCTAAAATGATAGGAGAACAAATATATTTTGATCTAGGAGATATTGAGTTGCACAGATTTTTGCTATATTCCAGGGGTTCCAAGTGTGCGCCGCGGCGCCTTTGTGCGCCATAGTAAGTAAAGAGGGGTGTCGTGAGTAGATCCTCTATCATTATCTAAAACCACAAATGTTCACGGGTACCTATAAAGCAACAATACCTATTTTGAGCGAACTAGGGTAGGGTGCCTTGATGAAGTACTAAACTTGTAAGTGCACCACGGGCTGAAAAAGATTGGGAACCCCTGCTACATACATTATGATATGTTGTCTTCCGTTCATGATATTACTAAAGTATTGTGATATTAGGTAAAATAATCAAATAACTACATAATTGGTTGTAATACTTTTAATAATAAATTATATATAAATGTTAACTAGTGTAGATACCAAATCAATTTATTGTTAATGTATGGTATATTAAATGTTCCATTGAAACAATGTTAAATTGTATGTTAATGAATGCAAGAAAGTATATTCTGAGAAGACAATGCCTTTATAATCAAATGAAAATTGTTAAAATAGACATTATGATATTTTTTGTGTAACAGAAGACTAATATCCTGGTTAATCTAATTTTGCACCTCACTTGTATGGAACACCATAGATTATGTGCAAACTTAATCAAATATTTTCACTACTGAGTTAGTATTTAATTACCTCTATAATCTACGATCTTGCAACTAATCCTGTGATGATTGAGCAAAAATAATATAAGTACCTACCTAATGTAAATATTTTCACTGATTTACTTTCTAGTATTGTGCATTAATAACTAATAACCCTCCTTTTTGGCCAGTTGTGTAAAAACCAACAGACTATTTACTTCCTACTACACAATTTCTTATTATGTTTATATTAATAATTTAGCCGGGGCCTACGGTAGACCTGAACGAAAAGCGCCTCAAAAATTAAAGCGTAAAAAAATAACACTTTCGAATCGACAACTTATATTCGCAAAATTCGTATAACGGAGAAATAAGCGTATAAAGATGTAAAATAATTCGAATAATACCAAAAACAGTCGGCCATGTTTGCTTGCGTCAATTCGAGTTCGTTCTGAAATTGTCACAGTTTAGTGCAGGGGCACGTAGCATGCGACTATAACTGCAGGCGCGGCTGTACAAACTTGGCATGGGTAAGAAAACCATTATTTATTTTAACTAGAAAAATCATACGTTTCCATAATTTTATTTCAAAGAAAACAATCTTTAAACGGGAATATAATTAATAATTTACTGACATAATTGAAAAATAATGTAGTAATTTTGGCAATAATATTGTACAATATTATTGAAACATAACCCAAGAAAAAGTAACAAACGTGGGCGAAGGTGTCAGATAAATTTCTAAACGAAAAAAAAGGAATAGGCACATTTTTTTAATCCCTCTGAAGGTGAAGTTGTAAGTTAGGGGCGAAACTCTGTAGGTAGCTTTTTAAGTTTTCTTAAATTTATTCTGACTTAAAACAACACATTAAATTATACCCGTTTTTAGTACAAAGACAGAAAAGTGAAAATAAATGTTTATGATTTAGGTGAAAACACAAAATTAACCAGGTGTTTGAAATATTCGACCATAATACAGATAAACTTGAGGATGCAGGTCTCAATGTTTTTAGGGTTCCGTATCATAATGGTAAAAAAGAAACCCTTTGGTGCGGCTCTGTCTGTCTGTCCGTCTCTCACAGTCAGATATCCTAAACTATTGATGCAATCGATTTGAAATTTGGAATACTTAGTTTTAAAAGTCGCTAACCTGAGCTACTGGGCGTAAAAAAATTCTAATACCTTTTTTACTTTTTTTAGGGGGCCGAAATGGGAGGTTGAAAATTTCAAGTTGTGCTATTGTATTAAGTGATATTTTTTAGAAATTTAGAAAAAATCATAACACATACTTATTTGCTCCTACTAAACTAACCGCCATACAGTTTTTCTTAAGTTATTCACGCATCTACTTACGAGTTTGTACGGAACCCTCGGTGCGCAAGTCCGACTCGCACTTGACCGGTTTTTTTTTCATGTTTGAGGTAGGAATAGGAACGTTGAAATAAGGTTTTCGAAAAATTTTTTTCTACCTACGGGAAGCAACATAGAGGATGCCGGTTAATTTTACCTTCATAAGATGAGTCCGTAAATTTTGAAGAACATGGTAAAATTAATAAAACAAAATTTAAGGTTTGTCAAATCACGCACGCAGCAATCAAACCCAACGTAGTAAGATGGGAGTGAAAAAAAAAACCGACAGAGTTCGCACGCTGCGCACCGCAATCTGCATTGATGATGTAGATGCTAACCCCTTAGGTTGAAGTAAGACTAGGCCGGCCACGTCTGTAGTATGTATCCAAATAGGCGGGCTAAACTGGCTTCGAAGTAGGGGCGACATGCTGAATGGACAGGACCGGACTGGGCTCCCTGACTTCCCACGAGTACGGGGCCCAATAACAACAACCACAAGCCGGGGGCCAGGCCCGTAGGGGCTCCGCGGCGGCTAGGAAAACTGGAAAACACCAACTTAACTATATGGCCAGTCCGACGACGCTAGAACAGGCCGCGGCGAAGATGGTGAGACGACCTGAATGCATTTCTTAACGGCTGTCCAAAGTTAGCTCGGAACCGGAACGGCTGTCATATTTTGTAATTCAAGGACGAGGGCTTAAATTAAAAATTTAGACCATGTTGGGGTGGTGTGAGCCCGAGGTACAGGCTGGGTGGCGAGGACGTAGCATGCCACGGTGAAAATGGCAGGACAACCTAGAACCTAGACGTATTTTTTAACGGCTGGTCTGGGTGGTCCTTTGGACCAGAACCATTGCAAGCGGGATAGATTTACCCTTCAGTGGGACATTAATAATTAGACTAAAAAAATGTGATTTGGCTCCAAAAGGGGTAAAATTTTGAATAGGAATCTATTATTTCAGATATTTGAAAGTAAACCTTGATATGTAAATTACATACCTAATATACGAGTATTAAATGTTTGTGACGTTCCCTGAATTTCAACAAAACTTAACTACATATAGAACCCACATTTCTTAGATGTCGGTTAAAAATAAAAGGCTTCGAAAGATAAATAACAAAATGTACCTAACTGAAGAGATTCTTGGTAATGCTATTTCTGACGAGGTGAAAGGGTTAAATGGGGTTTGTAATTTTTTACATTTTACCCGGGCGAAGCCGGGTTTTCAGCTAGTTATGTTTATATATTGGTCTTCTGGCTATACCTATACACAACTTGCATTTATTTGTTCAAGAATCTGATGTAAGCTGTATCCGTTTGTGCGTTTTTATTTTTCTATTTTTGAATTTTACTTTTTAATGCTTTACATTTTTAATTTACTATAATATGTTATTTTATAAGTGGTGATACTTTTTGAGAACAACAAGTACAACCATTATTGAAATATGTGTGTTATAACTTTAGCAATTGTTTTTAACTAGTATTTAATAATACTTGTTATTTCCCAACTTTTTTAACTATGATGGGTCTTTGTATTTTGTTAAATACATTTATTTTGTAATAGATGAGTGTTTACGTGCTACAGTAAGTAAATCCCGTTATGAACGATTCTCTATAAAAGAAAACAAACCGGCCAAGAGCGAGTTGGATTCACACACGAAGGGTTCCGTACCACCATCTAGAAAAAGACCCCTTTTTAGGGTTCCATACCAAAATGGTAAAAAAAGGTTCCCTTATAGTGCGACTCTGTCTGTCTGTCAGTCGATCACAGCAAGATATCTCAAGATCTACTGATGCTATCGACTTGAAATTTGGAGTAGTGTTAAAAATCGATAACCTGAGCCTATTGGATGGAAAAAAAATCTTATAACTTTTTTTAAAGGGGACCGAAATGGGATGTCGAAAATCAAAAGTAGAGCAGATATCAGAGAGAGTAGATATCGAGTGGGACATCAAATTAAAGGGCTTAGTGTGTAGATTCCTAAACCGTTTTTATTTTTTTCTTAAGGTGGATTTAGACCAAACGAATTCTAACACATTCTAACCCCACTCTACCAAATTCTTTGTGTACATACAAAGAATTTGGTAGAGTGGGGTTAGAATGTGTTAGAATTCGTTTGGTCTAAATCCACCTTTACACATGCAGTTTTTGATTTAAGACAAAAAACATTTAAAAAAAAATATCATTTCCCTATTATCTCCGAAGTTACTGAACAGAAACATCTGTAATAATTACCAATTATTAATATCATTCTACATATTACAGGAAAAATAAAACGGAATTCCTGACTTGCAGCGTTTTTTAGAAATTCGCAAAAATCGTAAGACAATTATTTGCTCCTACTGAAGTAACCGCGACATAATTATGTTTACGCGACATGATTATGTCGATGTATGGGGACAACAGTTTTTCAAGAACAAAGTTAAGTTTGTCCCACCATACAGTTTATCTTGAATTATTCACGCATCTACTGACACGTTTGTACGGAACCCTTGGTGCGCGAGTCCGACTCGCACTTGACCGGATTTTATTTCTAACTTTATTTTGTTTTTAGTAGGTATTTGCTGTTATGCCGGCAATAGAAATACATATTCTGTGAACATTTCAACCATCTAACAGACAGACGGACAGCTGAGGCTTAGTACCTAATCCATACCCAAAGGGTTCCGCGTTGGCACCCTTTAGATACCCTTTATTCTAGGGAATGCAATTACCGGTAAAATTTACCGTCTTTTCATACTAAAGTCCGATAAATTACCGGTAATTGCATTCCCTACTTTATTCCCACTAGTTCTGTCAACAGAACTACTGATTGACAGAACTAGTGGGACATAAACAAGACATAAAATCCCAGTTGTTCTGTTGACAGAACTGTACAACAGAACTAGTGGGAATAAAGGTTGGATACGGAACCCTAAAAAAGAATTAGGTCTATCCATGGATTAATAAAATAGAAGGATACCGCGCGGTCTAAGACGCGAGTGAAGCCGAGTTATGGCCGCCGAAGTGAGCATGTGTGCGTTGACGGCCCAATGGCAGCCGACCGGCCCATTATGGTGGTTGATGTGTGCGTGCGTGCGTACAAAGCGCCAGCACATTGCCGGCACATCATGAGTGCTTCACTCATCTGTTCGCGACTCTACGTCCGGCTATTTATTTTAAGGTCCTTGGGTCTAGTCTATCTACTACTGTAGAGCTAGGACAGCGACTGTTAGTCGCGTGACGTATCACCACACGTCTCTTTGTCACTATTGGATGGAAAGAGATGGCTTATATTTATCGAGCGAAATACAGTCGCCCTGTGTAGTAGTAGTATTATATTACACCTGTTAGGCTATCACATTAGGCCGCGACTTGGATTGTCGTGCGACAGAGTATGACCTGCCACTTTTGCAGTAGGTATATTTATTGGAAAGGAATAAGTAGTATTTGGTGGTACTGGTTATACATACTATCAAAAACCGATAAGGACGCAGTTATTCATCGTAGTGAAATAGTTGCGGAAATTTTGGGGAATGCTATATTCCGGGTACCGGGTACTACCCGCATCCCGCATAGCACGATATCACTTCTAGCGTCTATATTTTCACTATCTGAACAAGCGCATTTTAAGCAGAATCTGAAACAGTTTCGCCCCGAGAGCTTACCAAATGTCAACGTCAGTTCAATAAAACAGTCGATTGTTGTCTGTGGTCTTATTAGTAGGGATTTACAGCTTTCAGTGAAGAGATTTATATTTCAGTAGTGTACTGATTTTAATGTAGTGAAATGTTTTGTTGGATATGAAAAGTATGTTGCGTTCATGATCAGTAGTGTAATATTTTTATTATTAAGTGCTTATGTATCAATTTGGAATAACCTTGATATTGTGCATTCGAATTGGTATCTTAATTTTGTTCTGTGTGATTTTGATATTATCGTACTAAAGACTGAGATTCTATTTAGACATTATAGCAGTATCATTTAAAATCTACCTTTTATGAGATGTAGAGGCGCAAATGAAGAACTCTGCTTTATGTATCTTTATTTATGTTATACAAACAAATCGGTCAGCTTTTATAATTAGATGCAGGAGAGTAATTTAGTCATTATCGGATGTTATGGATTCTGATGTAAGATCCACATCACTTACATTTGACATTGAGTGTATATTGTCTTCTCTTACTACACATTTAATACTACAGTTTAAATAATTGTTATTTATTCCATATAGCTTAAATAAATTCACAACAAAGTTTATTATACAAATTATTTAAGTGTAAATAGTAGTAATTAAAAATGACTAACTACTGATAGTAAATTCTAGTTAATACTGGCCTATTTACATCAGGTTTCATTTTGTAGATCTCAATATGGGCAACCCCTACTATGGCATGATTGGGCAATGGGTGGCATGAGACACTTGGCACAGACACAATGAGTGCTCCGAGCGGGTGTGTCAACTGCAGTGATGGCTCGGAGAAGTCCGACATGAAGCATGATGCTGACTGCTCGGAAGGTGAAGATGCTCAAATCAGACTGGCGCCTCATGTGCAGGCATACCTCGCGCACAACAGCCCTACGACAAACTGTTGTGGCCTCACCATCCCCATTGCGTTTGAAAGAGCTGCCCCGGGCACATGGTGGAATCCAAGATTTGATTCCAAAATACTTGAAGGCCAATATAGACATAGTTCCTTTAGACAAATAAGATTAAGATTCAGGTGAGTTACTGCTTCTTTTTCAGTCAATGTTTAATCATAAAGTAAAAATGTCAAGATGCATGCATGGTTCCCCATAATTAACAAGTTATTTAAATGTTGTTATAGTAAATTAATTTGTAATGTTTCCATACAATCAATGTTGTTTTTTTTTTAATTTCAGATTTGCACTTTTATACATTTTGATATTTTCTATATCATGGTTTGTCTACTTTGTGGTACTGGGCTTGAACGGCATGACAGTGAAGTGGCCATTTTTGTGTTCTATATTTGCTGGAGTCCTGTTAATAACATCGGTCATGTTGTATGTCACATTCACAAATGTTTACAAGGGTTATACATTCAAGGTATCCCTGATTATAGCCCTGGCGCTGTGCACACTCAGTCTTTCACTTGTGACACTCACCACACAGACGCAAGGGTCCACCCGTGCTGCTGACATAAGCCAGTCGGGTCACTTCATCATGTGCATCGAAATCCTTCTATTTATATATACACTGACACCATTTCCACTTTTTGCTTGTGTTATCACTGGCATTTTGTATTCCATCGTTTTTGAAGTATTGAACATTGTGCTGCACCTGAGTGAGCAAGACTGGCAAGGTCCAGGGCTGTTTGTGAGAGTTCTGCTGCAGCTGTGTGTGCATATTATTGGTATACATATATATTTGATGACATTTGTGAGAATGCGCGGTACGTTTATGAAAGTAGGTCAGAGTCTGCTGGTACGAAGGCAGCTAGAAATGGAGAAACAGTTAAAGGAGAAAATGATACATTCTGTGATGCCGCCGAAACTTGCTAGCTGGTTGATGGAGGAGCAAGTTTTAGAGTCAGAGCCCAATCTGAAGAAGCACAATCCGCTTAACCCAAGGCCCTCCAACCCGGGAGCGTCAGATATTAAGTCTCTATTCCGACCATTTAACATGAGCTGTATGGACAACGTCAGTATTTTATTCGCTGACATTGTCGGTTTTACAAGGATGTCCAGTAACAAAGGTGCTGAAGAGTTAGTAAATATACTTAATGATTTGTTCGAGAAGTTCGATGAGCTGTGTCAGATACACGGCTGCGAGAAGATTTCCACATTAGGGGATTGTTATTATTGTGTGTCCGGCTGTCCAGAGCCGCGGCCGGACCACGCCACGTGCTGTGTCGAGATGGGATTAGGTATGTATCAACAATGAGTCATCCGTAAAAATCTGTTTACAATTCCCTACTATGTTCTCAAAGTACAAACTTCAGAGCTGTGAACTATTTCAGAACCGAAATAAATAGCAATCGTCTATTTCCGCGAACTCTTTGAGCTTTGTGATCTACTGTAATGAAAACATTTTTGATTGATTGTAGGTATGATAGATGCGATCCAAGAGTTCGATAGGGAGCGGGGAGAGGGGATAAATATGAGAGTGGGTGTCCATACTGGCACGGTGCTGTGCGGCATAGTGGGCACTCGGCGTTTCAAGTTCGATGTGTGGAGCAATGACGTCACGTTCGCCAATAAGATGGAGTCCACTGGCAAACCCGGCCGAGTCCATGTGTCAGAGGAGACCACTAGGTTCCTGGGGGGCTCCTACGTCCTTGAAGAAGGCGAGGAAGTATTTGGTAAGGAATCCCTTTGTTACCAATATCATGTCATGCATTGATTGTTTGCCATAATTGTGATTTGGCCGAATGACATTATTATCGGAAACCGTAAAATTTTCAGAATGTTTTAAATATAAGCCTTTTAAGTTGAGTTAGAGTTGTTTTTACAACAACCTTGAAAGGAATATATAGGGTTTCTGCAAAAAATTGTCATGGCAAAAGTAGGATTAGGTACAAATGCTAAGTCAAACACTATTGTTTACACATTCTGCAGGAATCTCCCCAAAATGCATTTATATGTGTCCTCCATTGTGACATGTCTAAAAGCGATTGTATATGTCCAGGTCATAAAACATACTTCATAGAGGGCCGCCAGCTGAGTTCCCCATACGACCACGAGAAGTGTCTCACACCCGCTAATCCCGTTAACTTACGCCTCATCATTTCCCCTGCAGCGTCTCCCCAGTCCGTCCTCTCCTTTATCCAACCGCCGCGCTCCCCGCACCCCCCGCAGGATTTCAACTCGCATGACGCCCGGAAATCGGACAACTTTTTGTCGCCGACACCATTCCATTTTCGCGCTAAGGCTAGTTCGCTGCCCAGTATATTGGACTCTGACGCCGAGTTGGATGAGAAAAGAGATAAAGGGTTCCCAGAGAGAACAGACAGCTCGTCGAAAAGTCCAACTTCTGTAGGTAAGTTAATATACTTGGTCGCTTTTTACACCAAATCAAAATATACTTGATTGTAAGGACTATTACCCTCCTTTGCCTATTTGTCAATATACTGAGGTGGTAGCCAGTGTAAGGCCGTGCGTTCGATTTCGATCGTGATAACTGATTGCGGGATTTTATCAATCAGATACTAAATCATATTCTGTGGATAGATCCAGATAATAATAGGATAATAATTGCAGAAACGTGCTCGAGTTTATTTCTGGCAGTCGGGCAATAACTCATGTGAGATTTCAGCACTCAGCAAATATTCCTCCTACATTATCCGTTTCGTTTGTTTTCGCGGCCTGTTCAAATGTTATAAATTGAACTTTAAAGTCTTATTTATCAGCAAGGCGGCGAGATAAGATACGATACGAAGGTGATGCTCCTTTAATCACATTAAGATGAAAAAAAAATTACATGCTCTTTTGTTTAGTTGATAACCGCTGTGTATACCAGATAGTTGGATATAAAAGTTTAAAATAGAATAAACCATGTGCCAAACCGCCTCGCGTGGTGCAATTCATAAACATCTACGCTATCATGGCGCGACTGACATTGAGGTGAAGGACTTCAAACGTTTCCAAGTCCACGGATGATAATTATTGCGAAATAAACTGCTCGGGATAAGCTTTATCGCTACAATTAACTCATAGACGAATCTAGTTCGTAAGACGACGAGTTAAGGTTGAAATCGGGGCTTAGGTTTTGTCACGTTGTCAATGCAATCAAATTTAATTAACACGTGCTTTAAGTATAACTGAGAGATCAAATACAGTTCAGGTGTCAATAAGCGACCACTCGATAATTGGTTGTCATAACATACGTCCGCTTTGGCGCTAATGCTATGTTGAACCCAAGACTCACAGAATAAGTAATAATACTACGGACAAAAGTTTCTCTCTCTCTAACAAAACTGTCGTCCGAATCCGACCACCGGACGAAACGCACCGGATCCGACCGTCTCTCTTTATCGCATAATGCGTGCTTTTTCTGGTCGCTGGTCAAGGCCCACTGCGGCGAAATCGCGGATTGAGCTACTCCTGACAGTGTTTAAATTAAAAATTTCACGTTTTAGGAAGTTACGGGAAGTATGCGAATAAACTGAAGAATTGGAAGGTGTCAAGATTCCTGAGGAAACATTCCGATACGCCATTGCATGCTATAAAGAAGGAGATCAGCGACGCTGAAAAAACTCTTCAGTTGCTAGCGCGGGGCGACGCGCAGACCAGCAACGGTTACCAACAAGTGCCTATAGTGATAGAGTCGCAAGACAATAAGAATGCTAGGCCTACTAGCAGCAAGCTCAATATACCGCTGAACCCCGATACGGTGGCGTTTGAGCGGGAGATAATCGATATCCGATCGTATTTAAGTCAGTCCAGGAGCAACATGTCGCCTTTCGCAAGGAGTAGCAGCTATAGATCGCAGTACGGGAGACCAACCAATATTGAGGTAAGTTGAACTTTTACCTACCGTGCATAACCTAAAGTACGGTAAGTGAATACGTTTCTCATTGAACTTACTACTTTAGATTCCGCACAAACTCTAGGATCCAAACAGTATTTGATCCGAGCCCGAGACTATACGATCCGAATTGTGTCGAATATCCACAGGTATGTATCGAAACCGTCCCACCTCCTGTTAAAATTTGCGTCTGTATTTGAAACGATAATATCGTGTTTCAGTAATAAGTACAAAATCATAACTATAGATAAATTTGACCTAGCTTTACTATTTACCAAGCCCAAAATCCTTCAGAAATGTTCAGTCACGTAAGTAGATTGTTGCATATCAAAATTGTCCAAGTCCAGTTTAGCCCAACGGTTGCCATGGTTATCCGTCATATTGGCTATGATTGATCATGATCAGTCATACTTTTATTTGATGGCAAGAAACGGAAACGTAGTAACCGCCAAAGCTAACAATGGCGGTTACTGCGTTTTCGCTTTTTGCCATCGATTACTTATGCATAATCCTAAAATACCAAAATCTAACGGCTTCAGATCAAATGGAAGTAGTTCAGATCAAATTGATAAGTCCAATCTCAAACTGCATTAATTTATAGAATTGAAATATAATCATTTGCTTTATTAATATCACCAATCACCACTTGGGGAACGTAAACATGCTATAAAATGAAACAATATAAAATTATAACACATGACTATAATATTGAATAACACCTAACCATTTTCCTAAAGTTGTTTATGTATGGCCAGCACAGCTAGTATAACCACTCCGCGATATGTGTCGCGCGCGATGTACCTAATGGTCAATGGAAATCCGCACCTGTAAACGTACGGTCAAACCGCTGCTCAAAAGACGTTGACGCACCGTAAACGCAGTGACGTGACTCACTCTGCGTCACGTTTTTGACGCGTGCCGTTCACACTACTGCTGCGCTGCTAAAGATACCTACCTTCTTAAAATACGCAGTATTCATGTTCTACCCATGCGTATTTTAAGCACCGGTTTGAAAGATGCGCGTCAAAATAGTGACGCATGAGTCACGTCAGTGTTTAGGTGCGCCACTGTTTCTTGAGCAGCGGCGTGGGCTTATGCGTGACGTATGAGTCACGTCACTGCGTTTACGGTGCGACAACGTTTTTAGGGTTCCGTACCAAAATGGTAAAAAAAAGGAACCCTTATGGCGCGACTCTGCCTGTCTGTCCGTCTGTCACAGCAAGATATCTCAGGATCTACTGATGCCATCGACTTGAAATTTGGAATAGTGTTAAAAATCGATAACCCGAGCCTATTGGATGGAAAAAACATCTTATACCTTTTTTACTTTTTTTTTAAAAAGGGGACCGAAATGGGATGTCGAAAATCAAAAGTAGTATTATATCGAGTGGGATATCAAATGAAAGGGCTTAATGTGTAGATTCCAAAACAGCTTTTATTTTATTTTTTAAACATGTACTTTTTGATTTATGACCAAAAACGTTCAAAAAATACCATTCCCCCTATTATCTTTGAAGTTACTGAACAGAAAAATCTGTAATAATTATCAATTATTAATATCATTCTAATTTTACAGGAAAAATATAACGGTTTTCCTAAATTGCACCGTTATTTAGAAATTTACAAAAATCGTATTATATTTGCTCCTATTTAAGCTAACCGCTATACAGTTTTTCTTCAACTATTCATGTATCTACTTACGAGTTTGTACGGAACCCTCGGTGCGCGAGTCGACTCGCACTTGACCGGTTTTTTTTTGCTTAATGCCGCGCCATTTACGCGCGTTCTCATTGGTTGCTGGAATTCACATCGCACGTGAGCCACGTCGCGTCCATCTTGTGATAGCCGTGTTGGGCGATTTTGATATGTATCAACTCAATTGGTCTATCTATTTGGTATTGGTATCGCATTAAGTTTATAGATTTTTTCTTGTATACTCCGTTTTTTTATGTGGAAACTTAGTAAACAAAGGTGACATCTGTCAACTGGAGGTTTTTAGGGTTCCGTACCAAAATGGTAAAAAAGGAACCCTTATGGTGCGACTCTGTCTGTCTGTCTGTCTGTCTGTCTGTCTGTCTGTCCGTCTGTCACAGCAAAATATCTCAGGATCTACTGATGCTATCGACTTGAAACTTGGAATAGTGTTAAAAGTTGCTGACTCGAGCCTATTGGATAGAAAAAAAATCTTACACCTTTTTTACTTTTTTTTTAAAGGGGTCCGTAATTAGATGTGGAAAAAGAAAAGTAGAGCTATTATATCGAGTGGGATATCAAATGAAAGGGCTTAGTTTGTAGATTCCAAAACCATTTTTGTTTTTTTTTTTAATTTTGTACTTTTTGATTTATGACCAAAAACGTTCAAAAAAATACCATTCCCCCCCTATTATCTTCGAAGTTACTGAACAGAAAAATTTGTAATAATTACCAATTATTAATATCATCCTAAATATTACAGGAAAAATAAAACGGTTTTGCTAAATTGCATCGTTTTTTAGAAATTTTGAAAAATCGTACACATACTTATTTGCTCCTACTAAGCTAACGGCCAGACAGTTTTTGTTGAACTATTCACGTATCTACTTATGAGTTTGTACGGAACCCTCGGTGAGCGAGTCCGATTCGCACTTGACCGGTTTTTTTATCAGGTATATGTGAGGTACACTGTGTCGCAATTTGGCAACATTTGATAGTGAATACATTTTTTTTTATGTAGGTAAACAATTTACATAATTAACAAATCAAAAAGAAGCAAATTTCTTTTATTTTACTTACATTATTCTATAAGCAAAAATCAAATTAATTTTTTTGCCTATTATTGTAATCATTGGTATAAAATGTTGCACTGCACAATAAAATACTCAAAGGGGCAGAGGTTTTGAAGCAATGGTCAGGAAGCAAACGTCGTTGTAGTTATGATCGGCTTTTCGCGGCTTTTTTTTAGTTGCGAATAAATAATAATGCTTATCATTTAGCATTCATTGTTTCTGTTTTTGTATTTACATATTTTGTGATATCAAAGTAATAATTAAATATTTTTACTAAAAAATACCCGACCGCGGTGCACTTTAATACTGCATACAATCCGCCATTTTGTTTATTTTACGAACTTCATACCCAGTGACACTCGCGCCATCAAGTCGAATATAATGATGTACCATTTAGCAAAATCGGTTGTGCCGTTGAGTAGTTACGAGCGGACATAGGAACGGACATACATACAGGTCAAACACATAACCCTCCTTTGGGCTTCGCCGCAGTCGGGTAAAAAGTACGCTTGTGCAATAAGGCCAATAAGCTACGTTCCGCGCGTCAGAATAATGAAATTAGAGCCACTTTATGAGCAAGTGTATTGAAAATATTTTAAAGTATACATTATATTATTATGCTTTGCCTTGGCCTACTAAGTGAGTACTCCAGGCTTATAACTAATAAATTAATATCGGACAATGAAAACGACATAATATCATGTACTATTAAATTGTTCATTGATTGTTGGCGACCACTGATTGTTTTGTTTACCAAATTTCCACATAAAAAAAACGGAGTATATGTGATGACTGTCAGCGCTATCTTTAACGTCTATCGGTATGTTAAATGTAGTTGATGCAATCTATTCAGGGAATCAAGTCTTATTCCTCGTCGTTAAAGTCCAAATTTGAATGAGGCTGATCGCTCTATTGAACTCTGAGATCTAATCGACAAGCACATTAAATTGCGATTCGTTGAGATCTGAGGGCTATCAACTTTTAAAATTCTAGATGTTGTGAAGTTGTGAAGGCACTGAACATCTACATATATTGTCTATGAAATTTCAGTGTTATTTTTTGCAAGCAAACTATATGACAGTCTCACAATGAGAGAGTAAAGCTATCGGGGTTGCAAAAAAATCTGGTAGCCCTGATTGGTGTCTATTTCTTCAGGATCGGATAGGATACCACGCATCAGCGCACTAAAGTTACGTCCAAACGACCTGATTGCGTCAAGCGACCGGTAAGGACTCAGCTACTGGATAGAATGAGAGATGAACGCTATCCCTTTTGTGACAAATAGCTGCATTTTGGTTGGCTGATGAAATCGCCTCGTTTGGACGCAACTTAACACGTTCAATGCGAAGCCTCATTTTGTGAACTCGCTCTCAGTGCGTTACAACCCATGAGAGTCCTGTATTGAACTTTCTCGCTGTGCGGTACAAGTCAATTACAGCCTGTAAGAAGGGTTTTATATTTTACCTAAAATGTCTTTACTAAATACATATATATGAAATTTGATTATAGCAATGTTTAGTCTAATAATGAGTCTACCTTATACTGCCTTCGCCGAAGTTGATGACTGTTCGTTGAGATTTTATAGACAAATTAATTAACAGGTCAAAATTGACTTGTAACACACAGCCAGGACTGGTACAGGTAAAAACGTCGATTATTTAGTAGTGATGGGAAAGATAAACCAAATAAATATATCGAAACAATTTATTACCTACTTTTTTAAATTTTTTACATAATTTTTTCTAAGGTATTTTTTACATAATTTATACACAATAATGTGTTTCATTAAAATAATCATGTTCCGATACGCGAACTTTGGATGCTGCACTCTTTGGATGAAACGCGAACTTTGGATGAAACCACTAAGTTACTGACTTTACGAGGTGGTCTTTGTACCAACTTCTCAAAAATTTTGTCCAACATTCTTCGAGACCGCTTTCTAGACGCATTCATGTTTACGTATAAACAGAAACAAACGTGTGTACTAATAGCAGGGTAACAACACTAATGCACTCTGCACTTACTTGTAGTGCTATACAAGGCCCTACGCAACAGGTCATATATGTCCTGTTCCGCACTGAATAACAAAAGTTTTAATCTGGTGCGAACAGGTCATATGTGACCTGTTAATTAATTTATATATTGTCGGGTAGATCGCAAAATGACGAATCTAAATGTATACTTGACTATATAAAAAAAAAAATATCAAAACATTATGGCCTTCGCATCAGTGCAAAGTCGCGTATTTCGGTCGCCGCACCAAAGACTACAATATTATACTGGCCGCACCAGGCGAGAGTTCAGAACAGGGTCAAAATGACCTGTTTCGCAGTGAACGTGTTAACGCATGTCTCATGAAACATCAACTGTTTCGTATCCCGCTACATTAAACGACATCGATGCTGAGTAGCATAGTTCATATGCTTCGACTAGTAACTGTAAAAGGTCACTTTAAACGGTTCATTACACTTTGGCTGCAACATAAAGTAATTTCTTTCTTTACTGAAACTAATTTGTCATTGCATTGTTTGGCGTCATCGCATCGTGCGATTGTGGGCACTGACAATGCTAGTTAAATACATAACCACAAACCGCATTCGCGATAACACATGAAATCAGCTGTTGAATTAACATAATGTTACGTGTATTTTATTCTCAGATGACTCATTTAAATTTTTTTCAAACATGCAATGAAATATTGACATTACGTTCTTTAATAAGCCGCGAAGTACCACGTTTCCGGTGCAGCTGGACGAGAGGCCTTTAATGGAATTTCAAGGCTGCAACATGTTTATTTTTAAATTTCCATTCAACATTTATTTGTGACACAGTATCACGGCGTTCAGCCATAAAAAAAAACTATAAGCGATATTTGCTTTTTGTTTCAGTTTTATGTATATAAAAGCGACATGAACATAACAAATAACCAGTGATCGTTATCAACGTGCACTTTTCGTAGCACAGAGTATGGTTGGCAGAAAAAACAAATACATTTGAATATTCACTTTTGTTCTTAAATATAAAATAAATACTTTTACCTCTAGATTTAAAACCTCTTTGCGGTATAAAACCTTTTCCGTCCTAATATATTTTTAAAACAATTCACGTCAAATGACATTAAATGTCACAATAATACAACTATCGTTGAAAATATAATTAGTTTATTTTAATTTAAATAATCCAATACACTTCGTGTCTAGAGTTGATATTCAAGTACCTATTTCAAGCGGAGGCCTAATAAAGTGCACATGTTTACATTCACTTCACAGTATGGATTTGACACAATACCCAGATTTTATTACGACGGACGAAGGCACGCGATGCACTATTTGCAATATCAATATTAAAAGGAAAAAACTCAATTTTAGAGACTTAAATTACCTTCCTGTGACTTCTGTTAACGTAGAAAGGTCATTTATTTTTTCCAATCGACGTGAACGACTGACACCCAACTCTGTTGAACAAATTTTAGTCGTTTATTCAGTATAGTTTGGATAGGTGATTATAAATATGTATATAAATCTCATAACTTGTAAAATATATAATATTTGAAATTCCTACTTGTGTATTTGTTTTTTTGTCAACCATACTTTGCTACCAAAACAGCACGTTGAGTACGATCATTGCAAATAACACATTATAAACAATATCCAAAAATTTTAAATTGCAAATTAAACTACACGAATACACGTTTAAAATATTTCATCTGTTTTAGGAGAAAATTTAAAAATGTACATTCTGTAATTCAATTTTTTTGTCTAGTTTACTTTAAGTTTCTCTAGTAAATAAAGTTTGATTTCTTGGAGTTCTTTTAATTTATATCATTTTATATTTGAGAAAAGCACTATACATATCTGGGTAGTTCTCTGCGATTTTATACCGCGATTTTTTTGTCATTACCATCGCCACTATTATTGGCGGTTTTATAAAAGCAATCAGGATCATTATGATAAAAATAGCAGAGGCACGCGACTTCTACAAGATAACCAAAAACGACTCCATAGTTTATACGGAGCTCATCTATAATGTGGCGATGGTAATGATGCGATTGGTGCGACTTTTTAGTCGCAGAGAACTACCCATCTAGGCGTGAAAAGGGGTTGCCAGCCTCGTAACTCTCTATCCTCGCTACCGCCCGGCCGTCTATATGAACTCGGCCGGTAACCCCTTCCTTCCCGACCTCTGCAGTAATGTACTATTACCGAAATATCGGGATGTAAAATTCAAGAACATCCTAACCTCCTTAGTCATTATGAAATCAGTCCACAGAGAACAATTAAATGGCGCTTAGACTTTGACCAGTCTATGATTCCAATTATCTTATATTACACTCCTGTGTCACTGTGATTTTCCTATATGCGTGTAATGGTCTTTGTACAGTCAGTATTAAATAGTCTATAATATCCTAAGCGCCATATATATATATATATATATATATATATATATTTATATTGTCACTCATCTTTATGCCTATAGTAAGAAAATCGTGTTGTGATATATATTGCACTTGGATGTTACAGACTATTTGATGCTTATTGTATGAGCTTGAATTTCAGTAAGGACAATGACCCGATTTTTTTGTATTTTCATTTAGAGTCATTGTTGTTCTAACTTTTCGGATGTTTGGGAGTCCCACAGGGTTGGAGCAAATATCTGCAAGTAACACAAAAAAATAGTTTTTCTAGTATTTGTGTAATGAAATAAAAAATCCAAGCTCCATCTAACCTTCTTTCGGTATTTTTTTGAACGTATTAGAGATCGCTTCTTTACCGATATTTCTGCCTGTTGTCTACAATTTGTATTTATTATCTTATTTATTTAAAGATCCCTGTGTTTTTTTGGACTGCAGTAAAGAGTAGTAGTGTAGTATTGTATTTCGGTTTAAGATCGATGCTCCTTTTAGATCCCGGTGTGCCGCGCACGAAGTTCAACCCTGGCCACGCAGGGCGAGCTGCGCGCGTGCATGCGCAAGCCGCGAGGAGACGACGCCGTCAGCCTGTGCCCCTCCGTCAACAGCCGCAAGGACTCCGGCATCCGCAGCACCAGCCGCCGCTCCAGCATACAGCACCAGGTAAGCACACCTTGCGACTTATCGCCCGACATGTTGCGATCGGTCGACTAGAATGTATGGGTAAGACGACGCTGGGTACGCTTGTGCGTGCGCTAGCCGCGAGGAGATGACGCCGTCAGCCTATGCCCCTCCGTCAACAGCCGCCCGCCGCTCCAGCATACAAGTGTAACTACTTTGCGAATTCCAATGAGGGTTTCTAGAAATAGTAATTCCAGCCAGGTCTATGTATGTATGTAAACACTTTATTGCACAAAATAAGACAAATTACAGGGTTACAAGATTCGACAAGATGTCTATTTGACAGTAGATGGGTATTATTATTCGCGATTATTACCACCATGGAAGAGTAAGCCGCCATCATTTTGATCAAACTAGACTTGGCCTCCAGATTGCCTTTCGGTTTCATAAAAAAATTACGTTGACCATTACAACATCTTTATTTTTAAGGTTAATTTATTACTAACAAAATTATATGAGTCTGTGGTTACTTGAAATAAAAATGAATTTATTATTTATTTATTACATATTTCAATAATATTTGCCGAGATGATAATGAAGATAAAAAACGCTGTCAAACGCCGAATATTCACCCATGTCAAGGTCTTGTGGTGTGATTGGTGGATTGTGACACCTGCTGTCAAAAAAACCTTGTTGTGTTGTCTTCCAACTGATTGGAAGTTGAATCGTACGCCGTTGTAATCGATAAGTTGTTGGAACAAATTGCAATGCACAGTAGCAAGACGGATTATTCCATCAGTGAACGCAGGCTGCGTACATGAAGTTCAACTTCGGTTTTGGCTGAACGTGACGGCTGACAGCTTCCAAAAACTCGAGCTATTAAGTTTAGAACACGTCCGCCATTTTCCATTTTCTTCATATTTGGAATGTTAGTATGCTTAAGTCACGAAATTAATAACTAAATATTTTATAATATTGTCTTCGGTTTCCGCGATTATCACTCATAGTAATAAAACAACTTAAACAGATTAAATCGCGTATATTACTTAAAAATTTAGTAATATACGCGTTTTAATCCATTTAAGTTGTTTTATTACTTACTATAAATATTTTATATTTATTTTTTCTATTTGTTGACTATTTATTACATCCTCCTAAGGCCCAAAAACAAAATAACGTTCATAGTGACTGGGAATCACGGTCCTACCAGTAGTATTAGTACTATTGCTTTATACTGATTCAGACCCAAGTTTTTAAGACACTTTTTTAATTTTATTTTACTTGTATGTATAGTACCAATAGTTTTTCGGCATGTTTGTAATCAATGTATTGATAGCTTTTTGGCAATTGATTTTATTTGAATAAGTGCAACAGAGAACACCATTGGCTTTCTATAAGTCTTGATTTATATTCAATAAAAGTCCTATTGGTAGGACCATGGTACGGTATGATCTTGGGCCTTAGGAGGATATGTTGTACTTTTGACTAATGAGGAAACCCAAATTTAATAACAGAAATAGAAACTGGCGATACATTATTAAATCAATTTTCCCATAACAAAACACTGGCGTCAAAACTGTTAGTCATCTTGTATTAATCAGCATCAGGTAGTCATCAGGACAATTTTTTATCGCTAAGCTGCGTGCGAATCAACCAATAGTCACGGCGTTTGGATTTTCAAACCTTTTCTGTATCGACAAGTTTTAAATCATCATGATGCAAATTAAAGTGTTAATATATCTCTAAAGAAGTGTTACTTATCATCCCCAGAAATATTAACACTAAAATTTGTAAAATCTTTAATGAAAAAAAAACACGCAATGAAATCGTGACTCACGTTTCATTTACGCGGAATGACCCAATATGTAATTACCAACCTAATAATAGGCTAGTTTCCTGTAGTCAAAATAAATTATTTTACACTAATTATCTTATTCAGGTTCCAAAACTGATCCCAAATAAATTCAGATTCACTTATTTTCTTGCCTTTAACGTTTTTAAAATGAGAAGAAATTAAAATAGGGAGACAATTTGACCATAACAACCTGTGACGTCATTTATTCATATTTTCTATGAAGCTGCATACTGTCGTTGCGTTTTGACACTTCATAAAAAGAAGCTGATTTGATCTTTTAGAAAACTAGCCTATTCTCTCATGTAAATATCGGTCATGTAAATATTTCAGATATTTGCCCTGAACCACGCGGCAATTGCCACATCGCAACACGACATGATGCAGCATCGCGTGTCCGGCTACTACACCTCCAGTCAGTCGTCACTCAACGAGCCGACCAGTCGCGCGCGCCTGCCCGCGCCGCTCAACGACCAACAAGTCCAGTCGCTACAGAAACTACGCAAGCAGTCAGACTTGCAACTCATCCGCTGCGTCCAGGACAACGCGAGGTCAGGCGTCAATTACTTCGTTCAACCCCCCCTTAACAGGTTCACGCTCTTCTTTAAAGCGCCCGAAATAGAGGCCAATTACCGCGACAAAGCGCACCGGAGCGACGATTGCGAAGACTTCCCGCCGACTCTCACCACCTCCAGATTCAACACGGCTCTGGATATCCTAGTATCCGCTATAATCTTTCTAGCTATCTCTACTTCGATATTTATTCTGTATCGCGCGTGGCGGCTATGGCTCGGCTGGTTCGTTTTCTTTACCGTAATAGAGGCTATAACAATGTCGTGCTGCGTGTACCGGCACTATTTGAAATGGAAGACGAAAGGAAACCCCGCCGTTACGGACACTATCCGGCGATCGGTGAAGATATTTAGGAAATTAACGGATTGGTTCCCGTGGCACCTGTCCGGCGGCCTGTTGATCAGCCTGCCCATACTGGCGGTTTTAATCAATTTCTCATGTGACTACACGACCATGACGATTCTTAGGGGCGAACAGTCCTTCTACGTGTATTTGCTGTGCATCGGCATAGTCCACTTCTGTAACTTCACTCAGATGAACTGGCTAGTGAAGAACACTCTGGTGACCGTATACGCCGGTCTATTCCTATTCCTCGCCGTGCTCGGCTGCCACGAAGTAAATACTCAATATTTAGTACCTAAGCCCCCAGCAATACCGATAGGTTATAATAGTTCATTCAACGCGACCACTGATTATTCCGATGAATGGTTAGAAAATAACGGGACGGAGGGAGGCGATGGCGCGCAGCACAAAATGCATCTAACGGAGCTTTATTTAGACATAGTTTTACTGCTGATGCTGGTGTGGTTTCTCAATAGGGAGTTTGAGATCAGCTACCGCCTAAGTTTCTATAGTAACGTTGTTGCAAACCGCGACAAGCAGAGGGTTCAGAACATGCGCAATCAGGCCGATTGGCTGCTGCACAACATCATACCGCGCCACGTGGCCGAGCAGCTCAAGAATACCGCCAAGTATTCCGAAAACCATAAGGACGTCGGTATAATTTTCGCCAGTATCGTAAATTTCAACGAAATGTACGACGAGTCTTACTTAAAAGGGAAGGAGTACCTCAGAGTTCTGAACGAACTGATTGCGGATTTCGACGAGCTGCTGGAGAGGCCGGAGTTTCAGCACGTGGAAAAGATCAAAACCATAGGCAGCACATTTATGGCAGCCAGTGGACTTAACCCTGACCTGAGGCACTCGTCCCGCGGTACGAACGATCATCTTTACCAGCTCATGGACTTCGCTCTAGAGATGCAGAAAGTTGTAGACAATTTCAATCAAGACTTGCTCGAGTTCGATTTTATTCTTCGGATCGGATACAATTTTGGCGACGTCACAGCGGGGGTTATCGGTACGACCAAATTGTACTACGATATTTGGGGCGATGCGGTGAATATTGCTTCCAGGATGGACTCGACGGGGGTGGCGAATCGTATACAACTGGGCGAGGCTTGTATTCCAGTGCTGTCGCCTATTTACGACTTCGAGCAGCGCGGCAGCGTATACGTCAAAGGCAAAGATGATATGAATGTTTATCTCTTAGTCCGAAAAAAAGAACTGTAGATAGAAAAAAACTATTTATAATGGAAAGTAGAATCTGTGATTTAATTATATATTTGTTATGTTAGAACTACGTAGCTAACTAAAAAAGGTTACAGTGAGAGATGATGCTTATTTATTGTGTGCATTACGAAAGTGATATAATGGCTTGACGAAATACTCCGATGTATAAAGGCTATTAATTTATTATTATTTGGCTTAGTGTGTCGAGTGTCAGTGTGTGTGATGCATGTTTATGTGCAATGATGTCGAAACAAATCTCCTTGCCCGTATCTATAATATTTGACCAGTGCTCTAGTCCGCGATGAAATTTCAATTAATATGAACTGTATATTCGAATAAATATAATTTACATGTTTTCTCTGTATTGTAAAGATCGTAGTTTTGTATTTGTGTCATTAATGAGGACTATTTCCGATACACGTAACAAAATTATATGATGTATTGTATAGTAATATGAAATGTTAATACGAATGTGTAACATAATGGCAATGCCGCAAGGCGAACAACGAATGTTGCGGGTGAGTCCGTAGCGGTCGCGTCGATGATCGTACTTAAGCAAACGACCTGATGGAGACTGTTTTTGTAAAATTCATGGTGTTCCCAACGTGATGATGTTTTCCTCTAGCTTACAAATGTTAATATTATAATCATAGTAGACAATTTATAATTCAATAAGTATCCGTCGATGTACTGTGCAGCTTCTGCTTGGCTCACCCTGTCTCAAGAGTAGAATTGTGTAATGTAACTTACGTATGTTCAACGATACAGTTATTGAGAACTTAATATATAATATTAGCTACGATTAGCACAATTTTTAGTAAGAAAAAGGGCTGCTACATTATATTCCCCAAGTATACACAAATAATTGTATTTATCTACTTATATACGTACGATGATGGGCCATGTCTTCGTTAGTGAGTTTTCCGTTGTGCGATCGTATATTTCGGATATTTTAAGATGTATGTTTACTGATTTTCTCTATTGCCCTAAAATATATTCTACAAAAGGTGACTTTACAAACGTGAGTCTTCTCATTATAACCTATGTTATAAGAATTATTTAAACTTATGATAAAAGCCTTGACTGTACATTCCACTTGTATTTATGATGATGCCTTCGAAATGTCTATTTTCTATTAGTGAAATGGAGAATTTAAAGGTTGGAATTTTTCAGAGGACTGTATTTTTACGGAATGTCGGACCAAAACTGGATTATTATACGCAATTAGCTCTCTTTAAATTTTACCTCTTCGACATAGATTCGTTCTTATACATTACAAATTCGAAAATGTACTGGTATATTTATAAGTAGAAACCTTCTTGTGATATATGCAAATGTATATATGACTATAATATTTAAGGAAAACATTTTTCTTTATATACATTATAATCCCTACCTTTTCCAGTAAAACAATGTAAAATAAAAATATACCTAATTTAATCTCTCTTGTTACTTAATCACCCCCGACTGACCCCGGTGAATTTTATTTGACATAAACATAAAACATGATTTAATTGAAAAATGTGACCTATGGAGGGTAGAGGTAACGAGAACAATCTTATATGAGGCATCAGTTGAATTGATGCAGTGTCCAGCTATAATCACTAAATAATAGTTCAAAATCTCCCCAGAGTGGCGCTAGCGTTGCAGGAGAGTATGAATAGTACATTACATAACTAGGGTGGTAATACAAAGAAAGGCCGAGATCGCAGAAGTTTGCGGCCCGAGCTGCAAGCGAGGGACGTAAATATGCGATCGAGGGCTTTCTTTATTACCTCCCGTGTTGTGTACATCATTTTATGTCTACACTTGGCCAGAAAGGGACTTTTTCCGTACGCGCAGCGTGCGGAAAAAGTCACTTTATGGCCAGGCCAGGTGTGGCATAAATTACTTTTATGCCACACCTGGCCATAAAGTGACTTTCCGCACGCTGCGCGTAAAAGCCCTCGATCGCATATTTACGTCCCTCGCTTGCAGCTCGGGCCGCAAGCTTCTGCGATCTCGGCCTTTCTTTGTTTTACCACCCTAGATGTGTAATGTACTATAGAACTTTAGCAGTTGTAGACGGAGTGAAGTGCGCTGATATGGAGGGTAGAGGTAAGGTTTAATATGTATGCTACACCTGGCCACAAAGTGGCTTTTTCCGCACGCTGCGCGTACGGAAAAAGTCCCTTTCTGACCAAGTGTAGACATAAAATGATGTACACAATAAGGGAAGTAATAAAGAAAGCCCTCGATCGCTTGCAGCTCGGGCCGCAAACATCTGCGATCTCGGCCTTTCTTTGTATTACCGCCCTAGTTGTGTAATGTACTATTGAGGTGACGTAAAGTAGGTATTTAATTAAGCGGCAGTATACCTGGGCATTTTTATTTTAAAATGTACGGATAGGCGAAACTTAACCTATGTTCAGTTCAAATACCGTTTAACCTGTCAGTTGGTGACGAAATATATGGAGTTTGACACTAATATAATCGTCAGTTTTGTGATGAACTGGGCCCCGTTTCACGAAGCTACAAGTTACAATTTTACAAGTCTACACTTGCAACATTGGTCAAATACAGCATCGCCATTGGTTGATTTAGCCCAATGTTGCTAGTTTAACTTGTAAAATTGTAACTTGTAGTTTCGTGAAACGAGGCCCTGTTAACTGCGTGTTAAGAGGACATTTTAAATAAAAAAGCCAATCTACCAAATTTTACCTATCTGCAATACATAGTAGCTAGCGCCACCACTATTTAGCACATTTCGACGGGCACTTTTCGATACACAAACGATTTTTCTTCTCTACCCTCCAATTTGGACCATTTCAATTAAAAAAAATATAATTTCAAATCTGTTTAAAAATGCCGAAGTTCTGAGAACTAACCAACATAAAAAAAACATACGAACCTAAAAATATAATAAATGTAAGAGTTAATGTTAATGAGTTTCTTATCAAAATAGGTTAATTGAAAGTCAGTTATTTAAATTTTTAAAATTTTTAAACACTTTTCTGCTCGCGTCGGGGGTTAAAATAATAGCAACAAGCTGTTTATTATCATTTTGCTTTTATGTTAAAAAATAAATGTATTTTTTAATTAGCGAAAGCCCTAAATTAACACCGCCCTAAGCGGAAGTCAACACATAATGTCAACATAAGTGCTGACTGTGATAAAGTTAATTGTTTTCCTTTATATATTTTCCCATTCAATATTCATGGCACCAAGTTTGAGACAACACAGTAATCCCCTCAGTAATTAAAGAGTTAGCCAGTTGTTTGGTTAACCGTAGACTTGTTATTAAGTGTCTTAATTTCAGACTGCGAGATACCTACTTTCAACGACTTTGCTTGCTCTAATTAAGTACTAACCTAACGTCTAGTTGGGTATACCTTACCCAGTTTGAACTTGTCGGGTAGGTTTGAAATGGAAATGAAATGCAACAAATGTTATGATCGCCATTATTCTGTTAGTGTATTTTGTAGTCTATTGTCCAAAAAAATAAAGTAGAAAAACTATATTAACCTTCCAAGGCGTTCGTTAGGGCCCGAGCGAGGTCGGAGTGAAGTTAACCAGGACATTCGGGTCCTGGGGCAAGTCGGGACGCGGCGGGGTCGACACTGTGTGGGTCGGACTCCGTTTGACGACCTTCTTTCGAATCCTGCTGAGATGTCGTCATCCGGATCCGTGAGGATGCTGCGGGGACGCCGGGTGAAGCGCTGCTTGTAGTATCGCTCGATTCGCAATGTATATCACATCTATAAGAAGTTAAAAGCTGATTCCGTCGGCGTCCGTCCGACGCGGCTTTTATACCCGGAGACCGTCGCTCTAGATAGAACATTCCGGAGAAATCCTATCTCGAATATTCGGTCCGGTTCCAGAAAAGTCGACCCTTCGGTAGGTACAGGACGCATTCCGAGTGTTCTAGATTATTCGATGCACGACTCGACTGGAACATTCTCCACTATTGCTGTTCCTTTCTAAGAATGCTCTATCTCTTTCACACACTTCTCGAGCATTCTCAGTACAGCTGTCTCTTTCTAATACTGCTGTCTCTTTCACTCCTTCGAGAAATTTCACCATATACTGAAATGTATTTCATATGCCCATAAGGGGTTCAGAAAACGCCTGAAAACGGTTTTCAGGTTATTGCGCCATCTGATAAAGGGTGGCCTGAATCGGACTGAAAACAAGTTTCAGCCGCCTGAAAACAACGGCAACTTGGGTGAATTATCGATCTTCTATTATGTGAAAGAGTCACCTCTGAAACGGCCTGAAATCACTTTTCAGCCTGCTGAAAACGCTTCTAAATCCGGAATAATCCCGTTTGAAGTTTTGACCTAAACCACCGGTATAATATTAAAGGTTCTTAACAAAGGCCGTAGCAGGATAAGGGAGGAAAAAATGCCCTTTAATGATTAAGAGCTGTTTATTTTTTCTATAGTTGCTTTCATTTAGTTGTATAATTGTGCAAAGTTTGGTTGAAAAATTCCCAGTGGTTCAGCCGGGAAAAAATAAAAACAAAATTTATGAAATTTGACGTATCTCTAAAACTATAAATCTTTATCATAATATCTTTAACTCATTTTGGTTAATTAAATAGTATGTATGCCTTAAAAGAAAATTGAGTCTCTATCTTTGCAATTTCTGTAAAAAACACGTAAGTCAAAATTTCAAAAAAAAGTTTTTTTGATACCTGAAGGAGTGACCACTCTAAGTGACATTTCTAAAAAAGCCTTATTTAACGATCTGTCAGTCATATAAGTTTGACGGTTAAAATCGAAAAGCAACAGTGTCAAAATTAAAAAACTATGTTGGTCGGATTCTGTTACATTTTATTCTTATACAATTCTAATACAGCCAAAGAACTTAAACATAAATATTCTTTGTTAAGAACTAAAAATAAAATAAATTTATCGCATTTACTCGTATATGTATCAACTTAAAAATGTCTTTTACTTCTTATTTTAATCACTATCGCTATCTTCATTAACGGTAACACTAATACCGTTTCTCAAAAAAGGTCCACTAAGAATTTCGGCAGGCTGAATAATTTTTGATAAATATCTTGCGTGCGATAGGTAATACACAATTGCGGCAATGTGTGAACAACACCCTACCTACGAATGAATATATCTGGTGAAACGATAAGTAAGGCTTAATTAGAAATAATTATGATTACCTATTTGAAAAAAAAAGGTTTTATAAGTTAAAAGGCGACAATTAATACAAATACAGGCTGGTTTTCGATAATCTGTACATATTAAAAGGGGTGAAATTCCATTTAATTTTATCGGTAAAAATGACTAATTTTTGTTTCTAGGCAAAAAAAAATTTTTTACAGATTTTTACAGTTTGCTATGAAATTTCGGGCAGTACATCTGTTTGACGCAGTATAACTTTTGATCTTATTGTTCAAAGCTGTAAGAAAAAAATGTTTGTAAGATCACAATTAAGTGCTAAACGAAGACAAGCATGAAAAAATGGTCACAATATTCGCAAACTTTCGAGAAAAACGGTGTTTTCCGTAAAAAAAACTGAAGTTTTGCAGCCGTTTTTCACAATTATAATTTTTTTTGACGAGTTTTTCTTCAAGTCGGTGGTTTATTGTTATTGCTACTAAATAACGTGTCTATTGCCATGACCCTGCAATTTTTTCTTACAATTTTAAGCAATTATTTCAAAAGTTATACCGTGGCAAACAGATGTACTGCCGAAAATTTCACTGGAAGTTTAAAAATCTGTAAAAAAAAACGAATGACCACAAACAAAAATTAAAATCAGTTTTACCGATAAAATTGGCCGAAATTTCACCCCTTTTCATATGTACAGATTATCGAAAACCACCCTGTATATTTTCAAGCCAATATTAATGGGAATGTCAATAATTGATTTATTTTTAATTTCTTACAAAGAAGATTTATTTTTAAGTTCTTTGGCTGTATTAGATTAGAATAGTATAAGAATAAAATGTAACAGAATCCGACCAACATAGTTTTTTAATTTTGACACTGTTGCTTTTCGATTTTAACCGTCAAACTTATATGACTGACAGATCGTTAAATAAGGCTTTTTTAGAAATGTCACTTAGAGTGGTCACTCCTTCAGGTATCAAAAAAACTTTTTTTTGAAATTTTGACTTACGTGTTTTTTACAGAAATTGCAAAGATAGAGACTCAATTTTCTTTTAAGGCATACATACTATTTAATTAACTAAAATGAATTAAAGATATTATGATAAAGATTTATAGTTTTAGAGATACGTGAAATTTCATAAATTTTGTTTTTATTTTTTCCCGGCTGAACCACTGGGAATTTTTCAACCAAACTTTGCACAACTATACAACTAAATGAAAGCAACTATAGAAAAAATAAACAGCTCTTAATCATTCAAGGGCATTTTTTCTTCCCTTATCCTGCTACGGCCTTTGTGTTCAATATGAGTCGGATTTTTATGTAGCTAGAGCGATTGATGAAGTCGTACCCTTGGTCAAATAAAGACGTATCTGCAAAATGACAACTTTTCAGGATCTGTGTGTATCATGTACTAGTTCGTATGATTTATATGACTTTTAAGCAATAAAAAACTTTGGACGTAAAGTCACATGCGTCGTTATTTGGCCAAGGGTACAAAGTATCTATTTCATTGTTTTTTTCATCCAAATGAATACCTAAGGACACGTGGTAGCCGACGGAACTAATATCATCACTAAACTCTCATTAATTCACAGTTATCACTTTGATTATCCGCCCACAAGTTTACTTGAGATTCAAATTCAGTGGCAAATTCATTACGAATCAGGCCTTAATTAGGTAAAAATCCCACTTATAATTATTGTTATTGGGAGTTACGAAATACCTACGATTTTATTAGAGGCCAAAACTACGACGACAGCGGCAGCTCTGTATGCGAATGTAAGGACTTTAAAGCAAAAAAAAGGTTTGAAAAAAGTTCTAGAAAGTTAAGCACAGGCCTTTACTTTCTTTTTTTCAAACTGTTTGTGGATAGACCGCGCGTATTAATTTAGGAGTATTTCGCTGCACTGACTAATCGAAAAGGGAATTAAGTAAATATATTATGAGAGTGGCGTGGTAGAGACCAAAAAGGCGAAAGGCATGAGTAGTAAAAGTTACCGGCATATTATTTGTATGGACATGTATTTCTCTTATCTAGATCTAGGTAGGTATACATTATATGGAAAATTACACACCTTTTATAACACTACATTAATTGCAGTTACAATTATAAAAGTAATCTAATAATTGGTCAAAACGGCCTTAGATAATTAACATGGTAGAGGTATTATATAGAATAAGAGGCTAACATAGGTAGGTATTAGATACAAAAACGGAAGTATTTATGCTTACATTTCACTACCTAATCTATTTATTTATTTTAAATTTAAATAGGTATGCACAATTTCGTAATACTAATCCCTGAGATCCTGGTATAATTATAAAATGTCTATCTAGATATCTCCAGTGCCGGATTAAGCCAGCGAGGGGCCTGTAGCATTTCTTCAAAGAGGCCCTTGATTGGTCTTAGGCGGATCTCACACTGCAGCGAAAATCGCGGCGACACGCGACTCAGCGATTTTCAACTTTGTATGTAGAATCATCGATTTGTATAGAAAAATCGCGGGGTGGCGCACACTGGCGCGTAAATCGCGGCGACTCGCAACTACTATGCGCAGCTACACGGAAAAAATTGCGGCGACGGGCGATTTCAGTGTGTTCTTCGCCTTAGATATGCGTAAATACTGACTGACCGGTAATTTTATACGTGACGAAATGACATAACGAGGGGGAGGGGGGGTCCCCTTTTGCGAGTGGGCGCGGGGCCCCCCAATGCGCGGGACCCGTAGCATTTGCTACTCTTGCTATATGGCTAATCCGGCACTGGATAACTCGGTAAGTATAATATGCGCATAGTTAAATTTTGTATTGAGCAATAATCTAAATAATTAAGCCTTTTAACCTTCCCTAATAATTTATTTAAACCAGTATGATTTTCAACCCTTTGACGTGTGTGATATGATATATACATACGGTACCTACTATGGAATGTAGCGTTGAAAAGGTTAAGAAAGGCAATAACGTAATAAAATAGCTAGGGAGGCGCGCGGGCCGGGGGTTGCCGACCGCTGGTCTAGACGATGAGCGGAAGGCGTAGAACGCGAAGTGGAAGAATGTAACGCGAAGGAGGCTGGTAGTGCTTGTTATTAGAAATTGAAATTTCCCTATTTGAATGGGGAATATTTCCACCTTGGGGACGGTCCGCAAAATCCCCATACAACTTGGGATTATTTCCGAACCGCATATGATTAGATGGGAAGCAGTTATTATGGAGCCTGTTGTAAGTTGCCTCAATGAGACAGCGAGTTCATACGGTTGTCGCTCCGCCGGTAGAAACAGGGCCGGATTAACCTTGAGGCAGATTCGGCAACTGCCTAGGGGCCCCGCATCAGGAAGGGGCCCCACGCGCGCACAAAAAAATTAAAATGTTTCATAGAGGGGTCTCAAAAATGAAGGAAAATGTTTCTAGAGGAGGTGTTTCATAGGAGGGTGATCTTCAAACGGCTGAAAAGGGGCCCCAAGAGTAACATTGCCTAGAGGCCCCGACTTGATTAATCCGGCCCTGGGTATAGTAACAATAAAAGTACTTAGTGCAAAGGAAGCACATCGCTTACGATGATAGGTACGCCACACTGTTGAATCCTTTAATGAGACAGTGAGTTCATAGAGTCGTCGCTCCAGGCGAAGTCAGAGACAGAGAATATGAAAATCAGCAAGTGGAAAAAATAAGGAAAGTACATTGCCTGCGATAATACGCCACGCTGTTGGCTGCTTCAATGAGACAGTGAGTTCATAGGATTGTGGTTCCAGGCGAAGTCATAAACAGAGAACACCACTGCCGTATCACGCGTAGGTATCTTATGTAACTTAGAAACACATTTTAATCTATTCTAAATTTTCATTTTTAAAAGTGCATTATCTGAAAACATTTCTTTCTAAGTTACATGAGATAGAGACATGGCACACGAAGACCAGCTAGAAGACGAAATAGCCACGAAGGAGGCGGGAAGCACATTGCTCGCGAACATACACCAGCTATCTGTTTCTTCAATGAGACAGCGAGTTCATAGGGTTGTCGCTCCAGGCGAAATCTGTGGCGGAGAAGACGTAGACCAGCCAGTAAAAGAGGTTGAGGATTGCGAATGAGGCCGGGAACAGGACGCGCGCGGCGCGGTCGATGTGCGACACGCTGTTGATGTGCCCGCGCATTCCTGCGGACAATCACAGTATAGGTAATATCAGTAATTTTTCTTCGTACAAAAAGTACATCGCGCGCTTAGCTATTGTATGTGTGCGCGCCGTGAACGAATGCACTACGAGCAAAGTTACTTTAATTCAATTCCTGAAGCTATAGCAAAATAGCTACGATCTTTCGTCTGATTTTGTACATACTGACTATAGGTATTTTTATTGTATGTATATATATCATATGTATGTATCTTATATAAGTATCCATGTATTATTTTGTACATTATATTATATTATTACAGTTTTGCACCACCTACTTTCCTGCTGTTTTGCATCATCTCCGCTACCCAAAGGTTGTCTGGAAGAGATCGCTTGCTATCGATAAGACCGCCTATTGTCTACCATTAGTTTTTAGTATCTTGTTTACCTATTTAAGGATTTCTATAATTCTTTGGTGTGCAATAAAGAGTATTTTATTGTATTTTATGTTGTAGAGGCCTCATCTGCCTATTACTGAAAAGAAAAGGCGATCTAACTCTCAAACGTCTATAGACTCTAAATTATCCCTCTTAACCCGTGTAATATAGTACATTACACAACTAGGGTGGTAATACAAAGAAAGGCCGAGATCGCAGAAGTTTGCGGCCCGAGCTGCAAGCGAGGGACGTAAATATGCGATCGCCCTCGATCGTGCGGAAATAGTCACTTTATGGCCAGGTGTGGCATAAATATATATACGCAAGTCCTCACCAGCCTCCACCTGCCGTTTCCTCCGGTAGAGGTCGTCCCCAGCGAGACAGTAGAGCAACTGCCGCCAGCGCGGCACCCGCGCCTCGGTCTGCGTGGTGCGCTCCATAGTCAGCCGGACCACGGGTTCTGCCGGCGCGTCCTCCCCTGAACAGTTACTTTGGGTCGGCAGGGAGAAGCTCTGAAAGGTAAACAAGGTTGTTTGACATTATGGTGGATTGCCCCTAGATATGCTAAATAGAGAGAACCCGTCTAGAAGTTCGCTAATGACAACTATGAAGGAACACTCACATAGTTGGCAGCAGACCTAGCGGAGCTCCGGCGGCGCACGGCGAGTTGCCGTGCGGCAAACGCGTCGCCACCAACCTCTTCAATCAGCTCCTCCCACTCCGCGTCATCTATCACGATCTCGCCAGAACCGACCTGGACAAAAAGGAAACGGAAGCCGTTTCATCGAATATTTCATTTCATTCAACAACACATTTGACAACTTTTTTATTTAAAATCATAAAATATTTATAATTTTTTAAACTTCATCATTTGTTTGTTTTCAGAGAAAAAATATTTCGATGAA
Source organism: Eudemis profundana (assembly GCA_947034925.1). Classification (NCBI taxonomy): domain Eukaryota; kingdom Metazoa; phylum Arthropoda; class Insecta; order Lepidoptera; family Tortricidae; genus Eudemis; species Eudemis profundana. The sequence goes on from OX344800.1 coordinate 16,293,366, forward strand.
ATGATACACCGATGAAGACAGGGACCGGTATCGTTTATCGGTAATTCAAAGGTAAATCCGTAAAAACCACAACCTTCAAAGGTCACTATTGTAATTTTCGATCGTCGATTCCTCGTGGAAGCTTTTGTTATTTACTTCATTTCCAAAGATTCTATTTCAGTTAGCTACGTCTTCCTGATTCTTTTCTTTGATATTTACACAGGTGAACGGATAAACAAACACAGGATTTAACATAGCCGGTAACGACGCCCTCTCCCCTTCCTAAATAGGGCTTTCAAAGTAAGTAATAGGTATATAATTCGTAATACAGCTAATTAGGAAGATTGTACCTTGGTAAAGTAATGGACTCCAGCAAATTCGAGAAGTGTAGCGATGCAGTAGAAGAAGCTCATCAGCAAGAACCAGTCCAGGGCCGTAGCGTAGCGCACTTTAGGCAGATCAGTGCGCGAGTCCAAGCTTATAGTGGACAGAGTCAGCACGGTCGTGATTCCCAATCCCACACGATCTGACGTAGCCTGCAATGAATATCTATTTAAAATATTGTCACAATTTTGGCCATATCACACAATACTTCAAAAACTTCTTAATTTCTCTGTTTATGGAAAACCATCATATAAGAAACTTTAAGAATGTTTTTTTCTAAAACTTAATTTCCGTAAATCACACCAGGGATTTCTGAGATGTTATTTGCAAAACATAAACTTTTTTATGTAATTTTATTTTCCCGATTCAGAGATATTCTTCGTATTCATGATTGCCCTGGCCATAAAATAGGTACTCAGAATATCTCACTAGAATGCATTTTGGTTACTGTATAGAACCTGTTAAGTTCCACTAAATAAGTTAGGAGGTTTTAGGTGAGGCGGAATCTTCTAAGTATTCGCCAATATCTGTCTGTAGACAGAGGAGTCTTTCGAAGAATAACCCTCCTGACGATCGCAACCTCAATGTTATTAGGTCTTGAAAGTTACCTCGCGATGTATCCAGAAGGATACCCAGGAGAGCACCACGATGAGGATGCATGGCACGTACACTTGAATGAGGAAATAGCCGGTATGCCGCTGAAGATTGAATGATACTTGGAGCACGGAGAAGTCTCCTGCACAGAATTTAAGGGGAAAGTCGAACAAAACTTTTTCAAATGCTTCTTTAACTTAGTGATATTATTTAAGTACCTACTGTGTGTGTGTATAATAACCTAGTGACTAAATAAAAAAGTACCTACTTTAGTTAAAAAAAAAAAACACTATTAATTTGTAATCTACGAGAAACTCGTGTATCTACGTAAAAGACGTAGGTACCAAGTAAGAAACTTAAGTCATGGCATAAATTATGTGTTTACACGATTAACTCCCATTTTAATATAAAAAATTGTAAAAATCGTGAATGTTTAAACAACATCATGTTGCAATAAATAGATGTTGATAAGTGACTTCGTAAAGGCCGATTCCCAATTGGGTGCTTCGACTGTCTACAACGTGCAACATCTCGATTGGGAGACGCTCAGATACCAGAATACCCATTTTAAGCTGTCAGTCATTTCCCGTGATCGAAGCAAATGTAAATTCTCCGAAGCGTAAAAGCCGATTCGTGTCATTGGCGCGGCGCCACCGTTGTCTTAAACATTATTTCCATTTGCCTTTGGGAGAAAAACCGAAACATATTTTTATTCGAAAGCACTTGGGGGTCTATTTTAGGCGTGAATGAGATGAAACAATTCGATGCACTTAGAAATCTTAGAGTTGAGACTTGAGAGATGTTGCTTAGTGATCGGAAAACGATTAGATACCTACCTTACTTGGATTTTAAGGCGAGGTGAGACCAGAATCGGGCACGGAAGCCTAGTTTCCAAATCATTTTTAGAGCACTTATTTGACTCTTAGGTCACTGTAAAACATATATAATAATATTCAGAACTGTATCTAGGGCTTCCTCTCACTTAGAACACGATAGCGAACACTTCGCTCGATAGAAAAGTAGCGCGAAAACACTATAAAATAAAGTATTTTTTTCATTTTTTTTCATTTTGTTCATCACCAGTTACCTTTTCTGACAAAATTAATACCTGACAATCATGATTTCACAGTCATGCAGGGCATCCTCTCATGTTTGGGTTGATAACGTATACTTTTATGTTAGAAATCGAAGATAATCTGCAATAATCTGCATTCCGCCCGACCCTAGTTTGTATGTGAAATGCGAGCCAGGTCCTACCGCGCCTTAATATGTATGTGCTTTTGTTCTTTTCATTTTTGATTCTTCTCGAAGTTTTTAGTTATTTTAATTAAATTTTACAGTCAGAAGATTCCTTCGTCTACTCGAGCACAAATTGAACATCTGGAAGTTATAGCAGATCTAATAATTTAAAACAGGTACGGATATTAAATTATTCAGTTAAATTTTGAAAGATCGCTTGTTGTTATTATGTAGAAGGATGTCTGTATGTATTTATCAAGCATATGTACATTGAAAAGACAACACCTCATTGTGAAGCACTCATATAAAGTGTAATATAATATCGTAACGCAATATTGTCTCGGAGCGGAGGCTGCGACGTCGATAATTCGGCTCTTACGATAAATATTTATAATGGCAGCATTTTCCTACCTGAGCCGAAGTGTAGGAAATCACGTTAGTCCATAAGCGGATAAAGCTTGCTCGTGATTAGTTGAGATGAAAGCTGTTATGAGAGGCAGTCGGCCCTATCATATAGAAGGACTAAAGTGACCGAGGTTCTTTGTAAGTTACGTCTCTTTGGGACGGGTCTGTGCGGGATCGAGGGGTTTTACGCTCGCCTCCAATACTGTTAGCGTTAACACATTTTTCAAGTTCCCCATTAGAATATATTATAACCATTCTGGCAGCAAAGCCAGACAAATAATCTTAATAAATGGGGAAATTGCAAGAGGAATTTATTTATATTTGTATAGGTCACAATTAGGGCGCCTTAATAAAGGAAGTTCGTCATGTTTGCCGCAAACAAAGTTACTTGCGATAAATGCTACTTCTTCGGGATAACGGCTGACACCAATTAACAACATAATGGGGAAAGTGTTTACGACAGACCACCAAAGTGATGAATTTGCTATTTATTTTCGTGTTAATTATGTTTAGATGGTATTTATTTTGACGCTTAAGCGAAATGATTTTATTGACATATTCAATAATAGGTACCTACTTAAACTCGGTCGCTTGTATAGTCCATGAAATCTCAATACAGATCCATTACATAATGGAAAGAGGGCCACTGTCACGGACCGTCGATTATATCCTGCCAATGTTTGGTTTATAATTTTATATTCGAGCCTTTATGCAGCTTTGACTTTTAACCGAGTTTTATTTACATATTTAAATTTTATTGCACATAAGTTTCTGTGAATAAATATTTTTTTGAGACAAGCTTTTATTGCCGACTGTACTTTTATGTATAATATTGCATTGCCACCTGAATTACATTTCAAAATTTCAGCTCAATCAGAAATCGGGAAGTGGGTCAAATTGAAATTGCAAGATTTGATTCAAGACACACAGACAAGTCACCGGGACAGGTGAAACTAAATAAAAGCTTGTAAAAAGGAAACGTTTCGTACAAAAGGCGAAGCTAATGTCATACGATACGATATTATCTACCTTTACGTTAGGGCAAAACACACAGAGAGAGAGAGAGAGAGAGAGAGAGAGAGAGTTTTAATGCAATTTCAACGTCGAATAGGTAAAATCGGAAAGGTAAGTTTCATCCGTTTTATAAGAATGAACACGTTCCGTTAAAATACAAGTAGTCACTCTTCCGCCGTTTTTGGAGCACGCGATACCTATTCAAGCCCGAGGCGCAGTCGGTGCGATCCACACTGGCGCATTCTAACGCATTCGTGAAACTTTGCGTGTAGTGCGTTCGTTCACGGCGCGCACACATACAAGCCGCGCGATGTACCTTTTGTAGAAAAAAATACTGCTATAGGGTATTTGCCTGTAGTCAATATAAATTATTACACGCTAGCCATTAAATCAGCTTTCGAAAATTTGCAAAAATGAACTGAACATCACCTATTTAGTGTTTTAAACGATTTTTAAAAGATCATAACCATAAGAACATGATTTGATGTTTGAGTAAAATGACGTCATTTCACTTTTATTCCATACAAACTTCATACTATCTGAGCGTTTTGACACTTCATAAAAAGTAACTGATTTGATCTGTCAGGGAAGTAGCCGCCTGCCTGCCTGTGCCTGTGCTATACTAACTAGGTATTGGGATAGTTGGCACCTTGCTCGCCGCTATTGCTAACGACTCAAAATTCAATATGGCAAATACTGGGACAGTGTCAAGCACTGGGACGTATACGTCTACCCTAAGTGGTAGAGTTATGATGACTCCAGTAATCTATTAAAAAACAATTTCCCTCAGCGGTGTGATTTATTATATTCTGACCAAAGCAATGACGCGATCAAAGAGCGTCTTAGCCGCGTAGTTGAGCAGAATTGATTGAAAACCTTTGTTTTCAGTTTCAGTGCTCGCGTGGTTACCCCGCAAACGCGTGTAAGCCTCGTGTTATATCAAATGTCACGATATAGCTAGGAATCAATCGGTTCGTAATAAGACACTTAATTTGCGTACATCAATCAGATATGCTTAGTTAACAGAAACAGAGATTATCGCGTAAATCGAAACACCTAAGTGTATATCCTGGTTAAGGTAATTCGAGTATTAGTAATAAGGTTCCAGTGGCACCCTTTGGGTACGGAACTCTAACAAGCAACAGATGTGTACCTATGTCATACTTACAGTTTGAACGTAGTTATGCAATAACTGTCGCTAAACCAAGAATCTACCATATTGTTGGTAGCGAATATCTAAATACTGATTATACGTACATGCGTACAAAAGTCTACACTTCTTGATACATACCTGCACCAACAGTGCGCGTGTATCTGACTGATTGTCTGACTGATGCTGATTTCTGACTGATGCTGATTTCTGACTGGTGCTGATTTCTGACTGTGCATTACTGATTGCACCCCCTGTGGTGCCAGATAACTGGTCCTGAATACAGCTAGTACTCTGATGGTGTATATGTCTGATACTAACCTGATACTTGTCTGATACCAAGAGTAAGTAATGTTCATAGGAAAAGCATGTGGTACCTACCTGTAAGTAGGAGTTAACTTGCAATCACGATTATGAACAAACGAGAAGATGATTGCAAACTAAAGTAAACACCATAATTAGGCGAACTTGTTTGACAGATAAAAATGTTGCCTGGCTCACAAAAAATTAAATAGTCATAGGTAAATGTCTTATGGGGCACTAGGAACCTTAATCAAATACGTGAATATAGTACATTATGTAATGAGCAGTTGAAAGAAATACATTTTCCGCCAGAGTTGAGTTTATGTGCGGTGTTATCAGATGTGTAGTTGTGAGTCGCATAGACATATTATTTGTGATATGTACCTACCTAAAACCAGTGCTGGATTAGCCACGCAGCAAGAGTAGTAAATGCTACGGACCCCGCGCGTTGGGGGGCCCCGCGCCCACTCATAAAAGGGGAGCCCCCCCTCCTCGTTATGTCATTTCGTCACGTATAAAATTACCGATCAGTCGGTATTAAGCATATCTGAGATCAACCGCCTCTTTTTGAATAAATGCTACAGGCCCCGCGCTGGCTTAATCCGCCACTGCCTAAAACCAATGCAAGCGCTGGCACGTGCGTCGACCTTGACCTACGAGGGTCGTGTAGGTATAGTGGATTCAGGATAAGCTGGCGTATTTCCACTTGAGACCGTTATTAGCAATAACAATAGGACTAAGTCGTGGTGATTGAATTCTTTGTAAGAACTTGCAAAACACGTGCGGCAGGCGGTGCTTCAAACGAGCTGGACACTTGCGCTAATGTTATCTTCCCCCTAATCTAATAATATAAGCAAACTTAAATAACCACTTAGTTTAGTTGTTTTTTAAACTTCGAAGTGGTCAGTTCAGTCAGGTACCATTAGATGTTGAGCAAGTCGTATATTATAATCTTTACTGTATTGCGATTTAAAGTTGATAATTGATAACCTCTCCCCCCGTGATCATTCGTGATCTTTTTCTGACCCCCCCGCCCCCCCGTAGACGATCACATGATTTCTGGACGAGCCCTTAGCGTGGTATGGGCCTGACACGAGGGATGAAAGTCATATCCCACCCCACTATCCCACTAATATTATAAATGTGAAAGTTTGTGAAGTTGTTTCGATGTTTGGATGTTTGTTATCTAATAACGGGGTAGCAACTGGATGGATCAAGCTGAAATTTGGCATGTAAGTAGACCAAGTCCTGGATTGAAACATAGGACTTTATATCCCCTTAAAGAGTTCCTTTGGGACAAAAATGGTAACAACGCGGGCGAAGCCGCCGGAAAATGCTTGTTATAGATAAAATGTTATGGTATGTTAACGATGAATACCGAGGGACGAAGATCAGTACGTCTAGCATAACTGGCCGCGACTTAGTTTCTCGCGCGACAGAACATCACCTGCCACTGTCACACGATATTGAGTGGAAAGAGATAGGTAGCATTTGTCGCGCGATAAAGAGTCGCGTGTCACAGTTGTGCTAGAGGTACAGTTCGTAGGCCAATAAAATGATGGATGGATTGTGTCAAGGAGGACATGAGAGAAAAAGGAGTGCTGCGACAAAGAATGATAGAGAAAAACATGGTGTGTCGACCCCGTATAGAGTGGGACATGGGCAGGGGGGGATATGATGAACTACCTAGGTACTTTTTCGATCGAACTTCGTAACGTGCTATTATCAAAACTAGGTAGGTAGGTAGAGGTGGGCCAATTTTTATTTTGTTGTCGTTTTTTTATTTTTATCGAAATTAGTAAAAATTGGTTAGTATATAGTAGGGATGTAACGATACCGATATATCGACTGATAAGACTTACATCGCTATCGCCGATATATCGGTACCTATCGCCGATTATATACAACCGATATTTGAAGAGCGCGAAAAGAATTTCCTGTATGAAAAAAAATTCTGCAAAAAATATTTCCAATTCAAATTTCAAATCTTCCACTGAGTTACAAAAAAGATATGGGATTTTCGTAACTCATTGGAAGTTTTGATACAATGTTTTTAGGACATATTGGGAAAATAAGTTTTTCTTACACAGAAGGTTGAACACTATGTAATTACCAATTTTCACTAATATCGGAAGAAATAAAAAAAATGACATCAAAATAAAAATTGGCCCAGGTCTGGAATAAAATAATGACAGAACTGTTTACACTTGGCGGATTTTTGTGTACCTACTCTTTATCTTTATACAGGGTGGGAGGGACTATACCGACATACTTTAGCCATGAATTCCTGGTGGTGTGACGAGTAAATAATGTTATATCAACATGGGTCGAATTTTGTCATTTTACATTAATAGTCTTATGGAACAAAATAAATCAGTAAATTAAGCCCCTCGTTATAAACATGTCCTTACTGGCTGAAAAGTTATCAATAAGAAAAAAAAGGTAAAATGGAAACGAAAGGTCAGTTTTTTGGCCTCGTAGTCGCTTACCATCAAATACTGCGAAGGTTAATTCCTGTTTAGTTAAAGGATTTTGAAAAAATAGTAAAGGTATCTTAGTCACATTTATTAGGGCTTGTTACACACTTGGGAGTTTTCATTTACAAAATAATGAATATCTCGGAAAGTAAGCGTTTTTCGACTATACATCACATAACTTTTTTTTACTCTTAATAGTTGTTAGAATCTATAGTTAAAGTTTGTCGGTATAGTCCCTCCCACCCTGTATAGGTACTCTTCGCCCGCTTTGCAACGTTATTCAGTACCGAGGTATTCGTAACAAGAAATAGGTAGTACATTACACAACTAGGGTGTTAAAACAAAGAAAGGCCGAGATCGCATTAGTTTGCGGCCCGAGCTGCAGGCGAGGGACGTAAATATTCGATCGAGGGCTTTGTTTATTACCTCCCGTGTTGTGTAGGTAGGTACATCATTTTATGTCTACACTTGGCCAGAAAGCGGCTTTTTCCGTACGCGTAGCGTGCGGTAAAAGCAACTTTTTAGCCAGGTGTGGCATAAAAAACGTGATATGTTTTTCTTGTGTTTATTTATAGAAAAATCTTACAAAATCTTACATCAGTCACACCCAGATATTGGCTGCTGCGATCAAAACTTTTACAGTAAAATAAAATTACTTACGTCTTGATTCACACCAAAGTAACCATTTATATTTCATCTACTTTTCCAGAATACATCTACATAATTTAAAATGAAAACTACAATGGAAAGTAAGGAATTGAAGGAGTCACAAATTGGAGCGTGGTTTACAAGTTTTGAAAAGGCCCTCGGATTTAAGAATGATGTTAAATGGCTTAGTGTTGCCGACTTCACCCTTTTCCATATTTTGGTGTTCTACATGGCCGCTTGTTACGCATTCCCTGTTAAATGGCAGACAGTTTTATTTGGTAAGTTCAATTTAATGGTAAAACTTTAACTAATAACTACAACATTTAAAAATTAAAAAAATATCGACTTTAATTAACCTATTTTGATAATAAAATTTGATGAGTTCCCCCGATTTCTCCAAGATTCCAACATCAGAGGTATACCCTTCCAAATAAAAAAATACTTTTCCAAATCGGTTCAGCCGTCTTCTAGTAATCGCGTAGTAAACATACGGACGAATTGAGATCCTCGAATGGAGACCACGAACCGGGTGACGCAGCGTAGGTATGTCGGCTAGATATGTGTAGCTCGCGAGTGAATGATTCAAAAGAGCTCGGCTGCCCCATATCAAAACCTAGTAGTGCTCCAGTCCAGATCAAATTTTAAAAAGGGCGTAAAAGTATTTTTTTGTTGTTGTTTGTTGCATGTCTTTACGCCCTTTTGAAAATTTGATCTGGAGCACTTACTAGGTTTTGATATGGCGCAGCCGAGCTATACGAGTATCAGTTGGTCTAACTCACCGGCTCACTAGCTCAGTTCCGATTCAAACAACTCAGTATATCTTTCAACTCACTCGTTCACTCGCTCTAAAGTAGCTCCATTGAGCCGTGAGCTGCGAGAAAAGACGCGATCAATATGAATTTTTCGTCTCTGTCTTGCCACCATATACCTATTATTGCTGTCTCTTTCGTTCGGAAACATTTGGATTTGGAGCTACTGAGCTGTAAGAGCTAGTGAGCTGTTGACACATTACGGAGTTACTGAGTTTATAAGAGCCAGCGAGCCGTTGACACACCGCGGAGCTACTGAGCTAAAAGAGTTACTGAGCTAAAACAGTGATGCATATCTTTGAGAGCTAAAGATTCATATCATTCTTTTCACTTTAGTGACACATTTTGCACATGTCTATTGTCGGCCCCGCACAAGATGGTCAGAGGATGTAGTTAGGTCGCCCGAAAGTCGTTGGAGGCAAAAAGTGTGCCACCGTTCGTTGTGGAAGTCTTTGTCGAGACCTATGTTCGCCACTGAACTGCCCCGTCATAGGGTAAGTGCTCCAGTGAATGAACAAATCCAGTGAACGAACAAAATTCATGTTTTTGTCGTAAAATAAGATTTCTGTAACTTTTTACCACGCGTGATATTTTTTTTTCGGCGAGCAACTTTATTTGACAAGTTCTGGTAGCACTTACTTCAACTCATACGCATCAGTGTCAAAATAGCGGCGATGTAAAGTGGGCATGCGGTTGCTGTTCGTTTTTTATATGGAGGTGTAATAAGGGTTAAGGTAAGCTACGTTGTGTTTAATGTGCTACTGCGTGTGTCCCGTGCGTCTGCCTTGTACAGTGCGTGTTTTTTTAAGCCGTAAGGTCATGTTTGTGCTATTAATGTATAGTTTAATGTGATTTATTTTCAAATAGTGGCTTTTAATCCAGTGTTCTATAACTAGAAATCAAAATGGCTTAAATCCAATGAACGAACGGGGGGGTTCATTCACTGGAGTCGCGTGATTTATTGTTTGTTCAATATCTGACGTTTCCTTAGTAGTTATAAGATTTGGTTTTCTATGACTTTGGTAGAAATTTGCTGTCTGACAAAAGGCCAGTGTTCGAACAAAACTTTAAATATTCAATTTTTAACAGTTTATTAAATTTTTAACAGTTTATTCACTGGTCTGAGTTTTCCAGTGAATGAACTACCGCAATGACAGTTAGTCCATTAATTAGTTTCCAAAACCAGTGAATGAACTACAACATTCATTGTATTTTTCTTGTTTTAAACATGGAAACTTCAAAAAAATCATACAAAATATTCCAATATGACCAAGAATCTCTCGACAAAGCCCTAAAAGCCCTTATACCAAAGTAAAGCATTATTTTTAAGTTAGTTCATTCATTGGTTTCATTTGTTCATTTACTAGAATTGTGTGTTCATTCACTGGTGATTTTCCATTTTATCCTCTACAGCTTGCTATAATTTAAAACTGTGCAGCACTACTAAAAAATAAAATTGATTTTAGAAAACTAGAATAGTTGTTTACTCTATAGGAACAGTAATATTTGAATTAAATTATTGCTATCAGCCAAAAATATTTTTTTAAAGTTAAAAATTTCCTTAAGTGTTCATTCACTGGAGCACTTACCCTATGACGAAACCGCGGGTACTGAGTTACACGGGTATATATAAAATTAGTCGCGTCTTAGATATAGGTCGGCAGTGAAGGTCTTCAGGTTTAAGTTATCCTTTTAAGCTGTGGAAAGTGTGAAAATTACTTGTTTATAACGTTACAGCGGCGTTCATATACATAATGAGCGCGTTCGGCGTGACGGGCGGCGGGCACCGCCTCTGGAGCCACCGGAGCTTCAAGGCTACGTTACCTCTCAAGATATGGATTTTGATGTGTTATTCCGCCGCTGGCCTGGTACTGGAATCTACGATCACTTTACTCTTTATATACAACCAAGGACCATTAAAACAAGATGACTGTCATTCTCCATACAAAAAGCTGTTCCCCGATATTACAACGCCATCTATGCTATGTATAAGCTTGGTATAAGAATTATATTATTTAAACTTGGCGAAACCGTGTTGAAGCAGGTCGACAGGTTCCGTTATCTGGGGAGCACGGTAACAGCCTCGTGTGACCTTGAAGCCGAAGTCAACCGCAGAATCGGAGCTGCCGCTGCAGCGTTCGGTAAGCTGGATGCCAAGGTCTTCCGTTCTCATGACCTGAAGCTGGCCACAAAAATTTCCATCTATATGGCGGTTGTGTTGCCCAATATCTTATATTCATCTGAAACGTGGACCGTATACCGTCGCCATATACGCGCGCTAGACCGATTCCACCTTAGATGCCTCCGCAAAATATTAAAGATCAGTTGGTCCGATCGCGTGAGGAACACCGAAGTTTTGCGGAGAGCCAGCGTGGGTGGAATCGAAGTTTATCTTATGCGGCGACAACTTCGTTGGGGCGGCCACGTTTCAAGGATGGCGGAGGGTCGAATGGCGAAGCGCATCTTTTATTCTGAGCTTGAGGAGGGCAAGCGGAAGCATGGCGGACAACTTCTCAGGTACAAAGATGTGCTTAAGCGCCACATGAAAAACGCTGACATCGACCCCGATCGGTGGGAGAGTCTGGCAGCCAACCGCCCAAAATGGAGATCTTTTATAAAAGAGAAAACCATAAAATTTGAATCCCGTCGTAAGGTAGAACTGGACATAAAACGGGATGAGCTGAAAGCCCGACCACCTGCGGTGATCAGCTATAACTATATCCATGGCGTTCTTACGTGCCCGATCTGCACAAGAGTCTTCGGTAGCAAGATCGGGTACGTAAGCCACACAAAAGCGCACGAGCGCCACCAACACCGGAGTTGAAGTAGTCGCTGTAGTCGAAAACGACTAGGAGAGTGATAGATATTATTTACAATTATTCAACTATTTGCAAGCGTGACACATTTAAATGTTAGAATTTATTTATTATTAGCTGTTTACGAACTAATTGTTACTGTACTATGTTTCTTTGTTCAATTATAACATCGTTAAATGTTTAGTTTTTTAGCGGCATCTAGTTTTTGCCTGGAAATCCAAATCCAAAGTATGGAGAATGACAGTCCTCTTGTTTTAATGGTCCTTGATACAACCAGCTTTTACCCGCGACTTCGCCCGCGTGGCAATAGTAATTGTGTCACAAGGGGAGAGAATAATGTATGTACGGTGAGGATGCACATTAAAGCCAGAGCATAGGGAGGAAACTAAAGTGTTAAACGTCCAAGATGAAAATAATTTGGCTACCGCGGGTGTGTTACAGGAATTATGCATTTTTCTGCGATTCCATTGGTTTTTCACGGAGTAACCGAAAAATATAGTGCACCGTTTATCTGTGTCTAAATACATAAAACCTACTTTAGAACATCTTCGAGCCTCTATATTGCCCACACTAAAGGAAATTTATTGCAATAATGACCTATATACAACATTTTGAGACTAATTGTTTGCAGCTAATACATATAAATTTTGGGCGCGTGAGACTCTCGAACAGCCAACATAAAGCTGACCATGTGAAAAGCACGGCGAGCCTAAATGAATCCCTACCGTTGTCAGCATTTATCCTGTATATATCACAGTGACATCCTGTATAAATCATAGTGACACCCTGTATAAATCATAGGAACACCCTGCTGTATAAGGCAGTGTGACACGCTGTAGAAGTGTGACACCTTGTATATATCACAGTGACACTCTGTATACAGGGTATTCGGATATTGAATACATTCCTTTTAAGGGGTTATAGTACAACTCATTTGCAACAAAAGTAGTCATAGAGTACTGTCCAAAAATTATTAGTTTCTGAGATATTGGCGAATTCAATTTGCCGAATTTCATTGAAAAGGTTGTGTTAAAAATTGAATTTCAGTTATTTTGTGACTTTTTTGGTATTTCCCAAAATTTAAGATGTCAACTACCTATTTTATTTCATGACAAATAATTCTTGAAATACTGCAAAATTTTAAGTTAATTAATAAATTTCGCATAAAAAATTCAAATAATTTATCACACCGTTGCGAGACGGTGATTAAATAAAAAAAAGTAGGACACCCAGCGTACAAATTCCTAAAAAAACATCCTTGATTAAATTAGCTTTCTAATGAGGCTACAAACTTTACAAAAAGAATTAAAGTCATTATTAGTACATTACACAACTAGGGTGGTAATACAAAGAAAGGCCGAGATCGCAGATGTTTGCGGCCCGAGCTGCAAGCGAGGGACGTAAATATGCCATCGAGGGCTTTCTTTATTACCTCCCGTGTTGTGTACATCATTTTTTGTCTACACTTGGCCAAAAAGGGACTTAAAATGTGTTGTTGTTGCTTAAAATGTTTTTTTCTACTCCTGTACTTTCATCTGTCTTTTACTTGGTTACGAACACTAATATAAGAACATACATAACATGAGTTCAGAAAAGTCTATACTCTATTCCCCATAATAGCACTAGTGTCGTTATAGTCACATTACGATACTGCTAGCACCCACAGACTTCTAAATCTAGGTTAAACTTAGGTCAAGGATTAAGCGCTCAATTCTAACTTTACGATAAAAATGCACAGTTAAGTTGGTAGTAACCAACTTAACAAACAATTAAATTCCTACGGTTTTTAAGAAAAACAAAACTTTCCGAACTAAATTCATTGATGCCAACATAAAAAAAGTATTTTTAATAATAGTCACTGCGTGTCACTGGCGAGTATATTTCAAATAAAAAAACGTTTACCATAGACACATACTGTCAGTCATACGTCATATTAGCCTTGTTTGCAGGTTATGCTTAATTTTGTATTTTATATTTTAAAACCTAGTCGTAGAAAAAGTATTGTATGCAACGTTGTATAATTAAGTCAAAAAACGCTCATTGCGTCTCTATTTTCTCCTCACGCAATTCGCATTTTTTGAGCCTACTTATACAACTGTTGCATAAAATACTATTTTGAAACAAGCTATTATTGCCGACTGCACTTTTTTGTATAATCACAAACTGCTTGTCAACTGTCGGACAGGGTACAGTCGAGTTCATCATTATCTGAGCAAAGATTGGACCAAACACATCTGAACAAGACCCTATTGTCAGAATCATAAGAACTAGATCAGATATTTGTAATCCTTTCTTTGCTCAGATAATCATGAACTGGACTGTACTATATGACTTTTTTTGTCGAAATGAGTTTTACTATAACCCCTTAAAAGGAATGTACTTATGCAGGAAAGAAATTTCTCATACGATCCGGTTGAACTAAGTTTGCACCTGGCGTGCTTGACGTCAGTTACAAATTAGGTGCAAACTTAACGTAATCGTCAATATCTTGAAAACTTAGAAATTATATAGCGGCATGCAGTTTGAACATCTCCTTTAGGTTTAATAAAACTTTTTTATCGACAAGCAGTTTGTGAACATAATAATTTCTTAGTTTTCGAGATATTGAAGCTATCTACTTACACATAGATTTCATTCGCTCATTATCACCTCTCTGCTGTTTTGATTTGTTTTAATTTGCAAATCACATGTGATTTATTAAATTCTTATCGTCATTCGTGTTGGCGTTAGTTCAGTGATGTCAAAAATAAAAAAAAGCATTATCGCTGCAAGATGAAGTGACGTTGGCGCCCTTGCCCCGACTGACCTTACCCTAATGTTGATTTATTTGTAATCTTTGTTGTGTCTTCCGTTCTAAATAAACAAATTACACGAAATAATACTATAGTATGTTTGTCGTCGAGTTGCCGAAAATAAGCCCGCGTTAACCTATAACCTATTAATAATACTAGTATGTTTTTCACGTTTAATACGATTTCCCGTTTAAGACGCTTTTTGCTAGGTCCCCTCAGAATCGTCTTAAGCGAGTTCTGCTGTAATTTGTAAGTGACGTCAAGCACGCCAGGTGCAAACTTAGTTCAACCGGATCGTATGAGAAATTTTAGATGAAGTCGGCAGACAGTTAATTTTGTAACAAAATATCATCATCTCAAAAATGATATACAGTGTTTAGTAAATGTTATATGACTTTAGAAACTACAATAATTCCGCATTTTTTTTACGTCAAGTGCCAGGTTGTGTTGGTACATTTTTTCACCAGCCTCGTTCGAAGTCAGAGGTGAAATATGGAAAAATCTAAAAAATATTTTTTGTTATTCTACTGTGTCCACACCGTGAAGAAATTAACAAAAATAGGAATTATAGGAATTGCGTTCAATAGCATAGTTATTTGTTTCTTCATAGTAATCTGTTTTTAGGGTTCCGTACCAAAATGGTAAAAAAGGAACCCTTATGGTGCGACTCTGTCTGTCTGTCTGTCTGTCTGTCTGTCTGTCTGTCTGTCTGTCTGTCTGTCTGTCTGTCTGTCCGTCTGTCACAGCCAGATATCTCAGGAACTACTGATGCTATCGATTTGAAATTTGGAATAGTGTTAAAAGTAGCTAACCCGAGCTTATTGGACATAAAAAATATCTCGTACCTTTTTTACTTTTTTTTTAAAAGGCTCCGTAATGGGACTTTGAAAATTGAAAGTAGGGCTATTATATTGAGTGGGGTATCAAATGAAAGGGCTTAATTTGTAGATTAAAACACCATTTTTATTTTTTTTCTTTAATAAGTAGTTTTTAATTTATACATTTTTATGTACCATTCCCCCCCTATTATCTCCGAAGTTACTGATCAGAAAAATGTATCATAATTACTGATTATCAATATCAACCTGAACATTACAGGAAAAATAGAACGGTCTTCCTAACTTTAATACTTTTTTAGAAATTTACAAAAACTTAATCCATCCATTAATCCATCTAGCGGAGAGTAGCAAAACTAAGCGATGGCTTTTTTCACGCTAGGGGATTTCCGGGAAAAAAACTAGATGGCGCTAAAATACTAAACATTTAACGATGTTATAATTGAACAAAGAAACATAGTATAGTAACAATTAGTTCGTAAACAGCTAATAATAAATAAATTTAAATACTGTGTCACGTTTGCAAAGTTAAATAATTGTAAATAATATTATAATTATTTTACCAAGCTTATACATAGATGGCGTTGTAAATTCGGGGAACAGCATTTTGTATGGAGAATAACAGTCCTCTTGATTTAATGGTCCTTGCTATTAAATAGAATCATTACACGTCAGGTTCTAAATATTACAGGGAAAATATAACTGTTTTCCTAACTTGCACTGATTTTTAGAAATTTGCAAAAATCATAACATATACTTATTTGCTTCTACTAAACAAATCGACATACAGTTTTTTTCTTGAACTATTCGCGTATCTGCTTATGAGTTTGTACGGAACCCTCGGTGCGCGAGTCCGACTCGCACTTGACCGGTTTTTTGCTATGGGTTGCCATAGCAAAAAACAGATTTGAAAAATACTTGATATTTTAGTCGTGACACTCAAAACACCGAGTCAGGGTATCACTTAGTACGAGTTTTATAAAAACGTCAATATCTCGAAAACTAAGATATTTTTATTGAGGTCAAATTTACTTAATCTTGTGTCTTATGAGGTGGTCTATCAGTCCTTTTCGTATCGACGTTGGTTTTAGGGACACCCTGTATATACATATACATATAAAGTGGGATTATTCAGAGACACGAGTTCACTAGTTTTCTAGATTAAAGGTGCGTTTCCATTTTTACTGAGCTAGGTAGAACGGTGAGGAATCTCCGACTGTCCGTGAGTTGACCAATCATAGTGCTGCGCTTCGCTTCAGTGTAGATTTCGAGCACTGTGATTTTTTTTCGAAACGGTGTAGTGTGCAAAACTAAACGTTACAATGAACTCGTCAAACTGCTAAGACAGTTTGTTGGTGAGATCGCACTCATATCTCACAGTTCATTGGTTAAAAACTCACGATCCGTTCCTCTCCGCTCCGTCCAGTGAACCACTTGTGGTCACCAATAGTGGCCCAATGTGAGGCCGCTCTTAGTGCAGAGCCTACAAAACAAACAGATCCCTAACTAACTACATGGTCTAGGAGGCAAGGGTGAAATTTCCAACTTATTTCCTCATGAAAATGCTCTGTTTCTCCCTTATTTCGGTCTACTTCCAGTCACAAATCTCAAAGTCTGGCACCTCGGAGCGGTTGCGTTTGCCCAGGGGAGACCCGTAAACTTGCAAAAAAATCTGGAAAAATATCTTATCGCCTCAAGGATAGTTTTGGGTTTAATCTATAGTTTTTTATGCTGGTAATCTCGAGGTAACATTGCCAGACCAGTAGGGCGTTGCTAAATACCTGCCAGACTGTCCTGAAGTTGCAAGATTGGGGTCAAAAATTATCTTATAGCCTCAAGGCTGATTCTTGCATATGTTGTTGTATACTCCCAAAAACATACCCTATCCAAAATGACAGACCATTAGGACGTTGCGTTCAGCCCCCAGACGAGGTCAAAGTTGTAGGTCTCAGGTACTAAACATATGAAAAATGGTAGATTTATACGTGTTATCTGTAAGTACTCTATTTCACCATTCTTTACGTGTAATCCGAGACACAAATATCAACGTCTGGCACCCCGGACTGGTTGCGTTCACCCAGGGGAGGATGATAAACTTGCAAAGATGCACGGAAAAATATCTGATCGCCACAAGGGTAGTTTTTGGTTTAATCTATAGTTTTTTATGCTGGTAATCTCGAGGTAACATTGCCAGACCAGTAGGGCGTTGCTAAATACCTGCCAGACTGTCCTGAATTTGCAAGATTAGGGCCAAAATTTATCTTATAGCCTCAAGGCTGATTCTTGCATATGTTATTGCATACTCCCAAAAACATACCCTATCCAAAATGACAGACCATTAGGACGTTGCGTTCAGCCCCCAGACGAGGTCAAAGTTGTAGGTCTCAGGTACTAAACATATGAAAAATGGTAGATTTATACGTGTTATCTGTAAGTACTCTATTTCACCATTCTTTACGTGTACTCCGAGACACAAATATCAACGTCTGGCACCCCGGACTGGTTGCGTTCAACCAGGGGAGGATGATAAACTTGCAAAGATGCACGGAAAAATATCTGATCGCCACAAGGGTAGTTTTTGGTTTAATCTATAGTTTTTTATGCTAGTAATCTCGAGGTAACATTGTCAGACCAGTAGGGCGTCGTTAAGTACCTGCCAGACGGACGTGAAGCTCCAAAATTGGGCCCAAATTACAAATGTTATGCAGTCTCTAAATATACTCTATACAAAATGACAGATCATTTGGACGTTGCGTTCATGCCGCCAGACGAGGTGAAAATTGTAGGTTTCAGTTACTAAGCGTGTAAGAAAGTAGATAGGATTAGTGCGTTCTGGCTCAAACCTGGGGGTGAGCTGGAGCGCATTTTTCAGAAAATTTGGCCGGCGACCCCTTTTTTTACAAAGCGACGCCTTCATTAAGAGGTCACGCCCCCCCCTAATTAGGCACAAAACCCCTCCGACACCCACTTCATGGGCTGTTATTGGTCAAGTCAGGATCAAGATGGTGGCTTATTTAGCTATTTTTACCTATACCTGAAATGGCCTTTGCTATCTGCTTTGTATTCGACAACTAAAAACGTCAACAGGACGTTGATGTTGTAAATACGCTGCTGTCCTGTTGACGGTTTTAACTATCGGATACAAAGCAGATAGCAAAGCCCATTTCAAGCATAGGTAAAAATAGGCGCCGTTATAAAGAGCGTCGGTCTTAATGGCAACGTCGCTGATGCGTAGATCAAAAGCAAGCCACGTATACTTACATTAAAAAAAACCATTACACAATTACAAATATTACCAACTATTAGCAACTGGATAAACTACATGATTTACTAGAAAAATCTCTGATACTTTAAAAAAACATTTATAGCATTACAAAATTCGAAATATTACAAAACTTGCCTTCAAAACTAGTATTCTCAACATGAAACAAGTGAAATTATTTCATATCTAACTTTCCTATGTATAAAAAATTCTTAGACAGTTTAATTAGTGTATGTACCAAGCTACATATGTACTTAATTAGGGCGGGGCTTAGGTAAATAAGCCACCATCTTGATCCTGACTTGACCAATAACAGCCCATGAAGTGGGTGTCGGAGGGGTTTGTGCCTAATTAGGGGGGCGCCTAATTAATGAAGGCGTCGTTTTCGCTAATGAGGGCGTCGCTTTGTAAAAAAAGGGGTCGGCAGCCAAATTTTCTGAAAAATGCGCTCCAGCTCACCCCCAGGTTTGAGCCAGAACGCACTAATCCTATCTACTTTCTTACACGCTTAGTAACTGGATCCTACAACTTTGACCTCGTCTGGGGGCTGAACGCAACGTCCTAATGGTCTGTCATTTTGGATAGGGTATGTTTTTGGGAGTATACAACAACATATGCAAGAATCAGCCTTGAGGCTATAAGATAAATTTTGACCCCAATCTTGCAACTTCAGGACAGTCTGGCAGGTATTTAGCAACGCCCTACTGGTCTGGCAATGTTACCTCGAGATTACCAGCATAAAAAACTATAGATTAAATCAAAAACTACCCTTGTGGCGATCAGATATTTTTCCGTGCATCTTTGCAAGTTTATCATCCTCCCCTGGTTGAACGCAACCAGTCCGGGGTGCCAGACGTTGATATTTGTGTCTCGGAGTACACGTAAAGAATGGAGAAATAGAGTACTTAGAGATAACACGTATAAATCTACCATTTTTCATATGTTTAGTACCTGAGACCTACAACTTTGACCTCGTCTGGGGGCTGAACGCAACGTCCTAATGGTCTGTCATTTTGGATAGGGTATGTTTTTGGGAGTATGCAATAACATATGCAAGAATCAGCCTTGAGGCTATAAGATACATTTTGGCCCTAATCTTGCAACTTCAGGACAGTCTGGCAGGTATTTAGCAACGCCCTACTGGTCTGGCAATGTTACCTCGAGATTACCAGCATAAAAAACTATAGATTAAACCCAAAACTATCCTTGAGGCGATAAGATATTTTTCCAGATTTTTTTGCAAGTTTACGGGTCTCCCCTGGGCAAACGCAACCGCTCCGAGGTGCCAGACTTTGAGATTTGTGACTGGAAGTAGACCGAAATAAGGGAGAAACAGAGCATTTTCATGAGGAAATAAGTTGGAAATTTCACCCTTGCCTCCCATACTAACAAGCTTCTCTACTAGTAATGAATGAATTTTTTCATCACACTTGCTCGAAAATGGTGTCATTACACGTAGGTTTTGCGGGCCGTAAATGACCTATTACGCCCTAGGGCGTAATGTTTTTCTTTTTAAATTTGAAACGCTGGTTCTGTTTTACTCTTATTTGTCATGTTCAAAGAAAACGCCAACTTACTTTTTTAACTTTTATTACTGAAATATTTATTTAAAGAGAACTGTTATTGCAAATACATGTAAACACATATTTCTGTAACATTAATTAAATGTTTAAATAGTGTATTTCAGTATTTTGCAAATATAAAATCAACCATTTTAAGTCTTTACCGCTATGGTTTCCGAACGTGACTTGTCGTCTCGATATATGTCACTAATGTCACTGTCAGTTTTACAATTTTATTTAGGTTAAGTAAGGTTATTTTAATCAGATTTCCTCACAAGTGCGATGAAAAACATTGTGTGTGCCACGGGCGGTAAGGGAATTACAAACTCGTGTTATTAAAGCCCTCGGCTTCGCCTCGGCCTTGTAAAAAACACTCGTTTGTAATTCCTTACTTACCGCCCTTGATACACAATGTACTAATTACGTACCTGTTGACTTTGGGTTACATTACAGATGGATAATAACACTTAGTTAATACTCAGTTAATGTCCATAGGTAGTTGACAAAGGGAGTTTTCAGAAATCATACCCTGCAGTGAAGCGAAAGAGTATTAAAAACGTCATTTGATACACGTGCGGAAGTAATCATCTCCACTCATTCCGAGTCTTGTGTCTCGTCTCTTTCCGCGCTGATATCAAAATAGTAGGTACATTACACAACTAGGGTGTTAATACAAAGAAAGGCCTAGATCGCATATGTTTGCGGCCCGAGCTGCAAGCGAGGGACGTAAATATGCGATCAAGGGCTTTCTTTATTACCTCCCGTGTTGTGTACGTCATTTTTTCTACTCCTGTACTTTTATCTGTCTTTTACTTAGTCACGAACACTAATATAAAAACATACATAATATGAGTTCAGAGAAGTTTCTACTCTATTCCCCATAACAGCACTAGTGTCGTTATAGTCACTTTACGTTATTGCTAGCAGCCACAGACTTCTAAATCTAGGTTAAACTTAGGTCAAGGATTAAGGCTCAATTCTAACTTTACGATAAAAATGCACAACTACCAACTTAACAAGCAATTAAATTCCTACGGCTTTTAAGAAAAACAAAACTTTCCGAACTAAATTCATTGATGCCAACATAAAAAAAAGTATTTTTAATATCTTCACTGCGTGTCAATTTAAAATTAAAAAAAAAAGTTTACCATAGACACATACTGTCAGTCATACGTCATATTTGCCTTGTTTGCAGGTTATGCCTTGTTTGTATTTTATATTTTAAAAAACCTAGTCGTAGAAAAAGTATTGTATGCAACGTTGTATAATTAAGTCAAAAAACGCTCATTGCGTCTCTATTTGCGATACTCGCGGCTCGTATCGCAACTCACGCAATTCGCATTTTTTTAACCTTCTTATACAACTGTTGCATAATAGTATTTTATGCAACAGTTGTATAAGAAGGTTCAAAAAATGCGAATTGCGTGAGTATCGCAAATAGAGACGCAATGAGCGTTTTTTGACTTAATTATACAACGTTGCATACAATACTTTTTCTACGACTAGGTTAAAATATAAAATACATACCTAATTAAACAGCTCCCGAACAAGGTGAATATGACATATTGTCTGACGCCAGCTGTACACACTCGGAGAGACCAGGCGAGACACGCACGTTCCCACGATGTGAGTAAGAAAAGGACGTCACGCGTGTCTCGTCCGGTCTCTCCGAGTGTGTACAGCCGGCATGACAGTTGTGTCTATGGTAATATGTTGGCATCAATTAATTTAATTCGGAAAGTTTTGTTTTTCTTAAGAATCGTAGGAATTTAATTGTTTGTTAAGTTGGTAGTTGTGAATTTTTATCGTGAAGTTAGAATTGACAATATTTCAAATTTTCTACTCCTTCATTTTATGAGCTGGATAGAAAATAGGTGGAATTTTAAGCTACCCGTATTTTTTCTTTTTCGTTTTAACTCAATTTTTCAATTAAAAATAGCAGTTTGAAAAGTAGCTCATTCTAAAAGGGCGTATGTAGAAAATGACGTCACTTTCCCAACTAGAATCCAGAGCGACAATTACGATTAAAAAAAACTAGAATCCAGAGCGACAATTACGATTAAAAAAATAACTGTCAGGCGTTACAGCGTTGTCAACATAGGAAGTTCGGGAAGGTTTTGCCTCCAAGGATATATCTTTGCCTTAACTCGCTGCCTGTTGAGCAATACCAATATCCCACAATTCAATGTTTCCAGTGTTGCCGTTTCGGGCACACTAAAGAAAAATGTCGGTCTCTGCCGCGATGTTTCCGGTGCGGTGGGGCTCACACGGGTATCTCCTGTACTATAGATCCTGAGGAGGCACTCTGCTGCAACTGCCCTCAGGGGTTAGGAAAGGGGCATTTTGCTAAGAGCAAAGCTTGCCCAGAATTTCACCGGCAGGTAGCGATTAAAAAAACAATGTCTAGCGAAAATCTATCTTATTTGGAGGCCTCTAACAAACACGCTAAAATTAGCCGTATGTCCTACGCAAATGTTACAGCCGCCCCACCACGGTCTCCGCAGCCAGGCTTTAGCTCCTACAAAAAAACAGTTTTCCGCAACGCTCGCTCCCCACCTATCCTGGCTAAGGGATTCGACAGGGAGGCACACGCAACCATTACCAAAGACCCAGTCATCCCCTCGAGACCGGTCTACGCTGAAAATCCTCCACAGCATTCAAATGAAATGATAATTAGAGAGCTAATCAAAATCCTTTCCTCCGTGGTCAAGGTATTCTCCCCGTCCAGCCCGCTGGCTGACCCGTCTCTGCTGTCCCACGTTGCCCCGTTTATTTCGTCACTCATGTTTTCCTCTAATAATGGATCAAACAATCCTACAGTGGAATTGCCGCAGCATCACCAATAAGAAGCATGACCTAATTTTTTTAATAAATAAGTATAACCCTTTTATCTTAGCCATTTCAGAAACATGGCTTAAACCCAACTCTAACTTTAATTTGCCAAATTATGTGTCGCTTTTGGACTTCCGGGCGGACGGCCGTGCTGGCTGTGCCCTGTTCATTAGAGACCACTTATCGTACTCTCCTTTGCCTGTTCTTCAACATAACTCAAGCTTCCACGCAGTTGGTGCTTCTGTGGAGGGGATAACCGTTTTATCTGTGTATATCCCTAGCCCTTCTGTTACTGAATTTAATGATCTTAATCGTCTAATTGGAGGCCTCCCAAGACCGATTATTATCCTAGGGGATTTCAATGCTCATCATCGCCTATGGGGATGCGATAGTAATGATTCACATGGTGATCAGCTTTTAGTAATATTAAATTCCCAGGACCTGTGCTTATTAAACTCTAGTACCCCAACTCGACGCTCTTTGCCGGAGCAAGCTACCAGTGCCGTTGATTTATCCTTATGCTCCCCTATCCTCGCTTCTCGTGTTAATTGGGAAATCCTGGACAGTTCTTACGGTAGTGACCATTTCCCGATTCTCCTTAACCTCCCATCCTTAACAGTAAAGAGCCTGCCCAGTGTCAAGCCACTTCTAATATATAATATTAACGATGCCGACTGGGATAGTTACAAAAGCATCCTCGATTCTGTAGTTAAAAACCTACCTCTCATTTCTCCAGACTCGGTTCAAACTTGCTCCGACGCTCTAATAGCTGCAATAAAATCTTCGGCAGATAAGGTCTTTCCCCTTAAGAATTCGGCTAGGGGTAAACTACCTTCCCCCCCATGGTGGGACAGGGAGTGCTCCAAGGCGGTAAAAGACAGGAAAGAAGCCGAGCGTGCGTACGCGGCCAACATGTCAACCGAGAAGTTCCAAATGTTGTCAAAAGTGATGGAGGAAACTAGATCACTCCTTTATAATAAAAAGTCCGATGGTTGGAAATCCTTCTGCTCTTCTCTAAGCCCATCCACTCCTGACTCCGTCGTGTGGAACCAGATTCGTAAATTCAGGAGATCCTTTAATCCCCGTAGGAGCTCATTTCCTAATTCTCTCCCCTGGGCTGAATCTTTCCTAGCAAAGATTGCCCCCCCTCATGTCCCTGGCGTATATGACTTACCTATAGGGTTACTTAATGGTAATTCCACGGATCCCTTAGACGCGTTATTCACGATCCGGGAACTTAAGAATGTTCTGGGGTCCGTGAAGGACTCTTCCCCGGGGCATGACGGGATTACATATTCCTTTATTTCTAAAGCCGGTGACCTTTTTCTTAATTATTTTCTTGATTTAATTAACTGCATTCTTTTAAAAGGATACCCACCAACGTCCTGGAAATCCCAGCTCATTATGCCTATTCTGAAGCCATCCAAAGACCCCAGTGACCCCCGTTCTTATCGGCCTATAGCTTTATCTTCGGTGTTGACTAAACTCCTAGAGCATCTTATTAAAAACAGGCTGGAGTGGTTCCTTGAAAGTCGGAATATTTTAGGCAAGTCCCAGTATGGGTTCAGAAAGGGAAGAAGCACAATGGATAGCTTGGCTATTTTCACCTCTGATATCAGACTCGCTTTCTCGCGAGGTGCCTCAGTAGTGGCAGTATTTTTAGATGTCGAGGGCGCCTACGATAATGTCCAGCTGCCTATCCTCAGAGAAAAATTCCACAAGTTGAGAATCCCAGCGAGGCTGGCCTGTCTAGTTGGTAATCTCCTCGCAGAGCGACAAATCACTTTTCGTGGAAGAGACCCCCTTATCAACCCGTCAAGACTAATTTGGCGTGGTCTCCCACAGGGCTCGGTCTTGAGCCCCTTACTGTTCAATTTGTACACGTATGACTTAGAGAAATCGGTTAGCGGCTGCCAAATTTTGCAGTATGCTGACGATTTACTCGTCTACTCCCCGGGTAAGAATGTCGAATCTTCGTGCGCCGCTCTCGGTCATTCTTTAAGTTCTCTTAACACCTGGCTCACGAACAATGGCCTGTCTCTTTCCCCGTCAAAAAGCTGTGCTGTTGTTTTCTCGCGTAAAAGAGTTATACCTGTCGTCAGGGTAGCTATTAGGCAGTTCACTATCCCGGTTCGTTCTTCTTATAAATTTCTAGGAGTTAACCTGGACTCTAAGTTGGATGGGTCCTCTCATTTCGAATATCTAATTCAAAAATGTGAAAGAGGGCTCAATACTCTCAGATGCCTCTCAGGTGTTTGGTGGGGAGCCCACCCAACCTCCCTTAGGTTAATTTACAACGCAATTGTTCGAAGCGTTTTAGACTATGGCACCTTCCTCTTAGTTCCTGGGAATAAAGCGGGATTCAGTAAACTTGACCTAATTCAATATAAAGCTCTAAGAATAGTTGCGGGTGCCATGAGATCAAGCCCAACCAATGCTCTACAGGTAGAATGCGCAGACCCTCCGCTCTACTTACGCAGGCAGTTTTTATCTGACAAGTATGTTTTCCGGGCCCTCCAATTCTCCCACCACCCAATAATTCACCGTTTATACGACCTTAAAGCAGCCACTTGCTGGGTGCATAAAGGCCCGCCGTGCCTGGTTAAAAGCCTTTCGCTATTTCAAACTTGCAAGGATCCGGTTTTCCACTCACCAAAACTCCCCCTTTTCGAATTTGCGTATGAGTCTATCACCTATTACCCCCGCGTTATCTTAAATTTTGACATTTGCCGAGGCGACCCACATGCTGATGAGTATCTCCGCCAGATACTTTCCCGCGAATGGGTAGGCTGGAATACCCTATACTGTGATGCATCTAAACTGTCGCCAGTGGGTTGCGTAGGAGTAGGAGTCTACCACTCGCAGTACAATATTGTCCAAAAAGTGAAATGCCCGCCAGAAACTTCAGTCTTCACAGGCGAATGTATGGGCCTGCTGGAGAGCATCAAATACATTCTCCTCTTTAAGCTGAAGAAATCTTTAATTTTTTCAGATTCTCGTAGCTGCTTACAGGCTTTGCTCTCTAACCCCTTTTCTGTCAAAACGCATAACCCGGTTTTATATCAAATCAAGCATAATCTTTCCCTATGCCAAAATAAAGGATACGAAGTTGCGCTGGTTTGGGTTCCAGGCCATTCGGGAGTTGCTGGTAACGAGAGAGCTGACCAAGTTGCCAAGGAAGCGGTAGTATGCGGTGACAAAGTTCCATTTAAAAATTATTGTCACGATTTGGTTCACCTAGCATCAAAATCTCTGTCCCAGGCGTGGTCCTCTGCGTGGTCCGCTTCAAGTGTGACCAGGGGGAAGCAATACTCATTGGTCCAACCCACAATCCGTACCAAGCCCTGGTTTGCTAAATTCCATCTCGAAAAAAAAATTTGCTCTTTCATTATCCGGATGAGATTGGGCCATTGTAGCACCCCGTCTCATCTTGCCAAAATTCATATAAAGGATTCGTCCATCTGTGAGTGTGGGTTAGATGAGGGCGACCTCAACCACATATTTTTTGCCTGCCCTCTTCTGGATCACTCCCATCTATTCAAGGACTTGATTAGGCTTAAGGTCCCCTTCCCAACACATATTCGAGAGCTATTGAAGATCGATAAAGAAAAGGATGTTTTCGTGGCATTGGGGTCCTTTTGCCTAATCAACAACTTGAAGCTGTAAAGTTTCAGTTTCTCCTCTCTCATTCCGGCCTCCTTAGTTTCTTTTTGCTTCTTTTCTACCTGTTTGTTTTTATTTCCGCCCTCCGCTCATCACAAATTAGCAACTCTTTATTTTTTATCTTTTTTCGACCTTTATTTTTCGTTTCGTTTCGTAATCGACATGACGCTGGCAAAATCTGTTAGATAGCCATATCAAAAAAAAAAAAAAAAAAAAAAAAAAAGTTCGGGAAGACAACGATGCTTTTGCTCCTCTTATTTGGGCTGGATTATATTTATCACTTGCCGATGTGTACTCCATCATCATCATAATTTCAACACGCGGCAGATTCGTGCTATCAGCCTGAGAAAAACCTTCTGATGTCTTCATTATATGAAAAAAATCGGTGTCCGGTAAAAGAATGCCAAGTTAATAATGTTTGAATGCGTTATCGGAGTCCAGTGGGAAAGTGCCAAGTCTTTTAAGGTCTTCGAAAACGTGCAAATGAACCAACGGTAAGAAAATTAAACTTCTAAAGCTGCTAAGCAGTTGTAACAATTTTCAAAACAAATAAAAGTCAGACGGCAAGTATGTCAGAAAATGACAACCGGATACCATACACTTTTTAATCGTTTCAGTACTAAGGTCTCTCTCGATAATGCAGGGAAAATGACGTCACACTTCCGGTTCACACTAATTGACGATTTTTTCCAAAATGAATGGGAAAAAAAATCCAAAAATATTTTTTTTGAGGATAAAATACAGTTTTACCCAAATGGTTTTCGAATTAAGATCTTTTGAAAATATGAAATGTTGTCAATTGAGCGCTTAATCCTTGACCTAAGTTTAACCTAGATTTAGAAGTCTGTGGATGCTAGCAATAACGTAAAGTGACTATAACGACACTAGTGCTGTTATGGGGAATAGAGTATAGACTTCTCTGAACTCATATTATGTATGTTTCTTATATTAGTGTTCGTGACCAAGTAAAAGATAGATAACAGTACAGGAGTAGAAAAAATACTATTATATCTACACTTGGTCAGAAAGCCGCTATTTCCGTACGCGCAGTGTGCGGAAAAAGCCACTTTATGGCCAGGTGTGGCATAAAGTACTATTCGCCCCTAAACCGTCGGGTATAAAGTCCTCGAGTATAGATAGTTCTTAATGATCACCGGCCTTCGATAGAAGATGGCACCCCAAGAACACAAAATTCTTATTGTTTATAGAACTCCGTTTTGAACTGGGTGCGTGACCATCGCGTCCACCACAAGTTCAGCGACACGTCCGCCGACCCGCACGACGCGCGGCGAGGCTTGTTCTTCTCCCACCTCGGCTGGCTCTTGCTGAAGGAGAACGAGGAGGTCACCAGGAGGCGGAGGGAGATCGACCTGACCGATATCAAGGACGATCCCGTGATGCGGTTCCATGAAAAGTACTTTTTGTTTCATTATTAGCTATGACAACGGGCTATGTCAATGGTCGCACCCACAGAAATGTAGTAACGTGTATGTACCTTGCGCCCTAAAAAGAAGTGACGGCCACCTACTTTGAATACCGTTAACTTCAGTTTCCGTCAATATTATTAGCAGATTCGAAGATCTGATAATAATGGTATAATTAGTTGTTCAAATACCACCAAATGAAATGGAAAATTTATGTTTTCCATCACTAAATTGCACTTTTGGCGTCAAACGCCAAGCGAAAAACGTTTGCTCTTCTATCTCGATATATTTCTGTGGTCGCACCGTTGGGTCGTCGATAACCTATCTTGTTCAAAATCAAAATAAAATAACTGGCTGACCATGCTTAGTGAAGGGCTCCATAGCCGTAAAAAATATACAGCGTGTAAGTCTAATACGGGCGATAAATTAAATCGGACATAGTATTCATTAGTGTAATCATGAAGTAAAAGGTTTTTTTAAGTTGCAGTTCATTACGACCCCATAATTAATTTTCTTAAAATTTCTCAGCAGCAATGTACTGTAAACATGGTTGCGGTACGGCGGTACCGAAATGTCAACGTAATTGTCAACGAGCGTTTAACGTGAGTGTGGTTGCATTTCATTGCGGGCTGAATTATTTTGTATGGACAAAATTATTGTTGCAACTTTAAGTAAATGTTATCTAATTACCTTCACTTTGTCCTACACTAACCACCGTTAAGAGATTCGCCCGTATTAGACTTACACACTGTATACCAAAACTGACCTTATTTTCGCCAACAGTGCGTTTTTATGTAATTGGCATTTGAAATAACGTTGAATTAGTAAGAATTGTACAAGTTTGTATTCGATAACATCGGCTATTTCGTTAAACTGCCCTGACCGGTTCGATTAAACTTTCCACTCTGTATATTTTTCTAACACCATATGAGTATCGTTTTATTATCAGCGAAAGCGCCAAAAGAAAAGAAGAGAAAATAATATAAGACATGTAAAAGAGCCCTTGAGGGCCTACTTGCAGAAATAAATTATTTTATTTTTATTTATTTTGAATATTTTTCTATGGCGTCTCTCGAGGTTGAAAATAAAGAGGTACATATTAGGGTTTGCTCCCGGGAAATACCGGAACCGAAAGTACCGGGATTTCCCGGGATTTTCAGTCGAGCAAAGAACCGGGACGTCAAAATAAAAATCCCGGTACTTTCGGGACTTTCGGGAAACACATTAGAGGAGCATTTTTAATTAATTTTCGCGAACAAAAGACGTATAATTTGAAACGAACAAGAGCGTTGCTCATTTTTAACCAAACACGGGTAGCAGCCGTGGTCACGGCGATCGGCGGCGGCTCACTCACCCCCGCCAGCCCCGCGGGTCCGCAACCCCGTGCCGCGCAGGTAGACCAGGTAGTCATTCAGTCATCGCTAGGGTTTGCAATTCGAATATTCGAATTCTTCGAATATTCGGCCAATTTTGCTATTCGAATAATACCTGGCAAGGTATTCGAATATTCGAATAATTTTACTACCTATTTAAATTAAATGGAATTTAAATTAAAATGCTAACAAAGGACATAATAAAGAAGGATAAAGTAATCAATTAATTTTTTTCAAACTCAATATACCTAAAATAGCGCAGCGTAACTTTTTACGCTATAAAAAACAATGATTAAATTAAAAAATAGAATATCCTCTCTAGGCTGAGCTGCAGCCTGTGGTATGGTGTTCTTTTTGCATGCGTAATTAACTTTCTTAATCGCAAGGACAATTTTTTGGGAGAAGTATGCGCCAGCTCTGGGATCTCTCGAAGCATGGACCAGTTAGTTAAAATTTCTAAAACTAATATCGTCGTGAGGCCGATGAGGGAGTGATGAGCAGGGGAGCATTTATGAAATTAGAATTCTATTCTCATCTTAATAAACTCGAAAATTACTTCAGCAAAATATCCCAAAGGCCGTAGCAGGATAAGGGAAGAAAGAATGCCCTTGAATGATTAAGAGCTGTTTATTTTTTCTATAGTTGCTTTCATTTAGTTGTATAATTTTGCAAAATTTGGTTGAAAAATTCCCAGTGGTTCAGCCGGGAAAAAATAAAAACAAAATCTATGAAATTTGACGTTTCTCTAAAACTATAAATCTTTATCATAATATCTTTAATTTATTTTGGTTAATTAAATAGTATGTATGCCTTAAAAGAAAATTGAGTCTCTATCTTTACAATTTCTGTAAAAAACACGTAAGTCAAAATTTCAAAAAAAAGTTTTTTTGATTCTTGAAGGAGTGACCACTCTAAGTGACATTTCTAAAAAAGCCTTATTTAACGATCTGTCAGTCATATAAGTTTGACGCTTAAAATCAAAAAGCAACAGTATCAAAATTAAAAAACTATGTTGGTCGGATTCTGTTACATTTTATTCTTATACTAATCTAATCTAATACAGCCAAAGAACTTAAAAATAAATCTTCTTTGTAAAGAATTAAAAATAAATCAATTTTTGACATTCCCATTAATATTGGCTTGAAAATATACAGGGTGGTTTTCGATAATCTGTACATATGAAAAGGGGTGAAATTTCAGCCAATTTCATCGGTAAAACTGATTTTAATTTTTGTTTGTGGTCATTCGTTTTTTTTACAGATTTTTAAACTTTCAGTGAAATTTTCGGCAGTACCTACATCTATTTGCCATGGTATAACTTTTGATCTAATTGCTTAAAATTGTAAGAAAATTGCAGGGTCATGGCAATAGACACGTTATTTAGTAACAATAGCAATAAACCACCGAAATGAAAAAAAAAATCGTAAAAAAAAATATTATTGTGAAAAACGGCTGTTTTTTTTTCACGGAAAACACCGTTTTTCTCGAAAGTTTGCGAATATTGTGACCATTTTTTCATGCTTATTTTCGTTTAGCACATAATTGTGATCTTAAAAACATATTTTCTTACAGCTTTGAACAATAAGATCAAAAGTTATACTGCGTCAAACAGATGTACTGCCCAAAATTTCATAGAAAACTGTAAAAATCTGTAAAAAAAATTTTTTGCCCAGAAACAAAAATTAAAGTCATTTGTACCGATAAAATCTGTTGGAATTTCACCCCTTTTAATATGTACAGATTATCGAAAACCACCCTGTATTTGTATTAATTGTCGCCTTTTAACTTATAAAACCTTTTTTTTTCAAATAGGTAATCATCATTATTTGTAATTAAGCCTTACTTATCGTTTCACCAGATATATTCATTCGTAGGTAGGGTGTTGTTCACACATTGCCGCAATTGTGTACTACCTATCGCACGCAAGATATTTATCAAAAATCATGCAGCCTGCCGAAATTCTTAGTGGAATTTTTTTGAGAAACGGTATTAGTGTTACCGTTAATGAAGATAGCGATAGTGATTAAAATAAGAAGTAAAAGACATTTTTAAGTTGATACATATTCGAGTAAATGGCATAAATTTATTTTATTTTTAGTTCTTTACAAAGAATATTTATGTTTAAGTTCTTTGGCTGTATTAGAATTGTATAAGAATAAAATGTAACAGAATCCGACCGACATAGTTTTTTAATTTTGACACTGTTGCTTTTCGATTTTAACCGTCAAACTTATATGACTGACAGATCGTTAAATAAGGCTTTTTTAGAAATGTCACTTAGAGTGGTCACTCCTTCAGGAATCAAAAAAACTTTTTTTTGAAATTTTGACTTACGTGTTTTTTACAGAAATTGTAAAGATAGAGACTCAATTTTCTTTTAAGGCATACATACTATTCAATTAACCAAAATGAATTAAAGATATTATGATAAAGATTTATAGTTTTAGAGATACGTCTAATTTCATAAATTTTGTTTTTATTTTTTCCTGGCTGAACCACTGGGAATTTTTTAACCAAACTTTGCACAATTATACAACTAAATGAAAGCAACTATAGAAAAAATAAACAGCTCTTAATCATTCAAGGGCATTTTTTCTTCCCTTATCCTGCTACGGCCTTTAGGAAACTGGTTTTACGAGGATAAACCTACCAATTTAGTTAAGGTACAAAAAAGCGGTGACGGGACAGCTTTATGATTTGGGACTGGTTATACGCTGAACCGGCCTGTTAAAGGTTGCCTGAATGCGGAATGCAGCCAACTAACTACCCACCAGGGCTTGTGGACACGTTGCACCAGCATGTGCACCAGGGCTCTACGGAGCTTCCATGTGGCCGGCGCTTCTGTTGCATGAAAGGCCGTGTCGCCCCACCTAATTAACGTCCATGCCACCAGAGCATGACAATCAGAGCATGTGTGGGGAACTCTTAAACAGATTGCTATTCTCAGGTAACTCGGGTCCAGGTGGTTTTAGTGGGTATGTCTTCTCCTTCTGAGGGCGTGAGTCCGACATGCCTCCCAAAAGGATTTTTTTTATGAAATAGGGGGCAAACGAGAAAACGGTCCGGAAACACTGCAGGCGACAATTTATTCCACAGTTCAGTCGTGCGAGGCAGGAAGTTTCTAGCAAAACGCACAGTTGTGGACTGCCAACCATCTAAGTGGTAAGGATGGAAATATTGTCGCGTAGGACGGTGGCGGAAAGATGCGGCAGGGATCAATCCGAACTATTCTTTGGAGCACTCCCCGTCATACAGACGATAGAAAATGCAGAGCGAGGCTACATCTCTACGCAGTGCCAAGGAGTCGAGCCGATCTGAAATATCTTGGCAGCCGACGATACGAGTCGCTCTCCGCTGAATGCGATCTAAAGGGAGAAGCTGGTACTGGGGAGCCCCAGCCCACAGATGAGAACAGTATTCCATACGTGGACGGACCTGCGCCTTATAAAGCTGTAGGCGGTGGGCCGGAGTGAAATACTCTCTCGATCTGTTGAGCACACCGAGCTTCTTAGAGGCTAATTTAGCGTTACCCTCTAAATGGCCGCGGAACTAGACTTCACTCGATATGTCGACACCAAGGATTGCAATAGTGGCTGTGGCAGTTAGGTGGGGGTGCTCTCAAAACGAGGTGATGCAACAAACGTAAGCTTTCTAGCGGTGAAAGCGCAAACCTGTGTCTTGGTAGGGTTAAAACGGACTAGATTAAGTAGACCCCATTCTGAAACTTCTTTTAGGGAAGTTTCAATTTCAGACACAAGTCTGTTACGGCTCTCGATGACGTTATCCCGAGAAATATTGGCGCGGCCGGTGTAGGAGGCATCACCCGTGCTGTCATTTGCATAACAGTGAATGCCACAGATTTGCAGCATGTCGTTGATATGCAGAAAGAACAACGTAGGCGATAGCACACAGCCTAGCGGGACACCAGCATTCACAGACATGGATTCAGAGCACTCACCGTCAACTACGACCTTTATGCATCTGGCTGCCATTCGCATAATTTCTCGGAAAGCCCATAAGATGGAAACTTCGAAAGAAGTGCTTTGTGCCAAACCCAATCAAAAGCCTTCGCCATGTCCAAACTAACGGCCAATGCTTCACCCTTAGTCTCGATCGCCTGTGCCCAACGATGTGTTAGGTAGACCAGAAGATCACCAGCTGAGCGGCCTTTACGGAAACCGTATTGGGGGTCACTAAGCAACTGGTGATCCTCTAGGTACCGAAGGAGCTGGCAGTTGATAATGGACTCCCATTATCTTCGAGAACAGAGAGGTTGTGGGTATCGGCCTGTAGTTGGATGGGTTTGACCGGTCGCCTTTTTTTAATGTAATAGGTTTTGAGTAAGACTAATTAAGTTTGATTAGTCTTAAGGTAATCGCAGCGTAAAAAATATCTCTTGTAACATGTTTTTCACTAAAAACACTAAGAAAAACGATTTTTTAATAGTTTTTGGTAGTATTCGAATAATATTCGAATATTCGAATATCTACAAAATCAAATTCGAATATTCGAATATTTTAAAAAGTCGAATATTTGCAAGCCCTAGTCATCGCTTTTCGATCGTCGAAGACCTTAATAGTCATTAACGCTTATCTAAATATATAAAAGAAGAAACTGACTGACTGACTGACATATCAACGCACAGCCCAAACCGCTGGTCCTAGGAATTCCAAATTTAGCATGTAGGTTGTATCAACGCACAGGCCAAACCGCTGGTTCTAGAAATTTCAAATCTGGCACGTAGGATCCTAATAAGGTCTAAAGGTGCACTAAGAGAGGATTTTTCAAAATTCACCTCCTAAGGGGTTAAACAGTTGTATGGAGTCTACGATTTTTGAAGTAAGAGGTTTGAAACTTCATGACTCTTCATTAAAATAAATGAAAAGTAATTTCACCTTTTTTTTTATTTGGATAAATTAAAAAAAAAGGTGTTTAAAGTAGTTTAAACGGGGGTTGAGAGTTTGTATTGGGACTCTACGATCTTTTTAAGTAAGTGGTTTGAAATATCATGGTTAGACTCTTCATTGGTATACAAGAAAAGCAATTTCAGCGTTTTTCAAAATTAATCCTTTAAGGGGTTTAAATGGGGGTTGAAAGTTTGTATCGGGACCCTACGATCTTTTTAAGTAAGATGTTTGAAATATCATGTTTCGACTCTTAATTACAATACCGTCACTGTTTTTATTTCATTTTTATTTTTTATTTTCATTTCATAATTAAGAGACGTGATTGCTTAGCGGGGACTCCCTCGCGCACGGCCACTTTAACGTGCCTTAGGTAACAATGTATAGGCGTACTACTATTAGCCTGCGGTAAAATATGTGCATCTGTAACCACTAACCACTCACATTAGTCAAAATCATAAGTTTTACCGCCGTTCCAGGTAACTTCAAATTCGGCACACGATATTCAAATTTAACACGGACGAAGTCGCGAGCAAAAGCTAGTTATATTATAGGACTATGTATTGTGGCTTACTGCTATCGGATTTTTGATTTGCGTGCAACTGGACTATTTTAAAATGCACTATGTCAACTACTGTCCTGGAGAGCGTACTCTATGTATTAAAACCACGTGTTATATTAAATTGTATATTTTAACTTTTAACGTTCGAAAATCTTCACACTAAAATTATACTTAAATGAGAAAGTTTGTGAAGATGTTTAGATGTTTGTTACTAAATAACGGATTAACAACCGGATGGATCAAGCTGAAATTTGGCATGTAAGTAGAACAAGTCCTGGATTGAAACAAAGGATACTTTTGATTTAGAAATTGAATTATATATCAAATATATCAATAAAAGTAGTTTAGCTGCGAAGTGTAGTCGTTTTATTAAAAAACGTACTAATTCCAACGAAATCTCATCTGACTAAAGCATCGAGTATCGACCGACAAAGTTATAGAAGACCTGTCCCGAAAGTACCGAAAATCCCGGGAAATCCCGGTTCCATTATCGTCCAGTACCGAAAGTCCCGGTTCTCCGGACTGCATACCCTAGTACATATTCATGAAAAGTGTACCAATTCTTGTGAATTTCTAGCTTTCTTTAAATTTCTTTGTATGAAGATGCAGAGAGTTAGTGGCAGAAATAAATGCCTTGTCTTAATGGTTCGCCAATGACCTTATTTTGTTTTGGAGTAAAGTAGCTTAAAAAAAATCGGTTGTCTGTAAAGTCGGTTTACTGACGATAGTCGAACGTGATAACGTTGACACTGAATTTGACTTTGACTGAAATTGACATTGACTTTGACTTTGACTTTGACTGACTTTGACTTTGACTTTGACTTTGTCTTTGACTGTGTCTTTGACTTTGACTTTGACTTTGACTTTGACTTTGACTTTGACTTGGACTTGGACTTGGACTTCGACTTTTTTCCCAATAAGCTGCTACAATGACATTGACACGCTAAAATGATGGCTAAGTGGCCAGTGTAAATATCTGCCGTTCCACGAATATAATGGATTTGTTTTAATAATTTTTAAACTACGATAGCAGGCGTAAAACGGAACTGCCAAAGCAGCATCCACTATTTAAATTTAAAGATTTTTGCCAAACTCAGCAGTGTCTCTTGTCATTCAATAGAGATTTTGACAGCCGATCTTAGGGAATATGGGCTAATTTATTAACAATTCGTAAGAAACTATCGTCTTAACGACTTTAGTGCTGGAATAATATAAAGTACCTATTTGACAGGTAACGGCCCTGCAAGGTAACGGCCCCGCAAGGTAACGGCAAATGACGTCACACTTTTTCGTGCGTGCAGCCGGCTTCATCGAATTATAAGACGTTATCACGTCAAAAAAGTGTCGAAAGCGAACTTTCCACCTCCTCCTTCTACCCACGCGAAGTTTCTTAATAGCTCTCAATGTCAAATCAGTCAAAACTAACCAACAACTGTGCTGAGAATCAGCCCTGAATCTGAAACGAGCAAGGTGAACACAAAGCTTGAGCACCCCTGCTTTTTGGAGTTTCGTCAAATTCAAAACTGTAATTCGCGGTAACTATCACACTTAGAGTAAAAATGAATAGAACGTAATTTATAGCTAATCGGTATTTAATGTAGTTAATTTGTGCGATAAACGTTACTGCTAAAAAATGCATAGTTAGAGCAGAAATCCAAAAAACTTAAAAATTGGCTTACTTTTGCGCGAGTTGCTCAGTTAGCACACACCTTTTAGTATGTGCAAATTCGGATGCACTTTACCCTAACTGGTCTAAACTAGGGATGTAACGATACCGATACCGATACCGATATATCGGCCGATATATCGGTATCGCCGATATATCGGTATCGCCGATATTATACAACCGATATTTGAAGAATTTGCTGTATGAAAAAAAATCTGCTAAAATAATTTCAATTTCTGACTTAATTTATGTACTGGTCTATTCTATTACCTTGTGCAATGATAATTACTATGTCAATTAAATCTTTGGTTGTTAATAAAAAAAAAATGAATTTCGAGTTGACAATTAATTATTTTTACTTTACACTTTCAAGGTTGACTCTCTGGTAAGTATAGCCAGTAGTCATTGCCATTAGTTATAATAAGGACATAAAAATATCTGAAGTTCATACTTCATTATTAAGCTAAGATATCGGTATCGGTATCGGTATCGCCGATATTAACTACTATATATCGGTATCGGTATCGTATCGGCAAAACTGTGTATCGTTACATCCCTAGTCTAAACAACATACCAAAAATAAAGTAAAGTCGGTTTACTGACGATAGTCGAACGTGATAACGTTGACTTCGACATTGACTTCGACATTGACTTCGACATTGACTTCGACATTGACTTCGACATTGACTTCGACATTGACGTTGACGTTGACGTTGACGTTGACGTTGACGTTGACGTTGACATTGACGTTGACATTGACGTTGACATTGACGTTGACATTGACGTTGACATTGACGATGACATTGACGTTGACGTTGACGTTGACGTTGACGTTGACGTTGACGTTGACGTTGACGTTGACTTTGACGTTGACGTTGACGTTGACGTTGACTTTGACTTTGACGTTGACGTTGACTTTGACGTTGACGTTGACTTTGACGTTGACGTTGACTTTGACGTTGACTTTGACGTTGACGTTGACTTTGACGTTGACGTTGACGTTGACTTTGACGTTGACTATGACGTTGACGTTGACTTTGACGTTGACGTTGACTTTGACGTTGACGTTGACGTTGACATTGACGTTGACATTGACGTTGACATTGACGATGACGTTGACGTTGACGTTGACGTTGACGTTGACGTTGACGTTGACGTTGACGTTGACGTTGACGTTGACGTTGACGTTGACTTTGACGTTGACGTTGACGTTGACTTTGACTTTGACGTTGACGTTGACTTTGACGTTGACGTTGACTTTGACGTTGACGTTGACTTTGACGTTGACTTTGAAGTTGACGTTGACTTTGACGTTGACGTTGACTTTGACGTTGACGTTGACGTTGACGTTGACTTTGACGTTGACTTTGACGTTGACGTTGACATTGACGTTGACATTGACGTTGACATTGACGTTGACATTGACGTTGACATTGACGTTGACATTGACGTTGACATTGACGTTGACATTGACGATGACGTTGACGTTGACGTTGACGTTGACGTTGACGTTGACTTTGACGTTGACGTTGACGTTGACTTTGACGTTGACGTTGACTTTGACGTTGACTTTGACGTTGACGTTGACTTTGACGTTGACGTTGACTTTGACGTTGACATTGACGTTGACATTGACGTTGACATTGACGATGACGTTGACGTTGCCGTTGACGTTGACGTTGACTTTGACGTTGACGTTGACGTTGACTTTGACTTTGACGTTGACGTTGACGTTGACGTTGACGTTGACTCTGACTCTGACTCTGACTCTGACTCTGACTCTGACTCTGACTCTGACTCTGACTCTGACTCGGACTCGGACTCGGACTCGGGCTCGGGCTCGGGCTCGGGCTCGGGCTCGGGCTCGGGCTCGGGCTCGGGCTCGGGCTCGGGCTCGGGCTCGGGCTCGGACTCGGACTCGGACTCGGACTCGGACTCGGACTCGGACTCGGACTCGGACTCGGACTCGGACTCGGACTCGGACTCGGACTCGGACTCGGACTCGGACTCGGACTCGGACTCGGACTCGGACTCGGACTCGGACTCGGACTCGGACTCGGACTCGGACTCGGACTCGGACTCGGACTCGGACTCGGACTCGGACTCGGACTCGGACTCGGACTCGGACTCGGACTCGGACTCGGACTCGGACTCGGACTCGGACTCGGACTCGGACTCGGACTCGGACTCGGACTCGGACTCGGACTCGGACTCGGACTCGGACTCGGACTCGGACTCGGACTCGGACTCGGACTCGGACTCGGACTCGGACTCGGACTCGGACTCGGACTCGGACTCGGACTCGGACTCGGACTCGGACTCGGACTCGGACTCGGACTCGGACTTGGACTTGGACTTCGACTTCGACTTGAGTACCAGCCGCCCTTTTCTCAGCAGCAGCAGTGATTTTTTGTCACGATTGGCCGCCCCTAATATCTGGCCGCCCTAGGCCCGGGTAGAGGTGTGCGCCGATGGCTAAATCGTCGGCGGCGGACGCCGGTCAAAAATTGACCGGCGGCGGCGGCGTAATCGGCGTGATCGGCGTGGTAAACAAAATAAGTAATTATGCATATATTACAGTACATTTTTACACATATAGTGAAACGGTCGGGCTATATGAGCATCATTCGGTCGTTCGTTTCAAATAGTAAGAAAAATTTTAACTGGTCTTTTATTTAAAAGCAGTAGTTCCATAAAATGGCCAAGTCATACTTATTGACCAAAATATAGGGCTTAATGAGTTAGCGCCTTAAGCTTGTCTTTATGAGATCTGGTAACGTTTTCACTGTGAACATGGAAGTAGCAGTATTTTACTATCCATTTTATATTCAATGTTTTTGGTGGAATTGCAATTTTTTTTAAAGTTAAGATAATAGTC
The DNA here is from genome assembly GCA_947034925.1 of Eudemis profundana. NCBI lineage: Eukaryota > Metazoa > Arthropoda > Insecta > Lepidoptera > Tortricidae > Eudemis > Eudemis profundana. Next base: position 16,332,938 of record OX344800.1, read on the forward strand.
CCTCATTGCTGAGGGTCCTGAAATGCCCGTGACTTCCGCTTCTTTCTGACGGTGTCTCAGCGTCTGTGCCTGTTCTTGGCATCGTGTAGTGCATCTGCCGCCTCTAGGTTGTTTGCCATAAATCTTGCCAGTAAGCAAGTTGCCAGGAAGTTGTTCAAGATTGTGGCCTTCTTTCCTGGCTATGTGACCGAAAAACTCTAGTATTCTGCGTAGACAGATGGTTGATGGTTGATCTTGATGTTCAATTTGCATAATATAGATGCATTTGTGCGAAAAGCTGTCCAAGAAAATTGAAGCATTTTCCTCCAGCACCACATCTGGAAACATCAATGCGATCACGATCAGTCTTTGTCAGAGTCCAAGTCTCAGCTCCGTAGCTAAATATGGAGAAGACTGAGAACTAAATTAGTTTTAGTTTAGCGTGAGATGTTGCAATTCTTTCATATATCTTGCAGCACGGACATTGCACTTTTGGCCATTCCGATGCGCCTCCTAATTTCCACTTCACAAGACCTGGTATTGCAGATGTTCGCGCCCAAGCCCAAGCACAAGAGCACCGTGAGCTGTAGCTTTCTGTTACGATCCTCTACCTTAATCTTAGTTTTGCTTTAAATGATCTTGAGGCACATTTCCAGACTGCTGCGCTTCATTCTACCTAGGATTAAAATTTAAAATTGATTGTGGTGGCACCAATAGTTACTCCTCTCTCCCAGTTTTCGCAGACTCTCCTGCTCCTCCATAGGTATTGAATAGTATGGGTGACAGAATGCATCCTTGTCTGACGCCCATTCTGAAACTGAAAGAGTCCGAATTTGTGTAGAACACTGCTTTAAGCAGCCTGCTATTTTTCATGCGTACGATGTGACCATACACCACAACTGATGTTTCATTATGAGAGCCTCAACACCAGGCATCTTGACGCAAAGTAAAACTTTCTTACTTGGTGCTTGATCTTGACAGCATGACTTGACTTGAGCAGAATAGATAACGGAGATCGAAGGGGTCTTCTGCTTTGTAGTAGCACCATGTTTTTGTAGTATATTAACCCACGTTAATCCAGTTAGGTTAAGATAAACTCATAATCTCAAGTTAACTCGGCCAAATCCGCCGTCTAAGTTTTCCACAGGCTGCAACTGATTTGGCTTTGTGGGAAACTACCTTGGATGTCAAAGTCACGTTGAAAGTGACTACCTAGATACCTAAATTGCGGTACTTCTTCCAGGCCTTTTAATGGAGGGCTCCAAACTATTCCTGTGCCATAAAAAGCTGAAATCTCTTCTGTCGCTTCACTGGAAGTATTGCCAATAGCTTATACCTTTCGATGTAGATGACTTACAAATATTATGAGCTATTATGATATCTCACTGTAAAAGGGGTGTTATTTATGCTTTTATTGTGCTCTAATGTACAACCAAAGATAGTTTTTCCTCCAATAATGGAGAAGATAGATAAATTGGATCATGGTCATCATAGTATTAGTTCACGCCGATTTCACGCCGGTGCAATGATCGGCGGCGGCGGCGTGGTAAAAATGGCCGGCGGCGTACGCCGCGCCGGTCAGCGCACACCTCTAGGCCCGGGCCTACTAGGCCTTAGGGCAAATCCGCCACTGGTCTCTTGTCATTCAATAGAGATTTTTGACAGCCGTATCTTAGGGAATAAGGGCTATTTTATTAACAATTTGTAAGAAACTATCGTCTTAACGACTTTAGTGCTGGAATAATATAAAGTACCTATTTGACAGGTAACGACCCTGCAAGGTAACGGCCCATGACGTCACACTTTTTCGTGCCTGCAGCCGGCTCCATCGAATTATAAGACGTTATCACGTCAAAAATCAGATCTACATCATGTTTTGTGATTTTAGCATTTTAACGCGTCGATTTCCACGGGCCTGAGACTAAAAACGAGCTTTTCAAACAGATACTTCAACTGGTTCAAGCTGCTGTTCTGCTACGTGTTGCCAGTGTCGGTCAGTGTGTGGTGGCTGGGGGAGGCCTGGCGCACGGCAGTCGCCTGGCAGATGATGCGGCATGTGGCCATCCAGCACGCCATGTTCTCGATCAATAGCCTTGCCCACACCTTTGGGTACCAGCCGTACAATAAGTAAGTGTATGTCCAATACGTCTCGCTCAGCTCACTTTAGGCACGCGTGCAGACGCCTAGGCGACCACATGGCTCGTTTTTTTCCCTCTATAAACTAATAATAAACCACAAGACACCCCAGTAAAACTCAACATACACATTCACCAACACCATTCGGAGGACACCACACCCATAACGCCGCGTCACACGCACACTCCACACGATGCAAGGGGAGTTTTAGTATGTGCTTCGTAGAGTGATGGAGATGGAGTCGAGATGTCGTGACACTGGACTCCATTCCCGACAGAGTCGGACATGCCATCAGGACCAGCCTGGCGGTATCGACGAGAATTTACTTCCTCCACGCCAAAAAAAACCGCCTTTGTCAAGCGACAAATGCTTTATCCTTTTCAATATAAAAAAAAAAACACAATTAAAATGTACATTACAAAAAAGAAATTTAAACAATAGTGTGCTAAAATGGATTGAGACTCAGTGGAGCCGCTGGTTTTCAGTCTCCAACCTAAGTACTTAATTCTAGACTTAACTAAGTGAGTTTGGTGGTAGGCTCGCTGCCAACACGACAGTTATTAAAACAAGGCATATTGACATTGAGAGGTATCTTAAATAGGGTCCCAGTATTAAATTGTATAGGATATTATTAGATCCGTTAAAAAAGTAAGGCAGTATACGTTCTATGTCTACAAGAATAATTGTTAAATGGTAGACTACTAACAGCTGTCTAGCTATCTCTTTGATATTTTTACTTGCGACCAGACGCATGACTCTTTTTGATGAGACAGAAGCCAGTTTCTGCATTTCTCCTTTCGTTTTCTTTACAGGGGGAAGCAAATCATTCCAGCATTTAGATGCTGCAAAACGAAAGCTACCCCTAAATGAAATCAATTTATGAGAGCGTGGGACACCTATTGAACCAGTTCTGCTGTCGTCGGTTGGCCATGAAAATTTATCATACAAGTACTTTGAATGACTGTTCGACTTAATATTAAAGATTAATGTCGCCAACTTAAGCTTACGTCTGTTTTCCGTGTTAAGTGTTTAGATACGGAGGAGTTTTAAGCGTTCCATAACTCTTTGACGTTTTGGACATGACATGCTCCTCAAATTTGAGTCTTCCATCGAAAAGGACTCCTAGATTCCTTACGACTAAAGTACTGCATTAATTTGGTTTTTAGTGCCTAAAACAACGTAAGTACATTTTTGTGAATTAAGTTTAAGCCCGTGATTTTCTGACCATGCCCTAATAGAGTCCAAATTTTAATTCAGTTTGGCTACAGCATGTGATATACCTAGTGACCGAGTGTGACAGTGATAGCTCGGGCTTTGTCGCGCGACAAGCGATGTTAAGGCCAGTTGTGCTAACGCCGTAGCCTTCATAATGCTTAAATTAGTGTAGTACATATAAGCTTTACACTGCTTCTGTACTATATAATTGGTCAGCGATAAGGGCGAGTGAGTTTACATGGCGGTCAAACTTCAGCCAACATCAGATCTGTCTCTTGTACGGTGCGGACGCATTATAGTGCTCTCCTTTCAATTGTTTCCAATTTAATCCGTGACTCGGTTTGTTTGTACAAAACTATCGTATGCTTGTTAGGTGGCGCTACTGTGCGCATATTTAAAGAATGCGAGAGTGTGCACACCGCACACTCTCGCATTCTTTGCCAGCTATATGCGGGAAAGGCGCCAGTACGTAGACTGTTCAGGACATAGATCCGAGCCGTATTACACGAGGTCTGGAGTCAGTCAAGGCAGTAACTTAGGACCGTTGAAATTTGTACTGATGATTAACGATCTCCCTGAGGTGGTGCGTCATTCAGAATGTCTGCTCTTTGCCGATGATCTAAAACTTGTACGAGAAATTAAGGATTCATCGGACTGTCGCGCACTGCAGGAAGATATCGATCGAGTTGTACAATGGAGCCATAAGAATAAGCTTCACTTTAACGTGTCCAAGTGCTCGTCGATGTCGTTCAGCAGAGCTCGTGACCCGATACATCATCCGTATGAAGTCGAGAGCGCACCCATGGAGCGCCTTACTAAGGTCCGAGACTTGGGGGTGTATTTCACTAAGGATCTTTCTTTTAGAGAACACATTGTTGCAGTCTGCAAAAAAGCATACAGGAATCTAGGGTTTGTGATGCGACAATCACGTAGTTTCTCGAACATAAGTGCTTTGCGAGCTCTCTACGAAGCCCTGGTTAAAAGCCACATGGAAGGAAATTCGAGTGTCTGGAGCCCGCACGAAGCGAAATACAAACTCATGTTGGAACGAACACAAAATAAATTCGTGAGGTTTTTATATTTAAAATTATATGGCGTGTACCCATTTTACCCTCTGATGTATCCCACATTATTCGTGTTGGGGATGGTAGGATATAATCAGTTAGAGGTCAGAAGAGAACTGACCCTAGCTTCTTACATTCTCAAATTGTTAAGAGGAAGGGTGAGTAACCCGGGAGTACTGGCGGCGATTAGTCTGTGCGTACCGGAGCGCTACGTGTGGCGCCGACGTCGGCCGCCGCTACTTTACGAACCGCGCGCGCGCACCGGTCTGCTGCGCGAGGCGCCCTGGACGAGGGCCCTACGCACGATCAACCGGGTAGCCACGAGAATCGATGTATTCTGCTGTTCTTTTAATGAATTCACAAAAGTGACTTTGTTTGTTTTGTGTTATTGTGAAAAATAATTTATAATTTGTAATTTTACTGTGATGAAAAATAATAATTTATAATTTGTAATTTTACTGTGCTACTCTATCGAATTGGGTTTCTGTAATGATAGATGTAATGTGAATATAAATAAATAAATAAAAAAAAAAAATTTACATCGACTCTGTAGAAATATTGTTATTAAAATGATAAAAAGTTTCCTGGACTTATCAAAGGCCTTTGATACTGTGAGTCACTCGTTGCTTTTAGCTAAACTGCGGAGATATGGTGTGAGAGATCAGAGTGAGGAACTTCTGAAATCGTTCTTATCAGATCTTTCTGATATGAACGATTTCAGAAGTTTCTGGCTTTCTGTTCTCTTGAACAGACAGTGTTAAATAAAACAGACGGAAAGTACTATAGATCACAATCGAAGGTTGTATCACTTGGGGCACGTATACCACGGGGGTCATCATTGGGAAATATACTGTTCTCAATATTTCTAAATGACATAGTAAAATTAGATATTGATCGCGAAATAATTTTATATGCAGATGACACAACAATAATTGTAAATGCTGAATCGAATAAAAATGTCATTTTAATGAAACTAGAATATTGGTTTAAAATCAACGGACTAAAATTAAATTCTGAGAAAACATCTGTAATGAATTTCACTTCTCGAAAAAGAGATCTGAAAAAAAAATCCAGTCAAAATGGCACAGCTGTTAAAAGTGTACAGCATGTTAAATTACTGGGATTTGAATTGGACCCCATGTTTTCGTGGAAAGTTCGTGTAGACCTTGTTTGCAAAAAAACTAGCGAAAGGTGTATATGCGCTAAAGCAACTAATGCCACTCATTTCAAGCCACCATCTAAAAGAAGCATACTACGCATACATACACTCAATACTATCCTACGGTATCATATTATTTATGGGGAAACTCAAACGATTTTGAACTTGTCTCCAAAATACAAAAACATACCATCCGAATCTTGGTTAATGCAAATTACCGCGAGATTTGCAAAGAGTACTTTAAAAATCTACAGATATTAACATCGTGTCGACATATATTTTAGAAATAGTGATGCATGTTAAAACTCATCAGAGTGACTTTAGGCGCGCTGGTGATGATAGAGAGCGCCCAACAAGATATGTTGAAAACATCATACCAACAACATGTAGGCTTAATATGGCGAAAAACTGTCCTTAAATCATGGGCCAGAAAGTACAACAAGTTGCCAAAAGCAAAAACCACCAAGTAAAAAACCTGCTCCTTAATAACACTCTTAAAAGCATAAGAAAATAGCTAGACCACCGTTACCTACTAGTTAATTTAAAACCTTAGAATTTTAGCTTAATTAAAATGCCTCAATCTGACTTTCGGTCCCTACCCTATTCTTAGTAATATTGTTGTTTATACAGCTGTGTAAAAGTATTAAAAAATAAATCCGCTGAATCTGAATCTTAAATAAAGGTTTAAATAGAAGTTGGTCCTTCAATATGTTAAAAAGTTAACCAGTAAAATTATAACAATTTATAAATAAATATTCCGAGCGACGGCATGGAAGCAGAGCCTGCTCTTTGCTGTCCTTATCATCTGCATACAAAAGTGCAAAAGAGAGGCCCCTATACTAGCTTGTTATCGTCAACAGGGTATAGGTAGGTACCTTGTTGCTCAAACTAAGTGTTGTTGTTTTGTTTTGGACCAATGTTGCTAGTTTAGTCTTGTGAAATTGTAGCTTCATGAAACGGGCTACTGAGCGCTTTCAAAATGAATACAATCTGATATTAATTGCCAATTTCTTCACCCTCAGAAACATAAGGCCGAAACAGAACATGTTAGTGTCTCTGGTGACGTTCGGCGAGGGCTGGCACAACTACCACCACAGCTTCCCCTTCGACTACAAAGGCGCCGAGGCCGCCGACGCCCTCAACATCACCACGAACCTCATCAGGCTGTCCCGGGCGCTCGGACTGGCGTATGACTTGAGGGAAGCCACGCCTGAAATGATCAGCGAGGACGCGAGGAGGTTGGGGGATGGGTCGCATTGTGGTACTCTCAAAAAGTACTCTTGATTGGTTCCATTGTCTCGTTTTATTCTAGTTTAGAAAAATCGTGCGCTATCCGTCATTTATGTCATTTTAAGGAAAACCACCTTCGAACCTGTTATGTATGTATAGGTATAGAAGGTAGATTTAAGCTTATTCGCGCATCAGTATGAGGTTAACTTTGTAATGTCAGTTCTGTAATAGATTCCTTTGGGAAACACGCCGTGTTTCATTTCCGCTCACTTCGCGACAATAACGTTCCATTCCACATGCAAAATTTATTGGATTATGGACTTTGTTTTTAAAACAGAAGGTTCATACTTTGTTTTGTGGATTGGAACGTTATTGCATAACTACGTTCAGTTATGACTGGATTGGAGTGTTACTTTGCCTTTCTCTTTCTATTGCCTCCAAACAGTTGGTGGTCTGTGGCAAGAGACAGATTTTGTCAAATGGTCCCTCATCACTAAAAGGTTAAAGGCCGAGCCACACCGGCTGCGTACATGTCTGCGTGCGCGTGGCGTACGCGTTGTATAGTATGAATGTTTTTCAAAATGGCGGCTAGTCACGCTCAAAGTCAAGGAGCTGCAGCGTACAGTGCGTGCACACGCAGCCGGTGTGGCTCGGCCTTAAGAACTAGTGCTTATCACTATCGATATTTTCATCCGACTGTTTTTAATTCAGCCGCGTAATGCAAATCGGGCGTACTTTGGCCACATGACTGCTAACAAATTATGATTACACGGCTAAATTAAGGACAGTGATAAGTGGCGTAACATTCCCGTGTGGTGATTGTACTTACAAGGCCAGTCTTACGGGTCATTCCACGGTAAGAGGTAACGTGAGTCACAATTTTCATTAAGTTTTAAATCATCAAGATGCAAATTAAAGTGTTAATATATCTCTAAGGAAGTGTTACTTATCATCCCTAAATATATAAACATTATTTGTATCTTTAATGAAAAAAAAAACACGCAATGAAATCGTCAAGTTACATTTACGCAAAATGACCCTTACGGTGATAGACTTATGGTGTCAATGTCAAATGTTAGCAGTAGGTAGTCTTACCTTCTCGCCTGGTAAAGGTGAAATTCCGGTAAGGAAAGCTGATCAGGTCGAACTGGGACAGCGTCATACCCGGCACGAAGTTGACGCTCTGGGAGTTCTGCCACTGGTATACTAGCTGCTGGTTGGAGTACGCATCTGGTAAAATAGAAACAAAATAGAACCAGTGACGTGCACCCCAAAAAGACAAAAAGGCACTGCCTATGCCTAGTGTCTACCCTCAAATTCCTAGCCTATGAAGGGTAGGAGGGAGGGTAGAAATTAGTAGGGTAGGTAGCGTGCAGTGCAGTGGCGTCCAAAGAACTCGATTCCTACCGGCTTGCCTAATATCAGGCATTTGACCACCTTATTCTACAGCTCTTAAGGAAAATGAGCGCCAAATCTGCACCGGCTTGCCTAAGGATATCATTTATGCCACGCCACTGGTAGCGTGTTAAGATACCGGCTTACTAATTCCCATCCTTAGTCGGGAAGAAATTACAGGTTTAGGGGTCATCCATAGTGATTTTATAAGGGTTTCGTTTTTTTCCTTTTGAGGTACGGATTTACGGAACCATAAAACCAAGAGACGTTGTCAGTTCGTCGGAACCTTTGTTTTATTTTATGTATGTTCCGCGATTACTTACTCGGTGACTGCAATTAAGAAAATTCTTTTTTTTGTTTATCAAGGTCCTCTCAGGTCAAGGGATCAAGGGACTCTTCAAATATTATAGGTACAGTCAGCGTCAAATAGTCTGTAGCATTCATAGCGCCATATATATCGTGTCTAGTTAGAAGAATAAAGACGTGTTACGATATACCGGGTGTTGCCCGTAACAGGAGCAAATAATTAAAACGTATATTCTATTCATCAACAAGAAAACTTTCGTTCAACAACTTTTAAAAATGATGTAATCTTTAGATTTTATCTTTCTCATACAAATTAAATAGTATTTTCAATTCACGTAAATATCAGTCAAATTGACGTTGCTTGTCACGCTACAAAAATAAAAAAAACAACGCAATACATTGCGGTTTCAAATAAACTTTAAAGTGTACTAAAAATGTAAACATAAGTTATTTTTAAATGTCGCTGAACAAATATTGTTCAGTTTGAGGAGTACAATCTACGTTTTAATTATTTGCTCCTAGTACAGGCAACACCCGGTATATGGCGCTTTGGAAGCTACAGACTATTTGATGCTGACTGACACATACATCGATTTTTTTTAGTAACATGTGCCGTGCATTTGTTATTATTGAATAGATTTGAAGTGAGTTATTTTAAAATATTGTATAAAGTTATTTTAATCATACAGTGTCCTACACGGGTCGGTCAGGTCAGAACTTTAAAATCTCGTTTACAAAAGCTTGCAGGTTAAGTCAATTAAGTTAGATTGTCCGCGCTTCAGAGCGCTCTCATAGAAATGCGACGCTGTCGTGGGTATTATTATGCACACAGCTTTATAATGGCTTTAAAGTGAAAGTATACTTACTGAATCTACTCATAGAAGCTCAAGTATGGATTTGAGAGGAAAGCAATTTTAAAAAGCATTGGTTTCTTATTGAGCAGCCTTTTTTATTTTTTTGGCAAACTTCTCTTAGTACTTAGCAAAACATATCTAAAATATTGAGTATAGTTTATTTTTGAATCGCCGTCATCGAAAGCATTTTTCTATGAAACCGTATGATTGGGATTGGTGTATATTAAACTTAATAATATAATCGTTACTACATGATGACACGGTTTCAGGTAAAAAAGTTGCCGACAAAATGAAAATTCTATGATCCGTTCGACGACATGGCATGCATCTATTGAGTTATACTTACAACTCCCGAGAATTAGAGGACAGGACTGACGATCCATGGGAAAGTTTCGAAGCTCCATGGGGCATTTAGCTTTAATTGTCAACCTGCAAAAAAAAATCGATTGACATGAACTCAAACAATATATAGGTACCACATTGGCATCCGGATGCCTCATTGCTTACCTAGTGGCAGCAAGTGGTCTAAGGTATTCAGTTTCTCTATTGCCTACAGCAAATCTAAATATATAAAAGAAGAAACTGAGTGAGTGACTGACTGACATATCAACGCACAGCCCAAACCGCTGGTTCTAGGAATTCCAAATTTAGCATGTAGGTTCTTTATAAGGTCTAGGGGTGCACTAAGAAAGTATTTATCAAATTCATCCCCTAAGGTGTTCAAAATTTGTATGGAGAGTCTACGATTTTAGAAGTAAGAGGTTTGAAACTTCATGTTTAGACTCTTTATTAGATTACAAGAAAAGTAATTTCACCGTTTTTCGAAATTCATCCTCTAAGGGGTTTAAATGGGGGTTGAAAGTTTGTAACCGCACCTGTTTCGTTATATCAGCTCAAACGCATATTTTCCTAAAAAAAAACACCCTCTTTCAACTCTTTTCCTTCCTGCTTTTTGTGACGAAATCAATGTTTCTTTGTTTTACATTCTAAAGATTGTATTGCTATTTATTAGATACGCAGTTTGTTGAAATTTGAAACCCCAGCCTAGAAGTAAAGAGGGTGAAACATTCCGTCTTACCCTAATCAAGTGTCGTCTGGCGGGCAACCCATGACCATTGAGCAGTTTACCATGGTACCTTACTACATCTAGCATGGTATACATTATCCCGTACACATTATTTACGTAAGTAAACAACATATTAGGATTAGAAAGCAGAAAATTGAAAAAAAAAAACGCATCTCACCATCTCATAAATTTGAAATACAGTTTTCGATTTTTTGTAGGTAGTAAAAAACCTGTTAGCTCAGGGTTTAATACAGGACTTATAAAGTACATAAAAGTAATAAAGTTCTTTCTCATGCGTATAAACACATCTCATGTGAGTTGCTTACTCAAACCAAAGACTTCTGGCCCTTCTCAATTTTCTAAAAATTGCAAATACCCCTTGGTAGAAAATTTTATTTTCATGTAATGCGAGTACTTAGAGTTTTCTTGTCTGACAAAATTTTTCTCTTGTATATACGCCTGGGAGCAGCATAGGTACTGACATCAAAATTTCAAGACAAATGCATGTTTTTGTGACATGTGAGTATTGGAGATCGCATCTACGATATTTAACTCCGTAGTCAGTGTATCCTCTAAGCAAATTTTATTAAAAATCCATTGATTATTAGGCGTATTAACGATCTTGCATAATATTCCGTGACAATTGTATCACACGCGCTCAGGCACGCCAAGCGCCTGATGATTAGGTACAGTCAAACGACTCAATACGCGAATTCAATTCAAAGCTATTCGACCAAACCACACTAAACTGGCTAAATTAATATGCAAGAGTTAACGTGACGCATTTCAACAATGAATCGTCATATAAGGCCCTTTGGGCACTGGATACATCAATTACATTTTCGGATTGGGAATTTCACGAATAGGTCGAATTTCATGTCGCTCGCTCATTCAAACCTTTTGTGCACAATTCAAGAAATTTTCACGTGATTATTTATAAACGAATATACGAACAAAGAAATGCAAGGCATAGGATTATAATATAGGTACTATCTTAGATCTAAACAATGTACCTATGTGCCTATTACTTAGATGTCTGTTTAGATTGCATATAAGCGCCACTCGTGGCGAAAATTCTGCCGCGTTACAGCGTACACCCGAATTTCTATTTCCTCAGGCCAAGTCAGCAACGAACGACGCCTACTATATGTATACAATTTGTACCTAGTCATATTTGTAGGCGACACATTTTTCCGCAACAGTGAGTTTGGTGCAATCAACTTCGTACTAATTTACTAAACTACATGCAGAAATTTAGTCGCGCGAAGATGCCATGGCCGACGTCATCCGTTTGAATGAAAAATCTGCCGCTGGGTAATTCCACGACAGAAAGTAACGTAAGTTACCAATATCTCGCGTGTTTCTTCATTGATGGTGCATGGATGGTGCAAGTTCAGGTATCAATATATCTAGGGATTCAATTTATACTTATCTAGATTAAACTTAATAATTAAATTTACGCCATAAATAAATAAACGCGCGATGAAATGGTAACTTACGTTACATTTTCACGGAATTGCCCCGCTGAACTTCTGCGGCGGAATTTCGTCTATGGTAAGTGGTAGTCAACGTACTTACTTATACCGTGTTTGTGATTCCTAGTGTGGCAAAATAAAGTCTCATCCTGAAGCGCTTTGGCTAGTGTCTGAGCTGTGTGAAACGCCACCAACACCTAACACCCAACATATACCACGTAACTCCGGTGTGGCCTTCGTCTGAGTGGCTTGTAAGCTTGCCTTTTTAAATTAATATTATCCATCGTAATTTACAGCCAATGAATAACTCGGGCGGGTAATCGGAGCGCGAGATTTTTCACTCTGCCAATTAAATGGTGGATGCCGACGGCCGCTGTGTTTGCTCGGCAGCTATGAAATTAATGAGCCCTATTTGCACGACCATTACTGGAGAACGCATCGATGGACTTTAAAACAATAGAATTATGTTCTGATAGATTTCTCATCCTGATACTGTATTGAACTATCAATTATTTTTAATTGAGAAACAGTGAATTAAGGCTTGCGCGATTACGACGTCCAGAAGAGGCTGTCGGCCATTCTCACGAAGTATTGACTGCGTCTAATTACCGCGTCTCCATACATTTAGTATGAAAGCAGCGTCGCGGTAATTAGGTGAACGCAGACATATTTTGTGAGAATGGCCGCTGTACTGAGGCGATGATGAGTAATGAATGAACATCAAACTCAGTTATTTATCTCTTATTTTGTGTTAATTCGCATCAAACTTTGAAAGTTTTAGACAAAATATATCAGCTAGAAAATTATAGTTTTATACACTGTGCGTCATCAAGGCATTAAAATTGGCGGTCGCTCTTTATTGTGATGTTTTGTTCAACTAGACCAGGGGTCTTCAACCCGCGGTCCGCGGATGATTCAACGGCGCCAACAGCATGGTCAGTTTTTTTCATCATTGTTTAATAGTAAAATTGTGTTTGTAAAATCGAAACTAAATAGCCAATCGTTTATAAATTAAGTAATAACATTATACTTAATAATTAATTGATTACCTGATGTTTTCTATAAGGATAGAAAGTAGGCCAATTTTTACGTAATTAAAAATGCGACCCGCTATGCAAAAAAAAAACATTCTTGGCCCTTGATTTGGAAAAGGTTGAAGACCCCTGAACTAGACCGTCGCATACGACCGATTCGCTTGATCTCAAAGCATTCGGCTTCGTAGGTAGGTATGTAATAGTACATTGTGTATCAAGGGCGGTAATTCCTTTACCGCCCGCCCGTGGCACACACAATGTTTTTCATCACACTTGTGAGGAAATCTGATTAAAATAACCTTACTTAACCTAAATAAAATTGTAAAACTGACAGTAACATTAGTGACATATCCACAGACAATGCGAATGTCAAGTCACGTTCGGAAACCATAGCGGTAAAGACTTAAGATGGTTGATTTTATGTTTGCAAAATACTGAAATACACTATTTAAACATTTAATTAATGTTACAGAAATATGTGTTTACATGTACCTATTTGCAATAACAGTTATCTTTAAATAAATATTTCAGTAATAAAAGTTAACAAAGTAAGTTGGCGTTTCCTTTGAACATGACAAATAAGAGTAAAACAGAACCAGCGTTTCAAATTTAAAAAGAAAACCATTACGCCCTAGGGCGTAATAGGTCATTTACGGCCCGCAAAACCTGCGTGTAACAACACCATTTTCGAGCAAGCGTGATGAAAAACAAATTTCAAACATACCTCATCGAATACAATATGTCGCCATGCTGACTGATCCGTAGAAGTTTATTCGGTACAGTTATAGTGTGCACATAGGAGTGTTTCCCATTATAAAAGTAGGTATCGGGGCGCCAGATCCGTTCGAGCATCTTGATGGACAGGGATAGAGAGCGGATTGGCCCGAGAAAGGAGAGCCGAGTGTCTCGCCAGTACTGTCTGAAGTAGCAGTCCATGGAATAGTCCTGGGGATAAAGCTTTAGTTCTTATCATGCCTATACATATACCTAAGTCTACTGCGTTGCTGTCTAATTAAGGGTTGGGCACGTTCAATCTTATTTCAAGGCAGTAAGTAGTTAGTGGTGACAGTGCTGTAAATTACGAGATCCTATGACAATCTGTACTATTCAGAAAAATTCCATTATAAATAAAATAAAAATAAAATAAAATAAAATAATTTATTTCTGTAAGTAGGCCCTCAAGGGCTCTTTTACATGTCTTACATTCTTTGTCTTCTTTTCTTTTTGGCGCTTCGGGTAATGACCTTCTGGTGAGAAGAAGCGCCGGAAGAAACTCACCAGTTTCTCTTTTAATAATTTAATATACATTACATTACCTTAAAAACTACATTTATAGAGATGTAAAGGGTCTCTCTATGCGTCCAAACAATACAAATAAAAAAATAGAAAATAAATTGATACTAGAATTAATGGAGATGTAAAGAGTCTCCGTTGTCAAAATATTATGTTTTGGAGGTGTAAAGGATCTCCAAACGTCAAAATACAAATTGAAAATACTTATTTACTAAATTAAGTCCATTTTTTCTTAGAGATGTAAATGGTCTCTAAGTGTCAAAACAATTGGCAAGTACAAAAACAGAAAAAGACAACTAATCAAACATTGTTTTTAAAATATATCTATTTCCAGTCGCAGTTAATCCCACGGTGTTTCATCATTCATGTAGTCTTGTGTGCTGTAATAAGCCTTAGACATGAGTTTACGCTTTACACAATTCTTAAATTTGTTAATAGATAATTCAGTTATATTCCTTGGCAGCTTATTATAAAACCTTACACAATTACCCATGAATGATGTTTTTATTTTATGGAGCCGAGTGGTGGGCACTGCGAGCTTATGTTTATTCCTAGTATTAATATTATGTATGTCACAGTTCTTCTTAAAATTCATGATATTTTTATGTACATACATAATATTCTCATAGATGTATTGACAATGCAATGTCATTACATTAATTTCCTTAAACTTATCTCTAAGTGAGTCTCGATAATTCATCTTATATATCGCTCGAATAGCCCTCTTCTGCAGAACAAATATAGTATTAAGCTCTGAAGCACTAGCACTGCCCCACAGCAGAATACCATACGACATAATACTGTGGAAGTAACTAAAATATACTAATCGAGCTGTTTTTATGTCTGTTAATTGTCGGATCTTGTTGACTGCAAACGCTGCAGAACTTAGTCTATTCGAGAGATTACCAATATGGGGACCCCACTGGAGTTTAGAATCCAATGTTATACCAAGAAAGACTGTAATATCAACTAGTTCCAATTCCTCATCCTTCACAATGACACTTGCTTGCTCGCGATTTACGTTACGCGTGACAAAGTTTATACATTTAGTCTTTCTTTCATTTAACAGTAAATTGTTAACATTGAACCAATTCACTACTTTAGATATAGCATTGTTTACATCATTGTAAGCTTGCTGCTGTCGCTTGACTTTGAAGATAAGTGAGGTGTCGTCTGCAAACAATACTATATCATGGTGGGTCTTAACGAGGTATGGCAAGTCATTTATGTAAATAAGGAACAGGAATGGTCCCAATATTGATCCCTGCGGTACACCCATCGAGACCAATGACCCCGATGAGTGCTGTCCATTCACGTCAACCCTTTGAATTCTACCTTGTAAGTATGACTTAAATAAATTCAGTGCCGATTCTCTGACTCCATAGTAGTGCAGCTTCCCGATCAATGTTTCATGACATACGCAGTCAAATGCCTTGGATAAATCACAGAAAATACCTAAAGCATCACATGACTCCTCCCAGGCATCGAAAATATGTTTAATTAGCTCGACACCAGCGTCGGTTGTCGAGCGACCCCGAGTAAAACCAAATTGCTTATTATGCATTAAGTTATTTGTATTAAAATGTTTCATTAATTGGGACAAAACTAATTTCTCAAAAATTTTACTAAAAGTTGGTAGCACAGATATTGGTCTAAAGTTAGTGGGGTCAGTAGTGCTACCTGTTTTGAATAAAGGTGTTATTTTACTATATTTCATTAGATCAGGAAACTCACCGCAATCAACACAGTTATTAAACACGACTACCAAGTCAGGCGCTATGATTTCTATTAGGGATTTAACAGCATGGACAGAGACTCCCCAAAGGTCACTAGTTTTTTTGACATTAATTGATTTAAACGCCTTTACTACATCTGAAGTACTAACATGTTCAAAATGAAAGTCTTTACTACATTCTGGGGCGTTATCTTTTAACAGTGTAACGGCAGCCGAAGGTGATGAATTTAAATGCTTAGTTGTGGATACTGGTATCTCGGTAAAAAACTTTTCAAATTCTGTTGCTACTTCTAAATTGGAATCTACAATTTTGCCATCAATTTTTAGTTTAAGATCGTTTACTGAGTGCTTCGATCGACCAGTCTCCACATTAATTACTTTCCAGGTTGTTTTAATAATATCAGAACTATTTCTTATTTTCTGGCTTAAGTAATTACGCTTAGCTAAATGACAATCTATCTTAAATTTCTTCGAATATTGTTTCACATGCTCTTTAAATTCATCACTCGTATTGAACCGCCGTTCTTCATACAAGGCATACAATTCCTGTCTACGTTTATGTAAGTCCACAGTAGCCCACTCACTAAAAACTGGTGCACCACTAACCACGACCGATTTAGAAGTAAATATTGCGTTATAATGTTCCATAAAGGTGTGAAAGAATGAATTGTACATGTCGCTAGGAGTCGTGTCAATCATTACTTCTATATTATAAGTAGCCAATATTTATAAGTTATCTGATGGCTACAGTAAATAAAAAACCGGTAGGGTTCCGTACCACCGTCCAGCAAAAAACGCCAAAAGAAACATATTTCTTGTATTTGGACTCTTTTAATTTAATTTCGGTTTAAGTATTTGTTGTTATAGCGGCCTCAAAAATACATATTTTGTGGAAATTTCAAGTCTGCCTATTGCGGTTCAAAAGAGTACAGCCCTGTGACAGACTGACAGACGGACAGTGGAGGCTCAGTAATAGGGTCCCGTTGGCATCCTATTTGTGCGGAACCCTAAAAATATTATCAGGTGGTATGTTATACACGTACACAATCAATTGGGTACAAAAATACGACGAAACGCGTCGAGAAAAGTGCTTCCGCTGTCTCGTCTTGGCGGAGCACGGAAGTGGTAGTAGATATACATATAATACGCAAGAATTAGATTTAAAAGATGTAGATATAAAGTCGATAATTGCTAGAATTAGAATGGTTTGCCAATCATTGTACCATTACTGATTTGATTGATGTCGTCATTTCCTTTGAACAATTTTTACTTTCAAGTGGAAAAGTTTAGATAACGATAATTAACTTTGTTGATGGGACATCTTTAAGTCGTTTCCGTCTCAAATCTCAACTAAATAAACATTTGATGCTTAAATTATATGTAAATAAATACAAGTGGAAATCTATATGACTCGTAAATCAAAACTTGGAGTCACAAGTTTCGTCGACCGTCATCTTTTCAACATGCATAAAGTGACGTATATTTACGGTTCATAAACAACTTTAGATTAGTAATCTAAACGATCCACACACTTACCATATCCAGCTCTGAGACGGGGCCCATACTTCTTATCAATATATTGGTTTGCACAACAGTAGGGTACCCTGTAATGGAGGACAATATTAATATGGCATTAAATATAATCACAATCTCAAAACGTTATATGCGCAGTTGAGAAAACATATTGAAAGGATTGAATATGAAGAGAAAATGTCCCAAACATATTTACTTATTCAATCTTCCCCATAATGCCGATCTTAACCCAAATCATCCGACCAACATTACGCCGTTTTTGCGCCGGCATACCTTTTCCATGAGTTGGAAGCTGCGAGTTCTCGTAATTCTTCAAAAGGTTCTCAAGTACGAGTGTGATATTTCTGGATACCGCGTCATTGATACTCCTTTTATTTTTCCACATATAACGCGTGTCCATTTCACCATACGTTAAATTTAAATAATTGGAAAGGATTTCGTCAGTGGTGTCCCAATAGTCGCGTTCGCCGTATCCAGAGTTTAGGGAGCCGTTTTTAGCGGCGCTGGACAAAATCTTAGGAGCGTCTTGTGACGGCGCCTCACGGGACTTCGCCGTCAGCGATATTGGAAACGTTCCATTTTTAGTCGTCAAGTAGATCGCTCCTTTCGCGTCAACTCGGGGGCTGCAAGGAAAGAATGTTGACATTATTATATTTCTTAAAATGTTTCTCCAGTGCGCCGCTGCAATGTCAGCCTCGATGAAATTGTGCTCCGTTTTGTATTTTACATTTTTGCTTTTATTTTAAAACTGACGCTTCATTGATCACGGTCTCAGTCGACCGTGTAATGAAGAATTTGTTTTTGCAATGCTCTCGGTGGTTCAGGGTAATAGTTATATTTAAAATGTTGCCTATGTCTGTGCCTAGCCAGAACAAAGAACAGGCTTCCCAGCTCTTTTGTTTATTCAGAAACTACCATAAATGACATCTTTATTAGAAGATCATGTGAAAAATAGAATGCGATTAGTTGAGAATTTGTGCCCAACATGTCGCTGTAACGTTGCCCGATTGACGATAGATTTGACTACACACGGGTATAGAAAATTCAATCCATGAAGCCTATTGCTTTTTATCACGTAGGTACAGCATCTGGGGGCACGGCAGTGCCTCCGCCAAGTTGAGCAAAAAAAAGGCACGGCCGCACCATCCTTTACTCGAAGCCATTTTCAACCTCCTGCTCAAGCTAGAAGAGAACCCTGAATTTTCAGGGATATATAGTATAGATGTGCCGACTACGGATTTTGCCGACTAGCTAGTCGGCCGACTAATCGGTTCTCAATTTGCCGATTAATCGGCCGACTAGTCGGCATTGCCGATCATAGTTATAAGCTATGTTCGGGTGCAATCGGAAACGCTCGGTTCGCTTCGTCTCCCCGCCATTTGTTGTCACGCGTTCGTGTTTTGTTCAGTTTTTAATTGATTTGATTTTTGTTTGTATTTGAGTAAAGCACGTAAAAATATTATAAAAAAATTATTAAGAAAAATATGGTTTAATTTCTTCTGCGTCCTATATTCTCCGGTAGGCAATAGTGCCGAATATTCGGCATTTTTTGCCGACTAGTCGCCGACTAATCGGCCGACTATAAATGATGCTGAATAGTTGGCGTTCCCGACTAGTCGGCAACTAGTCGGCCCATCTCTAATATATAGGGCATAATATGACTTAGATATATTCTCAATAACATCAAAATAATGTAAAAGAGCCCTTGGGACCTACTTGCAGAAATAAATGGTTTCATTTCATTTCATTAAATTTGAAATTGTAGTTTAAGCACTATTGCACGATAAAGTTCCATAGTTTTATCACTAACTGACTGATTGACTGACTGATCATCATAATTCTAAGGTACTTCTAGCAGACCTACAAGCTCCAAATTTTAAACATAATTAGTTTTTATCCTATCAAGTCATGCCAAACCGTGGAGGAACATATTTTTATAGTTCTGAAATAAAGAATCCTCCAGGGCTAAATAATAGGCAAGTCGGCGGAAATCGAGTTCTGTGGACACCTAGGTACTGACTTTATTAAACATTAGGTACATCTCAAAACTTTTATGTTGTAAAAGAACTGCGTTGCGAGACTTGCATCTTTTTACATGTAATGTTTTTGATGGGATCAAATAGGTAGTCGGTAACACACAAAGCGCCATAATAAACGAAATATAACATATTTTTTACGTTACAAAAATGTGTGACGATATATCTGGCGCTTTGACTGTTACAGATTATTTGATGCTGACTACATACATAAATTATGTGCTTCGTAGTTATGTAAGGCTTCGTGGCTTTTCAGTATAAATAAGCTTGCTATCAAGTTTTTGTTAATTCTTAAGCAAAATCCCATCCATCACTGTCAATTTTAAGAACGTCAGGTAATTACTTGAACAACTTAGAAAATTTACTCCCTAAATTGAAACTGTCAGAATTCACCTGAATCAATTAGAATTAACTAAACCTGTTTACTGGGCAACGTTATTCATCAAGTCGTATTTCTTTTTAATTGCTTGAATATAAAGCAACACCCGGACTAGTTGGAGTAACGGTATTTATTCTGGAGTACCCTTCGAGACCCTTGGCACGGGGCCCGCTCCGTTCTTTGTTTTAGGTTATGTTAAAGAGGGGACGGCTCTGTACTCTTGGAGAAAAATTTATTCATCGCTGTCTACCCTTCTAGTTTCTACTTCGGACTATCAGTATCGTATTATTTCTAGTTTATTTTAAAGTATGCTTAGCTATTTCTTCGAGTAAATTTTAACATTAGCATTCTAGACGTCTAAGTGTGTTTAAGTGTTTTATTAGAATACATTTAAAAGTTTAACTCAACACAGCACGTTTTGTATAAAATGCTTAATGTTTATTAGTAGCAAAATGTTAAAATGTTCTAAGAGTAAGTTGATCGATTTTTCGTAGCACCATACCTACGCGACAACGCTACGCGGTATGCATGTATATTCAGCATTTATTACGAAAAACCGATGGCCGATGGGGCGTAAAGGTTCTCGAGTGGAGACCACGAACCGGAAGACCGAGACGAGAAGAGATAGTCTGTCAACCTGGTTAGGGTCGCCGGACGTTGATGATGGAGGCAGGAAGGGTGCGACCGTTCGTTGTGGAAGTCTTTGGGGGAGACCTATGTTCAGCAATGGACGTATCAGGATTGAGATGATGATTTATTACTACCCTTTGATGGAATACAAACATAAATAATAAAAGGTTTTGTTTATCCCATTAACTACATAATAAAATGTAAAACATGTTGAACAAAATTGGTAAGAGTACACACACACACATTATACCTTATTACACAGAACTTAGGCATAAAGTTCTTAAAATCCAATGACATAAATAGTTCAGATATGGCGTCTTCAATAGAAGTCCAGATGTGTTTGCGTATAAGCACCGAGGCCCTGTCCGATGCACAGTCGTCGCAATCCGGGCTGATAGGCGATGATTGCGCCTTCTCTGCATGAACTACACTTGATTGCTACCCTCTGTCTCTTAATCCACCAGTACATCACTACTGATTCGGCAATACTCGATTATTCAACTCCAAACTTTGTCTTACGTTTATCAAAGTGTTAAATTAACTAAGTAATTAAAGTGTTATACATCTATCAATTCTACAGATCATAAACCGCTATTGAGCTGCCACAAATATAAAATGAATTAGAACGAAATAAAGTTATCTTCTGATTGTGTTAATCATTTGATTGATGATACAACTCTATGAAACCGTACCCTTGGTCAAATAACGTCGTATCTGCAAAATGACAAATTTTCAGGATCTGTGTGTATCATGTAGTTCGTATGATTTGTATGACTTTAGAGCAATACAAAAACTTTGAACGTAAAGTCACATGCGACGTTATTTGACCAAGGGTACGAAACATCACTTAGTCTGACGCGTAATAAAATTTAATTTGGTACGCCTTCAAATTTTATTGAGACTAATACCAATGTGTCTTTGTCTGTAGGTCTTTGTATTTATCAGTAAAACGAGTCAAAAGAAAGTAACTCTATTGTTAACCCAGGACGCCTTTTATCTCGTCATACACGAGACGCTTCTAATTAATTAGACATTAATAACTGACACTTTGACTTACAAAGTGAAAATGATTAGGAATATTTAGGAGATTCTACACCTCGTTTCATTTTAGACTATAAAACTCGTGCGTTATCCATCATGCTATTTCGAGGCAAACCATTCTGAATCCGGAAAATTAATATAAGACGATCTTTGAAAGACAATAAGGTACCTTCTTAGTCTTGGTTTAATTTCAGTTTAGTCAATAATTTTATTTTATTATAGATTCGGTCCTTTAATTATTCGTTATACTTGTACCAATAAAGCAAATACCATGTACTGAAATTAAGTGAATTCAATACAGTATTACCGTCTGATATCACAAGGAGATGAAGAAACTCGGGCAAAAATGTTCGTTATAATTCTAATCCAAAATGAGATTCTAATTGCGAGTTGTCCCGTGATGACAAACATGAATGTTGCTATGTGAGCGGTATTTAATTAGTGCCATGAGGACTCGTGCTGTCAACTGGCCACAGTTGGGGCGAGTCGCACTTTCAGCTGCTACTGGCACTAATGAAAATGACTTCCCATTAGCTGGTTTGTCTAAATACGACTAATAGCTGTTTTCATATTCAGATTTCAGACAGATTCAGGCAGCTCTAGCGGGCCGGATAAGGTAATGTGTCGCAGTTAACCCATTCACTGCGACGTCCGAACTCCAGAAGCATGTACGGCGCGCTGCCATACATTCGAACTAGCTTCCGTGGAGTCACGACAGCGTGTCGTTACTCAGTGGCTCAGCGATGCGAGCTTTATATTGGATAGCGTTATGCGCGATTTCTCTTTAGCCAACATAATGTATTGTTTTAATTTTAAAATGTTTTTTGCTATTTTTGTATTTAGCATATCTTTATTTTCTCTGGGTTGATTTTTTACAATACATAAAATAAAAAGTAAAAAACCTAATCTAGGGTGCCTGGCAGCGGTAGTTATTTATTTTTAACTTGGGTAAGGTGTTTTTAGAAGTAAAATACAATGATTGTATGCAATTTAAATAGGTACTACCGAATGTAAACATTCTTTTTTATTCAAGAATGTGAAAACCATACGTTATATACAATTCCTTTAAAACTTTGAACAGGTTTCGCTAACTCGAATTATACACCGTGTTTTTATTGTTTTCCGTTAACTTATTCGTATATTCTTCAGATCTAATTAAGTTCATTTCTCCAAGAAAGTAATGTTGTAACTCATACCGTTTTTAAAATATTCATAATCTGAATTTAATCACCAACCAGTATAAATGAGCTGTCATAACCCCAACACTGTCATAGTTGACATTAACTTGTGACTAACACAGAAGTGTCTTTTAAAATGGTCATCAACTCAATATGTAGATTTATTTAGTTAATAGTGAAATGGGCAAAACAGTACAGATAAAAAGACTTAAAACTAGACATATAATATTAAGGTTAATAAAAGGATAGAAAATAAACTATAAATAATGCACGGTCTCCAGGTCGGTGCCCAGGAGGTTGGCCGCAATACTCTATATTAATTTATTTTGTATGAAAAGTATCATCAACCTACATACCAAACAAGATAAAATTGAATAAATAAATATTAGGCGACAATCCTACACAAATCGAACTAGCCCCAAGTCAGCTCAATACTCTGGGCGGAAAGAGAATAGGCGTGGCAAAAAACGGAACTAACCTAACCAGTATGGCCACAGAACAGAAAATACGGTACAAAAGCATTACAGCGCCCCCCAAAATTAATCCTATTCTCTTACCGCACAGACTCTAAGGCTTGCGTTATGGACACCAGTCGACGATATATTTAATAGATACAAATACTTAAATACATAGAAAACATCCATGACTCAGGAACAAATATCTTGCCTATCCCAATTTTTATTTATTAAAAAATCTTAGCGCAGAGCTGCGTTGCTCGCCGACATGGACCGGTAGTTGATAATTTGAAATTACGCCAGCAAACTGTTCCGCAGTTTGGCGAAGACATGAAAAGTGTAACTATGTACTGTATTTGTGAGAAATAAATTAAAAAAAAAATAGGTAACGTCAATATAGTAGGACCACGCTAAGCTTGCAGAGGTCGAAAGGTTCCATTTAAAAAAAATCATAATTATGGCAACATGTGGAAACTACAGCGAGAGGAATTTTAAATCCTGGTACTTGGCAATAATTCTTGCCTTTATTACAAAATGTGTCTACATGCCTACTGAAATAAATATCTGCGTCAGTATTGCACACATCGATTTAGTTCCAACCAAATTTCTTCCAGGTTCTCGGATAACTTCTATGTATTTAAGTATTATATTTAATTATGTACATGTATACAAACATTACCTACTTAGTTTGGTTGAGACTAGATCGACCCGTGCAAGACTGCCCTGAATATTTATTTCAGTAGGCATGTAGACAAATATATACTTATTAAATCGGAAGATATTTACCCAGTATCAGGACTGAATTATCCTCTTTCTTGTGATGTTGCCATAAGATTTTTTTTTTAAACAAAACCCTTCAACCTCTACAAACTTAGCGCAGTCCGACTCTAATGTACCTGGGAATATAAACTCTAGGAATGAGAGTAATCGTTATCGCTTATCTTCCTTATGGGGATTATAGAGCGGCATTGGTAACAATGATTAAAAATAACACGCTAATTTGTGCATAAGCAAGACCACTGCTTCAACTACATGAACAAAAGGCATGGCGGGTAAAAGCTCAGTGTCAGTGCTAATTATTATCAGTAAAAATACGACGCTGCAAACCATTATACTCTCTATCTGCACGTGCAACTTTAATACAAAAGGGCCGCCGGGTAGGTAATTTTATTAATAATTAGTTCGTTACCTATTGCTCAAAACGTATTTTTTTTTTCTCCAGACGTAACATCAAAATATTTCCTTTTGAAATGTCTATTCATACAAGGTGTCTCGTGAGGAATCCAAAAGATTCCAACTACGCATTCTCGAGGTCACTACGAGCAAAAAATGTTTACAACATAATATCAAAACCGGCAATAATTTTTATTTGTTCTTGATACGATGATATTTTTTGAGTTTTTGTAGATTTCGTGGTTTTAACCATGTCGCGTTTCTCAAAAGTGCTCGTGAGGAACTCAAATGTATAATTCGACAGTAAAAAAAATATTTTACGTACAAACATCAATAAAAAAAATCCTTGTATCTTTTTTTCTTGTATTTTTGCATTATGTTACATAACATTTCCCACTCCCAACGATCCCAGGAATGCGTGTCCAAAACCTTTTGGATTCCTCACGAGCACCTTGTACATTATAATAAAATAATGTCATCAACACGATTAACATAAAATCGCCTGGTTGCGTATATACATTTACGCATTCATTTTCGATCAATGCACGGGGGGATCAATGCATTCGATTACCTAAAATCTCACTGGTAACATACAAAACTGCATAACGCCATTCATTACTCACGTAGTACCATTATCATGTACGAAAAAATATAACTCCATTACAATTCAAGGAGAAATAAACTTTATGTGTACGGGTTACGGTCCAAAACGATTATAAACCAAGTTCGGAGTTACGTCATTATTGGCATTGAAGGAAATACAACACTCGCCGCTCGCTGAATCACAACACGCTGTCGTGATACTTAAAAGTACTAATATAATTAATATTTTATTTTTTAAATGTAACTATTTGTTATATTACTTATCGTGTAATTCGCTATATATGGCAGTCATGAAAAAATTTAATCAGAGAGTGTTTAATCTCTATTGAAATTTACTAAAAGTTTAGTGTTCTTAAATAAAGAGATTTTATTCTAATATTCTCAAAATAAGTATCAGTTGCTTTTAACACATCCTTTAAGTATGTAAAATTAAGAAAACGATATTAAAAAGATGTATACTGATGGAGATAAAAGCCAAAAATGCGGTAACGACACACTGTCGTGACCAGCGCGCGAAGAGCGTTCCGGAATCACGACAATGTGTCGTGATTAGCAGTGAATGGGTTAATACGTCGGGATTGCTAGTTCGCAAATAGATTTACCTCCGCAGATAGGTATCTATGTATGTACAAAGGCAAATGAACTAATTAGTTCTTCCAGCTCCTGTTTGATCCCATTATCTTAATGGAAGTAGGAAGGTTTCGATTGTAGAAGATAATTAAATGTCGTTTCGTGCGTAAGTAATAAAATAGCAAACACATTATTAGATAGAGCCGTTTGTACGGCTTTTGTTCCCCAGCGGTGATATAAACTGAAGCTCTTGGCACATTCTTAATTTATGATGCTAAACTTTTGGTACCTACTTAACAGGGTACTAAACCACGTAAAATGTATAAGATAAATGTGGTTATACTTGTAGCTTCAGGTCTAGACGTCTTCATTTTTTATAAAATCTCTGCAGTCCAGTGGGCACAAAACTAAATGTCTCCTTAGGGGATTATACGATTATACCTAGAAATCTAGGTACCATATACAGCTTACTTTCTCTTTAAAGTTATTTTCGTATTACAAGTGGCAGGGGACGTCTCTGAGGTCACTCGAGGATTTTTTTTACCCGCGCTAAGATACCTTTTCATTTGCTCCTTCCCTGGATTTTTTGTTCCATAATAAGACAAGTGACTGGCGATTCCCCAATTATTCCTTATTCCGTTGTCAACGATGTCTAAGTTCCTACGAAATAAAAACGAAAGCGTAACTTTTACACATAGAACTTAACGGCGAGTCATGGGGTGGTCTGTAACCGCGAGTTAGGGGCACTCAGTAGGTACGAATAGAGAAAATAGAGAAATACGGGAATAACTCTCATTAGCTCGGTCACCGCTACACGTTAGATAAGAGCACGGGACATTTTGTTACATTTGTTTTGTTACTCACACTTTCTTACGGACATTTCTATTAGATACTCGACGATGTTAGGAAAGACTCTTGAAACATGACAACAAATAGTATAGTAGAGTTAGAGTTACATTGTGTAGACAGGAAATAAGAAAACTTTGTTAACTTTGAATTCGTCAAATAAAATACCATAACTTCTAGAAATGCTATTGATTAATTTAAGACTTCTTACAAATTATAGTGCTTAGTATAAGTAGTTACAAAAATAAGCGTACGAAATTGCGAAATCTTTTTTGAAAAATTTTCGTGCTCTGAACCGGAGAATTATGCGTAATTTTTCATATCGCAGAGTTCCATCATATTCTTTAATTCAAACGTTGAACGGTTGCGCTCATGCGTAATGTAAAAGCCTATTTGGCAAGTGTTTATGTATTTCTGGTAAAACACACATTGAGTAAGCGTCGCGAGTGGGTGTTAAAAGAAGATAACGAGATTGTGTCTATCAGGTGACCTTCAGTAATTATTTTCCCTTTGTGGCGACGACAAAAGCCGTGATTGTACAGCCTCATCGGGCGCGTGGAGGGCCCTCCGCGCGAGCACTCTCCGCCTGTTACAAATTGTGCCAAATTGTCAACTCAGGCTCCGATCGCACTTGATTCAAATATTGCAGCATCCGCGACACTTTATCGAGGTATATTTTATTAAGGATTTTGCTCTTCTTACTACTAATTATTATTAGTTGCAATAAGTGGTTAAATGGAAGTGGCCAAAACATCTCCCAGGCTGCGAGGACTAGCCCGGTAGTGCCAACGGACGAGTTTTAATTTTCTTGTGCCAACATTATCAAGTAGCCAATTAAAATTCTCGGGTACCTACCGACACCCTCTTTCATTAATTATTCTATGCAAGATTTAATTTATGTACCTCATATTTAATTTTAAGAGAGTTAACAATAAATTAGTTGACACTAAATCAGCCAAAGAGTAGGTAGTTTAAAATGTAAAGTAAAATTGTTATTCAATAAGATAAGAAGTCTATAGTAGCTTAAGAACTCTTTATTATTTAAATTCATAAAGAATTAATACTTATTTAGAGCCCTAAACTAAACAGGCGATACTTGCTCTATTTCATAGGTTCGTGATTCATATAGTGACTTAATATAATCGAATAGGAAGACTAGTATGTTGGTCATAAGGAATACAATATTGAAGAACTGCACGTTAGGCCGGGAAGGGGCCAGGGAGCGGGGGTCGGTGAGCACGAACAGGTGGCCCATGAGGACCAAGGCACTGGGGACCGGTGCTTCAAGAAGGCTCAACTGTTCCAATACGTACCCTAGGCCCATTACAGCATGCCCAACGAAAGGCAAATAGAATATAATCAAATCCTTAATTTCTTCCATATCTCTTGCCTTTTAAGCAGACCCTGTACACATCACTCGCATTCGCGGGTCGATTGGACGGTAACTTATACTTTTTGAAGACTCCTATAACTGCTAGTATACTTGCAGCAGCACAGTAGTAGTTTATATTACCGAAGTCACGATTGCACGATCGTAAGTAAGTAAAATCTTGAATGAGATGCAGTATACCGTCGACGGTTTTGAGGATGTGCCCTCCTAAGATCAGGCAGTTGCAGAAAAGAACGATGAATGGCCAGGAGCAGCTTGTGGCAAAGTTTCCGGCGAGATATCCCAGGCATTCCATGCTGGTGCCAAAAAATACCAAGCACAAGTGAATGCATAAAGCTGGCTGGTTTGTAGCTCCGCAGCAAGAACAAGAGGCGTTTTCATCCGGCATCTTTTCACGTTTATAATTTCAGGATGCTACTCAAATTTGTGAATGATAAATAAATATATCATGATAATCGTCCTTTCGTGCGATTATGTATCATTGCCATGATAATGTCCGTTATGATTCCGGGTTAATATGATTCAGATTTTCACTGTGGTCTATGTCATTTTTTTATCAAAGATTTCTTTACTTTATTTTAAAGTATTGTCCTGTTTCTCATTTGTGACGTCTTTGGTTTGACGCAAAATTTATACTTATTACTTTGACATGGTTTTCAATTTGACATTTACTCAGAATGAAGGTTGTGTACCTTTGGATTAAATTAGAAAACTGCACTAATTTACGCCCTTTCTTTTCTTGAAAAAAAGTTTTCTTTTTCTTTAAAATGTTTTCTAATCAATAAATATGTTGTAGTTGTCACTTTTCTCCCCAAAATATATCGTAAATGAACACTAAGAGGTGACTCATGAGGATTACCAAGTTGATGAACATTACTCTGGGCCGGTCACGCGAGAGCGCGTTGGGGTCCATCATTACACAGAGGTGCCCCACTAGAACCATGCCACTCGGCAGTGGCGCCTCAATCATGTGAAAAAACTCCAATCCATATCCTAGTGCCATAAAACCATGGCCCGCATACGGCACATACGTTCGGAAGTCCCTTTGAAACATGAGTTTGAAAGTGAGGAGGATCTGTGTGAGAAAAATAATTCAGCTATACCAGTCTGATCGTTCGTCTGCCATTGCGAAACCAGGATCCAGACGAAATGGAGCGAAAGTTAGGTAAGTGTAGTTTTTGCAGGAATACGCTTCATTTCCATGCTGGTTTAACGATTTGACGTATCCTAAGACACAGACTACGCCATATACCTTATTATTTTTATGAATTATATAATGTTTTTTAACTGTGTCCGCTTTACTTTAAAATTATTTATTTTGTGGAGTATTGTTGTTGGATGGTGGAATATTTATTTTGACATGAGTTTGACGAGTGTTTTTTCTGTTTAAACATAGATCGCATAGACGTTATAAAGTTGCGTTAAAATTGCGATCTAAAAAGTTTTTACATTTTGATCAAAATCTATTAAAACTCGTAAAACGTACACTAAAATAGAAGTCAAACTGTTGTCAAACGTTATCATCAGATTTCTGTAAGAGTAACTTCGAAGCCTACCAAGTCCTTGCATAGTATTTAAATCACCTAGAAAAATCCCCGCATTTAATAGCGGAGTATTCAGCCGTAGCGAGGAGAAGGGTGAATTCCTCCGAGAGGAGTGTCGCTTTGCGGTCTCAGCTATAAAAAGGGACGCACAGATGTGGAGCAGTGGAGGGAAAATAAATTATACCTGAAGATACTTTAGAGTTGTTTTATGAACCCTGTTGTAAGTACAAATGAAAACCCTTCATTAAGGTAACATTTATTTTGTTCATTTTGTTAAAAACGATTGAAAATTTAAAATCGCAAGGTTCTTATTATTAGTCCAGTTGATGTACAATCGAACCAACTGAATCATGACCCACTTGCCTGATAATTCGTGTGAAACTTTCAAACTTGTAAGATCTATCGCGTATAATGCACTTGCGACGTTTTAGGTACTAATAAAATTACGTCAATACAGGTTGCAGACCTATGCAATTTTAACCTTTGTTATCATTGCCATAAAACCACATTTCACACATATACAGTCATTGTTTGAATTTCGAGCTAGTTCTCGCTTATTTAACCTAAACTTTTTGATGATGGAAAAAAATAAATTTAAAAAATGGGGTGTTCTACAAGTGTGTCATATTATGTCAAGTTGTCAGTCAATGTGAAAAAATAGAAATTAAATGCTTAATAATTTTTAATAATGGCTAATTTAGAAGAACAAAGAGCTCGGATCGGAGCTCTTAAGTGAGGAAGGCTATGGCATACGGGAAATATCACGCGAATTGAATATTTCTCGGAATACAGTAAGGACCTGGATCAGACGGCACGCCGAAGAGGGCATCCTCGAGGACAGACGACGCCATAACCACGGCGTTCGCCGACTCACGAACGAACAAAGAGTGGACATGCAACACCATTACGAAGAACATCCTTTTACTCCCACCCGATATTTTGCGGCACAACATGACGTCTGTCTACAAACTATTAGAAATTATTTGCACGGCACTGGACTGCATTACAGACATTATGCTGTGAAAGTAGCCTTAACGGATGATCATAAAACAGCGAGAAGGAATTTTGCAAACGCTTATTTAGACTACGACTGGACTAACACTATATTTACAGACGAAAAAACATTTCGATCTTCTCAACACGGGCGCTTAACTTTGTGGCGTTACGATAACACCCGGTACACAGAAGATCACGTCGTGCCTAATCAGTTATCCGGTCGAATTTCAGCGAATATGTGGGCGTGGATGGGTATCGGAGGAGTAGGTGAGCTTGTCCATATTTCTTCTCGGCAAAACGCAATGAAGTATGTCGATCTATTAGAAGAATCTATGTTATCGACAGTGCGAACAGTTTACCCGCGTGAAGATGTGCCAGTATTTTCCTACGTTCATGACAACTGTCGAGTGCATACTGCCAGGGTAGTCTCAAATTGGTTTGATCTGCATAATGATGAAGTTACTTTGATTCCATGGCCGAGTAGATCCCCAGACCTCAACCCAATAGAAAATTTGTGGGGTTTGATGGTCCAAATGTGGGATAACAGAAACGAGAGAACAAAGGAAGCAATTGAGCAACATTGTAACGAAATTTGGGATTACTTGAGAGACAGCGACATTTGCAGTCGTCTAATAGGGTCAATGCGTGACCGATTACAAGCCGTTATCGATAACCATGGTGCACACACTAGGTTTTAGATACTGAATTTTATAATTTAAATTAGATCTGTTAAAGATTAAATAAAGTTTTTTTTCATTTCACAAATTTTATTGCTCTTTTTACTTATATAGCTTGAAAGACCAACAATGGCAAGTTTCTGTCCTTAAAATAGTTATAGGAATGACGTGATTGAAACCTGTAATCTAAAGTTTATGCTGGGACTTCACTTGGCCGTATTTGCCCAAACATGACTGCATTATTTTTGATTTTATATTCTAGAGAAATAAATGCAACTAATAGTTGAGCAAATTTAATACGGCCAAGTGAAGTGGCACTATTACGTTCGTAGAAAACTTCCTATACTTACCTACGTAATACAGATAAAGACAGTACCATCATCTCTTCTTTTTCATATACGAGCTTAGTCGATATTGTCCGATTTATTTAACAGTGCACTCAGTAAATGTCAGTGTCTAATCAAATGATAACAAGTTCGTTACCAAGGAAATAATTCTTCAAGCGAATTTCGACCTACTTGCATTTAAGGGGTTTAGCAAAATAAGCTTATGGTGGGTCATGATTCAGTTGGTTCGATTGTACCTAAGTATCTCCGCTTCTATCGCTAAAATGTGCTGTACGTAAATAATGATTCCGCTTATTACCTAAAGAAAACAGGACTTTTGAGGCGTCAGTGTTTTATACTCCTCCCTTTCGATAAAATAAACGAATGTCTAGTCATTAAAACCGAGTCTGTATAAAATTGCGGATTCTGAGTATTTAGCAAACTCACGCTTTCAAAAACCTGAACAAATTGACTAAAAATAGAAAGAATCATATTATTTTACCATTTTCTTTCCTCCACTTTGATTCCCTTTGAGGTCGATGTCGAGGGTTTCATCGAGGTCGACAAAAAGTTGTTCAAGTTCTTCTAATGTAATATTTGTGCACGGTAGTCGTTTTCACTTCTAGGCGGATCGGTGTAGGTAACTAATTTGAAATTGTTGGCACTTTACAATTTGCTAACGCAGAACTATTATTTGTTTGCGCAGTAAACTCGATCAGTCAGATTAACAACCAATCGATCGGTCATTGATGAGTAGGTATACAATACAACAAATGGACTAAACCTAAAACTGATGCGTAATCAACTACATATAAACTTTTCAATTGCTTCGGTTACTTTTACTCCACATTCCTCTAAGTACCTATACAAAATATGATTTTTTATTGTTGTAATCGCTCAAAGTTATATTATACATGTTGAAAGTATACCGGCCATGGACAGTGGGGAGGGAAGTGGTGTCAACCGGCCTTGTGAGCGATCGTTTTTGCTAATTCCCTTATCTTCCCGAGCAAAACCGATTCAGCGCTAACCAAATAAAAAACTTTTTCAACAAATATTTAAGGAAATTTGTTCACAATATTTAACCATCCCTTGGAGGTCCTATCACACTGGAATTGAGATTGATCAAGGTGTCCCTCGAGTAACAGAGCTCTTTCGTTGTAAGCATGGAAATACAAAATGTTTCGAGACACGAGCAAACATTAGGCGTATGTAAATAATGACGCGGCAAATATGGATTTTATGTAAAATCTATCTTCATAACGAGTCGGAGTTTGCATATAGATGGTGGGGTATGAATATTGCATAGGTATTGCGAGTTGGGAACTAGCGCGGCCGTGCATTTAGGCGCTCACTCGTGTGTGTCTAAAACCTCCGGCAGGTAAATGCGAATTTAGTCAAGCGTGCCCAATTCCAACCTCGTTATATCATACCACTAATCGGATTTTTGCGCCTTCATCTCAATTTGGGGTTTTCATTGGGATGATGTTTCTCATCGTTGAAGTGCTTTGATGTAAGGTATACTAAACTTGTAGGTACGAGTATACGGTTTGTAGCGGATGCGAGCTTGTGGCTTTCGGTTACAATCAGTTCTGTTAATAACTTGGTAATTGGAATTGTTAATGAGCATTTAAACGAGGTATCGGGGTGTTCATTATACCAATTAATGTACAATTGTAACTACATTTTACTGTTCGATCACACTTACCGTAATGACATGTCGATCTTGAATAAAAAAACTGCATCTATGTTGAGTAAAAATAGTGAAAAGTGGTTGTTGACATTGACTGGCGTCATCGCGGTCGATAGTTGGCACTCTGTCAAGTTTGCCCTGCCCTTGCATAGCACTCATTAGGACCCTCGCGATGATGCGACAGATTCCACTTTTACTTTCCCCAGATGACATGTGCTGTACAAAGTCACATTCTAAAAGACCTTCCTTATACCAACATAATCGAGTAACCCTATTACCTTCACACACTCACCCAAAGTGTTCGTTTTATGACCTATATCTGGCTTAGGTATGTAAAATTTGTCACGATCTCGTCACGATGTCGGGCAAACACTCAAAGGATACTCGTAAATTTCAATACTCTTAAAATGTATAGGGTCGAATCTCTTGAAAGGCCCTTTCTATAGACGTCGCCAAGTGCGATAAGCACGTACGCGGCGATATTTCGTGTTAACATCCTTTTGCGTTAGCGATAGCGAGTACTTTGTCCGATTTGGATGCAGTTGGGGACGCATGGGGCAACAATTCATCAAATTTGAGTCCGCTATCGGATTTATTTATAAACTTGTTGCACGCTAGTTTCAGACCAAGAATTAAATACATGTCAATTAGCACCATTATCGAAAATTAAGATTAAACGAAAGTAGTACAATCATTAGAATAACACGAAAAGATATTCATATTATATTCAACCTCATGAGATTTAAAATGAAAGACTATCCATTGTCTGCTGAATGCATTTTAACGTTGTAAACAAGATGAAACTTGACAGATATTTTTCTAACACAGACTAACAGAAAAGCAATAAAGATGATTTATTACTGTGTGTAATCACGTCCAAAAAAGCCTCAAACAAGGTCTTAGCAGCTAGATATTGCGGGTTCCAGATGTTTACAAGTTTAAGATTTTCGGGATATTTTCGATTATTAAAGTGAGTGTGTTAGAACGCATGGTAATTTTGTGTGAAGACAGACATAGAAACTAGGGATGTTACGGAGGTGAGTATAACGGAGCCGGATCCGGAGCCGGAGATTTAAAATTTGATTTACCGGAGCTGGAGTTTTAACATTTTGTTTTACCGGCGTCGGATCCGGAGTCGGAGGCGAAGTAGAGCCGGAGCCGGCTCTGGAGTTAGTGCCGGAGGCGGAGTCGGAGTAGAGTAGGAGATTTTCTATTAAGGCCCGGTAGGACCTGGCTCGCATTTCACATACAACTAGGGTCGGGCGGAATGCAGATTATTGCAGATTATCTTCGATTTCTAACATAAAAGTATACGTTATCAACCCAAACATGAGAGGATGCCCTGCATGACTGTGAAATCATGATTGTCAGGTATTAATTTTGTCAGAAAAGGTAACTGGTAATGAACAAAATGAAAAAAATACTTTATTTTATAGTGTTTTCGCGCTACTTTTCTATCGAGCGAAGTGTTCGCTATCGTGTTTTAAGTGAGAAGAAGCCCTAGATACAGTTCTGAATATTATTATATATGTTTTACAGTGACCTACGAGTCAAATAAGTGCTCTAAAAATGATTTGGAAACTAGGCTTCCGTGCCCGATGCTGGTCTAGCCTCGCCTTAAAATGCAGATGTGTTAAAAAAGTCTAATAAAACAACACAATACAATCTAAATAAGAAAAATATCTTAAATTAGAACTAAACACCTATTTTTGAGATAACCTATAAGAAACTCGTTTTTTATATGCGAAAAGAAACATTAGTGAAATGCGTTTTTGTTGTGTATTTAGTTATGTATGTTCAATGCAATGATTCAGTTCAGATCTAGTACGCCTCAATCTATTAGAATTGCAAGTGATTACTAATATAAGTGAACCACTTTGAACATTTAAAAAAAGGTTTTGCTTTTATTAAATTTTTGGGTAAACGGGGTACGTAATATAATGCTGTGTACATTGATTCGATGCGACTACGTGGCCTTTTGAAGAAGTTGTTGTTCCCCTTTCCTAGAATAAACTGTCTCACACAATTCACATTTTGCCAAATTTACGTCTATATTAGTATTATGATAAATGGCTTCATTTTTAAATTTATTCAAAATCACGCATAAATATGGCGCAACACGAGTAACACCACTACGGAAGTAAAGGACGTAACTAACTAATTTACAAGACAAACAAAAAGTGAGCGATCATGAGAGATAGGTAGTCCTGGTTCGACCCCAGGCGCCCCGGCCCCCACCCAGTCCGATCCACTTAGGGTGGGCCGGCTAGCGACCTGGTTCGACCCCAGGGAACGCCACGGCCGACCACCCGGTCAAACTATCGCTATGCCCAATAAGGGTCGCGAGTTAGTCAGTCTTCAGAAAGAAAAAGAGATAGGTAGTAATTCCCGGCGACAAGTCAAAACTTGTAGGTGCGTATCGCATCGTTGACGCGGCCAATGAATTTCTCTCAACTCCGGTATAACTCAGGTTAAAATTTGCCGCAGTCGGAGTCGGAGCCGGAGGTATGAAATACAAAATAGCGGAGGCGGAGCCGGAGGTATAAAACCAAACGGAAGTTCCGGTTTACCGGAGCCGGAGGCGAAGCTCCGTAACATCCCTAATAGAAACAAAAATCAGTTTATTATGTTATGGAATATTAGCAGTCAGTTAAAAAACACTACCTACAATGAATTTTTGCCATGATTCCAAATTACCTATTTGTAGAACTTATTAACATGGCGTGGCATAGCTACAAGTTTACACAGATTCTGTGATATGTTAATCGTTTCCAATTGTGGTGTGTTTATCAGTACACACACATTCATAAAGCCCAAGAGAAACTTTCAAGAGAAAGAAAGAGAAAGTTCCAACTCGGAATCGAATCCAATAACTTGTTTACTGTGCAAATGACTTGACCATATACCATGGCAGCTTTTTTACTTCCTCATTCAATTGAGTAAATTTCTGGAAACACTGGTCTATTTTACAATTTGTAGTTGTTACGCGGACCTGTATAAATTACCTACAACAGCATTCCGATTAAACCCTTGTCAAATAAGGCTACTGTTTCCCTATCTTTGTGCAGTTCTTTTCCGGATTTATTTTAGATACAATGTTATATTGTCTCTTTAGCGATAAGGCCACCAGTTGTTTCCTTGTTTGTAAGCTTCTTTGATGTTTTTGTATTTGTTTTTAACGGTTTTTGCCGACTTCCAAAAAAGGACGGCTCTCCATTCATTTGTATGCTTTTTTTGTACTTATGTTTGTTAACTACGCGATTACTCGAATGCGGTTGGACCAATTTGGAAAATTCTTTTACATTTCATACATTTATACTTGCTGATGGGATCTTAGATTTATACGGAATTGAATATAAAACTGTGTTGCGGATTGGATCCTTTTCACTTAACTACGTCCAAATATAATCGGCACACGTACAGCGATTTGGATATTTTTCATAGTGACTCGTGTATTTCTTCTCAAATACTTAGGTTCATTTGAGGTCAGTTATTATTAATTTTTATTTTGTAATATGTGCAATAAATTCATTGTTTGACTAAGGGCTAAAGGATGTACTTTACGAAACCTAATAGTATTTAATCTCATGTAAAGCACTTTACTCTTTACTTCGGTTGCAAAAGAAATGCTGGTTGATTTGCACGAGTAAAAAATTCCACAGCCGACCGACTGTAGTCACAAAAATTTGATGTTCACATGTAAGTAGGTATTAGTGATATAGCTTCGGACTCGATGACTGGTACAGTCATTCGTTTGCGTAGTTTTCTTTCGTGAAAATTTGTTAAGGCGAGGTGAGACCAGAATCGGGCACGGAAGCCTAGTTTCCAAATCATTTTTAGAGCACTTATTTGACTCTTAGGTCACTGTAAAACATATATAATAATATTCAGAACTGTATCTAGGGCTTCCTCTCACTTAGAACACGATAGCGAACACTTCGCTCGATAGAAAAGTAGCGCGAAAACACTATAAAATAAAGTATTTTTTTCATTTTTTTTCATTTTGTTCATCACCAGTTACCTTTTCTGACAAAATTAATACCTGACAATCATGATTTCACAGTCATGCAGGGCATCCTCTCATGTTTGGGTTGATAACGTATACTTTTATGTTAGAAATCGAAGATAATCTGCAATAATCTGCATTCCGCCCGACCCTAGTTTGTATGTGAAATGCGAGCCAGGTCCTACCGCGCCTTAAGAATCAAGTAAGCTTGTAATAGATTCGTAACGACGTAAGTCGTAACTTTAATTACGTAAAGAGGGAGACAAAAAATCAGTAATTGGTCACACAGTGGTCACACACTTGAAGTTAAACTACCATTCTTTTCTTGAAATACAAGGACCAACCGTCTGAAATATAAGAACCTTACAGCGCTAAAAGCTCTAAAAAGACTATGCAACGTTGAAAGAGAATATTCGTAAACAGACATCGATACGACGGACATAAGTAGTTGTTTAAATTTTATCTGCCGAAAACCATAACTCTACAGTATCACTACATTGCTAACAAATAGCTCTCTTTTGTAAGTTTTTGTTACCTTACACCTGAGGTATGTATAGTTTCGCAAGCTCTTATCTTATTTGATATAAACTAACTGTAAATAAGATCTTACTCGGTGTAGTTAGAGTTTAAATTTCAAAGGTTACACGCTTAGTAAAAGTTGGCAAAATTTCTATAGATACTAGATAATGATGTGTACTAAGGTTGACTCTGATAATGTTATTTTCCAATCTATCACGTATTGTGGGCGAACGGCGTCGCGTAGGACATGAGTGAACGATGGATAAACAACGTGAAAAATCTGCTTAACATCTGTCCTTGGGCGGTCCTGTCATCATTTATGAAGATAAAATTCTAGTCAGGTTCACAAGCCACCGTTTCAGTCTGGATTTTATCATTGTTCATTAGACAAGAGCCATTTTTAATATCAGTAAATCATTATTCGTCTAATATTTATTGTAATGGATCTTGATGAAACCCAGCCGCGGTTGATTTACGTGCAAAAGATAAACGTCTATTTTAAGAATACTATTATTTATAACACTGGCTGACAGACGATTTACAACTAAAAGAAGTAGTTGAAAAAGCTGCCGCAAGATTTGACCCAAACAAACAAACTTGACACAAACACGGTAAGTTAAATAAAACCGTTTAAAAAATGAAGGATAATTAAAATTGAATTTTATTTCAATCTAAGTATGGTTTTAAACGCGGAATAAAAGTTTTTATTAAATTTTCACGGCTAAATACGTTTTAATCTTATATTTAAAAATGTATTACTTAGAACAATTTCACCCTAAATAGATAGTTCTGGATTTTCTCAAACATTAGTAAATTCTATAGACTGAATGTATGAATATCTACCTACAAATACTTCGATGAGGTTTTTTTTGACTGACCAAGCCCATATTGGGCGTGGTCGTAGGTGGTCGGCCATGGGGGGCGCCTGGGGTCGAACCAGGTCGCTTGTCCCGGTCCACCTCGATAGGGTCGAACTAGGTGGGGGCCTGAACCCGTGGAGTCGAACCAGGACGTTTGGTCAGGCCAGGGTCACCTTGACTTTTCGCTGATTGCTCAAAGTGAACAGCGGACCAGCGGGAAGGATGAAGCGGATCAACCTGTCCTTATGTGAGTGACTTCCATGAGCAAATAATAGAGTATAACCTAATAGCTACGTAAGATTGAGCAATCTTATTTAAACACCGCGGTTCCTTATTTATTTTATTTCGAGCATATTCTAACTTAGTTCATATTTATCTCTTATTTAGTGAGCGCCACAGACAGCCAGGTAAATATTGTGCATAAACATAACGTGCTGGGTGTTAAACGAACCAACAAAAGCTAACTAACCAACGAGCACCGAGCACCTGATTGGGCTCTCGAGCGCAGAAGGAGCACACAGACAGTTCTGTACTCCGAAGCTTCGCAGTTCGTGTCGTGCCGTCTTGCTCAGTAATATACCATTGTACAGGAGAGCGAAGGGAACGGTGTCGATACGAACTTTGAATGTCGATGTTCGGAGTAGCCCCGTTCCATAAGGTAATATCAGAATGGGCGAAGGTTAGTTCATCAAAATTGCTACATAGTTTTAAAGTGGGGAACATTGTTTGCTCTACCTGCGTGGATAATCTAAAGTTGTAATGATATCCGATTCATCTGGTAACATTGTTGACCTTAGGACGAGTTAAACTATTTGCAAAGCTTTGCTTTTGCTTGTGTTTAGATAGGTAACGTTAGGACACAAGATAATCATTTATTATAAATAGTGGAGGTTGAAACTATGTTCGGTTCAATTCTTAAAATACTTGTAACGGTTTCTTCTTACTTGTTTTGGACATTTTACTAGTGGCAATGTTTTAACTTAAGAATTGAATATTACTTAATACACTCTTGAAGCCTATTAGACAATAAAACGTGATCAAATGTAAAAAAATAGCCTTGTAAATTAAATAGGTACAGTACTAGTAAAATATAATAATAATAAATAAAGGACATTGTCTAAATTACTCAATTTTCCGATGGAAAACGTCTCGGATTTCTAAAAAAATAACTGAAAGTGGTCGCACATTGAAATTATTACGTTACCAAGAAAAAACTTCATTAAAAGTTTCAATGTGCCAGAATGTTTTCCTACTTGTGTATTGAAAAATATATGCAATAGGTAAAATGTATATTTTTGTTCTTGAATGACTGACTGCAGACAGCCCTGAAAAAAATTACATCGCGTATTGTTAAAGTTTAAATCATACTTTTCTTTGTTCGTAGGCTGAATTGTTCAAAGGATTCAAGAAACTGAGCTCTGAGCAACGTACGCGATACAAAGCCTGCTGTTTATTCTCTAAATAGTTTACAAAGAAGTAATTAAAAGTTTAACCGTGTTCCGCATTGTAGCTAAACAGATTGCTGAAGACAGCACCTGCTTGCGAAATAACTTTCGGTAAGTAGTTAACACTTTACTTTGGCGTTTATAAGGTAAGGCTGGGAGTAGTGAAGTACCTAATTAATTTTGCTACTGTAGACTACAATGTTACGGGCATTCTCACGAAGTATGACTGCGTCTAATTACCGCGTCTCCATACATTTAGTATGAAAACAGCGTCGCGGTAATTAGGTGACCGCAGACATACTTCGTGAGAATGGCCGTTAACTAACTGATAATAAATAAATAAGTATTAGGGGACAATCTTACACAAATCGAACTAGCCCCATAGTAAGCTCAATAAGGCTTGTGTTATGGAGACTAGACAACGATATATTTAATTTAATAGATACAAATACTTAAATACATAGAAAACATCCATGACTCAGGAACAAATATTCGTGCTCATCACACAAATAAATGCCCTTACCGGGATTCGAACCCAGGACCTCGTGCTTCGTAGGCAGGGTCACTACCAACTAAGCTAAAGCGGTCAACATAATTTCGCGATATTGTTTTCGTTCGGGTCAGATTTAAAACCTTTTTTTAGAAAAGTTTCAGCCGTAGTCGCCGCCAAAAAGTTTTATGACGAGTTTTCACTCCTCCTCGTAGTTTACTCCTACATATTTTGAGGATGATTTATTTTGTTAGAAATACATAGATACATACATGAACCCTGAAAACATAACACTCCTTTTTTTGGACAGCCGTGAAAAAAAAAGCGGGGGCTCTCTTTAAAAAACTGTATTCAGACATTATAATGTTTCAGCTTCAATAACATGTAGATCTGCTTAACCACCGCTTGCGATTCGGATCCGAGCATCGGGATTATTAGGGTGTGCAGTACCGGTACCGTTCTGAAGAACCGGGATTTCGGTACTGGCCGATAATGGAACCGGGATATCCCGGTATTTTCATTCTTTCGGGACGGGTCTTCAAAAACTCTGTCGATACTTCAGTCCGATGAGATTCAGTTAGTTTTTTAATAAAAACTACTACACATTGTATTATTTTAATATGGTATCAAAATCTATATATAATACTAGCGCCATCTGCAGTGTCTATTTGACATGTGTTATTTAAAAATAAAGTTCAGTTCGTTCACGTCAACTGTTGTATTATTATTAGGTTATGGGCTTCACCCGTATTTTATTAGATTCTTTAATAGTTTAAAGCAAGTGTTACTGTTAGGTTTGTGGTAATAATGTCGACGAACTATTTAGCCAGTGTACCAAAATTAAAAGGTCGCGAAAACTACGATGTTTGGTGTTTTGCGGCGCAAAATGTGTTGGTGTTGGAGGGAATGGCGGCAAGCATACAAAAACAGCTAGGAGCAACGGCTACTGCAGAACAAAAAGCTGAAGATGCTAAAGCCAAAGCAAAGCTAATATTGTCAATCGATCCATCGATTTACGTTCACATAAAACAGGCAGTCACAACATATGATTTATGGACTACGCTCAAGAAGATGTTTGATGATTCCGGTTACACTAGAAAAATCAGTTTATTACGAAATCTTATCAATATTCGGCTTGAAAACTGCGAGTCAATGACACAGTATGTTACTCAGATAATCGAAACAAGTCAGCGACTGCAAGGAACAGGGTTTAGAATAACCGATGAATGGATTGGAGCATTAATGTTAGCAGGATTACCCGAAAAATATGCACCTATGATAATGGCTATTGAGCATTCCGGAGTTGAGGTTAGTGCTGACATCATTAAAACCAAGTTGATAGATATGTCGCCTGAAGTTGGTACGGTTTCCGCTTCCGACAGTGCATTCATGGCGAAAGGAACGCAAATATTGAGAAACGGCAACCCTAAAAGCAGCCATAGACAATCAGAAACGTCAAAGTCAGAAAGTAAGGTTATATTCCACAAGGATCTATACTGGGACCACTGCTATTTTTGATCTATGTTAATGACATGCATAACATTGGATTGAAGGCACACCTGACTTTATACGCGGACGATACCTGCCTATTCTACTTTGGCTCGAAAATAGAAACTCTAATAGAGCAAGCTCAGAACGATATAAATTTACTCCACAGATGGCTTCTTTGTAACCTATTAACGATTAACGA
The DNA here is from genome assembly GCA_947034925.1 of Eudemis profundana. Lineage (NCBI taxonomy): Eukaryota > Metazoa > Arthropoda > Insecta > Lepidoptera > Tortricidae > Eudemis > Eudemis profundana. The sequence continues at coordinate 16,374,959 of OX344800.1, forward strand.
GTCTAAAACTAAGTACATCATATTTGCTGCAAAAAATAAAGTTATTCCAAATCATGAGCCCCTAGTAATCAATGGTGTAACATTACAAACCATAGAACAGGAGAAATACCTTGGCCTTACCCTGGATAATAAACTATCATGGAAACCACATATTAACTCACTACGCTCCAAAATCACATCACTAACAGGTGCATTGCGACGTATTGTCCGATGTCTGCCAAAAAGGATTCGCTACACCATTTACAACTCACTCATTAAGCCTAATCTAGAATATTTAATAGAAATATGGGGATCTGCCTCCAAATCTAACTTAAAACCCCTACAAATCTCGCAAAATAAAATAATAAAAGTATTGTTTAACTATAAGCGGCTTACATCTACTAATACTGTGTACAGGGAGACGAAAATACTAAATATCTCTCAAACTTACATATACAACACCTGCATCCTAATAAGAAAAATCATAAATAAAGATATACATAGCCATATAACATTTACTAAAAGATCACAAGTACAAAAAAAACTGACGCGATCAGCAAATAATATTCTCCTCCGTCCCTCTAGAACATTATATGGAAAAAAGAATATAACACACGAAGGAGCTCAATTATACAACAAACTACCAAATGATGTCAAAGATGCCAAATCAATGATAGTTTTCAAAAGAGCACTAAAACAACACGTACTAAATATGAAATCTGGGTAGGTCGTCTGCTTGTTTGCCACGTAAAAAAAAAAAAAAAATGACAATAATAATAAGTAAATATAATTATAAATATATGGACCTGTACATCTCATAAGGTTTTCCCAATAATATAACATATATTCTAAAGATAAAGTCACACAATTTGCATATTACAATTTACCTTTAGTAAAAATACAAATGAACAACTTACGTTGCTAGTCCAGTTAAACCACACATATATGTACCCCATAATTAACCAGTGGTCACACGAGCGGTGCGGTTTAACTGGCCTCTACGCACACACGCACAGCACTACATTGTAGCATTGCGCTTGTTGTTACCAAGCGCCTTTGTACTTAAATGAGTCGTCAACCGTTCTTTTTTGCATGCTACCCTCTCCCATTTAGATTTAAGCAAATTATTGTTTTCTCAGTAAGTGATTTATGTAAATCTTTTGAGAAATAAATATCTTAAACCAAACCATAAAATGTTATAAGTGTAAACAAACCGGCCATTATAAAAATCAGTGCCCGCAAACAGAAATAACGAAAAGGAAACAAACTAACGCATTTAATGCTGTTTTCCTAACGGGAGATTTTAATAAAGAAAGTTGGTATATTGACAGTGGTGCCAGCAAACACATGACAGCAAGAAAACAAAACCTCGTGAATTCGTCGCATCAATATGAAACTAAAGAAATTATTATAGCAAACCAGACAAGAGTTCCAGTGCTATGTTCTGGCGATGTAAACATTGTTACAGTTTTAAACGGTGTAGAATATGATATCGCAGTAAAATATGTATTGTGTATACCAGATTTAACCACCAATTTGCTTTCCGTCAGTCAGTTGATTAAGAACGGCAACAGTGTGATTTTCAAAGAAAATGTTTGCTTCATATATAATCAACAGAAAGAACTGGTTGGCCAGGCAGAATTAGTTGATGGTGTGTATAAGCTATGAACATTGGAAACAGAACAGATATTAGCAGCTACAGTAATAGCATCAAGTGAGATTTGGCACCGACGCATGGGACATACAAACAGTAACAGCCTAAACAAGATGAAAAATGGAGCTGTAGAAGGAATTTCATATCCAGAAATGGCAGACATAGATAAATCATCATGCATTATATGCTGCAAAGGCAAGCAAACCCGATTACCATTTCAGCAAAGTTCATCCAAGACTGAGGATTTGCTAGAGATTGTTCACGCTGATGTCGGTGGCCCGATGGAGAAACTGTCAATCGGCGGGTCTAAATACTATGTCTTATTTGTGGATGACTACAGCAAGATGGCTTTTGTGTATTTCATGAAAGCAAAGAGTGAAGTATTTAAATATTTTCAAGATTTCCACTCTATGGTTGAAAAACAGAGAGACAAAAAGATAAAAATTCTAAGGACAGATAACGGAGGTGAATTCTGTAGTCAAGAATTTGAGAAGTACTTGAAAAAGCAAGGAATTGTTCACCAAAGAACAAATGCTTATACGCCGGAACAGAATGGTCTTTGCGAAAGGATGAACAGGTCAATAGTGGAAAAGGCCAGATGTTTGATCTTTGATGCTGGTTTAGACAAGAAATTTTGGTCGGAGGCGGTGAGTACTTCTGTATACTTAAGAAATAGATCTGTTGTTACAGGATTAAACAACAAGACACCATATGAAGTTTGGACAGGTCAGAAGCCAAATTTAAGCCATTTGCGAATCTTCGGTAGCAAAGTTATGGTACATGTTCCGAAGGAGAAGAGGTTGAAGAAGAGGTTGGTTGGGATGAAAAGGCTAAACAGTTAATATTGGTTGGCTATGCAGAGAATGTAAAGGGTTACAGAGTTTATGATCACACCAACAACTCTGTAACAACTAGCAGAGACATAATTATCATGGAATCTTCAAATGAGCCAATGATGAGCATGGTAGAGATACCAGTTGAGTGCAAGTCTTCAGCGGAGGAGGAGGAAAGTGTCTTTGAAGAGAGTGAAAGTAGAGTCTTAGAAGAAGATAATGACCAGGATGAGACATACATTCCGGATTCAGAAGTATCTTCAGTAAGTACTTCTAGCGATAGTTTCTTTGACACTACGTCAGATCCTGATGTCACTTTAGTTGAACAAAGAATCCAGCCAAAACGCATAAGAAAACAACCTGATTGGTACAATAATCTATGCATTGCAGAGTGTGAAGACAGCAATGTCAAAAAAGTAACGCTTAATGAAGCTCTGAATGGACCAGAGAGTGTTTTCTGGAGAGCGAGCATGAAGGAAGAATTGGACTCCTTCAAAGAAAATGAAGCCTGGGAGCTAGTAGATCATCCTCAAGACAGTTCAGTGATTCAGTGCAAGTGGGTGTTCAAAAAAAAGTATGACAGTTCTAACAATGTGCGGTATCGTTCCAGATTAGTGGCGAAAGGTTTCTCGCAGAAAGCCGGAGTGGACTTTCATGAAACTTTTTCCCCTGTGCTCAGGTATTCCACACTAAGATTATTATTTGCTCTAGCAGCAAAGTTAAACTTAGACATACGGCATCTAGATGTGACCACGGCCTTCCTAAATGGTTTTTTAAAAGAAACTGTTTACATGAAAATACCTGCAACTTTTGAGTGTAATGATAGTGATAATAAGGTGTTAAAATTAAAACGTGCCATTTATGGTCTTAAGCAATCCTCCAGAGCTTGGTATGAAAGAGTCAATGATTACTTAATTCATTTAGGCTACAAAAAATCTGAGTATGAACCTTGTTTATTTACAAAGTTTAAAGATAATGTTAAAATGATAATAGCCTTATTTGTTGACGATTTCTTTGTGTTTTCAAATTGTGCCAAAGCTACTGAACAATTAGTTCAAGAATTAAGCTGTAAATTTAAAATCAAAAACTTAGGTCAAGTAAGAAAATGTTTAGGTATAAGAGTAAAAATTAATAAAAATGAGATAAAATTGGACCAGGAAGAATATGTAGAGCATTTATTAAAAAGATTTAATATGTCACATTGTAAACCTGCAGAAACTCCTATGGAGACAAATTTAAAATTAGAGAAATCTCAGGTTATAAAAAGTGAATATCCATTTCAACAGCTGATTGGTGGATTGATGTACTTAGCTGTCCTTACTAGGCCAGATATTGCCTACAGTGTTAGTTACTTAAGCCAATTTAATAATTCGTATAACGAGACACACTGGAAACATGCTAAGAGAGTTTTAAAATATTTAAAAAATACTAAAAACTATGGTCTTGTTTTTTGTAAAGATAATGCCTCTATTGAAGGTTCTGTAGATGCTGACTGGGGTTCAGATATAACTGACCGAAGATCATATTCAGGTTTCTGTTTCAAACTATCAAATACTGTTATTTCTTTTGAATGTCGTAAGCAAAGAAATGTAGCATTATCTAGCACAGAAGCTGAATATATCTCTATGTCCGAAGCTTGTAAAGAAGACATTTATTTAAAAAATCTTTTGTTTGAAATCCTCGGAAAATCGGATTCCATTGTTTTATTTAATGATTGTCAAAGTGCCCAAAAGTTAGCATTGAATCCTATTTTCCACCGGAGATCAAAACATATAGACATAAGATATAATTTTGTTAGAGAAGCTGTAGCTAACAATTATGTTAAGTTATGTTATTTGGGAACAGCTGAAATGCCAGCAGACATTCTGACTAAAAGTCTAGGTTCGGTTAAACATTACTATTTTATGAAAAAGCTTGGCATTTTACCTGTTAACTAATATATGATTATTAGTTCATTTCTCGATTTTGTTAAGCGGAGGTATTATTTTAATATGGTATCAAAATCTATATATAATACTAGCGCCATCTGCAGTGTCTATTTGACAAGTGTTATTTAAAAATAAAGTTCAGTTCGTTCACGTCAACTGTTGTATTATTATTACATTGCACTTGCAGTAAAACACATTTATTAATAATCACAATTTTACGGACCAGCGGGGCGGGCGAGGGTGTGCCCCCGCCGATCGTCGTTGCCACGGCGGCCACCTGTGTCTGGTTAAAATTTAACTACGCGCTTGTTCTTTTCGAATAAACATCATTTTTCGCCATTTCTGTCACTATTTGATTTACGATAGACAGAACTCAATATAGCACACCAGAAAAAAAACCGGTCAAGTGCGAACCGAACTCGCGCACCGAGGGTTCCGTACAAACTCATAAGTAGATACGTGAATAGTTCTAGAAAAACTCTATGGCGATTAGTTTAGTAGGAGCAAATAAGTATGTAAGTACGAAGCGTTATATTTTTCCTGTAATATTTAGTGTAACATTAATAATTGGTAATTATTAAAGATTTTTTCTGTTTAGTAACTTCGAAGATAATAGAGGGGGAATGTTATTTTTTTGACGTTTTTCATCATAAATCAAAAACTACTCATTTAAGAAAAAAATAAAAACGGCATTTTAATCTACAAATCAAGCCCTTTCATTTGGTACCCCACTCGATATAATAGCCCTACTTTCGATTTTCAAAGTCCCATTAAGGACCCCTTTAAAAAAAAGTAAAAAAGGCATAAGATTTTTTTTCCATCCAATAGGCTCGGGTTAGCGGTTTTTAACACTATTCCAAATTTCAAGTCGATAGCATCAGTAGATCCTGAGATATCTTGCTGTGACAGACGGACAGACAGACAGAGTCGAACCATAAGGGTTCCTTTTTTACCAATTTGGTACGGAACCCTAAAAATGAAAAATGCTGCCTAAATGTGTATCCCGAAAGTACCGGAACTTTTATTTTCACGTTCCGGTTCTTTGGTCGACTCAAAATACCGGGAAGATCCGGTATTTTCGGTTACGGTAGACCGCGGGATGAAACCCTAATCGGAATCGTGATCACTAATGGACGTTTCGTACGCTTCGTCGCCGATGCGCTTTCATTGGCACGTTCCGATTTACGGAACTAGATCGCACATAGTACTTGTGCATGTGCAAGCGCTCTTAAGCTTTAAGCTGGATTTACTCCATACAAAAGTTAGTGCGCATTCACGGGTCAATGAGACGGTATTTTGTAAAACTAATTTAACGAATATTTTATACTTAAATTTATAATTTCTCTCCGGCAAATTCACCAATTTGTTTTTACTTTAAATAGTAAAATGACATGTAACAGTCGAAAATTCACGCGGACGAAGTCGCGGAGCGGCATCTAGTATACAATAAAAGTTTCACTTAACATTTTGAAGTTATTCACTTGTTTTAGACTTTATAGTTCAAATTATATCAACCGATAAGTAACATACATAGATACGAGTGTATACATACTAGTACCTGATTATAGGACGCGAGTTTCTAAAACATGACTCACCTAGATTATTTATTTAGAAATGTGACAAAATTCCAAAAGCATTGTCCTTAACACTTCCACAACCACGTAGCGCTACGTGCTACGCTCGTAGCCGATACCATGGGAAAATGGCGTTGTAGCGAATATGTGCTACTAGCCTAGCGTCCGCGGAGCGGGTTCTCCGTGTTGCAGGTTGCAGGGCTCGGATACCGGTATCTTCTCCATATAAAAATACCGGCCTTTTTTCCGCTCTTTTCGTTCTTTGGTTTATTATTTCAATTTTCAATCGGACAATCTAATAAAACGAAGTCATTACTTAAAAACATTAGCATTAGCTAGTGCATTAAAAACACCTTCTAGGTTTGGATTAATGTCCGTTAGCGGCTGTGGACGTCCATTTTAGGACACAATTTAATATAACCCACGCGATTTAAGTTTAAAGTGAAAAATCTCAGACATGTCGGGTTATTGCGTTAAGTGAAGATGCGCCATGATGCAATTTAATACCAGCCATAATAAATATAAGTGTCGGCAACAATATTCAATGGAATATTTTGATACTTTCCATTTCTATGCACTTGCATGTCTCGGCAAGTATACGAGTAGGTATAGTCGGGCGATTCTCCGAGCGTTTTGACCGCGTGGTTTGACAATCATTGTTGTGCGACGATTATTTACTATAACGAAAGGACAAATCGTGACAATTTTGATAAAACTAGACTTAACCTCGGGACTGTTTTTCGGTTTCATAAAAAGTTAACTCTAGGAATCGCATTTTTGAACAATATTTACTGAGAAAATAATGACAAAAATAAAACGCCGTAAATACGCTGAATATTGGCCCAGTCCCATTCTCCTTTGCTGTTCTAAATATGTAGTACAAGTTCTATGCTCAATATTGGCCTATTTTGCCGACAACGGTTATTTTCCCATAATCAAGGCAACTGGCCTAAACTTACTCTATTCATAAGAATACACCCGTTTTCGACTAAAGAGGTGTATCTTGAGGGTAGAAACTTGTTTACTACTTAACGGGAAATTAGACTGTATACCTACAACCGGTGGTAATTTCAAAACAAAATGGCAGACCGTCGCGTCAGATTGTTTTTAAATAGTTTATTATAGCTTGGCAACTTCGGCAGCCTCCGTCGGTCGCCGTTAATGTTGGCGGTAACTTGTGTAAGTAGTTACGGCTGCACATAACAAAAAGCGCACAGGTGAGTGTCACCAACGAAGTTGCCAAGCTATAGGTTAATTGTTTCAAAATTTTCAAATACTAAAAACAATAACAAACAAAAATTCAATTTTTAAGTCTGCCAAGTGCGAGTCGGATTCGCACACGATCGAGCAAAAAACGCAAAAAAATACGTTGTTTAACTGAAGGCGAAGGTATCTTGCAAGCAGTTGTAGGCAAGTGGAGAAGTTAAAAACAACCGAAAAAAATTAAATGACATTTCAACTGTTGATGATTGAACCCAGTGAATGATGAATGATGATTAGGACCCAGTGTTTTTAGGGTGCAATTGCTCTTTCCGAAAGATACAATTTGCATACTACTGATGCTTTTTCGAGGAAAAGGTCTCAATATTACCTTGTAAGTATTGTAAAAATACTTTGATGGGCATTTTAATAAAATATCTAGATAAAGCTTTGAAGTTCGTATTAAATAATTATGAATTTAAATTTCAATGATATTAAACATAACTAAACTTTCACTATTAAAATAGGTAACCGTAATCTACACAATATGTATAAAAACACGATATAGATTGTCTATAGTTGGGCATTTAAACATTAGGAAAAGTCTCCTTTGATCCTTTGCAATGAAAATATTTTTGTCGATACACATTAAAATCGCCCTTCAAATTTAGCATAATATATAAATTTGAAATCTATGGCTTTTTCAAAAACACACAAAACACCACTACCATTTTGCGTGGACTTAAGCAATGTTGATATGTGCTGACACTTTTAACACAACCACTGATACTTATGTAGCTACATGTATTGTTTTCCGTGAGACACAATAAAGTAAAGGAATATAAACTCACCTTAACATCAGTAAGCTGGCAAGCAGGACAGCCACCAACATGACTTTAATAAAGTTTCGCTATCGTTTTTAAAGTCAAGTTAACTTAAAGTAATGATAGTAAGTTATAGAAGTTACAGCGTGTTTATGTCGCTTTAGGCCGGGTTGGGCGTTTGTGGCGCCGTGGCGTGCGGCGCAGAAGTTCGTTTTGTAAGACTTGCAGCATCCCGCCGAGAGAGGCTGTGGTGCGCATGCGTGGGAGCCCGCAAAAATGCCGACCGCAATAAACTGAGGTTTCACCAGATGTTAACTATAACAGGTGTTTTAGGAACTTTCATTGGATCTTTATTTCTGACTTTGAAATAATGTAACATTCAAAACCAGACTGAAGGTTACACGACATCTTCGCTGATTTAATAGTCTTTTTTTCCTTAGATTGACTAGAATTATTAGCCCGCAAAAATGCCGCCGACTGCAATAAATTGAGGTTTGCGATAAAATTAATACCTAGGTGATTTTGTAACTTTTGGTAACTGCGAGTAGGTACTGGTGGTAATTTTTTAACTGTCTTCAGATACCAAAGTTATATTTCTTGTATATTTGTTACGGAATAGTTTCGCTAATATTGTAGACAGAGTTAAAATAAATATTAATTTGGTTACGCTTACTTAAAATACGAATTCTACTAAGTTTCCTTACGAGTAAATAAGTGAATAGATTTACACTTATCTGGAATTTCATTGGTGCAGCTAATCAATCCTCATAGGTAACCTTTTGATGACAATTATGATTCTATTAAGTTATAAGATTTCATATACTCGTGTTTGGAGACATAATCATAATTAAAATGTTAGTCATCCGGGGCCACGGGACATGCAACTGTGCCGAAACGTTGCAGGTTAAAGATATAAATGAATAGTTATCGCGTTAAACCCTCGGAAAAAGCATGACTCTTGAAAACATGAGGGCTTTGTAATAGGCTACTTGTTGTGATGACAGTTGAAATTAGTTTCTTTTTAAGAAGTGTCACTCAGAAAGTATGCACTTTAGTATGAAATACTGACTTGTAACGTCATGCTCAACATGGTAACCATATGGTAATTTTTCTCATTTTAAAATCGTTAGGTACACAAAAATGAGTGTAATTGATTTTATACGTGCAGTTTTGGAAACGCAATTTGACGGTTAGAATTATTTAATTTAAACTATGTAGCTATGGCGTCTTCAATCAATAACTTAATTATTTAGGTACAACAAAATAATAAAATAAGAGAACTCAAGTTTGTATTAAACAGCCCATACATAATTAATAACTTGAAACTAAGTTTTCTTAGTTATAAACTACGAATTAAATTCTAACGGCAGACACTTAATTTCGATATTCAAATTGGTTGAAGCGTTTAGGCTTCAGATCGTAACTTAATTCAATTTCGAGGCTTGGTCCTGCTTAGTGCTCAGGCCGTTTAAAGCCGGTATGTACGAGTACATGTCTCAACAACCGTTTTGTCCAAAGAGCCGTACTTGAAATAGGCAAAACAATTTGGATGAAATATATCGCGTATATTCTTTAATTTTAGTTATTTTGTATAAAGTTTGTACTCGAAAAAGATTGGGTATTTGTTACTTGCTTATGCTCGGGAGAATGTTATTCTTGGTCTATTTTATACAGAGAACTTTTATGTAAAAAAAAAATATATATATAGGCCATTTACGACTCTAGACAAGAGAATGAAGCCGCCGTCGTCAGGATTGGCCGTAGCTTCCGCGTACGTATACCGAGGAGTTGGCAGCTGCGAAACAGGACCAGAGGCAATTCGTCACTTGGATTCGTGGTGCGTTTCCGTTGACGTCCGCAAAAGTCATCCGTAAACCGCATACCAACGACACGACGCTTTGCCAGAATGACAGCTTGTCAATCTCGTTCCAAAATAGCATCAAAGAGGCGCAATGCGCCTTCAGGCTGTTACTGAATAGCGAGCTATATATTCGGCCTCGTAGTTGCTTGTCTATTGAGTCAATAGCAGGTAAGTTAAAACATAAAAAAAAATTAACACGTCCTAGGCGACTGCGAGCATTTCTGTTTTAATCCTACATCCAAATGGATAAACTAAAAAACATGTCTCAAAAACTTGCTTTACGTTTCGTTGCCACTGTTAAAATGTGTACAGTAGGCTTGGAAGCCTATTTCTAGGTCGATATCAGTAACGAGAGTCTTTATTGTGCGTTTGTGCCGCGCCTGCCTGATGCGAATTCATAACGCCACGCCATCAGGACTGCGTAAAACGGATATTGTTAATACGCCCCAAGATTGCCTCGTATATTCCTAATAGTGATGTGGCGGATTTCGACATCCACAGATACGGATGCGGATGTACGTTTTAAAGAGATAATAATTTAATTGTTCTGCCTACCTTCTATGATATTTACTCTATTTCTATCTTCTTTGCTATATCTTTTCTCATTTAAACCAAAGGAGATTGCCGACTTTTGGTACCAATATCGTCCTTAAATTGTGTCACAACCAAAACGATACCAAAAACTTAGTTTTATTTTTTTGACCATAGGGATTTTTTAAATTACTGAATTTAAAATGGGAAATCTGAGATAAATTAAAAAAGAATTTTGTTGTACGCTTTCCGTCGCCACCATGAAAGATGTATGATTTCCTTAAAACTGTATTTGACAGACAAAATCGGTCAAAATCTAAAAGGCCTATGACAGTGGCACCACCGTCTACGCGAATCTATACAAAAATATTAATTCCATAAGACTCCACGGTTCTTTCTTATACGAACTGCATTGTAATTCAGATAAATTAAATCCAGGTGTTCTGTACCCAGGAAAGTAACAGGTTTGTCTCGTTCTTTCTTAAGACTACTTCTCACATGAGTGTAAAAGACAAAGCTAACGTCATAGATACGTCTTAATACAATCCATTATCTATATAGTTTTTTTCTTGATCTTAGCAAGAAAATTGACAGCTTGACATTCTGTCTTATTCTAAGTTTAAATATAAGGTACTTTATAAGACACGTCTTTTCACAATTTTGTGTCGAAGGACGTAAATCATTTTAAATTCTTTGTTTGGTACAAATAACTCGTGATATCTCGCTGATACTTCACTATACGAGACATTGAGCGTAAATGTAATGTTACAATATTTTTTATCTCACGATGTATCAAAATAGTTTCAAAGAACTTATTTTATAATAACATTTTAACAATCTGAATAGGTACAATAAAAAACCTAACACAGGTCCCTGAAATGACATGTCATACGACTAAGTTAAGTGAAGTCTCGACAACGTCAGGAATTAAAGTTATTAGGTGATTTTGTATTTGGCCGGTTGACAAATACTTAGACGGTTTGCTACGCAAAAATTAACTTCGAAATCTGGAAATCATTCTCAATTTCCTATGGATCCCCAAATACAATTTTAATGGGATTTAGTGATTAGGAAAGCCAGTTTCTTGTTCTCTAAGATACAGTCGGTTTCGTGTTGACACAATGTCTTTTTATTTGGTACGAGGCCCCATAGACGCGTCAGCAATGTCCTTTAGCTGGAAGAGACTTACAGTGCTAAGTTCTCCGTTGAACATATCGATTGATTTGTCACTGACTGTATTTTATTTTATTTCTGTACCTATGTGCAACTAGATGCACTTTCTTCTCGTGAATTGCCGTTCGGACTTTTTTATACAAATTGTCCCAATACCTTCCTTTGAGGGTTGAATTTCAAAAGATCCATTTTAGTGCTCGTGCACTATCTGCAGTGCTTTAGGCAGCACGTTGTCGGTCTGCTGTTCTATATGTACGGATGGATAAGTTTAGATAAAATATTTACATATCAAGATTAATAATCTAGGAAAATTACATTTAAAATTTTTAAATGATCCGGCATTTGGAGTCTTGCTACGCGTGCGAGATGACACCGAACCGAAGACTAAATACGAAGACAAACTTTCGCATTTATAATATTAGTAGGAAGTAGGATATGGGACATGTATTTTTTGGTTTATCAAAATATTAAAAATCGACAAAGTTCTGGAGTGGGGGCTTGTGACGTCACTCCTAGGTGAAAATTGTACCAAGGAGTGACGTCACTCGAAACTTCTAAGCAAACCTCGTCATTGTTTGTTTGTCAAACAAAAGAAAAAATATGTTTACAATATTTTTTAATAATCTAACTGACGGACTAAACTGTTTTTTTTAAGTCGTCTAGCCCATTGATGCGGTATATCCCCAACATCCCTAACTCGTGCGCTCGTAGGCATTGAACTCTCCTATATGCCGGCGTTATGTAATACCTATACAAGACTGAATGTGCCTAAAGATACCCTTTCATGCGGCGTTATCAAATAACGGACTGATGCTAATGTGTTTCGAATATTATGTTGCGAGTAGATGCTTTTATAAGCATATACAGGCTTCTTAAGGTACTTTTGCACCGGCAGGGCGAGACGAGACGAGGATTGAATTGAAATTAGTATGAAATTTTCAATCCTCTCCTCGCGCATCGCTAGGAGAGGATTGAAAACGTCTCGTCTCGTCTTGCCCTGCCGGTGGAAAACCACCTTTATACATTGATATGCAGGTAAATCTCCAGGTACGTCATTGTAATAAATACTTGATTATTGTACACATAAATGTATACATTAACCTAAGGAAATTGAAGATGCTCAAATGTATCATTTAGGTAGTGCTACCTTTCCACCAAAAAATCCTTTTATGCCACACCTGGCCATAAAGTGACAACAATATGAACAAATATGGCCTGCATTTTCAAGTGGTACTATTAACTTATCTCTAGGTATAAAACCTAAGTTTGAATAAACACAAATAGTAAGAAGTAAAAAACTTCATTTATTTTACTTTATTTTATTTTATAATTTCACTTTGTACGGTGCAATAAGAAAATTAAAGTATCGTTTATGGATACTTTAATGTAAACATTAAGATACAGTGTGCAACATTAAGATGCAACCACATGTTCGGGTTCCTTAATATAGGCTTATCGTTCCTGAACATATTGTAGGGAAATTATAATATGGATTTAGATAAACGATAACATTTTGACAACCGCTTTAGCTTAGTTGGTAGTGACCATACCTACGAAACAGGAGGTCCTGGGTTCGAATCCCGGTAAGGGAAATTATTTTTGTGATGAGCACGAATATTTGTTCCTGAGTCATGGATGTTTTCTATGTATTTTAAGTATTTGTATCTATTAAATATATCGTCGTCTAGTATCCATAACACAAGCCTTATGGAGCTTACTATGGGGCTAGTTCGATTTGTGTAAGATTGTCCCCTAATATTTATTTACATAAAAAAAATATATATTTATTTATTTATTTATAAATATTTTTAAAGTCGCCAAGATCCTTACACGTGTACGTGTACAAGAATATCTGTGAATAGCTACAAAAATATGCAATTCACTATTTAGAAAATGAAAGCCTGCTGTCCGTAGCGGAAAACGTAAGCACTTTTGTAATGTCCTTTAAACAATAAGTAAATAGATAGACATTCGAACAATTTTGTTGTCGTTTACTTGTAATATTCTAATCTTGTCAAATTAATAATATACTATGATAGACGCACGGTTATGCCCGATATTCATCCAGGCTTGTAACTAAATGGTGCCATTTAATAAAAAGGCTAGGCAGCTAGCCGAATTGCTAATTAATCTAGTTGGCGGTGACATATATATGATACAGATTCATATTACGAGTATCATAGTCAGATATATCTTCAAACCAAAGGTGGGATATGTAAAACGCAGGCGCAGAGAACAATGGCGTCCAAATGGCGTGATCCCTAAAGACGGGGCTGATTGCTCCGCGCCTGGACTCCCGGGTAATGGGATTCGAATCCGCCGCCTGATGACTCGTGAACACTCTAATTGCTTGCATTATATTTCAGATTGAATTGACCTTGTTGAATGGAGTGTTTGGGTAACGGAAGGGATGTTAATTAAATGGGAGAGTTCTGATAGTTGTGTTTATGAATAAAGGACTTATTGTATTCGGCATGTGTTAAAGCCATTTGATATGCCGCTACGATATCATAATCAGTTTCTGGAGTCATATTGCTTGAAGGTAGTAAACTAAACACTGTAGTTGTACATAATTATTTTGTAGTTGCCCAATGTAGGCTCTTGCTAGTCGGCTATGAGACACAACGCAATTTTTTTTCTTAAGTGTAAATACATTGGGTTTACTATAAAATATCGTGAAAAAAGATAAAAGAAAAATATTTTTTGAAAACTGCTATTCTAACTTTGAATAATTTCACGCTTCACGTGATGCGACTTTAATCTTTTGCCAATGATAAAATCGTTAAGTGCTTTACATCTTCGCGTGCGAGCCGTAAAATTCTTAAAAAGTAAACGATATATTATTCAAATTTTTAATTTTATTTATGAAAACGAAAATACAATATAATAAACACAAAAGAAATTCAGTCAACTAAACCCGGCATTTCTTTGACCTCTGTATTTTTAGCGCCATTTCGGTAACTTAGTTACCTGAATATCAAAGAGCGCTTAAACTGTCAAGTAAGTCGGTGAGAAATTCGTAACAAAGTTATCGGGAATTACGTAGCAATCAAGGTACTGGCGGCGTAGCTCCCGCTACGCCGTAGCGGAGGCTACGAGACTGCTACGAGGAGTACGGAGTGCGTGGAAACGCGACCGTAATGTGAAGATAATTTTGTATGTAAATTGCATTTTGAAGCTCTTGGAAAACATTAAGAACTCCTCTTTAGCTCTTTATTATAACCGTAGCATCTGACGCGTAATAACTTTAATGAGAAAAGATAAATTTAAGCTGAACGGCACTAACATATTCATAAATGCGCGACATAGTTTGAGGGTAGGTTAGCTAAAATTGACACATACCTAAATACATTTTGTGGAAGAGAGGACAATAGAGAGATCTCTCTCCAGCCGGGTGTTGTGCCTGGGGACCGAAATCCGAAGGAAGTTGGTCGGAAGTGGTATATTATAGTGTTAGCGTTATAAACACTTCGATAGTGTGATGCAGAACTGTATGGGAATTGTGCCGTTTGTATCGGCGTTGATATAAGCGACATCTGTCTTGGAATTGATGCAACTGTCTTCTTCTTCCAACGAATGTCGCTAGGTGGCAGTGTCGCTGATTATTCAAATGAAATGATGAAGATGATGATGATGATTATTGGTGAAAAGAGCTGATTATTCAATTTAGTGAACAGGGCTTAAGGAGAAGGTCTGAATTATGTATGGTCGGTAAGTGTGAGTGATGAACAAGGCAGCGGGCGGCTTATGAAACAATCCGGGGCGAGACGCGCGTCCAGGGATCACTTCCACGCTACCATAATATCTCGATCATAGATAGAAGTCTATGTCAAATTGACAGATTATAAAGAAAGAAAACGTATTTAACATGTAGTTATTGCGGAATATAGAAACTCGTAGGTGCGCGAGTTTCTATATGTCTTACATGAACCGTAAAAGAATAACAATCTTTTTTGGTCAGACGTATAAAAAAGAAAACTAGAACGACGCTAAAAGGGGTCATCAATATTGAAATCAAAAACCATTATTTTAGAGACACTTTAAGACTGCTAAATAATTTTAGCACCTTTAAATTTAATCAGGACATACTGAAATCTATGCTTACAGTAGAAATGAGAAAAGGGAAAATATAAAATTTTCATATTATTAAAATAGCGGTTCACTAACAGCTAAAAATAATAAAAGAGAGTTAAAGGAGTTATCCTGGTTTTTTTTGTTGTAGAAATATAATTTTTAGGTACCTACTGAAATAATTAACTCATCTTATAAACTAAGCAAATTGGATGCGAGGGTTGGGATGAACGAAAAACTAAGTTTTTTCCAAACTTCGTTAAACAACGGGAAATTAGGAAGTTTTGTATTAAAGGGGATAAAAATAATGACGGCAAACTTTTGGCTATGCTTCCTAATAAAAAGAATAACCACAGATAAGCATAGGAATCGTTAAAAGTTGTGAAACTAACATTTTCCGACGATGATATTAACTTTTTTAGTAGTGAATCTATAAAACTGGAGGTCTGGAGTTCGGTTCCAGTACAGTAATTCAGAACTTAACCGTCGATCTTGTCTCTAATATAATTATACGCGTGAGTTATAGCTTGGCAACTTCGTTGGTGACACTCACCTGTCTGCTTTTTGTTATGTGCAGCCGTAACTATTTATACAAGTTACCGCTAACATGAACGGGGGCCTCCGGAGGCTGCCTCTGTCGGTCGCCGTTCGTGTTGGAGGTAACTCGTGTAAGTAGTTACGGCTGCACAGAACAAAAAGCACAAAGTTGAGTGTCACCAACGAAGTTGCCAAGCTATAGAAATAACAGTTAGTAATCGGAGGTCATGTTGCTGTGATCCGTCGAAGTGACGAGAGTGTACATATCTCCATATGACCCCCGATTTGGATGACGACACCAGTAATGGACAAGTACCAATTATGGTAATGTTTTTTTCCCTCCGGTCGACTCTGACCACTTTCTGATTCGTCCCTTCGTCCGTCTGTCCATTTCCAAAATTGTCCTTTTTTGATAAAACCCACATTTTCAGTAAAGCACACTAATTTTTAAACTATCAATACTATATATAGATATAGGAAGGACAATAGAGAAAAAAAAGATAAAAATGAAAAAATGAAAAAAATGTGATAGAGATAAAAATGTGGTGTAAAATTTCCCGCATTAAAAACCAATGAAGAGACAAAAATGTTTCTTTCATATAAAAGTATCAACACTATGTTCAGATAACTGATCATTATAACTGGTCGTGGTAAAGTCCATGAATGGACGGCTATAAGCCATTGAATATTTGCTGTCCAATACTGGGTACTACTGTGCTTAATATGTCATGATTGATGCCGTCACCCTTCGAAGTGTTATTACTAGTGTAATGTACTGGGCGAGAAGTAAAACAAGATGTTTCTTCAAACACGATTTAATGACGACTGCCAGAACAGTCAAGCGCGAGTCGGCATACCCGCGATTATATATCTAATGCTTAATCTACCTACCTTTAGTATAACAATACACTACAACTAGTTCACCGGTCTAATTATACTGGGGACGAGATTGAAACTATACGCTGCCAAGCAATAGTCACCAAATGGAAGTACCTAAAATTTTCGGAAGACGTATTTTCTACATTGCATTTGCCGCTCGTAGAATCGTCTTACTGCTCAAACATTTTTAAGATCAGAGTCAGCTGTCATAATATCGTTCCTATGGCTGTTTGTTCTAACGTGAGTATGCGGAGAATTAAATTTGTACTCTGATTTATTTATATTTTAACCACCATTGCGTTGCAGTCCACTTTTTTATATACGTTTTTGAGGTTGAAGGTCTTTCGATTTATATTCGTTTTGGCATAAGTTTGTCGATTTGATGGAAATGACATGTGGCAATTTGAAGATAGCAACCAACAAAAATCCTGGTCATTCTCAAGTTTGTTCTGCAAAGAAATAGTTGGGGGTCGTGCAATATTTAATCTGTGGGTAGATAGATGGTAGTACCTATAGAGTTTATATGAGACCCATACTAATAGTTTATTTTATTTTATTTATTGGAGAACAAACAGACACAAGTGTTCAAAGGTGGATGGTTATTCTAAACACTAAAGTTAGAAATTTCTTAAACAGCTCTCACTAAGACATGTTTTGATAGATATACTATATCATCGATAAATAGTATCATCAAAATTATAAATGAAAAATTGCTTTGATTGGGTTTGTATATAAAAGATGGCCACTACGTAATGATTAAACTTGATATTTCTTTATTAGTGGTACGAAGTGGCGCACTCACATTAAAATGACCAGCAACATTCGAAGTTGTCCGTAGTAGGAGGATAGCCGAGACAGCGTATAAAGCACGTCTCTTTTAAATCACTATCATTAGGGCAATGTCGCGGCCCAGCAAACCAGCGCGCCATTACGCTCCGACCCTAGCACACACTATTTCTCACGTCTCACTACACGATACCTATTATATTCGTCGCAGTGGCATTCCATAAAAACATATTTTAGTCACTTACGTAACGCGTATGGTACCACAATAAAACGTACAAACGAAGCCACTGTTAACTGACCACCCATAGACTGTAACACGTTGCAATAAAGTTAGTTTTTTTAATGCGGGTAAATTACACCACATTTTTATGTTACATATATACATGCGTTTAGGTTAAAATCCTATTAAACCAGAATGATACGGAAGTCAAACTAGATGGCAAAATTGAGGGCACTTGCTGGGTGCTCCGGTGGTGGTTGAAGTGGTAAAGAAGCTGAGCCGGAAATCCAGAGGTACCGGGTTCGATTCCCGGTCTGGACCATAGATAGGCAAGTACCATTTATTTTCTCCGTGTACTTTGATTTCTTGTATCTACATTTATTTTATTTTGTATTTCTTGTATGTACATATGTAACGTTGCAATAAAGCGGACATTCGTTTACAAACGTACAGATAGCAGTGAGTTCGATTGTGTTAGCTATCTAACTATCAAAGCCGAGTACCTAATGATATTAAAACACCGATATTCAGTTGCCTAATTTTATTCCTCAAAAGTATTTAAAAAGTAGTGTAGCGTACGTAACGTTTCCGTGAATGTTCCTATACAGCTGGAAAGGCGGGCCTAAAAAGCTCTCGGCCGTTGCGAATCGAACAGAATTTCTTTAATGGCCGCCAGTGAAAAGAAACAAAACATCAGAAGTAAGTTAATTGACACTTAACTATCCTCCGTCTCCTTACACAATGTACCTACACCCTTTTTCTCCCGTTTGTTATTAGATCCTCTACATAATATTTTTCAAGTAGTTAGAGCTGGTAATGTCGAATACACAGAAATATATCGAAGAAGGAAATACACTCACGGACAATGAATTCGGGTCATTTTCTATATAATAGTTCATAGAAATGACCCGAATTCATTGTCCGTGGTTGTAGTTCGTCGATTTATATGAGAACGAAGCGTGTAACTTTTTCGCTTGGTGTTGGAAACCAAAAGTGTAATTTAGTGATGAAAAACATACATTTTCCATTTGTTTTGGTGGTATTTGAATAATTAATTATACCATTATTACCAGATATTCAAATCTGATAATAATATTGACAGCAACTTAAGTTAACGGCGTGCAAAGTAGGTCGTTGCCACTTCTTTTTAGCACGCGAGGTAAGTACATACACTTTTTCCTTTTACGTCGATGTATTTCTGTGGTCGAATATGACGACGAAGAAGATCCTAGACGTTGTAAATTAAAAACGTTTTGTAGAGCACCTTAGACCAGTGAGAATATAAAAACGAGATATCAGTGACTCAATTTAAATTCTAGTTTGCTGTGTTATGTTTCATGTTTTTAAACATCAAGCATGGGATCCATCCATCTAAAGGTGGATTTAGACCAAACGAATTCTAACACATTCTAACCCCACTCTACCAAATTCTTTGTGTACACACAAAGAATTTGGTAGAGTGGGGTTAGAATGTGTTAGAATTCGTTTGGTCGCTAAATCCACCTTAAGACAACACACTTTGTAAGAATACTAGTTACATGTTAAAATCTCACACCGGACCCAGCTTAAGCCTTTTACCCCTCTTATAGAGGTTTCTATTATTGATATAAGTATGTGTGTGTAAATTTCTTGTCATGTTTCCTTTCAACTGACCGATCTTCGTCTCAACACGTACCTATTTGTATATGTACATTTTGGGTATCGAACATAGCGCCACTATGTAAACGATAGAGGCAAATTTAAAAGGAAATTTATTATTGCGAGATTTTTTTTCCCTATTGCCAACTGAAATGTTTACATTTTGTTTTGTTCTACTTTCCAATGCATACATCAATGGTTATATTTATTTTATTCTATTGTTGAAACCTATTGTAATAGAGGTACAGTTGGCCGCAAAATTAGCTGGATACTTTAGTCCTGCGGCCCAATAGGTACTAAGTTGTCCGGCTACTTTTGAGGCTGATTGACTGTACCTACTTACTAGTGTTAAGGCTTTGATGTTTAGACATTATGTTTATGTCTAAACACCAAAGACCTTAATTTTTTACATTAGAAGAAAGATGCATAAGAGTTAGTAACTAGCCTTGAGGCTTTCCATTTTTGGAGAGATCACCACTCATTCTAATTACAAGAGCGAGAACCAGCTGTATCATTAATAAACTGGGCACTCAACGTTATTGTCATCCCAACATGGATTAACCGGCTCGGCTATAGAGATGCTGTCATGTGTACGTTGAGAGTTCTTCTCATGGCATGTGTTTGCAAAATCATGAACAATGAAAATTATTATTGATAACAATAGTTAAAGGTCTGCACGTACATAAGTGTAGAAATCAGTGGCGTGGCGTCCAAAGAACTCGATTCCCACCGGTTTGCCTAATATCAGGCATTTGACCACCTTATTCTAAAACTCTTACGGAAAATGTACGCTAAATAAATCTGCACCGGCTTGCCCAAGGATATCTTTTACGCCACGCCACTGGTAGAAATGTACCCATATGACATATCTTTGTACGTAATTTTATTTGTAGTCATTCTAATAGAGCTTTATATTTAATTAAATAATAAGTACGTATTAATATTTAATTTATTTTAACACGAGTAGTCTGTATTCGGCATATGTATATTATGAAGGTTTGAAGGTTATATAGGCTAGACGACAAAAAAAACTGTTCAGTTATTAAAAAATATAGTACACGTATTTTTTTCATTTGTTTGACCAACAAAAAAAACCGGTCAAGTGCGAGTCGGACTCGCGCACCGAGGGTTCCGTACAAACTCATAAGTAGATACGCGAATAGTTCAAGAAAAACTGTATGTCGATTTGTTTAGTAGAAGCAAATAAGTATATGTTATGATTTTTGCAAATTTCTAAAAAACAGTGCAAGTTAGGAAAACAGTTATATTTTCCCTGTAATATTTAGAACCTGACCTATTTAATAGCAAGGACCATTAAATCAAGAGGACTGTCATTCTCCATACAAAAAGCTGTTCCCCGAATTTACAACGCCATCTATGTATAAGCTTGGTAAAATAATTATAATATTATTTACAATTATTTAACTCTGCAAACGTCACACAGTATTTAAATTTATTTATTATTAGCTGTTTACGAACTAATTGTTACTATACTATGTTTCTTTGTTCAATTATAACATCGTTAAATGCTTAGTGTTTTAGCGCCATCTAGTTTTGCCCGGAAATCCCCTAGCGTAAAACATGCCATCGCTTAGTTTTGCTACTCGCCGCTAGGGATTTCAAGTTTTTGTAAATTTCTAAAAAAGTATTAAAGTTAGCAAGACCGTTCTATTTTTCCTGTAATATTCAGGTTGATATTTATAATTAGTAATTATGACAGATTTTTCTGATCAGTTCGGAGATAATAGGGGGGGAATGGTACATAAAAATGTATAAATCAAAAACTACTTATTTAAGAAAAAAAATAAAAATGGTATTTTAATCTACAAATTAAGCCCTTTCATTTGATACCCCACTCAATATAATAGCCCTACTTTCAATTTTCAAAGTCCCATTACGGAGCCTTTTAAAAAAAAAGGAAAAAAGGTACAAGATATTTTTTATGTCCAATAGGCTCGGGTTAGCTACTTTTAACACTATTCCAAATTTCAAGTCGATAGCATCAGTAGTTCCTGAGATATCTGGCTGTGACAGACGGACAGACAGACAGACAGACAGACAGACGGACAGACAGAGTCGCACCATAAGGGTTCCTTTTTTACCATTTTGGTACGGAACCCTAATTACGAGGGTACAGTGCTTAGAAGTCGCGAGTGACGTCACTCTTTGGTACAATTTTCACCTAGGAGTGACGTCACAAGCCCCCACTATACGGAAGTTTGATGGTCTATGCCTTACTCGATTTTTAATAATTTCATAAACCAAAAGGTACGTGTCCCATATTTTTCCATAATCTAACTGACGGACTAAATAGGTAGAATGATATATTTTTATCCCAGTCGTCATCCCTATTGTAATCTTGATTGTACCGTTTACTTGCTCGCTTCCATGCATTCGTTTACGCGTGTCGAAAAACAATACAGCCACCATATATGGTGGTGCCCGTGGAATGTCCACACTCATAGTAAATTATGATGTGATGCCTGAGTATTTACGTCCCGTAGTAACAAAAGTTACGTTGCGTAGGTGTAAAAGCCTCTACAAGTGGTATCTTACGTTCGGATCTCGATATCGATATTAAAATTTATCGACATAAATAGTCTCGATGTTGTCACATAAATGCTTATCAAATAACGAGGTTATTGATCTGGAAGAAGCGCGTTCAAAGATGTGAGTAAAAATATGTTTTGTCGCTACAGGAACGTGTAGAAGGGAAGGAACACTACAATAGCATAGGTAACATTGGATGTTATATTTAGGTATTCTTGTTTCCGGTCATTAGAGAAGCAAAATAGTTTACTCGCCTATTTACACATAATTATTGCTTATCAATCATCATTAGCCTATATACCTACATCCCACTGCTGGGCACAGGCCTGCTCTCATAGATGAGAGTGAATGGTCTGAAGTCCCCGCACTATCCCACTGCGGATTGGGAACTTATATAGGTACTCCTTTCAGTTTCGGGGATTTCTAACTTTACTGGCCTAGGTATGTAATGTTTACTATGAGTGTGCGCTGGAGTGTAACGTAACGACCAACGAGCCGCGCGATGTACCCTTGTTCGGAGTAAACTCACTCGATGTACCTACTCTACTCATAACCATCTCGTCCCGTTCGCGTATATTCGAATGATCAAAATGGAATTACTTCCAAATTTTTCTCCACAATATTTGCGTGTATTTGGAATACAGAATAACGTGCACATTCGAAACGTTCGCCCAGAATTGTAGCGGTTCGTGTTGGTGGTGTTGAGCGTGTTTATCGTGGGGCGCTGCAATCTGAGGGCGGACGCGCGGCCGGCCTCGCCAAATAACTTCCGTAGCCACGTGCCACTTTACCTACACCTAGGGCTGGACGTATTTGGGATTTGTTTTTCGATTAGTTACTCAAAATGTAATTTGTAGTTGGTATTTCAAATACGGACGTCAAGGTATTTTGTAATCTGGGGGCACGGCACCCCCGTCAAGTCAAGCAAAACAAAGGCATGGCCGTACGAGTACCATACTTTTCTCGAAGCCATTCAGGCCATTTTCAGCTTTCCGTAATTTTGTGCTGGCTAAAGCTAGAACCCTGAATTTTCAGGGATATATAGGACATTAGAAGACTTAAATATAATTCTCAATAACATTCAATTTGAACGTGTAGTTTAAGAACTGACTCACTGACTGACTGATGATCATCATAATTCTAAGGTACTTCTAGCAGACCCACAAGCTCCATAAACATAACTAGCTGTTCAGGCTAGGGTAAATAGGCAAGTCGGTGGAAATCGAGTTCTGTGGACACCCCCCCGGTACTAACTTGGTTTAACATTACATCTCAAAACTTTTTTTACATTCATAGCCTACATATTTCGACAAAAGTTATCATTCAGGGTGAGCGTATGCTATTCTGAATTACAAAATAATATCTTTTTTGGATATTATACTAACAGGAAAGAAATTATACGTTAAAATGTAAAAGGGACGTTTTATTATGCATCAAAAAGAATTCCAAATCGTCTTATTAAGTGTTGAGGATTGATACTTTCTTAAAGCATCAGTTTCACTTCACTTCTATCTTATCTTTCACTTCTATTTGAGTTAAATGAAGTCACGCAGCTGATATCTGCCTTTATTACCTACATATTAAAATAAAATAAAATAATTTATTTCTGTAAGTAGGCCCTCAAGGGCTCTTTTACCTGGATTTTATTGGCTGGATTTATAATTTTGACACCTACTTAGATGCTATATATCACAAAATAAATGAAATGATACCTTGTTAACTTTATTAAACTGCAACCCTGCAAAGTGATATTGACATGATACTCACTTAACTTACTTTCAAGTGTGCTAGGCTAGCTGACATTTATTCAAAAACTGTAAATGTATTTTAAATACCTACAAATGGGTAAAAGTTACTATTTTACATATAGGAATTAAAATTATTTTGTATTTCGTAATTTAAATAAATGTGACAAAGTATCTTGCAATTTAAATTTAACTAAATCAAAACATGTATTTTGCACAGCCCTGCCTACACCTCCAAGTCACGTACATATGAAACCAATCAACCAATAATACACCTAAAGTCCTTGAGTTAAGAGTTACATCGCGTCGTCTACGCTGGTGGTGCACGTCACTTTGTGTCACCTTGCTGTAATTACAACATCTAGGTACTCGACGTTATGTCTAACGTGAGATCTTTTGTCGAGACGCTTTGCTGAAAGTGCGAGGTTTTCTTTTTGTGTCGTTTAGCGAGAGAGGAATTTATGCAATTTTGTATGGCAAAGGACATTGTTGAGGAAACTATATAAGTATACGGTATGAAGTTATAAACTTTATGAAAGCTTTGTATTTAGTTAAATATATAGTAATACAATAACATATTGCTCCAATACGCAATATTTAATTTTGACAACTATACTGTGGCCCTGATTCACGAGCACTTTTTTCTTAACAATAATTATTAATTAGTACCGTCCCGCGACTTTGTCCGTATGATTTTCCGACTTTTTCCTACATGCATCATGCAAACTTTCCTTCCCCGTTTCAACTCTCCAGAGGTAAAACGTCAAAAAATATTTCTCAGGTCGGTTTACATTGTCTACCTTAGTCACGCACGGAACTATTTTCTATACATATAAATGTATGTTTGCTGTTATAATTTGTGCGTTAATTTCGCAATACTTACCTGGCACACGCTAATAAGAGAAGAGTACCTATTTCTTTGAAATTACCAGACAATGCGAACATAACAAACTTAGTTCAGAACTCCGCGCAAACAAAGCCTCTGTAGCCAATAAAAGGTTAAAAAATACATATATAAAAGATCTGCCTTCTAATTGGACTTATAACACGTTTAAGCTACGTTTGCACTCCAATTATATTCGCCATCATAGACACCAGGTGCAAATTTAGCTCAAACGGTTAGTGTCTTGGCGGGTTACGCGGTAAGTTAGGTTGGAGGCGGATCAGCGCAAGCGCGAGGCCACTCCGCGCGCCGCTGCCGCCGCGGCCGCTCCTGGCAATCGCGAGACGACGCTCCGCGTCGGAGCAAACTTATACACAACACGTTTATACTTACGATAACGTGGCTTACTTTAGGAACCTGCTAGAAAAAAATATCGATACTTGAGATTAACATCAGCGTCGTGTTGAAGTTCCTGTATTAAGTTTAGAAGTTCGGTAATTTTGTACAAATGCATTGCGAAAGTTGGTAACTCAGTAAACTTTATTCGTTGGTTTAGGGGTAGTTTGGTATCGCAAGTTGGTTGTAAAGGCATGTGCAGAATGTGAGGAGTCGCGATGCGCGCCGCGCCAGTCGCGCGATGAGGCCGCGCCGCCCGCTGCTCGCGCCGGCCCTTGCCTTCGCGCGGCTCCTACCGCTGGTCTTCACGCTCGTCCGAGCACAGTGAGTATACACCCTTAGGCGGATTCCACCAGGTTATAGGTGAACGCGGGCTTATTTTCCGCAGCTCGACGACAAACATGCGCCTATTTTGCGTTAGTGCGTTAAGGATGTGTATGATATCCATCAACAATGATTTTCATAGCTCATAAGCTCAGCAGCTTAATAGCGCTGATGGTAACGACAAAACTTAGCTATCTCATAGCTTACACATGGTAGAAATGCAGACTTATATAGCCAGAATGCAGCCTTATAATATGTCGAAAACCACTTAAGGGGTTCCCTTTATTTGGTATACGTTTTATTTGTCCGAATGTATTGTTAGCCCGAATTTTATTTCGCATAATTTTTCTCTAGCTTTAACGAAAAAATTTGCAAAATCTTTTACGTAAGCCACTTAAAACGTATTAGGTTAGCTTAGGTTAGGTTTCTTTTATAATTATTCTGAATAATAAACATTATGTTTAAATTAGTATACGGGCAAATAGAACATTTGGATAAATAAAATTATGCCAAAACAAGGTGAACCATGTCGAAAACCACTTAAGTTGTCGACATTTAGTCAGTTAATTTGGAGTTTTCTTTTTAAAAACGTAGAAATTCTATTAATTATCTTGGATATAAGCGACTTTGATAAGTAGGTATGGATCATATCCATTGGATATATCTACACTTGGCGTGAGCTTTTCCAATGTGGTGCGGTGGTGCCATATACTTTTTTGAGGACTTTGTTCATATGTTTGACCATATGTTAGGTTGCACTATGAGTTCAAAGTAAAATACAGTGAGTGTATCAGAAATAGTAGAGTCGGGCCTATACAACATATTACGTAGGTAATCGCGATTAAAGTACATAATATATTTTATTACGACAAAAAAATGAAATGTTCTACTAAGTTTGTAACCTCTCTATAAATTTAAAACCGACTTCACAAAAAAGAAGTGGTTGGAAGGTTCTCTAGTCGGTTTGTTTTTACCCGACTGCGGCGAAGCCCTAAGGAGGGTTATTTTACATTTTTGTTAAGTACTTCGGAACTCCGTCATTTATGACGCGACTTTTTTAATTGAAAGGGTTTTCGGATTATTAAAGTTTTTTTTAGAAAAGTTATGTCATAGAAAGCTTTTTTGTAGTTGCGATTTAATTACCTAAGCCCTATATTTTTCTACGAGGGTTTGTTATATACGTATCTAAGTTGCCGTTCACTAATAACGAACTTCCCGTTAGTTGTATAAAGCAGGTATGCCCGAGTTGGGAATATTCGGTGCCGCAAAGACATTCCACGCCCGTCGGCGAATGCCGCAACCCAACAATACAAGCTTTTACACTTTGCTACTTATACAAGGAGGAACCTATTGGCTAATTAATGAGCTGAGTGAAAAATGGTCCAAGCCATACTCACAAATAATAAACTGGATCAAAGTCAAAATACAAATATTAATCATCAGAGCGGTCTATATTAGAATTAGGGGAACGAGAAGAAGGATAGGAAGATTTGGACGCGAAGATGGCTGTGGAATACCCATCCCGAAGCACTAGATTTCTCTTCTTTTTACCATATAATTGTGTCACTATGTTAATTTGTATTATTTAACGTAATAAAATTGTACACAAATTAAAAATTATGAGGGAACAAACGAACATACAAACATACAAACATACAAATATACAAACATACAAACATACATACATATATACATACGGTGCTAAAATCATAACCCTCCTTTTTGCTTCGCCGTAGTCGGGTAATAAGTAATTATTTTACTGAAGTTTTAATTGGGCATGTATGATATTACTTATTTATGCCACACCTGGCCATAGAGTGCCAAAAGCCGCTTTCTGGCCAAGTGTAGACATAAAATGATGTACACAACACGGGAAGTAATAAGAAAGCCCTCGAGCGCATATTTACGTCTCTCGCTTGCAGCTCGGGCCGCAAACTTCTGCGATCTCGGCCTTTCTTTGTATTACCACCCTAGTTGTGTAATGTACTATTTCAATATTTTCAATGAACGTCTGAATCGTCAGAATTACACCCAAAGTTGCTACCTTGAACACTGACTCAGCATAAGGGCATAAATCGTCAATATTAAAAAAAAACACGTATCAGATACTAACTCCAGGTAAAAACGCAGTAAATGTATTATGAAGTTCGTATGTAACTTTTGACGTTTTTCTTTACGTTTCTCTTTCGTTTTTTTTTTTCGTTTTAGATACGAGTTTTTTTCAAAGTAGTGACGATATGTAGCGACTAAGTAGGTATGTGATATATTTATTTTAATACGTTTTTTACGTTCTGCACTCCTCACCATCATCATTCGGGAGACGTTCACAGTTAAACATAGGTCTGCCCGAGTGGAAATCTTTGTTCATATACCTAGAACGTCTCTTACCCAATGGTTGACTAGTAGAGTGTACCGTAAGGCATCAAGTCCGCTTATTGCATTTTTTATTTTTATGCAATGAAGAAATAAACGTCACAGTATTAAATAAACAAAAAAGATAAATCGTAACGGCCCCAAGAAAATAATTACATTTATTTCCAAAATCGCTAATAAATTGGCAATTAAATGTCAAATCCTCGGGCTAGCTGTCAGCAGTAACTGGTTTAGCCGTCACCTGGGTTAATTTAATATCAGATTGGGGAATCTCCATGCTAAACGGTAATTTCGCTCGCTGCCCGTGCCCACTAAGAGCTCTCCCTCCGGGGGTTAATTCAATTGCTGTGTTAATTTTTGTTATTCCTGTAATTATGGAAATGCATGTAAAATGTAATTCTGCTGCATATAATTACGCGATGTTTTTGGCTAAATTTTTTCAAACTGTTTTTCATACATTAACAGTCAACAGTCTACGTAATAAATTGGTACATTTTTATGGAATAAGTTTGTCAACTGTATGTGTATACTCGCATTTTAATACAATATAGAAGCAAACCACAATCACTATATAGTATAAAACATAGTCGCTTCCCGCTGTCTGTCCCTATGTATGCTTAGATCTTTAAAACTATGCAACGGATTTTGATGCGGTCTTTTTAGGGTTCCGTAGCCAAAATGGCAAAAACGGAACCCTTATAGTTTCGTCATTTCCGTCCGTCCGTCTGTCTGTCTGTCTGTCTGTCTGTCTGTCTGTCCGTATGTCACAGGCATTTTACTCAGAAACTACATGATGCATATTGATGAAATTTGGAATATAGGTGTCTTTTATGAGCCGCTACTTAGTTTGGTATATAAATAATTAAAATAAATATTTTTAGGGGGGGCACTCCATACATGTTAAAGACAGTAAAAAAATTTTTTTTCAGCAAATATCAACGTGTGGTACATAGTTTGACAGCTCTTTAAAAAACACTATAAGGTTCCTAAGTAATGTTTTTGATTAAGTGAATGTATTTGGAAATAATCGCTCCGAAAGTTGTGTAAATTGTGTCCCCCCCCCCCTCTATTTTCTAAACCGTGCGTCCGAAAAATATGAAAAAAATCACGAAGGTAACGCTTAATTAATACTTTCAAAGAAAATTATTTTCATCAAAATCGAATTAACCGTTTTTGAGTTATTGCCGATAAACTGCGCTTCTCAACAAAAGGACGTAATTGCTATGAAGATACGCTCTTTTGTTGTTGTACTTTTTTTACATCGTATTTTTTACCTTATAGTTTCGGCTATGGAACCCTACACTGAGCATGGTCCGACATGCTCTTGGCCAGTTTTTTAATAGATAGAGTAATTCAGGAGGAAGGTTTATATGTATAATAATATATGCATTTAGTATCAGCATTGCACCTGTGCGAAGCCGGGCGGGTCGCTAGTTAACTTATAAAAAGTTAAAAAAAAGTGCGTAATTTTTTCTATGAACAACCATTGCATCATATACTGGGTATAGGTAACTGTATTTTTGCTATTGCGCACTTTTCATAGAAAAGCTAATGTAATCGATCCATAGTTAGCGTATGTTTAACACTGTTCGTTCAGTGTAGGTATAGGTAGAAAGTGTGAAAGTCCACCAACAAGATACCGGAAGTGGCGATCAACCGTGTACACATACAGCATCTAAACAGCCACGACTACTCTGACAAAAGTGTACGACTAAGAAGAATTTTAGGTATACATCTCCACACCAAAAAAGGTTGGAACTTATGTATCCAAGTGGATATATACAAGTGTATACATTTTAGTAAGATGATCTTGACGAGATAAATTTTACTTAGGTGTTAAACGTATCTCATCTCTAGTCGAAACCGATGAACCTTAAGATCAGATATGTTTGATCGCGCAAGATGGTCTACACACACACACGACTATCGTTAGACGCCTGGAAGCGTTCACACCTCGATAGCATCGAATACTTTGATTCATTGGTGGTGTAAATCTTATGGATACAGAGGTACGTGGCTGAAGTGCGCCCGGATATAAACCGGAGCGATGAGGCATATGAGTTAATTAATTCTGAAAGGAAATTCCAAGAAACATTGAAACAAGTGTATGTATAGTCAATATTTAAATTGATAAAATTTAGAAATTAAATATTTAGTAGTTAGATGTTGCCATGTCTTAACAAGATTGTTAAATATTGCGGGACAAATCGATCTAGTTCCAAACTAAGCAATGCTTGTACTATGGATACTAGACTTGTACTAGATGACGATATACATATACATACATAAATAAATAAATACTTAAATATATAGAAAACACTCATGACTCAGGAACAAATACGCTCATCACTCTAATAAGTATTTGCCCTTGCAATAGGCTAAATTTTGTTTCTGATGTAAATGGATTCTACTATTTATAAGAAACAAATATATACCTATAACTACTACACTTGGATTACTATAACAGCCACTAATTGCGATCAAAAGTAGCCGACCGCACCGAGCGTTGAAAACGGCCCATACAAAACGGACGCACCTGTAACGCAATCTCTTGTCCTCGCTGTACTAAGCCTGTATTAAAAAATAGCATTTTGAGTACGAAAAAGTGCGTTTAAGCACATAGTTGTCATACATTTATTTTTCAGTGTTATTAAAGCATTCCGAAATTGACTTTAATTTTTCTTTAAGACGATAAAAAATATCGATTTTTTTTCAAACTTTGTGGTCTCATAACTTAATATTTTTATACATTTTTTGTTTATTTGTTCTGTGTTATGATCATTTAGTATTTTCCAATCCATGTGACTATATTATGTTGTAAAATTCAACATTAGTCAACATCCCCATTTACTTGTATTGTTATTGTATTGTATTATAACAAGGACCATTTGATAATATGTACCGTCTAGAATACCACGGTTCGCGGCGAATAAAGAAAATAAAACATACCTGTGTCTACCGCGCTTCTTTTGTTTGTAATCTTATTAGTTGCGTATAATTTGACCAGGGATTGGGGGGATACCTATGTTCGGCAGTGGACGTATCCAGGTTGTGATGATGATGATAATTTGATCACCGTCACCGCCTTTAGCGGTTTAGTTACGTATCCACTCACGTGTTTTTCGCAGCTATAGCTGCATATCAGCAACCTTATGTCAAGATAGCATAGAGTTGAACGCAAAATATCAAGCATGTGAGTGGGTATTCAGTGGTACCTAGATGGTACATTTTTGGATTGTTAAGCTGACAGGATTTAGGTAACCAAAACCCGTAGGTACAACCTGATTTATTATGAAAATCGGCCTATTTTCAACCGTAAATTTGTCGCTTGTTCTTATCAAAAAATGATATTTTATGTGCCCCCGAGCCGTAAGTAGCACTTACGATCCGATACGCAAACATAAACTCCTACTTCTTAAGATGTAGAAACCTGTCCCTACATACCACGGGCGGTAATAAAGAAAGCCCCATATTGTATATTCATTCCCACACCTACGGTTCGGTCCAACACCTGCGATCTTAGTATTATATTTATTTATTTTATGTCACACCTGGCCATAAAGTGGCTTTTTCCGCACGTTGCGCGTACGGAAAAAGCCGCTTTCTGGCCAAGTGTAGACATAAAATGATGTACACAATCTCCCGTGATACTAAACCCTTGCTTGCAGCTCGGGCCGCAAACTTCTGCGATCTCGGCCTTTCTTTATATTACCACCCTAGTTGTGTAATGTACTATTACTTCCCTAGTGTGTAATGTTCTATTACCACTCTAGGTGTGTAATGCTATTGACTTGTGGTTCAGAAACGAGCGCGCAGCGGCCGCGGCCGACCGGTTGGAGAACGTTACACACACCGTGTCGCGCATCCTCGACGGGTACGACATCCGACTTCGGCCCAACTTCGGAGGTAAATTAAATCCTATCCTATCCTACATGTTGTGTTTAGGCCAGTGAGTAATGGCTTGATACACACAGGAATGTTCTATACCTATCTCGGGAACATATGACGCACAAAGACTGTACAGTCAGTCCTCATATGTGAGAGAAGCTAGAGGGAGGTTAAGAGGTGGGAGCGAGCCAGAGAGAAGGAATAAAGATAAACAAACAATAGGGGATATGCATGATATTTTTTGGTTTAATAAAAACTCATTCATATCTAAGATTTATCTCTATCTCTTTCTAGCAAAACAATATAGTATGGAGTTTGTATGGCGGCCGTGTACCTACTATGACGTCCATATCGGATCTCTCCGTCAAATTGGTCTAATTAGTGCTTTAAAATGTTCATATCTTCCGTGTTTCTGGGTCGATTTTAATTTTATTTTCACTTCATGTCATCTTCTTTACGGTATTTTCATATTTTGTTAAGAGATGCGATACAAAAAATCATGCATATTTCCTATAAATATGAAGTTTATGACAATGTTGGATGTTTGTTACTAATTTATTAATACGGTAACGTTTTAATAGCTTGAATTGGGTTTTAATGGATTAAACAAGAGTAATATAAGTATAAGTGAGGGTATTTCAATAAAGAGTTCACTAGGGATAAATAGTAGTGGGAATGACGCACGTGAAACTACGGGTAAATGCTAATAAATTATAAAATAAAACACTCGTCACGTTGCGACGCAATGTTGTTAGGTATTTATCGCGCGACACTACGCTACAACCATAGTTTTATAGATTACAGCTACCGACCGATATCATACAAGCAAGCACCCAGTAAAGCGTTTGCCGGTGAGCGAGACATGTCCAGTGCGGCTCTCTGACGTTCAAACGAAACTATTTTTTTTTTGAAGAAGAAAGAAAATTACAAGGAATGTTGGTTGATTAGGGACAATTATGCCATTCGACTTCTGTCCAATTTCTGAGGTATGACTCAAACGTTTTGGCTCAATATCGTCAATTATGAAATTGGTCCGCAATCAATACAAACTTATAGGTAACTCTTCAGACGTTAACTCTAATAAAGTACCAATTTAATCACAATCAAGTTAGATTAGAGGTCAGAACAATGTGCTGCAACCACCTGAAACACTATAACGGCTGAAGCAATAAATGTCTCAGGTATTTTGAACGTTTTGTTTCACCAAACATTACTGTTTTACAGACAGGTGACTTCTACAATCGTAATCATAATCACATGAACATTTAATAACTTTATCTCCTATATAAATATACTAAACCGTGTGATAGATAGGTACTACTACTCACATATACTAAGTGGCAAAATGAGAAATCCGTACAAGGAGGAAGCGCGTAATCATATCGTCCTATATCCGCACTGCATGCCAAATACTACCGTTCAGCAAATAGCTACATGAGCTCGAAATGCACGTTACGAGCGAGGCAATCTCGCCTTAGAAATCGCGCATGTTATTGCGGGCCCCGAACCAAGGGGATTCAATATTGAATTTACTCCGGTAAACACGGTATGATTTGTCAGCGATCCGCCTGGATGCATCGTCTTGTCTTGTAGATGGCAAGTTCACTGCTGACTCTATTCTATTTTATTGCTTCGCAGGCGATCCGCTGTACGTCGGCATGGATTTAACTATCGCGAGCTTCGACGCGATATCCGAAGTGAATATGGTGAGTGAATTTTCTTGCAACATTATGAAATCGGATGTGTCCCGTTTTGTTATAGGTCTTATTGATTAACCAAGTATGTTAGATTTATCAGCGTATCTATTATTGATAAACAATCTGTGCAGATTATTAGGAAGTTAAGAATGCTTTTACCAATGTTTAACTATGTCCATAGTTATAGACATTGTAAAAGCATTCGTATCATATCTAAAAATAGCGTGGCGTCAAAAACATCCTTGGGCAAGCCCAAGCACAGTTGGGTTACATTTTCTTTAGGAACAGTAAAATAAGGTGCTCAAATGCATCAGTCAAACCGATGTGAACTGAGCTCTGTTGATGCCACGCATCTGATACCGTGTAAAGATTTTTTCATCACACTTGCTCGAAAATGGTGTCATTACACGTAGGTTTTGCGGGCCGTAAATGACCTGTTACGCCCTAGGGCGTAATGGTTTTCTTTTTAAATTTGAAACGCTGGTTCTGTTTTACTCTTATTTGTCATGTTCAAAGAACACGCCAACTTACTTTTTTAACTTTTATTACTTAAATATTTATTTAAAGAGAACTGTTATTGCAAATACATGTAAACACATATTTCTGTAACATTAATCAAATGTTTAAATAGTGTATTTCAGTATTTTGCAAATATAAAATCAACCATTTTAAGTCTTTACCGCTATGGTTTCCGAACGTGACTTGTCGTCTTGATATATGTCACTAATGTCACTGTCAGTTTTACAATTTTATTTAGGTTAAGTAAAGTTATTTTAATCAGATTTCCTCACAAGTGTGATGAAAAACATTGTGTGTGCCACGGGCGGTAAAGGAATTACAAACTCGTGTTATTAAAGCCCTCGGCTTCGCCTCGGCCTTGTAACAAACACTCGTTTGTAATTCCTTACTTACCGCCCTTGATACACAATGTACTATTTCACTTAACGACACAGATATTAACGACATTTTGGAATATCTTAAGTACTTACTTAAGCTAAATAGGTATCTTCAATCAACATAGCGGCGTCGACATATTTTCTCAATCTGAGTAGTACCGACCTAGTCCTAATCTATAAATCATTAACCTATATAAGCCAAGATTGATTGATATCATCGTTTGGAGCAAACATTATGAATATAACGTATCAGGTAACGTATGAGACCGCAGGCCGGAGGTGTGTGACAGCTTTTTGGTCACAAGGAGGACCTCGACTCTCAAGGCTCGTCCATCATAATTCATTAAGCTTTTAATAGCAGCGAAAAGAGAGCAAGGCTGCGGTCTCTTGACATAGTTCGAGGGTCGCTGGTGCCGGGGGCGGAGTGCTTCGCTGGCTCAGCCAATCGATGGCCGCCACTCGGCTGAGGTCACCGCCCACTCATACTACACTAAATGCAAATTTTATAACTCCACTACAGTAAACGGCCATAAAGAATGCACATCGGCAATCATCGTATTTCCGAATACAGACGAATGCTAATTTCCATGTACATCAATTATTAGATTAATCGTTCATCAGAATTTGAATTTAGAACTAAGTACTTTATTGTTGTTTTGTTTTGATTTCACGTGGAATATATAGAGCTGTAAAACACGATGTAATTATATTTAATTGTTGCTTGTTGGGGAAAAATAATATACATACATATATATATATACATATATTCACGCCCATATTCCTAAAAGGGGTTGACTGAGCATTGACTGATGAGAGGTTAACTGATGTTATACTAGTAGCATATTTAAATGTGGTTAAAGATCGACAAAAAGTGTAATATTGCGGTGACAAGTTGCTAGGCCATCGCCCCAAACACGGTTTAACCCTGTACCCTTAGTCGACTCATGCGACACCCCCGGGAAGAAAAGGTTGGTGTTATTCTAATCCGACACCACACGGGAAAAAAATTGTAGATAATTTTGCGTGACTGGCAAAGTAACGGCTTACCTTTTTTTCCTATAGATGCCATAGTACAAATAAAATTTTGTAAAAGTTTTAGCAACTCTATATTATATATTGACTTGGATATGCGACTGCACTCTCTCGCATTTGAACCACGACTGACAAAACAAACGTCATGGTGTGTGCGACACAGATATCGCTATACGAAGTCGAAATTAGCCGATTGCCTCTTTCCAAAGATCGATGTGCATTCTTTATGGCCGTTTACTGTACATGTAATAAAGTATGTAGAAGGTACGCTCCTGTCGATAAAAAATGAGCGGCCTTTACGCTAAACATGTAATTGTATCTCAAAACCGTATAGAAGTTGTAAAAGTTGTTGGATTTGCAATTTAAACAACATTATATATTTTTCACTTCTCATGCTCTTAAAATGTTAATTTAGTCTCTGTATAATTTTTTTTTAATTGACTTTGAAAACCCCTAAACAGCCAATCGGGGTGTTTGTGGTTGGAATATTGTCGCCATTTTTAGTGATTGTGTATAAACAATTTTTGGGTGTGAAAATAACCTAAAAAGACAACTGTGCAAAAATATAAAAAAAAACGATTTAATATAGTAATAATTATTAATTATTACAAATATAAATCAATTTAACTAGATTAGGGGTAACTTAATTTTATTTTGCATGATCCAATTAGTTTTAAAATAGGTAGTTTTCACGTTTGAACCTGTTGGCTAAAAATGCCAGCATTTAAAGCCTGAGTGACTTCACTAAGTAAAAAAAAAATAAAGAACCGCGGAAAAAAAATTCTTTGCTTTTTGAATGTTCATTAATCGTATTGAGGACAATATTTCAACAATTAATGTGTATAGTGCAACTTTATACCGAAAGTACGGAACAATAAATATTGTAATTATGTGTAATAGAACGTCGTTTTTTTCCTCGCATTCAAAGTGAAAAGTAGAGTGTTTAACGCGGGACTAAACAACCATAATGACACTCGATCTATAGTCACCCTCGCTACGCTCGGGTGGCTAAACACCTCGTATCATTATGGCTTGTTTTAGTCCCTAGTTGAACAATCTACTATATATCTGTTCTATTGAACGAATCATAAAGAGGCGCGGTGTAAAGGTTGAAAATTTGGTATTTTAGGAGAATAAAATAATTTCATGCCTAATGTTTGTTACGCATTGCGCCTGGTTTTTAAATCTGCTATAAGTATGGGCCAATTCTTGGTTCGCACAAAAGGTAGAGATATTTTTAACGCATATCTAGGTTTCTGTCACTGGAATCTTGAATTCCTCTCCGCCAATTATATGGTCCCAAAATAGCTGAAATACCTTTCTGAATTCATAATCCATTATTTAAACATAGAATACCTACTTGGACTGTATCACAGAAGTAGATAGATATCTACAGGGTGATTTGAAATTCGATGCATTCCTTGAAAGGGGTTATTCTCAGCTCATTTGCAATGATTTAACTCCAATCAATGGGGGGTCAAAACTCAATGGTTATCCAGTTATTTGAGTTTTAACTTTTTGTTTTAAAACCCGCCTTTCGATCTAAACCTGCTAATTGTGAAAAAACTACTTAGATTAGGAATGCAAAAAGCCATCCAAGTCAAAAATCTAATTTTTACGCGAAGTTTTATAACGTTATTTTAAGTAGGTAATGCCTTAAAGAATTACACAATTTTGAATAAAATCCAAAAACTTTTGACTTCCAATCCTTTTATTGGTCACATTTTGAAAGGTTTTATGGCACATTTTTTGCATTTTTTGTAATCAGACATTTATTGGCTATTTTTTTTTATCCTAATTTTAGTAGTTTCTTCACAATTAGCAGTTTTAGATCAAAAGGCGGGCTTAAAAAAAAGTTAAAACTCAAATAACTTGATAACCATTGAGTTTTGACCCCCGACTAGACTTAAATCATTGCAAATGGGCTTTCAAGGAATGCATCGAATTTCAAATCACCCTGTATAGTTAGAAGAAGGTCTACATATTTGCGTGTGTGATGTTTGTAATTCAGTATGTGACAATAGGTAAATATTAAAATTTTGACTGCTTCGTTACCCGTGTTACTACCCAGCTTACTATCAGTAGTAAGTGACACGGGTATTCTTTTGCCCGTGTTTAACTGCACTGGTAGTAAGACGGGTAGTTTTTATTTCCTCTGTTACTACTGCCCATTATTATGGTTCAATCTTCCTTTTTAGGGTTCCGTAGCCAAAATGGCAAAAACGGATCCCTTATAGTTTCGTCATGTGCGTCCGTCTGTCCGTATGTCACAGGCATTTTACTAAAAAACTACAGATTGAATGCGATTTTGAATAACGGTGTGGTCACTCCTTCACAAAAACATTTCGGCTGCTTGAATCCTAGACTTCGTTTTTTTAGGGTTCCGTACCGAATTGGTAAAAAGGAACTCTTATTGTGCGACTCTGTCTCTGTCCGTATGTCACAGCCAGATATCTCAGGAACTACCGATTTGCTATCGATTTGAAATTTGGAATAGTGTTAAAAGTAGCTAACCCGAGCTTATTGGACATAAAAAAAATCCTGTACCTTTTTCACTTTTTTTTAAATGGGACTTTGAAAATTGAAAGTAGATAAGGCTATTATATTGAGTGGGGTATCAAATGAAAGAGCTTAATTTGTAGATTCAAACACGGTTTTCATTTTTTTTCTTGCATAAGTAGTT
This sequence comes from Eudemis profundana, assembly GCA_947034925.1. Lineage (NCBI taxonomy): Eukaryota > Metazoa > Arthropoda > Insecta > Lepidoptera > Tortricidae > Eudemis > Eudemis profundana. The sequence continues at coordinate 16,413,114 of OX344800.1, forward strand.
CTTGATTTATGATGAAAAACGTTAAAAAAAATACCATTCCCCCCTATGATCTTCTAAGTCACTGAACAGAAAAACCTGTAATAATTACCAATTGTTAATGACGTCCTAAATATTATAGGAAAATATAACGGTTTTCCTAACTTGCACCGTTTTTTAGAAATTTGCAAAAAGCGTAACACATACTTATTTGCTCCTACTAAACTAATCGCCATACAGTTTTTCTCCCCCGGTGCGCGAGTCCGACTCGCATTTGACCGGTTTTTTTAAATAATAGAAGCATGGAAATCGATTTCTGTTTCAGGACTACACAATAACCCTGTACTTGAACCAGTACTGGAAAGACGAGAGATTAGGCTTCGGGTTGCAGGACGAGGTGCTCACGTTATCGGGGGACTTCGCCGACAAGATTTGGGTGCCTGACACGTTTTTTGCTAATGATAAAAATAGGTAAGACATAGTCGTCTCAGTAGCAAATTCCCTTATTTTCGTACGCTGTAGGTAAAATACATACATATAATACCATAACCGTACTCTTCTCTTTTTTGCCGGATTTATGTAAGAGCGCAATAAATTCTTCATTTTTCAGATCTGGTAATCTTGGCTAGAGTTGGGTGTTCGCTTTTCGAGTTCTTTAGTCGTTTAATAGTTACGAGTATTAAGAAAGCAGTCTACTACTTAGCATTCCTCTTGCGACCTCTGCGCTCAAGTATCAAATGGTAAATAATACCTAACAAAAGCTATTGAGAGTTAATCAATTGAACATGCCGCTTTGAGATATACATACTGTCCCAAAACTCAACGATAAGCCGGCACCAGAGGATGGAGCTACTTATGATTAGTCGAGAAAAAATAAGGAAAAAAATATATATCTCAATTATTTTTTCTCGACTAATCATAAGTAGCTCCATCCTCTGGTGCCGGCTTATCGTTGAGTTTTGGGACACGTTGTATATTTAGTAACTTGCTTTAAAATCGAAGTCACCAGCAAATGCGGAAATGTTGTAACAAGTATAGAAAATGAATGAATGAAGAAAGAATATTTAATTCAGACACAGGCCCCTTACCTATTTCGAAATTTTGCCTTCTCAGGATAATAATCTTTGATGAGGATATTATAAGTAATTTTTATTTAGGAAATGGAGTTTAAATATAATACCGATCGTGTTAGTCTTAATGAGACTAACACGATCATTATTATATTTAATCAAATCGTAAACTGACAAAATTACTAATTAGAACAAAAACAAAAGTTCTAAATTATAAATTTTTTTTTTTTTTTCGCAAGTGTGTTGAAAAACATCGTATGACGCTCGTGGGCACTGATAACTTATAAAAAAAACAATTTTCTTTCGAAGTTTCTTGTTTGTAACAAATCATCGATTGTTATGTTTGAGGTGACTATTCTGGTTAAAATAGGGCCCAATGCAAACTACATTGGCTCAGAGTCCCAAAGACGATGACCTATAATGCGTGGCATTCGTTTCAGTTTCCTCCACGACGTGACCGAGCGCAACAAGCTGGTGCGACTGGGCGGCGACGGCAGCATCACGTATGGCATGCGCTTCACCGCGACGCTCGCCTGCATGATGGACCTCCACTACTACCCGCTCGACTCGCAGAACTGCACCGTCGAGATTGAAAGCTGTGTGACTCTTACACTTGTAACTCGTGGCCGCTCATCGCTTCGTGCATCCAGCCTGATTAGATAGCGCCATTTACCGCTTATTTGGATCGCTACATCAGACTTAAACGGGCCACCCGTGCTCCTAAAACAAACGTGTCGCAGCGTTTCTATATCGATAATCGTAATACTTAACTAAGGCGAACTACCGTGTAGGCCACATGACTTTTTGTTAAAATGCCATTTCCGAATATCTTTAGGTATTTTGCTGGAGTAAACGCAATATAACGGATACTAACTTATCTATGATCACTGGCGTATGTGGCTCGTGAGCTTAAGTTATAAACTTAAACCTTGAGAAAGTTCGGTCTTGGAGTGCCTCTGGTACCATCTCTTTTGTAGTTTACTAAAATAATTTCGTGGCCCTTAAAATTACATTTAACTCTATGAGTTCTTCTTGATCCCGCCATGCCTATTTTTGACATTGCTGCATTACGTTCTTATGATATAATTCTTATGTTTTAGCGTAGGTTCTACTGGTCGCTTCTAAGAAAAGCAAAACTATCGTAGTCGCACTCTAGAGATCGTTAGAGGCTACCTTCATGTTCATATGTCGATCGACTGCTTAATATGGACTAATATAATCTTCAGCTGATTAATTCAGTAGGTATTCCATACACAACATGGCTAAAGCATGTCTGTGGATTTGATCCCTTTGTTAAAACTGACGAAGGTGACATGTTTTCAGTAGATCTTCGAGACATTGATTTTTTAATTCCAATTGGCCTTGCATGGCTTAGATCAGTGCTATATTCATAGGTTTCATTACTGAGAAATTAATTAATATTCAACATTCGAGTTCGTGAGTTAGGAACATTTTTTTAATTTATTTTCGCAAACCAACAACCTTTAGTTTCGCTACCCTACCTAAAGACGTCATTTGCTAACTAAATTCATACGACGCATTTACCACGACTTGATATAACGTGTAACTTTCATAGTTTTGTATTAAATATTCTTTAATAAATAAAAAATCGAACGACAAAATCTAAGGATTGTTTCCATTGTAAATTAACAAGGAATATGAATAGGGTAATATAGGAAACTAGGTATTCCAAGTCTTAAGGTGACCTTCTATATGAAGTATTTTCTGAAGCTATATGTACTGTGCGAATTATCCAATAAAAGACAATTTTCAATATTTGAATGAATATGAAAGAATGTAAAGCTAGTGACATCCTAATTCCTTCGCACGCGTAGAGTTAGACGCAAGTAGGTAAGCGCCTAATAATCACCGTAGGGGAGTCGCATGACTTTGCCTACACCGTATTGCCAAACCGCTCAGATACTTGATATTTTTGGGTCATCTTCTGACTAACATGTTGCTGTCAGCATGCTAACATATCTTTCATGCTACAGATGGGTACACGGTGTCAGACGTGGTGATGTACTGGAAGGAGACGCCCGTGCGAGGAGTCGAGGACGCGGAGTTGCCTCAGTTCACGATACTGGGACACGAGACTAATGATAGAATAGTAAGTTATACCTACAGATATGCAAGTTTGCAAAGTTTTCAAAAGGCTGGGAGAGTTCTCGGAAATTTCTAGAAACTTTAGAAATCATTAAGGGTTACGGAAATTTTGAGCAATTGCCAACTTTTTTCCTACAATAAACTTCAAGACACATTGTTTCTAAAAACTATCATTCACTATAACTCAATCTATGTAAGGTAGTTGCCTAATGTCTAACGCTAAACCTATTCTAACATGTCAATTTAATTTCAACTCATTATGCTTTTGACAAGGTTTGATTTAAGTAGCAAAGTTTGAACGCCAGTAATTATGATAGCACAATGAAAAAATATTTTAAATTTGGCCATTGTAAAATTAATATAGGTAATTTTCAGTCGTTTTGTGTTCATAGACTTCCCGCTTATTCAGAGCATTATCGTAGCGCTGAATGTTGAAATGTTTGAACTAACCAAATTGAAGCGCAACGTCCAACATTGATTGTTAGATGGAATGCTCAGTGATGCGACGTTGCAGGAGAAGTTAGCGACGGGCGTGTACCAGCGACTATCGCTGAGTTTCAAACTGCGGAGGAACATTGGCTACTTCGTGTTCCAAACTTACTTACCGTGCATCCTCATCGTGATGCTCTCGTGGGTATCGTTCTGGATAAATCACGAGGCTACGTCGGCGAGAGTTGCGTTAGGTGAGTTGTAGTTTGTGTTAGTCTTGTAAACGCTACGTCACGACACAATTGTTCAGTCATGCAATTGTAACACCAATCGCAAAGTTTACTTCAAATTCATACGTCATGCAGAATGCATTTGCTTATTTTATAAGTCTGTTTTCTTAACAAAATAGTATTATATTGAAATAAAAACCGGTCAAGTCCGAGTCGGACTCGCGCACCGAGGGTTCCGTTGAAACTTATAAGTAGACCAACCTTACGACTAACACCAACCTTGCCTTAAACCCACTTTAGCCCTATTAAACCAGGAAAAATCTTAACAGCGCGATGCAGCGTATGCTACAGCGACATCTATTGATACTAAATAGCGCGTAAATTTTACTTGTAATTTAAATTTAAACGTTACTTTTTGTTATTGGCTGATTGAAATAATTGTTTGTCAACTAAGTTCTCATGTATCATTTTTCATGAAGGAATCATGTTTTGAAGCACACTTCTGTGTATTAAATTAATATTGTTGCCACAAGCTACCTTATTTTAGAACTGTGTCCCTAGATAGCGCTAGTGGTATTTCATTTTTATGGTATTTACTAGTGTCAAATTTCCTAACATACTCCTATTATAGAGTTTTTAATAATTATTTCATCACACTTGCTCGTAAAGGGTGTTATAACACGCGCGCTTATAGACCAACTCGAGCCGATTTACCCCCCGTGGGTTACAAATATCTATAACTCCCACGGGAGGAAAAACTGTATGAAAATCTATAACTCCCTCGGGAGTTATGAGTTTAGTTTTAAAAGTCGTACGTCATTTCAGACTAAGGAGGTTTCGAATCAGCCAAGGCTATTTCACATCTTCAAAACTTGGCTACAAAACCAATTTTAGTGTAAATAAAACTTATATGGTATATTTTACTATTATTTCCGTAGTTTTTGCGATTATTTTAATGCAATTAAATTAATTTAGTTTAAAATTTTATTTTGAAAATCGGTACAATCTGGCGACATTGCCTGTCAAGTTTAAAAACTAAACGCAGTTCTTAGCATTATCTGTGGAAGACTATATTGAAAAAGTTGACAGTTGAAGTTGTCTCTTAGCGGGTGCGTTTAGTTTATTTCATTTTTATGTTTTATTTTTTTTTCCTCGCAAATGTGATGAAAAACATTGTGTGTATCACGGGCAGTAAGAAGATTACAAACTCGAGTCATTAAAAGCCCTCCGCCTACGGCGTCGGGCTTCTAAAAGACTCTCGTTAGTAATCCCCTTCTTACTACCCTCGGTGCACAATGTACTATTGTTACTTTATGTTTTTTTCCCGATTCCCGATGAGTGATCATTGTATTTAATAGACATTTTTTATGTAATCTTAAATAAACCATCGCTTAGTTTTGCTACTCTCCGCTAGATGGCTCTCGTAGGGAGGGTAGAAGTAGTATGTTAAGATTTTTGTAAATTTTTAAAAAAGTATTTAAGTTAGGAAGAGAAAATATAACGGTCTTCCTAATAATAATCCTAATAAGTAGATACATGAATAGTTCAAGAAAAACTGTATGGCGATTAGTTTAGTAAGAGCAAATAAGTATGTGTTATGATTTTTGCAAATTTCTCAAAAACGGTGCAAGTGAGGAAAACCGTTATATTTTTCCTGTAATATTTAGGACGACATTAATAATTGGTAATTATGACATATTTTTCTGATCAGTAACTTCGGAGATAATAGGGGGGGAATTGTATTTTTTTTAACTTTTTTCTAAATAAATCGAAAACTATTTATTTAAGAAAAAAAATAAAAACGGTATTTTAATCTAGAAATTAAGTTCTTTCATTTGATACCCCACTCGATATATTAGCCTTACTTTCAATTTTCAAAATCCCATTACGGAGCCCTTTAAAAAAAAAAGTAAAAAAGGTACAAGATTTTTTTTTATGTCCAATAAGCTCGGGTTAGCTACTTTTAACACTATTCCAAATTTCAAACCGATAGCAGCAGTAGTTCCTGAGATATCTGGCTGTGACAGACGGACAGACAGACAGAGTCGCACCATAAGGGTTCCTTTTTTACCATTTTGGTACGGAACCCTAAAAACGGATCACTCACGTTATACAAAAGACGTTAGACGTTATACATCCACTCGACATGTTCCGGGAGCATTCGGCATTCCTTTAATCATGTGTAGTCATTTGTATAACGTGAGTGATCCGTTTTTATTTCAATATGTGTGAGTCTCACGGTGGTTTTCTAAGTAAAACAGTTTTATTACTAGGTACAGTTTTTTTTCCAGTGCCTGTAGGTAGTGCTTCGAACTTGATTTGAGCCGACCTGATCATTATAAAGATCTTTTAACTTCTAAATAAATAAAATTAGCTAAATAACTAGAATCCTTCCCAACCAGCTCTATGGTCTGTCTCCTCTCATGACTTGGAATGTCTACTGCACAGAAAAGTTGACCAAGCCTCTAACTACAGGTATAACAACGGTGCTCACGATGACCACCATAAGCACGGGCGTGCGCTCCAGCCTCCCGCGCATCTCGTACGTGAAGGCTATAGACATCTACCTGGTCATGTGCTTCGTGTTCGTCTTCGCGGCTCTGTTAGAGTACGCGGCAGTCAACTACACGTACTGGGGCGCTAGGGCTCGGAAGAGGGCGAAGTTAAAGAAAGGCGACCAGATGTCTACTAGCACCAGTGTCGAGAAAGACTTGAAATGTTCCGGGGGTAAGATAATCTCAGTGATTATAATCTATTGTCTTCTATCCTCCTAAGATTCATTCAGGGCTACCAATATTTCCGTAGTCTTGTGATGCGTGTCTGTCTTGCTCTGCTTCTCTGCGCGGCTCTGTTACAGTACGATGTACATGTACTAGGGCGCCAAGGTTCGCAAGAACGCAAAGTTTAAGGAAAGGTAACCAGGTGTCCACCAGCACCAGTGTCGAGTAAGACTTGAAATATTCCACAGGTAAATCAATGTAAGTGACTAACAAAATATCCGCCTGGTCATGTATCTCTTGTTTGTATTTTTAATGACCATGTATGCGGCATAATTGGAGTAAGGTGCTTTGGGGTAATTTCGAACGTGGGGTCATTTTGAAAATTAGCTATTTCTACTAAATCATGCAAGATTTTTAAAGTGTGCAATTAGTTAAAGCACTATGGACACGTCTAGTACCGTGTTAGCATGTCATAGTAAATGTATGTTGCGTGGATTACGAGATATCCTTAAATTTCGGAATTACCCCACGTTCGAAATTAGGTACCCCAAAGCACTATATAACGTATGGATCGTACCCCAGTGCCAGGGTTTGTAAGAAAATCAAGAGAAAGCCGAATAAAATTTCAATCAGCATGAATCTCGCATTAAATAAGACTTGAGAGGTCAAGGAAGAATTCCGCAAAAACAAAAAGGGATCGAGGGCTTTCTTTATTACCTCCCGTGTTGTGTATATCATTTTATGCCACACCTGGCTCGGGCCGCAAACATCTGCGATATCGGCCTTTCTTTATATTACCACCCTAGTTGTGTAATATACTATTATGTCTACACCTGGCTAGAAACAGGCTTTTTTTGTACACGTAGCGTGCGGTAAAAGCCACTTTATGGCCACGTGTGGCATAAAAAATATTATTTGGTAAGCCGGCGCTATTATCATATAAGTAGGTAATAGCATCTCAAATCCTAAATAAACCTAGTTCAAGATGCAGAGTGTTTTAAACAACGCATTCTGATAGTATCGGGTTCTTTGGTCGCCACGCCACTGTGGTATATTCTGACAAGCAGCTATTCAAGAATTAAAAAAAATGTGATCCGAATATTATTAATAGTACAGACAAATGCAGAAAAAAGTAACCTCCTTGCCATAATATGGATGTACGACGGGTTCCTGTTCTGTGCAGTTGACCGTATCTTTACCCGCAGGCTCCCGCTCTCCAGAAGAGATCATAGCGCTCCGGGAATGCACGAGCTCCGCGGGCCGGGTGTCCCCGCTGCTCGGGCTCCGCTCCAAGCCGCTGCCGGCCGCCGCGGGCGCGCCGCCCTCGCTGCGCCTGCAGCGCGACCACACGCACCTGCGCTACCGCACCCGCCCGCATTCTAGGAATTCTAAAAGTTATTATGAACAAGTATTCGTATCATCACATTTTTTTTATTACTTATCAACGATTTAATAGTACATTACTTACACAACTAGGGTGGTAAAACAAAGAAAGGCCGAGATCGCAGATGTTTGCGACCCGAGCTGCAAGCGAGGGACGTAAATATGCGATCGAGGGCTTTCTTTATTACCTCCTTTGTTGTGTACATTATTTTATGTCTACACTTGGCCAGAAAGCGACTTTTTCCGTACGCGTAGCGTGCGGTAAAAGCCACTTTATGGCCAGGTGTGGCATAAATTCTATGACTGATCTGAGATTGACCTCAGTAGCGCCCGATGGTAACTACGACTGCCTATTAGGAAGCCAAAGATGTAGCTCGCTGGTTCAGTAATCCTAAGATATATTTCAATTCATGAATGGGTCGTTCTCAAAAAAATGTCCATAGTTAGGGCTTTATTCAACTAAGTGTTAACTTATTCCTTTGTGTAACGAAAATTACACAAAATAACAAGATTAACATTTTGTTTAATTAAGGCCTAAATACGGACATATTTTTTCAGCACGACCCGAATCGCAATTAATAATTAATAATATTAATAATTAATTAATTTATTATATATGTATAAGGCGTATGACAGAGAATATCCAATAGGCTTTCAGCCTGGTTTCAGATCATTCTGAACTGAACAAAAGTCAAAATTACCTTAAAGATATAAAAAAAATCCTAATTCATCTACTACACTTACTCAGTTTTTTCGTCCTGAATTACCAAATTTTTTCCGCCCCTGATGCAAGATTTTCCCAGATGTGTGATGGGTTCGGTTTCACAATGTCTGGAGGCACGGCAGTGCCGCCGTCAAGTACAGCTAAATCTTTCAGGAATCAATATATCAAACACAATAAGTTCAGTCAGACAGATTATAATAAGAAAACTTTTCTTGCTATATTTCTGGAAACACACTCTTTATAAGTTGTTTTTTGATGGGGTTAATTTGTACATAAGGTAATATAAGCGCGTTGTTTCAGACGGTTCAACCGGTAAGCCAAAGATGATCCACGCGCTGCGGCGCGGCGCGTCCGTCATCAAAGCTTCCATGCCCAAGATCCGAGACGTCAACGTCATCGACACCTACTCTCGCGTCATCTTCCCTGTCTGCTTCCTGGTCTTCAACGCCGTCTACTGGGTCTTCTATATCTTTGATTAAACAAAACCACAGGAGTAAATTTTCAAAGGCTTTTTTCCGTTTGGTGGCATATCTAAAAAGATCTTCGTGTAAGAAGACTTAACACCGAATTTAGAAGTAATGGGAAATATAAGTCCGTTTGGAATGATACTTCTCTAGTATTTTGGAACCAAATCGACCCCAGTGCTTGACCAACCAAGACCAATTCGCTGCATGCGACATTCCTATACTTAGGTCTGTGTGTATTTACGTAATTCCTAATTCATTTTCTCATGACCATTATTAGTTTTACATACTGTTTAGATTCGAGGGCCAGTCGACACGGGGAGTCCTAGTGAAAAATAGTCACGAATTTGTGGGTCAAGTCTGTGGGTCAGTGGGAAACATTGGACACGCAGTACTGAAGATTCCTTAGTTTATTTTAGGTATCGTGTTTTATTATTCCCAGATCAGTAAGACGACAGATTCAGTTTTAAATATTCTTATTTTATGAAACCTGTATCTTTTATGATGTGGAATAAATAAAACACATCAGTTGTTAATGCACGAAACATTAGTAGTGTACATCCTATCAAAATATACAAATATATAAATTGTCATTTTACGTAACAATTTCTAGTAACCCATGTGAACATTATTTTTATCAGTGGATTTGCGACCTGTTCAGTAGTCTCGAGGTATGTAGTTTATAGAATAGCATGCCATAGCTGAACTACTGAAACTGCCAATATTGTAAGTCTGAAGGTACAGTCAGTAGCAAATACAGTAGATTAGACTGGAAAAAGCTCAAGAAGAGAGGAAGAACCTGTCTTAGTTGATATATTTTTGAATTCGTTGCTGTATAGATATATTTGCTGCTGACTGTATCTATAGAGTAAGAAAAGGAACACTAACAGTCTGCAATTGAATGAGTATGAGGAGCATTCCATGAAAACATCAACTTTTTGTCCCTTACGAAACGCTATGGCAGCTACCCTAATAAAACGTATTAGTTGCTAAGAAACACTACCAATCTTATAGCCGAGTTATGATATTACAATGCTGATAATTAGCTTCCTGAATTTATTTCTCGGAAGTATGAAAACGGTGGTGTCCCTTATTAAATATTTTCATGGAATGCTCCATGCATTAATAGATCTTCATCTGTTATTTTATGGAATAGATAGAAACATTCAAATTACTTTTTTTCTGACGAGTATAGAGAGCACCAAGAGTGAGTCATTTTAGATTTGAGCCCTCGAGGCATTTTGACGTGTCAAATTAGTAAAAGTGGCAAGTTACTGAAAGGCAAGAACTTTTGATGCTTTTTATGCCGCTATTATTTAAATATGGATCTCGTGCCCACCAGCCAAGGGCTTCCCTCAGACAATAATTCTGTTGAAAGGAGATAAAGTGCTGTTTATAATTGCGGTTGTACTGAGTAAGGGTCGCCCTTCATCTATCGGCGCGGAATCGGCTTAAGGCGGTCAAAAAAAGCTTTATATCAACGCAATAAGTGTAAAAAAGACGTAGTTCGAATCGGTTCAGCTTTATTTAACCGGCTTTACTGATTTCGCGTCCATACCTAAATGTAGGAAGAGCTTAAAAAGTGAAATTATGCAATGTAACATCTGAATTTTGTAAGTATTTTGTAGGAACTACATAATCAGGGTCAGCAGAATTACTGTCGGGATTTACTGAAAAAACACCTTGATTAAGGCGCCAGTATTATAGCACATTTTATATCTTTTTATTTTCTATTTCACTTAGTTCAATGAGGGTTCTACGGTTTACAAATGACTTATTCCGATTATCCAACCTAAAACAGCCAATCTAGTATAGGTGTATACTCGGAAACGCGTGTCCGAGTATCTACCCTGAACGGGTTAGAATTCACTTTTCTTCACGACGTTAGAATTCACTTCAAATGGGTATAAAACAAGATCCAGCGTGCAGGTTCTGCCAAGAGTCAGAGGAGACTGCCATGCACATCCTTGGCTCATGCGGACCACTCGTGCGCAAACGCAGTATCCATCTAGGCCGACACATTTTGTTTCCGGATGAGATACAACTACTCACTGCCCAAAGAATCTGGAATTTCCTAGACTCAACGGGCTTCTGCAGTGAAATATAACAAAAGGGCTGCCACAATAGATCAGCAATGGTCGAAGCGGGGTAAAAGGCCCAAAACCTACTACAATAATAATAATTCTTCTTCCGATTTTTTGCCCCAAGTACAGTCGGGTGAATTTTAAGAACAAATTCGTCACTGGTGACGAAAGCGAACTAAACATATTTTTTTTAAAGTGTCTTGGTGGATCATTTGGATACCCAATAATCCGATTACACGCGTTTCCGAGTATCCACCTTAGGGTGGTTGTTTTAGGGTGGATAAACGGAATAAGTGTTACGAACTCTATCAAGTGTTAACTAATAAGCAATAATAAAGTTAAATGTTATTATTTCTATGAAACAACTATTGTTAATACCTAACTATGTAAGTCTTGAAAGCTCTACCTGCCAAACTTCCTTTCTGATATTAATCCATTAAGTAGAATATCAAAATGTGGAACATAGATAGGTTATGTTCGTTGTAAATAATTACATTTATAGTATGACCTTGTCTTAGATGACGAATTAGTAGTTTTATTGATGTTTATAGAAAGATATTGCAAAACGAATAGTTTATGATAATGATAAGTAAACGTTGCATTATAAAGTTTATTATCAAAGTGTTTTATTTAAATGACCTTTCACCGTATCATACCGATAATACTTACATATAAATTATTAAGAAAATTTGCATAAACAAGCTTATCGATACATCATGCAAATATAATATTTTATTTTTTATAATGAATGGGACTCTTCAATAAGCATGTTGGCAGTGATCGGGTCTACGAAGGAGCAAGCGTACCCAAAAGTTGCCTAAGTATACATTCTAGTCTTAAATGTACATAGTGGTTCTATTTTCTTGCTAACCAAGTGTCATACTTTCTGTCGGTCACATGGTATCGTACCGAATTCAAAATAGCATCAAAAAATGTACTCAATTGTACGTTATTAAATATCATTTTATTTCGGACACTGGGCCCATAATGTTTTAGTAACAATTATCTTAAATTCTAATTTTTTTTTTTATTTTTTATTTTTATTTATTTTTTATTTTATTTATTTTATTTATTTTATTTATTTGGGACATCAACAGCATTACAATTCAGAAATATACAGAGACAATTATTAAAACACAAAGCCAATTACAGATGTCCACTAAGGAACTGTTAGTGGAACCAAAAGCACATGAAAAATATGTATATTAATCTTTAACTCTTAATAAGACACAAGCATTGAGAGTGTTACAGAAGAAATAAAGACCAACAAGTGAAATAGAAAGGCAAACTATGAACGGGGCTCACTCCACACGCATGTTATGTGTTGTGTGTGTGTGTGTGTGTATGTGTGTGTGTGTGTGTGTGTATTTGTGTATGTGTCTGTATGTAAGTGTCCAGTTTGTACAAGCATGAGTATAAGTTGAAAGTGCACAGAATGTGCAGGTACCTACAACCCCCCTTGCATAATAAACGATTGTATCCGGTTTTTTAAGGCAGGTTTGGAGTAATTAAATAAGTCTAGAGTATTAAGTTTTGTGTTGTACTCCCTTAACATCCGAAGCAACGGAGAGTTTTGAGCGTATCTAGTGTGAACCTTGGGTACGCTAAAAAGGCATCGTTCAGAGTGACGAGTTCTTACTTTTGGTACGAAAAATCCAATTTCTGCAAGGAGCGCGGTACTGTCAATGCGACCAGACAGAATGTCGTGTAGTACAGAAATGTCAAGCAGAAGACGTCGATCCTCCAGACTCAGCAAGTGATGACGTTTGCATCTCAAATTGTAGGTAGCGTCCCATTTTTTGACACGATAATTCAAATGACGCACAAAAGAACGCTGAATTTTTTCAATTTTTTCTTTGTGTGTTATGTACTGGGGTGACCAGATGCAGCTAGCATATTCAAGTATGCTTCTGACATACGCGAAATATACAACCTTAATGCAAGAGGCATCCTGAAAGTCACCACAGACTCTATAAACAAAACCCAAGTTCTTGTAAGCGCGATTAACTATGTTGTCGACGTGTTGCTCAAAAGTTAACTTGTCATCAAGAGTCACACCCAGGTCCCTTATCGAGTTTACGCGTTGAATAACCTCACCCCCTATATTATACTGGTATTTGATTGGAGTTCGACTTCGCGTGAAAGAGATCTGAACACATTTATCTACATTGACATTAATTCTGTTAACACTATAATATTCTGATAAACGATCCAGATCATCCTGCAACTTCTTACAATCGTCCTCTCGGCTGACATCCACAAAAACTTTCTTATCATCAGCGTACATAAGAAAGTTTGAGTAATAAAAAACAGTATAAATATCGTATAAATATGCATTGTAGAGGAGAGGACCCAGGTGTGACCCCTGAGGAACTCCAGAGGGGACGTCTACAAAGTCAGATCTACAGCCACCGACTACGACTGCCTGTCTACGGTTAACGACGTAAGATGAAATCCATCGAAATATATCGCCACGAATTCCTAGCCAGTAGAGTTTGCGAAGCAGAATGACGTGATCTACGCGGTCGAAAGCCTTTTCGAAATCCGTGTATATCACGTCCACCTGCCTTCCCTTTTCCATCTTCCGAAGGACAAAATTAGTAAATTCTATGAGATTAGAAATCGTAGACCGCCCCTTCAAGAAACCATGCTGTTGAGGAGGAATACCTTTATTTAGGACGTTGTAGATGTTAGTCAAAATAATTTTTTCAAAGGTTTTGCCAAATTGATTCAAAATAGAAATAGGACGATAGTTGATTATTTTAGTTTTAGGACCCTTTTTGTAGACAGGTACAATTAGGGCCTCTTTCCACTTTAATGGGAATAGTCCATCTGCCAAAGAACGGTTAAAAAGCAAAGAGAGAGGTAAAGCTAAACTAGACGCACATTCTTTGATAAAAAACGGTGGAATCCCATCACTGCCCGCACCTCCATTTGGGTCTAACTTAGACAATAAAATTATAACCTCTTGGGGTGAAATATGAAGAGAAGAAATGATATCACCATTATCACAGAACGGTGGCGCGAGGGAAGACTCTGGATAGTTATCAAGAGGTTTGCTAAATACTGAGCTGAAAAAATTATTAAACCCTTCACAAATCTCATGATTACCATCCAAAGCCCTGCCCTCATACTCAAATGACTTCGGATAGGCAGAACCACCCCGACGAGCCTTGACGAACGACCAAAGATGTTTTGGGTTACGTTTAATAGTTTTTTGCACGGAAGCGATGTATTGATCCCAGCAAATATTCTGAACTATTTTTTGGCGCTTACGTAATAATGAAAAACTATCATAATCTGATTGATTACCAAATTTTTTCCATTTGTGATGCATTTTATCTTTTTCATTTATTATTTTAATTAAACTATAGGTGTACCAAATCGGATACCGACCATTTTTATTACGAGTGTCTAACGGAACGTGATCATATATTACTTCGTTGATAAATTTGTAAAAAATATCAAGAGCTAATTCCAGTGTCTCAGCACTAAGAGAAGACACCCAGTCTACATTTTTGAGTCGGTCGTTTATGATCGCATAGTCTGCTTTGCGAAACCTGAGTTTAGGTTTAATAGCTTCTTGCAAGGGTCCCGAAAATATGTCAGTAACTGTAATTTCAAGAGGAGGATGGTATGAATCCGCCTTAACAAGAGGAAATTCCGATTTATCTACTTCGACAGTAAAATTGGAAAATATCAAGTCTAAAATTTTATCATTGGCATTTTTGTTAAGATTAAATTGCTCAAAACACGAAAAATACAGCCCCTCGACCAACTCTGTAGCTGCGGATTGAACTTCGATTGCGCCTCGCCGCTCAAATACAGGGAGAGAATCGCTATTCCATTGAATGTGCGGAAGGTTAAATGTTAAAATGTTAGTAAACAATAACATATTTTTAACCACGGACGTACACAGACCGGAGTACCTATGTGCCTTAGTACTTACATTGTCGCATTATCGGGCAATCCACCCGTTCAGCCAGTTTAGCAATGAACGATTTTTTCTGTTACAATGTTTTTCAGCTAGTACCTATAAATCTTTTTCGAACAAAAAGTACACATTTCAAGAATAAAAAAAGAAGTTTCATTTTTTTAAACATATATGCTAGCTTTTGATAGAGAGGGTCTTGCTTTGCTTGGTAGATTGGTGTTGTTACAAAACATGAATTGCCAAACGAAACACCTGCCATACCAACTGTTTCACGATGTTGGAAGTAAAAAATAGGTACACCAGCACATCGCAAAAAAAATTACGTGAAACAAGTGAGGTAGACTCTAACGAAAATAAATATTCGGATGAAGAAGATCAACAATCATAGTTGAATAACAACAACTGCAACTTTTTGCTCTAATGTTGATCTTTTTACTTAACTAAGTAATGTGCATTGCGGGAATCGCTCACTCCCAAAATAGGTACCGCATTCCTAAAATACCAGATTCTCGATATATCAGATTCTCCGTATATCAGGTTCCCAAAATAATAAATCCAACAAAAACATTTAGATCCTTGAGTAACTTACTATTTTACAATCTAGTGCAGTGGTGGGCAAAGTTTTTTCATGGCGGGCCAGAAAATATAAGAAATTTCAGGGCATTTCTCCAGAAATATGTCTGCGACTCATTCATCTGTCCCCATACATTTAGTATGAAAAAGGGCCAGATGAATGAGGTGACCGCAGACATATTTCTGGAGAAATGCTCTTCAGAGGAGGGCCAGAACTATTGCAAAAATTTTGTTTTATCAGGGGCCATATAAGATACTTTTATATTCGAAGGACCGCCGGCGGGCCGGATTAAACCCTCCCGCGGGCCGGAGATGGCCCGCGGGCCGTACTTTGCCCACCACCTAGTGTAACAGGAATGTGGTTAGGCCGGAATCTGATAAATCGAGAATCTGGTATTTTGGGAATGCGGTATTTTGGGCATGAGCGTCGGGAATATTACCAAGTTGTATAGGAAGTCTCGGGGAATATTCTCACCTCGGGAATACAATGCTTAAGAATAGGTACAAAATGACGAATATTTCCGGGAAAAGACAATCTCTAAAAGTGACATACCAAAGTTCAGTTTTACAATCAGCGCCATCTTTATGATGGTTGGCTGAAACAACTACTACTACCATATGCCTATACAGCTCGTGAAGTCCCGAACTACGTTTTCAGGGAGACCATCCTGAAAATTCTCGCCGTTGGACATTGCCATCTGTCGTCAGCATACATAATCAGGCAAAGCCTTCGTTCAGGGAGGTAACAAAAAACATGTGAAACATTTCCAAGCTTATAATGTATTTCAGGCATGTACAAAGCGATGGCGTTGCCTGATAGTTTACTGATGATATTTATTTATTTACGAGAAAACATATTATTTATCGGTTGTAAGTAGGAATTGATTAATGTTATTTACGTATACATACGCACTTATATTTAAGTAGCAAAATCGTATTTGTTAATGGGATATTTTTTCATTTATACATTTTTTTGTGAATTAGTGCTACAGGGAAAATATACGTGTATATTACTAGACCTTTTGAAGAAGTTTGTTTTGACCAACCAAGCCTATTTAGATTTACCGTTACTTGCTTAATTATCAACATCGTGATCTACATAACAATTTGCATCCTTTTTCAAAACATTGTAACGAATTAAATACTTATAATTGAAAATATCTACATCCTACAGTAAGACAAAAAACCCCTAGTAGTCATAAACTGCATTACATATCGCGGCATCTATTTCTATCTAGGGATATCTGAGTGGCGGATACAAAACAAATGTGGGAGAGCACTGAAAGGGACTTTTATAGCGGAGAAAGGTACTAAGGGGCGGAGAGTTCCATTCATCGATGGAGGCGCAGACTGCGCGGGGGGCCCGGGCGGGGGGCGAGGCTCGAGCTCACCTAGTACCTACCCCAGTTGCGCGAGAACGGCACTCTGATGAGGTGTCCCGTGATCGCTCAATTCATATATTCAGCAAAGAAAAGGACTTTTATCAACGCGAATAACTTTTAATTGTGCTCTCTGTGTCTTTCCTCCCCTGTGACTATTGTGCGGTGACTCGAACATATGTGGTGTTTCAGTGATATCCGTGCGTGCTGAAAACAGATAATGTTAAAACGTTGATTGCGCTCAGGTATTTATCAGCTCAGATCAGTGTTGGATCAACCTCTTTTAATGCTCATTATATCTGTAGCTATTGTACGTTTCTAGACAAAATCGTCACCGTCACATGATTCCGTAAGTCAGCATTTTTTTCGGGGGCTGTGTCGTGAAAATGGGGATGAATGCGCAGTTTCGGCAGAATTGGGAATTGGCGTCATAGATTTTATTTTCATGGTCAGATCCGTGGGCGGCCGAAGGTGTAAAGTTACGGACTTCTGGGGGATGAAAGGGGGGGAAGTGTGCGGGCGGACGTGGGCGCACGCCGCCGCGCACCACCCCCGTATTGATCCCTCGATAAATTCTATACTTATTTCCGAAATTCAACCATAACAGGGTGGTTTGACTGATGCCAATACGATCTTAATAATATAAAATGAAGATGACGCGAAGTTTCAAGAGCCAACGTCTTAAAATGACAGGTTTCAGGACGAATTTGACACAATGACGTAGAGAGGAAAACATTGATGTTTCACGATCGATATTACAGAGTCTTTAGACAGTCTTGATCGTTGTATGATACAACGAACGAATACAAATACCTACTATTTTGATTTGTCTAAATATACATTGACAAAGAAGTCAATTGTTATTCGAAGATTAAATCATAACACCTCATCTTCCTGAATGAGATTCAGATATGAATAGGTACACGTATTCGCCATGATTTCAATTCAGTTTAAACTGTGAAGGTAGAATCTGGAATAATAACATTGTATTCGCTGATGAGAATACAAAGATTCCTTGCTTCAACATTGATTTTGAATTGAATATTTTCCCTCATGCCGTTCAATCTTTTGCAACCAAAGATTGTAGCGCTACGCTCGTAGCCGATAGCATGGGGAAATGGTTTTGTAGCGAAAACTCGCAGTTACACCTACATTACGGAATTTTTAACGAAATTAACTGAACTTCAACTTGCAATCCTTTTATTGTATAGTACTTTAATTCAAAGATTATCCATTTTAATTGCTTTTGTAGTTTTCTATCAAATCGGCAGTATCAAAATCGAAACCTTTGTTCCGGAGTAAAATATAACCCAAGTAGGTATTACCGATATGCCAGTTAGTTTCAAATTAAAGGTCTCTTAAGGCATATAGGTAGCTAACTCTAAAAACTCCACCATGTTGGTAGAGTTACCATATTTATGACATATACGTAGCTACATTGCATTATAGCTTATCTAATATGAAGTGATGTAAATCTGGCCGCGTAGACGTAATCGTGTAACTGCGTAGAATGCGCGGAACGGTGCGTCGTGAATGAAAAAGAGATCAACAAGTAGCTTGAGACGTTGGCTGCTGGCAGCGCCGGGCGCAAGCGCTCTGCGAAGGGTGGCTTCTTAAAAAAATACCAGCTTTTGCGACGGAGACACCCACCATTTTTGCTAGAATGATTGGAAAATGTTCTCGCTGAAAAGCTTGTTTACGCGTAGGTACGTACGTACGTGCGTACGCGCGTACCTACTTTGCTGTACGATTAAGCCAAACTTATACTAGTTTAAATCGTTCATTATGGTACGTTACCGTAATTAGTGGAGGACAGGACACATTAACGATTACTTGAGATTTTCATATAATTAAACTGAGTGAGCATACTGATTTCTGACGTCATACGCATAAGAATAAAATGGTTACCAATTTAAATAACTGAGATTATTCATTATCTAATGCAAGCGATAAAAAGTCACATCAATGAATTTAACATTTCGAGTACAGTCAAACCCTCCAACTTTGCCCACCGCCCAATCTTTGCCCAGGAAGAAAATAGTATATTGATGAGAAATATACTCATACTAACTAATAAGTAAGATTTTGGAGATGCCTTTTCCGATTTTTACAACCATATCTTCATAAGTTGTTTGTTTCAAAATCAGCAAACCATTTTTCAGCAACTTCTTGATAGTCGATTTGACTAAAATTTGCCATATTTACGTATGTAACAGTTCAGTGACAATGTAATATTATGGTAATGACACCATGAAGCTGATCCGATGAGGGATCGTGTTGTAGAGACTGGAAGTCCCTGACGGTAAATGCTAGTATTGTTGAATTAGGACTTGTATGTTTTGTTAAAATTATGACTACTTTCAATTATAATAAAATACGATATATGGTATGGACTGAATGGGGAAAAACGCGATCGGAAATGAAAACAATGAACAAAAAACATTGGGTAATCGAGCTATATAGGTAGTCACATCTGAAACGTATGTTATAGGAAGCGCGGGATCTCCTGCCACAAGTAAAAGCAATACTTACTAGGAGATTCCAACCATGACTTAATAGGGAATATGCATTAATTTTTTTTAACACATTGCTTATCACAATATGAAAATACCGTAAAATAGATTACATAAAGTCAAAATAAAATTAAAATCGACCGAGAAATACGGAAGATCTAAACATTTTAAAGCACTAATCAGACAGCGATTAGACAGAGAGATCCGCCGCCATACAATCTCCATACTATATTCTGTTTTGCTAGAAAGAGATAGTGATAAATCTTTTTTGTCTTATATCTTGGTTATTTTTATAGTAATTCAAAAAATATTTTTTCCTACCGTTTTTATATGAAAGAGCTTATAAATACTTTTATTAAAAAAACAACACTGTTGAAAAATTAATATTGTTTTTGGCGGCATTGGAAGTACATACTATCGTAAAGGATACAATTTTGTGGAATCGTCTTCATGCTCGTTGCAATATCCCTAAGATAGTTTCACAGTATACCCATCCTATATCTACATTGCATTGATAAATATACAAGGGCAGTTAATTTGCGCTCACCATGATTCACACTAGGAATCGAACCTAGCGGAGGAATTGGCATTAAAAACAAACAATGAAACATCATGTACATTTAACTTATACTATCTATTATAGTTTAGAATATCGCCATTCTAGATTATAGGCTCGTAGTATTGACGTGGCGTCAAATTTATTCGTAAGCTGGAGCGTGGCTGTCAACTTTTTCTTCAAGAGTAGGTGGTTCATGTCTTAAAATAGACATGCCGGGCGGGTATGAAATTTCATATATCCCACGCTATTGCTGAATTGTTAAAAGAAAGGTGATTGAAGTCACCCAGTTCTCCGTACAAAGTAAAAGTAGGTTAAGAATGGACTTTAACAACATCTAAGGTTGAAAGGTGTTTGTTTCTAGTGAAAATCGCGGGAAACCTCTGGATGCGAACAGCACAATGCCGACAATGGTGGAGATACTTAGGGAAGGCCTATGTCCAGCAGTGGACGTCTTTCGGCTGATATGATGATGATGAATGTCGATTCTTAATCCTCTTTCCGTTTGCATGAAGAACCATGCGACTTGATTCAACTTATTGATATTTCGCAAGCCCTGACTTAAAAGGATTTTATAGCTTTACATGGCCGGAAGAAATTTCTGAGGAAATCTCATAGAACACATGGCTCTACAAATAAAAACTCATCATCTTACTGCCCTAGTTTAAGGTGACTTGAGTCGGTCGGTCTTCGATACAAAAATTAAGAGGGTCATTGTTTGCTTCCACGGCATAAATTATGTTTAGAATAAGTTTTATTTTATAGTTTGATACATTTTGTTTGCACGAATAGACATGATAACTCTCAAAAAGCAAAAATAATTTTAGCAAAAAATGTTTACCAGGGTTTAAAAAAAAGACAGTTTAAACATAATTGATGCCTTGGAAACAAACGATGACCCTCTTTATGTTTGTATGATAACCTGACCGACTCAAATTACCTAAATATCAACTCTATAATGTGATAAATTGTGTATACTGTTGGTCTGATAAGGCTTTCAATACTGGTATTCAATTTAGAAAACACAGATGGTAAAAAAGGATAATTAAGCGCTCTTGAAGGTTGTGTCATTTATTCTAAGCTGTGACACCGTTTGCCAATCAAGTGTTATCATTATGTTGGACTAAATGACTTGATTCCTGCAGACGAATGGTGTTCAGTATGAGACAACTGGTTCCATCTAGGGTTTGCAATTCAAATATTCGAATATTCGCCGGAAATAAAATTCGAATACTAAAGTATTAATTATTCAAATAATATGAATAGCAGCCCTTTGCGTTATGCCAGCACGCTGCGTCTTCCGGTTCGTGATCTTCATTCGATAACTTTTAGGCCCCATAGGCATATGCCAAGCCCATTACTAATTCAATTTTCTAACTCTGGGGTCAGTCATCCAGATTTTTTCTTATCTGATTCCGTAATTTAAAGGGACTCCTCTCGGTATTGCTCTATCCACAGCACGATGAGCGCCTCTGAGCCGGTTCATAATGTTTATTCATAGTGAGAGACCACGCTTCTACTGTGTATGTCATCACTGGCAACACACAATGGTAAAATATCTTTACGGGATTTCGTACGACGTACAGATCTTTTTCAGTTTCCCGAACTCTCGACGTCTCAACTTCACGCAGTCGTCCGAAATCCCGTAAGGTCTCAAGACCAGTGTGTGTATTTGACTCGAATACACACACTGGTCATGAGATCTCCCGGGATTTCGGATGCTCAAATTATTTGAGCAGTGAATGTTATACTGGGTATAAGAGTGGTCTTTCGCTATGGGATTTATGAATCGGCTCAGACTCGCAAAACATGTACGCCTCTGTTTGAAATACGTATAGTATGACGTTTATACGATGTTCTGAGACTATATGTATATAGGTCTCTCGTAAACTTAGATTATCTTATTATATTTCTTTTCCCTTGCCGTTTGTTTTAACGTATTGACACCAGTCAGTAGGCTTATGATAAAGCATCCGTCACTCTCACACTTGTACTTGTCAGAACGTGACGGATGCTTTATCATTTATTTATCACGCGACAAAGCCTACCATCATACGCCTACAGGACCTCTAGTCTAGCACAACTGTGACTGGCGACTTTTTGTCGTATAATATACAGGGTGATTGGAAATTCGACCTATTCCTTGAAAGGGGTTATTCTAGAGCTTATTTGCAA
The DNA here is from genome assembly GCA_947034925.1 of Eudemis profundana. NCBI lineage: Eukaryota > Metazoa > Arthropoda > Insecta > Lepidoptera > Tortricidae > Eudemis > Eudemis profundana. The sequence goes on from OX344800.1 coordinate 16,435,430, forward strand.
TGATTTAAGTCCAATCAACCGGGGGTCAAAACTCAATGGTTATCAAGTTATTTGACTTTTAACTTATTTTTTTTAAAACCCGCCTTTCGATCTAAAACTGCTTATTGTGAAAAAACTACTTAAATTAGTAATGAAAAAGAGCCATCATCTAATAGCCAATAAATGGTTGATTACGAAAAATCCAAAAAACATGCCAAAACCTTTGAAAATGTTACCAATAAAAGAATTTAAAGTCAAAAGTTTTTGGATTTTGTTCAAAATTTTGTAATTCTTTGAGGCATTACTTAAAAAAAAATTACGACACTTCGCGTAAAAATTACTAAAATTAGTTCCTCAGTTCATAAGCTTTCTAAAAAGGTAGAATTGTTGACATTTTTTGCATACTTTATAAAATAACATTAATAATAAGAGAGGGGGTAGGGAATATCACCTAGCGTACCGGACCCTTAATCAGTTTGTTTGTGTCACTTTAGTTTATCCGTGGGTTTTGTTTGTCTTCGGTTTTTTATTTTATTTCATCTTCTTAGGATTGGAATCACTAAAAGTTGCCTTCGGTGATATTTCAATGAGTAATTTATCAATCAGTTCCCGGTTGCGTTAAGTTTGCACCTAATTTGTAAGTTACACCAAGGAAACCAGGTGCAAACTTAAGGCAACCGGGAACTTACAGATAAATTACTAACCGAACTATCACGGAAGGTTACTTTTAGTGACTTCTAACCTAAGAAGATGAGATAAAATAAGAAACCGAAGACAAACAAAGCCCACGGAGAAACTAAAGTGACACAAACAAACTGATTAAGGGTCCGGTACGCTAGGCGAAATTCTCTACCACCTCTCTTATTATTAATGTTATTTTAAAAAGTTATGCAAAAAATGTCAACAATTCTACCTTTTTAGAAAGCTTATGAACTGAGGAACTAATTTTAGTAATTTTTACGCGAAGTGTCGTAATTTTTTTTTAAGTAATGCCTCAAAGAATTACAAAATTTTGAACAAAATCCAAAAACTTTTGACTTTAAATTCTTTTATTGGTAACATTTTCAAAGGTTTTGGCATGTTTTTTGGATTTTTCGTAATCAACCATTTATTGGCTATTAGATGATGGCTCTTTTTCATTACTAATTTAAGTAGTTTTTTCACAATAAGCAGTTTTGGATCGAAAGGCTGGTTTTAAAAAAAATAAGTTTAAAGTCAAATAACTTGATAACCATTGAGTTTTGACCCCCGGTTGATGGGACTTAAATCATTGCAAATAAGCTCTAGAATAACCCCTTTCAAGGGATAGGTCGAATTTCCAATCACCCTGTATAGTATAATAGTGTGACAGTGACAAATCGTGCCTTATCGCGCGACTAGCGAAGTTTGGGCCAGTTCTGCTAGACAGCCATATTTCTATGATACAAAAAATGTTTTAATTTAAAATTGTAAATTGCAGAATTTTTACATTTCTGTCTGTTATTTTACTATAAATGATGTATGAGAATGTGCGTTTTTTTGGAAAAGACTACCAGCGTTTCTTCTCTCGAGATGTAATTTTCTAAAGCAATGGTAGATTCGAATTTGTAAAAACGGCCTATTTTGATTTGAAATGTGCAGTGCCGTGGCTATTTTAGGGATAGGCGGTGCAATCCACCGAGGCCCTCAAATCTACTTGAACATTCTTTAATCTTCTTTAAAAAAACTTATTTTCATAGGAGTCCATTCTTTTTTTGTACCAGGGTCTACCTAACTCCGCTGCTGTAAAATTAAAAGATCATTGAGCGTTTTTGACCCGCTTTCCGAACTTTCACGTACACCGAACTAGTTTTAAAATAGAGAATTTAAGAGGAAACAGTAAGGCCGAGAGAATTGAAAATTAGGTATTTGTAAAATGTGTCGCTGTCCCGCACTGCCCGCCTCTCCCCCGCAGAGCGCGATAGAGACAACTGCAGCTTGGAGCGAAAATACCTTTTAAAATTTCATGAAAACAACGTTTCGTAGTCCCCTGATTTCTTCCCCAAAACTTAACCTATTTAACTAATTTTTTCATTAAACATTAAAGAAAGGCTTTGGCCGTGTTCCTATGTTTTCCTTTTTTTTTAATAATCTAGTCAAATTTGTTTTCTGGATGTGTGAACACAGCAGAAAATCTGGCATTTTTTTAGGTTTTTGAAGGTTAATATCTCTTTTGAGAATCAATTTATCGTAAAAAGGAAAACAGGAACATATCAATAGTAGCCATAGATTTTTGGACAAAAAACTATTGCTCTACTGGCATTATCCAGGGAGGAAACAGGGGACTACGTTTGTATGGAAAAACTGCCCTCCTGTTTCCTCTTAATCTCACTCTTCTAAATATGTAGGTATTTTTTTTATGTATCAACCGGCAGAAAAAAGTTATTCAACAGTATGTGTACGATTTTTTACTGTGGGCCAGGCATCAAGAAGTGATTGACGCGCCATTGATCAAGCAGAATAAAAAATTGGTTTTTAGAACTGGATTTTATTTTTGTTCCTCTTTATATTAAACAATACACAGCAACGCAATATAACAGCAGCTATTCAAAGTATTTTTAAAATAATTCCAATAGTTTTGACTTAATTCATTGCAAAAATGCTATATTTATAAGAAATGATTTTTATTTTTTTTCTCAATTCTCCCATGGTTTACAAGAATGCGACTCATACGACTGAGTAACAGATACTGTACCTACATACCTAGCCCTATTTCGTGTGTGTACGCCGTGGGTCATATGTCCGAACAAAATGCCCAATGACCTTTCGTATATTTCGCAGGTCAGCTCGGAAGCCATGATGCCCCGGGTGCGGGGACGCGCCGCCGCGCGGGTAACTTAGGCGATGCGCCCTCCCCATTGTTGACAACCACCATGCCAGCACCGCTAGCCGCATACGTCACCCTTATCACCTTCCTATGGCTATGTGGTGAGTATACTATGCAGTGTAAAGCAGTCATGTTATTAAGAAATGTCGAATCGGAGGCGAGCTCACTAAGATTCGTAATTTGATACGAGCTCACAAATATTCGTAATTTGATACGTAGGATTCGTAATTTGATAGGTAGGTAGGTACATTGGATGTAAACACGCGACTTAAAACAATAAAAAATTAAAAAAAAAAACAAGAAATCAAAGTACACGGGAATAGTACCTACATTACTACAGAGGCCGGGAAGTGAGGGGTTGCCGGCCGAGTACCTACATATAGATAGCCGAGCGAACGCGAGGCCAGATAGTTACGAGGCTGGCAACTTCATTTCACGCCGAGCTATGTATATAGTGCTTTTCTCAAATACGCAATGAAATAAATTGAAACACTCCAAAAAATCAAACTTTATTTTTTAAGGACACTAAAAGTAAAGTACACCAAAAATAGAATTACAGAATGAAACATTTTCAATTTCCTTTCCAAAAACTGTTTCAGTATCAGTATACATTTTTACCGCGAATATTTAGATGAAATAATTTACTTAAATGTGTATTCTTGTAGCTCATTTTGCAATTTAAAAATATTGTAAATTGTTTATAAAGTGTTATTTGTTATATTGACGTCGATTTTATAAAATAAAATTGCAAAATATAGCAAACATAGTTTACTGTTTTTTGTGTTTTTTTTAATGCCTGAACGCCGTGATGCCGTGGCGCAAATAAGGTTGTCGGTTGGCCGAATCAGTATCTAAATTAATTTTATAATTGCGAAAGTAACTCTGTCTGTCCTATAAACATTTCTGGATTGAACCGCTCATCCGATTTAGATTAAATTTGGTATATTTAGACATTCTAGGAAGGACATAGGATAGTTTTACAATATACGGTGTTTTTTATAATATACGGGTGACCAGGGGGATGATGGTTTGTATGGGTAATCAATCATTTCTCAAGTAAGAGATTGAACACATTAATTCCACGCAGACGTACCTAGTAGCGGACAAAAGCTAGTATTATATAAAACTAGATGCACATAATATGCTTCATGGCAATATGATTGAATAAATGCCATATCTATTGAATAAGCGGTTGACAAGTTGAAACTGTATGTGTGATAACACGTGGTTAATGTAGCTGTTAGAACCAATTGTAACCCTAGGTGTCGAGTGGTGCAGTATAAATAGAATCGTGCACGGTAACCCTATTGTCCTATGCATCGTCGCCAAGTTGCTATATAGAGGCACTGCAATGCACTATGTGCAAAACTTTCAAACGGAACAGAAAGTTCAGATACTGTCATATCACGATCATTGGTGTCAAATAAACATTACATAAAGATACAGTTACCAGCTCCTTATTAAATAAGTATATCCATTAACACTGAGTTTTAGGAAAAATGTGATTGTAGCCAAAGGGGAAAACTGCCTTGGTCACTGGTTTTGATCAACCATCTATTTTATCTATATTAAAGATCAAAATACTTACCTACCATTTGAAATCAACGATTTAGTTAAATCCCTAGGCATACGATAATTCAAGCAAGACTACTCTGTCGTATCTAGAGGCCACTTAAGAACTCAAAACTTTTATTCTACAAGGGTCGATTTCAGAGCGTTTCGACAGCAGCGGTTTTTTTCATTCGTGTTCCAGCAAATATAGCAGCAAGCGGTGGTGATCACAGTTAACTTTTATTATAAACGATAGACGGTATCGAGGCTACACATGATTTAATCAAAAGTTGTCGTCACTCGACAGTCCTCCGCGGTAAAAGTCGAGTGACACTAATTAAATAAATAAAACGCTAGAAAAACGCCTGAAATCGACCCACAATTAGTCCATTTTCCAAGTATTAATGCACCTGGGCATGAGTCGCAGACATATTTCTGGAGAAATACCCACCTACGCTTTGAAAAAAGACCCCTGAAGTGACGAAATGTCGCATGGAACTTGCATTGGTAATTTTAGTCAAAAAAAATAGGGCATGTATTTATCCTTTTTTCTTTTCCTCCTTTAATTGACCATAGTTACGCAAAAAGAGACCAGAGGCAAGTTTCGCAGACTTGGATTATAATTATACTCCGCAGTTAAGCAGAATGTTTAGTTTTATACCTACAGTTTTTCAGCATTAGTCGCTCGCTTTCTGCATAGTTATCCTTGGGCAAGTCGGTGCAGATTTGGCGTGAATTTTCCTTAAGAGCTGTGGAATCAAGTGAATGAATCAATCAATGGCTGATATTAGGCAAGCGGGTAGGAATCGAGTTCTTTGAACGCCACGCTACTGCTGCCTACTCAGCTTTTATATTGCGCCAACTCTACTACCCGAAGGTTGTCTGGAATAAATAGCATATTAGCGATAAGACCGCCTGTTGTTTACCATCTGCATCTGCTGTTTTAGATTTAAGTGTTTATGATCTTTTGTTTTGGTGCACAATAAAGAATATTGTATTGTATTGTAACAATTTTGTGCAACAGTATCCGCGGACGAGCCGCCGCCGCTGGCGCAGCCGCGGCCGACCAACACCACGTCGGAGGCGGCGGACCCGCGGTCGCCGGTGGGCCGGGTGCCGCCGTACCAGCCGCCGGTCGCCGCCGGCGCCGGGCCCGGCGGCTTCCGCCCACACAACCCCCACACGCGCATTGAACCATGGCATCGTAAGTATTATTCATGGCATTGTAAAATTTTAATTATAGTCAAAGTTCGAGTTTATACATGGCCGTCGGTTGAGCATACGAGATGATGTGATGTCATCTAGTTTTGTTTTTTTTTTAATACAAAAAACTAAACGCATTGCTTCCCTAGCATGGTCCGGTCAGCATGCTGAGTTTTTCGTCGTTGTCGTGTCCCAGTGTCGCTTCCTATACAAAATGCATAAATGCGTCTTGTCGATCACCCGCCCTGACGGTACGAGTCTGATATGATAAAATATGCTGTGAAATTTTCGGTACGATTTATTGGCTATTTAAAAGCAGACGGAACATCCCCCGAATAAGCTTAGTACAGGCGTTATAGTCTGTAATAAATAAGCCCTATACCTGTACTTTCTAGTTCTGTACGAATTTATAGTGAAAACCACCCGTAGTTTAGGTGTAGCTAATAGCTATCCTATCACCTTAAAGAGTTTATCGCAAGAACTTACTCTCTTATCAGAAAGAGGCGGCATATCAGTGCCCAGTTGGGACGTACGCTTTTGTTTGGCACCACACATTCCCCAAGTAGCACACAAGCTGTATAAAAGCTTATACAGCCATTATACCTCCAGTTTAGGCCCTATAAGAGCTGTGTAAGCTCTTTTACAGCATGTGTGCTCCTTGGGTCGTACGACCACCTATAATCCGTTCTCTCTGAAGCAGTAGAACTAAAAACTTAGCCGTTAAAAGTCAAGCATTTTTGGAGTGCCCCATTGTCTCGTATTTACCAAAGTTTTATTTGCACAGAACGACCATCGATGTTCGATAGAAACGCAGATGTAATCGCAGAGGACATTGAAGACCACGAGGTGGACGTTGGGTGCCACGTCCCGTGCCCTAAACAGAATTTCTCGTGTCAGGTACGTATCTCAATAATATCTGAATCACTTATATCATAATATCAGATTTCTGATACTACTCTCCCACCTTCGTATTAAGCCACCTATAGCATACCTAAACCGTAATGCACTGAAATTTTAGTTGAAGAGAGGCAATGGAACAAAAATATATTCCGACTAAAATTGGATCTACGCCTACTCGAGCTGAATATAAACGCTGCAGTGAAGTCTAGTATATGGTTTTATTTACCGACCACGAGCGTAGCATTCAATCGATATTGAATGCATTGCCCTCGGTAGGCTCCGAGTCGAACTTCAGTTCTTTGTTCCACCTACATAATCTTATTAATAAAATATCAGTGTGAGGAAGGCAATTATAAGAATAAATGTTAATAAATAAAGTTAACTCCATGATAACGATCACTATCTATAGAGTTTTAACCCCTTGTTCTTCGTACATAACTGAGTTACATAACTAGCTATGTACAAAGAAAAAATATTCTTCGTACAAAACTGGGTAATGTGCCAAGAAACCTACCTTCTTCGCACTTTACCAGATACAATGACAGTTATGTACGAGGAAGTATAAATTCTTCCCACATAACCCGGTTTTGTACATAGAAATTGCTGTCCCTTTTACAAATCCAAGGAGTTCTCCGAGTAAGCAATAAATATAAACCTGCCGAACGACTGCTGCGGTTCAGGAGCATTCACAACTCTTTTAACTAGAATCTGAGACTATCAACGTACATTGACTAAGAGCTCTTGTTGACTAATAAACTATGTAATACCTACTTATATTTCGTGTCAAGTATTCGAAATAAAATTACTTTCAAACTGTCATTGGGACTACATAGTCGACTAAATAAATGAAAAAAAAAATTGCTAGTTATGTAACTCAGTTATGTACGAAGAACAAGGGGTTTTAACTCTAGGATATTACAGAGCTATTAGAGCAGGTTGTTTATTGTTGTGCGTCATCATAAATACTACGTAGTATGAATTTTAGGAGCACCGTCCAAGCCTCCAGGCTCGTCCTCAAAATCCCTGATGCGTCTGCATCTCAATAGCATAGCGTTAAGTTAACACAATCATCGTATTTCCCAATTTTCGTATAAAAAAAAGCGTAGCGATCTCTTGAGGTATAGATATAATATTCTGATGTGTTCGCTAGATCTCATGCACCTGCATCTCAATGGAGAAGCGGTGCGATGGCGTCGCGGACTGCGCCGAAGCGGAGGACGAGGCTGGCTGCACGCGCTCCTGCGACGAGAACGAGAACCGAACCATCTGCCACACCACCAACGTCTGCATCGCGCTCGACTGGCTCTGCGACGGCGATAACGACTGTGGCGACTTCTCTGACGAAACGCACTGTGGTATGTGTTCGCTTATGACCAGTAGGGACCGCCCACCATACGAAAAATGTTGACGTCGTCAACAACACATCGGCGAAAAACGTCTGCAACGCGCTAGACTGGCTCTAGAATGGCGATACCGACTGTGGTGACTTACGTAGTTAGTTTTCATCTCTGCAAAGCTACTATCTGCCACACAACTAAAATCTGCATCGCACTCGATTGGCTTTGCGACGACAAAAACGACTGAGGCGACTTCTCTGACGAAATGCAGCACTCTGGTAAGTGTACGCCTCCTATGACCAGAAACATCACCCATATCTGCATCGCGTTTGACTACCTACGGGACGAGGATGAAGACTGTGACGACTTTTCCAACGTAACACACTGTAAGTTTTTGGTTATGAATACATCAGCCACACCACGATGGCCACAACGATTCTGATAACTGAGCAGTTACGACATGCATGTGGTAAATTGTTCCCATATAACAAATCGGACCATATATTACAATATCAACTTATGCCATGTTCTCGAATAATCTTTAAGGTATTGCTTTCAAAATCGTTAACAACAATTTTACATTCATCTATTATCTACGAGTATGCGCCTTTTTGGCGTCGGGAAGTAGTAGAGGGTAATGTTAACCACATGTCGTATTATAGGTGGCACAGCCAACTGCACGGCGGAGCAATTCACGTGTGGCAACGGACTGTGCATCCACAAGGACTGGGTTTGCGATGGCGACGACGACTGCCGCGACAACTCGGATGAGGCCAACTGCACTAAGGGCAAGTGAGTATCACGCATTTGAAGAAACATTTAACACTATATTCTATTGCTGAGGGAACTAAGATGTAGAATAAGGAGGATCGAGTTTACCTACCTTGAAATCGACATATCAAATGAAGAAAGACAGAGGTAATTAGGATATACATGGGACACAGACTTTTAACACAGTATAATAGCAGTAGTTATTCTTCCTACAAAAGGAACATCGGGCGCGCGCATGTGTGCGCGCCGTGTACGGACGCACTACAAGCAAACATTTACCAATGCGCACCAATGCCTCAGTGTGGAGTGCACTCACACAGACGCGCTTCGTGCGTCTGTGTAAATACGTGTCGCGCGCTCCTAAACGGCCGAAGTAGTACTAACTTATTTGTCTTTATACTTTGCTTTTGTAGTCTTACCGACTTTTTCCAGGAAAATAAGTACTAAAGATGTTATGTTACTGATAAGATTCAATTCGTGATACATGGTGTCACGATGTATTAAAACCACGCAGATTAACCTCCTGTAAAACCCCATGACAGAAAAAAATCTATTCTATTCTTGGTCTTTTCGACCGTCTGATTGAGACCGCACTTAACACCCCTTGCAACTACTTATAAACAACTATAGTTATAGTTACATTTTAATGATATAATGCATACGAAGGTAAGCGAATTATAAAGTTATTTACCATTTCCCTAGTAATTTACCCTGCCCTACCATAACGCGAGGACGCGATGTAGCATAAACAATATTTACCCCTTAATGATATCCTAATTGAGTTATTTGTGTGTATTTATGAGATACCTTGAAAACAAAACCTGGTTGATGAATATAAAGTAGTCTATACTGGTTATTCGTTTCAGATACGTAGGTAAGTTTAGGTTTGGTTTAGGATAACCTGACATGTTATACTCTATTTCATAATGGACCTAAATTTTACAAATAATACAGTAAGCATTACAGTAGGCAGTTAGGTACATGTCGTATAGGTATAGGGACGTGTTTTATAATATTCATATGAAATTCATCACCTTTTCATTTCAAAGATCAGCTGTGTGTGATTTAAGTATAAAAGCGTTTTAAGACTGCATGCCTTGCTTTTTAATCAGACCAGTATGCATTAAAACCAACATGCACACAACATGCACGAACAATGGAATGAAATATTATATTTATAGGTTTGAGCCTTAACCCCATTTAATTTATACCCCACGTTAAATGCAGAACTCATTGACACGCAAAGAGAATAGCGCTGCAGTTTCGCCCGCTATAACGTTCAACATGAATATGACAATAGGCAGTTTAAAAATAATCAAAATCGACAAAAGAGCTCCCTAACACATGCATTGCTAAATTAACGTACCTAATTGAGTTCGTCAGTGATATGTGATATTTTTGAATAACATGAAAGATTGTACGAGTAAAAAAATTCTTTGACTTCGTTGTAGTTCGAAGATTTAGCTTTGTAATCCTTACGAATTTGTTTTGGAAAAAGTCCTAGGTACTTAGTTGTTGGGTAGCTATTTCAGTCATTTCATCCATCATTCATTTCCAGCGCAACAATCGGGTGCTTATTATTCCAATAACAGTTATAATGTTTATATTTTATTTTGTTGTGTCCATAGCGCGGTATATAGAGGGCAAAAGGCGGAGTAGGGTCTGTAGATCAATACTGGCGGGGCGGGAGCGGGCCGCGCGGCGCGGTTGCCATGGCGACCCGCCTACGCTCGCAGCCTCCGTCCCGTGAAGGAGACTCGCCCGATATATCCGAGATCCGTGGGCGGATTCATTATAGAACAAAATCATCGATGTGATTAACATTCAGAGGGCCACGTCCGATTTAATGTATACTTTATAGAAATCGCGACTTGCGACATTCAGTCTTTACGTCGAACGAATTGCGCTGCAGATTTTGCGCTGAGATTGGCAACAGAATCAGAGATAGGAAACGAGTAAAACATCTCTTTACGAATTGCATTGCTTTCAAGTAAATGAAGTTTATAATTTAGGTGATGCCTTTAGTATGTGATCGATATACTTCTGCTCTATGCTAATAAGTCCTTAAATATTTAGAACAAACACGCAGTAATTAGCAAGTCACAGAACTGCGCCAGATTATCATTTCTGAGCGGGGCGCCGGGATATCGCCTTGAATGAACCGAAAACTATCTAAAGACGGCTTTGTCTGGTATATTTAGCGTTTACTTATATACTTACGTATATATACTGTTAATTATGCATACGAGCAAGTATGTTTACATAGAAAATTAATTGTTATATAGATACTATAAAAGTGAAGGATATTCATTAAATATTTACAGTTTGAACCTTTTTAACTTTTGTGAGAGTACATTTCGTCTTTTAAAGACACTTTTACATCAGGAAATATTGAAAATTTGATTCACACTTACTATTAGAACAATAATAACAATAGAACTGACACAGATATTATTTTTTGAACTTTTATCATTTTCAAGTTAGAATATCTTCTGCTAATTGATAATCTTTCATTTATTATTAAAAATGGAACCAAGCCTGATCCTGTTTTCTGTTTTTGTATTAGATGCAGAGACAACCAGTTTATGTGTGCCATCGGCGAGTGCATATCAGCGCACTGGCGGTGCGATAAGGAGGCCGACTGTCCTGACAACTCCGACGAGGCCGATTGCCGTGAGTACTACCATCCATCAGCCAGGGTCGTCCACTGCTAGACATAGGACTCCCCCATAAATCGCCACAGAGTGCGGTCCCAGGAAGATAGCATCTAACTACCCCTGGTAGTCTTACGAGATGATGATATTCGAAGAGCCAAAGTAACAGACATAGCTTGCAGAATTGCACGATCGAACTGGTAGTGGGTAGGGCATAGAATCCGCAGAACGGGTGACCGCTGGGTAGTAAAGTCCTAGAGTGGCGAAAACGCATGGGTAAGAAGAGCATTTTTGGAGTGGTAGATATCTAATCGCTATAGTAGCGATTTGAAAGGGAAATGAGAGAGGAGAGAAAGTCTGTCACATGTAGGTACAATCAGATTCTCTAGACCTGACCTAATTACTAATTAAACCAGTTTCTACCCTCAAGATGCATCTCTTTTGCTGAAATCGGTTATTTACTCATAAATAAATCAATGCAAGCCAGCAATTTAAACATTACTCTATTCATGAGAAAACACCAGTTTTGGCAAAATAATGCACCTTGAAAAGAAATTTATATACTAAGTTATCTCTGTGGAGAATCAAGGTATTTGAAGCAGCTTTGCTTTACTAGCTATATCGGACGACACGTTTGGTTTAAATATTGACATACGTTGTACCTAGCTACACGTTTCCCCCATCCAATTATCTCAATTTTTACCAATGCGCTCACCGGGGGGGGCCACGGCCACTGAACCTCGTACCTAACAACTTAGCTAATTTGACAGTATTTATTCATCCGATATAGGTAATAATACCGAACGAAAAAAGATGAGAATTAAATTTCATTTTATCCAGAATGTTATTTCATTCAAAAAGCCTGATTACATAGGCGTCAGATATTTTGGTGTAAAAAATTAAAATTTGCACAATTAATTTAATATGCGGGAATAAATCGTCCACAGAAATGCTACTACATACTTAATAAATAATTAGCCAGCATCAATACTATAATTAATAGTTTGCTTCTGAATTCTTTTACATTTCAGGCTGTTCGGTTGTGGAACTCTCTATTTACCTCTTGATTTAAGACGTACTCAATCTCTTCCCATATTTAAAAACATGCTAAAAAAAACATTATTTATCATTTGCTTCTATCTTATTACTGGCTTATATTTAGTTATTTTTCTGCACTCTTTGTCTTTTGCATCGTTTCTTCCTCACCACCAACTCATTTATTATTTTTGTTAATTTTACATCAACTCCGCTGACCCAAAGGTTGTCTGGAAGAGATCGCTCCTTAGCGATAATACCGCGTATTGTTTATCACTGTTTTTATATAACTTTACATTGTAATTTATATTTTGGTGTGCAATAAAGTATGATTGTATTGTATGTACATTATAAGTTCATAACTAAATGCACTTTACAGGAATATATTGAGATAGAAGGAAATGTTTGTACGGTAACGAAGCGTCTAACGTTTTTCCCTTGGCGTTTGACGCCTAAAGTGTAATTTAGTAATGGAAAACATAAATTTCCCATTTGTTTTGGTGGCATTTGAATAATTAGCTATACCATTATAATCAGATTTTCAAATCTTATAATAATATTGACGGCAACTGAAGTTAACGGCGTGCAAAGTGGGTCGTTGCCAGTTCTTTTTAGCACGCGAGGTACATACGCTTTTTCCTTTTACTACAATATATTTCTGTGATGCATTTTAATGTTTTTTTTTTAATTTAATAAAAAAAAATCTTTACATAGAGAGATCAGTATTAAGTCTGAATGCTACATCGTTTTTCTCAGCCACTATACCTAAACGATGGTTCTGTCCATACAGCTGTGGATCTCCTTCGTTGCGGCGAGGCCGAGTTCCAATGCGACAACAAAAAATGCGTGCGCAAGGAGTTTCAGTGCGACGGCGACAACGACTGCGGGGATTGGACGGACGAGGATTTCTGCCCCATGACGCCAGGCAGCTGCAATGCTGGCGAGTTCAAGTACGTTACATGAACTTACAAATAAACTTAAAAACCAAAAATCGACATCAACAAATTTCTATTTCATAGCTCAGTTCCCTTCATCAATTAAGGAAAGTGCCTATGATCTTTTGATCTGCTGATCTTTTTTTTTATTTGGGAGCGACACAGACTGGTAATAAACATAGACGTCAATCTTTCTATTTCGAGATTAGGAGACGGAAACGCTCCTTCTTTCCTATATTACGCATCGCGGTTAGTTTAATTTGGCCTGCTCTGTGTCCCACTGCTAGGCAAAGGCCTCTCCCCTGGATTGCAACTAGTCTGCCCCTAGCTGTATCTGGTCAATCAATCTTGAAAGTGTCTAGGTCGTCCCGCCACTCTGATTTCTCAAGTTGCTAAATGTCCACGTAAATGAGTTCCACCTAAACATGATGCAATATTTTCATCTAGGTGTAGCGACGGTAAATGTATCCCGGAGCGCTGGCGCTGCGACACTGAGCGGGATTGCTCCGACGGCGGCGACGAGCTCAACTGCGAGCACGGCATGCGGAACTGTACCACCGACGAGTACACCTGCGCTGACCGCCGGTGCATACTGGTAAGGTTTTTTACCAACCAACATCCAGTGGTATGAATGAGGTTATAAAGGAAGAGAAAGAGCAAAAGGTCTATTATGTGATACACGATTTAGATAAGAAGAAAGTAAGCAACAAGAACTAGTGATAGGGCCGAACGAAAGAGAAAATCATAATGCGCCCACCCCAAGTAGATAGAACTGCAGCTTTAACACTTGTAGTTTACATAAAAACTCTCTTATGCAAAAGCTTGCATACTTTAATATAAGTATTTTTATTTGCATAGAAAACCTGGCTATGTGACGGCGTCCGCGATTGCACAAACGGCGAAGACGAAATGCACTGCCAAGTGTTTTGCGAAGAAGACCAATATACGTGCGCGACCCAAGAACATCTCATCAGCAACGCTTTCAGGAACTGCGTGAATAGGAAGCACGTGTGTGATGGCATGAAGGATTGCCCCAAGGGCGACGATGAAGAGAAATGCCCGACGAAGAGGAAATGCGGTCATGAAGATAAGTGCAAGAAGCAGTGCATCACTACGTATGATGGACTCCCGGCTTGCGCTTGCCCTTTGGGTTTCTTATTGAATGATGATGGTTTTAGGTAAGCATCTAATACATACGCAAAAATTGAAATATATTTACTTATTAACCTTGCTTCGTCCATATTTGTTTCTTTCTCAATCATATCTTACAAGTCATATTCGAAGGTCTTTGAGGTCTGATAAATAATACATTTTAAACTAACTTTATTTTACAGCTGTCGCGACATAGATGAATGCATGTACGAGCAAGACCCTGTCTGCTCTCAAACGTGCTCTAATACAATGGGAAGCTTCCAATGCGGGTGCATGACCGGCTACGTCCTTCGGCCTGACGGGAGATCCTGCAAGCCTACTGGGGAGTCACCAACGCTGTTATTTTCTAATCGCATTGGGATTCGACAGGTATACATTAGTATTGTTGAATGCATACGTAATGAATAAGAATCGAGCTAGGGGACATAAAAGAAACTTTCATGAAAATGAACTCTGTTAAAAATGCTTTGTTATCATTGAAAAGTGCTTTGTATTAACATATTATTTTTTACAGGTCTGGCTAACTGGTGACAACTATATGTCTGTTGTCAAAGGACTTCATAATGCGGTAGCATTGGACTATCACTACGAAAAGCAACTCGTCTTTTGGACCGAAAACAATCTGAGAGTTATACGTGTGGCACAAATGAACAACAATAATATTACAGGTATTATTGATATATAATTATTATCATTATACATTTAAGTTACGTTACAGACTGACTTGGTTGAATTAGCCTGTTGACTCGATTTTTTTTCTGTCCTAAATCGATTCTACTATTTCTGAGGAACAAATATCTATATGACACCTAATACATTGGTATAAGTATAACAGCCACAAATTGTAATCAAAAGTAGCAGATCGGACTGAGCATTGAAAACGCTCTATACAAAACGGTAGGAATTTATGACGTCATCCGTTGCATCGCTGTACTAAGTCTGTATGAAAAAAATAGCATTTTGCCGTTTTGAGCACGAAGAAGTGCGTTTAAGCACATAGTTGTCATACATTTATTTTTTCAGTGTTATTAAGCATTCCGAAATTGACTTTAATTTTTCTTAAAGACGATAAAAAAAATATAGTTTTTTTTTAAACTTTGTGGTCTCATTAACTTTATATTTTTTATACATTTTTTGTTTATTTCTTTTTTGTTATGATAATTTAGTATTTTGCAATCCATGTGACTATATTATGTTGTAACATTCAACATTATTCAACATCCCAATTGGCCAAAATCGGATTACATGCATTACAGTCGCAAAAATACAGATGATTTTTTACGATTATAAAACTGCAGTTTCTTAGATTTTTCATTATATTTCAGATGTCATAAGATGGGGCTTAGAAACACCAGGCGGCGTGGCAGTAGATTGGATCCATGATTTGCTGTTTTGGACCGACTCAGGCACAAGGCGCGTTGAGGTGGCTACATTAGATGGTCTCCAAAGAGCGGTTATAGCAGCAAACGATTTGGATAAACCGAGAGCAATAGCCGTCCACCCGGGTGACGCACTGGTCTTTTGGACTGATTGGGGTAAATTTCCCTCATTCACAATTAAAAAACCGCACACATACTGTGCTCTCAGAAACCTCAAAAGTTACCCTTTTATCAAAACTACAATAATTTTTATTTTTGTCAGGTCCTAATCCTAAAATTGAGCGATCTGATATGGACGGAAACAATCGGAAAAGTGTGATCGTGAGTCAGATATTCTGGCCCAATGGCCTGACCATCGACTACATTGAATCCAAGATATACTGGGCAGACGCTAAGCACCACGTAATCGAAAGTGCATCTCTTGACGGAAGAAATCGAAGACGGGTAAGAGCTGACATATTAAAAATATATATGTAATTACTTTATATTGCAGTACTCTGTTTCTTGACAAAAATGTGTTCTTTTATCCAGATTACGAATAAAGGCTTACCCCATCCGTTCGCTTTGACAATGTTTGAAGACGCCATTTACTGGACCGACTGGCATACGAAGAGCATATCAACCGTGAATAAGAAGACTGGAATGGGAATACAGACTGTGCATGCAGGATTAAATGCTCCTATAGATATCCATAGGTGTGTATTTGTGATACACACTCACACAGCACTCAATACCGAAGCGTTAGTTCTGCAGAGATTATAGTTGCTACCGCGTTACACTTTAATGATTTTACATCTCTTTCGCAGTTACCACCCGTTGCGGCAGCTGAGAACGTATAAAAACCGTTGCGGTGGAAATAACGGAGGTTGTTCACACCTTTGTCTTCCAAATAGCAATGGCTACTCGTGTCGGTGCCCTGTTGGTTTTAACTTGAACTCTGACGGGTAAGTGCGATAGATAAGATGGTTACACAAGAGCAAACGACAAGACAGTCCTGTAAAAGGAAAATTTCAATCCCAGGTATAATACACCTTGAATAAATGGGATCTAACATATATACAGCTATCCATTTTCACCATTTTTGTTTTATACATGTTTTTCACACCTCCTATTCAGAAAAAAGTATTTTGATCCCTCATAAGAGGGATCAAAGTGATACTTTTCTGTTCAAGGACTACCTACAGGGTATTTTTAGTTTGAACCTGCTTAGAATATGCCATTGCCATACCATACATTATAGACTCTACATATTGACTCTACATATCAACTCTACATATCGACTCTACATTATTGACTCTACATATCGATTCTACATATCGACTCTACATATCAACTCTACATATCGACTCTACATATCGACTCTCCATATCGACTCTACATTATTGACTCTACATTATTGACTCTACATATCGACTCTAAATATCAACTCTACATATCGACTCTACATATCGACTCTCCATATCGACTCTACATTATCGACTCTACATTATTGACTTTACATATCGACTCTACATATCGATTCTACATATCGACTCTACATATCCACTCTACATATCGACTCGACATATCGACTCTCCATATCGACTCTACATTATCGACTCTACATTATTGCTCTACATATCGACTCTACATATCAACTCTACATATCGACTCTACATATCGACTCTCCATATCGACTCTACATTGACTCTACATATCGACTCTACATAAAGTCGATAATAAGGAATGGCCCAGACCACAGGTGTTTGGGGTCCGAGCCGCAGGCGAGGGCCATAAATATAATATGGAAGTAGTAAATTCGTCCCGTCCGTAAAAAGTAATAAACGTTTTATAAAATAATAAGGAACTGTAAATTTAACAATTTCACATTTCATTTTATTAAAAATGTGTGATGCTCTTTGACTAACTATATATTTCGTTTTCTTTATTTTGGTAGGTAGCGTTTGTATTTAAATTTTCCTCATAGTCGGTGTGAAAAGCAGTATGTGTCACAAGGTAGCAAAATTATTTTCACCACGGGCGTTAACACTTGAATCCCTCACTACGCTCCGGATTCTACTTTAGAATCCCTCGCTACGCTCGGGATTCAATTGTAGAATCCGTCGCTTCGTTCAGGATTCAATGTACGCCCTCGCCGTAAATATATCATTTTGCTCCCTTGTGACACAATCTACTATTGTTATCTTTTTCAGTCGAACATGCGAAGAAACTCCGGAAAAACTTTTACTATACGCCCAAAGAAAAGACATAAGATTAAAACAACTATACCCTCGCAAGCAAATGGATTCCTTAGACATGGTAAAACCTTGAATTATATCTTTTAATTAAATGTTGATTTATCTACTTTCATACTTCTATCTCTATTTGTGTCTTTCGCTACATACATCGCTTTGTTCTTTTCTTATTATACTAATTAGATACTTAAATTGTTGGCTTCGGATCAGGTTATACCCGTGGATAACATCAAGTCGGCCATGGCTTTGGACTGGGACCATAACAGCAATTCTATCTTCTGGACCGATGTTGAGAAGGATACAATTAATCGCGCTTACTTGAATGGATCCCATCAAACTGTTATCGTAGGATCGAATCTAAGTAAGGAACTTCATGAAATTGATATGTGTGGAATAAATATAAGGTTATTATGTTTACAATATCTTTATTCATTATTTTGATTTTAGTATCTCCTGCTGGTTTGGCATATGACTGGTTAACTGATAAATTATACTGGACCGACGCTGGAACTAATAGAATCGAGGTAGCCAACGCCAATGGCAGCATGAGGACACTTCTAGCGTGGGACAACATTGACAAGCCTAGAGATATAGTAGTGGATCCTAGAGGTAAGATGAAGATTAGAAGAGATATTAATACATAATTAGAACAACAGGTCTTTTTTAGACAAGACGAAAAGAACAAGCTACTAATAAATCACTGTTTCTACAGGAGGATGGATGTACTGGTCAGACTGGGGTGCAAACCCGTGTATAGAACGCGCAGATATGGACGGCGGGAACCGTAAACGCATCATTTTCGGCAATATGGTTTGGCCAAATGGGCTAGCTCTCGACCTGGCTAACGAGCGCATTTACTGGACTGATGGGGGCAACCGCAGTATTCAATACGCTAATTTTGATGGCTCTGGAAGAACTACTTTGATAGGTAAGAGGTTTAAAGCTACTAGATGCAAGATATTTAATATCAGTTCCGTAAGTAGATGAATGACTACTTAAGGAACTGATATTAAACAGATGTACTCAGGGGAAAATAGTATGTTGTTAACTTGAACTACCCTTAATAGTCTTTTCACTAACAGGGCAGGACCTCCCTCATCCGTTTGGACTGGACTTGTATGGAGATGAAGTATTTTGGACAGACTGGGACACGCAATCAATTCAAGCTGCTAATAAACAAACGGGAAACAACAGAAGGACTCTCGGATCCGGCGTGGCTGGTATAATGGACGTTAGGGTTTTCCACAAGGAAAGGCTTATGGAAGTTAGCCAGTAAGTATTTCAGAAATAAGAATACAATTGATATGAAGGTATTGTTAAATAATAGAAACAATAACTAATGTATTTTTTGTTTTAACCAGATGCTCCAAGAAAAATGGCCTTTGTTCTCATTTATGCTTGCTGAAACCAAGAGGACATTCATGTGCTTGCCCCATCGGAATAAGATTGAGCGTACGTATTCAACTTTTTTGTAGCCTTTTTCCATCTAATGTTGCTAACCAACAATCAAACACGCGAGAAAAAATGTTTTCGTTGTAACTAGGAATATCATAAGCAAAATTGCCTAACAGTGCCTAAATTTTCACCATTAGGGTAATTATTCTGAATATTGCTTATCATTACTATTTACAGAGAGACGGTAGAACTTGTACCAACGGTCCAATAAACTACCTGATCTTCGCACATCGCACGGACATCCGAGTAGTTTCTCTAGACGTGCCGTACCAAATAGACGTTGTATTACCATTGCCACCGTTAAAGAACGCTCTTGGAGTTGATGTTGACCAAAGGACAGGTATTTGCATCTACATCTTATTATAAACTCTTAATACCTACACCCAATAATATTAGCAGTATTACTTATCGTTATCTCACATGTATTACTCAAACAGGTCTCATATACTGGACTGATACTGCTGAAAGGAAAATCCAACGTTCCAATAAGGCAGGTGAAAATATCGAAACAATCATTGGGAAAGGTCTTCATACTGCGGACGGAATCGTTATTGATTCTAATGGAAGAAAGGTAAATAAAGGACGATTTATTTTTATCATATCTATGGTAGCATAGGTTATGTTTATTATAAAAGCACGTCATTGTTACAGATTTATTGGACTGATGGAGGCCGAAACAGTATTGAAGTAGCAGAGTTGGATGGAAGCAATAGAAAAGTTCTAGTTTGGACTGGACTAGGTACAAAAGATTTTCTATGTATACTTGAAATAACAATAGTAAAAGGAATCAAAATGATTACTTAACAATTTACATTGTCATCAGATTCTCCACGAGCCATTGCGTTACACTATGACCTCGGTTATATGTTCTGGTCTGACTGGGGCACTTCAGCCAAAATCGAGAGGGCGGATATGGATGGAAAAAATAGGTACAACATACTTTTAGGCTATAGAAAATACTTTTGCTTAAGCTAAGTAAACGTTAGAGAACTTGGAGAGTTTTAAATAAAATCTTAATCGTCGTATACCTAATTTCAGACGTGTTATTGTGGACAACAACATTAAATGGCCGAATGGTTTGGCTATTGACCGGGAGGAAAGTCGCCTTTACTGGAATGACGCTAAAGTCTTTACCATACAGACTTCAGACTTCAATGGCAACGACCGACGTATTATTCTGAGCAAGGTTCCATATCCCTACGGTATCGTGATTGTTGGTCCATATATTTATTGGACGGACTGGAAGACAGAAGCATTGCACAGAGCGAACAAAACGAACGGCAGTGATCCAATTATTATTAGAGAGAACTTGAAAGGTCTTATGGATATTCGAGCAGTTCAGGTAAGTGCACTTAAAAACATAGTTAAATATGTTATGGCCACATTCGTTATGAACAGTAACGATCAAATTAAATATTTAGCAACATTCACAGAGTCCTCAAACCTGGAGAAACGTTTGTGCTCCTAACAACGGAGGTTGTTCCCATCTCTGCCTTCGGTCATCGAAAGGGTACACTTGCGCTTGCCCAACCGGCATCTCATTTGAGAATCAAACGGAACCACAGCCGAAGAAGTGCAAGAAGCATCCGGATAATTTCCTTGTTTTTGCCACAAGAGGGAGCGTAGCGCTCATATCATTGGATACTCCAGAACAATGGGATGTCACGTTACCATTGACCGATGTTCAGAACTCCATTGCAGTTGATTATCATTGGGACAGGAAACTTATATTCTTTACTGATGTTAACAACGATGTCATTAGGTTTGTATACTTAAATTTTAATATTATGAAGAGTATCGCAAATATGATATACAGTATACATGATGAATATTTTATTTTAGGTCGATTAATATGCTGAACATGAGCGAGACGAAAGTAATAGTGAAAAATAAGTTAGATACTCCAAATGGCCTGGGCGTTGACTGGATAGCGGATAACATCTACTGGACCGACAATGAATATAAAGTACGGACTTTTCCTTCTTATCTTCTTAAAAACCCAATCGACAAGACAAAGACGTCTGTGTTAAGAACCGACAATGTGTGCTCCTTAGCTGTATGAACGAGGGATAGCTTTTTGTAAATTAGATGGCAAGGTTGTGCAAAGGCAGAACATTTGGCCACTCGTACTCCGTACCTACCTTTTTTTTTTTTTTTATACAACTAGGGTGGCAAACAAGCGTACGGCCTGCCTTCCTACGAAGTGTCAAAAATTAAACAGTTTTTAATTTGCAGGTGATTGAGGTAGCGCGATTAGACGGATCATGTAGGAAAATTTTGATCAGCGACCTCACGGAACCTAGGGCAATAGCCTTGTTCCCGGCTAGAGGGTAAGTTCACTAAAAACCAATATAATGCAGAAAACTAAATGTTGTCAAGGATGCTAATACAGTTATTCTCTACAGGTACTTGTATTGGAGTGATTGGGGCGAAAATCCTAGTATAGAACGAGCATACTTAGATGGTACCCAGAGACAAGTTATAGTAAATAAAGACTTAGGCTTTCCCAACGGTATTACCATAGATTTTAAAGAGAGGCGATTGTACTGGACCGACGCTTTGAAAGACAGAATTGACACTTCAGATCTCCATGGTAATCACAGAGTACAGCTCATTCCTGAAGCTAAAAATCCCTTTGGAATGACACAGGTAAGAATTGTTAACTTGCCATAACTACCTCATTATCTAATTTGTTAAAAATTAAATACATAAACTGGCATATTTATAAACACGTATAATACGAAGAAACTTTATAATACCAGCATCATGCCACTTTCTATGACATGAACACTGAGTGGGCTTCTTTAAGATAATTGTATTCTGGTTATAATGTATTTGTGTGGGATATTTTGTAGCAGGGAGCTTGATGTGTGTTTTCCTCTTTGGTTCCTACTGTTTTTCTTGAATAAATGTATTTTCTTTTTTTCTTTCATTCACTCAAACAAAAGATCTAAAGACTATATTGTTAATTTCAGTACAACGACTATATCTACTGGACGGACTGGTACAAAAAATCCGTGATGAGAGCAGATAAGAAGACGGGAAAGAATATTACAGCAATACGCACTGACCTGGAGATGGCGATGGAAATCAAAGCGGTGTCTCCAGAGAAGCAGCATGGTTGGAACCCGTGCAAGGAGGACAATGGCGGTTGCTCTCATCTGTGCCTCTTCAGAGCACACGACTACATCTGCGCTTGCCCGGATGAAGCGGACTCGACGCCTTGTTCTGCGGGTAAGATTTATATTGCACTTTAGGGCAGAGGATGCCACGGAGAATAGTCAAGTGGTGGAATTACACTGAGCCGCAAACTAATGAGCTATATGGCCGAGTCCTTAAACTAGTAATGGGTTACGGTGACGAACAGTCAGATATACCTTAATTAGGAGCCAACATGGCTTAGTTTATCTTTTAGACTTGTAGTACTCCGTATTTTGACAGAGGATGGATACTTCGATACAAACCTAACCTAACCCTAGGAATTACCTACAGGATATATAAAACATAAAGTTCTGTTTTGTATTTTTCAGTTCCAAAAGTCCGAATCGACCCTAGATTGCGGCCACCGTATCCGGACTACGACTATCCGTATCTGGAGAGTTCGGACAGGCGCCCGCCTTCGCCTACCGCTGTCCCGGACACGAGCGTCCTTAGCATCATGCTCGTCGTTATTGGGATTCTGGTCTTTATCATCCTGGCTATAGTTGTTTTGGCGATAGTTTGTGGTAAGTTGGACGACAAATGTACAAATTAAACCCTTACATTTAGGTACCAAACATATTCTTAAATTGGCCGTAATCCCGAAAGGTGTCGCTTTTCATTTGCTAAGGTTCAGTACGGGAAGCTAAACCTAAGTTCCTGAGGATAATAATATAAATTCTAGACTACGTTTTGCAATAAAAATGACGTTATACTAATAGCATTGTACGATTTAAGTGCGACTCAAACGCGAGCACGGAGGAGACCTGAAGGAGAACTACAGAGAATCTGGCGGACACATCTCCTTTCACAACCCGAACTACAGCTGCACCGGCGGCACCGCACCTGATTCCATCGAGAGGAGGCCTAACCGCTTCCAAGGCATCTTCAAATATGAGAAGAACCAGGTACCTAATGCGTTTTGTTCTGTAGACTCTGATTTTATTATAGCATAATAAGGACGTTAAAACTTTTATTACTTGATATTCTTAATGAAAGAAGATAAGGTAATGCCAGATTGATGTAAACGCTTGAAAACAACTAGCTAATATTGTTAAGTAGGAATAGGAATAGATAGGTCCGAGAAGTCGCCATTCTTATGTACCTACACTCCACTCCTGGGAATTAACTAGGGGACGAACTAATTAGTGCCCATCCATATTTTAGAGAGTGCCAACATATTAAATAACATCCAATACTAAATGAGTAATATCGTAATTTATTCTGACTTACCTTCATTCGCCAGGAGCGTGTCACGAATGTGTACATCCCAGAAGGCACCAGCCTGCTCCCGCCGCCGCCGCCTCCGCCGCACCGCCAGCCTCCGCGCCCCGCCACTCACGATGACTTCGAACCCGTAACGCTTCACACCTTTGCCTGAACAGGCGAATCGTAAAGCGTATCATACGGCCGAGCAACATAGAAAGACGCAGGACGGAGCGCAGGCGAAAACCATGAAAAGTTCTAGTAGAGTTACCTCCGAACCGAAGATGAACGACTACAGCCGGCTGTGTCTCAAAATTTTGAAAACTTTAGCTTCAGGATGAGGTCTTCATTTAAGTAACTGTTTGCCTCCGATCTAGTCCCGTGTCTGAATGTTTTGCTCACGAATACTTTAAGTAAAGTGAACACCATTACGTAAATTTTTCGATGAATTTTATTATATATTTAGCTCGTGGGAGCTATTCGCATATAGCTATATATAATAAATTAGAATGCACTCACCCGAGCATAGCTCCTGTCACTTGTCAACGCACATTTAAATAGGAAAGACTTTTATGTGAATAGTTCTATTACTTTTTAAACTGCACAGAAATAACTACAGTGGCTAAATGCAGTAAGATAATTTAATTTATGCCACACCTGGCCATAAAGTGGCTTTTTCCGCACGCTGCGCGTACTAAAAAGCCGCTTTCTGACCAAGTGTAGACATAAAATGATGTACACAACACGGGAGGTAATAAAGAAAGCCCTCGATCGCATATTTACGTCCCTCGCTTGCAGCTCGGGCCGCAAACTTCTGCGATCTCGGCCTTTCTTTGTATTACCACCCTAGTTATGTAATGTACTATTTTTCCAACTTGGGTTATGCAATTCTTGATGGGCGAATCGGTACATTGTTTGTTAAACTCCCACTCGATACGACTCTGTATTTGGAGGCTGTGAATGACTGGAAAGATACAATGTTAAAATTGTATGTTTGTGTGGTTTACTCGTAGATCTTAGCTTTAATTCTCATGATCGAATGTTGGAGTATTCATCCGCGTAGTAATCACATCAAACCATAACATGTGCTTAAAAAACAAGGTTGATCATGGATATTATCAAATGTGTAAGACCGGCTGTTCGCAAGGATTTGAACTGCCTTTGGCTATACAAAGATATGTGTCAATTGCAGTTAAAGAAAATAACAACCATTAGATAAAACTAATTATCTTACCTATAATAATTCATGTCTCTTGTGTGAAACTTAATGGTCTCGGGCCGATTTAAAGTGTTCTAAGTACTCGGATCATCAGAAAGCATTAGATAGATAATGTACTTGAACACTTCCAAATCAGCCGCAACAATCTTAAAATTAAGGTAATACAGTTACTTACTCCGTCAAATCTATAAATATATACAATTATAAGAAAATTTAAAACTGTGTAGTGTAAAATAAATACTCATATTGTTATAATTTATTACATATAAGGATAAAAGAATGTTTAGATTACTCATAAGCCTAAGGCTTACATGTATATAGATTAATCGTATACATAATCTAAATACAAACCTGCTAATGTAGGTATCAAAGAAATGTGATGACGGTTATGTTTTAATACGAATTATGAGTGAATCATTGTCCGGATTCGACATATAGTTTCTAAAACTTATAAGAGCAACGTATTGACTCTTTAGGAGTTACCAAGGAGAAATAATTCACGGCATGATTCAACAGTTGGATAAAATATTATAAATATTTTATATTGGAAAGGATAAAACGAGTATGTATTATTTTTGTACGGGTTCCTAGTCTCCCCTATGGATGGCTCAATAGGTATGGGACTTAGGAAACTACTCTACTACGTCGAAATATAATTAAGTATAATATGACTGAGTGACGAAATGAGGATTCGGATGGTGTTGCGCACTCTTTACTAACCGAGAACAATGCAATTCCTCCAGACCTCCGGGCAACGGATAAGTAGCTATTTGTACAGGTAATTGATATAAATGTATACATATTTGTTAAACGTGAGACTAAAATATATCATTTTGACGTGTTACTTTATGTACGAGGAAGAATCGAATATAATTAACATACAAAAAAGATACTAAATCATGTATGTCTTATGTTATGATACACGTACCTTATGTCCTCGTTGTAATATCGTAAATTCGAAATGGCCTATTTTAGACCCCCGTTTAACAGGCATTATAAAACATTAACATAAAATTGTATTAAATTGTTAGTTATTTATAGATTCTCGTATTTTCAGATTATTTTCTGAAATTAAATAAAAAAAGATAGGTATAGATAATTCACCAGGATGGTGACAATAATATATCATTGTACATAGTTAGTTTTAATTATGAGTCTTTCCAAACATTGTACATAACAGTTGATTTGTACCTTAGTACCTATGTAGTTCTACCAGACAAGGCAGCGCGCAGCGCAGCTCGGGTCTTCAAACTACATAAAAATATTTGCGAAAATTGAATTTCATATCAGATTATTAATTTGTTATGTCCCTTGACATAGTTTAATTAAATGGTATAAAACTCATCACTGTTTAATTTCTACTAAAAGGTACTATGGAATGTTAGCAAACGTAAATAATGACGAGAGTTTACAGAGCGGAAAACGGACCTGTCAATTTGAAATCTGGTTTGGTATTTTATAAGACAATACTGTTTAGTTTCAGAAAGCTTGCATTTCGTATTATATTATATTTTTTCGCTTATTTTTAATTGTGCATTTATGCGTCTCGCTGGTCAAGACGTTCACATTAAAATTTCACAGGGTGTTTTAATCTAAGGTAGAATTAGGATGGTAATTAAAAGAACAGATCTGTGGGTCTAGTGAAAAGGTGTACACGTCGCAAATAACCTAGGAGCAAAAGAGCTTAAGTCATACAATGGAGTTATGACCTTTTGTTCCTGGTATAAATGTGACTTGTGCCCCTTTTCACTAGACCCACAGAGATTGATTCAAACAGACAAAATTTAACTAATCAAAGTCCTTTGACATTTCATATATATTTATGTTGTTTTTATACAAGCTAGACTATTAAATATCACACCAGAATAACGAATGTAATATCTAATGTATGTATACCCGTATTTTTATGAACACAGGAAGCGGTTGAATTATATTCGGTGTACTAATGTTGTTATGTTTGTTGTACGAGTATTTATATTTATTGATTGAATTTGCAAACTATACAAAATGACTCATTCCGCCCCACAATGATTTGCTAGACGTATAAATTTAATTGTAATAGCTAAAAGTGTTTATCACATTGGCAAACTTATTACCTACTGCCACCGACAGTTATTTTTTTGTAATCTCCATATAAGATATCATTCAAATTCGTCCTTCACGTGGAACTATATTCAAATACACCTACTATTAAAAAACGCAGCGCGAATTTTTAAAAATGTCTTTTTTGGGTGTTTTAATTCAACTAAAAATAAACCGGTTGTAGAAAAAAAATCTTATGTAGTCAAATTTTAACACTGAGATTGACCCATAGAAAAAATATCCTAAGGATTTCCAGTGCTGAACGGGCAATGTTGATATGGAAATCAGCGCTTACCTCATCTGTTGAATACTGAGGCTTTCCGACAGTTATTGAAGTTTCAACACACAATTAATTGGGAGTCTTCATGTCCTCTCAAAATCAATATATTTAAATGTTGTGATACCTACCCATTTTATGCATGAGAATAATGAGTTTGAACGAGATATGAAACGGTATTTCTAGTGGGTTATTGATTTTGTATAAGTATTGTTTGTTACTCAGATTGTTTTATATGTAGCTGTTAAGGGAAAGAGTTTAATAATAATATGAGAGTGCTGTGATACCAGATGCTTCGGAAGCTATAGAGTGGAGAGCTAGAGATGACGGTTACTTCATTACTGAATATATGTATAATTTTATTTCATCAAAGACTAAGTCTAAACCAGCCTCTTGCACAAGTACATTGAACGCACAAGGGGTCAAGTAAACCCAAGTAACAAAACGATTTGTCAGTACCTAATTATTGTTGTTACGATAACATTGTGCGTTGTGCCAAAATTCAGTATTATGTTTGTGGATTTGGCCAAATCGGTGTTTTTAGTTTTAATGTAAGGTAACAAATACAACGGCTTGCACACACATGCCTCCGGTGCAAAGCTGTTGTTCGATTTATTATTATATTAAAAATTAAAAAATAGAATTATTCGAATAATTCGTGTTTTATTTTACCATAAAGTGAGGTGTCGAAAGTTTAAAAGTCCTAGAATAATAACAGTTTCCGCAAGAAGCCCGAATCTACGGTTAGTACGAATAAAAGTAAAACACATAATACATAAACTTATATATTTGTTTACGAAATTATTACATATCGTTAATTTAAGTTTTAGACCTTTCCGTCTCCAATCGTAAGTTTTTGAAATACATAATATACTTAAATATATTTTTATCAAGATACTGGTAAAAAATATAATAGAGACATAGCATTCACATCAAATACTTGTATTTTGCGAACACTAATACTTTATTTTGTGTTACAAAATACGCGAAAGAGTAAATCACTTTTTTAAACGTATTATACATTTTTGTTTATTTCAACACGTTATAATACCTTAATCATTTCAGAATAAAACCAGTCAAAGAGTCGGTGGTCCATTATCACCCAATGTATTCGTATAAGTAATTCAGTGCTTACATATCTCTCGAACTGAAATGTCAGTTGGGATAAATGCGTCATGCAGGGGTATCGCCACGACAGAAATATTAAAAACTTTGAATATGAGAAGTAAACGCGTTCGAGTTAAAGCGTGTTTAAGGTATATTATAAATACACTATACAGGCATGCTGACAGTAATATAGGCCTATTGCAGCTTTCGCCACCTGTCGGCGGCAGTCAAGAGTCATCGCTTATATTGGCTGTTAATAGATAGTTCTAGCAGAGTTGAGTCACACAAACAACATGTCATGTAATGACAGCAGGATTTTGAAATTACTGTTCTTTTTTCGTACCAATAGCAAGTTCAACAGTGTTCAATTTCAATAGGCTACTTTCCTGACAGATCAAATCAGTTACTTTTTATGAAGTGTCAAAACGCTCAGGTAGTATAAAGTGTGTATGGAATAAAAGTGAAATGACGTCATTTTACTCAAACATCAAATCATCTTCTTATTTATAGGTTTTGATCTTTTAAAAATCGTTTAAAACGCTAAATAAGTGATGTTTACTTCATATTTGCAATTTTTTCAAAGCTGATTTAATGGCTAGCGTGTAGTAATTTATCTTGACTACAGGCAAATACCCTATTGCAAGATAAACCAAAAAGTTTCTTTAAACTATAGCCTTGTGTTTATTTACTCACTCATTTATTTATTCATTCACTTTTTTTTGCAATGAGTACTTATGTAGCTGTATTCAATATTCATTCACCTCAACTCTCCTGGTACAGTCGTCGCCACCACGAGACGACGACTGCCCGAGCCGATGAGCTGCATTCGCCTATCGCTGGTAGCATATCACCCGCGGCTAAAAGTTATTAGTTTGTTGCATAGATATAAATAACACGCTACGTTGCACATACTATAACAACAGTTTTTATTTTTTATTTTTGACGTAGCAACACTGGACCCGCATGGCGCTATTGCCCCTATTTTATTTATTATCCTGCAGTGTTGATATAATGTAAGTAATCATGTCCGTTATACTAATTGTTCGATTCACGCAAAGATATGCGGCTACAGTATGAATAATTTCAGAGTGTCTTTCACATGCGGTTATTCGTAACTATCTCAAACATAACAGGCGCATGCGTCTTTACGGGGATCGAATAGAGATCACATAGATTCGAAACACCTGATACACCTGAAGGAATTTACAATAGTATTTAGGATAGTAGACAGTTACTAGCAACTATAATCATTAACTCGTTTTATGCAACATTAAGTTTATCGAATAGAAAGACTATTCTACAATAAAGTATATGAAACGACTGTGCATTTATATAACAATTGCTTGGTGCACCTTCAGTACCACAGCCAAAAGCTAACTAAGAGATTTATACATTTAGTCAATACAATACCAACACTTTAACACCTACGTCTACAGGTCAGAAGTTCAACAGAGACTAGAAAACGATGGAAATAATCAGAGTACAAAAGAGATAAAAGTCTAGATAAATAGATTTGATATAAAACTCAGGTACATGTTAACGTTTAAGCCGTAAAACTAAGAAGCTATTCACATTAGTGCAATCTTTGGCACGTATATCTATGAAATATATTACACATCTTACAACACATTACACGAAGAATAACTGAACACAAAGGTGAGATCAACACGTGAGATTAATCCGGACTTATTAAAATATTTTATGCCACACCTGGCCATAAAGTAGCTTTATCCGCACGCTGCGCGTACGGAAAATGCCACTTCCTGGCCAGGTGTAGACATAAAATGCTGTACACAACACGGGAGGTAATAAAGAAAGCCCTCGATCGCATATTTACGTCCCTCGCTTGCAGCTCGGGCCGCAAACTTCTGCGATCTCGGCCTTTCTTTGTATTACCACCCTAGTTATGTAATGTACTATAAACAGTAGCATCTAACGTTTCTTCAGCTTTCAGGTTTCGTCAAAAGTAGTATAAATCGGAATGTTTCAGAGAGTAGCAAAATATCAGACAGTTTACATCTGTTTGTAAAATCCCTGTACGGTTACGAAATTTGATATCATATTGTCACGAGCGTAGCTTACTGGTGGGTGTTAGGTGTGGTACCGCTTTAGCTCAGGGAACACCTCGAGGAGGACTAGTTCGAAGAGTTCCTGAAAAGAAAAAAATTGTAATTTTTTTTTAAGCTGACATACTGACTGTTGTCAGACAGACTGACAAGTCTTACTGACTGTTGCAAAGATCAGACCAGGTGGGAACCGTGGCGTTCCCTGGGATCGAACTAAAGGTCGCTTGGCCCAGACCACCGTGAGGGTCGGACTAGGTGGGGGCCGGGGCGCCTGGGATTGAACCAGGACGCTTGGCCCGGACCACTTTGAGTGGGTCGGACTAGATGGGGGCCGAAGCGCCTGGGATCGAACCAGGTCGCTTGGCGGGCCACCTTGAAGTTACGCTGATTGCTCAAAGTGAGCAGCGGACCAGCGGGAAGGTTGAAGCGGATCAACCTGTCTTTATGTACAGTGCAAAAATACTAATCAATACCAAGATTCACAAACGAGGCGAGAGAATATGGTATTATCTTATTTTGCAATGAGCCTTTAAACTCGTTGCCCGATGACTTAACGGATTGGAAACATTTTAGTCACTATCCAATAACGTGTAGTGAACAAAAGATTGCGATTGAAAAAAAAGGCCGATTGTCTCCAAATAACGTTTGTTTTCGATAAGACATCAGAAACACAGCGAAATACCATTCCAATGGCTATGTGACGGTAGTATATGAATCTAGAATTGGTAATCAAAGTATCTTGGAACTTCTGTTATACTGAACAATTTCTTCAGCGAATAACAAATAAAAAAATAAATTTACGAGTCTTTAAATGACCTTCAAACAATGATATTTTATAAGAAGATACGTTATACGCATACTCGCCAGCTGAGAAATATGCTTCCAAGAAAGCAGCAGCACACATTGGTACCTCACTGTACGGTGTACATACTCACACATATTAACAGATTGCATAAAAGAGATGGCATAGTTACAATAATGCAAAAAAAAGAGACAGCTAGCTTTTTGTTACTTGCGCGATTAATTTTTAAACGTAACCGAGTGAACCCGTCGGCTAGATTCGGATTGACTCGGAGCCTGCTCGGCGCTCGCAGATTAAGCACGCAGAAGGTTGGTTATCCTTGTCACTCTCATTGTCAAAGACGTAAGTTTGTCTCTTTCATTCAAATGACCTCTATGGTAGTAAGATGGCGTCGTATTTGAAAAATAAAATAATAAAAATGATAAAATTAAATTATTTCAGCGTACTTACAGGTGATATGTGATCCCTTGCGCTTTGTTGCACTTTTTGCTATGATTGGTGCACTTTCTGATCACACACGACGGCATTTTTTTTGTGAATCTTGTAAATATTCACCCTTGACATCGTCGTGCGTTTCGTTGACCGACCCGCGAGTGACTACCCACTACAAAAAGGGCACCAATACATTTATCGTGGTTTCAGTGCTTCACTTTTGGAGTGCTTGTAACCTATCTACTTATAAAATATCATTGCCTTCAAAAGATTTTACCAACAATGTCATCGTGCTGTATTGTCTATAAGCTACCGCTACTGGTTTGACTCTGGTGGAAAAAAACCTCAAGATGACACCGTGTCAATGTAGAATAGCACTGAACATTTAAAAATAAAATTCACTAAAAAAAGTCATCAGCGGATAATGAGACAGCGCTCACTTGTACCGATACTTTGCATCGATCAATTTATCGGACGACAGTTTCAGTGGAGCGCGCGTTTTTAGCACCGAGCCAACAAGGCAAATAATTTTAGAACAGATATCTCGCGGTCTATTGCTAAGATGTGAGAATTCTTCGATAGCGTAGGTGGCATTGAGATGTTTCCGCGTTAGTCTGTGTCCAGGCTCGCAACGCTGCAGTGTTTTGTTTTGTTTATAACTTTTTAACTATCAATGTAAATAAAAGGGTTCTTTATTGCCTTAATTCTTCACAATTGATAGCGCTAAATTCGATCTAAATGTGTTTAATAGATAAAGTGTCGTATTTAAATTGAAAATGCCTATCTTGTTTAGTGCAGTCGCATTGGAAAAAGTGATTTTATCCAGGTTTGCATGCTGTGAAGGAAACTTCACAGAGATTGCAGATGAGGTGCTATCAAAGATTTCGCCGCAAAACGGGAAATGCACGTATTTTCACGGGCCTTATTTGTTCAATTATATTGCTGAAAATGACCACCTGTATTTCTGCATCACAGACAAAGTAAGGAAATTATATGTTCCAGTGGCGTGACGTTCATGAAACCCAATTCCCATCGGCTTGCCTTGATGTTAGGGATTCGAGCACCTTAGTAGAATGCGTTTCAGGAAAAATTAAGAAATATCTACTTCGGCTTGTCCAAGGATGTGTTTGACGCCACGTCACTGATATGTTCGCAATTAACAATATTTTAGTAAACTGTGGTCAACGCATCATGTTCTTTTTATGTGTAATTATTTATATTCAGAAATATCTACTCCCTCGTGTTTTTAAGATTTTTAATATGGAAAATACCACAACTACAATGCAGCATTGATACATAGATGAGCTAACTGGATGACTTCGCTTGTCGCGTGACAGAGCATGACCTGTCAATTTTGCATTAAATGAAATGGAAAGGGACAGGTAGTATTTGTCGCACGACAAAGAGTCGCACGTCACAGTTATGCTAGCAGCTAGAGCATACGCACAGTATAATAGCAGTAATTTTTCTTCCTACAAAAGCTACATCGCGCGCTTCAATGTGTGCGTGCCGTGTACGAACGCACTACAAGCAAAGTTTTAAGAATGCGAAGGAATGCTCCAGTATGGGCCGCACTAACACAGACGTGCTAATGCGTGTTTGTGTCAATATGTGTCACGCGGTCCTAAACGGCCGAAGTTGGACTACTTGCTTGTCTTTATACTTTGGGCTAGAGGTATTGATCCACTTTTTTTTTCCGCGTCTTGATATTTCAAATCATCTCGCAAACGATTTATCAACTGTTTTTAATCCTATCAAATTAAAGAAATATAAAGTACTAAATCTGCTAATTAACTGACCTAAACATTTATGAATACAGACATGCCAGCGATCACGAGCGTTCCTTTTCCTGAACCAAATAAAGAGGCGCTTCAACACAGAAGGCCGAGCGGGCCTGATCCAAATACTGGCAGATGAAATGTACCGGTACAGCGAGGACTACAGCACCATCGTCATTCATAAAGGAGAGCTGGACGAACTGAACAGCATTGGAGTTCGAAGTAGTGGTAAGATAAATATAATCGAATCGCCTTAGAGTCTCCGCACATTGGACTACAAACTGCGGGCGAGGTTTTGTATGGCACCACCGGCACACACCGGGCCTTCGAGGGGCCGCTCGGTCGCTACTTGTGGCCGCAAATTGTTTAACGTATTAGGATAAACATGATCAATAAAGCGATCAAACCCCGGTGTTTGTGGGAACGCATCATCTTTTGCTAGTTTTTCGTTTCATTGCAGATGTTACGGGAATAACGCTACCGCATTGCGAATAATCAACAATAACTTCAAATAATTAAGAAGTTTAAAAACCATTCTTAACCATGAAGTAATAATTAATTATTTTTTCTTTAATTTCAGAGGAAATACTTGGGGAGAAGTTGCTATTAGTGGAAGACATCGAACACTTGAACTATGGCGTAAGTAACATAAAACGATTGCATTTATATTTAAGTGATAAGAAACATTTTATGCTACACTGAGTTTAAACTATGTTATAGGTAATTAATTATCTGCTACACTGAGTTTAAACTATGTTATAGGTAATTAATTATCTACTCATTAAGTAAACGTGGTAAAATTCAGCGTGGTAATGCCGCCAGCCTTCTGGGCACCCTGCCGCCCGGGAGAGACATGGGGGAGGGCATTTCTCCAGAAATATGTCTGCGACTCATTCTTCTGTCTCCATAAATTAAGTATGAAAAAGGGCCAGATGAATGAGGTGACCGCAGACATATTTCTGGAGAAATGCCCAGGAGTTATTTTATATTTAGTGTGTAATTTAATTTTAGGTGTTTTTAAATAAATTTACCCCTTAATCAGTTCAACAGTGAATTGTGCAAGATATACCAAAAAGTAAACATCGATCAACATTATGTAAACCTTAACGTTAAACAGTTTCCTATTTATCTTTTTTAATCCTAACGTAAAAGAAGTTTATTTTCATTCACAGACAATTACATATCTAACTAAAGCCACGGAAGAAATAATGATCTCAAACAGCATCGATCCAATCACAGGCGAGCAAGCAGATTGTGGCAATCTCGAACCCAACATGAAGACTGAGCCAGTAGCCACTTATACTCCAGAAATCTGCATTACTAACAACGAAATATTAACGCCTAATTGTAAATCTAGACCTAACGTCAAAATAGTAGTAGCAATGTTTCTGTTAGGCTTAGCAATTTACATATGCGACTTTATGCCTTTCGGGCATGTCATCGTTTTAGTGTTATTTGTGATATTTGTTCTCTTTAGATAAAGTGAGATACGAAATAAAAGATGTCCTATGTACATTTTGAATCGTATTTTACTTTATAAGTACTTGTTCACTCCGCTTATACAAATCGGTAACCTGCTCAGCGAAAAGATGTCGCTCGGCTCGGCAGGCGCGGCCGATGAACGCCAACTGTGTAGACATCGTTTTCTTTTTCGCTCTTATTGCGTGGAAATATAGTACCTTTTGATATAAGTGCGGAAAGTATGTCATTTTTTACGAGTCCCGAGGTGTATTGGCCCGCGCCGCCAGGCGAGGATAAATACTCGGGACTTTCAGCCTAATCAAAAGAAATTATTTTGAAAAGAAACATACAGAATTTAATTAAATTTAAACATGAAAAAGCAAGAAATATATTTATTATTACTTTGGACTTTACTTATTTGCAAATAAATGCGTTATTTAGTGTTCAAAATTTGCTGGAAAGTAAAAAGCACTAGTGCGCAAAATACAACTTTGCGCACGATTTACAGCTACGAAAAGCACCACTTTTTGAGCAAGTGTATTAAAATAGTACATTGTGTATCAAGGGCGGTAGGTAAGGAATTACAAACGAGTGTTTGTTACAAGGCCGAGGCGAAGCCGAGGGCTTTAATAACACGAGTTTGTAATTCCTTTACCGCCCGTGGCACACACAATGTTTTTCATCACACTTGTGAGGAAATCTAATTAAAATTAACCTTACTTAACCTAAATAAAATTGTAAAACTGACAGTGACATTAGTGACATATCCATAGACAATGCGCAACGTTCGGAAACCATAGCGGTACAGACCTAAAACGGTTGATTTTATAATTGCAAAATACTGAAATACACTATTGAAACATTTAATTAATGTTACAGAAATATGTGTTTACATGTATTTGCAATACCAGTTCTCTTTAAATAAATATTTCAGTGATAAAAGTTAAAAAAGTAAGTTGGCGTTTCCTTTGAACATGACAAATAAGAGTAAAACAGAACCAGCGTTTCAAATTTAAAAAGAAAACCATTACGCCCTAGGGCGTAATAGCTCATTTACGGCCCGCAAAACCTACGTGTAATGCACCATTTTCGAGCAAGTGTGATGAAAAAGCATTTTCTGACCGGTCCGCGTCGATAATATGGGGAGACATTTAGTTCGCGTGTGCCCTGTAGCAAAGTATAAAGACGAACAAGTAGTCCAACTTCGGCCATTTAGGAGCGCGCAACACGTATTCACTCAGACGCGCAATAGCACGTCTGTGTAAGTGCGATCCATACTGGAGCGTTCTTACGCATTCTTATTTCTTTGCTTGTAGTGCGTTCGTACACGGCGCGCACACATTCAAGCGCGCGATGTACCTTTTGTAGGAAGAAAAATTACTGCTATTATACTGTGCCTGTAGCGATACACATACGCCTGTGCTCCGACCAGCGACGACCGCGCGTCCACTACCGTCTCGCTCAGTTGCTCCGGCGCGATAGGTCGCGTGTGCCCTGTATCGACATACTCACGTATGCGAGCTGCTTGTTGTGCACGGTGTTCTGCAGCGTGTGGAACAGCTTGTGCGCGCCGCGCGCGGCCGCGTGTGCCCCCACCAGCGACGACAGCGCGTCCACTACCGTCTCGCTCAGCTGCTCCGGCGCGATAGGTCGCGTGTGCCCTGTATCGACATACTCACGTATGCGAGCTGCTTGTTGTGCACGGTGTTCTGCAGCGTGTGGAACAGCTTGTGCGCGCCGCGCGCGGCCGCGTGTGCCCCCACCAGCGACGACAGCGCGTCCACTACCGTCTCGCTCAGCTGCTCCGGCGCGATAGGTCGCGTGTGCCCTGTATCGACATACTCACGTATGCGAGCTGCTTGTTGTGCACGGTGTTCTGCAGCGTGTGGAACAGCTTGTGCGCGCCGCGCGCGGCCGCGTGTGCCCCCACCAGCGACGACAGCGCGTCCACTACCGTCTCGCTCAGCTGCTCCGGCGCGATAGGTCGCGTGTGCCCTGTATCGACATACTCACGTATGCGAGCTGCTTGTTGTGCACGGTGTTCTGCAGCGTGTGGAACAGCTTGTGCGCGCCGCGCGCGGCCGCGTGTGCCCCCACCAGCGACGACAGCGCGTCCACTACCGTCTCGCTCAGTTGCTCCGGCGCGATAGGTCGCGTGTGCCCTGTATCGACATACTCACGTATGCGAGCTGCATGTTGTGCACGGTGTTCTGCAGCGTGTGGAACAGCTTGTGCGCGCCGCGCGCGGCCGCGTGTGCCCCCACCAGCGACGACAGCGCGTCCACTACCGTCTCGCTCAGCTGCTCCGGCGCGATAGGTCGCGTGTGCCCTGTATCGACATACTCACGTATGCGAGCTGCTTGTTGTGCACGGTGTTCTGCAGCGTGTGGAACAGCTTGTGCGCGCCGCGCGCGGCCGCGTGTGCCCCCACCAGCGACGACAGCGCGTCCACTACCGTCTCGCTCAGTTGCTCCGGCGCGCTAGGTCGCGTGTGCCCTGTATCGACATACTCACGTATGCGAGCTGCTTGTTGTGCACGGTGTTCTGCAGCGTGTGGAACAGCTTGTGCGCGCCGCGCGCGGCCGCGTGTGCCCCCACCAGCGACGACAGCGCGTCCACTACCGTCTCGCTCAGCTGCTCCGGCGCGATAGGTCGCGTGTGCCCTGTATCGACATACTCACGTATGCGAGCTGCTTGTTGTGCACGGTGTTCTGCAGCGTGTGGAACAGCTTGTGCGCGCCG
This sequence comes from Eudemis profundana, assembly GCA_947034925.1. Taxonomy (NCBI): domain Eukaryota; kingdom Metazoa; phylum Arthropoda; class Insecta; order Lepidoptera; family Tortricidae; genus Eudemis; species Eudemis profundana. The sequence continues at coordinate 16,473,230 of OX344800.1, forward strand.
CGCGCGGCCGCGTGTGCCCCCACCAGCGACGACAGCGCGTCTACTACCGTCTCGCTCAGCTGCTCCGGCGCGATAGGTCGCGTGTGCCCTGTATCGACATACTCACGTATGCGAGCTGCTTGTTGTGCACGGTGTTCTGCAGCGTGTGGAACAGCTTGTGCGCGCCGCGCGCGGCCGCGTGTGCCCCCACCAGCGACGACAGCGCGTCCACTACCGTCTCGCTCAGTTGCTCCGGCGCGATAGGTCGCGTGTGCCCTGTATCGACATACTCACGTATGCGAGCTGCTTGTTGTGCACGGTGTTCTGCAGCGTGTGGAACAGCTTGTGCGCGCCGCGCGCGGCCGCGTGTGCCCCCACCAGCGACGACAGCGCGTCCACTACCGTCTCGCTCAGCTGCTCCGGCGCGATAGGTCGCGTGTGCCCTGTATCGACATACTCACGTATGCGAGCTGCTTGTTGTGCACGGTGTTCTGCAGCGTGTGGAACAGCTTGTGCGCGCCGCGCGCGGCCGCGTGTGCCCCCACCAGCGACGACAGCGCGTCCACTACCGTCTCGCTCAGCTGCTCCGGCGCGATAGGTCGCGTGTGCCCTGTATCGACATACTCACGTATGCGAGCTGCTTGTTGTGCACGGTGTTCTGCAGCGTGTGGAACAGCTTGTGCGCGCCGCGCGCGGCCGCGTGTGCCCCCACCAGCGACGACAGCGCGTCCACTACCGTCTCGCTCAGCTGCTCCGGCGCGATAGGTCGCGTGTGCCCTGTATCGACATACTCACGTATGCGAGCTGCTTGTTGTGCACGGTGTTCTGCAGCGTGTGGAACAGCTTGTGCGCGCCGCGCGCGGCCGCGTGTGCCCCCACCAGCGACGACAGCGCGTCCACTACCGTCTCGCTCAGCTGCTCCGGCGCGATAGGTCGCGTGTGCCCTGTATCGACATACTCACGTATGCGAGCTGCTTGTTGTGCACGGTGTTCTGCAGCGTGTGGAACAGCTTGTGCGCGCCGCGCGCGGCCGCGTGTGCCCCCACCAGCGACGACAGCGCGTCCACTACCGTCTCGCTCAGCTGCTCCGGCGCGATAGGTCGCGTGTGCCCTGTATCGACATACTCACGTATGCGAGCTGCTTGTTGTGCACGGTGTTCTGCAGCGTGTGGAACAGCTTGTGCGCGCCGCGCGCGGCCGCGTGTGCCCCCACCAGCGACGACAGCGCGTCCACTACCGTCTCGCTCAGCTGCTCCGGCGCGATAGGTCGCGTGTGCCCTGTATCGACATACTCACGTATGCGAGCTGCTTGTTGTGCACGGTGTTCTGCAGCGTGTGGAACAGCTTGTGCGCGCCGCGCGCGGCCGCGTGTGCCCCCACCAGCGACGACAGCGCGTCTACTACCGTCTCGCTCAGCTGCTCCGGCGCGATAGGTCGCGTGTGCCCTGTATCGACATACTCACGTATGCGAGCTGCTTGTTGTGCACGGTGTTCTGCAGCGTGTGGAACAGCTTGTGCGCGCCGCGCGCGGCCGCGTGTGCCCCCACCAGCGACGACAGCGCGTCCACTACCGTCTCGCTCAGCTGCTCCGGCGCGATAGGTCGCGTGTGCCCTGTATCGACATACTCACGTATGCGAGCTGCTTGTTGTGCACGGTGTTCTGCAGCGTGTGGAACAGCTTGTGCGCGCCGCGCGCGGCCGCGTGTGCCCCCACCAGCGACGACAGCGCGTCCACTACCGTCTCGCTCAGCTGCTCCGGCGCGATAGGTCGCGTGTGCCCTGTATCGACATACTCACGTATGCGAGCTGCTTGTTGTGCACGGTGTTCTGCAGCGTGTGGAACAGCTTGTGCGCGCCGCGCGCGGCCGCGTGTGCCCCCACCAGCGACGACAGCGCGTCCACTACCGTCTCGCTCAGCTGCTCCGGCGCGATAGGTCGCGTGTGCCCTGTATCGACATACTCACGTATGCGAGCTGCTTGTTGTGCACGGTGTTCTGCAGCGTGTGGAACAGCTTGTGCGCGCCGCGCGCGGCCGCGTGTGCCCCCACCAGCGACGACAGCGCGTCCACTACCGTCTCGCTCAGCTGCTCCGGCGCGATAGGTCGCGTGTGCCCTGTATCGACATACTCACGTATGCGAGCTGCTTGTTGTGCACGGTGTTCTGCAGCGTGTGGAACAGCTTGTGCGCGCCGCGCGCGGCCGCGTGTGCCCCCACCAGCGACGACAGCGCGTCCACTACCGTCTCGCTCAGCTGCTCCGGCGCGATAGGTCGCGTGTGCCCTGTATCGACATACTCACGTATGCGAGCTGCTTGTTGTGCACGGTGTTCTGCAGCGTGTGGAACAGCTTGTGCGCGCCGCGCGCGGCCGCGTGTGCCTCCACCAGCGACGACAGCGCGTCCACTACCGTCTCGCTCAGTTGCTCCGGCGCGATAGGTCGCGTGTGCCCTGTATCGACATACTCACGTATGCGAGCTGCTTGTTGTGCACGGTGTTCTGCAGCGTGTGGAACAGCTTGTGCGCGCCGCGCGCGGCCGCGTGTGCCCCCACCAGCGACGACAGCGCGTCCACTACCGTCTCGCTCAGCTGCTCCGGCGCGATAGGTCGCGTGTGCCCTGTATCGACATACTCACGTATGCGAGCTGCTTGTTGTGCACGGTGTTCTGCAGCGTGTGGAACAGCTTGTGCGCGCCGCGCGCGGCCGCGTGTGCCCCCACCAGCGACGACAGCGCGTCCACTACCGTCTCGCTCAGTTGCTCCGGCGCGATAGGTCGCGTGTGCCCTGTATCGACATACTCACGTATGCGAGCTGCTTGTTGTGCACGGTGTTCTGCAGCGTGTGGAACAGCTTGTGCGCGCCGCGCGCGGCCGCGTGTGCCCCCACCAGCGACGACAGCGCGTCCACTACCGTCTCGCTCAGCTGCTCCGGCGCGATAGGTCGCGTGTGCCCTGTATCGACATACTCACGTATGCGAGCTGCTTGTTGTGCACGGTGTTCTGCAGCGTGTGGAACAGCTTGTGCGCGCCGCGCGCGGCCGCGTGTGCCCCCACCAGCGACGACAGCGCGTCTACTACCGTCTCGCTCAGCTGCTCCGGCGCGATAGGTCGCGTGTGCCCTGTATCGACATACTCACGTATGCGAGCTGCTTGTTGTGCACGGTGTTCTGCAGCGTGTGGAACAGCTTGTGCGCGCCGCGCGCGGCCGCGTGTGCCCCCACCAGCGACGACAGCGCGTCCACTACCGTCTCGCTCAGTTGCTCCGGCGCGATAGGTCGCGTGTGCCCTGTATCGACATACTCACGTATGCGAGCTGCTTGTTGTGCACGGTGTTCTGCAGCGTGTGGAACAGCTTGTGCGCGCCGCGCGCGGCCGCGTGTGCCCCCACCAGCGACGACAGCGCGTCCACTACCGTCTCGCTCAGCTGCTCCGGCGCGATAGGTCGCGTGTGCCCTGTATCGACATACTCACGTATGCGAGCTGCTTGTTGTGCACGGTGTTCTGCAGCGTGTGGAACAGCTTGTGCGCGCCGCGCGCGGCCGCGTGTGCCCCCACCAGCGACGACAGCGCGTCCACTACCGTCTCGCTCAGCTGCTCCGGCGCGATAGGTCGCGTGTGCCCTGTATCGACATACTCACGTATGCGAGCTGCTTGTTGTGCACGGTGTTCTGCAGCGTGTGGAACAGCTTGTGCGCGCCGCGCGCGGCCGCGTGTGCCCCCACCAGCGACGACAGCGCGTCCACTACCGTCTCGCTCAGCTGCTCCGGCGCGATAGGTCGCGTGTGCCCTGTATCGACATACTCACGTATGCGAGCTGCTTGTTGTGCACGGTGTTCTGCAGCGTGTGGAACAGCTTGTGCGCGCCGCGCGCGGCCGCGTGTGCCCCCACCAGCGACGACAGCGCGTCCACTACCGTCTCGCTCAGCTGCTCCGGCGCGATAGGTCGCGTGTGCCCTGTATCGACATACTCACGTATGCGAGCTGCTTGTTGTGCACGGTGTTCTGCAGCGTGTGGAACAGCTTGTGCGCGCCGCGCGCGGCCGCGTGTGCCCCCACCAGCGACGACAGCGCGTCCACTACCGTCTCGCTCAGCTGCTCCGGCGCGATAGGTCGCGTGTGCCCTGTATCGACATACTCACGTATGCGAGCTGCTTGTTGTGCACGGTGTTCTGCAGCGTGTGGAACAGCTTGTGCGCGCCGCGCGCGGCCGCGTGTGCCCCCACCAGCGACGACAGCGCGTCCACTACCGTCTCGCTCAGCTGCTCCGGCGCGATAGGTCGCGTGTGCCCTGTATCGACATACTCACGTATGCGAGCTGCTTGTTGTGCACGGTGTTCTGCAGCGTGTGGAACAGCTTGTGCGCGCCGCGCGCGGCCGCGTGTGCCCCCACCAGCGACGACAGCGCGTCCACTACCGTCTCGCTCAGCTGCTCCGGCGCGATAGGTCGCGTGTGCCCTGTATCGACATACTCACGTATGCGAGCTGCTTGTTGTGCACGGTGTTCTGCAGCGTGTGGAACAGCTTGTGCGCGCCGCGCGCGGCCGCGTGTGCCCCCACCAGCGACGACAGCGCGTCCACTACCGTCTCGCTCAGCTGCTCCGGCGCGATAGGTCGCGTGTGCCCTGTATCGACATACTCACGTATGCGAGCTGCTTGTTGTGCACGGTGTTCTGCAGCGTGTGGAACAGCTTGTGCGCGCCGCGCGCGGCCGCGTGTGCCCCCACCAGCGACGACAGCGCGTCCACTACCGTCTCGCTCAGCTGCTCCGGCGCGATAGGTCGCGTGTGCCCTGTATCGACATACTCACGTATGCGAGCTGCTTGTTGTGCACGGTGTTCTGCAGCGTGTGGAACAGCTTGTGCGCGCCGCGCGCGGCCGCGTGTGCCCCCACCAGCGACGACAGCGCGTCCACTACCGTCTCGCTCAGCTGCTCCGGCGCGATAGGTCGCGTGTGCCCTGTATCGACATACTCACGTATGCGAGCTGCTTGTTGTGCACGGTGTTCTGCAGCGTGTGGAACAGCTTGTGCGCGCCGCGCGCGGCCGCGTGTGCCCCCACCAGCGACGACAGCGCGTCCACTACCGTCTCGCTCAGCGGCTCCGGCGCGATAGGTCGCGTGTGCCCTGTATCGACATACTCACGTATGCGAGCTGCTTGTTGTGCACGGTGTTCTGCAGCGTGTGGAACAGCTTGTGCGCGCCGCGCGCGGCCGCGTGTGCCCCCACCAGCGACGACAGCGCGTCTACTACCGTCTCGCTCAGCTGCTCCGGCGCGATAGGTCGCGTGTGCCCTGTATCGACATACTCACGTATGCGAGCTGCTTGTTGTGCACGGTGTTCTGCAGCGTGTGGAACAGCTTGTGCGCGCCGCGCGCGGCCGCGTGTGCCCCCACCAGCGACGACAGCGCGTCCACTACCGTCTCGCTCAGCTGCTCCGGCGCGATAGGTCGCGTGTGCCCTGTATCGACATACTCACGTATGCGAGCTGCTTGTTGTGCACGGTGTTCTGCAGCGTGTGGAACAGCTTGTGCGCGCCGCGCGCGGCCGCGTGTGCCCCCACCAGCGACGACAGCGCGTCCACTACCGTCTCGCTCAGCTGCTCCGGCGCGATAGGTCGCGTGTGCCCTGTATCGACATACTCACGTATGCGAGCTGCTTGTTGTGCACGGTGTTCTGCAGCGTGTGGAACAGCTTGTGCGCGCCGCGCGCGGCCGCGTGTGCCCCCACCAGCGACGACAGCGCGTCCACTACCGTCTCGCTCAGCTGCTCCGGCGCGATAGGTCGCGTGTGCCCTGTATCGACATACTCACGTATGCGAGCTGCTTGTTGTGCACGGTGTTCTGCAGCGTGTGGAACAGCTTGTGCGCGCCGCGCGCGGCCGCGTGTGCCCCCACCAGCGACGACAGCGCGTCCACTACCGTCTCGCTCAGCTGCTCCGGCGCGATAGGTCGCGTGTGCCCTGTATCGACATACTCACGTATGCGAGCTGCTTGTTGTGCACGGTGTTCTGCAGCGTGTGGAACAGCTTGTGCGCGCCGCGCGCGGCCGCGTGTGCCCCCACCAGCGACGACAGCGCGTCCACTACCGTCTCGCTCAGCTGCTCCGGCGCGATAGGTCGCGTGTGCCCTGTATCGACATACTCACGTATGCGAGCTGCTTGTTGTGCACGGTGTTCTGCAGCGTGTGGAACAGCTTGTGCGCGCCGCGCGCGGCCGCGTGTGCCCCCACCAGCGACGACAGCGCGTCCACTACCGTCTCGCTCAGCTGCTCCGGCGCGATAGGTCGCGTGTGCCCTGTATCGACATACTCACGTATGCGAGCTGCTTGTTGTGCACGGTGTTCTGCAGCGTGTGGAACAGCTTGTGCGCGCCGCGCGCGGCCGCGTGTGCCCCCACCAGCGACGACAGCGCGTCCACTACCGTCTCGCTCAGCTGCTCCGGCGCGATAGGTCGCGTGTGCCCTGTATCGACATACTCACGTATGCGAGCTGCTTGTTGTGCACGGTGTTCTGCAGCGTGTGGAACAGCTTGTGCGCGCCGCGCGCGGCCGCGTGTGCCCCCACCAGCGACGACAGCGCGTCCACTACCGTCTCGCTCAGCGGCTCCGGCGCGATAGGTCGCGTGTGCCCTGTATCGACATACTCACGTATGCGAGCTGCTTGTTGTGCACGGTGTTCTGCAGCGTGTGGAACAGCTTGTGCGCGCCGCGCGCGGCCGCGTGTGCCCCCACCAGCGACGACAGCGCGTCTACTACCGTCTCGCTCAGCTGCTCCGGCGCGATAGGTCGCGTGTGCCCTGTATCGACATACTCACGTATGCGAGCTGCTTGTTGTGCACGGTGTTCTGCAGCGTGTGGAACAGCTTGTGCGCGCCGCGCGCGGCCGCGTGTGCCCCCACCAGCGACGACAGCGCGTCCACTACCGTCTCGCTCAGCTGCTCCGGCGCGATAGGTCGCGTGTGCCCTGTATCGACATACTCACGTATGCGAGCTGCTTGTTGTGCACGGTGTTCTGCAGCGTGTGGAACAGCTTGTGCGCGCCGCGCGCGGCCGCGTGTGCCCCCACCAGCGACGACAGCGCGTCCACTACCGTCTCGCTCAGCTGCTCCGGCGCGATAGGTCGCGTGTGCCCTGTATCGACATACTCACGTATGCGAGCTGCTTGTTGTGCACGGTGTTCTGCAGCGTGTGGAACAGCTTGTGCGCGCCGCGCGCGGCCGCGTGTGCCCCCACCAGCGACGACAGCGCGTCCACTACCGTCTCGCTCAGCTGCTCCGGCGCGATAGGTCGCGTGTGCCCTGTATCGACATACTCACGTATGCGAGCTGCTTGTTGTGCACGGTGTTCTGCAGCGTGTGGAACAGCTTGTGCGCGCCGCGCGCGGCCGCGTGTGCCCCCACCAGCGACGACAGCGCGTCCACTACCGTCTCGCTCAGCTGCTCCGGCGCGATAGGTCGCGTGTGCCCTGTATCGACATACTCACGTATGCGAGCTGCTTGTTGTGCACGGTGTTCTGCAGCGTGTGGAACAGCTTGTGCGCGCCGCGCGCGGCCGCGTGTGCCCCCACCAGCGACGACAGCGCGTCCACTACCGTCTCGCTCAGCTGCTCCGGCGCGATAGGTCGCGTGTGCCCTGTATCGACATACTCACGTATGCGAGCTGCTTGTTGTGCACGGTGTTCTGCAGCGTGTGGAACAGCTTGTGCGCGCCGCGCGCGGCCGCGTGTGCCCCCACCAGCGACGACAGCGCGTCCACTACCGTCTCGCTCAGCTGCTCCGGCGCGATAGGTCGCGTGTGCCCTGTATCGACATACTCACGTATGCGAGCTGCTTGTTGTGCACGGTGTTCTGCAGCGTGTGGAACAGCTTGTGCGCGCCGCGCGCGGCCGCGTGTGCCCCCACCAGCGACGACAGCGCGTCCACTACCGTCTCGCTTAGTTGCTCCAGAGCGATAGTTCGCGTGTGCTCTATACAAAAAAAAAAACATTCTAGACAAGTATATAATATAAAAAGTATGACAGCTAATAACTAATGGCTACTTTTTAGGGTTCCATACCAAAATGGTAAAAAAGGAACCCTTATGGTGCGACTCTGTCTGTCTGTCCGTCTGTCACAGCAAGATATCTCAGGATCTACTGATGCTATCGACTTGAAATTTGGAATAGTGTTAAGAGCTACTAACCCGAGCTTATTGTATGTAAAAAAAATCTTGTAACTTTTTTACTTTTTTTTAAAAGGGGTCCGTAATGGAACTTTGAAAATTGAAAGCAGAGCTATTATATCGAGTGGGGTATCAAATGAAACGGCTTGATTTGTAGATTAAAATGCCATTTTTAATTTTTTTCTTAACTAAGTAGTTTTCGATTACAATTCCCCCCTATTATCTTCGAAGTTACTGAACAGAAAAATCTGTAATAATTACCAATTATTAATGTCATCCTAAATATTACAGGAAAAATATAACGGTTTTCCTAACTTGCACCGTTTTTTTTAAAGGGGTCCGAAATAGGATGTTGAAAAACAAAAGTAGAGCTATTATATCGAGTGGGATATCAAATGAAAGGGCTTAATTTGTAGATTCCAAAGCCATTTTTATATTTTTTCTTAATTTTGTACTTTTTGATTTATGACCAAAAACGTTCAAAAAAATACCATTCCCCCCTATTATCTTGGAAGTTACTGAACAGAAAAATCTGTAATAATTACCAATTATTAATATCATCCTAAATATTACAGGAAAAATAAAACGGTTTTCCTAAATTGCATCGTTTTTTAGAAATTTTCAAAAATCGTACACATACTTATTTGCTCCTACTAAGCCAACCGCCATACAGTTTTTCTTGAACTATTCACGTACCTATCTACTTACGAGTTTGTACGGAACCCTCGGTGCGCGAGTCCGACTCGCACTTGACCGGTTTTTTTTTATTGGAGTCCAAGCCGGGCGCTACTGGGGTAAGAACCGTCATAGACAATTCTTAGAAAAAAGTAAAGGAAGGCATTTTGACAGTTCTGATCGATTTGTTCGCATGGTAAATTTCATAGAACTCCATCATCTAAAGCAGGGTTTCCCAACCTTTATTTCGCTGAGCCTCCCCGAACCAAAAATAACATTTTCATGCTCCCCTTAAGTTTCAACAAACACCCACTATGACTTGTCGAAACTTGTATAGCAGCGATTGAATGCCAATTCGGAACAGTTAATTTACCTATGCGTTAAATAGTTTTTTTTTTCGGAAATGTAAACGTACCTATTACGTCCCCCCTGACATTTCTCAACGCTTCCAAGGGAGGCGTGCCCCCCTGGTTGGGAAGTCCTGATCTAAAGCGAGATCTGGCGAGTTAAAGATTGTTAGCAGTTATTTTGTACCTCGGTCCTGCATATTCCTATTGCCTGGCGACTCGCTCAGCACGCCGCCGGGCCACCACGACTTGAGCACGACGCTTATGTAGTAATGCAACATTTGCTCCGAGAACAGCCACATCACAGTCTCCTTTATTTGCCTGAAATTATCACATTTTAAAACTACCAGGACCAACTGATTCTGCCGCAGATATCTAAAATGTAGCAATGTACCTGTGATTGTAACTTTCGTCCCACAAATTTCGTAGACAGCTACGAAACGGGAAATATTTTTTCCATTTCGTAGCCGACTTCGAAAATGCGAAATGGAAAATTTTGATCGCGATTCGAAGCCAGCTACGCAATGCGATTCCTAAATAAAAAAAAAAAACAAAAAATACTAGCACTGACCTATTTATAGTTCTTCCGTAAGTAATCTGTACGAATGTGACTAGAGTTTTCCTAAGCCACCGGAACACGCCCCGCATGTCGAACACTTCGCTCAGTAGCGCGTAGAGAGGCTCCGCTATACTATCTCGCTCTTCGCCTAATGGACCAGCACCTATACAGATGTGTAAGTTGCGGAAAAAATCCAAAAAATTGACAGAAATTTCCGGAACGTAAAGTTTCCATTTTGGAGAATTCCGTATGTACAATTAAAGAAATAACAAAGATTCTTCCAAGTGGAAAGTTTCGCAATTCTTGAAACTATCCATCGCCAAATTTTCATCTGATCTTGGAGGAACGCAGCCGGTATAAGAGAAAAGCGTTTTTTACGCAATATATAAACATGAATTTAAAAAAGTGTGTCCGTCAAGATAGCGTACACTGTAAAGATATTCAGAATCTGATGCAGCCAATAAATAGTACCCAAACAGTACCGACGAAATACCTAGGTAAAAAAAAGAGTACCCTTAAACTTTCTGAAATATAAGGCCTGTTCACGGTGTACGCTACCGGGCGTCAAGCTGGCGTACACAGTTTGTATCTCTGGAACGGCTTTGTTTTTGGAAACGCTTTATATCTCAAAAAATAGTACCCAAATAGGTGTCCGTCAAGATAGCGTACACCGTAAAGATATTCAGAATCTGATGTAGCCAATAAATAGTACCCAAATAGTACCGACGAAATACCTAGGTGAAAAAAATAGTACCCTTAAACTTTCCGAAATATAAGGCCTGTTCACGGTGTACGCTACCGCGCCGTCAAGCTGGCGTACACCGCTTGTATCTCTGGAACGGCTTTGTTTTCGGGAACGTTTTATATGTCAAAAAATAGTACCCAAATAGTACCCTAGGGCCCTAAAATTTTACTTCTCTAGCTATCGTAGAAGCCGAGATATTCCATGACTTAACGGTGTACAAAATTTCGCAGCGTCAAGCTGGCGTACCCGGGAATTTCATATAGAAAGGCTTAAAATTCCGAAATGAGGTATATACCAATAAATAGTACTATAAATAGTACCCCTTTTTCATTAATAATAATATACAAAAACTATATAGAAAACTGAAAAAAAACCAAGACAAACTTCTACATAGTAAAAGTACAGGCACGCAAAAAAGTGTTTGGCATGTAACGAATTGACTCAACTAGAAACTACCATGGCCTCATATTGAACCTTAACTTAATGCATATAGGTGTTTTTACAATCAATATTTCCAAGTAACGCCATTTTATTATCGAGCGTAAGGACAAAAACAAGTTTGCCGGCCGGCGATGCTGGCAGGTACCTATATAAAAAAAAGGTTTCCGGTTGGATAGCCAAACGTTAAGTAAATTTATGCTCACTTCAATCCCAATAAGAACTAGTTTTGCTTAATCTTAACAGAAACGAGTATTCGATATGACAAAAGTTAGAAGCTCTATCGATGACTGTACTAAGATGCATTTGTATGGAGAAGTTTGGCTTGATTTTTTTCAGTTTTCTATATAGTTTTTGTATATTATTATTAATGAAAAAGGGGTACTATTTATAGTACTATTTATTGGTATATACCTCATTTCGGAATTTTAAGTCTTTCTATATGAAATTCCCGGGTACGCCAGCTTGACGCTGCGAAATTTTGTACACCGTTAAGTCATGGAATATCTCGGCTTCTACGATAGCTAGAGAAGTAAAATTTTAGGGCCCTAGGGTACTATTTGGGTACTATTTTTTGACATATAAAACGTTCCCGAAAACAAAGCCGTTCCAGAGATACAAGCGGTGTACGCCAGCTTGACGGCCCGGTAGCGTACACCGTGAACAGGCCTTATATTTCGGAAAGTTTAAGGGTACTATTTTTTTCACCTAGGTATTTCGTCGGTACTATTTGGGTACTATTTATTGGCTACATCAGATTCTGAATATCTTTACGGTGTACGCTATCTTGACGGACACCCCAAATAGTGCTCTAGGGCCATAAAATTTCATTTCTCTAGCTGTCGTAAAAGATGAGATACTCCATGACTTAACGGTGTACAAAATTTCACACCGTCAAGCTGGCGTACCCGGGAATTTCACCTAGAAATACTTCGAATTCCGAAATCACGCTGTTCACTATGTCTCGGCTTCTTTATTCTAATGACGACCGCTTTAGCTTAGTTGGTAGTGACCCTGCCTACGAAGCAAGTGGTCCTGGGTTCGAATCCCGATAAGGACATTTATTTGTGTGATGAGCACGAATATTTGTTCCTGAGTCGTGGATGTTTTCTATGTATTTAAGTATTTGTATCTATTAAATATATCGTCGTCTAGTATCCATAACACAAGCCCTATTGAGCTTACTATGGAGCTAGTTCGATTTGTGTAAGATTGTCCCCTAATATTTATTTATTTATATTTAATATTTTATTTATTATCTGGCCCTTGATCCAGCCATCTAGCGAGTCTCTTAAGATGGTGATCGAGACTCTTCGCTATAAGCCCGTTCGCCGAAACGACTATCGGGACAGTGATTGTCGAATAAATTGTATGCCTCGGTCAGGATTCGAACCTGCGTCTCCAACGGCTCTCTGGGCAAACACAGGCGCACTACCAATAGGCTAGTTACATATTAAAAAACATTGTACACGTATTTTTTTCTTTTGTTTGACAAACAAAAAATTATGAGGATAGAGTGCTTAGAAGTTTCGAGTGATGTCACTCCTTGGTACAATTTTCACCTAGGAGTGACGTCACAAGCCCCCACTCCAGAAGTTTGATGATCTATAACTTTATCGATGTTTAATATTTTGATAAACCAAAAAATACGTGTCCCACATTTTTCCATAATCTAACCGACGGACTAAATAGAATAATATATTTTTAACCCAGTCATCAATATTGTGCCACCTAAAGTGAGAACCCAAGTCATCCAATTTTTCAGCCAGTTGAGTCATTTTATGCCAACCTGGGTGGGTGGGTAAATACTTAATTTAGCTCCCTTGTGACGCAATCTTCTATTGTATCATTACCTCGCATAGAATTAGTCATATTCTTATTAGCTGAGTCCGTGCCATTTCCATCTAAATACAAGGATATCTCCTCCTCATCCGCCGACAAATGCGTAAAAGCCTCTCGGTCTGTAGACGACCTGGTTGTTGCTTCACTACTCGTACTGTAATAAGAACCATCAATGAGCAAATAAACTTGAACTCTATGTTCTACGCAATTAGGTGCATTTACCCCTGACCTAGAGCTTTAAGGCATTAGGTCCGCCAACTGTTTATTGGGTACTAAAAATTAAATATAAGATAATTATATTTACCTTTTAAATAACGTAGAAAATGAAAATTTGTTTTTCTTTGGATTGTCTCCCTGTTTCGTATATTCATTGGTTCCGTTGAGGAATGTGTATAAAGCTTCGCTTTGGTTCAATTTGTCGTCTTCTAAAACAAACTGGTGAAAATATTTGATTAGCAAGTCTCAAATGAGATTCCACTTTGACAAAAGTAATAAGCGCAGACCTATGATAATCGCTTCAATCACTTAACAAATAAATGACAAGGCACTAATTCCAATAAATATATAAAATGCGTGAAAGTGAGAAATGCTTCGCCATTTATCTATCGCACGATGCGATATACGACCATCATAGACAGTACATTTTTGTATAATTTTGCTCTAGATTTTGCAGCTATAGATTAAAAGTTGAAGAAATCTGTTACAAAGTATTTAATTACTTACTTCTAAATACTTCTGTATGAGGTTTTTCGCCTTATCTAAGGAATTTCTGTCATTTTTTCCGAATAAAAACTTAAACGAATTCGATGGCAGCTCTAAATTCTTCACTCCAGAACACATAGGCCTTAGTTTTCGATGTAAATCCTAAAAGAACATAATTACTTTCAGAAATATGTTATTTAAGATGAATTTATGAAATTATCAATCGCCGCGCAAAAAAAAGATGTCAAAACATTAAAGGCCTGTTTAGATTAGAGCGGTATCGGCTACTACCGTGAGTACCGGTAATAAGCGCCCCTAAAAATTCCTTCGCTTGGGTGTTGCCGTTACCCACGTCGGTAATAGACACCAATTAGGTTTGACTAAGCCTTGACACCTTTAAGTGTTTCTATTTGAATGTAGCATCATAGTTCACAAACGCTGGCCCAACTTTAAAGTGTTTTCTAATACATAGCTGGTATTCTTGCAGTGTTTTATAGCTATGTTTTTCATAAATCAGCTCATCGAATTCTCAGATAAGGGATTTCCTTAATTCCAATGTTTATGTTGTTAATGGGATGTCCAATATGCATACATTTTACCTGGAAATCGTTTAGAGTCCTCAATATCACCCAACCCGTCGAGATTTGCTCCGGTCTCTCATCCTCGTCTGTGGTAGTTTCTTGTTCTGCCATGTGCACTACTATCACGAATTGTGGCGGCTTGTTTTCTTCTAAGATCTAAAATGTAAGTAGCATAATGAAATCATTTTAATCAAAGGAATTGAGGCTACTTAGTAATAAAACTCAAAGGGGTTCTTGGTATCGCCTTCTCAGATGAAGAATACGAAGCGGAACACACAACTAGGGTTAACCTCCCACATAATGGACTGACGACCTAGTTAAAGACGCCAGAAGTATACGGAGACAAAAACCGTGCAACCGTTCGTTGTGGAAATTTTCACAGGAGACCTACGTTCGTAGTTGAGGTCACTGAGTTGGAATGATGATGACGAATTGAAGGAATGCAGCTACGTATGTCGTGTCACACATGCAACCACCGATAATGCTGCATTTAATTTGACACCTTTCGATTCAAAGGGCGTAAACGCCATTGAGAACAAAAGCGTAATGACGTAAATGCGTTATTCTCTATGGCCTTTATGCCCCTACGCTTTTGTTCTCAATTGCGTTTACGTCCTTTGAGTGTAAAGGTATCGCTTATGCTCTTGTCACTCTACGTTACTAAAATTGTTCCCTTCTGCCCAATACCCTGGAATCATGTTACACTATAGCAATTAGAAAGGTAAGCACGTTAAAATTTCAAATCTTCATCTAAGAAGCCGTTTTTCCAAAGTCAAAGGCAATGATAAATATCATTGTTAGGGATTATGCGTAAAGCAAATCTCGGGGCACGGCAGTGCTCCCGTCAAGTCGAGCACAACAAAGACACGGCCGTACCAACCTTTTCTCGAAGCCATTCAGGCCATTTTCAACCTCCTGTAATTTTGTGCTAGCAAAAGCTATAACCCTGAATTTTCAGGGATATATAGGGCATATCGGTGGGAATCGAGGTCTGTGGACACCCTCCGTACGGACTTGGTTTAACATTATATCTCATATCTTTTTTGTTGCAGAAGAACTGCGTTGCGAGACTTGCATCTTTTTACATGTAATGTTTTTGATGGGATATTATTTACCTCAGCACTTTGCACAGTGGCTCGCCAAGTCCCCAGATGCTCCGCCCAAGTGTCGGTCCTCGCTAAATGCGATTCTAGTCGCATCTGCTCCTCTGATAGCCGTTCCACTTCGCTTTCAAGCATGGCCAGAGCCCGCGATTCCGGTTTTAACGACGCCCGGAGAGCTGCTAGTGCCTGGAATGACAATAACAATTAAGAACGTAATATATAAGTCCACAAATTTCCATTATTTCAAATAGACTACAACCTTTTATATCGGCCGAAACTTTAATCGGACTATTTATCAGTATAAAATTGCACACATTACACCGACTTGGTGTTTATACATCAGTATCTACAGAGTGTTTGTGCGTGTGTGTTACACTCTATAGTCTGCGGGGGCTCTTAGGCGATTTTGATACGTATCGACACATGACATCCTTGTACCCGAAAGAATTCTCCTCTCCCCTCAGCTTAGGTCTCCGTAACTATAGTCGGACTACGCTAAGTTTGCAGAGGTCGAAAGAAGGTTTTATTTAAAAAAAATCATATGGCAACATCACCAGAAAGATGATTAATTAGTCTTGATACTAGGCAAATATCTTCCGGTTTAACAAGTATATAATGTGTCTACATTCCTACTGAAATAAATATTCAGGACAGTCTTGCTCAAATCGATCTAGTCTCAACCAAACTAAGCAATGTTTGCATAAGTACATGTAAATATTTAAATACATAGAAATTATCTAAAAACCTGGAACAAATCACTTAGTTTGGTTGGAACTAGATCGATGTGTGCAATACTGACCTATATATTTATTTAAGTAGGTATAGTAGACACATTTTGTTATAAAGGGAAGAATTATTGCCAAGTACCAAGATTAAAAATTCCTCTTGCTGTAGTTTCCACATGTTGCCATATATATATTTCTTAATAAAACCTTTTTTCGACCTCTGCAACTTAGCGTAATCCGACTCTACTGACCGTAGGCCAAATTCGGCCCGTGAGTTCCTCTAATGTGGGCTGCGAAAGCTGCTTGGTTGACCGACCTAGATGTGATATGAAGTTGGCTTATGCTTCAACTTTCATCTCAAAGTCTAGGCCCGCGCAATTTTAGTGGCAATCTAATAAAAGGTCCTTGAGTTAAAAAGTATAGAGACTCCCATGTCTGCATGCCGATCCCTGGGTCGGATACCGGTATTTGCTCCATACGAAAATACTGTTTTTTTCCGTTCTTTGGTTTATTATTTCAGTTTTTAATCGGACAATCTAATAATACGAAGCCATTACTTAGATACATTACTGAGGGTTTTTGCAAAATACCGGTTCCGAGCCCTGCTCCCATGGCTCAGGGATATTTTTTTAGATTAAAAAACAAATGAGCGATGTCAGATGTCATTACCATTGAATATATTATGCTTTGTCCAAAATGCCACAGATTTTCAGGGCTTTTTAGCTGTCGTTTCTTACCTGAGTTTTGTTGCTATGCCTCTCTTGTAGCTGGTCGAGTTTCCGCCTCGCGTACGTGGAATGCTCAGTGAGGTGCAAGGCGCCAGCCACGCTCTCGGCCGATGACACTGACTCATTTGACAACTGCCGATCTTCTATTGGAGACCTTTCTGCGTTTATCTCTGAAATATAAGTACACGCAATTTCAGCCTAGACGACATGATACAAAGAATACACAATGTGAAAGATACACGGAAAGAACATGTCTAGTCACCTAAGCAACTTTTTGAGTTATAGCTTTTTGAAAGTCAGTCATCACGAACAATTACTATGGTAACCATTTCTTTAAAAGTGAAAAAAAAATCCGTGTACCCTTCATATGCTTACGCAATAACGTTCCATTCCACATGCAATTTTTTTTGGATTATGGACTTTGTTTTTAAAGACAGAAGGTTGATACTTTGTTTTGTGGATTGGAACGTTATTGCATAACTACGTTCACTTACGCCATGTTATAGGTATTAATATTCCTACGGCGCTTAGCCAGGTATCTTTTTTCCCTCACCTGCTATTAACGACAGCTAAATCGTCGGTAAGTGTTTTATTTAAGGTACAAGAAAGACTTTACATACTTTGTCTGTGTGTTTCTGGCTTTGCCTTACGTTCTTCGTATATGTCCTAATGCTGCTGATCGCAGGGCTATTGTTTTTAGGGTTCCACCCAAAGGGTGCCAACGGAACCCTATTACTAAGGCTCTGCTGTCTGTCCGTCTGTCACAGGACTCTATCTTTTGAATCGTAATAGACTTGAAATTTTCACAGAATGTGTATTTCTGTTGCCGGTATAGCAACAAATAATAAAAACAAAATAAAATTATAAAGAAAAGGGGGTATAAAGAAAAGAAAACGTGTTTCTGTCGGTCAGTCACAGGGCTGTTTCTTTTGAACTGCAATAGATAGACTTAAAATTTTCACGTAATATGTACTTCTGTTATCGCTAAAAGATTTCATCATTAAAAGAAAATAAAATAAAGGGGGTTCCCATACAAGAAACGTGTTTTATTGACGACTTTTTGTTTGATTTCAATAATGGCAATCGATAGATGTTTGATATTTTCACAACAAATAATAAAAACAAAATAAAGTAAAAAAGTAAAAGGGGGTCTTCACACAAGAAGCGTGTTTTTTGGCGTCCTTTTGCTCGACGGTGGTACAGAACCCTTTGTGTGCGAGTCCGACTCGCACTTGGCCGGTTTTTTATTAGATTTACGACTTGTTCCTACGCTGTGGCAGTCGGGAACCCGTCTCTTGTAATGACCAAATAACTAATTCTAGTTTTAGAAACAAGAACAATAACCGTCAAATACAGAGTTGAAATGCAATATTCTATCACAAGTGAAGTCTGAAGAGTATTATTTGCTTACATAGTATTGTATATTTGTTTTATAAATGGGGTTTAAAAACGAACCTTTATTAGCCTCTTCATTTGCTAGCTCGATTAAAAGTGCTTTATACTGTTCACTTAACATAAAAGATGAGAAGTACTTTTCTTGTATGGCGTCGACAACGGTGTCTTGCATTTCGTAAAATACTTCAGGGCCTTTGTCACCTAATAGGAACGATTCTATTCGTTTCCTTGTATGCTGAAAAAAAAATCTTGGATATACCTTATCAGAATATTTGAGATTCCGCCATGAATGGAACTGTCACCAAAAACATTTTTATCAAAAAAAACCCGACCGCGGTACACTTCATAAAATCATTCTTCATAAAACTGCATAAAATCCGCCATTTTGTTTATTTTAACGAACTTCATACCCAGTGACACTCGCGCCATCAATACGAATCTAATGATGTATCATTTATCAAAATCGGTTGTGCCGTTGAGTAGTTACGAGCGGACACAGGATAGCATAGTTACAGGTCAAACACATAACCCTCCGTTGGGCTTCGCCGCAGTCGGGTAAAAACATACACGTTTCTGAAAAATCCTACGTTGATTACGTATTGGGAAGTGACTGAAATATGGCGCAGGTATGATGTTGCCTAATACAAGAACCATAAATCAGTGTTGTTAGTATAATTTTTTCTCATTTAGTTACTTCTTAGAACGGTTTTAAAGAATGAGTACCTAAACAATTATCATTGAAGATTGATTTAGGTACTCAGGCTTCACCTTGTAACGCTTCGTGGACGTACTTTACCACAATCCTAAGACAAATTTCTCCGCGACAAACGGCAGTGGGCCAAAATAGTCGACGCTTAATAGTAGATTGTGTCACAAGGGAGCAAAATGATGTATTTACGGCGAGGGCGTATATTGAATCCTGAACGAAGCGAAGGATTGTACAATAGGATTCTAAAGTATAACCGGAGCGTAGTGAGGGATTCAAGTGTTAACGCCCGTGGTGAAAATAATTTTGCTACCTTGTGACACATACTGCTTTTCACAATGACTATGAGAAAAATTCAAATACAAACGCTACCTACCAAAATAACGAAATATATAGTTAATCAAAGAGCATCACACAATATTATTAAAAATGAAATGTTAAATTTATAGTCTATTATTATTTTATAAAACGATTATTATTGAGACCTCTTATGAGGGAGCAAAATACTTTTTCTGAATAGGTGTGAAAAATTATGAAGGTACCTTATCAACTTTGATCTCAGCGGTGGGTGACCTGATGTAAGTGTAAAAGATCTCGGCGCCGAGCTGGTGCCAGCTGCTCTTAGGGCTGTGCCGAAGCTCCTCAACTGCCATCCAGAATCCGACGAGGCCTTGCGAGCACATGGTTTCGAGAAACGCCGCAAGATATCGCCGACCGATAACGCTTTCTAATACTTTGTGGAGAGGTATAGACTGGAATGAGAACAGTGAAGTTGATCTGGCTGCACGGCAGTGCCCCCGCCAAGTCGAGCAAAACAAAGGCACGGCCGTACCATCATTTTCTCGAAGCCATTTTCAACCTCCTGTAATTTTGTGCTGGCTAAAGCTAGAACCCCGAATTTTCAGGTATATATAGGGCATAATATAACTTAGATATATTCTCAATAACATTCAATTTGAACTTGTCGTTCAAGAACTATTGCACGTCAATGTTCCTTAGTTTTGTCACTGACTCACTCACTCACTAATCATCATAATTCTAAGGTACTTACTTCTAGCAGACCCTCAAGGTCCAAATTTTAAACATAATTAGCTGGTAGCCTGTCATGTCATGCAAGACCTAAAAATGTCAACAGAACTCGATTTCCACCGACTTGCCTATTATTTAACCGTGGTGGAACACATTTTATAGTCTCAAATAAAGAATCCTGCTGTTTTGCTTTGTGGAAAGTCTAGTCTCTTGAGCAGGCTGCATGGGTATGTACCATTCACGTACTTATTTCTATCACCAAAAAGCAAAGCGCTTTGAAGAGTCTGACGAATGCTTGCTTGTCACATGGTGGTATAAAAAACGTGTTTTAAGAAAATCTCAAGCAATAATTGCAGCAGCTATTAATTTTACATTACCAAGTAGAACCTAGTCCTCTTAAGGGCTAAACATTCAAAGCGACAGTAGGCTTCATCTTACTTACAATTAGTAAATAAATATAATTAATGTAAGCTGAAATTTTGGGCCAGTAAATCTTCGTACCTTGTTATCAGACTCATTCACAGCCGGGAAAGCGCCGTCCCAACCCAACTTCATCAAAGACTCCTCACACTCGGCTTTGGCAATAGTCAGCTGGTGGATATATGTCTTCAGTTTTTTGGCGTCGGTCATTTGTTGCCGGCTGACATTCTGCTGTCCAGGTGTTTTCTCTGCGTCCACATCTACGCCTTTAGCCCGTTTCATATTTTGGAGGGTAGTTGCTTGCATTATCTGTGTTACTATGTCGTATCTAGAATAAATGGTTGGATAAATAATAAATCGTGCAGAGGACTTATAAAATGAGATTCATAAAGATATACTTAGAAAGACAACTGGTTGCAACATCTTGTTTTATTAAATATATGCCTCACGCCGAATGATCCCTATATCATTTCATTTTCTCCACTTGTATTCGTACACCTAAATCGGAAAATAATGGACACACTTATTATTATTACTTTAATGCAATATTTCTACACAAATTTACGTGCTATACTTCCAAATAATGTCTACAAACATTAAAAAGTGATACAATTACAATAGTATGGAGCAAGAACTTTCATAGGGATCATCATTTGGCGTGAGGCGTATAGTAAGCAATGCATAATTTATGTAATTAAGCCCTTCAGTAGAGTTAGGGCCACTGGGCGTGCGACTCCTTGTTGCGGGACAAGTTTTATCATCAATATCATCATCATCATTTCAACCTTGAGACGTCCACTGCTGAACAGAGGTCTCCTCCAAAGACTTCCACAACGAACAGTCGTAAGCTGTCTGCCTCTATTAACTTCCGGCCGACCCACGCGATGACTTTCGGTTCGTGGTTTCCATTCGAGAAACTTTACGTCCCATCAGTTTTTCAAGCTATATGCCCAGACCATACACAGCACAACAACAGGACAAGTATGAGGACACATATATCGACTTCTTTAGACTCAAAGGACGTAAACGCTGTAGGTTCTAATGGAGCTTATGCCCTTTGAGTCTAAAGGTATCGATATGTCGCGTGACAAGTGAAATCAAGACGAATTGTGCTAAGTACAGTTAAATACATGAAGGGTGCAGAACCATCATCAATTGAGATAACATTTAGTTTTCATTTCTTTATAGATTGATTGTTAGCTCGCCAGTTACGTGGATATACTCTATTGTCCACTGTCTGCTTGTGCTAATAAAAAACTAACCCAAATACCTTGACTAATTTAACAATACTAATTACTAAACAAAGTTGTCATTCTAAAGACAAAACGTATTAACTGTTTACGAACATCATACCACATACTCTCCTTGTCCACAGGACATAATGAGCTAGTGAAAGTTTCATGTTTACTGACCGTAAACGTTTCAGCTGGTCGACATTATCGCAACTGTTTATTAGTCGAATGTAGTCCTCGAATGTCTTTGCGTACTCATGAGTCCTGACATGCATGGCGTTTACTTCCTTTTGGGCCTCTAGGTACTGGATTATCTTTTGGTTTATGTAGTCTGGTTCGGTGATTAGGTCAATGGCGGGTTGGAATACTGGAAGATAAAGAAATATATTCGTTAAAATAGTTGAAAGGTCAATTCAAAAGTATGTTGGCGATAAAAACAGCATTCAAACTGACTGAAAAGTGCAGGCAATTTTAAAACAGTTCTTTGGAAATTGAGGAAGGTATATGGAAAAAATAAAGTTAAAAACTAAAACCCGACTACGAAAAAGTCTAAAACAATAATCTTTGGTTTTAGTTCACCAGGCACAGATAAATAGTTATTTTTTCATTTAGAGGACGTTTCGAGTATGCCGTGAGTCGTTCGTAGTCGGAGCCCCCGGCAAGAAGACGAACAAAAAGGGGGCCTTTTCCTTGATTTAGACTTTTCCGTAGTGGTTTTAGTTTTTAACTTTATTTTATTTACGTGTTTTAGTTATTATTCAGTTACGATTTTAAGCGCCTTTCCCTTCCTAAGAACCATATCAGGGTGTGAGGCCAACGACCGAGCTCTTTCATAAGCACCCTCCATTTAATAGTAATGACAAGAATTACAACAGTAACACTTACTAGATACATGGTTTGCTTACAACTATATAAGACGCTTTATGCTTTGCTTTTGTCCCGCTTAAAATTACTACGGAATGTTTGCGGAAGAGCTCGGTTTTCTGTCCCGCAGGCCGCAGCCTGAAACTCGGCCTTCGGACTTGCAAAAATTAAACTAATAGGTACGTAAGTAACCAGGGGCGCTTGGTGCCTTTGGTCCAACGCGGTATTCGGTCTTTGCCCCGCTTAAAATTATTGCGGGATGCTGGGTTATTCGGTGTTTGCTGAGTAGTTCGGCCTTTGGCCTCGAAGCCTGAAGCTCACCCTTCGGACTCGCAAAAATGAGACATTTATATACAGGTTGCGTGAAGTAACTAGGAGCGCTTCATGTTTTTGGCTCTGTGCGGTACTCGGCCTTTGAACACGAGAAAATAAGACCGATATTTAGTTTGGAAACTCTGAAACTGGCTCTTCAGGCTCGCAAGAGTTCTACCGATATACGATTTTATTGCGGAGATGATATTGGATTGGCTTCGGGTCTTTGGCCCAAAACATAGCCCGGCATTTAATGGACCCTCTGTTTGACGCTTGCCCCTAGCTTCAGCCTCTTTTGAAATTGCTCCTTGCGGAGGAGAAAGAACATGAATTGGTATGGATCAAAAAATATGAAAACCGGTGACATACAACCGTAGCAAAACAAATACATGCCACACTTTTATAAAATGCTTTTAATTGCAACAACGTGCTCTTCTTATACTGCAAAATACAAAAAAAATAATAGCTTTCACTAACACCTATTTGAAAATCGTGATTCAACGTAACTAAATGTTGTCATATATGATTCTACTCCTCGCCAACAGATGGATTATAAGTGTGTGACTAGAGTGATTTTATAGATATCGATTTACAGTCAGCTGTAAAAAGATGATACGTGGTTCCCGTATTTAGAAACATCTTTACTTGAAGTTTATCGCAATTTTAAAAATTAAAGAGTAGATATTTTTGAGCGCAGTTGACTCAATCCAAGATTTACTTTTTCAAATGTGTTACATCAAAAGAAGTTTTTAATTAGATAATTATGTTCCTTTGTTTGTATGAAATTATGAAATATATCCTGGCCACCGTATATTGTGCTACTGCTACGGGGCTGCGGAAACCAAACTATCCCGGCTGGTAGTACTCATTCACTCTTCTTCTACGAACGGATCTTTCGTAAATTTGAAAGGGTTAATTTTGTTTGTTAGGTGCACCAAGCTATCAATTCATACGTAACCAATGTCGATGAAAAATATCCACTTCATCTTAGCCTCTAGTTGAGCTTAGCAAACTGTCATTGCAGATAGCGAAATTAATACAATAATACTTACCGGTGATAATATATGCCTCCCCGAGACATATTTTTAAATCTGCTCGCAGTGAGGCAGCATAGGTAAAACTGCGTAATATTTACGGCATTACAACGGTCTTATTTCAACATTTTTGATGTGACAAACACACACACACGTCAGTTGCCGGCACGAAAATGACATGTATTCGGCAATGTTTGCAAATATGAAGTTACCCTCATATCACTCAATACGAATGAGATATCTGAAGGTCTAGCATAGCAGGCCACGGTCTTTGTATTAAATTTTGGTTTTAACTAACTAGCATATGGGCTCATAATGGGCTCTTTTAAAGTAGTAAACATCTCTTACAAGAGTCATAGCCGACTGTACAAATGGGACATGCTTGTTTATCATTATATTATATTTTTCGTGCGACTTTGAATGCGTAGAATTAGAGTTTCATATTCCTTACTCGAAAAATTATTGATTCCCCATGCATAGTTTCACCTCCCTTTTTAGCTCTTAGATGATTTCCGGGATAAAAGTTTGTCTTGTTTGGTTCAGCAGTTTTAGTGTGCATAGGTAACAGACAGAGAGACTTTCACATTTATAGCATTAGTTTAGATTGAGTCTATAATTCCACTGCTGGGAAAACCCTTATTTTACATTATATTAAATTTTACGAACTTATTGTATTATCATACCTTTGCAAGCTAATACTTCTCTAAAGAAGTGTGATGCTGGGGACAAGGAGTAACACCTTGGCATGAGAAACATTACAATCAGCTCACTGGTTTGGCGGAGGTAGTGTTGCTCTGTCTCACTGGACATCAGGTGAGGAGCTAGCGCGAATACAGGGGCCTGGTTCAATTCTAACCTGTTGTTAAGAGTGAATATTCAATTTAAAAAAGTAGAACATGTTGGAATAAGCAATTAAACAAAATTCGATAATGGAATGTCAGCACCACCTACATTAAAAAATCAGTATAGTTAAGCTACTTTTTGGTTTTAGATACTCTGGAACTATATTAAAAGGCACCATATTCAAACTTAGAATAACAATTAAATAAAATTACAGAAAACATAAAAACAAAAATAAAATTACAGATTTTACTTATAGTAAAAATTAAATAAAGTGGAATACATTTTTTTATCAGCTTTTTTGTGTCCCACTGCCAAGCAAAGGCCTCCTTTTTCCAAACATTTCCCAAAGCAAAATACATATATTTTTAATATGTATGTGAATGAAATATACTCCATTTGGCCAAATTTATGCAGTAAGCTTTATTGTCAATGACATATAAGAAAATTTATTTTGTATGTTAGTCCCGGTCATAAAAAAAATTAAAATGTTTAAGGGTACTTACGCACAGCTCTGAGCAATCCTAATCCGCTCAAAATGCTGTGTAATCTTCAAAACCATGTCACTGGCCAGTAGCTTTTCAGCATCAACTCGAGACAATCTCTCATGTAAATTCTTAATGGCGCCCCAAACATGTTCCTTGAACTTATCCACAACAGGCTCAGGTCTATGGGAGAACTCTTTCAGCCAACGGGTCACAAAGTCCCTTAGGACATAGTCAATCAGTTGTTGTAACTGGCTGTCAACCGTGCGGCCAAAGATGACCGGAAGGTGACTCTTTTTAATAGCATGCGGCCAGTTGCTTTGGTCTTCCTAAAATAGTATTTAAAAATATAATAGATTGATGTAGAACTACACTTAATTTGTGGACAACCACAAATTAAGCTAGTAGATAATTATCTTTTCAATATTCTTTTTAATAGCTACTGTTAGAGTTAGAGGGAATTATCTGTTCTGTTAGTTTAGCAGAATAAATCTTGTCATATTTTGAGGGATGTTTAAACAGTGAAAAGGACTTTTTTCCCCAAACAGTCAACATTATTATTTAATAATTAACATACAATCGCGTTTAAACATACTCAAAGAAAGTAAATAATTTAGGTATTATGTTATAACCAAGACACAAAAATATATATCAAGTGAAGTGTAGGCCGGTAATACTGGTATACTCGCATTCTGCGGTCAATCATATTAAGATTTATCATAAAGAATATCTTGAAGCATTACTCCCCGCCCTCTAACACCTGGATGTTGCATTGCATCCAACACTTGACTTGGTTGACCAATTGTTTCAGGGGTTACATCTTACCTTCAAAGTTTCCTCCAGCTGCCTCAACTCCTTCTCTACCTTATCCAACAGAAATAGCGACGGTTGGTGGGGCGAGGATAGAGCGATGTGACCCCATAGCGTAAGGGAGAACACTAACAACACCAGGAAAACTGTCAACACTATCAAATAAACTGGACTCCAAAAAATTGGGAAGTACCATCCCAACATAAACCAAAGTGGCACAGAGCCTATCACGGCCCAAGTCCACATTTCAATGCGGTTAAGTATTTGAAGTCAACAAATATTATTGTTTTTCTCAATCAATCAATAACTTTATTCATGTTGTAAATATAATAAACTCGTTTGTTTATCAGTAAATAACACATACAGTTCTTGATTTCATATCGATTTTATAAAGTTCCAGTTGATAGCAATATATAGCAACTTATATTCCGAGGATTTAATTAATTAACAACGTTATTAAAATTCCGTGACTACTAATGACTACTTCCATTGAAGGAAGTTGGTGAATAAATAAATAAAATAAATATATAGATATACAGTACTGACATTATGTCATTGTGATTGCTGCTAAAACGGTTTTTTTTCAATAAATAGTTTTTAATATTTTAAGACTTATTAGTTTAAAAATAAGTCTTTAAATTGTTAAACGCTGGCGACAAGAAATTACAATTTTACGTAACAATTCGATATTTTTGAATACCAAATTTAGCCCATGAAGCGTTTAAATAGCGATGTCGAACAATATTTTGAACGGTACCAGGTAGCTTAATTAAAAATAAAAAAAAAAGATTGTCAAGTGTAGTGACAGTACTGACAGTAGCTGTCAGAACAAAAGTGTCAAATCCAGATGCTGCTGTGTTGGTTGTGGTTGTTTTTTTGGAAAGAGTTAAAGAATACATCGTTATGGCCAGTAATCTGGAAGATTTAAAGACCACTTATTTGGTAATAGGTGGAGGTATCGCTGGAGTAACTTGCGTCGAGACTTTAGCTATACTGCATCCTGAGGAAACTCTGGTTATGGTCACGGCTTCGTCACTAGTCAAGAATGTGAGCAACGTTAGTTTTTTCGCTAAAACTGTAGTCAAGTTTGACGTCAACGAAACTGAAGCAAGTTCATTGAAGAAGATACACCCTAACTTGAACATAGTTTACGATTCTTTAGAAAGTGTGGACACCAACAATAAACTAGCTACAACATCCAAAGGAATTGTTATCAATTATACGACAATTTGCATATGTACAGGTGGTGTACCGAAACTCATCTCAGATTCTAGTAAGTTTAAAAGAGTTTTTGGGATCAGGGATACTGAGTCAGTTCAGGAGTTCCAAGAGAAACTAAAAGAGGGCCGGAAAATGGTTATTGTTGGCAATGGAGGTATTGCATCAGAAATTGTTCATGCTACCAGAGGTATACAAAAGGTTTGGGTTATAAGAGACGACTACATATCATCCACATTCATAGACCCAGGAGCTGCTGAATTTTTCCAAAATACATTCCGGAACAAACCTTTGGAGACTGACATTGCAAAACATATTATTTCTCGGAGACATGTTTTCACAGAGGAAGATACTGTTGTTGCTCTGAATAAAGACTTAAAATCTGCTGCATTGGGACCAGATTGGTTTAAGAAATTAGAAGGTATTAGAAATGAAACTGGAGAACAAGAATTAGACATAGTATACAAGGTAGAAATCAAATCAGTGAATGAAGTTCCGGACAGTGAATACCCACTAGAAGTAAAACTTACTAATGGCAGAACTATTTTATGTGATTTTGTTATTTCTGCAACAGGGGTAGAGCCTGCTGTTAACTTCCTATGGGATCAGGAACCGGAGAAGGGCCCGGATGGTGGGTTAGCAGTTAATGAATACCAAGAAACAACAGTTAAAGATGTATTTGCAGCTGGTGATGTAGCTCATGCTGCCTGGACTCACGCCGCTCATTGGTTCCAACTGCGGCTTTGGACTCAAGCGAGGCAAATGGCAGCAATGGCTGCCAAATCAATGCATGCCCGAATAACAAACCAAGAAGTATTACAGGACTTTTCTTTTGAATTATTTACACATTGCACTACCCTTTTTGGATACAGGGTGGTGTTACTTGGAAAATATAACGGGCAAGGACTGGGGACTGACTATGAAATTCTATTAAGAACTACTCCTCAACTGGAGTATATTAAATTTGTACTTCAGAATGGTAGGCTGCAAGGAGCAATTTTGATTGGAGAGACAGACTTGGAAGAAATGTGTGAAAATCTGATACTTGACCAAATTGATTTGTCACCATTTGGTGATGACATATTAAATCCTGACATAGATATTGATGACTATTTTGATTAGATGAAAACCGTAAACTATCTATTTTTAAGACTTAATTTTATTTGTATTATTTTGTAAATATTATTATAACTTATTTCTTAATGGTAATTTTTGTTGTGTATTAAATTAATAACTAATTTTATCTAATAGCGGATTTTATTAATCAACCCAGTGTACTCTTATTAAGGTCCGACCGAGACCGTTTTTTTTTTGTCTCGGCCGAGACGGAGACTAAATGGAATTTATAAATATAAAGTAAACACGCGGATTTCGTACAAAAAAAGGTTTTATGCCACACCTGGCCATAAAGTGACTTTTTCCGCACACTGCGCGTACGGAAAAAGCCGCTTTCTGGCCAAGTGTAGACATAAAATGATGTACACAACACGGGAGGTGGTAATAAAGAAAGCCCTCGATCGCATATTTACGTCCCTCGCTTGCAGCTCGGGCCGCAACCTTCTGCGATCTCGGCCTTTCTTTGTATTACCACCCTAGTTGTGTAATGTACTATTATTAGTTAAAATTTGACACACACAGATTTTAGTAATTAAAATTTGACACACAGATTTTATTAATTAAAATTTGATAAAAGGAAGAGCCTCGACGACGACGTACGAGTGAAATCGAAACTAAAAACTATGTAAAAAGTACACAATAAAGTTTATTACTTTAACACGTATAGGTATTTTATTTACTAAGTTTGTATCCCGCATTCTAATTCTAAACTTCTTCCGCAATAACAACGAAAAATAACTGGCCAAGAGCATGTCGGACCATGCTCAGTGTAGAGTGTAGGGTTCCATAGCCGTAACTATAAGGTAAAAAATACTTTTGTTGAGAAGCGCAGTTTATCGGCAATAACTCAAAAATGGTAAATTCGATCTTGTTTAAAATAATTTTCGTTGAAAGCTTTAATTAAGCGTTACTTTCGTGATTTTTTTCATATTTTTCGGACGCACGGTTTAGAAAATAGAGGGGGGGGGACACAATTTACACAACTTTTGGAGCGATTATTTCCAAATACATTCACTTAATCAAAAACATTACTTAGGAACCTTATAGTGTTTTCTAAAGAGCTGTCGAACTATGTACCATACGTTGATATTTGCTGAAAAAAATTTTTTTTACTGTCTTTAACATGTATGGAGTGCCCCCCCTAAAAATATTTATTTTAATTATTTATATACCAAACTAAGTAGCGGCTTATAAAACACACCTATATTCCAAATTTCATCAATATCCATCATGTAGTTTCTGAGTAAAATGCCTGTGACATACGGACAGACAGACAGACAGACAGACGGACGGACATGACGAAACTATAAGGGTTCCGTTTTTGCCATTTTGGCTACGGAACCCTAAAAATGAACAAGTTAATACTCGCAATTCGCAATCCTGCCAAATCGCCTTATAATTGACTTAAAATGTGATCTGGCTAATCGAAATCGCCAATAGCGTCACAATAGCCGACGCTGAACTGACCAACGGGCCGCATAGAAGCTTGTGGCCATGCGCGGCAATCTAGCATGTCGCGGGTTTCTGTGATATTACCGCACCAGTTCTATACGAAAATAACTCAAAAACATAATCAAATACCACTATGAAATTTAAACAATTTAGATAAAATTCAAAATTCTTCGCCCTTTCATTTGAAATTCCCGCCAATCAATATCACTAGCATGCTAATATTATAAGCAAAAGCAAGCTTGTTCAGACGAGCTTGAAGCATGCCCATTTCCACCCGCGCCTCAGGTAGCTACCTATATGTGTCAGTACCTTATTAGTAGCATGAAAGCATGCCACTAATGGCATCTGTGTCTAGTCTTGCAGAGTCTTGCTACTAATAAGCTTGCTTTAGCATTTTAGTGTGATTGATTCTTTGGCGGGAAATTTAAATGAAACGGCGAAGAATTTTAAATTTTATCTAAATAGTTTAAATTTCATTATGGTTATGTAAAGCGGGTATTTGATTATGTTTTTAAGCTATTTATGTATTAAAATGGTGGTGTAATACCACAGAAAACCAGTCCATCTTGGCCGAAAACCTGTGCTTATTATCAAGTGTGTCCAATCGTTTGCTTTGAGCATTATTATCTGGAAGCATGTTCAAAAGTAGCATGCTTATTTGGGTGTATTTTCAAAAACGTCATTTCGCTGTCATGACATATTGGCGAATATTGAGAAGATTCTGCCTCACCAGAATTGTACTTTTGGTTACAATGTAGAATCAGTCAAGTTCTAACAAGTAACCAACGAATGCCAGTCTAGTGAGGAGGAATCTTTTAAATATTGGTGGTCAGAGAAATTACGCCAGCGAAAATACACCCATTTCGGGCAAATTTGGACAGCTACAGAGCATGCTGATTTTAAACATGCTTAACAGCATGCTTATTTTTAAGCAAATGTATCAGTACCTTAAAAATTATTCGTCAGCATAGTGTATGGAAACCTTAAAAACCAAACACTTTTATAACTCTTTGTATAATGATACATATATCATGTTAGCCAACATTACAAAACAAAGTGGTTTCGTGTTTTCTAATTCATGTAACTGTCAGAAATTAATGTTATCTTATCTGTAGCCCTAGTAGTTAAAAAAAATAATTTATCGTGCGTACGTCTTGGATTATTTATTTTGTTTTCTCTCTTCAGTAAAAATAAATATAAATTCAATTAGTTGAGCCGTTCACACTTAACGTGCAAGGCTGTGCGGGGTTCTGGGTGGACTGTAATTAGTCCCACAGTGGCACTTTGTTGAACCAGTTTTGTTTTTGTGCATATTTTCCTTTGTAATTGTAATCTCAGTTGATTCTGATTCATCGTCACTTCACTATGCCTATTTTATTCAGTGTTGTGGCCCGTGGCACAGTTGTTCTGGCCAAATTTGCCTCCTGTGCAGGGAATTTCACGGAAGTTACGGAACAAATATTGTCGAAAATTCCGCCCCACGATGACAAGTTAACGTACTCTCACGGGAATTATTTATTTCATTATATCGCTGAAAACAAACTGGTGTACTTCTGCATTACTGATGATGTAAGTATACTTTAGTTCATTTTGTTTTATGGGTCCATAATACTAGGACTTTATTTTAATATGCAATTATTACAGAAATTCCAACGTTCGAGAGCATTCCTCTTCCTTAATGAGATCAAACGGAGGTTCACTGCGGCCTTCGGAGAGACGGCACAGACTGCCATCCCTTATGCTATGAACGGCGAGTTTGCCAGAGTCCTGGCTACAGAAATGAAACACTACACAGAGTCCGGGGACCTTAACACTATATCCACAATATATGGAGAATTGGATGAGCTGAAAAACATCATGGTTAAAAATATAGGTAAGCTTTATACAAATTCCTATAATACTGGACTGGACTTCACTAGAAAGTCTACTTTTTGTATTTGACCAACTTGCAGTGAAAGTTCACTGATGTGGTTGTTGGTGTTAAGTTTAGAGCCCTATTTTACCCTAGATATTTGGTGCAGAATTATATTTAAAGGGGATTCTTTTAGTTGCAATACTAATGTTTTTATACAACTCCAACAAATAGGACTGAAACAGTCTCAAGAATGTGAAGTGTGTCAGTAAATAAGGTCACTTCTATCTATTAATTGGAACAAAAACCTGTTCAAAAGTTTATTTTATTGATACAATGTACATTCAATGCCCAGTTTCTGGTTCCGATAGCTGATTTATTTATATGCAAACACAGCTTATCACCCTTTATCTTTGTTATTTATTTACTGGTACTGTGTGTTTTAATGAGTGATATGTATGGAAATGTCCCTGCGGTTGTTACTCTAATGAGGTGGAAGTGTTTACAGTTCAATGCACATTGAATTTAGTCAAACAAATGCCTTATCAATGGCATTTTAATGTAAACTAATGAAATGAAAGACCTTCAAAAGCATTTGTATAGTGTTTTACACAACAATATGTAATCATTGTTCATAATGATATAAGGAACAAATCTACTCTTTCATTAGGTACCTATCTACTGAACTTGTATAGGTATATTATAATTAGATATTTCTTATGAATCATATTTGTTTTTTAAAAAAGTAGCAAGTCACTTGATTCTTTATCCATATAAACGAAAAAATATTAGGCAATTATACCTTAACTCTATTTCACTAATCACTTATGATTCATTATTGAAGCACACTTTTGACACTTTTAATTTTGTTTTATACTAATGGACTAGCTCGTGACTTTGTTCAATTAAATGAAAAAAGTTGTTTCAAAAAGTGTATGCTAATTTAAACATTGTTTACTTTCTATGTCATTTGTATTATCTATGTAGACATAAAGATGATTGAACAGGTGTGTTGCAGATGAATTAAAGTTGTGAGATACATCAAGAAAATTATATTTATCCTTAGGCTCAAACTGGGTTATTCCCCCAGAGGTGTAATTACGTGAAACAGTTGTAGCTACCATTTTAAAACTATTTGCGTCTCTCAATGGTCAAATGAGAAATTGGATATTGAGCAGTTGGTACATACATGCATCAAAATTGGTTAAGAAGTTACAATGCCTAAAATATATGGCTCCTCGGCTAGCACAAGATAGCTGGGACATATCTCGTGTACGACACAGCATGCAACAGTCATTGAGAATGCACATACAGTTGACCAAAAAAGCGGTCTACCACTTTTCGACTTTATTACCAAGTATTAGAGTTCAAAAGTGGTAGACCACTTTCTTGCGGTGTCGCGCGAGATATGTCACGGCGGTGTTGTGGTAGCTCTGTAGGCTATACCACGGTATAATAGCAGTAATTTTTCTTCCTACGAAAGATACATCGCGCGCTTGAATGTGTGCGCGCCGTGTACGAACGCACTACAATACAAGCGAAGAAATAATGCGTAAAGGTGGGTTTAGACCAAACGAACAAAGAGCTCCAGAGTAGAGCATTCATTCTTGATCTTTTAGTGTAAACAGAAGTTCGTTCTCAGCGTTTACACCACACGAATATCAGCGAGCAAGAATGCAACCCAAGAACTAGGATTCGAGAGCATATGCTCTAGAGATGTTTAGATCAGGCGAACGAGTGCCCGTTGCTCATTCGTCGGGTGTCTGTGGACTATACTCTGAGACTGATATTGTAATTGCAAGTTTTTCATTTATCATCCTGACTCAATTGTGTTTTTATAATTTACAAAAGTCGGATCCCACAGACACCTGACATTTTGGTAAGCTTGTATCATTAGAAAACATTTTTCTTGAGACCAATCTATAATTACAACGATAGGTCAAGTCCCTCGAGCACTAGAACGCTTTGAAGAGACCGCTCCCCGAAGCGAGCGGGTCCGAACACGAGCGAACGCGCTCGGCGACTGTTCGTACGCTCGTCCGTCGTTTACATCAAGCGAGCGAGCATTCCACGAGCATTCTTAGAATCTTCGCAAAATAAGGAAGAACAACGAAAGAATGCTCTTTCTCTGTTTACACACAACGAATTTGGTAGAGTGGGGGTAGAATGAGCATTCGCTCGTTTGGTCTAAACCCACCTTAAGAATGCTCTAGTATGGACCGCTCTGAATACGTGTCGCGCGCTCCTAAACGGCGGCCGAAGTTGGACTACTTGTTCGACTTTATACTTTGGCTATACTGACATCCTAATTCAAAAGGACGTATCTCAGTTTTTTAAGTTTTGAGAAACAAGTAATTTTAGTTTTGGAAATGGCGTGATTTTGGTGATGTGCTAAATTTTCTTAATGATTTTTAGGAAAATTTTATAAACCAAGATTTCTTTTTAAAACGTCATGTGATCTTTCTTTTTCTTCTTTTTTGTCAATTGATATATATTTTATATGCAAAAATGTTAAAAACTGAAATTTGATTTTTTTGAGATTCCAATTCCAAAAACATGACATTATTAAATTAGTTGTGCCAGCCGTTTTTCGAAAAACACTCAGGCGCCCAAGGACCTTAAAAATAAATGGTAGTAGCGTCGCGAACAGATAAGTGAAGCACTCATGATGAGCCGGCAATGAGCCGGCGCTTTGTACGCACGCACGCACACATCAACCAGCATAATGGGCCGGTCGGCTGCCATTGGGCCGTCAACGCACACATGCTCACTTCGGCGGCCATTGCTTGGCTTCACCCGCGTCTTAGACCGCGCGGTATCCTTCTATTTTATACATCCATGCAGGCGCCTATCACTATCACTACATAGTATAAAACAAAGTCGCTTTCTCTGTCCCTATGTATGCTTAAATCTTTAAAACTACGCAACGGATTTTGATGCGGTTTTTTTTTAACAGATAGAGTAATTGAAGAGGAAGGTTTATATGTATAATACATGCATAATATAATAGAGAAACACTGTGCGAAGCCGGGGCGGGTCGCTAGTCTTCTATATATCTAGAATCTAGATTCACTGCCCGATTCATTGACAGTAAATTTACTATACAGTCTGCCAGTATAATAGAAACCTTGAGTGAAATCTATGCAAGTAACTAATGCTTGTTTGCAAGGCCGAAACTCTATTACGTACATAATAACATAATCTGATAACTGATGCAGCTAGTTTTTATGATTCGCCCTGAGTTCTATAAACATATGGTAATTTAGCGTAGTGTATGATTTTGAGTCATGACCATGAAAAGGAAATTACGTTTATTGATTCTCTAACAGGTAATTTACCTAAGTCAGGCGTCTTCAACCTTTTCCAAATCAAGGGCCAAGAATGATTATTTTTTTGCATAGCGGGTCGCATTATAGGGATTTATAACGATTTTTTTTAATTAGATAAAAATTGTCCCACATTCTATTTTTATACAAAAAATCTGGTAAATCAATTAATGTATAATATTGCTCAATTTATAAATCATTGACAATTTAGTTTCGAATTTACAAACACAATGTTACTATTAAATAATGATGAAAATAACTGGCTAAGGTGTTGGCGGGCCGATGAAACCTCCATGGGCCGTCTTACGTGAACAAAAATTTTTGCTAAACGACAATACGCAACACAATCTGCATATGTGTATAAT
The DNA here is from genome assembly GCA_947034925.1 of Eudemis profundana. Taxonomy (NCBI): domain Eukaryota; kingdom Metazoa; phylum Arthropoda; class Insecta; order Lepidoptera; family Tortricidae; genus Eudemis; species Eudemis profundana. The sequence continues at coordinate 16,508,262 of OX344800.1, forward strand.
AAACTAAACGAGAGAGTTAACATTTATCAACTACAGCAATATGAATGCAAAAAAGTTTTAATTGAATGGCTTAAACGGCAAAGTTACGAGGAAACAGAATCCTTGTTATATAAACTTACCACTTAACTGTCTAAAAATCGGTGTACTGGTATTAATACATCAATTATATAATAAAAGAGCACGCACATACATACACACAAACACACACACACACACACACACACACACAACCACTAGGAGTAGCTAACCCACCCCCCACGTATTTGTAGAAGTTTATTTTTTCTTACTATCTCATTTATATTATTGTAAAAGTCTACTTTTTAAAGATTTTATTGATATATTAAGTTATTAACTAACTGTCCTTTGCTTAATCTGATACTTTTTGTTATGGAGGAGCGGGAGCGGGAGCGGAGCTTTCGTTTGGTCTCACTAAACCCACCTTTACAAGGGCTAGCGAGCTGTATTGCAATTTTCCTTATTATTAGAGTCGGAAATTCTTAAGTTTTTATTAGCAAATCAATATATGGGGTGGAAAAAACGGGTTGGGATCATAACGACTACATCGTAAAAACGACCAAATCATCATACGGTCCAGATCTCTAAAGGACCAAGGCTATTTCGTTAATAGACAACATCTCAATAACACGATAAATAAAAGATAAAGCATCCGTCCTTACACACAATTTGTCAGAACGTGAACGCGACAAAGCGTAGCATCATCATCTACTTCTATATGTATATGCATAAATTAAACGTTTTTCTTTTTGCACTTTTCAGACAGTATGGCGACTCGAGGCGAAAAATTAGAGCTGCTAATCAACAAAGCTGACAATTTGGCCACTAATGTAATTATTTATTAAAAACATATTTATCGTAATAATCATTAACTACATTCATCAATATTGCATCGCATCAATATTCATATACATCTTAGTAGTAGCTATATACAATTATGTTAAACACCTCGAAAATATGTGATCATGTGGTGGCTTGTTATTATCTTCTCTTTTGCCTATCGAAATATAATAAGCATGGATGTAACTGACGCACAAAATCGGCCCCACGGACTACGTACTAACGGGGGCGGCTCTAGTACTTAGTGCTGAAGAAAAAACTATAGCGTCAAATGACTTTCTCACGCCAGTAGCTTCGTCACCAATCACAGATTTTTGTCGATTAAACGATATTTAACCTATCCGAAAATGTCTACTCAAACTATATATGAATATTACTTAGTCTTAAACTGCTTTAGGGCCTGTGCACACGGCGTCTTTTAAAAGCGCCGTTGACGCGCGTTTCGTAGCGCTGTCTTCGTTCATTTTTAGGGTTTAAAAGGGTCAGTGCTACGAAACGCGCGTCGACGCGACGGCGCGTTTAAAAGACGCCGTGTGCACAGGCCCTTAGATTCAAACATAGTCAACTTTAAGTTGGTTATCAACACCACTTGATACATAAGACGTATTGATTTTAAAAAGTGGGAATTATAGGGTTAATTTCAACGTCAGTTTTATTAGGTGTTATCGTTCCATATATTATATTTCGATGCTTTTGCCTCACTTAACCATATTATCTTGCAATCTCAATCGTGTTCTAGCATGTCTGGACCAACTCTTGTACAAATACTACCTATCCCCTTCCATTCAAGATAGTGCGAAGGTGACAGGACATGCTTTGTCTCGCAACAAGTGAGGTTACGGCCAGTTGTACTAGTCCAATAGGATGACTGGTTGAGCAGGAACTATCCTTATAGCTTCACTTATTGAAAACACAGAGTGTAGTTCAAACCTAGAAAGAAATTTGTACCTAGCGGACCACTACGCGCCATTGATTAAAATAGGAGAAGTAAGAACCTATGACCTGTATCAGAGTTGGTGTAAGAATGATGAATCCGTCCGAAACAGCTACTTTTGTTCAGTGTTGCCCCTCTGCAGGTCTTGCATGACGTCAGACTCAGTTGAAGCGACCCAACCGTACAGTCGCCATCAGATATATCTGAGCTGTCAGTGTACTCATAAATATCTGAACACGGCTCTATTTTCATAGCATTAGAGCCGTGTTCAGATATTTATGAGTACACTGACAGCTCAGATATATCTGATGGCGACTGTACACTTATGTTCCGTTATCAATCGAAGTGCTGTCCTCATGACTATGATATGGTCATCCGTAATCATACCCGTAATCTGACAGAACCTGTCTCTGTTTCCAGTCTGTATCCTTCAACGGCACAGCACGGACGTTACAACGCAGCCTGTTCTGGAAAAACATCAAAATGTACGTCATCATTGTTGTCGTGGCAGCCCTAGCCGTCTACCTCATCGGTGCCATGTCGTGCGGCGGACTGGCATGGAAATCCTGCGTCGGTTAGACTGCTAATGTACTGGAATAATAGGGATGACGGCTGGGCTAAATATATATAATTCTATTTAGTCCGTCAGTTAGATTATAGAAAAATATGTGACACGTATTTTTTGGTTTATCAAAATATTAAAAATCGAGAAAATTATAGATCATCAAACTTCTGGAGTGAGGGCTTGTGACGTCACTCTTAGGTGAAAATTGTACCTAGGAGTGACGTCACTCGAAACTTCTAAGCACTCCATCCTCGTCATTTTTGGTTTGTCAAACAAAAGAAAAAATACGTGTACATTTTTTTTAATAATCTGACGGACTAAACAGTTTTTTTTGTCGTCTAGCCTATTATATGTGGCGTATGGAAGTGGCAACTCTAAGAGCGGCCGCACGTTGGACCACTAGTGGCGGCCACTAAACGCGTCCATAAATAGCGAGCGCGCGCCACTCCCGCAGCTTGGGGCTGGGTCGATTTCAGGCGTTTTTCCAGCGTTTTTTGTAACTTCATTAGTGTCACTGGAGTTTTACCGCGAAGGACTATCGAGTGACGACAACTTTTGATTAAAACATTTGTAGCCTCGATAGCGTCTATCGTTTATAGTAAAATTTAACTGTGATCACCGCTTGCTGCTATATTTGCTGGAACTCGAATGAAAAAAGCCGCCGCGGTCGAAACGTTCTGAAATCGATCCGGCTAAGCCCGGACGCGGCCATTCGAACGCTCAGTGTGCGCCGATGCTATACAAAATGTATGAAAAAACACGCCCGCAGCTTGTAGCGGCCTCCAGTTGCCCAATGTGCGGGGTCGCTAAAGGCAAAATTGTGTTCAACATTAGTGCATAAATGTCGGCACATTACAGTAGGCTAATTCGCAACTTCGTCGTCAAGTTCCTCTTTAATATAATTTGACCTGTGAACTAACAACAGAACGTTATTGGAGGTCACACTGTTGAGTCGGAGCGACCTGACGAGCGATATATTTTGACTCCTAATTACGATCTTTTATTACTAGTTTACGGTTCAAATGATATTACTGATAAGATTATAATAGGGCAATGAACCTTGCTGACGCACGAGTGAGTGAATTGTCTATTGCTAATGATGACAGAATGAGGGGCACTATGTACAGTATAAGAAAATACGGAGTCAAATTGCAATCTAGAAAAGCGGCCAGTGGTTAAGGCAAGTTCAATTCTATTTTTCTGCAATCTTGATCATGATTTACGTAATTTGATTGCTGTCGGAGGGCTCACTATTTTCTTACTACGAACACTTATATAAGGGCTGGTTGATCACATCTATACGCGACAATATTTATTGTTCCTGTGGTTAATTTTTCTTTGAATGACCAATTTTTGTAAACTAATCCTGGTCTATCAGTCTATTGTGTTAATTTAAATAATATAGTTATGGTTAATAATATGTCCTAAATGAATATAGATAGATTGATGGACTAGGCGAAATATTGTTTTATTATTTTTGCTATGTAAAATCTAATGGCGTTGCACTATCAAGTTATCCTTTCAATAAAACTAATGAACTGAAATCAAAATATGATATAAAAATTTTATTCCAATAAATATTATTTTATAGTATATTACACAACTAGGGTGGTAATACAAAGAAAGCCCGAGATCGCAGATGTTTGCGGCCCGAGCTGCAAGCGAGGGACGTAAATATGCGATCGAGGGCTTTCTTTATTACCTCCCGTGTTGTGTACATCATTTTATGTCTACACTTGGCCAGAAAGCGGCTTTTTCCGTACACGCAGCGTGCGTACTTTATGGCCACTTTGTGGCATAAATTATATAACCAAATATGCATCATGTAAAATAACAAATAATATTGGGAAAGTCGTAGATTCGATTCGTGTGTAGTTTTTCACATGCATAGTTGTATAAAAATACAGAAATCACCTTAAACCGCTTTAAAAGTAGTTTACTATGTTATAAAAAAATAGATGAGATTTGAACAAATATCTAACGATTACCGCTCTCATGCTGATGTAAAAAGGAAATTCTTGTCCACACTATGAATGCAAAAGTGTATATTTGTCCTCCTACGTTGAAGAAGGTGACCGATCCTGAGGAATAAGTCTTTAAGAGGATCACATAAGATTGCATAAGCACATTCTGGTTGATCTCTCCCCATTGTAAGTTTCATCAAGTCAAGATCCAATTCAAACGGAAAAAGAAAAGCAAAATTCGCTTTCCACGCGAAAGTAAAGGGTAAAAAATAAACAAAAGTTTTAAAAAATGTAACTCGTCAAAATTCTAATGGCGCCAGATGAAACGTAAAATTGTAAAATTGCATGCAAATTCACTTAAGGTGATTCGAGGCAGTCGGTTTTCCATACAAACAAAGAAAGGATCATCATTTGCTCCGACGGCATCAATTATCTGCCGTCCGATATCTAAAACTGGGGTTAGTCCAGTTTGAGGTCAGTCTAGTTTTAGACATAGGACGGCAGTTATGTTTGAAATGTGTTTTATTTTATAGCTTGATACTTTTTATTTGCGTGAAATGCCATGAATGCAAAAAGCAAAAAAAAAATGATGCTTCATTTGAAACTGAACGTTTTTTGCCATCTATTAAGATGGCGCTAACTTTAAAGTCCTAATTGAACGTTAATTCTAGTTTTTTGAGACTTCTCATGTCATTTCGCGCAAACAAAATGTATCAATCTACTTCTCTATCTGTATTTACTTTGTGGCATTAAGCTGAGTGGCGACCTTTTTAGCATATGTTTTTTATTTTATTAATTTTGTAAATGTTCCAATGCTAAATAAACGTATTTCTTTCTTTCTTTCAATCTAAAATAAAATACATTTCAAACATAATTGATGCCGTGGGAGCAAATGATGACCCTCTCTTTGTTTGCATGGAAAACCGATCACCTTGAATCACCTTAAGTCGTTATTCCACTGCTAACGTTGACAAGACAGTGTTAAGACGCTTTTTTACGTTCCCTTGAAGTTTCCGTGTCGTTTTAAGCCTTAAACACGTTTGCGGTCCATACATTCTATACAATTCCATAGCAGTTGTTCGCGTTTTGGCGTGACGGCAGAATTATACTCATTGTTCCTAGTTGATTGACAGGGTTTGAGCATATTTTTCTTATCGACTCTATTTCTCATGTCACTTTGAAAGTTGGGACATGTAGGACTCACGAGAACTTTATCGTGGTACAGTCAGCGATAAAAATACCTTAGTCAACCTTAAAAGTAGTTGGACACTTTAGTACTGCAGCCTTCCCGGACTGAAACTAAATTTTCTAGCTACTTTTGATTCTGACTGTACAACTGGACTAGGAACGTGTTAAAGGGATTTTCATTGATTTCCAAAGCTATTCCAACAGAATTTTAGTTATAAATACACATAGAGATATCTTTTTGTTAATACGTATTAATGTAATAAATAAATATACCTACGTAAAATACTGCCATCCTAATTGAAAAGGACGCATCTCAAAAAAAAATCGTTTTTTGCATTCTTGTATAGAAAATATATTAATGCATCATATATCATATGACATTTCGAAAACGAAATAAAATGTAAAATTTTCCTAAAAGTCATTAAGAAAATTTAACACAACTCCAAAATCATACCATTTCCACAGCTAAAATTGCTTGTTTTTCAAACAAAACCTATAAAACCGATATGCGTCCTTTTGAATTAGGTTGACAGAATATTCCTGCATTAAAACCAAACTTCCAATAGAATTCGTCTTATAAATATTACAAACATCATAAAAATTAAAGAGAGCAATAAATAGCTATACATAAATATAAAAATAAGTGAGTAAATGGGTGAATCAACTTTTTTTTGCTTTATGCAAAGATTGCCCTTTCTCCTTATTTGTTCAGCTTTTGCATGTTTTAACATGATTTAAATTGAACAAGATCTTACATCTAGAGATAGATTAGGTAAAAATAAAAATAAAATTCGTTTTCAACAAATAAATAGTGTGACCCAGCAGACGAACCCTTATTTTCATACAAAAGTGAGGGACAACTATGTCCGCTGGGTCACTGCTTATAAACAAGTTCTAATAAACAAATTATAATAAAAAATATTTGCATTACGTAGCTTTATTATCTGTCTTTTAAATGAGCATACACTTCAAAAATATCCGAATAAAGATTTCCTTTTAATTTTAGTCGGAGAAGGTGAAATTTTGTTGACGAAGAAAAGTTGATTCACCCAAATTTCATTTCAAGATATTTAGTGCTGTGAGCTTGTGAATACATCGGCGTTAACCTGTTTGACAAAATTATTTTATTCCAAATTGTAAAAAATTATGTTTGAATAGACTATTAAGTATTGTGATATCAAGTATATGTTATAAGTATAAGCAAATGACTTGTTTACATTGTAAAAAAATATGTTATAAACTTGTATAGGTTATCACTACATCACTGTTTCATTTCGCCTCAAATATCCAGTACTTAAGCAGAAGAATAAAAACCGGCCAAGTGCGAGACGGATTCGCACACGAAGGGTTCCTAACCATCGCAAACAAAACACTTTTCTTGTATGGGGAGCCCCTTTATATTTAATTTTGTTTTTATTATTTGTTGTTATAGCGGCGATAGAAATAAACATTCGGTGAAATTTTGAAGTATCTACCTATAGGGGTAGGGGTCGGGTTGCATAAAGTTAAAGGTCATATTTTTGATACGCATACGAGGATTCGTCATACTCATCATTACGCATAACTGTAAATAGTCATACATTTATGCGGATAACGATTTTAATCATAATGTTTATGGACATACTGTGTAATGGGCATATAGTTCATATGCATACATTTATTCAAGCATACTTTATAATGGGTATACATGGATTGCTCATACAACACTAAGTAAATGCATAAAATGCTAAACGCATAAATAGGTTGCTCATACAACACTTTAACCATACTAAGTAAAAGCATAAATTGCTAAACGCATAAACCTAATTTTAAAAGTTCTCTTTTATGTTGCGTCACAGTTCTAATTCTAACCTAATATACTTTTCTGGCAGCGATGCGGTTATGTCTGAGATAACAGTTCTAACCTAACCTAACCTACTTTTCTGGCAGCGATTTGGTTCTGTGTGAGGTCACAGTTCTAACCTACTTTTCTGGCAGCGATTCGGTTATGTATGAGATAACAGTTCTAACCTAACCTATTCTACTTTTCTGGCAGCGATTCGGTTATGTGTGAGATAACAGTTCTAACCTAACCTAACCTACTTTACTGGTAGCGATTCGGTTATGTGTGAGATAACAGTTCTAACCTAACGTACTTTTCTGGCAGCGATTCGGTTATGTGTGAGATAACAGTTCTAACCTAACCTAACCTTCTTTTCTGGCAGCGATTTGGTTCTGTGTGAGGTCACTAATATTGTGTAATGAGTAGAAATTAAAAATACTTCAATAATATAAATCGTTTCTTTTTTGAAGAACCATCGCAAGTCCATTATCAAAATTTATGCAATACGATTGTTATAATCATCAATATTATGGCTTGATAAATGTATTTAATTTACAATTATTACTAAAACCACTTATAATCATCAATGTTATGGCTTATTAAATGTATGAAATTTACAATTATTACAAAAACTACTTATAATCATCAATATTATGACTAAATAAATGTATGACAATTTACATTATGGTTAAACCAATTATGACTCCGTATAATTATGACACGGAACAATTATGCCATAGGACAATTTATGCCAAAAAAAATATATGAGCATCAACTTTATGCTTAAACTGTTATGACATTTAATAATATGACAATAGTTGTTATGCAACCAGACGGCCCCCCACCTATAGGTATACGGTTCAAAAGATACAGCCCTGTGACAGACGGACAGATGAACAGACAGACAGACGGATATCGGAGACTTAGTAATGGGGTTTGGTACCTTACCCTTTGGGTACGGAATCCTAATAAAAGAGGTAAACTACAAATCGACCTAGGAACAAATACCATTAAGGTTATTCGTCAAAAATGTCAATACAAATTATTTCACGCTAGCCTTTAAATCAGCTTTTGAATTTAGTGCTTATCGATTTTTAAAAGATCATAAACTATAAAAAAAGGAGATGATTTGATCTCTGAGTAGAGTCTGCGGAAAGAGAATAGGCGTGGCGAAAAACGGAACTAACCTAACCAGTATGGCCACAGAACAGAAAATACGGCACATACGGTAGAAAAGCATTACAGCGCCCCCCAATTTAAATCCTATTCTCTTTCCGCACAGACTCTAAAATGATGACATATGACTTTTTTCCACTTCATAAAACTGGTTTGATCTCTCTGGAAAGCACCCGAACGTACACGACGATGGTGCTGCCAATCCGAATCTTTTACTGTATCGTGCTGCTGGGGCCACATTTTAACTGGAAACGCCGTTTTAATATCGATGAAGCACGATTAACGTTAGCGTGGCCACGACTTATTATACTTGACATCGACATTTATAGCCAGTATTTTTCTTTAGGCCTGATAAGTTTCCCATACTGTCCGCATAGGGTCTATTTTGTTGATTTATAGGCAGTGCTGCCGCCTATGCCTGCACGTTCCCGACTACTCTGGATGATTATAATAGCAGCCACAAATTCTAATAAAAACCGGCCAGCAAGTAGGATTGGTACACGAAGGGTTACGTACCAACGTCGAGCAAAAATACGTCAAAAACACGTTTCTTGTATGGGGACCCACTTTTATTTTTAATTTTTTTTATTATCATCATTTGTTATAGTGGCAACAGAAATACACATTCTGTGAATTTCAAGTCTGCCTCTTACGGTTCAAAATATACAGCCTTGTGACTCTCGGACAGACAGCAGAGCCTTACTAATAGGGTTCCGTTGGCACCCCTTGGGTACGGAACCCTAAAAAGTAGCCGACCGTTTCCGTGTCTTAAAATTTGTGAAACTTTGAGGTTTTATAACTTTATAACCTTTACATCTTTTTTTGAAATACTCTTTTTATGATAATTAAGTATTTAGTATTAGTAAGGTCATTGTAAAATTCTGAAAATTACTTGGTATTAGGGTCAGATTTCCAAGAAAAATTAATAGTGGAGTGATGTGTAGGGAGACCCCTTAGCAAGCAAACAATCCATGCGTACAGGTACCTAACTACCTATGTTGGTTTCCATATCACGTCAGAACGATATTTTTTTTTTATATTTTTGCAGTCGGCGTTCATGCATTACGAGTATTATAGGATACTTTTTAACGGACTAAAGCAAAGTACAAAAAAAACTTACTCGTGATCGAAGTTCCAGTATTTTATTTATATGTACTATACAAGTATTGTTCTCCAGAGGTGACCCAAGTCACCCTAAGTAGTAATCAAGTTTCTAACCTCAAGATGCACAATTCTGCTTAAAACAAAGTTTTCTCTCGTGAGTAAACTGTATACAAAATAGGGAAGATGTGTTGAAACTTGTTGAAATGTTATTTCAGCAAACAAGACCTGGGAATAAATATTCGCGACCAGAGGATGGAGTTAAGTAAACTGTCTCTCGCTTCGCCGTAGCCGGGTAAAAAGTATCCTATGTTTATCATGGTCAAATTCGTGATGCGTGAACGAACAAACAAATAAACAACAACACTCCCAGTTACTTTTTTGAAAAATCTTTAATGAAAAATCAGTCTTATTTCTTTTTTAATTTATGTACCTATAGATTGATCATACAAATAGATTGAGCTCGTCCAATGACCGTGGGATCTTTTGTATAATCCGTCGTTCGGTACCCAAATGTGGCGGAGTGGCTCGGCTGGGAGCAGGTTAGATTGATCCCGCGCCGAGGGTGCATCCCCCGCCCTTCCCGCGCTGCGAGTCTCTGCTCAATCGCGCGCCAACTTTAGCCGCGGGAGGGCGCTCCCGTCGCGCCGCCACGCGTTCCGTAACGCACGTGCTTACTACAATACTACTCTGCCGTTGTGTGAGTGACTGAATAATTCCGTGTCAATACGCGCGGCGTGCCTAGCATAGGAATTGGATTGTCCCGTGTGTAAATGGGCATGTTTGTTCTTGGGCATTATTGTTGTTCCCCGGGGACCGGTGATTAATATCGCTGGTGTATGTGGTTTTAATATTAATGCAGTGCCTGTAGATTATGTAGTGAATATAATATTCAGCTCCTCTTTTGTTTAATACAGCCTTTCACTTAGTCTTTAAAGTCGGATTTTTAATCAGCTGGAATAAATCGACGTTTACGTGCGGACGTCTCATGTCTTTATTGGATTATAATATTTATAATATAAGTGTGGCATTTTTATCTGTGAAACTAACACCGATTGCATGTGTTTTTATTAATACCTTTTGGAAATAACGACGGAAAATCCAAGTTTACGCCGTTTTTCTTATTGGAATCTTAGATACTGTGTTTTCGCATCCATAAATTTAGCCGACGAGAGTTAACGGTACTAAAGTTAATTCAATAAAATCCGGTTCGAAGGACCAATTTAACGTTGAATTCAATAAAAGCTGCCTTTATTAGGGCCTGAATATTTTGATTTGTTTCCTAAATTAGGAAGCGGAATAAATTATTATTTACGATTTTCCATTTCGGGATTATAATGGCACTGATTAATTATTTAGTACACAACACATTGATTGCTAGTTGATATTGAGGCCGCCGAATGCGAGTGACTAGCATTACATGTATTCGGTAATCGTCGCACAGTCGTGTCTGAGAGTGCACTTACGCATGTGTGCGTTATACCCGGAGCTATTAACGCCACAGGAAGCCGCGTCGATTTTAGGGAAGGTTAAGCTACGAATGGTCAGGTCATTGTTCCTTTACGTCGATTCACTCTTTTTGTGCCGAAGATAAATGGCCATCTCATTGTTTCTGGCCAGACCGCCTCTTGTTAACAAATCGGAAGCGTTTTTTCACGCTCGTTAAATTTTCGTGTCGGTATTTAGTTTTTGTAATTATTTAATAATTGAGGAGCTTCGTATCGGTAATTGATTTTTATGTGTACGTGTTCATATATTGTATTAAACCTGTAGGAGAATATACCTCCTACCTATACGATGCCTAGTCGCCTACATAAGGCGAAGAACACACTGAAATCGCCCGTTGCCGCGATTTTTTCCGTGTAGCTGCGCATAGTAGTTGCGAGTCGCCGCGATTTACGCGCCAGTGTGCGCCACCCCGCGATTTTTCTATACAAATCGATGATTCTACATACAAAGTTGAAAATCGCTGAGCCGCGTGTCGTGTCGCCGCGATTTTCGCTGCAGTGTGAGATCCGCCTAATCCATGCTCAAGTCGCTCAACCACCTACTTAACTTACCTATTATTAGGTTTAAACATAACGGACTCAACGGGTAGGAAACGATAACCGCCTATTAATCTTAGCAGATATTACCAGAGATAGCAATAAATCTCTTAAGTGCTACTTAAGTCCTTACTTAATCATTCATTGATCAAGATTACCCCGCCTATCCTTTAGAATCAGTGTTTTCACTTTGCCTTTGAAATAGGGATTTAAAACAGTAATGCCTATTAACAAGTCCATCACACTTAAGCTCAATTAACATTCAATTCAGCTTCTAACACAATGGGTTAATATCCTAATCTCGACTCCCCAAAATGGATAATAAAGTGAAATGAGCCTTACCATAAACAGTATAAGATACATTGTTGATCCGTGAGATGAAATAGTGACAAAAATGGATGACAGCTCGCCAGATCTGTCGCTCAAGCTGCGGCGAGGCTCGAGCGACTCGCGCGAGTCGTTCTACATGGACTTCGCTCAGGGGATCGACTCGGATATCGAGGAAGTGACGACGATCGAGCGAGTGATCCCCGAGCATCCGGGGGGGAGGTCTGAGGGCGACGCGGATACCCTCGCCACGCCATCCGGCCTCGAGGAGACCAAGGAGTTCCCGCCATGGTGAGTTTATCAATTAACTATACCTACTTATTAGTAGGCACCTAATACAGGATGGCGTTAAACTTCCCAAAACCGTGATCAATTTGGCTTACTTTTTCTAGAAGGGGGTGAAAGGGGGGGACCTAAGATCATCATCAGCCTATACATGTGCCAGTGCTGTGCACAGGCCTACTCTCATTAGAGAGTGAATGGCTGCAGTCCCCATGCTGGCCCGTAAGCCGGAGAGAATGAAGAATGTTAACTAATTTTGATTATTAGCACTCCATATTCTCTGTCAAAAATAAAAAATACTAGTGAAAGAATTACTTCGATACGTCAATTAGTTTCCGATTTAGAAGTAAAACAAGTTGTAACCGTACGACGCGGGCCGCTGGTTACGGTGTGACGTCATCGCACAACACGCTCAGTCTGGCTCACTCAGTCCGCTTGCAGTCGCGCGCCCGTTCCGTCGAAATTATACCTAAATACTTTTAAAAATGTCCAATCCAAATACTAGGAAATCATGTGTTGTGCCTAAATGTAAAAATACAACTACCAATTCGCCGGAAAAGTTGTTTTTTATAGTTCCAAAAGAGGTTAAAATGCGAAAAAAATTGATAAAAGCTATGAAGAGGTTAGATCCATTTGGAGATAAAAGTACAGTTTATTGTTGTGAAGACCATTTTGACGTAAGTATAGTGATCATATTTTATGTAGGTACAGAAGTAATAATAATTATTTTCATCTTATAATGAAACAATTTCTAACCGGATTGATAGCGTGTTTATTGATTTTACATTGGCAGGAAAAATGTAAAATCAATAAGTACGCGATTACTCCGGTTAAAAATAGTTTCATTATAAAATACAGTGATCGTCATACCTAAGACATTACTATTATAATCTTTTGTAGTTTGGCAATATTGGGTACGGTAGTATTGGGATAGTTAGATAAATAGAATAAAAGTCCAGCCCGTCACCAGGCGACTGACTAGCCTTGGTGGATCGCCAAGCCGGATCGTTCCCACGTTGAACCTATTGTTCGAGCAGATGGGTCTAGCTAAACTACGATGTTATAAAAGAAATTACTTTACGACTAGGGGTAGAACAACGGCGCTGAGAAACAATAAAGTCGGTGTCTTTTACAGAACATTTTGGTCAATGTTGAACGGTATTTACCGTACCGTCAAGCTTAAATACTTAACGGTATTGAAAACTATGTCTTGAGAACAATGCAGCTGTTTTGCGTTATCCTTTGTTTTCAATACAAGTTTTCTATACTAGACTGTGCCTACTGCTCTGCTCGCGTCGGCTAGGTGTATATGGCTACTAAGATTTTTTCTTGTTTTAGATTGAAAATGATATGGAGAACTATACTAAATATAAGTTGGTCGGGGGAAGAATTAAACTAAAACAGGGTATAGTTCCACACAAATTCAAATGTCAACAGGAAAAGGAAGATAAACCTCAGAGATCTGCAGTGCAAAAACGTAATCGTATAGAATATTTTGAGAAACTATTAAATAAAGATGAAACTTCGACGTTAGAAAAACCTGAAGAGATATTTGTTGTTAGCTGTGAAGACGAAATAGTACTAGAAGATCCATTAAGTTTTGGAAATAATGATCAGTGTTTAGAAATATCAAAAAAAAGTAAGGGAGTGCAAGTAAATCTGAAAGCTAAAGGTGTCCATAAATCAACCATGACTGTTAACAAATGTTTAAAAAAAAAGAGGAAAATAATATTTTCACCAGATGCAGTATCTTTTGGTAGTATGAACGACACATCTTCAAACGCCTCTTCACATGAAATGTTTAACCTTGATCAAGAATCAAAGAACCCTAATGAAGATTCAGATTCGGAATCGGAATGCGAAACACTTTTTTTTAGAAACTATATGCAAAAGGCTGCTCTTTTATCCATATCTACAGAACCACAACTGTTGCTAGGTTTACCTAAAGAATGCTATTTTTGTATTAATATGTTATCTGAAACAACAAAATGTACTCCGCGAAATATAATGTTAACTTTAAAAAAAATACGCTTGTATCAACCTAATACTATTCTGGCCTTGGATTTTGGTTTGTCGACTAGTTCTGTTACTAAAATCATAAGGGTTACTGTTCCGGCTATAGCATCTGTACTTAAATCACTTGTATACTTTCCACCTTCATCCGATGTCCAGATGAATCTACCTATTCCATTTAGAAAAAATTACAATCAGGTTCAAAGCATTATCGACTGTTTTGAGATTCAAATTGAAAAGCCTGTTGATGCCGTAAAACAAGCTCTTACGTGGTCGGATTACAAAAACTGTAACACAATAAAATATTTAATATCAATAACACCCGACGGGTTAATAAATTTTATTTCACAAGGGTATGGCGGCAGAGCAACAGATTCATTAATTTTTGAAGATTGTGGTATTTTGCAAACTTTACCTGAAGGATCAGCAGTATTAGCAGACAGAGGTTTTAAAAATATTGCGCATTTGCTACAACAAAATGGACATACTCTGATCAGACCTCCTAGCGTGAGCACTAAAGTAAAACCGACCAAAAAAGAAGTTTTGGAGACAAAAAAAATTGCAGCGTTACGGATACACGTAGAAAGAGCTATCGGCAGACTTAGATTCTTTGAGTTCATGTTGCCACACGCTTGTGTAGATCTAAAGCAAGTCGATCTGCTAGATTCAGTAGTGATTTCTGCATGTGGAATAGTTAATCTTCAAAGCAGTCTGTTTCATTTAAAGTAACTTCCTAGTGTTTTAAGCCAAATACATTTAAGTTTATTTTATTGTATTAAAAATATAAGATTTTGACGTAACTACGTACGTTCCATTTTCCACCAATTTTTGTGTTATTTATAGAGTCTTAATAAAACTATATTACATAAGGATAATGTTATTTTATTAATTTGCCAAAAATATTTTCCTTCCAAAACTTTACACATTTTTCAAAAAGATCATCACAATATTTTTTATTATAAACTACTTCATGCACATCAACATTCCTTGAGGTTTCAAAGTCAACGTGTGCAATACAAAATAGGGCTTTTCTTTTTCCGGTCATTTCCATCTGTGTTTGTATCTGAGCATAATATTTTTTGCCTAGTTTACCTTTACTATAATACGTAATAAAAGTGTTTGCCTTGGTTGGACACTTTACTTCTATAACGCAGTCATCAGTAAGCCCGTCAGGCGAGGCACCAATCATAGGCCACTCATTCTTTAAAAAAAGACCAGATTCCATAATCTTTATATTGTGTATCTTCGCGACTTCCTTTATGACATCCTTTTCTAATAATTTTCCTCTTTTGATAGCATTCGTTTCATTAAAAGTTACAGCACCAAATATTTCTTCAACTAAAGAGCCATCTTTTGTTGTACACTGAGCAGCTTCGTGCATTTTTGAAGCTGTTATACGTCCGTAGCGCATCTCAAACCACAAATTTGAATCTGATTGAGCTATTGTACCCTCTTTTACTTGAAGACATCTTGATTCCGTCATTTCGTTCTTACAAAATGTTATAAAACTTTCGACGTCAAAATCAACACAGGATTTTTTGAAACAATTAATCAAATAATGAATAGACATCTTTTCAACTTCTTTTTTTTCACATATAAAATGTGAAAGAGAACACTGTATTTGAAGCTCTCTAAGTTTTAATGCTACTTTGTCAAAAAAAATATTTCCATTCTGACCGGCTATATGAAGTGTTATACAACTTGTACCAAAATCTTTAGCTTTAATCATTTTCAGTTTGGTACCAATACCTGAAAGCTTAGATTTTTTCCAATAACACTTGGTAGCAGTCGTTGAAGGCTCCTCGCTTCGACGATGTAGCCACATTAAAAATGCTATAGTATGTTTACAGCCACCTCTGCTGGCGGCACAATCTTCGCAGGTTACATTTAAAACTTCTTGATCCTTTTCATTGCATTCTAAACTGCAATGATAAGGTGTGGTACGTACGCGGTGTTCTGGCGTGATTCTACATTTAACCGTACATACATCACCTACTCTTTTTACTTGAACATAACCAATAGCATCATCGCCATAGCTGTCTCTTGCCGATCTGAAATAAGTTTCAAATAAAAATAAATGGCCTTATGTATTTTGTTAGTAAAAAAATACAAATAAATAAAAAAGGTTTAGTAAATCTGTTCAAACATCTATATTTGCAATAAAAATTAAATTAAGTTAAGTAAAATGGCCTTACGTATTTTGTAAGTAAACAAAATACAAATAAAAAAAAGGTTTAGTACATCTGTAACGTTCAACCCACTACATCTACATCCTAAGTACCTACCTATCAGTGGCGTGGCGTCCAAAGAACTCGATTCCTACCGGCTTGCCTAATATCAGGCATTTGAGCACCTTATTCTACAGCTCTTAAGGAAAATGTACGCCGAAATCTGCACCGGCTTGCCTGAGGATATCTTTTACGCCACGCCACTGCTACCTATCCTACTTCCTACTAATATTATAAATGCGAAAGTTTGTGAGCGTGTGTGTGTTTATTATCTTTCACGAAAAAACTACCGAACGGATCTGGACAAAGTCTGGAATAACACATAGGCTATTTTTAATCCTGGTAAAATGTACAGTTCCCGAGGGAAACGGGGGCGAAGCTGCTGGCGGAAGCTAGTTTGCAATAAATCAATGTATGTATTCATTTTAATTTACTAAGAAAAGCGGTACCTACCTATATATACAAACGTACCTACTAATAGCTACAAAACTATAATACATATTTGTTTCTTTAACGTAAAAATTTAATGGTAGGTAGGTACTTCTACTACTTGAGTTACATTCTTCCATTATGACATTAGTTGGGTATTTTGTTTTGATAAAACAATTTAGAACAGATAAACTATTAAGCATAAGTAGTAGCACGGAAAGTTCACTCACCTTTGCATTTTTATTCCTCGCATTTCGGCGGCAACGAAATCACTATTTGTTGATAAATAATGCGCAACCATTAATCCATCTATTTTAGGTAGATTATCCGATTGCCCTTTTTCGAATCCTTCATCCATTTTATTAATCGAATAATATTTACTATTATTAGACTATTAACTTAATACGCGGACGAAAACACAACAAAATACTGCGCAAGCTAATTACACCTACTACTATAACCGCTGGCGACTTAATACTAAGCGGGCCGCGGCCCGCGCGGCGCGTTGTGACATGACGTCACAAGCGGTCACGTGACTGTTAGCGGGACTCTATATTTTTCGAAACTTTGAATGCCTATAAAATCAAAACTACTAGGTATTTTTGACTACAACAAAAACTAGTGTATTTGTATACATACAGGCTTTACTGAGATAACATTTCAAGCGATTTGGCATACCTAGTAACATTCTCCATTGGGCTCTATATGGACGTCACACACACTTGTATCACTTGTTTTGTGAGTGCTAAAGTCTTCAATTTTCGTAGTAAAGCTCGTCAAGATTTGCTACCTATTTTTGCCAGAGTGAATGCAGTTGGGCTGACAGATATGTCATTCAAGCTGCGACAATCTACCGTCTTTCTATAAGGACTCTGCTTAAGGGATCGGCTTCGACGTAGAGCACGACGATCGACCGAGTGAGCATTTACTTGTTAGTTGGCTGTAGTCGCAACTAATAGTGAACGGTCATCTCAACTGAAATTTACTTGCGTTTCCACTGTAATGATACTTGTATACGGTGCAAGTAACTGGAGCAAGTAGGTAAATTCATTTCGTTAAGTTACTTGCGCGAGTAGCTCTCGTTGGTACATTTTCAGATCGCTGGAACCGCACACTTCTTTGTATAGGTACCGTTGTTTACATGATGCGTATAACCTGCGCAAGAACCTCAATTTGCGCAAGCTATTTGCACCAAGCACCATAAATTACAATATAGAGGGGAGCATCGTTTCAGATTAGATGAGTCAAAAGCAAAGTGGCGCTCTATGGAGATATTTAATTTTATTTGAGATTTTATGTGAAACGTTCTTCTACTCTAACACAGACCACTAAACCTAAAGACGTCGCATAGTCAGGCGACCCCCGCTGCCACTCATACGGTAAATTTACTACAAGATTGAGACACGCCCCCGTTACTAACTTCAGTCTGTTCTCGGAAGTTGCGTAAGTAACATGATTAAATATGCATTATTGTTACATGAAATTGTGTGGCAAAAACACTAAAACATCTGGCGTGCAAAAGTATGGAATTTCATTTTACAGGTAAGCAAATTTCAATAAAATTACTAATTAAATATGCATATTATCAAATAAAGTTTTCTAGACTGCCGTAGTCACTCGTTGATGTCTTTTAACAAAGTCTCTTTCTATCACGCTATGCGAATAATCGCACCTTCCTTGTCTACCATTACGTGGCATTACTAAGTGCGAACTAGTGATGTCCATAGTATGTGTTGGTTTACTTTCGATATCTGATAACATGAAATATGCAATACATCGCAAGTAATTTAAAAATATCGAAATATTATCCATCATTATGGGCAAAGTATTTGCGCGCAGCCGCGTCTAATTATTATTTGTATATTTAAAGTGGTAAATTGTCTTTTAAGACTGCAGTGTTACATTATAAATCATTCAAAGCATGTCAACTAAAATTTGTTCAATTTCTTTAAGGTTTACGAAGTGTCCTAATATAAAGGAAATGTGGATTGATGCTACAAAACAAAGTATCGTATGTTCTCGCCATTTTAAATCAGAATATTTTAGATAGACAAAATCTGGGAACAGGCGACTTTTAAGTCCTAATGCCATTCCTACACTTCACTTACCAACTGTGATGAGTATATTGATTCTTCGTTATCAGCTGAGTTGTGTAAAGGCTGTGTTTAAAAATGTTTACCGTTATAGTATTTCGTTGATACTCAGACTTACAAGAACAATTGTTGCCTCAAGTGCTCGCCTAGTCTGGCCTCAAGTGCTCACATAACAAACAATAAATTAGCTAATTTATTGCCGTGACTACGATGCTCAAACTTATTATACAGCAGCATTTAAATCATAGTGGCATTAATTATTACAATTAAGCTCAAATTAATACCAATTTATAATAAAGTTTTATTTTTAAGAATTAACAATATATTTAATGATAATGCCAGTAACAATCCATTGCTGTCAGTATTTAAAAATCATGTCCTACTCAATAATTTGAAAACAGTGAAGTGTAATAGAGTAAGTATGTTAAGTCGGGGGGGGTATGTTTGAATGAATGGGGTTGTTTTATTAATTTAGCTCTAATCATCGATCATCGTCACATCACTAGCGGCCCCCAGACATCTTGTTTATATTTCTGTGTGACGCCCACTTGACCTTCAATCGGCAAATCACAGTGCGGTAAGCGCTCGTCGCGTCTCCCGCGCCCCTTTAGTTTTGGCAGAATCGGTTTCAATGAAACAATCCTACGAAGCGACGTCTTTAGGTTTAGTGGTCTGTGTAGGTACTCTAACTATGCTATTCTAGCGTAATCAAGAGGTCCAGTTTCGTAACTTATGTCAGTTTCATGCTAGAACGATAAACACAGTTAGACAACGATATGAATTGACTTGTAATAATCGTAGTCGACAATGCAACCTTGCCGAGCCATTTCGAAGCACAATACCATTCTGAACTCAATTAAGTAATTTGACATTGTATTTCCTGATTTCCTGAATGTCTTAACTAAGCTTTTAACTGATGAATTTAGATTAGTGAGTTTATTTATTGACATCTTAAATAGCTTATTCTTTTACTTCTATGTTATACAACTCAAAATTTAGCTTTGCTAATAATATTTCGAACTACTAACGGCTCTCCCACTCTATAAGATATTTCATAGTGGTAGCAGACTTCGATCATAATCACATCGTAAGTAGCTCTAACGTGGGTATTAAAATAGGTAACAAATAACCTCGACTAAAAATGTATATAAATCTCTACATATAAGAACATGAAGGTAGGATAGTTCCTACCTTCATGTTACAGCTGGTGCTGTAAAATCAGAAAACTGATGAATTACAATCGGGTCGCAGTTAAGCTATTACAATGTCACAGAGAGACCCACAGCCCGACAGATAATACTTAGATGAGGGACTTACGCTGGCGCTGGGGGTTAAAAGGAACACGAAATTCTAACTGTTACTTAGGTCACATCCCAAGTAGCACGCAATATGTATAAGATTTTATACAACCCTTACAGCGCTTTTAAACTGAAGGTATAGTGACTGTTACAAGCTCTTATTCTGCCTGTGTGTAAGTGTACGATACTTAAACGCGGTGTCAACTGCGCGCTTTCAATTACATAATGCTTAGGTACCACAGGCTTACTAGCACATATGTATCTAGGTACATAAAAACTAGTTTCCCACTCATGTTATTTAATATTCGTCGCTACGTATATTGTGGCTGTGAATAAATCATGTTCGCGTAAATTAATATGCAGGCACGGTGAAAACGTAAAACATTTTTAATTGGGTTTCGGGAAATTTAATTAATGAATGGCGCGCTTAATTCGGCTGTAGGCATATCTGGATAATTCGATAATCAAGTTAATTAAGTTTTGTGGATTAGGTATGTCTTGCTGGTGTCTTTGATTTGAGGACGAAATAATAATATTACTAATGATAGACTTAGTTAAGATTAAGTTTGAGAAGTGTCGGAAAAACTTGATAGTGATATAGGGTGGTAATGGGAACAGCGAAAAATATCGCTCTTAGTAGAGAATAGTGTGTGACAGTGTCCTATACTAGTATTATTATAGCTTTCTTAAAGTTTCTCCGTAGTTGGTTGAGCACCGATGCGGCATGAAACTGATATGAAAATAAAACCTAATTCGACAAGAACGTTTAGGTTTTTTATACCAGGGTTGTAAACATTGTACCTTCCTAGATATCCACAAAGGAGTTTAGTTCATCAAAATTAATTTTACCATATATTTACGTAGGATAAAGCTTTTATTGCACTTGAACTCAGTTTTGTTGCATATCATATAGTCAGTATTTGATTATGCAACACAACGCAACAATAACCCAACTATTGTTGATATTCGTAGACTATAAAGTCGCGGTGACCGCGGCTCGCGACAAATGTGTGCCATCGAACCCGTCAGGCGGGTTCCACGGCGGCTCCAGTGACTTTCTCCAGCCAGGGGTCAGATCATATGCGGTCACTGATTGATATGCTACCATTGCTACCAAGTATTTGTAGTCGGCTTTTGTTTGTGCCATGAATATTGTAGCGGTGTGCGCGGATGTGCCTTTCCTGTACAGGTAGTGGCGAATGCAATTGTCGAATCATATTCACGACTAGATGATGCCCGGAACTTTGTTGGCGGAGGTGAACATCTTTTTTTATTTCGCCGTAAAAAGTATCTTATATTTTAACAAATAACATGTAGGTACACCACATGGAAATCGGTCCGGTAGTGTTTGCACACAACAAAAAAAGAATTAGAGTTTAGACAAAGACAAAGGTTTTATCGCTAATTTTTGACACTCCTCAGGCAATTTTTGGGAAAAAAAATTAATGTAGCTACAAACACAGTCTTGCTACGATTTTATTATACACCGTGTTTTTTTTATTTTCGTTAATTTCGACACGTTATAGTTATACTGTTTCTGTGTTACTTGGGTTCTTTTATATGTTACTTAAGAGGATTTTTTTGTCCATTCTTTCGATTGACATCATAAAATTACAGAATGGTTATTTTCACACTTGAGACGGCTCGATTCCCAGACGAAGCAAGTAATTTTTAGAAATTCTTTGAATGCAGTACGACTTTCTTTTAAAACAAAAATAAAGTTTCCTTTCAGCAAAATATCGTATCTTCAATATTTGAGGTACTTTCCCTTCATGGCGCATAACATTGGGACGCCCTGTATCTCCGTTAAATTTGGTACCTAACGTTGCTCATTTTGACGAAGTAGTAAATTGTAGTAATATGACAGACACGTAGCTACAGATGTACTCTGTGCATCTGCTGACTGTACATTGTACAGTCAGCAGTAAAATAGTAAAGCAAATTAAGCTTCACAAAGACCTGTACCTATATCGAGGGTTTCAGGCCAAAGGGGCGTATACGCAAAGCAAAACGCTTGCTTATACGCCCCTTTAGCATGAAGCCCTCGATATGCTCTTTTGTCCAGAACAATAGTCTTGCTTAGTTCATTTAGAACGCTTCTGATGCTGAACGAAGAAAAAAGGTATGCAATACAATATTCGACAAAAAAACATTATACTACTATACTAATGTTATACTTAGGTAATATATTTTCGACCAAACAATATTAAATCAAAAAATTTAGACCAAACAAATATCGGCACTTAAATCTTTAGACAAAGCGTTAGTATACAAACAACTATGTTACGAAAAAAATTATAGACCGAATAAATTTAGACAACCCGATATAGACCCTTTATTTCGGTCCCCGTTTTTAAGACCATATTGCGCCAACTTCAACACTCCGAAATATAAGGCAAACGCTCACAGCAGCCCCTAATAAAAGAAAGACTGTTAAAATACACATATAATTTTACTTGGTCCTAACGTTGCGACGGCCATCAACTGCGTGAACATTATTTACGGTCTATCTAGACGACTTTTTTAACGACTCTTCAAATTAAGCAGCGTGTCTTTTCAATCATTCAGGAAGGGTTTATTACCCAGCTGCCTCATTTGTTTATGTTTTATGACTGAAAGGGTAATTTATTAAAAACTAATTTATGCTATGCACAGCGATCTCGACTGATGTTAACGTAACTTGGGGTTTGCTTAGTGCTTTGTTACAAAGAACTGTGTCGGGTTTTAATGCATAATTTATGCAAATCGTTTGCTCGTTAAAGAAAAATCTTTCATATTTATTGTATCTACCTTTTCTCGACTTCATATTATGGAGAAAAAAATTTTCAATGTTTTCCTCGCTACGAGACTAGAACGTGTAAGTAGGTACAACAAAAACTTTGTAAAGCATTAATCTCTCTATCGTGTCAAATAATTTAAACCTTAGTCACCTTCAAGCATAGACATGTCCGGACCGCAGGGGATTTATTCAAATGCCATCGCCATAGATCAATCATGGTGTACCAAAGGGCGATTTTACTACAATCACTCCCCATAAATCAGAAGCATAACACGGGGGGATGTTTTAAAGTAGGGAAAATGCGTGTTTAGTTAGGATGATGCTGCAAAATTTGAACGGTACCACGGGTTAAGTCAGCAGAAAAGAAAAACATTTTGATACCGCCTCCACGTTAACTTTTGTGATACGCTTTTACAAAAGGTTACAGAGGAAATAATGATAAAATGATGAAGCTCATAAAATCACATTAGTCTCAACCATAAAGAGATAAAGGTAAATCTGAAAGTAAAACAAAATATTTTTATTTTATTATGGTACTTATGTAATTTAAAAGATTAAAATTTCTTTTTCTAGGTTACCTATTTAATCAAAATCATAATTTTTAATTAACCTCTTATGATACGAGTAGTTTACCTACGGATAAATAAGTAGGCATAACTCCTTAAATTGCATGCGCACAATATATGTAAATACATGGCAACACCTTCATTTAAAAGTCACATTTTCATTGTGACTTTTAAACGGAGGTGTTGCTAGGTTCCGCTCTGCAAAGTTTTCGTAATCGCACTTTACCATATTGGGTAATTTCTATATTACGTGATATTACTTCATGCGTTTGCTTATAATTATGTGTTTAAATCATTGAGGTATAATGTACTAACGTACGTACGTTACGTACGTACGTAACGTACGTTAGTACATTATACTTCAATGGTTTAAATGTCTGAAATTGGTGACGTTTTGCGAGAATGTGTCTATTTGGACCTATTACGAATAGTGTACCTACAGAATTCTGTTCAATTTACATGCTAAGTAAATACAGCAATAGCGTTATGGAGCCATCCTGCCCGTGGACTCAAACAATGTTCGGCCGCGGGCGATGTGAGCTTCACCCTGTCGGAAACTATTTTATGTTCCTCAATAACTTAGTTACGGATGCGGAATGTTAGTGTTACTATTTATGGTCTGTCCGTCCATCCGTTTGAAACTCTAATAGTTTCGTTGCAATGGGCAACGAAATGTTCGTTGCAATGAGGTAGTCACTCATTTTAACTCGCTTGCTCCAAGCCGTGAAGGCATAGATACATTTGTCAGTGTATTTATTAAGACTATGTACTTAGAGTAGGTTACTATAGTTACTGTATGCAAAAACCGAGATCAGAAACGTTAATAGGGTTCCGTGTCTAAATGGTAAAAAAGGAACCCTTATGGTGCGACTCTGTCTCTTTGTCCG
Organism: Eudemis profundana; assembly: GCA_947034925.1. Lineage (NCBI taxonomy): Eukaryota > Metazoa > Arthropoda > Insecta > Lepidoptera > Tortricidae > Eudemis > Eudemis profundana. The sequence goes on from OX344800.1 coordinate 16,532,814, forward strand.
TCTGTCACAGCCAGATATCTCTGGAAGTATTGCTGCTATCGATTTGAAATTTGGAATAGTTTTATAAATCGCTGACCCTAGCCTACTGGACATAAAAAAAATCTTATACCTTATTTACTTTTTTTTAAAGGGGGCCGAAATGGGAGGTTGGTAATTTAAAGTTGGGCTATTATATTAAGTGGGGTATCAATTGAAAAGGCTTTATTTGTACATTCCAAAACCATTTTAATTTTTGTCTTAATTATGTACTTTTTGATTTAGAATGAAAAACGTTACAAAAAATACTATTCCCCCTATTGGGTAGTTCTCTGCGACTAAACAGTCGCACCAATAGCATCATTACCATCGCCACATTATGAATGAGCTCCCTATAAACTATGGAGTCGTTTTCGGTTATCTTGTAGAAGTCGTGTGCTTCTGCTATTTTTATCATAATGATCCTGATTGCTTTTATAAAACGGCCAATAATAGTGGCGATGGTAATGAAGCAAGCAAAACGGTAAAAAATCACAGAGAACTACCCTATTATTTCCGAAGGCACTGAACAGAAAAATCTGAAATAATTACCGATTATTAATATCATCCTAAATATTACAGGAAAAATAAAACGGTTTTCCTAACTTGCAGCGTTTTTTAGAAATTCGCAAACATTTTAAGACAAACTTATTTGCTCCTACTAAACTAACCGCGACATACGTCGATGTATGGGGCCAACAGTTTTTCAAGAGCAAAGTTAAGTTTGTCCCAGAATACAGATTATCTTGCATAATCCACGTGTCTACTGACGAGTTTGTACGGAACCCTCGGTGCGCGAGTCGGACTCGCACTTGACCGGTTTTTTTTTTATTATACAGTAAGGTACATATAAAACAGTTTTGTAACTAAGGTAGGCAGGGTATTACCTATAGATAACGTACTGCCTAAACTCTTGCAGATAGAGGAATTTAAAACGCATGTTTTTTAGGAGAAATAGATATGCACTAAGAAAGGGGTTTTCAAAGTTCAACACCTAAAAGGTTGAAACAAGTGATGAAACTTTGTATGAAAAAGTCCAATCTACATAATAAGTATAAGGAGGAAATGAGCGATAAGGTTTTAATTACTTATTCGAAGATTGCATTTAACCTTACTACAAAGAGGTATATGTAGCTATAATATAAAACCTGAGATTAGATTGTGCAAATTGTGCATAAGCCCACTCCTAGGTCATCCAGTCTTTGATGTTCATTGAACTAGAATGATCTTTGAGATAGAAAGGTTTGAGATAGGTTTTTCTATCTACGGGTAGATAGAAAAACCTATTAAAATAATAGTTTTTGAATGAGTACTTATTTTGTTTACTTTTGGATTATATTTGTGTATCTGTTATATCAGACATAATATTATCTAAGACTAAGCATAAACATAGATCTGTATAATATGATATTGTCTTGGGTTTCCGTACCTAATTAGGTAGGTAGGTCCCTTTTATTCCGTGCCTATAACTCATTGTAATAAAAATATTATTTTTGGTAAAGCAAATGTAGTTATTTGATACCTACAATTTTTATAATAGCTCCTCCAATTCCTGGAACTTTGATTATATCTCAAATAGACTCCGGAACTGCTTATGATCTTAGTCACGCCGAGCTCCAAACACGTCTAACTTTATCTTGTTCCGAGGCTAACCAACCAAAATGTTAAAATAACTCGTCCTGTGTGGGCCACTTATGCATGCTTACATTTTAGCGCACCTTGGTGGTGAAATACGTAATATGCAGTATTTTTGGTAATGGAGTCCGTCTCCAGCATGTTCAGAAGGATCCTTAATTAAACCGGTAGAAAATGTTTACAACGGCAAGCCTATGACTACCTGCAAATTACTGGTACCAAGGGTTAACAATTACTATGGGAACCGAATAAGTAATAGTACTTACTATGTCCAGAAGTTTATTTTTCTAACAAAACTGACGTTCGGGTCCGACCACCGGACGGAAGGCACTGCATCCGACTGCCTCTCTATTGCATAACGCGTGCTTTTTCTGGTCGCTGGCTGAGCCCTTCCCGGAGGGTAAAATTTGGTAGCCGCGCGGCGGAATCGCGGAGTGAGCCACTCTTGTTATGGGGATATATCCTTTTGGAAACGTTTCCAGCACCTTATCAATAATTTGCCGGTAATAAATAATACATGAGCCTAATAAGACACGATTTAAATCATGCATTATTATAAATATACGTCTATGTTTCGGACGATCCATGGTCTCCAAGGGTGATTTAAAAAAATGTTGATAACAGCTCTTATTTGCAGTACTCCCTTAATTAATTTGGTTATGTGGATCTTTGTTCTAGAAATAGGATTATTTATAATTTCCCCAGTTCATGAATACATGCAAAAATTGGCATATTTTAGGGATATTTTCATGAAAATCCCTCACCGAACATCATTAACGTGCAATTGAGAACGAAAATTCCGGCGCGTTGCTTGATTTAACGCCGCTGGTGTCTGATGTTACGGCTATTTGGGAAAATGTAGCCAATTAGTGAGAAGTATGTACATACGTACGTATGTAGTTGTACCGATTACCTACAGTACGGCTAGCACAGCACGTAACAGCCAATCGCGCTTGTACTGTATCGCATCGGAATGTATGCGCGTTTTCATTGGCTGTCACATGCTGTGTCACGCGTTAGATTATGGATTATTAACGAAATTTACTAACGATAATAGATACATGTAGTATTTTTTCCTTTTATTATCTTAGTAAGTGTAATTTATAACTGAATTGTTTTGGGTGCTCAATCGAACGAAAATTACCGTAAACACAGTGGTTGGTATGCATGTACGAATACCTTGCACCGTTGTCTTTTCGCTTTGGGCTTAAAATCACTAAATTTCATTTTACCTCATTATCAATATTCCCAGATCTCAAAACTTCATGGTCTCAAAATACCTAAATTGCAGAATGCCTAAATTTTGTTCACAATCAACCGAAACCTTAATATCGCCGATGTTCAAAATACCTTAGGCTCATAATACCTAAACTTCAAAACAGCATTATGGCAAAACAACATATGCTTAAAACAACCAAACCTCAAAATACCTAAATTTATACTATCAAATAAACACACGTAAAAAAAATTAGGTATTTTAGGAAAGGTAGGTAGGAAAAATGCCTAAATTTAGGTATTTTGAGGTTGAGTTGTTTTGATATTTTGTCATTTCTGTCATTCGGTAATTGAAGGATTGTGCATTTCAATCTTCAGGCATTTAGAGAATATGCCGTTTTAAGTCAAAGTCATAATGAATTTCGTTCATTTTAAGAATGTTACAATTTGACATTTAGGTTTTATGAGCTCATGGTAATTTGAAAATAGGGTGTATTGGCAAATAAGGTATTATGAGATTTAGTGATTTTAAGCCCAAAGCGTCTTTTCAATAAAATAGTGTGCAATTAAGTAGGACTTCTCACTTGTGTTCTCCGTTACCTAACTACTTAGAAAACCAAAATAACTAACTAGAACATTACCTACCCAGCAGTGGCGTGGCGTAAAAGATATCCTTGGGCAAGCCGGTGCAGATTTGGCGTACATTTTCCTTAAGAGCTGTAGAATAAGAATGTAGGAATCGAGTTCTTTGGACGCCACGCTACTGCTACCCAACCAAAATTGCGTTTATTCACAAAAAAATTCGGACAGCATTTAAAGCGCTCGCTTTTCCTAATGTCACCACGAACACAGGATATTTTAACATCAACTTATTGCAGGATGTGTTCCGTACTCGAAAACGACAGCGACACTAATTTCACGCCGCGTCGCTCGCTCGCGCAAATGCGTTTCCCAAATTATACAACACTGCCTCTGCTACCCAGTGACTGCATACGAGGGTAAATTAAACAGAACATGCAGCTACAGCTTCGACTTAGGGTCTCCTCACATTTGGAATCGAATTAAGGCAGTTAAAAAAGCTTTATAGCTCCTCTACACGATGGGCCATCGCTGGCCCAGCGATATGGCCATACCGTGGCCATGCGATGGTTGATACGCAACTACACGATGGGCCATCGCTGGCCCAGCGAGATGGCCATGCGATATTTGACGTCCACACTATGGAATGGGCCATCGTGTAGATGCGTACCGCCATCGCTGGCCCAATCCTTTTGATGTGCGGCCGAAAAACCGACACCGTCGCCATTCCACGGCCATCGCACGCGCCATAAGCCATCCGTCACCACTATGCCCTCTAGACGCTGGCCCATCATAGTGGGCCATCACGATGGGTCATCGTGTAGAGGCAGCATTATATCCATGCAATTTAGAGCGATGCGAAAAAGATGTAATTTGGTTCAGCTCGACTCGGCGGTCGGCGTCGACGGCGATGGTGTCTTTTATGCTCATATTGCGTGGACATAAAGCTGTGCGAGGATATACTTATAGCATGATTTACTGTCCAAAGAATCCGAAAATTTCTAGATTCAACGGTTATTTTCAGTAAACTTTAACGTAAATGGCTTTGACAATAAATTAGAACTGGTCGAATATAAAAGTCCTAAACTAAATCATAAATAAGTAGGTACCCATTTTTCTGCCTACATACAAGTTTAATTTACTGTGCCAGTAGTAGCATCAAAATAAAATTCAAAGAATGTAGCGTTCTGTGCCGTAAGGCCAGGGTTTAAATTAAGCAAAATTGCTCCCTCATTCGCCGTAATTTCCATAACCCTTCTCTAGCACGAAGAAACGCGGTAAAAAAGATTGCAAATGCAGGGTGTTTTATTACGGTTCAACTTTTGCGAAGCCCCGCATATGGGCTCCTTATTTCAGGGGAGACTTATGTTCGGTTTCAATTTCAATATTATACCACGCATATTGTTTCGTAAAATAAGTTTATTTGGTCTTGTCCTTCAACTTCTTCTTCTGTGTTTTTTAACTACTGTACCTATATAAAAACATTACAGTCCTATTTTTGGATAGTCGTGTGGCTAAAATCTCAGTATATTGAATTTTTAGCAGTACTTATGCATTTGGTTGTCTATAAACCTCTTATTGCATCTAGTGGAAAATCACCTTCAATTAGGTTAGGTAATACGGACTAAAAATGTAGAGGTAGTAAAAAGCTGATAGTTTCCACTCGCCAGTTAAAAATCCATCTCGGAAAGCATAATTTAAAGCTTTGGGCTTAAAATCACTAAATCTCATAATACCTTATTGGCCAATACACCCTATTTTCAAATTACCATGAGCTCATAAAACCTAAATGTCAAATTGTAACATTCTTAAAATGAACGAAATTCATTATGACTTTGACTTAAAACGGCATATTCTCTAAATGCCTGAAGATTGAAATGCACAATCCTTCAATTACCGAATGACAGAAATGACAAAATATCAAAACAACTCAACCTCAAAATACCTAAATTTAGGCATTTTTCCTACCTACCTTTCCTAAAATACCTAATTTTTTTTACGTGTGTTTATTTGATAGTATAAATTTAGGTATTTTGAGGTTTGGTTGTTTTAAGCATATGTTGTTTTGCCATAATGCTGTTTTGAAGTTTAGGTATTATGAGCCTAAGGTATTTTGAACATCGGCGATATTAAGGTTTCGGTTGATTGTGAAAAAAATTTAGGCATTCTGCAATTTAGGTATTTTGAGGCCATGAAGTTTTGAGATCTGGGAATATTGATAATGAGGTAAAATGAAATTTAGTGATTTTAAGCCCAAAGCAATTTAAAAACTGAATTTCGTTCAGCATAAAGGGGAACTTCATAGACTTTGAAGTGAACATCTCACACACCAAAGTTGTTCTAAATTCGACTTTATTCCATGATCTCAAAGTTGAAATTTGTTGTAAACTCAAGCGCGTCAGACGAGTTTGTGAAAGTTAGTCACTGGAGTACGTGCCCATCTCGCTGCATGTTCAAAATGAGGCGTTCAAATTGAGCAAATAGTTCAGACCGCCACAAATTAGCATAAAATGAGCTATCTCTATGCCACCACTACATAGAGATAGTGCATAAGTGTGTGAATAATTTTCAGCCACACGATTTCGAGTCTTTCGATAAATATGCATGCATGCTCTCGAGTTGCATTTCGTTGATGAACAAACGATAAGGTAACATTATGAAGGGACTAAGTACCTACTGCCAAAATTCTACTTTACGATTCTAAAAAGTCATACAAACTGTGGTGCTCCGGGACTCGACGCCATAAAGAACTGTTTCACCATCGTACCAAAATAAAGTCTTGATTTTGACATTTTGGAGTAAAACCGTATTAATTTGAAGTTCTCACAGATATGTAATAAGGATGTTCTAAAAATTGCACTCGCGATGGGATTTAAAATTTCACATTTTAATTTTGATAATTATTAATATTATTATACAGATGATTTTTTATATTTTGATTTAAAACTATATCTAACATGCGTTTTTTGAGTTAATTCGTTTAAACCGGTTCCTTTAAATCGACAATGGGCAATGGAAAATGCTAAATAAGTTATTTTAAAACTGCGTATTCAAATGATTCAGCTGAAATCAATTTAACAAATTGATTAATTTTGCCGAGCTAACCGCAACCGTGGCAATACAATGGACGATAATCATTGACACTCGTTATCGAAATAACCATTATTTGCTTCAGTTTACCCATGATTGGCCAAATTGCAAAATATTAAATATGACGATATAATTTGTCTCGATTTAATTTAGATGGAAAAAGCTGATTTGTAAATATTGGACCGAATTTCGATGTCTTTTGGACAATGTTCGTGTTTAGCACTTACACTGAATGTCTTCTTAAACATAGGTAGTTGACTACCAGCACCAAGGTGAGTTAACACAAGGCGGACTGACGACCTGTAGGCTTATGATGCTACGCTTTGTCGCGCGATAAATAAATGATAAAGCATCCGCCACTCTCACACACCATTTGTCAAAACGTGACGGATGCTTTATCATTTATTTATCGCGCGACAAAGCGTAGCATCATACGCCTACTGGTTAGCTGAGATGAGCCATATAAAAGAAGTACTTACTTGCTTAAGTTTTTTAAATAAAAGTGACGTGGTACTTAACATTATTATACACATATAAAAAAATAATGAAAGTTGGTATACTTTAGGTCTAAGATCATGGGAGCTAAGTTTGTAATTTGCTTTTCCTCGAAAAAGTACCTTCAAGTTTTGTAGTTTCTAGATGTTAATCACACGCCTTTCACGTTGCACACCCTCTTTGGGCGCGAAGCTAATCGGTTCAAAGTTATACTCCAGAACCTTTTTGTAACTAACGCCAACTTTGCGGTACAAACGAAATAACGCCAAGCACCGCTGTTAAACTTTCAAAATTAAAATTCACTTTACGCATAATGAGTCGAAACGACTCCGAATTTTAAGCAGGTCCATTAAATTCGTCTAAATTGCGCCGTTAAGCCGTTCCGACTAGATGTCCCGTACTTAAATAAATCAATGTTACTCCAGTATATTTAGGCTGCATTCACCGGGGCTCTGCGAGGTAGCTATGAGATGAGGCTATCTAAATTAAAGAGTTATATCTGGCCATATCGAGAACCTCCTTGACTTCTTTGTACGACGTGACGATGAAACAAATAAGAGAAGGTAGTCTCTTTTATTTGTTTCATGTAATCTATCCTTGGTCTTCCTCTTCCCTGCTTGCCTTCGATCTTACCTTCAATGATGTTAGTTATGACCTTTATCGTTTTTGACAAACTTCTGCTATGAGGTGAGTAAGGAAAAATGCGCCAATGCGTTGAGCGAGGCTCCTTCGATTGGTTCACTGTGTAGGTACCCGGATATGAATAGGCCTACTACAGCTATAGGTCTCCCCTGTCTGTCGTAAAAGGCTACTAAGAAGATAAATAAAAAATAAAACAAATAAATCCGGTGTTGTGAGACCCCAAAGAAAGAAGATGCGCCAGAACGGGTATATCGAATGCATGGCGTTCATTCTGAGATGCTACAGACCTCTCTACCATATCAGTACCTCTAGCACAACTGTGACACGCGACTCTTTGTCGCGCGACAAGTGCTACCTATCTCTTTCCACTCAATATTGTGTGATAATGACAGGTGATGCTCAGTCGCGCGAGAAACGAAGTCGCGGCCAGTTATGCTAGACGTACAGGTTAGGCTACTTTGTTCAGTCACCACCAAATACCACCTTTCTCAATATAATTTAGCCATGTAATCATAAATCGTTATCAGTCTTATGTCTAAAATACGTCCAATCTGCATTACACTGCTAAATTAAGAACAGAGTGGCGTAACATTCCCGTGTGGTGGCTGTACGTAATGAGTTTTTAGTGTACCGGCTTATAGGTTTTACAAAAAGTATGTTCTATCTGTGGATTTTTCCGTCGCTAACTGCTTAGCTATCGGTGAAAACGTAGCCCTAAGCCCCGATTACGTTTGTTGATGTTTCGTTAAGCTTGCAGCTGTTGCTATCTGAGCGGCGAGTGTAGGCTTAACCGTCGACTCTCTATACAGCATCTATATTGACGTTTGCCATTTCATATTTAACTAACTTTTATCCCCATCTTGGAGAGGATTTTCCACTTTTTTACGCTCGTCATCCCACTTTACAAAATGTATCTCTTTAATTCTTCAAGAAACAATTTTTCATGCTTCCATCTTCGGCGGCGATTTAAGTTGAGAATTTTCTGCTAATAGAATGTTTAGCTTAGTAAACCTATATATTACGCGGGGTAGTTTTCCGCAACTCGACGACTGACATGCGTCTATTTAGCATGTTATATGATGTATAAGTATATTAAGTATAGGGAATCAATTCTACAAATAAGATGTCAACAACTACACTCCGTTTTTTTAGATGTGAAAATTTGGTAAACAAAAGAGTCAGTGGTCGTCAACATTTGTAATTATCAATGAACAATTTAAAAGTAGGTACATGATATTTATTATGTCGTTTTCGTTGTCGGATATTAATTCATTACTTATAAGCGTAAAGTAGGTACCCACTTAGTAGGCCATACCAAGGCAGAGTAATATAATGTATACATAAAGTGACTCTAATTTCATTATTCTTATGCGCGCAACGCAGCTTATTACAAACACACATTTTTTACTTTGATAAATCACAAAATAAATACAAAAGCAAAAGTTCTAAAGATATAAATTACTTTTTATTCGCAACTGTGTTGATAAACTGATCATAACGTCAACGACGTTTAAAAACCTGACCATAGCTTCAAAACCTCTGCCTCTTTGGATATTTTATTGTGCATTATTTCTACAAATGATTAAAATAATAGGCAAAAAATTCATCTGATTTTTGCTTTTAGAATAATGTAAGTAAAATAAAAGAAATGAGTTTTTTTCTTAATTTGTTAATTATGTAAATTACAAACGTACATAAAAATCAAGTATTCACTATCAAATGAAATTAACTGCACAATGTTGCCACACGATGTACCTGATAAAAAACCTCAAGTTGACAGATGTCAACTTTGTTTACCAAATTTTCACATCTAAAAAAAACGGAGTATATACTTTGTTTCTGCAAGTTGTAGACTCAATACGGAATGTATTTGTTTAAGAACTTCTTGTGTTTTAGTTTTGTCTAGACATCCGGAGCTGCAAATGTCTCAGGATCGCAGTAAGAGCTTAATAATATGTATCTCAGTTACCTAGGATGTTAGAAGTCTCATATCGGAGGCAAGGAGACAGTTAATAGCTCCTTGAGGTTTAATAAAGATAAGGGATTTCGCTCTAGAATTTGTAAATTAATGCAGTGGGGTAGGGTGCAGCTGCAGACTCCCAGTGTTGTAGGTATTTCTTAAGTTTTACATGTTATTAGCTTTTATATGACTTGCTTGTAGTTATGCTTTTATCGTTTTCTATATGTCCTTTTTTAGTTATTCTTCAATGAGGTACAATGCATTCATCGGTCCTACATCAATATTTAATGTCAAAAACTATTTATTATTTATATTCTTATGGAACTTTATAAACCCACTTCACAACAGTTCTAAAAGTGATCTCGTCGTGTGTTTATCTGGGTCGAAGCATCAATTTCTGCGGTAATCCGAAGGCTCTCTAGGAGTTAATGCTACGCTACATCTGAGAGGCTTTTCTCAAGCTTACGAAGCCATTTATTTACACTCGAGTCTTCTAGTAGTCACGTCGTAAATAAAATATAATGCGTTCATCTTAAGCTCCACGACTTATTCTATTTATTTTTGAGACAGCAAAGAAGAAAAGAGAGAGGAAACAAAAAGTACTAAATTATATGTGTACGCTAACTGTGCCTTAATTACTAAAGCCTACGTACTTATAAACAATAACTGCACCTATTTATATTGTTGCGAATCTAATGAGTCGCCACTCAAGTGCCTTTTCATCGAAACAATGAAAGCATTTCTAATTCTCAGAATTGAGTCGTTTCATTTCAAAATTAACCATTACAATAAATTTGCATAAAGCAATTATATTCTGACGGTTCTAATTTACAATCCTAAACCAGTTCATCGTTAACTTAACAAAAGCTAACACCCGTCAACTCAACGTCTCACATTTATCCGCCCATACAACAAATTCATACAATCCTATTTATCTGCTTAGCCCGCAGATATTTCCTCAACTTTTGCCGCCTTTCCCGTAATATTACGCCCCATAAACCATTCTGTAATATAACAACGCAAACACTTTGTGTTTAAGTGGGGAAGCCGTCTATGTGCACAGTGATTGGGCAAAATCTGTCCCCACAACATACCTCTGACATAGCTACGAATGCTTTATAATTCTATAGCTTGACTTTTAAACGCTGGTAATAAATCGTCAACGATAGTTAGATTTGTAGCTTACTCTGTTAAAATATGAGAATAATTATAAGTTTGTAAGTTGATTTATCAAATTAATTTCTGGGCGAGTTGAGGACTTCAAAGGCTCTAACTTTTTGTAGATAAAGCTCCGTAGAGGCTAATTCCTTAAACGATTCCTTAGCTTTTCTACTTAATTTCGTTTTATGTTTTGTCCACGCCGTTTTGTCGCAGCTGTGCTCCTAACGGGTTAACTTTATTTAAAGCAAATCTTATAAAAAATCGTATTTAAGTTGAACAAGCTGATACATTATATACAACTAAACCGAACATACAATAACTAAATATTTTTACTAAAAAAAACCCGACCGCGGTGCACTTTAATAGTGCATTAAATCCGCATTTTTTTTTGTTTATTTTAACGAACTTCATACCCAGCGACACTCGCGCCATCAAGACAAATCTAATGATGTATCATTTATCAAAATCGGTTGTGCCGTTGAGTAGTTACGAGCGGACATAGGAACGGACATACATACAAGTCAAACACATAACCCTCCTTTGGGCTTCGCCGCAGTCGGGTAAAAAGTAATTTTTTGTTATCTTTTTTGTGGAAATAAGTGACGTGACAATAGTATTTAAATTTTTGTTATCTTTTTTGTGGAAATAAGTGACGTGACAATTGTATTTAAATTTTTGTTATCTTTTTTGTGGAAATAAGTGACGTGACAATAGTATTTATTGTTTATTAGTACTACACTACATACCTACGTGTACGTGGCGACATCCATTTAAAAGCCTAGTTTCATTTATCTTTTAGCAGTTTATATTTCCACAAATCGTATAATAGCTTCAAACTAACCCTTTTTTGCGTAGTACAGAATTTCTGGCGCTTTCACTAACTTCGTCGCATTATTAACAATTTCAATTCGTAACGTCAGTAGATTTGGAATACAATTATCAGTAGGTAACTTCTAGACGTTCAGGGCATTCTACAAAACGAACAAGACTTGCTATCAGAATCTACAGGAAAATGCAACCGAATGAAAATGGTCTTAAGAACTGCCTATTTATTTCCCTACATTATTCGTTGCAAGTTCTAGCTCTAATACAGTAGGTAACGTACGGAGCAATCCTCGCGACACTCGTAATAGACGAACATGCGTTGCGGATCGATACACCGCCCGCTTGCATTTTATTGTCCCGGAAACCGACCCGCCTGGCTTGTGCCGTTGTTTCCCTACAACAAACATCTACTTGTTTTAGAAAATTGTCTATTCCTTTCGAATTTATTTGGTCCGTTACTGAGATAACACATGGAGTCGATGTTAGTTCTATTCGACTTTGTAAAAATACATTTCGATTTTAAATAACGGGCTTTTTTCTTTTTACTGTTTCTACGGTTAGTATTTATTACGTACTTAGACGATACCTACTAATAATATGTCCCTATCTAGGTACTAATTAAAAATAGAAGATGAACCGCAGAATGGAAGAGAAGTGGCATAATTTTTTTTATATCAGAATCTTAATTCTAGGGCACAGAATCTTAAGCATACAGAATCTTAATTCTAAGGTAGTTTCCTGCAAAACTGTATATATATCTATCTATCCTAAAATAAATCTATTTTGTCTTACTGTGTGTGTCATCTCTCTCTCGAAAATAATACATTGCTTAATGAACAATCAAGCAATGCATTACTCGAGTGTCTGCAGTAAATGTTTTTAGCGACTTTTTAAATTTACTTTTGTTAGGTTCGTGTCGGAAATACTCGGGCAAACTATTTAGTAAATATGTTGTTAGTTTAGTTATGTCTCCGAAGTAGTAAACCAAAACCTGGCAGTCTATTCTTTATTTCACTAACATCCGTAGCTTCGATGGTTCCAAATCCAAATATTTATCCGATTCGGACCCCCGTCTCGCAATAACTGTCGGCGACGGCTTCTTGCTGGGATTGAGTCAATGTTGTCTCAATTCCTTATCACGGCTTTCACCTGACCGGATCCGATCGATGGCTTCAGTTTATCTGATAGCTGGGGGTTTAAAGGATTTTGAAGTTTTAGTGTAACTTTTCATCCGTTAAATGGAATGTTATTTACAGTGAAAATGCTAACTTATTGTGTTTTATATTGGTCTGTCGTTCCGCGATTATCATTCTGAAGATTATTTGATGAGATGATTATTTTTCTGTCTATGAATAAGGAAAATTACTTAGTACTGAAATAATGGAGTTATGTACAAGGGACATGCTAACTAGTTGTTTAATGGAAGCTTTGCTAAGACGGAAATTGAAGGTTATGTGTTAAATTTCGGTCTGCAAACAACAGAACATAAACTACAGAGAACATCGTAACTTAAAGCGGGATTAAGAAGACATAGTATATTTTGCCCTTTAATCCTGCCTCACCTAAATTTTAATTGCATAGTCTGGCTAGTTAAAAAGTTTAAACCAACTTGTACATATTTAGGGACCTGCAAAAAGTTTTAAAAATCTAATAACAACACGAAACTGCCATCCCAACAGCCAGACAGCCTAATAAACTTACACCAATTACTTCCATGCCTTAATTAAACAGCACTGCTTTTGTCACAAAAGTTAAACAAAACTTCACAGACGCCCTGATTAATCGGGCACAGATGCGCTGTCTTGTCACGTGAGAAAATAGGGAATACTTGGAAGTATTCTTTAAGACAGTAAATGTAGTGAGCACCACGTGTTCTTACTGCCTTCTTCTTTCAAACAACAGACTTCCCGTGAACAGAAGAGCATAAGTGCCAAGAAATCTCTATTAAGATATAACCTTTTTAAGCCAGTGGGTAGAGTAGGGATGAGATAACCTTAATGGAGTGTAAGACACATAGATATGGCTATCTTGGGAGCTGAATAAACAAATAAGAGTGTCCGTCGATGATGTGCCATTGAAAAGGAAGTGGTGGAATGATCGTTATACTTTTACAGATACTACAGAGGAACTTATGGTTTTATAGTGTGTGTGTAGCGTTACTTTCACACAATTTTATTTTATTGTACTTAAATACTTCTAAAAACCTATGTCAAATGTTATTTGTCATTTCCCAGTCTGATCATGGTAAAGTCGTTATATTAGTTTTATTACATAACTGGTAGTAACACAGTGAGTGTGGGTTTTTTATTGCGAAATATAAATTCATTGCATCTACACAGCATAGAATTAGTGTCTTATAAATGTAAGCAGTTGTTACATGTGTGGTACTGAATAAAAGTTTTTTTTTTTTTATTGAATTGGTAATTTTTCCACGCAATAAGATTCAATGGTTATAATACATTCGATATTACGAACGCTGACTGAATATGGATTGGAACTAACCAGAGATTCTCCCTTTTCAGTCGCATTCATTTATTTGGGATTTTCCTGTAGCCACGTATTTATTCAATAGTCATTTGGAGCTTCGTGTGTGGAGTCTTATACAGTGGAGTACCTATTTCTTAAAGCCGTGTAATTTGCGCCTAATGAGCTGCTCATTGTGAATCGTGAAAGGCGAGGATCCTCTAAGGGATAACGAAGGTGTGAAAACCTTCAAGTAAAATAACATTTTTTATACCACGTAAGTGACAGGCGAGCCGAGTCCACTTGGTAGAAAGTGGACAGCGAGCAATCCACTCGAGTTTTAGGGATCATTCTCAAAAAATTATGTCCGTAGTTAGGGCTTTATAAAACAACCTCTTAATCTTGTTCCTTTGTGTAACGAAACTTACCATTCAATTTATATGCTTAACTTTCGTTACACAAAAATTAAAGTTAACACTTTGTTTTATAAAGCCCTAACTACGGACATCATTTTTTGAGAATGACCCTAGCCGCGCCAGCTTTCAAGTAAAAAAATTCAAGTGCGTTGACCACGGAAACTAAGGCTAGATGTAGAGGAGCAGGAGCGTTACTTTTGCTGACTGATAATTGGTAGATCTAATAATTATAATAGCTAGCAGTTTGCACGTGGTTGGTATGTGATGCCAAGGAAACCAGGTGCAAACTTAGCTCAATCGGTTGGTATGAGAAAGTTAGGATCAAGACGGCTCAGAATGAACTGATTTTTGGTTTGGAGGCATTTTAGAACATAACAAACATAATTTTGCGTTATACAGTTTGGATTTTTACACCAAATCAAGAGCTCTGTAAATTGCACACCTTCAGTTGCTTTCACAACCCCTTTGTTGCCCAACCACTCCCACCACCATCGCTGAACAGCTGACTGGTGCCCGGATCAATTAATAATTATAGTATGGCATACAACTACAGGTATTCGTTGCTCTATAAATTGCAACCCTATTTCCGTAGCTCTTAGACTAAGTATTATGTTTTATTGTTCGTATTTGGTATATTTCGGAAATAAAGATATCCGTGACTGATATGTAGCTGAGACCTTTTGCAGCAAGATAATGTTACTGCGTTCTACGGTAATAAAATTTGATTATTTTGAATTTTCCATGGTCAATAATGCTGAATTATCTATCAGAGAATCAATGTCTCAAAAGAAAAATAGAAATAACAACTACAAAAATAATTATTGTCTGTACTTTATTTCTATAAGTTGACGATACTATGAGTAGGTACTCAATAGTAGCCATAGTAGGCTATAAAAAGTTACTTCCTTAAGACATAAAGGCAGAAAGTAAATAAAGTCGGCACCTCATAAAAGGCCTATTAATATCCTAATGCTATTTCTCTGTTATCGATGACAGCTGTCGAGAAACCTATTATGTATTAGAGGGGTTGATTTGGAGAGTATTTCGGGCGGTATTTTTCTGTGAGAACGGCGCTCGCTGTTAAGAATGAATTAGGTAAATAACTTATGTTCATATATGAGTGTAAGTAATTTATGAAATGCAAGGTAAATGCATAGTACTATACAAAACTGTAATTGCTTAAGTTCACAAAATTTCGTACATGTCGATTTGAAGTTAATTCCTTTTTTAAAAGACAAATTATAACTATTTATTATGGACTTTTTTTATGTATCCGTCGACACCATCAATACCATCATCTCGTAGTTTTACCTAAGTTCGCGTAGGGTAACTACTGTTAAGTTTTTGTTAAGTGTAAAACGCTTCAGGCAAGAAAATGGCAAATCTAGGATATATACCAAAAATACAAACCTATTTATTAGTTTCATACTTTACTAAAAACGTTCTCTTTTATTGATTTCAGGATCCTTATATCATACTAGATTCATATGTGTATTGTTCCTTTTACAGCTCTATATATACCTATAGACCAGAGAGTAGTCATTTTAAATAATAACTTTAAAAATTGCTCTAAGAATCCTGAAATGAAACAGAATGCTAAATAACGTAGCCAGGTTTGTAGTTTTTGCGATAGAACGAAATACGTTGAAACATTCGCACGCACATAAGTAATTGGGTTTGAGCACTGAAATTTAATGGAGATTCAAATCCTAATTAACAACTAACAAAAATGCCTTTCTACTTCACAGAGGCGGCTAAATCTTTCGCCAATGCATACGAATCAAGTAGGGTGAAAATACTTAACTAGTAAGCACCACTCCCAATTAGCCTATCTAGACGGCTAAACATCGTGTCCTCACCTCAGTGTAGCAGTCTGGCGCGGGTAGGGCCCCATTGTGCTTCTGAGGGCCCTACAGATGTCTCTGGGCGCTCTTCACGTGTGTACTACGCTTATTGCGAGACTTTGCACGCGTCGACGTATGCGTTGTGAGTTACCCTTGTTCTGATGTTGCCAACCCTTCAATTGGCTGGTAATTTGAGGCGTGAGATCACATCTAATCAATGCCACTAATAAAGGATTGATGTTGTCTATTATTTTCACACGTTTAATGTTTTTTTTTTATTTATTTATTTAAGGTCTACCAACAATAGGGAATATGCATGATTTTTTTTTAACATACTTCTTAATACAATTTGAAAATACCGTAAAAAAGATGACATACAGTCAAAATAAAATTGAAATCGACCGAGAAATACGGAAGATATAAACATTTTAAAGCACTAATCAGACAGCGATTAGAGAGAGAGAGATCCGATATGGACAATGTACACGGCCGCCATACTATCTCCATATTATATTCTGTTTTGCGAGAAAGAGATAGAGATAAATCTTTGTTGTATACCAAGATGGCGTATGTTTAATTGCTTATAGAGTTTCCTTCGTGCTACCGTCTTCGTAAAGTTGGAAATGTTGTTACTGTAGCTTTAAATTGTAATTGAAAAAAAATCAGGTAAGTAACTAGCTACCAGTAGCGTGGCGTTCAAAGAACTCCATTCTTACCGGCGGCTTGCCTAATATCAGGCATTTGAGCACCTTATTCTACAGCTCTCAAGGAAAATGTACTAAGGGTTGCTCAAGGATATCTTTTACGCCACGCCACTGCTAGCTACTATAAGACTACATTTCTTTGTATTATTTATTATTTGCATAGTTACCTGATGCAGACTTAATGTAACAGTACTCGTCGAGAGACAAGTTGCAGCGAATTTAGTTATTTATTGTTATATAGAGGTAAGTTTAACATAAGTTAATCGTTGAATACGACGACGTAAGTACGTCTATAAAAAGACACCAAGGCCTCATAAACTCCTAAGGATGTAGTTGAGTAGGACATTGTGTAAAAGGTCGGGTCCGGAGCTGTATTTCCGTTTGTTTCACGATCTACTAAATTATGCGATTTATGTAGATCTCCACAAACTTATACTGTAGGAAAACAAGCAAAAATGCTCCTTAAATCTTATGTGACACGTGTTATGTTCTTAGCATGTGTAGATTGGTGGTTCAGAAGTGTAGGCGGACACGCCACGAGACCGCGTGTCGCCGCCTGGACACCGACCCAACCGATAAATGAATTGAAATGCCTTGCTTTATCGACCTAATAGCTAACATCCGAGTCCTCTTATAGAAGATATATAGATAGAGAAAGACAATAGAGTGAGTCTTCCTGATTCTACTGATATTATAAATGTGACAGTTTGTGAAGATATTTGGATGTTTACGATTTAGGATGTTAGTAACAAACATAACGCGGTAACAACTGAATAAGATTGTCATGAAATTTGGCATGTATGTAGAGCAAGTCCTGGATTGAAACCTAGGATACTTTATATGCCGGTAAAGAGTTTCTTTGGGATGATAACGGGAATAACGCGGGCGAAGCCGCGGGAAAATGATGTAGTCTTTAAATTGGCCTACTCTTGATACCTACTGTAATTCAATTCTAAAATAGGGTCAAGAATTCGATTTAAAATCGGAAGTGAAGTCCTTGACTTGTTTTTTGATGGCGATGGCGTTGGGAAGCTCTCATTCAAATCAAATATTTTTGTTAATAGCTCACTGATGGCTTGCTCTTGAGCCTCGCTCCAAGACGTCTTGGCTCTTGATTAATCGTTTTCGTTCAACAATCATTCTATTATGATTCTGATAATTTGCAACAGAAAGCTTAAAGTTTTGCGGTACATTGTTACGTTAGAGGTGCATTATGAAAAAAAATAAGAAAATCAACTCCTAAATGGTTGAAACGGGCAATGCCAGTTTATATAAAAAAAAGTTGTCATATCAATTTAGACGAAGTTGTGCGGAAAAAGCTAGTTTATTATACACAGAAATACATTTCCTTCTATCTCGATATATTTCTGTGTATAATAAACTAGCTTTTATGCCACACCTGGCCATAAAGTGGCTTTTTCCGCACGCTGCGCGTACGGAAAAAGTCGCTTTCTGGCCAAGTGTTGACATAAAATGATATACACAACACGGGAGGTAATAAAGAAAGCCCTCGGTCGCATATTTACGTCCCTCGCTTGAAGCTCGGTACGCGAACATCTGCGATCTCGGGCTTTCTTTGTATTACCACCCTAGTTGTGTAATGTACTATTTCCACACAACTGTGTCTAAATTGAAATGTCAACTTTTTTATAATATATAAACTGTTTATTTTCTTAATTAGGGTTCCGTACCAAAATGGTAAAAAGAAACCGTCTGTCCGTCTGTCACAGCCAGATATCTCAGGAACTACTGCTACTATCGATTTGAAATTTAGAATAGTGTTAAAAATAGCTAACTCAAGCTTATTGGACAAAAAAATAAAAGGGGTCCATAATGGGACTTTGAAAATTGAAAGTAGGGCTATCATATTGAGTGGGTTATCAAATGAAAGGGGTTGATTTGTAGGTGAAAACACCATTTTTATTTTTTTTACGTAAGTAGTTTTTGATTTATGACAAAATTAAAAAAAAAAAACCATTAAGCCCCAATTATCTTCGAAGTTATTGAACAGAAATATCTGTAATAATTACCAATTTTTAATGTTATCCCAAATATTACATGAAAAATATTTCCTAACTTGCACAGTTTTTTAGAAATTTGCAAAAATCGTAAAACATACTTATTAGATTTTCTTGAACTATCCATGTATCTATTAATGAGTTTGTACGGAACCCTCGTTGCGCAAAGTCCGACTCGTACTTGGCGGTTTTTTTTTCATAGTACACCTCTTACGCAATACGTGGTCCAGATTTTATCCATACGTCATTTCATTTTTATCCTGTTATTTGCAGCAGTTTCGTCTGTGCACTGTCTGTCAATCGTTTTGTAAATTACGAAACCGTTTCGTACAGGTACTAAGTATTATTTTGGCAATAAGTATTCTTATTCTTCAGCAGATACCACGACTTATTTCTACAACTTTTCTTTTTACTTTTTCTTCATATATCTTACGAAACCTGTCATGTTTAATAAACAACTAATCCTAGCATCTCATACAATATTTCGAGTATATGAAACCCTAGAAATATTGATATTCTTTCTCACTCCCTCTCGACGTAAATCCATCATAAGCCACGGACGCTGTGACAGGCAGGACGGCTCTATAAATATAAATTGACACTAATCGCAGGTAGGTATTTATGCAGCGACCGCCAGGGGGCTCTTCCTGCGTCTGAAAGGACGTGATTTAACGTCAATCTAACTTCTTTGCTCTCGTGACAAGAATGGTCTTGTATGCAGTCTTAAGGAATTAAAAACACTGGAACTATAACAATATTAGTACTTGCACTGAAATAGTTTGCGAATATTTGCAATACATTATGATTTATAACTGTATGGAAAACAAATATACATATAATAGATACGATTTTTTATCTAACCATAAAGATATCCCTAATGGCCTTATTATATACTGTATTAGATGTGACTTGTATGTTGTTTACGAGTAAGCGTTTAAGAACAATGTATCTAGAGATCCCGACTCCCAACTGCTTAATTTGTTTTCTTGTTCTTTTGACATGGAAAGCGTCTTCATCCTTATATTTTGCTTTAATTTAGAATCAAAGCCATTTTAATTTAACATTTAATTTTAAGTCCATTCTCGCACTTTGCGTTGTTTTATTGAGGCACTTATATTTGATTTTTACACTCGGCAATAATGAAAAGAGCCCGATTTTATATAATTTCTGGGCAAAGTGCGCCTGTTTTTATTGTTTTATAATTACTAATGCATGATACAATTTGGTACTTTTATATGTCGGCGTAGGGGGTTAGACAACGTCAGGGTGTCCATCAGATTACCAATAATCCGCAGCCGAGCGTAGGTTTCCATCGGTTGGAGCTCGATAGTATCACTAACTAGTCATAATAAAAGAAGAAATGCAGTGAGGTTGGCTGCAATACAAAACGGCGTGTCTCTTCTCCCAGTAAGCTCAGTTCAACCATCACTGTCTCCTACTCCTTATCCAGTACAATTCAACAATTTTCTGACATGCTAAAGATTAACAACCATGACAGCACTAAGTTAATTTTGAATAAACGTCATTGTATCGCAACCAAACACACTCAAGTATAGACAAACTTGACATTCCTTCGTAGTAGACGAAACTCCGACGCTGCGACACTCTGCGACATATAAAATGTGAGGATCGTGTTGTAATTGTATGTCTGCTGCACAAAACTGCGCAGTGCCATGTTATCCGGGATATCGGTGATATCCTATCACCGTCCCCCCAACGCGTCGCGTATACCCATTAAAGTCGAATAAATCTGTGCTATATGCTTGCTAGCGAACCTATAGATATGCTAATATGTTGGTTGCTTCCTCTTAAGGCAGGACCATACTACGCTGCCGTGCCTTGCAACATAATTGTTTAACATATCAGCACATTTATCCTATGAACACTTCCACATTTTGTTTTTTGTCACGACAATTTGGATCTGTAGTAATTCAATGTCAAATTTAATGTAATCTGAATTAGATGCTATTACCGAATTCCTAGTCCTTTAATAATAGGTCTTCCTTTTCGTAATCGTCAAATATGATCAGCCTTACAGGCTTAAATTTTATATGAAACGGACTACCTACTGAAAAGTGGCCCTTTCACAAACTAGTTTACTAGAGAATTAGTATTGTAGGACTTTCAGTTATTACCGTAATACTTCAAAGCTTATAATCCTTTGAGGGTTTACAAGTCACGCTACAAAAACATCGTAAACGGAGCATCATTCTGTTGACCTCCGGAATTTTAGAGGTATCATACATACGCGTAAGCCCGTCTATGATTTGGGAGCCTCGTCAATTCGCTGTCATTAAGTGGTTATTTTCCAATTTCGCTCGAGAGCCGGTCTCCTCTTTAGCCCGCCCCCATGCCTGCATGATACCCAGTATGAAATTGCAGCAATCCTGACCCGTGGTATCATTGTATTAGATCAGTGCTTCCCCCCGAATCGCGGTGTGCGGAGCTCGCGGAAAAGAATTCAAAGTATACTTGATTTTACTTTTGTTTTGCATCTGCGACGTTTTTCTTCAAGTAGAAATGCCAAATTCAGACAGTGACGTGTTTTGATCGGTGATTAAAATTGTGTAAACGCAGTGCATCGCAATGAAGATCACCGAAAATGTGGCGTCTGACAATGAAGTACCACCCGACGAGAGGTAGAGTTATTGCATATTTTTTCAGGACTTTAACACATTTTTAAACAGAGGAATGCTTTATAAATTTATCTCTTCAAACATCAGAATACTCGTACTGGGGAGTTTGATAAATTACGTTTGACATTTCTGCTACGCCAACAACGGCACACAATGCGTATTTACATAAACTTGTTGCCTTTCCGCCCTCCGTAAATGAAAATGACATTAACAGCGTAATGACAAGGTGTAATCGCTCAGGAAAGTGATAGATCGGTGCGAAATGATTCGCCGACGAGGTGACGGCGTCCCTCGCCCTACTTCCTGTATTTTGTTCTGTTGTAAACACTGGGTCGTCCTAAATCCCGGGGTCGTCGACCGCTACGCTACCTCAACGCGCTGACAGGGGTGGCCGCGATTAATTATTATAAAATGCAACAAAATGTGAGCGGCTCACGCGACGCCTCGTTTCCATGTTAATGAAATAAAAGGTGTTCTCGCCTGTCGTGTGGGCGGTAATTTTTCGTATTACATGCCCCAGCAGGCAGGGGACATAACCATTTGAATCCCTTCCTGTATTTCACAATGACAAGGACGTGTCGGTGAAAATAACGTTGAAATATTTATGAAATTTCCTTTTATGTACAATTTAATGTGGATTACGTGTCAGAAAGTGAAATTAACAACAATACTTGCCTGCTTTTCGAGGCTGTTGCGTATCTTCTCTATTGTGATATTGTATTTTCATTATTAGCTCGGGCTGCGTGCCTAAATTTCTCGTTGAATGTGGCAAACTTTTCATCTTAGTAAGAAAGCCTCTTTCTTAAACGTGTGCTACTATTTTTGCTTTCCATTATCATAACTTAGGCTCATGATTCTCGCAAACTACAGAGACAAAGGAGGCTAAAAATGCGCATTATTCCGTAGGCAAATTACAGCAACACCGACGAGCATTAAGCGACGCAAATGTGCCTAATGGAGACATAATTACGTTGCCACAAAAGGTGTTGTTCGCCTACAGGTGCTTTTGTTGTCGTGGAATTTGTTTACGGCGATCCTTTATACCATTTTTGTTATGAGTGCTACGCCGCAGGAGCCAACGAAAGACTTAGGTTTCGACGTTGAAAAACTTGTCATATTTTCACATATTTATTCAATTTTCCCGTCAACATGCTTGCCTTTGTGAACCCGCGTCGCGACGATAGTTTAATAAGTTTTGTTTTCAATATTTCTTTTGTTTTCTCATTGCGAACTAACTGGCAAATGAAAAACAAATGAAATGACTTTTGTTGTTACTAGTTTCTTGTGTAGACTTTTTATTAAAAATTCTCGGAGGAGGAGAATGTTCATTCGGAGAACTGTTTTGTTTCAAGCAGTGCCTTTGTGCGTCTTGAAGACAAACAAGGCGTCGGTATTTTGCCGGAATTCCAAAGTAAAAGCGAGAAACTGTGGATATTTTCACGCGGTAAAAACAGAGGACTTTTGTCGAGCCGTGTTGACTGATGCTGGTTTTTTGTCCTGTCTCATACGCCTTGGCTTTTATTTGTAAAAAAGTAACGCTGCTTTATGCAAATATTAAAAATACGAGGCTGTTCCTGACATTCATCTATACTTCTATAGCATACAAATTACCAAATGTTTGTTTTAAGTATATGAAGTGTTTGTCAGTGACATAGCATATTTGTAAAGAAATATAAAACAAAGTCGCTTCCCGCTGTCTGTCTGTCCCTATGTATGCTTAGATCCTTAAAACTACGCAACAGATTTTGATTCGGTTTTTTTTAATAGATAGAGTGATTCAAGAGGAAGGTTTATATGTTTAATACATGCATTTAGTATCAGCATTGCACCCGTGCGAAGCCGGGGCGGGTCGCTAGTTAGTAATAATGGAACATACTTTTCTTAAATTATTATTTACTGAAATACAATCCTTCAATATCGAGATAACTTCAGTACTATTTGCTAATGCCGTATCTGGAAAATATCAAAGCAACATAAAAAGAAATCAACGGGCGAAGCTTCAAAACAAGATTTCTAACCAGCCGGCAGTGAATCGGGAGGGAAAACAAGGAATTACGACACTACGTTGAACGTAGACGTAGACTGTAGACGTGGCCGCCCATTGATCACGGGCGGCGGCGGCGGCGTGCCAACGAAAGCGAACGCTACGACACCAGACACTACGTTGGTCCGTTGGGTCGGGTTGCATACACAGCGGGTATAAAACGCTTGTAAATACTTGGCCAATTATTGAGAACTTCACTGTAATATAATAAGTGTTATTAAGTATTTACTTCAAATTAAATGTCGTTTTCGAAAATTTGCGAAATACACAAAATTTTACTTATTTAGGGATTTTAATGATATATCTTTAAAAATGGCACTGACAGTTGATATACTCAGAAAACCACACTTTTATTTTACCGTACTAACTAACATTAATGAAATGGAGAACCTTTGGGATCATGTGGGGAATTGGGGATTTTACTCTCACAAGCGTTTTTCTCAGAGATATATTATTTAAATATGATTTTATTATTTGCGCAAACAATTTCGTTTTTGCAGTTCGTTACTCGTTGTAATGAAAGGCGCGTTTCACGTACTTGCAAAAAGCAATTTACCTACCTACCTACCTACCTAATAAGTGCGTAAATTATGTTCCATGTGTAGTCACCATGACTAGTGCTAAAAAAGAAGCTTGATTGTTGAATTTGTGTTTAAAAGATTCAATTGCGGACTTCGATGAAATTCGGGAACACGTTAGGTACAGAAGAATATTGGTCCGAATTAGAAAACGTGATAATGGAATGTAGGTAATACAATGGTGCTGGAGTACTTCTTGCACTAGATATCAATAGTGATTGCGGCAACGTAATGTCGTATAATAAAATATCGTAATAGTTAACCGCTGCAAGTAAGTCTACACCCCACCGCCCTGACATAGCAACGCTAGGTAGCTGATAACGGATAACGAGCGGGTTAGCTGGGAGTTTCTACTAGACTATTGTTTTTGTCAATACTGGCTCCGTCTCATTCTACAAATCTGGCTGTCGAGAGGACATTAGATCCTAGTAGATTGCTTATTATGTTTTAAGTGATTCAAAATAAAAATTTAATTTGAAGTGAGTTTTTGTGAAACCATTCTGGAAAATATGTGAAACATTACATTACACAACCAGGGTAGTAAAATAAAGGAAGGCCGCGATCGCGTATATTTGCGGCCCGAGCAGCAAGCGAGGGACGTAAATATGCGATCGAGGGCGCTCTTTACTACCTCCCGTATTGTGTACATCATTTTGTGTCTACACTTGCTTTTTTGCTAATTTAATCGAATACCTGCCTAATAAAAATCAATAAATCCCCAAATCAGTGCAGTTCGTCAGTCACTACCTAACATCGTAGATATTGTAACTGCCATTGAAAAAATACGCCTAGAAATAAATGCGAAGTCCATTCACATTTGCGGAGGGTGGATACCTCGTCCAATTTGTGTCAAGTCGCACATGAAACAAAGTCCCAGGGCACGTGGGAGAGGACGTGATTCCAGTATGACTAGCACAAGACGGCTGAACATTATATCTCGTGCACGATGCAACAGTACCTAACAGCCAATAACAACGCGCGTACTAGGGTGGTTCACGAATATATGGGACAAAGATACGAGTACATATCAACTGGCGAATAGTCTGTTATGTTGCTATGCTCATAGTAGAAACTTAAAGAATCGTTGAGCACCTGGTTGCGTTTTAGCTAGCGAGTTAAAATTTTCCGTGGGTTATCTAAATGATAAGTAGAACAGATTTCCGGGGTGGGCCTACTAAAAATAAAACAAATTGGACCCTCCTAGCGCGTACATTACGCTGCGTTAGAGATTCGTGTTCCCATTGCCTATCACTAGTGAATTAGGTAATTAGGCCAATATTTAGCGTTTCTACAGCGTCTTATTTCCGTCGTTTCAGTAAGTAGTGTTCGTACTGCACTGTTGTTCGTGCTAAGTGTTGTACAATACTGTCCGATCAGTCACATAAGATATACCTTTGCAATTTTCATTAACGTATCTACCTCATATACCTACTTTATTTAATCTGAAATTCTGGATAGTGCACATATAGTGTATCGGTTAACCACCTCTGTCCCTCTACTGGTTGCTCTGAAAATCAGCGCCACCGACTCCAGTTGTTGCCTTCTCTGTGTACCTACTAATTATATAAGGTTTAGTTTTAAAATGTACGCAACAAACGATTACATCGAATAAATATTTCTTTCTTTTCTTTTTATTGACCTAAATTACAAGTTATTTTTTATGAAACTGAAAGCCAGTTCCAAGGCAGAACCTAGTTTGAATAAAGTTTTCTCGATAGGGTCTTCTATCGTCGTAAATAAGATCGGAGAGAATCTAGCAGTGCAGATACGCGTTTTCATTGACTTTTACGTGTCGCCTTGTGTCGTGTGCGAGACATCACGGCCGGTTAATGCTAGCCCTGCAGCTCGAGTAGGTAATTAGGGGATTCTGTAGAACCCCGCGCGAGATTATTACGGCGGAGATGATTAAAGAACCAACCATTTCTTGAGGATTAGGGATAACGAGATTTAATTTCTTTAGAAACATCAATCTGTAAGGATGCTCGCTTAAATAAGCGCAATTAGATTAATCATAATCACAATGAGATCTATAAATAAACTAGGTGTACGTATAAAATAGTACACATGAGTACAGATTGACAATATTTAAAAGAAGTCCATATCAGGATTACTCAACACCAAAATATATTTAACCTAAAACGTTTAAAAATTAATTATAATCTTATATTTGAACAGATTTAATATTCTTCATCTTATAAAAAACAGTGACTTATAAATACAAACCTACCCAAATAACTTGAAATATATACCGTTATACTTACAGGAAATTAGTTTAATTCCAAACGGGGCTCTTTCCCCGAAATCACGACCATAAAGCCCATAAACACTTATAACATCCTGCCCACAACTCTGGGGAGATGAAGATATTTGCCTAAAAGTTTCAACGACGGCGAAGTTTGAGGCTTGTCGTAACTGCTTAGCGAAACAAATTCAAAGCTGCTGGACCCTTTGTGTTAAAAATACGCAATCAACGTCCGTGCCACCAGAGTAACCTTTTGTTAAAAATTGTGCTCGTTTTCGCTTGATTAAAGCATGAGAACTGGGTGAAAGATTTTATTTTTCACGAAGAAAATGGCGGCATGAAGCCTTTTCTATTTGTTAAGTGAAGCGTTGCATGGGTTATGTCTGAGGATCATGTTGCAAAAGCCAACTAATTATTAGTTTTATGTCTAATCAATGGCAAAGCATCGTCATTCAAATAAGTAAATCATTAATCGGGATACAAAAATGTATCCACAGGTTTAAAAGTATACTTATCATGTAAAACACTGGAACGTGTTAAAAATAAGTAATAAAACGTAAATTGTATTCCATTACACGCAACTAAACCTAATATTGTTCACCACACCATTTAAAACTCATACAAAACTATAATATACTTTAATCAGTTGATTGAAATTATCATTACTTTTGTCATAGGTCCTCCGAAACATTTTAAGTTGTCTTGCAAGCAAAGAAAAGCGTAAGCAAATATGTATTTCATAGGTGTATTTGCTTTTCAATATCAATCTCACATGAATGACGCGTGGCGTTTCATTTCCCCGAAGCATCCATGATTGTGATTACTACACAATCCGAGCGCGGAAGGATTCTAACTGATTTGATTGAGCTTCCCTGGGGTATATAACGGTGGTATTCATCATATTATTAAACTATTATTTCGTGATTGCATTATAAATATAATTGAATATACTCCCGATTCTAACTTAGTGTAGGGGGTACGGTTAACCATCGTCGTCGTATATTACACACATAGGGCGGAATAATTAGGAATGCCACTTTCGGCCTAGGGCGTCGTAAAACGCGCGGAACGCAGCTTATTACACACACGTGCTTTTTAATTTACATTACGTTATAATTACCGCAAATTGACCAGACCAATGAGATCATTCCGTGGATACTATACTCGCGCAGCGCAGAGATCGCGTACATCGGCGCGCGCCCCGCACTACACCACGCTTAGAGGAGTTGTGATAACCCTCAAAATAAATACAAAATCAGAAGTTCTAAATGATAAGTATTATTTTTATTCGCAAGTGTGTTGAAAAACAAACGTCGTATGATACTCGTGGGCATTTATCATTACAGTCTCGGCTATTACAGTCCTCGCCTGATGGCTCGGGCTGTGCAACATAGCCTCGACTGTAATGACCAACACAGCCCACTCGTATCATTATGTTAGTACATTAATTCCCAACATGTGACGAAAGGGATTGCTCTAAGCATAATAGGGTAATAGAGTGAAGTGCTTTCCAACATTAACAAACCATGTTGAACATTCACAAGTAAAATTAAACTTGTGAATGTTCAACATGGCTTGTTAGCGATAAACTTATGTGTCTAAGTTTGGGAAGACGGACACGAACCACTGCAGGACAGATAACAAAGTTACGTGTGTAGTAGGATTGTGGGCCCGCATACTAAGTTTAAATGTAATTTGCCTATTTGTAGTATTACGGAGACATTAGACTTTGACTGCTGCTGTTGTTTGCCTCACGACTTCAGATAAATAATAACCTACTCAATGTGTTCGAATCAGTATAATTAATCGGCTACCCCATATCAAAACGTAGTGTTTCAGATCAAATTTTACAAAGGGCGTAAAAACATAAAAATGTTGTTAAGTTTTTTTTTTAAATTCGTCTGAAGCACTTACTAGGTTTTGATATGGGACAGCCGTAAGGTGGAAATATCTAAACTTGTATTAGAATTGTTGATATTAGATATTTGTATTAAATCTAAAAAACCTAGTGTACCTAAAGTCTATCACAAGAATCGAGATTTTCGTACGACCACAACTAAATAAGGATTCAATGATAATATTGAGTTAAGTGGTTCTTGTGTATGTAGATATAATTGTAACATCGAAGATATTACCGACTTTAACGATTGATTATTTTTTCCTTAACTTCGTGATTAGATCTTGTTTCTAACCAAATTTCATGTTCTAAGTACGAGTACCTAAACGAAAAGATCATTATTGGTCTTGATGAGTGAGCTTGCAATATTTTTTGATTACTTTGCTTAAAACTTGATTTCTTTTATCGCTAAGAGGTTAAGGTTATGTAATTTAAAAAGGTACGTCTACCTTTCTAGGAAAAACAGTTGTGACCGATAGACGGCGAATAACGGTGCACGGAGTTATGTTTTTCCAATAAAGGCACGCAACCATAACAGCATCAAAAACCGAAGAGCTTTCTAAATTATTCAGCCATTGGGCATAAGTACATAATACGCTTTTTACTGTAAATGAACACTTTTATGAATATTCATTAAAAAGGGACTATTGCTCAAGCCTTTGGGATTTATTCCGTATCGAATTTACTTTGATTTAAATGCATTATTTATAATTCAGTGGCCCGGGACAAAATAGGTTATTTTATTCAAACATAAATTTTGTTAATATCATTATTCATTACAAATCATAGCAGCAACATAGCAGTAACTTATTCACGCCATAATGCCCATCTACTTTTATTTTCATCACACTTGCTCGAAAATGGTGTCATTACACGTAGGTTCTGCGGGCCGTAAATAGCCTATTACGCCCTAGGGCGTAATGGTTTTCTTTTTAAATTTGAAACGCTGGTTCTGTTTTACTCTTATTTGGCATGTTCAAAGGAAACGACAACTTACTTTTTTAACTTTTATCACTGAAATATTTATTTAAAGATAACTGTAATTGCAAATACATATAAACACATATTTCGGTAACATTAATTAAATGTTTAAATAATGTATTTCTTTATTTTGCAAATATAAAATCAACTAAAATGGCCGTTACCGCTATGGTTTCCGAACGTGACTTGACGTTCGCATTGTCTATGGACATATGTGACAAATGTCACTGTCTGTTTTAATAATTTTCTTGTCATACTGGGTCGAAAAGTAAGGTTATTTTATTAAGATTTCCTCACAAGTGTGATGAAAAACATTGTGTGTGCCACGGGCGGTAAAGGAATTACAAACTCGTGTTATTAAAGCCCTCGGTTTCACCTCGGGCTTATAACAAACACTCGTTTGTAATTCCTTACTTACCGCCCTAGATACACAATGTACTATTGGGCACTCCACGTTTTAAGCGACTTCATAAAATGGGGAGGTTGTCAAGTTTGATGTATTTTTGATTTTTATTTCTTACTTCACAATCCCATTTCCAAACCGGTTTGCAATAAACCGGTTTGGAATATTATAACTAGGTAAAGCTTGCTGGAGTCCAATGAATGCTTTTCGTTCTTTGGGGGAGGCCTATGTCGAGCAGATGATAATGATGGTTTACTCAGGGTCGCCTGCATGTATATGTCTCATTAATTAGCTTTCAAAAGTTTGTTAGAAATCGGGGACTATAAAGATTCAGAACCAAATAGAAGAAAAACTTAGGGCGTTCCGTCCGTCCTTATACTAAGACAGCCCGTCAATTGGAGCAGATCCGAGCGGAGCTTAAATTCTATTGGTTAATGTTGGCCCAGCTACGTTCTTGCCAGTGGACGGGCAGCCTAATCCACCTCACTAGGTAACTGTTCGCTATAACTTTAAATCATCCAATCACAATCTACACTTCAAAGGTCATTTTGTTTGTTGTCCGCTGCGGAACGCGATCACAGTTTGATCCCTTGAGCTCTGTCCAAAGAGCGTTTCAGCATTGGCTGATTAAAATAAACGTTGCATGTAATCCGACATAAACCGTTTACTAGTCGGGCCCGGAAATCGAACGCCGTATTGAACAGCTTACTTTTAAAATCTCGTATTTTATATAAAATTGCTATCTCAAAATAAACCTTATATGAGCTGAATAAAGTTCACAATCAATAGCCATACGCTGCAGATACGAGATTGAATAAGGAAGCAGTCGATATTGGACGAGGAAATGGCGAACGGCGGCGTCTGCGATTCGATTTGTGGATCTTCGTTGCGTTCAAAATTGTTCTTATTTCAATTTGTGTGACAATTGTTTTTAATTTAACAACGTTCTGCTGCTTTATTGGATTTCTCTTAAGAATGTCTAGCAGACACAATAACGTTAGCAAGTGGCGTTGTCGCACAGAATCAGTACACACGATATACATTATAGGAACAAGTCGATACATTTTAATAGCAGCGAATATATTATGATGTAGAAGACTCTACATAAATAATTTCATAAAATAAAAAGCGTTTTGTGCCCATTGACCGTACAACCCCCGGCGTCAAATTATATTTCAATTACAACCATCCTATTCAAACAAGATATCTATCGTCTAATTGTACGAGCGATCTATGAAACACAACATTACCTCTGCTATCATCGGCTCATAAACTGTTAACGTCATCTGTCTCCGCTCGTTATCGCATCCCGATCACGTCCATATTTAACTATGTATTTAGTTCCACAGAGGCAATAACTTGAATTATTGCGAAAGCGGAAAACCTTGTTTGCTCTGAAATAATAATGAGTTGGATCTGCTTTTCTGTCGATATAAAATTGAAATTGCTTTCATTACTGTATGCCAAACTATTACCCAAAAATAACCTTTTGAAAGCACCGTAAAAGCCCGTAGTAGCCGTAAGATTAACATTTATAAACTTGCTTTCATGCTTCAGCCGCGAATTTTCTTTCATGAATTTCTCACGGATTTTCGGGTCAACATCCCTCTTGTATGTTCATAATGTTCGCTAAACATCTTTTAAAAAGCAAATTCTGTTCTAAACGGGAAGGAATTTTTGATATTGCTTTTCTTAGTACCAATTTTACGCATAAGCGGAGCGTAGCCGCTTGGGTTCTTTTTAATTAAATTGAGGTGTCAATTTTGCATTATTAGACCGAAGGGAATTTTAATAAAATCTCTGTACTTATTCCCGAGGCTATAAATGAGAATGAATTCTTCCGAGA
The DNA here is from genome assembly GCA_947034925.1 of Eudemis profundana. Classification (NCBI taxonomy): domain Eukaryota; kingdom Metazoa; phylum Arthropoda; class Insecta; order Lepidoptera; family Tortricidae; genus Eudemis; species Eudemis profundana. The sequence continues at coordinate 16,564,503 of OX344800.1, forward strand.
AATGAATTTCATCTTATTCGACAGGTTCACGCACGTCATCATGATCGGTTCAAATGTAGGTATGTGATATGTACCAGTAGCGTGGCGTCCAAGGAACTCGATTCCTATCGGGTTGCCTAGTGTCAGGCAATTGAGCACCTTATTCTTCAGCTTGTAAGGAAAATGTACGCCAAATCTGGACCGGCTTGCTCAATGATATCTTTTACGCCACGCCACTGATATGTACCAACCTAAAATAACGCAATCTATCTGAATTTTCCACGAAAATAGGCTTTTTTGGAATAATAAACAAGGTGCACAATTTGGTTCGGGGAGCTATCAATTTTGCTCCGTATCCTATAACCCCAGTAATAGAGTACGAATATCTATCGGAAGCGGAACATTCTGTGATGTGCGATTTTGTGGTCTAACGATGACAAGTCTATTTGTAAGCGCAAAAAGGACTGGGAATGATTTCGATATCTCGGTATTGAGTGATAGGGATGGTAATGTTCATTGATACGGCTGTGCTTTTAGAATTCCTGATAACTATTTTGGGATTTAGATATTTTGAAATCAGTAAGGGAGTTATTACGAAAATATACTTATTTAGATTTAGATAGCCAATATTTAAATATAAATACGTCACAAGCACTAGGAGGATATTAAAAAAATCTGGGGTGGTTTTGTGAATGCGTCATTATCCGTGTTTGGCCAACCGGATGAGTCATTTCAGCATTTTGCGAATGCGAATTGATCCAAATTCTGATGTGTCAGCAATCGCTTTATTGCGATGAAATGAAAGTATTGATATGCGTCAAATAAAATAATTATCATAATCTAACCATATTTTACTGTACAAAAATATTATGCATAATTTATGTCGTACTCTAGATATTTCAAGATAATTCGTCAAGAGTAAGAACAAAGTAATTACCTAGTTAGATACGTAGGTCAAGAATTATATAGCGTTTCTTACTTAAAAAGTCGAATGTACGAACGTGCCGTCCCTACATTTTCCGTTTGTAAACATGCTTTTCTATTAGAAAAGTCTGTTTCGAAGTTTCTTTCTTTCTTAAGACTCTTCGATGGGAACTTTCAAAAGGAAAGTTATTTTGTCGTCATTTTCCCTGCTGTTAACCAGTTAGCGTTATTTATTTTGATGCTTTATTTCTAATGTTTATTTTTATTGTCCCTACATAATTGGAGTGTTTATAAACTTTTTGCTAAGAAATTACGTACCGGCCATTTTTGTTTCTATTATTGACGTGATAACGTCTTATAATTCGATGGAGCCGGCTGCAAGCACGAAAAAGTGTGACGTCATGGGCCGTTACCTTGCAGGGTCGTTACCTGTCAAATAGGTAGTTTATATTATTCCAGCACTAAAGTCGTTAAGACGATAGTTTCTTACAAATTGTTAATAAAATAGCCCTTATTCCCTAAGATACGGCTGTCAAAAATCTCTATTGAATTGAATGACAAGAGACCAGTGGCGGATTTGCCCTAAGGCCTAGTAGGCCCGGGCCTAGGGCGGCCAGATATTAGGGGCGGCCAATCGTGACAAAAAATCACTGCTGCTGCTGAGAAAAGGGCGGCTGGTACTCAAGTCGAAGTCGAAGTCGAAGTCAAAGTCAAAGTCAAAGTCAAAGTCAAAGTCAAAGTCAAAGTCAAAGTCAAAGAAGTCAAAGTCAAAGCAGAACAATATTTAATAGAAAAAATCGGTTGTCTGTAAAGTCGGTTTACTGACGATAGTCGAACGTGATAACGTTGACCTTGACCCTGACTTTGACTTTGACTTTGACTTTGACATTATTTATTGAACCAATCTACAAAGTCAATGTCAATGTCAAAGTCAAAGTCAAAGTCAAAGTCAAAGTCAGGGTCAAGGTCAACGTTATCACGTTCGACTATCGTCAGTAAACCGACTTTACAGACAACCGATTTTTTTGTTTTATCTTATCTTTATTCTATCTCTATTTTGGTATTTAAATTTGCACATATTATTATTATGAACATGTAATTACAGACTATTCTTAAATCAGAAGGTCTGCCCGCTGTTTATTCACGTGTTGATGTAACTGTAAGAAACACCAATCATTAGGCAAAAGGTATCAGAAACACTTCAAGAAAGAACATTATTCAAACAGTATCGACGCTCGACAGGGAATAAAGTGGCTTCCATTTGTTACAGTTGCTACTCAATCCCCGCGAACAACATGTCGGGTGGGTCGCACGTGTCGCGCACGACGTTCGAGTCGAGCCGCGAGTCGGGGGGCTCCGTGCCACCGCTGCCGAGTCCCGCGTCCGCGGGGGCCGCGCTCGTGTCCCCGGAGACGCTGAGCCGGCACAGCAGCCCGCCGCCGCTGCCGCCGCACTCCCAGCCCGCGCCGTCTTGCTCCTCGCATCGGGTGCATATGGAGTCTCCGCTGAAGTAAGTAAAGAATGTAATTGCAAAAGCATTTAGCTGTGCTTCACTTTACTGATTGTGAGTTTGACTTGAACGTCGTCCGCGACACGTGCCACCCGCCCGACATGTTATTTGCCGTCAACTGTAACAAATGGAAGTCACTTTTTTGCGATATCGGCAGCAAATAAAGTCCTACATTTGTTACAGTTGTTACTCAATCGCTGTGAACAATCTGTCGGGTGGTTCGCACGTTTCGTCGCTGCCGAGCCCCGCGTCCGCGGGGGCCGCGCTCGTGTCCCCGGAGACGCTGAGCCGGCACAGCAGCCCGCCGCCGCTGCCGCCGCACTCCCAGCCCGCGCCGTCTTGCTCCTCGCATCGGGTGCACATGGAGTCTCCGCTGAAGTAAGTAAAGAATGTCATTGAAATAGGCCATCTGGGGCTGTACTAATTACCGTCCGTGGCGTGTCCACAATTTTACGTCTTTCCTTGGCCGGAAGTGGTATTTTCTTCCCGTGCGTAATAGTACATTACACAACTAGGATGGTAAAACAAAGAAAGGCCGAGATCGTAGACGTTTGCGGCCCCAGCTGCAAGCGAGGGACGTAAATATGTGATCGAGGGCTTTTTTTAGTATCTCCCGTGTTGTATACTGTTTGTGTGCCAGAAAGCGGCTTTTTCCGTACGCGTAGCGTGCGGTAAAACCCTCTTTATGGAAAGGTGTGGCATAAAACTATTTTGCTGTGCTTAAATTTACTTGCTCCTCGCATCAGATACATTATGGAGTCCCGCTGAAGTAAGAAAATAATGTCGTAGAAAATAATTTGAATAATGTGATTCGTGTTCGATACTCACCGAACGGGCGGTTCAGTTTACTTTAGAATATTGTTAAATGCGTTCCAATGTAGCCCGGCCGGTCTGCCGTCCTACTCTAAAACGTGATTTTTTACTATGAGTTTCCATAGTAAAAAATCATTTGAACACTACTAAGGTAGTACTCCGATTTGAAATATCGCGGTTGTCAGCCATAATCTTCATGTATTAAGCATTTTCTTTTCTAAAACCGAACACATTCAGGATTTTTCATATTTATACATTCTTGGGTAGATGATAATTAAGGTTTGTCTTATAATAATAATACTGAAAAATAGAACGCCTGTAATATAAATTAAAAGAATATCAAATTTTCGCAGTAGAAGCTTTAATGACAATATTTCTCGTAGAAACGTCCAATAGTTTTGGCAGTTCCAATCCTAAGGCAATGGGACGGAGATAATTGGATTAGGTTTGATTTAGAGTTTCTGATAAACTCGCGCTGGCGACGATTTTAATTAAACTTCTTCGATTTATTTGTCCACTGTATTTCTGGATAATCCACAACAATATTTACGGAAAAATAGACGGGAAATATAAGCATTTTGATGTCCTTTTTATACTAACTGTTTTAAAAATTAGTATGTTTGCCGAAGGCTTTGTTTTATAATTAAGGCCGTTTTGCGTAGAATGGAAGGGCTAACTAGATTGTAATGAACTCCGAACACGGCCTACGGGAGGCGTAAAAACTGAATTATGACGGCTAAACTCGGAGGGAATGATGGTTACAATTTACGGATAATGTAGACGAGAACCTCTCTCTATCAGGCCGTATTCAGCGATGGATGAAGCAAAATTTAGATATTTCTCTTTGATATGCAGAAGTGAAAGGCGGTTGATTGAAAATGGTTTTCAATTTATGTTTAAAGGTTCTCAATGTAGTTACTTGTGTGTACTCATTTTAATATCGGATTCATACGTTTTTTAATGTAAGTATAATATAGCGCAATTAGAGTTGCTAGGTCGTCAAACTTAATAGCCAGACAGACCAGCCAGTTCGGCCGGACATTTGGATAAAAAGGCTCAGTATTAATAGGTACGGGAAAAATATTGGTCGGCCTCCGTTTATTTTGGCCGGACACGCAATCAAAAAGCCAAACTATGTCCGGCTTTATCCGGACGCCTGGCAACGCTAAGCGCAATGTTATCATTTTATCAATATCTTATTTTTGGTATACGAGTCTTATTAAGGAAATAAGCATTCATTGGAAAACATTCGTAGATAGATCGAACCTATCTTGAACCTATTTTATTACTGCCTTGTACGAGTATAGGCCTCTTTGTTATGCATACGCCTGCATACATACAGTCATAATATTTTCACTTCTAAACAAGCATGCCATGCAGTATTCCTCATTCCATTCTCGTATATTCAGTCGTCGCTGCAAATCTCCCAGTAATTTGCAGGACAGAGCTAATCCCGCAATCCGTGTTTGTTTATTGCGCTTATTTGTTTGCTTGTTATGTTTATGCCAGGCGCTTCCTCTCGTAGACTTTGGCGAGCGGCACAATTGAGTTAACTTAGTGTTGAGATCACTATGGTTTTGTGTGAGATGGCAGACGGTTAGTAATATATTTTTATTACTTGTAACCAAGCGTATTTTAGTGAAGTGAAGCTCATCAAAATTTACGAAAGTTATGTGCATATGTAAGCAGACTTATACGCAAAATAGGCGCATATTTGTCGTCGAATTGCGAAAAATTTGTTCGCGTTAACCTATACTATAACCTTCATAGGCTTGATGTTTTTTCAAGGTAATGTAATGTAATGGGGCACGGTGCGAGTAGTAATGGTTTTTGCTTTCAGCGAATGTCAAAAAAGGGTAGACTCGAATTTGATGCAAGTACTTTTGGTTCCTTGGTGCCGAGCGTGACGAAACACTTAAGTTAGGTTATATGAGTGTTGGAAAAATATAACTTGGATATCTGTAAGTAAATAGTGAATACGCCACGAATACGCAATAGAATGGGGTTCATTGAAGTCAAGTGTCTTTCCTATTGCGAATAATAAAATCGGTGACAAATCAGCGTTTTTAACCGAGTTAAAAAAAACTGGCCAAGAGCATGTCGGACCATGCTCAGTGTAGGGTTCCATAGCCGTAACTATAAGGTAAAAAATACGATGTAAAAAAAGTACAACAACAAAAGAGCGTATCTTCATAGCAATTACGTCCTTTTGTTGAGAAGCGCAGTTTATCGGCAATAACTCAAAAACGGTTAATTCGATCTTGTTGAAAATAATTTTCTTTGAAAGTATTAATTAAGCGTTACCTTCGTGATTTTTTTCATATTTTTCGGACGCACGGTTTAGAAAATAGAGGGGGGGGACACAATTTACACAACTTTCGGAGCGATTATTTCCAAATACATTCACTTAATCAAAAACATTACTTAGGAACCTTATAGTGTTTTTTAAAGAGCTGTCGAACTATGTACCACACGTTGATATTTGCTGAAAAAAATTTTTTTTACTGTCTTTAACATGTATGGAGTGCCCCCCCTAAAAATATTTATTTTAATTATTTATATACCAAACTAAGTAGCGGCTCATAAAACACACCTATATTCCAAATTTCATCAATATCCATCATGTAGTTTCTGAGTAAAATGCCTGTGACATACGGACAGACAGACAGACAGACAGACAGACGGACGGACATGACGAAACTATAAGGGTTCCGTTTTTGCCATTTTGGCTACGGAACCCTAAAAACGAGATAATATATCGTATAATTGTTTGTTTGTATGTTTATTTGTCGACAATAACTCGGGAAACGTTTGTTCGGTCATCCTGAAATTTGGTGGAAGGGAAGTTGAACCTAACAGAATTTTGATTTTTGACTTTGAACATTAAGAGGTTACGGAGGAAGATTCCTCAAGTGCTTTTCTACCAAATTTTGGAAGGAGCAAAGACGAAAGTTGCGAGTAGGGCTTCCGATACCCGTATTTATAGTATGGGCAATAACGGGATCCCAGTATTGTCTATACTATATTATTATTAGGGTGGACCAAAAAACTTTTTTTTGTTTTACTTTCTTTTTAAGGTTCTCTTTATTCAATTCGATTTAAAAAAAAATGTTTAGAGGTCGCTCAAAGCCTCAAATATCCAAATAATGTAAGGAATTAGTTTGGCAAGTTGACGAATACACGCTTACGGGTACAATGGTCAAATTTCAAAATTATCGCGAGTACAATCTAGCCTGTTGATTTATATCACATTCGTCATTATTATTCACGCAGTTGTTGCTAGGAAAATGTATTTTTTAATATTTTTTCGGACTACCCTGATACTGTTGATGTAATAGGAAGCCCTAGTCGCGTGGTGACTGTTCGGGGTGAACCAGTAGTATTAATTACATCCTAAGGTCTATTCTTGTTCCCAGGATATCCAGCCCGCCGTCGCTGTCGCTCGGCGGGTCGCTGTCGCTGCAGCCCGTGCTGTACCCGGGGCAGGCGCACGCGCCGCTGCCCCCCGCGCGCCACTCCCGCCCCTCGCCCTCGATACCGCACGTGCATCTCATCAGCGCGTGAGTTTGCGTACACCTTTATTGCGTTTACGCCATTGACCTCATGGGGCATTCCACCAGAATGCCGAGCACGTGACGCCATTTTTTTCATACTTCTAACAGAAGCAAATTTTTGGTATGTCAATATGTTATATCTTGGTTCCAAAATTGTTAATGTAATTTAGGTTTTCTATATGTTTTAAAGGTCACTGCCATAGCTGTCACGTGCCCGACAAAGTACCTTCGAGTTCGTGGAATGCCCCGTAATACCTAAGTACATAATTTGACACGTGGTCCAGCAAAAAAAAGGGAGGAATACTCACCCTAAAAAATGGTTTTTCTAAAGAAAGTTTTACAATTTGGCTTGTTTCTATTAAAGACGTTACGTCGTCGTAAGTCAACAATTTTTTTCCAACACGAGTACTTAAACTCCTGTTATTTTTATGATATTTAACTCGACATGGTCATGTTTTTGTTTGAAACAAAAATTTTATGATATAACGATGGTCCTACCGTTTGCGGAATCATGATTATCAAATAATTAATTAATTATTTTTTTATATTCCCTTCTTTTCATTAGACCTGAATTCCACGTTTATGTTACGAATACTTTGGTGACGCGCTATAGTGCTAGTTTTTAAGCCAATTTGGTTATAAATGTGGTTTTATACACTATAAACTCATATTCTTGTAGAGTAATAACAAAGAGAAAAAGAAATCTCGTAACTTTTGTCACAAATGGCAGTTAAAGTTGACTCAGTCATAATTTTGCAAAATAACGTCTAAAGTGCATGTGTGATTTGAACGGTAAGTAGTGGTTATTTTGAAACGGTTTTTTGTACGAAAGGGTAATGTTTTTTAGGCAGGTGAAATGTATTATTATATTCAAAATATCGTTATTTCACCATGCAAATAATAGCATTTTCAAACTTACGTTACGTTTTACGTTACGTTTACGTTACATTTTGTAAAAATGTAAACGTGACGAAAGTATTTGATATTTTTAGCTACTAAAAGCTTAACTATATTTTATAACATGTATTTTTTAGCTACATAATCTAATGAGATTTTTTGCCAGTATGATCAAAGACGTTAATTTAGTTATAAGGCATCGTGTAAACTTGTCACCCACACAAACATCCGATAGTTATGTCTACAATACAAACATACTTTTTTGCACACCAGGAAAACACATTACAATAGGTACATTACATAATTACAACCAATTTAAAAAGGAAGACAATAGGCGGTGATATCGCTAAAAAGCGATCTCTTCCAAACAACCTCTGTGTATATAAGTAGCCTGAGCATATTTCCCCTTGTCACTAAAATATGCTGACCTTGTGGCAGCTCAGGCTAGGTTAATGCCACTTGAAGCTACTGATGGCGACAAGGCTTCGTGCGAGTGGCAGCGAGGGCTCTTGCAATAACTAATATGCGCCATCGCGAATGCATATTCTAGTTAACGTTTAAGTTATTACCTAATTTGAGGAATCATTTGTTGTCCATATGCTAGACAGCCTGCTGTCACCTTTATTGCTAATAACTTATCATTCAAGATGACAACTACTCGGACAGTGTCGAGCACTCAGACGTCTACGCCGACGGACGCCGACGGACGCTAAGACTACCACTTTTTTCAGAAAGAAACGCTGTCTTTTTACACTCATGGACAAGAAATTCGGGTCATTTTCTATGAACAATTATATGGAAAGTGACCCGAGTTTCTTGTCCGTGAATGTATATTGACTAGATATAGGTAGGTACTGAAGCGCGCAGACCAATGGAGTTTTGGTTGTAATGGAATAGATGAACCGTCTAATCGTAAGTGTGTGGCCCTTTAGCTAATATAATAGGAGTGGTAAGAGTTAGTGTAGTTTAGGTTAGTCATTGCCTCATAACGTGCCGATGGATGAAATTTGATGTAGGGTATATGGACAGCTTTAGTTTTTTAGGGTTCCGTACCCAAAGGGTGCCAACGGAACTCGGTTATTCAACCTTCGCTGTCCGTCTGTCACAGGGCTCTATCTTTTGGACCGTAATATGTTGACTTGACATTTTGACAGAAGGTGTATTACTATTGCCGCTGTAACAACAAATAATAAAAACAAAATAAAATTAAAAATAAAAAGCGTCCCCATACAAGAAACGAGTTTTTTGGCGTATTTTTGCTCGACAGTGGTACGGAATCCTTCCTGTGCGGTTTATCAAAGAAAACGTTTTACGAGGTAAAAATAATACAATTACTGACCTAGTGGCAGAGAGGGTTAATGCCACTCGAGTCTCGACGCCGCTGATAGGGACCTTTGTGCTTCGTCTAGTGCTCTCACAGACAAGTAACTTAACTAATGCTGAATGCACTGATATTCATTTAGGTATTTAGGTTCCTCTATAGAATGTTTTACAGAAGTAGAATTATTTTTAGTAAAATCTTTTGAATTGATGTTCGAATCATATGTAGCATGTATTTTGGGTTACGGTCCCTTACTAGTGCTTGTGCCTACAGAGAATTCCAATGAGATAATAACGAATTGTGTATATTTATAGGTATGTAATGATCATTCTATAACTTCAGCGAAATATAATAACTATAATAAGTATGGAAGCGCAACTGAAGCTCAAAATCGGCACCATGGAATACGTACTAACGGGGCGGAGCTAGTAACTTAGTAAAGAAGAAAAATCTCTGTAGCGGCAAATGAAAATCTCACGTCAGTAGCTTTCACAGATTTTTGTCTTTTAAACGATATGCAACCTATCCGAAAATTATTCTTCTCAAACTTAATAAGTACTAATATTTGTCATAAATGATTTTAGGCTCACACGTAGTAAACATTAAGTTGGTTATCTTATCAATACCACTTGATACATAAGACGTATTGATTTTAAAAAGAGGGCGTTGTGGGGCAAATTCCAACGTCAGTTTTGTTAGACGTTATTGTTCCATACATTATATTTCGATGTATAACCTACATTGATAAAATCATGTCTAATAAACATAATTTGATGCTACTTCCGTAACACCGCTGTAAAATTTGGTGATAAACTTAAAATCTAATTGGGCCTTTAAAAGGCTATTTTGCCGCAGAAAACCACTGAAACAGAATAGCGGTGCCGTAACGTAACTTCGTAACCTAGCGCGACCGTAACTCGATATGCGCCCACGATTGCACGTCACAGATCAAAGCAAACACTCGGAAATTTTATTAAAAACCACCCAACCTCGTTTACCGTTTGTTCCGCGGCGTTTATTTTCAAAGGAAACCTTACAAATGTCATCCTTAATACTCAAATGCGTGAAAAGGGAACCAATTTCTGGGTACATTTCATACGTAATAATTTTCGCGTTTAGCTAAGCGTTTCGGCTCAAATAACGGGACTTTTCTTTCGTGTAGGGGAAAATAAATCCATTATATTTACACACAACCATTAGGCAACATTCACCGCTTAATATAAAGCGGTAACCGAATCGAACCCGCAAGCGAAATTAATTTTACCTTGATAATTGAACCAGGTGCAAATTTTCCATTAGACATCAAACAAAGTTATAGTTTAATTTAAACACTACCCGTGTTTGCAAGCTGTATGTTACGGGAAATATTTGCAGTATCATTTACATTTCAAATTGTGTCGGGATGTTGTTGTTTGTGGCTTAGAAATTAATGTTTCAAATAGTACTCTGCCGGACTAGTACAACTCACCGCGACTTCGCTTGTCGTACGACGAGCACTGGTCCTTTTTACACTGTACTGAATGGAATGAGATACTGTAGGTAGTACTAGAGTGACTATAGTAGTAATGAAGTAGATACTCGGAGATCTTACTACAGTATCTCAATAAATCTATTTTCCACATTTAAAGACCACTGACAGTGAGGCAGGCTCAGCGGAGATGGCGGGACAACCTCGACAAGTTTGTGATTCATTAGCCAGACGCAGCTAGACACAGAGATGAGTCCAGGGAACCTCTCCCAGTGCCCAGCAGTGGGACAAGCTACCAGACTAACAAACGAAAAAGATCACTAAAAGACTGCTTGGGAAATAAAGTTGAAAGAATAAACGTTCCCCTGCAGCCGGGTCTGTTTTCGTGTCCATCTCATTGAGCTTCTAACAAATGGCACCACAGATAAGAACTAGCGCAAAAAGTAGACTCCGACCAATGATTGGTTGGGTTAAAAATTGCCGGAGTGAAAAATGCGATCGCTCAGCGCTCGCCAGTAATAAATTACAAGAAGACGTAAAAGCTTCCACCGTAAAGTGTTCTCCCCTTCGCACAGACACTTCTGAACGGGGAAAAATTTAATCTAATCGACCATGGGCGTTTTATTGCAATACTAGCCAGCGGTTTCCTGTTGCATTAAATGTAATTTTTCACTTGACGAAAAATATCGCGCCGATAGTGGTTTCCTACTTAACGCATGGGAGCATTCACACGTTCATATATTTAGGTATCAATCGCCAAATTACTCGAAGAATGGCTTTGAAAAAGGTGCAGAATATTTTGTTTGTGTGCTGCTATAGTTTCATGTAGGTGCCGTAAAATTGAATAAGTATCCGTTACAAACTTTAATACTCGTACGACACTGTCTCATCGTACTATTGTTCTATACTGAATATAAGAATTCAACTTTCTTATACATTTTGTATACAACTATGTCTTGTAACTTTGTAGTCCCACAATGCTTTACAATCCCACCCCTAGTGGCACAATTCCCACTCGGCGGGGAAATTGCATTCCCTTCTGAATATGCACTCTAATGAAAAGCTCTCGGCGGTGTCATAGTGTAGCCGTCGCTCTAGGGAATTAACCTTGGAGTATTGGTGTGGAGCGGACAGCGGTTGTGTGGAGAGCTCTTAGAGTGACTGTACTTGATGTCTGAAATGGAAATAGGAAACCATTTTTAGTAACATTTTTTCCATGGTTTGAATAACTATTTTCTATGTTTAAAAAAAAACATAATATTTTTTAGAAACTGCACCCATTACAAGTGTATCATTATGTCAAGAAAATTGCGAATTAATACGTTACCTACTTTATTTATTGGAATTCGGAATGACAATAAAAATAATGCAGTTTTTATTTCACACTGTTTTTGGCGTTTTACCTATACAGGGTGGAAAGTTTTGATGGGCCCTGGAGGGGAACTACCCTAAATCCTTCAGTTAGCTCATTGTACTGAAAGGAAACATTCCTTTATTTTTTAAATTGATCAAAACTGCATTCATAGATCTTATTTTAATTTTCTTGACTTTTGTATTGGAATTTACGGTAAAATAAAATTAGTGATAGATTTCACGATCTTTTTTACTTGTAAGACCAAATGTTTATTAGAGAGATTTTATCCTGACTAATAGTCCTATCGATTAGTAGAATAAAATAGTGAGTGCTTATTTTTTTAATTTTTAGCTGGTTCGATTTCCGGGTGATACAAGCGAATTTTAGAAAATCTTTAAATGCAGATTTGTTTAATTTAAAAAAAATTGGGTACTCATTGAGGTGTCAAGTCAAGTATTATTCTCGGATAATGATAAACCTAATATCCGAAAAAATCGTACCCGAGAATTTAGATGGATGTACTGTACCCCTTTATAACTCTTCAGAAAAAGTAAATATCGGACCTAAAGGATTCAAAGAAATTTGCTCTCGCTTATCGTTTGGATCTGGACTATAACAGGCAATGTACACGTTTTGTGTAATACCTACCGCCATCTTGAGAGCTTTAGGTATACCCGTTTACTTTGTGCAAACAAAACGGCCAAGTCCGGAATAACGCCGAGCGAACGAAACATTACCCTTGAACAATGAATCCCACGGCTCCCCGCTGAAAGTACACTTTTATAATGAAATTTTTCATTTGTTTTAAAAAGTAGGTAGAAAAGTTAAACAAAGTTTTGTTTGGCTTTTATGATTCGAAAATTAGATTGTTTCAATTTCTCCTTTATATAACAAAGTAAGTACTTTTTTAGAATGTATCATGCTTTTAGAATAATCACTAGGTACCTATTTCTAAAGTTTCTTGTTTGAGGCGGATTCATTGTCTCATTTCCCGGATTTCGCTGACGTCATCTTCGAGGGGAAAATTGTGACGTCATTTCTAATATTGTATTTATCGCCATTTCTAATATAGTTTACTATTAAAATGTTGGTTTGTTACGTAAAAAGTTTTGTTCTTTAGAGCGATAAACTAACAAATTACCATTTGAAATTATAGTGATTATTTACGAAACGGACTATGTCACAGAATAGGTAAGGAAGGACTACGTACGGAAGTCTCCCTCCCTAACAAAACTGTCGTTCGGATCCGATCACCGGACGGAACGCACCGACCGTCTCTCTCTATTGCATTACGTGTGCTCTTTCTGGTCGCTGGCTAAGGCCCCTTCGCGGGGGCCTCAAGGCAGCGCGGCGAAATCGCGGGCTGAGCCATTCCTGGCCAAGTAAAAGATGATGTGCAGTAGTTTGTTTCACTTTCAGTTTTTAAAGTTTGTGTATTATTTACAGTGACACTGTATACCTATTATTAAACTATTTGTATACGTTATTAGAGTTAGTAGCGTAAATAGCTAATGAAACCACATTTTTATTTTCGCTTAATTAACATTCTCCAGGTTCCCGGTGCCCCGGTGTCAATTACTATTTGACTAAAATAGAACTAAGTAGGCTCCCTAGACAATTAAGGCGAGGCGTGAATATACTTCCATTCCAAAAATTACAGTGATCCTTAAATAAACAAGATATAAAAACTGATGGTAAACACCAGGCGGTACACAGCTTCAATAAAAGGAAACGCGTATAAAACCATACTATCAGCATTACTTGAATTAAACAAGATAACTATACTTACAAGACTTAAGTGTTCAGGCATCGAACATGTTTTAGGAAAATCTGTAGCAGATTTGGAAATATTATTTCTTTTAAAGCAGCAGAAAATTAACACAGGAAATAAAAAATTGTGATCAAATACTTTAGAAGTTAGATTAAATACATGCAAGATGGATTGGATTGTAGAGTTACATCGTCTGGGTCAAAGAAGGCATTAAAAAAAAAACTAAATTAAATGTTGAGGAACGGTCCGCATAAGTTGGCTTAGGAGCATACTCCTATAGGTTAAATTGAGTTACCGAATAGTTTACGGCCTTCACAACGCAAAATGAAGTTATAAAATCAAATTAGAGCCAAGAATCTTGTGAGACCGCAGCCACAGGAGCTAGTCGTCCGCTAAACTTTACTAATTATGTGTTTGGCCCGGCCAAGTTAGTGGGGCTTGACACCCGCTTCAAACAGAAATCACTTGTTCACAACATACTACATTATTCATGCAGACTCCAATCAATAAGCTGCCAGACGTAGATGTAACGAATTTTAAATGTTTGTATTAACTTCCTATGCTTTTGATATTATTCATACCTACGTTATTGAAATGCGAACGCAATTTGAATAATGCATAGTCTTTGTCTACTTCTCAAATGTGATACACCAGGTTTTTACGCGACTTACTTCATTTAGCAAACGTATTTTGCTTATCTTTTACGATCGGTGTATTTTTCCACGATATGCCTGTCACTTTCCAACCATATTCTCTATAAAAAAAACCGGTCGCACCGAGCAGCGAGGGTTCCGTACAAACTCATAAGTAGATACATGAATAGTTCAAGAAAAACTATATGGCGATTAGTTAAGTAGAAGCAAATAAGTATGTGTTAAGTTTTTTTCTCAAAAACGGTGCAAGTTAGGAAAACCGTTATATTTTTCCTGTAATATTTAGGACGACATTAATAATTGGTAATTATTACAAATTTTTCTGTTCAGTAACTTCGAAGATAATAGGGGGAATGGTATTTTTTAACGTTTTTCTCCATAAATCAAAAACTACTTATTTAAAAAAAAAAAATATATATTTTATAAATCAAGCCCTTTCATTTGATACCCCACTCGATAAGTATAATACCCTATCCAATTTTCAAAGTTACAAGATTTTTTTTACATACAATAAGCTCGGGTTAGCGGTTCTTAACACTATTCCAAATTTCAAGTCGATAGCATCAGTAGATCCCGAGATATCTTGCTGTGACAGACAGACAGACAGAGTCGCGCCATAAGGGTTCTTTTTTTACCATTTTGGTACGGAACCCTTAAAAAAGTTACTCCATAATACGTAAAAGAAAGGAAACCGAATAAATAAAAAAAAACACTATTTTTTAGATAATAATACAGATAATTTGAACTATATTAGAAGTATTTAAGTGTATCTTTTGTGAAAGTTAGGTCCCTCAAATCGTTTCACCGTCCAATCTCCGTCAAAGTTTTCACCGCTCTAAGAACATGACAGTGTGTGGAACCTCTGGGTCAACTCCCCAAGCGTATCAATCTGATGTTAACTTCGCGACAGCTTTCCCCAATCCTGCCGGTCAGTCACCCTTTCAATCCACGTTCAGAAACTTCGACCAACGTCTTAAAAATGTTGGACTTGTTCGTTTTGGAATAGTCGCTTTATGTTGTACTTTTTAGGGTTCCGTACCAAAATGGTAAAAAGAAACCCTTATGATGCGACTCTCTCTCTCCGTCTGTCACAGCCAGATATCTCAGGAAATACTGCTGCTATCGATTTGAAATTTGGAACAGTTTTATAAGTCACTCACCCGAGCCTACTCGATGTAAAAAAAAAACTTATACCTTTTTACTTTTTTTAAAGGGGGTCGAAATGGATGGTCAAAAATTTAAAGTTGGGCTATTATATCAAGTGGGGTATCAAATGAAAGGGCTTAATTTGTAGATTTCAAATCTATTGTTGTTATTATTTTTTTTCTTAATCATAGACTTTTTGAATAAGGACGAAAAACGTTCAAAAGATAATAGGGGGAATGGTATTTCCCCCTATTATCTTCGAAGTTACTGAACAGAAAAATCTGTAATAATTACCAATTATAAAAATATAAAATATCCACCAATTATAAAGTATTACAGGAAAAATATAACAGTTTTCCTAACTTGCACAGTTTTTGAGAAATTTGAAAAAATCGTAAGACATACTTATTTGCTCCTACTAAACTAATCGCCACACAGTTTTTCTTGAACTATTTATGTATCTACTTATGAGTTTGTATGGAACCCTCGGTGCGCGAGTCCAACTCGCACTTGACCGGTTTTTTTTAATCTAAAATTTACTTTAACTAGGTATAATTTCACGTGTTATTAGCAATTTGTTGTATCAAAATTAGATATAAAAAAAAACGTCATTTATGTTTCATGTGCTGGTCATTTTTGGTGTCTATATAGGTAGGTATAGTTCTTACTCGAATCTTTCAAATGCTTGAAAACAGTTTCCTTGCAGTTAATCTTCATGAAATAACTTGTACCTTTGCAGTTGTCTCTATCGCGCTCTGCGGGGGAGAGGCGGGCAGTGCGGGACAGCGACACATTTTGCAAATACCTAATTTTCAATTCTCTCGGCCTTACTGTTTCCTCTTAATGCTGTACATAAATAATATGAGGCACTATGTACCAGTATTGTCATTTCAGTTTTAGTATACACAAAGTTGCATACCATCGCAAATATCGCAACTGCTGCGGCATAAAATGTAACAACAGTTTGATTCACTTTTAAGCTTTCAAGCCCCTTTTCAACATCTGTTTTACCTGCGACATCGTAATCTAAACTTTGAACGGCAATTGGTGCAATATCATTGTCCCGAAACAGGTTCAGTTTCTGTAAGTAGGTATCGTTGGGAGCGCTGCGGGGAGCCAACAGCACGCCGTTGCCATGACAACCGCGCGTTCGAGAGGGGACCCGACCCCGAGGGAGGGAAAACCAAAACAGTAAGATACCTTCACAGTAAGCTTGAATTATTCTTCAGCAGAGACTTTTGAGGGCTCTCCTCAATTTGGACAATCATTATTTAGTGTTCTTTGGTCTACGTTGCTTCCGAAACACCCTTGTTATAAACAACACTTTGTCAGCGGCAGATTGGATTTAAATCAGATGAATTCCCTTATGACTTTAGACTTTGTAACACATACAACAAAGAAGCGTAAAAATTAAGAGTTACTTCAACAACAAAATTGAGGCGACTACGGGGATTATTTTCATATGAAATTTCAGAATCACAGATTGCAAATAAAAAATATTATCCTTACCCATTTTATAATTTTGTAAACATGTTTGTTAGTTCATTGGTTTGTTACTTTATCGTTTTATTAGGCAACAAAAGCGCAATAAAACTAGGTAATTTTTGCCATAACTAGAGCTCAAATATGGCTAGCTACTTTTATCCCTAGCGTAGCGATGGGTTAAGCTATGTCCAATTTTATAACAACGTCATAATCTGATCAAGTATGCAATTAATAGACATTTATCTACATCCATATCATAAATCCTCTATTATGCGTTCGGAAACCGTATATAATGATGTGTGTAGATAAAGTAATGTATGTAACTATACATAATTAAGCCTTAAAGCAGTCGTGTGATCTTATAATGAAACTCGCTCCTGGCTCGTTTCATAAAACCACACTCGTGTTTAAAGGCCTCTCATTATGTATTAGTAGCATAAACTACTATTCTATGTGTTCAGCCATGCATTGAGTGTAGCAATGCATACGTATGTAGTTACGGGTTACGGGCTACTGGCCTTTGACAATCGATACATTTCCCTGAGCCACGAGGGTGAAGTTGGCTCGGACGTGACAAAGAACATTTTATTGCTGAAACTGCAAGAAAACGGCGCGAAGCTCAAGTAACGTTTATTAGTCTGCGATTGTAAAAGCTAGACGCAAAGGGTGAATGTAGACTGGAAATTGGTTATAATATTGCACATTTTAGCAAAAATTCTTAGCGAATCCAAAAGTACTTTATATTATGCTTCTGAAGTGAGCAAGATAAGGAAACGGTAAGGAGCGCACTCTTTGCTTCTCGCCATTTCCTCGGTAGGAATGTGCTTGGAGTGAAGTACTTAAAATGGAGTGAAATTTTTTAAATATATGAAGAAAAGGTTAACATTTTCAACACCGAAAACCCGTTCGGCGGCCGCTAGGCTGGTAGTATCTACGGCCTGTAGGTATACGGAGTTTGTCATGTTATCGGCTACGACCGTAGCGCATAGCGCTACGTAGTGGTTGCGAAAGTGTTAATATTTTCAACACCGAGAACCCGCTCGGCGAGCGCTAGGCTCGTAGCTGTTACGGCCTACATACGGATTCTGCCTTGTCATCGGCTACGCTTACGAGCGTAGCGCGTAGCGCTACATGGTTGCGAAAGTGTTAAGGCTGGTTAAAGTCGTTGGATGTCGATGGAGGCAAAAAGTGTGAAACCGAACGAGTGGACAAAATATAAAAAATAATAATATGATAATGAAAAGAAAACTCTACCAATCTTTAAATTCCTGTATAATTAAAATTATTCGCTATACATTACAAACTTAAAGCAAAGCATAGTTAACTTGGATTTATTCGCAAGTGTATTGAAAAACGTCGTATGACACTCGTGGGCACTGTTCATCACAGTCTCGGCTATTACAACTCTCGCCTGACGGTTCGGGCTGTGCATACTATATGTATAAAGACCATACATCCATTACATTGAAGCGATAATTACTTCCAGAGAGAAACACAGCATTCTAATTAATGTGTCAAAAACTTAACGCGAATTTGGCTCTAATGAGATGAGAATTTAACAAGTCAGCTTGTATTATGTTTTTATAAGTAGGCACTTTGGTTAATGGGTCCTATTCTGAGGTGTCACTATCAGACTTCCGTAAAGTTCTGTGGCGACACCTTTTTAGTGATGTAAATATGTAGGTTAGCTAGGTTAAGGTATTGTCTATTTAGAACTGTCGCTGTCTAATTTGTGTCAATGTTATTCCTCTGATTTTTCTGGAGAAAAATATATTAATTTTATTATGTGGAAAAAGGAGTGATTATTTAAAGTATCTCCCTGCAGTTTGTACCCACATAAGTTAGCTATTATGACCGATGCCTCAGATTTTGCCATCGGTTCAGTGATACAGCAGAAGGTTGAGGGACATTGGCAACCTCTAGGATTCTTCTCTCGCAAGTTAACACCCGCCCAGGTTAAATACAGCGCATATGATCGCGAACTGCTGGCTATCTATGAGTCCGTCAAATACTTTAGGCACATAATTGAGTTGAAACCTTTCTTTATACTTACGGACCATAAACCCATAATTTCGGCCTTCAAAAAATCACTAGATGCTTGTTCTCCGCGTCAATTTAGGTATTTGGACTTCATCTCTCAATTTTCTACCGATATCAGGTATATTGCTGGTGAAGAAAATGTGGTCGCAGATTCACTTTCGAGGGCTGAAGCTATTAGTAATGGATTTGATATACACGCTTTAGCATTGTCCCAGGCTTCGGACGCGGAGCTTCAAAATTTGCTCAAGACTGGTTCATCTCTTAAATTAGAAAAAGTTGCTTTTGCATCCACAGAGTTATTTTGTGACGTGTCCGGGCCGAACCAACGTCCCTTTATTACTTCGGAATTTAGAAAAGCAGTGTTTAATTCCCTCCATGGACTCAGCCACCCTAGCGCTAGAAATACCATCAGGTTGGTGTCTGAGCGTTACGTATGGCCTGGAATTAAGAAGGACTGCAGGGAATGGGCGCGTACGTGTATCCCGTGCCAGAAGTCTAAGGTTTCACGCCATGTGCACGCCCCAGTCCATGATTTTAAGCCACCTTCAGGTAGGTTTTCGCACGTCCATATTGACTTAATCGGACCCTTACCTGTGTCGAATGGGTATAGATATTGTCTCACGGCTGTAGATAGATTTACTCGTTGGCCTGAGGCGGTACCTTTGTATGACATGTCGGCAGAAACGGTTGCTAAGGCCTTTATTTTCATATGGCTGTCACGTTTTGGTTGTCCTCAGTATGTGACCACGGATCGTGGACGACAATTTGAGTCGAATCTTTTCAACCAAATTGCAGCGGCTACTGGATCCTTTCATTTGCGAACTACTGCGTACCATCCGGCAGCAAATGGGTTGGTGGAAAGGTTTCACCGTCAGCTCAAAGGTGCTATTATGTGCCATGCAGACGAATGCTGGACAGAAACCCTTCCACTGGTGCTTTTAGGTATACGTAGTGCATGGAAGGATGACTTGTCAGCATCGACCGCTGAGTTGGTATACGGCGAACCACTTAGGCTACCCAGTGACTTATTGCAGCCTACGGTCGAACAACTAACAGACTATACGGACTTCCTTTCGCGTTTCCGGCAGCATATGAAAAAGCTGCAACCAGCCGCTGTTTTGCGTCATGGGTCTAGCAAAATCTTTGTTTACAAAGACTTGTTAACTGCTTCACATGTTTTTGTGCGTCAAGATTTAGTGTGAAGGTCTCTTCAGCCGCCTTATGCTGGCCCTTACAGGGTAGTAGAGAGGTCAGATAAATATTTTAGAATTGACATAGGCGGGAACTTAGTGTCGGTTTCCATTGACAGGTTGAAACCAGCTTACATTTTGTCTGAAATGCCTGGCACTACAACATCATCGACTGACCTTTCCCCTCCATTGACCGTACCTTCCGAACCTAGGGTATCCCGATTTGGTCGGCGTGTACATTTCCCTAGTTACTATCGACCCTGAAGGTCTCCGGGGGGGCTGATGTGGCGACACCTTTTTAGTGATGTAAATATGTAGGTTAGCTAGGTTAAGGTATTGTCTATTTAGAACTGTCGCTGTCTAATTTGTGTCAATGTTATTCCTCTGATTTTTCTGGAGAAAAATATATTAATTTTATTATGTGGAAAAAGGAGTGATTATTTAAAGTATCTCCCTGCAGTTTGTACCCACAGTTCTTTTTAATTAAATTTTAACGAAAATAATTCGCACTTCAAAAAACTCTGCGACAGACGTCGAGCTGTGCGGATTAAATGAATGCTGCAGCGAATTTTATTAAAGTCGCCACATCGAGCGTCCCATCTGTTTTTATGAATTTATGTCACATTCATGTTCGCTGTAAACTGTGTTTAAAATGCTGACATCTCTTCAATATCGATGTATGGAATTCGAAATGATGTGGCACGATTTTTATGAAAGTCGAGTTGAGTAGTGTCAACTATTTACAACGTTTTACGCCGCAATTTATTATAAATTTTATGCCACACCTGGCCATAAAGTCGCTTTTTCCGTACGCTGCGCTTACGGAAAAAGCCGCTTTCTGGGCAAGTGTAGACATAAAATGATGTACACTATACGGGAGGTAATTAAGAAAGCCCTCGATCGCATATTTACGTCCCTCGCTCGCAGCTCGGGCCGCAAACTTCTGAGATCTCGGCCTTTCTTTGTATTACCACCCTAGTTGTGTAATGTACTAATAATCATTTGGATTAAGTAATATCATTGTCCATGCTGTATTATTGTAAAAAGTTGAACATTTGCTCGAGATTTTCTGTTTTTTTCTAATAAGAATTTGAAAATTCTTAAAATAAGCTTTTATTTTAGTTACTGTTAAATTACATTTGCATATTAAATGTTGCATAGCTTACTTGAAAAGAAAATAGGGTTCTTAATCACTTTAGTTTTTTTTTTATCTCAATACTCACTTTGAGGTGATATTGAAGAAAATTTCCTTGATTCATAAGAAATTTATTAAATCTTGCGGGTTTGTACATTTGCTTTAGTACAAAATAATATCTAATTTAAAAGTAATTTTCTAAAACAGACATGCTCAATTCTTTTGGTCAAAGCTGTATTTTTAGTAAGTAAATACGTATTAAACTGCAAATCTAAAAATATGGTTCCAATAGGGATGTAGACTGGGTTAAAAATATATAATTCTATTTAGTCTGTCAGTTAGATTATGGAAAAATATGGGACACGTATTTTTTGGTTTATCAAAATATTGAAAATCGACAAAGTTATAGATCATCAAACTTCTGGAGTGGGGGCTTGTGACGTCACTCCTAGGTGAAATTTGTACCAAGGAGTGACGTCACTCGAAACTTTTAAGCACTCTAATAATAAATAAATTCTAGCATTTAAATACTGTGTCACGCTTGGAAAGTTGAATAAGTAATTGTAAATAATATAATTCTTATACCAAGCTTATACATAGATGGCGTTGTAAATAACAGTCCTCATGTTTTAATGGTCCTTGCTATACATGAACGAGGTTTTTTAAGATTATTCCTGCTACCTAGTTTTTACGAGTAATAATGGACGTTTTGTTGACAGAGGCGACGCTCTAGCCACGACACTCTCAGCGCTCTACGGGAAGCTACTGGTCGTCATGGGCGTTGCCTTCCCTATGGCCGAAGTCATCTCCACATACATTCCGCCCTCCTTTTATGAGGTAAGAATAAAAAAGAGTTGTTATAGTTGTAGTGTTTGCCAGTAAAATTCTGGATCGTAAAGTTGTTCATCCCTGTAAGTTATAGTTATTTTTTTGTAAATTATCTTCTTTTAGGATTACTTGGTTTGAGAATTTCTTGTGGTTTTATTTTCTTCAGACGGGCATCTCTTGCTCCATTGCGTGGGCAGCTTCCAGGTCAGGGCCAATTTAGATTGTCGATAATGGGTCAAAAAATCATGAATGCATATGAATAAATAAATATAGGTCACGGTTTGAATGTAAATACATGAATAATCCGAAATTTCTGCATTTTGGTATAAAAGCCTTGGCAGAGTTATCGATCACATAAAAAGTTTCATGAAACTGATGGTAATAGGTACTCATTGGAATCCGCTCCTCTCTAAATGAAAGCCGCAAACTATTTGGCTACCACTGCTTAAGGACTAACAATACTTTGGTTAATATCATTAGGCCGGTCTTCAATGCACCCTTATAGGGTATATAGGGATACTTTGCGTTAATGCCATTATCCCGGTTCCTCTGCTAATGGCTACTTAATAAAGTGCGATTAGACTTAGGAAGTTATACGGCTGGCCTTTGATGGATTGGGCTTTTCTCCGGTACCACATTGAATCTAATCTTCATTGATTATTTATACCCAAGAGCAAATATTCCGGGTCAGTACATTACATTTACATATGTTAGTGACCCGGGATGTTTGTCCTCGGGTGTATTAAAGAGCTTGTAGTAAAGTGTTCTGGCACTTTTTAACTGAACTTAAGAGCGACTTTCTTATTTCCTTGTTTTAATAATTTTAGCATTGTTCATAATCATAGGTAGAGACCGGATTTGAAGTAGCAATCTCAATATTAATATGGTTAGGACTGGTTTAATTTATTATTTTTTCTACACACAAAAATAATGTAACTTATCGGAACAAAAAAGTTAAAACCTTTTTGGAAGCTTTTGTAAATATTGGGCAAAAATTATGATTATCATCATAATTTTTGCCCAATATTTACAAAAGCTTCAATAAAAACATCGTTTGTTAGTTTTTGAAATAGTTTATTTTTTAAGTACCTACTTCTTCTTTAATATTTCTTCTACACAATGCACAGTAAAAATTATACCTTATATAACCAACATGACATGTATTTAACAAATTGCACTAGTCATATCCATATTAATATTGAGATCGCTACTTCAAATCCGGTCTCTAATCATAGGTAGGTAACATGGTGATATAGTAGTAATATCAGGCTTACAAA
Source organism: Eudemis profundana (assembly GCA_947034925.1). NCBI lineage: Eukaryota > Metazoa > Arthropoda > Insecta > Lepidoptera > Tortricidae > Eudemis > Eudemis profundana. The sequence continues at coordinate 16,587,848 of OX344800.1, forward strand.
GATTAGAAATAATAATAGGTAATTTGTCAGGTCTTGAAGCCTGTGATGAAAATTAAATAATTAATGATACACACAGTTTGTGGAACAGGATCGATACTACGTATGTTTAATGATAAGTTGTTTTATAGATTGATAGGACAAAAATGGGTTCAGAATTATGGAAGGTAAACACCAAAAACAGCACGTAAAATTTCATGGATTTTTGGGGTTTGTACCCCTTAGTATATAGTGTGTTCTTTTTGGTATTTAAAAACAGGTAAACAAAAAACACTTGACTCGAGTCGTTCAGCCGATCAAAATATATAATGTTTTTTATCTGTAGCACAATACGAATGGATGATCTTTTAGGTTTTTTTTTTACCTTTTTTAAATGCCTAAAACAACAGACTATCGAACTGCTATATGAGGAATCAGTTGAAAAAGTGTTCAGCTAAAGGAGTAAATAATAGTTCAAAATCTCCCCATAATGGCGCTACCGTTCCAGGAGAGTATGAAAAGAAGTGCGCTGATATGAAGGGTAGATGTAAGATTTAATGTTTTGGTGAATAAAGTAGGTATTTAAGAAAGCGGCAATAATAGCGAGCGCCACCACTATTTAGCACATTTCGGCGGACACTTTTCGATACACAGATACGATTCTCCTTACCTCTCCATACTATATATGTCTACCTACTTAGGTGTACTAATATTAGTCGTGGTGTCCAGGGATTCTACTTGTACCTGTACATCGGCAGCATGGTGTTCCTACTGTACATGTACGCCGCGCTTCTCCGGGACCGCTCCAGGTCCGGCGCGGACTCCCCCGTCGTTGCCAGTAAGTACCTTTTTTACATTATTTCCTTTTTTACCGCTTCAAAAAAAAAGAGGTTCTCAGTTCACGGTTTTTTTACATCTATCAACAGCCACGGATATCCATTTCCAGCTGCTGGCAGTGGAGGTTTTAAAAAATACAGATAGTCAAATCAACACTTTTTATAAGTTGGTCGCCACTTTATTGTCCTAACTACTGCAGAAGAACCACAACACATAACTAATATAGCTCGCAGGGTTACACGGTTGAAGTGGCAGTGGGCAGGTCATAAAAGTCTAAAGAATGGAAAACCGTTTTTTTATTTGCTCCCCGGTCACTCGAAGACAGCTGAACCGATTTGGATCTAGGATAAATTTTAGGGATTTGACTGTTCCAATATTATAGGTACGTTTTTAGTGAAAAAATACTCGAATCGCTTATAGTGATTGGGTATTGGTACACGTGCATGCATATCGTAAAACATCGTTTGAAGTCAGTTGTTTTATTTTTTAAATTTTATATTACGTTATTTATTTGCCTTTGTTTTGTATAGCCAAGCCATGCTTGTCCAAGTCATGCTTTTAAATCAATGTAAATGCGTTATAGAGTTAAGGATTGTACAGTTAGATCATTTTAGAGTTAAGGGATTAAGTTTTATGATCTCTGAAACCTTTTTTCAAAGAAATCACTATGAACTGGCGAGTCGCAACCCATTAAAGGTTTTGGCGGAATATCATATTCCATTAACCTTCATAATTACGTAACGTTTATTAATGAAAATTAAAAGAGAACCTATTCATGAATTAAGTAGGTAGGTAGGTACACAAAAATTAAGTTGAAAAGATTTTTTGCACGCTCCCGTCTTGAGACGGTATAAAAAGAAAAAAATGCTGTTTCCTCTTAGCCAAGTTAATGAAAGCGCAAACCGGTCCTAAGGTAAAGCCAAATTAAGTGTTCCCTTGAAGCCTTTCTTATAAGTGGGATTAAATTGCATCATTAGTCCCGTACAAAACCTCACGAGTCGAACAAAAAAAACGTAGCTCGAATAAAATTGAATCAAAAGGCAATGTATGTAATAACTTTAACCAGCAATTCTTGTATATTTATTCATATTTGCTATGTGGGGGTTTTCAATGGCGAAAAATCTATCGACCTTGGTGTTATTTATTGGAAAACTCGTGTATTAGACTTTTCATGTGTTTTTCTCTGAGAAAAGCTTGGTCATCCAAGTACTTAATCTTTAGGACACGTTAGTTGGCATCTTGAATTTGTGGAATAAAGATTCAGATATTAAAAGTATTAAATACTTTATTTTATATTCCTAGGTTATAAGAGAGAAATGGGGCGGCTTTCCTCCACGCTACGAATTTAAGAAAAGGAAAACAAGGAAATATAAGGAGCTTTTCTGTGACACACAGCGTATATGTGTTTAAAACCGAATGCCGATTAGAGATAAGCCGTCGCTGCCAGAACAACGGGTTGACATGTGGCACAATATTCCCCTTCTTAGGGTTCCGTACCCAAAGGGTGCTAATGGGCCCCTAATACTAAGCCTCCGCTGTCCGTCTGTTCATCTGTCACAGAGCTGTATCTTTTGAACCGTAATAGCTTGAGTTTTATAATTTTTACGGAATGTGTATTTCTATTGCTACTATAATAAAAATAAAATATTAAAGACACAGACACAGAAAGAGCACACGTTAGTACGCGTTAGGGGCCATTCATTTATTACGTAAGGCGATTTAGGGGGTCAACCATGTCTTATTTTTTTTTAATTTTTACGTCTTACAGAGGGACTTTTTGATCGTTCTTACGTAAGATCATAAAAATGCGCAAAATAAACTTAACTTTTGAAAAACCACGCAAATCCGCGCGAGAGCGTAGGCGCGTGCTCGGTTGCGTTGCGTATAGGTATTTAACTAAAAAATTAAAAACTGTTAGTATCTGCAAATAAACGTCCCTACAAAAATGATTATTTGAAAAATAAAAAATTAAAACAGCCCAAACGTGAAATCATTTTTCCTTTAGATTCTTACGTAATAAATATTAAATAGGGGGGGAGGGGGTCAAAAACCGGCAAAAATCGTCTTACGTAATAAATGAACGGCCCCTTATGCGATAGAGAGAGAGATGGTAGGATGTGGGTGAGCTCCATTCGGTTGTCGGCCCGAACGACAGTTTTGTCAGAGAGAGAAGCTTCTATACGTAGTACAATCGAAGACACTGCTAACTGACCACTTGTCACCCTTATTACAATGTATTAAGGTCTACAGATGGTCACTTAACTGTGTCTTCGTTTGTACTAATACTTATTCTGTGTCCACAGTAGTTACGAAACTCTTCGTGTGTGAATCCGACTCGCACTTGGCCGGTATTTTATCGTCGTTTTCCGCGCACGGAACCCTTCACAGCTATTAACTGACGTGGAAAATAGTAGCGCTATTTTTCCCTTTCACTCGCTTTTTATATTTTTTAAATGACGCAAAACGGTAGACAGGAGCGTAACTAGCGTTTCCACTCTCGTAGTTATGTTGCTTGTTGCGATTGTTATGTAAAAGTAACTGTTTTGTGTTAACTGGGTGAATTTCAGAGCGTTTAAACCGCCGTCATCGCCAATCCTGAAATTTCGACGATTCACTTTAAGAATGTACCTATCCCATTATTTTGATAAAATTCGAAAATAGTACCAACTTTTTTCATGTTTTAATCAAATTAAGTAATTTAAAAAAAACGTCATCATAATATTTGTATTGGTGATGACGGTGGTTGAAACGCTCTGAAATCCACCCAACTATATTTCGAAATATAAAATTGTAATTTCTGTTTGATTATTTTGTGTCCTCTCCTTTACGCAAACGTTGTTTAAAAGCGATTGCTTTTTAACAAGATAACACTTTCGGCCACTGTTACTTTAAAATGTATTTTCAATATCTTTTTTATTTTCTTTTAGGGCATTAATTTTAATTAGCATTGCATTGATTTTGTAATATCTAATAGAAATTGTTAATTTTAAAAGACTTAACGTGACTCTGACCACACACCGATGCAGGATGGTGCGTTTATATAGTTGATCTATAAATACCCAATGATAACATTTCGTGTGTGGTCACTTTTACACTGTTAAAAGGTATTTTCATCGCTTTCAATACACTTACGCCGTAAATTCACGAGTTTGTATATAAAGTTATTTGCGACACTGAAAGGAACTCTCCAAAAACTTTCACAGAATCCGATATAAATTTATTTAAAACTAGGTAGTAGACCTGCTCGCGACTTCGTTCGTGGAGTTTAAATAAGTTAAATATATCTTTTTTGCTTCGGCTTAGGTGGATAAAAAGTATCCAATGTATTAAACGCGGTCATAATCTACCTGTATATCAAATATCATGAAAATCGGCCTTACGTGATGCGTGGACAAACAAACAAACAGACAATAATTTATTAACTTTTTTTATCCCGTCACTTTTTTGAACGTTTAATGTACTAAAAAATATGGTTAGTTAGATCTTTGAAGATTTCAAAACTACACGAATTATTCGTGCCGCAATTTTCTTTGCTAATTAAGTTTAGTTTGGTTTACTATAATCCTGAAAAATTACCGATCCTAACAGTGGGCTACTTGAACTTGCAATAAAAATCACACTTAGACACAGTTGGCAAAGTATTGCCTGAAAATGTCACAAATTAGAAAAGGTAGGCAACCCTTGCTCCTGTTTCCGAAACCGCAATAAACGGGATTTACTATACTTGCCTCAAGGAAATATAAAGTTTCCATGCCTCCTACTCCTCGTGTCGTATCGACATTGGTGAGGGTCGTGATTACCTTATTGCAGGAGGAACTTTTCTTAGACTAGTACCTGTAACACTCCGCAATGTATACCAAGAGCGGAACCAGGATTTTTTTTCTGGGGGGTTGAGTTCAAGACGGCTGAGGTCCTGTACCTATAGTGCTAGGTAGCAGTAGCAATTCCGGTCCCTGGATCTTTATTTACATATTTTATTCTAGAATCGGACTCGAGTTCGTCCCCCTCGGAGTCGGACTCGTGTTCGTCGCGCACGGATCGCAGCACAGCCACAGCTCCGCACCCGCAGTACCAGATGCCCTCGAACGCGGCCAAGCGACTGTCTCTCGGGTTCGCTCTCAGCACCCGTACTCACCATTACGGGAGCTTCTATCTACGAATGGGCGCTGTTGGTGAGTTTTATATTATAGTAGAACATATCTAAAAACGCTCTCTATTAAACACTATCTCTACTAACTAACCTAAACTAGCCAAAAATGAATTAAATCCGTCCAGCTGTTATGACTACCAGATCGCACGGCAGATCAACCAATGCGCTGGACTGACCAAGTGAAAGCCGCTGTAGCAAATAGCAAATCTGACTGTATCAGGCAGCCTGACAACTGAAAGAGATGGCGGGAGGTCGTGACGGAGAGCTGTGTCCACCTCTAACAGTGACGTGAACGCCTTAGTGTGACCACGACCATTCTGCAAAGAGCGATACGACGCGACGAAGAAGAAGAAAAAGAAGTTGTTATGATGGTATTGTGGCTCCAAACATCCAAATAACCCATATTTTATATATACATATTCTAAAATAACTGAAGCGGGGAATAGGTGAGGTTGTAATTGTAAGCCTGGAAGGTAAATAATTAGGCAATGTTATTCATCAAATGATATATTACGAGAATGGAAATAGTTATACTAACAAATATGTATGCTTAAGGATGTCAGAATTGTTTACAAGACTACACTTACTCGTACGAGCTATATTTATTATTCATAACGAGTACACCAAGTAGCCAACACCTTTCACGAAACATAAAACAAAACAAGATAAGAACGAAAAACAGTTTATCAAACCTTTAAACGTGTTTTGTCTTCTTGTAAATAAGTCTCTTTAATTCTATAGACCAAGGGAAATGGCAATTAATCATAAAGGTAATATAATATTGGTTAAGTAGCATAAAGATTTGACAGTTATTCCAGACCTTACTTACGGACATTCACAACTCCACGTGAACCATGAGTCGCATAATAATATTAATTCATTTAATGAATAAAGTTATATCTGCGTTACCTACTGGACAAATGACACCCTACTCTACGCCACTACATATTATGGAGCAATGCGTTATAGACATGCTTTCATCTGAATCTCAACACGGATCGGACCTAACTGTTATTAACCATCATAACTTATCTAATGACTTTCTTCACCGGATTCACTCAACTAATAATATCAAGCTCTATGTCAAAGATTATAATGTGTCTATTGAGATGTCTCCAAGAATTTACATAATTCACATTACATATGTGAGCGATTTCAAGATCGTGATTGGCAAACTAGATAAAGATTGGTATCGGAAACCTGAAGCTCTACACATTATGGTATTAATTAATTTGAATGAAGATGACGTCGCAAAAATAATTGAAATATTGTGGAAGTATCACATAATACATGTACTTGTTATTGTAAAGGATATGGACGATGAAGCTGTGATATATTCTTACTTCCCATATGCAGAAGGTCACTGTGGTCGGGATTACAATAGTGTCAAGATGTGTGATTGTAAAAGTGCTAAACATTTAGATATCATAGCAATGTTACAAGAATATGATAAGCCTGTTCCAAAAAACTGTACATTGCAAGTCGCAACACATCATTACCCTCCTTTGATTCGGTCTAATTCGGGCCATGGTGATAAATATGTTATTGGTATAGAAAGGTATCTAATAGAAACTATGGCTCAGATGAACAATATGTACTTAAATTATACGTTTTATTCGATAAACGATAGTTTTGGGATTGTGTCTGACAATTTTACAATTAGTGGAAAATTAGCAAAACTGCGTGAAGCTAATGTCGATTTAGTAATTGGTTCATATTTTTTAGACCATCGAAGGGGACGATATTTTGACTATGTGTGTAGTCATTTAGTATATGAAGATTATATAGCTACTATAACGCATAAAGCCAATTTAGTCGAGCGTTGGAAAATAGTTTACGTCACGTTTAGTCCCATGGTTTGGTTTGCAATGTTGCTAGTATTTATTACCTGTGGATTATTTCTTTCATATTTTGATAAATTTGTCTCATTTCGTAAGAATAGTAATTTTTTTTTCGAGTTTTTTAAATTGTTTGGCAGCGCAACGCAAAACATACCGCTGAAACTTAGAAGAAATATGTACAAAAACTTTATCATTATGTATTGGCTGTGGTTTATATTATTAATGACTTGGTATTATCAAACTAGGCTGACAAGTTATTCAATATATCAGCCTTATGAGCCACAACCGAATACATATGCGGCTTTAGATAATTACAATGTAACTCCCTATGTTTCTGCTGACCTTGTTAAGTGGTCAAATTCTGTTCAACTTGTCATGATAAATAAGAAATATATACAAATTACAGGCTGCGAGACAGACGACTTAGCTCTGAATCAAGTTGCAAGTATCAAAACTTTGTATACATTAACAATGTATAATCGATATTTGTGGTGGATATCTAAGAATTCGAAACTGAAGAACAAAATTCATCTCATGAATGAGAGGCTCATTAACAACCTATATGCAATATACTTCAAACGTGGTTACCCGTTGATAAGTACTTTTAATGCTCAAATGATGCTTCTGAATGAATACGGTATAGTTGAAGCTACTAAATCATTTCATCGAATTTCTAAAGAGACAAGTCCCGGTATTAACGCCATTGGTGTACTTAAAATATCTGTTCTACAACTAGGAGACCTAATAATAGCATTTAGCATATTAATTGCTGGTCATACCTTAGCATTTTTTACGTTTGTAATGGAAATTTTGCACAATGACCGCAATAAATTAAAACGTTCGTGTAAGCTTCAAGGACAAAATAGTAAATGAACCTCGAAGTAATTGCGCAAAAGTGCAGACTAGGTATGTTTAACATAAAAGAGTAAATATGTGTCTTAATTAAACTTAATACTTGTAATTGAACCGAAGTAACACATAAATATAACTGTAAGAGCCAAACATTTAATTAGAAAACATATTTTTAAAGCTGTGAGCAAACAGCGGCTTAAAAGATGCTTACGCGTTGTATATAACAATAATAATAATAATGTGTTTATATTTTGTGATTTCATTTTGTATTTTACTTTTCATATATATATTGTAAAAAGCCTAACTTAAGAAAATAAAGATATACCGACATAATAATAATAAAGTTTTATTTCAGGCATAAAAAACATCCCATATACATCTAATACCTAGCTTACAATTAACATACTTAAAAATATCACAGAAATATATGCGGTGACGCGCCTCAGGCGTCACGTTTTTTACTTTATCATTGTGCATTGGTTGTGGTTTATTTTTTTGATAACCTGCTTTTACGTAACTAGGCTAGGCTTACAAGTTACTCAACGTACCGATCTTACAAGCCACAACCGAACCAGTATATGGCTCTAATGAATTGCAACTTGATTCCTTGTGTTTCTACGTATTGACTTTGTATTATATTGGAAGCACTGCGTTCAACTTCCGACAGTAAACAAACAGTATATACAATAAGAAGGCTGCGATACCACCGAATTAGCTCTGAACCATGTCGCAGATACGATAAGTATACGTTGACAATGTATTATTTATATCTGTGGTGGATCACACTAATATTATAAATCTGAAAGTTTGTGAAGATGTTTGGATGTTTAGATGTTTGGATGAGTGTTACTAAATAACGGGGTAACGCAGCAACTGAATGGATTGAGCTGAATTTTAGCATGCAAGTAGACCAAGTCCTGGATTGAAACATAGGATACTTCATATCTCGGCAAAGAGTTCCCTTGGGACTACTAATGCCATAGGATTATTTGAAGCGTCTGTTCTAAAACTGACAGACCTGATTGTATCATTTGGCATGCTTTAGCTTTTTTAATATTTGCGATCGAAATTTCCCGCAAATATTATTGAAATCAATAAAATATTTACGTAATATCAATATAAAAAAATCACATCACATCACTTGACATTCACATGAAAATTTGTGAAGATGTTTAGATGTTTGGAGAGTTCTGTGAATAGTGTTAGCTATATAGTCAACACTATTCACGGAACATAAAACTAAAAGATAAGAATAAAAGACAATTTATCAAACCTTTATAAGTAATTTGAGAAAATATTATTGTAGGTAAATAAAAGTCCCATTAATTCTATATACCAAGGGCAATGACAATTAATCATACAGGTACCTTATTTAATATTGGTTTAGTAACGTAAAGATTGGGCTCTTATTCTCATATTCTAGACTTTACTTAAAATGTACATTCACAACTCGACGTGAACCATGAATCGCATAATAATATTAATTAATTTAATGAATAAAGTTATATCTGCGTTACCTACTGGACAAATGACACCCTACTCTACGCCACTACATATTATGGAGCAATGCGTAATAGATGTGCTTTCATCTGAAATTCAACACGGATCGGACCTAACTGTTATTAACCATCATAACTTATCCAATGACTTTCTTCTCCGTATTCACTCAACTAATAATTTGAAGCTCTATGTCAAAAATTATAATGTGTCTATTGAGATGTCTCCAAGAATTTATATAATTTACATTACAGATTTGAGTGATTTCAAGATCGTGATTGGCAAACTAGATAAAGATTGGTATCGGAAACCTGAAGCTCTACACATTATGTTATTAATTCATTTGAATGAAGATGACGTCGCAAAAATAATTGAAATATTGTGGAAGTATCACATAATACATGTACTTGTTATTGTAAAGGATATGGACGAAGAAGCTGTGATTTATTCTTACTTTCCATATGCAGAAGGTCACTGTGGTCGGGACTACAATAGTGTCAAGATGAGTGATTGTAAAAGTGCTAAACATTTAGATATCATAGCAATGTTACAAGAATATGATAAGCCTGTTCTAAAAAACTGTACATTGCAAGTCGCAACACACCATTACCCTCCTTCGATTCTGTCTAATCCGGACCATGATGATAAATATGTTATTGGTATAGAACGGTATCTACTAGAAACTATAGCTCAAATGAATAATATGTACTTAAATTATACGTTTTATCCGAGAAACGATGATTTTGGGACTGTGACTGACAGTTTTACAATCAGTGGTAAATTAGCACAGCTGTATAAAGCTAATGTCGATTTAGTAATTGGTTCATTTACTTTAGACTATCGAAGGGCACGATATTTTGACTGTGTGTGGAATCATTTAATATATTATGATGATTATATAGCTACTATAACGCATAAAGCTAATTTAGTCGAGCGTTGGAAAATAGTTTATGTAACGTTTGATCTAATGGTTTGGTTTGCAATGTTGCTAGTATTTATTATCTGTGGAATTATTCTTGCGTATTTTGATAAATTTGTATCATTGAGAAAGAATAATCATAAATTTTTCGAGTTTTTAAAATTGTTTGGCAGCGCGATGCAAAATGTATCGCTGAAAGTTAGAAAAAATATGTACCAAAACTTAATCATTGTGTATTGGCTGTGGTTTACATTTTTAATAACTTGTTATTACCAAACTAGACTCACAAGTTATTCAATATTTCAGCCTTATGAGCCACAACCAAACACATATGCGGATCTACATAATTACAATTTGACCCCCTGTATTCCTGCTGATCTTGTAAAGTGGTCAAATTCTGTTCAACTTGTCATGATAAACAAGAAATATATACAAATTAAAGGCTGCGAGACAGACGACTTAGCTCTGAACCAAGTTGCAAGTACCAAAACTTTGTATACACTAACAATGTATTATCGATATTTGTGGTGGATATCTAAGAATTCGAAACTGAAGAACAAAATTCATATCATGAATGAAAGGTTCATGAACAACCTATATGCAATATACTTCAAACGTGGTTACCCGTTGATAAGTTCTTTTAATGCTCAAATGATGCTTCTGAATGAATACGGTATAGTTGTAGCTACTAAATCATTTCATAGAATTTCTAAAGAGACAAGTCCCGGTAGTAACGCCATTGGTGTACTTAAAATATCTGTTCTACGACTAGGAGACCTAATTATAGCATTTAGGATATTAATTGCTGGTCATACCTTAGCATTTTTTACGTTTGTAATGGAAATTTTGCACAATGACCGCAATAAATTAAAACGTTCGTGTAAAGCTTTATGGACCAAATAATACAATTAATCTCGAAGTAATTGCGTAAAAGTGCAGACTAGGTACTCGTATGTTAGAGTAAAAAAATGTGTCTTAATTAACTTAATATGCGTAATCGAACCGAAGAAGTAACAGGTAAATTAAATACAGAATAGAGGAAGATTGTATACAGGAAGACATTTAGAAAACATTTTTTCAAAGTCACGAGCAAAACACGCAAGGATAGTACCTACGTGAACACTACGTATTTTAAGCACTGGTTTGAAAGGTGTGCGTCAAAAACGTGACGCCTAAGGCGCGTCACTGCGTTACGCCGCGTCAGCGTCTTTTGAGCCGCGGTTTGGTCGCAGTTTAAAGGAGTTTATTTATTTATTTAAACTATATTGCACAAAAGAAAACTGATCTTATAAAATGTGAACTTAATGCTTAGGGGAATTCTTAACCGGTTAACCTTAGGGCAAAGCAAATAGCTTGTGGGTGGTGCAACTAACGTCCTGAAATAATAATTAAAACTCAATTACGTTACCAATATACTAATTTAAAACAAGTAAATACATAGATAGCGATAAATACATACAGATTTTCCAGAAACGTACAAAAAAATGCTTCATATTATAAAGCTTACTGTTACGTGACGTCACGATACATACTATTACTTTGTTTGGGGAATCAAGAATTTTGGTTTGTAGCTGTGTTACAACTTGCGTTTACCGCAACGATTTCATAACAAAAGTTATCATAAATGGTTCGGCCACGTGGTTCGATTACCTATAATAGTTTTTAAAAAAATTGTAAATGGACTTTGCCACCCGGCTTTCGGACTCATAAAAAAAGTTATACGTTAGTTATCAAATTCAAAACTTTAACATATTTCCTTAGTTTGCTTACCTTAACATAATCTAATATAGTTTTTTTTTTTTAATTTTGTTTACAGTCAAGTATCCAATTCTACTACCTTATACGAATTTTGAATGATGGGGAGAAATGTACGGCACCCAGCCTCATCACCAATACAATTATAACGGATGTAGATTTATTGACAACAGCCTTTGCTATAATTGTTATTAAGACCAGTAGTCACTTAGACCACTAAAAAATCTATGAGTTATGAGTTAATTGAGTCTTAACTATCAATTAACTCTTAACACCCAGTATTTGAAAGCCTAACTCTCTTCTCCGGGGATTTTGGAGTTTGTCTTCGTATTAGAAAATTAAGCTTATGTAACTAGCTTTCACGTGATATGCATGATATTTGTATTGGATATAAGCAACTTACCCATCATTCATATTCTTCCAATAAGACTTCAGTAAAAGTACATGTATTAATTTCGCATGTTTTAAAGAATTATATAAATTACATGACTGTCCAAAAAAGAAGTGTTATGTTTTCTGTGTCTATGGGTGTTTACGGGTATGTACCTATGTGAGTTTCTGTTTTTATGAATGAATATGTAAGTGAGATCGATAATATTGAAGATGAATTACCTAAACGAGTAGGTACATATAAATCACGGAACAGTAGTACAGTCGATTATTACTTACCTGATTATTTAGACTCATTACTTACCTATAATGATAGTGAGCCGAACATTGATGATATCGGATATTAAAATGCTACGATAGTATCTAAGCGTCAGTGGCTAAACCTTACTCACAACGTGTACTCGGGACAAGGCAGAACTCTGTGACTATCATGCGTTGGATACTTATATTGTTTTACGTCATTATGCAAGTCATAATTGTATCGACTTTTGAAAATTTACTTCGCAACTCTACACGACTATCGCGCATGGAGAAGTGTGCAGTAGATATTCTTTTATCAAAAACTAAACAAGCAGCGGACCTAGCCCTCATCAAACATAACATTTTGTCTAATGGTTTCCTTCTCAATATCCATTCTAGTTATAATCTCAAGCTCTACATCAGAGATTCTAATGTGTCCATTCACATGTCCCCCAGCATTTACGTAATAGGGTACTTGCCTGTAGTCAATATAAATTACTTCACGCTAGCCTTGAAATCTGCTTTCGAAAATTTGCAAAAATCAACTAAAATTCACCTATTTAACGTTTTAAACGATTTTTAAAAGACCAAAAGCTATAAATGAGGAGATGATTTGATGTTTGAGCACAATGACGTCATTATGCTTTTTCTCATAGAAACTTCATACTATCCGAGCGTTTTGACAATTCATAAAAAGTAACTGATTTGATCTGTCAGGAAAGTACCCTATTCATGTGTCAGACGTATTTGATTTTAAGATGCTGATTAACAATCTAGACACAGATTGGCACCACAAGCCAGAAGCTCTACACATAATAATTTTGATAGATTTATATGAAGATGATTGTGCAAAAATATATAAAATACTATTACAATACCATATAATACACGTACTTGTAATTGTTAACGATACGGACGAAGAAGCTGCAATCTATACTTACTTCCCATATGCAGAGGGTCGGAGTATAGCAAAGGGGGGGCGATTTTGGGACTTAGAAAATTTTTCATCAATTTTTTTTTTTGCTGTTTTTTGCCTAAATTAGTGTGTTTGCGTGTAGACCATGCTAAAATAAGCATGTTTTGTTATTTAAACTTTTTTTCTCCGATCCATATTTACCGAGATATTGGGGTTCAAAAGTCAGTAATTTTGAAGGGCTCTGGGACTTAGAAAAATTTTGGAGTCGTGAAATTTATGTCAATATAACACCTCATTTTTGTTAATGAGTCCTATAAAACATGCTAAAGTAAGCATATTTTGTTATATAAACTTTTGTTTTCCGACCAATATTTACCGAGATATTGAGGTTCAAAGTTTCAAGGACTACATTTTTTGATAGGTGTGGTGTCATTATGACACATGTTTTTTATGATGCTATCGTATAGAATTCGCTAAAATAAACATGCTTTATGGAAGAAACTTTTCTCTGAAATCAAAAATAACCGAGATATTCGGATAATGGATACGACTAGAAGTATAAGGCGGTAAGTGACTTTCCGTCTCCGGCGCTGCGGGAACACTCTAGGGTGCGCTGTGTCGGCACGCGTCCTAACCAGCGAGAGCCCTAGATTCGGACTTTCGCAGCCTAATATCAAACGGTTTATTTGACAAAGCATGCTTATTTTAGCGTAATCTACACGATTTAATCTAATTTAAGCCTAAAAACTCATTAAAAAAGACATTTTTTTATAATTTTGTTTTTTTTTTTACTTTTTTTTAATATATTTATTTATATTTTTTATGTTTATTTTGTTTTTAATTTTTACTTTTAAAACTTTTTTTTGTTTTTTTTAGTTTTTATATATATATTTTTTTACTATTAATTATCGGCTCTTCGGCCATAAGGGCAACCAGGACGATAAAAAATCTACTGATATGTTGACTTAAATTTCATACCACTGTTAATTTTTATAAGTCCTTGGGCGTCTGTAATTTGAACCACCTCTACCCCTATAATTATTGATCTGAGAAAGAAAGTTTATGTAACAAAACATGCTTATTTTAGCGTGTTTTATAGGACTCATTAACAAAAATGAGGTGTTATATTGACATAAATTTCACGACTCCGAAATTTTTCTAAGTCCCAGAGCCCTTGAAAATTACTGACCTTTGAACCCCAATATCTTGGTAAATATTGGTCAGAGAAAAAAGTTTATATAACAAAACATGCCTATTTTAGCGTAATCTACACGATTCAAGCCTAAAAACAGCATCTCAAAATCGGCCCCCCCTTTGCTATACCCCAACCGATGAATGTTACAAGAATATGATAAACCTGTTCTGAATAACTGTACATTGCAAGTCGTAACACACAATTATCCTCCTTTTGTTCTGTTTGATCCAGATATTAACCATAAATATGTTATTGGTATAGAACGGTATCTACTAGAAACTATAGCTCAGAAAAACCATATGTACGTAAATTATACATTTTATCCGATAACCGACGATTTTGGGGATGTATCTGACAATGTTACTATCAGTGGTAAATTAGCAGAAATGCATAAAGTTGACGTCGATGTAGTGTTTGGTGGATTCAGTTTAGACAGCCGACGGTCACGAATTTTTGACTATGTGTTTAGGCATTTAATATTTGATGATTACATAGTTACTATTACACATAAAAGTGATTTAGTTGAGAGATGGAAAATTGTTTATATAATGTTTGACCCAACAGTTTGGTTTGTATTATTGCTCGTTTATTTAATTTGTGTATTGTTTGTTTTAGATTTTGGAAAATTAGTGTTATTGAGGAGGAATAGTGACATTTCGTTAGTGTTTTTAAATTTGTTTGGTAGTGCAATGCAAAATATGTCTCTCATACTTAGAAAAAATATGTACAAAAACTGTATCATTGTGCATTGGTTGTGGTTTATTTTCTTGATAACCTGCTTTTACCTAACTAGGCTTACAAGTTACACAACGTATACCGATCTTATAAGCCACAACCGAACCAGTATATGGCTCTAATTAATTGCAACTTGACTCCTTGTGTTTCCATTGACTTTGTATTATATTCGAAGCACTGCGTTCAACTTCCCATAGTAAACGAACAGTATATACAATCACAAGGCTGCGATACCAACGAATTAGCTCTGAACCAAGTCGCAGATACCAGAACCAAGTATACGTTGACAATGTATTATTTATATCTGTGGTGGATATCCAATAATACCAAGAAAAAGAACCAAATTCATCTCATGAACGAAAAATTATTGAACAACATTTATGCACTATATCTCAAACGTGGTTATCCATTAACACAAGTTTTTAATACGCAAATGATGCTTCTAAATGAATATGGTATTGTGGAAGCTATTAAATCTTTTCATCGAATTTCTAAAGAAATAAGGTCAGATACTAATGCCATAGGATTATTTGAAGTGTCTGTTCTAAAAGTGAAAGACCTGATTGTACCATTTGGCATTTTAATCACAGGCCAGGCTTTAGCTTTTTTAATATTTGTAATCGAACTTTCGCGCAAATATGTTTGAAATTAATAAAATATCTACGTAATATCAATATCAAAATATGTAAATAAATTTAGGAATATTTCGCCTCTTTCAAGACAATCAATGCACTTTTATGAGTTAACTTTAAATTAGTTGAACATAGGTAAATAAATAGTGCGGAACGGATTTATGATATGGGTGTAGATAAAATTATTTACGATATTCATGGTCACTCTACAATTAGAATACTTTTGTCAAGTACCGATACTCTTCGCTCAACCTGTGAATGTTTGTACGTTTACATGACATGCCAAATTAACAAAGACAATTTACTTTCTTCATTGTTAAGGTTCTGTCATAACAGTGAAAGATAATTAATTTTTATTATTTAGTAATTGTTGAGTGACCATGATTGTAGAGAATTGAGTTTAATACTTAACACAAAGTAAAGAGAAAGGTAAAAGGTGTGAGTGTTGAACGTAAATACGATGGTGAACCATCCATTAACATTTACTGAATACGTAGGGTTGGTTCTGCTGATGTCTCTCGAATAACCCTGCACATTTATTGTTAATGATAAGTAGTAGCATGTAATTATAAGTAAGTATTTGAAATTGTGAATATTAAAAAATACGCTCCGATCTGTCAGAAGAAAAAAATAAAGGATTTATTAAGATCGATGTCATACGTTCATACTTTGTCATAATTTAGTTATTGCAATTACCTGTGGAAAACTCAGTTTGGGTTAACATTTTGAATGAAAAAATAAACGATATTGATTTAAACTTTCACGATTTTCACTCATTATTATGGCAAAAAGGGACTGAATCGCGTAAAAATATTACCTGCATTAGGTACCTATATTATTTACAAAGGACACTTTTTACGGCCATCCGTTTTGTTATAACACTAAAAAGAAGAAATGCTTAACCCTATGGTACTCTATCTATGAAAATTAAATCATTATTGAAATATAGGACTTATTAAAATAATTTGCTAACTCCTTTGTATAGCGAGCATCAAAATAGTCGGTCATCAACACAGAAATATATCGAGGTACAAGGAAAAAGTTCATGTACCTCACGTGTTAAAAAGAAGTGGCGGCGACCTACTTTGCACGCTGTTAACTTACGTTGCCGTCAGTATTCTTATAATAATGGTATAATTTATTGTTCAAATCCCACCAAATGAAATGGGAAATTAATGTTTTCCATCACGAAATTACACTAACATTATGGCTTTGGCATTATGCTTGGGTGCCATACTAATCGACGAACTATTTCTTTTTATCTCGATATATTTCTGTGATCATTAACATCCAAAGCACCATACATATAGCAAGACATATTTATTACCATAGGCACAAAGATGTGTGACGATATATCTGGCGTTTTAAATGCTACAGACTTTTTGATGGTGACTGTACCACGGCTAGTCATTACTAACCGTCTTGAGGTAAACTACGAGCTTTACTGTAGTTCACCTATTTTCCCTGTCAGAACTCAATCCAAAGTTGTCTCTTCATAGAAGTTGAGCGAGTTTCTGAACATTTCCTTAAGGGGGCCCTTTGTGATTCAGAACAGTAGGCCGTGTCTGAATAATCCTCTTAGTCACACCGGGAAGCGGATCAATGGAAGAAATGGTAAAAGGGTTCATTCATTGCTATTCTTACGCACGGGATTTGTTCAAACCCTTCTTTGGAATAGCTTGTTAAAGATCTTTGGGGATTAAGTGAGGCAAGCATGATATCTACCAATGATTAGGGGTTTGAATTGAGCAAAGTCATTTACTCTAAAAAAGTATTATGTATATCAATCGATGATGATTATTATCCTCAGTCACGACAGAGGACAGAAGTGTTAATTTTTAGATAAACTATGATAGTTGTGTAGGTTCTATAAAATAAGATTTATATGAGTTATTAACTTACAATCATATATTAAGTTATAGATACTTACATTAAAATAACATCATATACCTTACATACAATACAATACCTACAAATTACAGTACAATAATATTTTATTGCAGACCCAAAGAAAAATTACAATGAAATCTTATATAAGAATCACATTTTTTTTTAATAATCTGACTGTCATTGATACCTTTTTCGGGTCGCGAGCCTATCAAGAACCCAATAATTTGAAAAGTAAGGATAGGCCCATCAGCAACACGCCTTGTCGACTCCACCAACACGCTGCTATACCACATGCAGGGCTGCGCGTCGACTTATTTGTCGCCAGCGTCAAGCACCGACTCGCTATGAGCTGTAAAGAGACACAGACTTAAACATGACATTCAAAACCATGTTCTTCTCTTAAAGGTGACTACCGAGACAGACAGTTGCTCCTAGGGACAGATTCACAGGGGTGTATAGCTTAACATACGTGATGAATAGTGCGACAGAGTAGCTAAGTTCGTCACCGGGCCTGCGCTGCACGTGGTTTTTGCTGTCGACGCATCAGTCATATCTCCCGTTTCACGCCGGTGGTGTGGCTGTTCCCACGACCAGAGACACGTTCCATGACGTCCAGGCTGGCACATAGACGCAATTCCTCAGAAGTATATTTCACGCTATACTTTTGGGCAATTCGCTGCGCTCCTGCGGTCTTAAGACATGCACACGAGTCTTCAAGCGTCTTAGTGCAGTTGAAAGATACTCGTAGCGGCATAAATATGCCAACAGTTTTGTACAGAAATATCAGATAGCTTCGATTACGCGGCCATTTTGATGCTGCTGTAACAAGCCGCAAAGACATTCCATTACTTCAATCTTGCAATGTACACCGAAATAACACCATAGCTAGGAGAAAAGCTAGTCCAAATACTCATCTGTGACATTGTGCTGGTTCGTAGAAGCTTATATTACTAGTAAAGGTTTGCCCATTTTCGGGCGGGGCCGCGTCAGACTCTTCCACGAACGCTTTCGTACGCTGTTCACGCCATCGCGTCCTGTTGGAAAGTGATGTGATTGATGTGGCATTCTGCGACTAACTATCGTATAGACAAGCTCAAGTGACCTACACACGACGCGATGTCATTCACACATTCAATCTTCTAATGTCATGATCAAATTTTTTATTAAATAATCTACCAATATTCTTTGTTTCAATCCAGCATCGTACCTTTATTAACAAAAATAAAACGAGACAAGTGTATTTTCAAAAGGAAAACAAACCTCTCTGGGTTACGAAAGAGTTAACAGATGAAATACTCCTGAGCAGAAATCGAACCAATTCCATCCTCTGCTTACGACGATGGCGCTGATCACACCTGCCTTCGTTACAACTCGTTCTCTTCCGACACGCCAGATATCCCTGTCTACCCTATTGAACCCATTATATTAAGAATCTAAACCCGCACGTTACACTTATATAGATAAATAGATAGAAAACATCCATGACTCTGGAACAAATACGCGCGCTCATCACACAAATATTTGCTCTTACCAGGATTTGAACCCGGGACCCTTCGTAGGCGGTGTCACTCCCACTCCCACTAAGCTAAATCGTTATATATGTGCCTATTATACAGGTTGATTTCTGGGTCGTGATCCCAGACCAGTTTATCTGACTCTATAACTGGCCAATATTATCTTATGATAGCATTTGTTAAACAGCATTAATTAAAATTTTCTTATTTTCAAGTAAAATTAATATTAAACTAAGTAAACCATGGTCACCTTATGGCTCTTGACATACGTAGTATGAGAAGCGACAAGACGTCACATTGAGTAGGGTGACAAAATTTTATGCAAAAATGTTTTTTTCTACTTATAATCTGAAAAATAATTACAAATATTGGTGATAAGAAATTAATAATTAATTTTCTTGCTTCATGACCCAGAAATCATCCTGTATTTAAAGTAGGGACGTAACGATAAATAATTTTGCCGATACGGTACCGATACCGATATTTGTAGTAAATTATCGGCGATACCGATACCGATATCTTAGCTAACTAATGATGTATGAACTTCAGATTTATTATTTGTATGTCCTTATTATACCTAAAACTTGGCTATATTTAACAGAGAGTCAACCTTGAAGATGTAAAGTATAAATAAATAAATTGTCAACACAAAATTATATATTTTTTTAATATGAACCAAATATATAATTAACATGAATGCGGTGTCTAAACCGGAAGCTGGGGCGTGGCTTCATGCTCTCCCTTCCCCGCATTTAGGTACTCTCCTCGACAATGACTCGTTGCGGGTGGCCGTTGCTCTTCGCCTGGGCTGTGATGTTTGCGAACCTCACTTATGCATCTGCGGTACTATGGTGGAGAGGGATGGTCATCATGCGTTGAGTTGTTGTCGTTGTGCAGGGAGGTTCCCCCGTCACCACGCCCTGAATGACATCATCAGGAGGGCTCTTGTCTCGGCTAATGTACCGTGTGTTCTGGAGCCTCCAGGTCTCAGCCGCTCGGACGGGAAGAGGCCTGATGGCCTAACTTTAGTACCCTGGCAGAGGGGTAGGTGCCTTCTTTGGGACGCCACGTGTGTTAGCACCTTCGCGGCCTCACATATTGGTCGCACTATCCGAGTGGCAGGGGCAGCGGCCGAGCTGGCGGCTGTGCGGAAGCGGGAAAAATATTCGGTGCTGAGCGGCTACGAATTTGTTCCTCTCGCTGTGGAGACGTCCGGGTGTTGGTGTTCGGAGGCTAAATCGTTTTTGTTGGAACTTGGGCGGCGTTTACGGGAGGCTGGTCTCGATCCTCGCTCCGGGTCGTTCCTGATGCAAAGGTTGTCCATTGCGGTTCAACGTGGCAACGCGGCGAGCGTTATGGGTACCTTTGCGTCGGGAAGGGCTGGGGACGGGGTTTCTGGTTCGGTGTAGGTTAGTTTAGTTTAAGGTTTTTATTTTAATTGTGATTGTTTTTTTTTTGTATATTGTATGTTTTTATGTTTTGATTGTGTAATGTACCTCTTGTAATGATTTTTATTTAAAATATACTTAAATTAAAAATACTTTTTTTATGTTGGCATCATTAACATAGTAATTATTATTGCACAAAGTAATAGACCAATATATAAATTAAGTCAGTAATTGAAATTACTTTTTGCAGATTTTTTTCATACTTAATTTAAAGAGTTCCCTCGATTTGTCCACGATCCCACAATCAGATGTTGATTTAGTTACAATGAGAACACCTCGGAGGTATAACCTTATAAACAAAAAAAAGTCCTAATCTGTCCATTTAGCCTACAAAAAACATACAGAGGAATTGAGAACTGTCTTTCTTTTGAAAGTGGGTTAAAAACCTATCTACATCGACATTACATACTATAAATTATATAACATTACTCACTTATTTGTTTTGGTTTGTCTGAAAAGAGTAATATTTATTTTCGAACCATTTATCAAGTCTAGTCGAATTTACATAAGGGTAGAGTAGAAGTCCTAACTAACACGAAGAAATAAAAGATAGTATCAACGATACATCAAAAAGTACTGACGATGATTATCTGTAGGAGTAAATAATGAACAGTATTAACACTCACGGACACTACTATCAATTAAGCGTTGTTAAGCATACCTATACCTCGTCTGTGGACGTACTGTCCGTGAAAGTGTTAAAGTCATTTAGAAGCAAAGCGATTAGTTTGGGTTAGGAAGCCCGCATTTAACATGCCTACCATGTATCATAAGTTGGTTTCATTTTGCATCCTAAGCCAGGTTTATATCGTGGGCAGTGTAAATTTTACCTTCAATGAAGATTCCGACGACGATATGGTGGCTTGCGTCGTGAATATATTATCATCCGAAAGTCTTTTTGGGTCAAACTTGGCTGTAATTAATAATGAAGTGGTGACCAACGATCTACTTCGCCGTATTCATGACAGAAACAACGTAAAACTTTACGTCCAAGATTACAACAAGTTTCTCGTCATATCACCAGACATATTTATAATACATGTTCAAGACTTGTCTGATTTTGTAATCGTAATTGACCGCTTAGATAAAGATTGGAGTCGTAAACCAGAGTCTTTACATATTATTATTTTGATAGAAATATTGGAAGAAGATTTTTTGCAGATATTTCAAACGTTATTGGAATACCACATATTACACGTTCTTATTATTACTGATGACTTAGATGATAAAGCTTCCATATACAGTTATTTTCCATATGCAGAAGGACGGTGTGGTCGAGACTATAGGAATACGAAGAAGCTATGTGACTGTGAAAGTGCTATAATGATGGATGTAATTGAAGTTACGCGTGATATAGATAAACCTGTGTTAGATAACTGTACTCTACAGGTTGCAACTCATCATTATCCACCACTGGTTTTGCTCGGATTAGACAATGAAAATCAATTTTTGGTTGGCATTGAAAGATTTTTGTTGGAAATTTTAGCTGAGAAAGTAAATATATCCTTAAATTATACATATTTTTCTGAAACGGATGAATTTGGTAACGTTTCTGATAACTTTACAGTAACTGGAATATTAAGCATGCTATATGAAAATAAAGTTGATTTAGTTTTCGGCGGCTTCGCGTTGAACAACAGACGAGCAGCATTTTTTGATTACATATCTTCTCATTTGTCGGTCGAAGATAGTTTTGTTGCTGTATCTCCTAGTGCTGGAATAATAGAAAGATGGAAAATAGTTTACATTATGTTTGATTCTGCAGTTTGGTTTACAATTGTTTTAGTATTTGTTATCTGTACTATATTTCTAGTGAATTACAATATTTTTGAGAGAAACCGAATTAAAAATGACTCTTGTTTAGTATTTTTAAAGGTATTTGGAAGTGCTACTCAAAACACGGCTTTGGTCCTAACAATGAATATTTACAAAAATGTGCTGATAATCCATTGGCTGTGGTATATGTTTTTACTTAACAGTTTCTATCAAACTCGATTAACCAGTTTCACGACCTACAGGCCATACAAACCTCAAGTTAATCAATATACGGATCTACAGAATTATAACTTTACTCCTTGTTTTGCATCGGATATTGCGCCATATTTAAAAAACTCAGGCAATGTTTCTATAGTACACGAAGAGCGCCTAGAAATTGACGGGTGTGAGACAGGCGATCTAGCACTGGACAAGGTTGCAAAGACACAGGCAAAATACACAATAACAAATCTTTTAAGATATGTATGGTGGATAACCCAACACAAATTTGAAAAAAAGAAGGTACACCTTGTAAAAGATACCTTTTACAATGTTCTTTATGGTATATTCTTCAAACGTGGTTTTCCGCTGTTGCGTGAATATGAAGCAATAGTATGCCATTTCATGGAATATGGCTTTTTAGATGCAATTAAAATTTTTCATTCTATACCTGATGAAATTAAATTAGTATCAGATACCGTAAGGTTATTTGAAACACGCCTTCTTAAATTAGAAGACTTAAAAATTCCGTTCGGTATTTTAATTTTTGGACATATCATCACAAGCTTCATATTCGTAATTGAGATTTTATATAGCAATAAGAGAAATATTAAATTAGTGATGGTGGTTCAGCCTAGAAACTAAGTAAAAAAAAAATGTTTGTAAGAAACAAGTTTTTGTATTTGGGGCTGAATTCTACGATGGTGTCACGGTCTTACGTAGGTACATTATTACTGATTACTAAATCAATATTCTGTAAATTATCCATATGTTTTTTCGAATTACGGTAAATACACGAAACAAATGATAATAGTTGTAATTATTCACTTGCTACTAGTTACATTGATTTATCTAGTAGTAATTATTTAGACTAATTGTAGTCGCGCACAGTTTATAGTTATTTACAGTTATTAGTTTTATAAAAGCACTGCTTATCACGAGCACCAGTCATGCATTACAAAACATTGTTATATTGTTTTCTTAGTCAAGTTATTGCGATTTTGAGCATTGGTAGTTTTGAAATCCATGAAATACCACATGATCTTATGGAAATATGTATTGTGGATATACTCTCTTCCAAAACACAATATGGGACAGACTTAGCTGTTATTAATAGTGATGTTAAGATGAATAATTTGATTCGGATGATTCATCAAACTAACAACGTGAAGCTTTACGTCAAAGATGAAACCGTGCATGTGAATATATCACCAAGTACGTTTATATTAAATGTTCAAGATTTATCGCATTTTAAAGAGACGATTGACCATCTGGACAAGGATTGGTATCGCAAGCCAGATGCTCTACACATAGTAATATTGCCAGCTACCAAAAAGGAAGATTTAGTAGTAATATTTCAGACATTATGGGAGTATCATATTATACACGCTGTTATTATTGTCAGTGAGTCGAAAGAAAATGCATCAATTTATTCTTACTTTCCGTACGCAGAAGGTGGTTGTGGACGCGACTATAGTAATATTATAAAAATAAGTGATTGTAATAGTGCTAAAGAATCAGACATCATAGAGGCGTTACGTGAACATGATCAACCTGTTCTTAAGAACTGCGAATTACAAGTGGCAACTCATAACTACCCACCGTTGGTTATATCCGATCCACATCAAATTAATAAACTTGCTGTTGGCATAGAGAGAGTACTTTTAGACATTTTAGGGCAGATAGAAAATGTTTCATTTAATTATAATTTTTTTCCCGAATCCCTCCCGTTTGGACATATATCAAATAACTTTACTATTGACGGAAAATTAGAAAAATTATATCAAAATGAAGTAGATGTAGTGATTGGTGCCTTTGCATTAAACAGTAACCGAGCAGTTTTCTTCGATTATATATATGATCACTTTGCTTACGAAGATAGTTTTGTTACAGTTACTCCTAGTGCAGGTTTGAAGGAGCGATGGAAAATGATTTATCTAGTATTTCAAACCCCGGTTTGGTTACTACTATTGTTCGTAGTTTTATTATGTGCAATCCTCCTTTGGAGTAATCAAGGCAATAACACTAAGCTAGAATTTCATAATTCATCTGAACTTCTTAATCTTTTTGGGAATGCAATGCTAAACACTCCCTTGTATCTAAGGAAAAATAATTCCAAGAATTTGATTATTGTGCATTGGCTATGGTTCATATTTTTGGTGAATTGTTTCTATCAAAGTAGACTAACAAGTCTCACTACGATTCGCTTGAACCAGCCACAGCTAGATCAGTACTTATCCTTGTATAATTACAATTTGACTCCTTGTTTTGCTTTGGACATAGCTCCATTTATGAAAAATTCAGGTAAAGTTCCAATTATTCATGAAGAACGTTTAGAAACACGGGGCTGTGAAACTGCTGACTTATCAATGGAGACAGTTGCGGAGACGCAAATTAAGTACACAGTAACGAATTACTATCGATACCTTTGGTGGATTAATAAACAACCAAAAAAAAAGGAAAAAATTCATGTCATGAAGGAAACACTTTACAACGCACTTTATGCCATATTCTTAAAACGTGGTTTCCCACTTTTACATGATTTTCGGCTTAAGATGTTGCGTTTGGTTGAACATGGCTTTGCAGACAGAATTAAGAATTTACATCTGATCCGAGGAGAAACAAGATCAGTTTCTAATGCTGTCGGATCATTCGCAATCAGTAAAGTAAAATTAGTAGATCTTATTGTGCCATTTGGTTTTTTAATCGGTGGCTTTATATTGGCAGCTATACTGTTTGTCATTGAATTGATGCACGCCGATAATGAAGTAGTTGAACTATAATAAGATACGCTTTGTATTTAGAAATGTTAAGCAAACTACACTGTTAGGAATAGATTTGCTATGTCTTGGATTATTAAGTTAGCTAAGTATATATTTCTATGTAAGTTAGTGTGTGTTTGAATAAAAATTGTTCTACTTCACTCGTTTTGGGTAATTTAATCCTGTATCCTAGTAAACTCCAGATAATCGTCAAACTAAATATCGTTTCTTATTATATCCTGGTATGCCGCTAGACGCCAAGGTTCTGTTCTTGACACTTTTTTTTTAACTAATTGAAGTTTTTGTGTAGGTAAACATCAAACACTTCCTGTAGATCCATAGCAGAAATAGCCTGACTTACTCGCTATCCATATTGGGCGTTGCGATATTCGAACCCGGTGGTCGGCCGTGGCGTTCCCTGGGGTCGAACCAGGACCTTATTTTCAGTGACTTATTATTATTGTCATATTGGCGGGTAGATTGTACACAGTTAATTGACAAACTATTACTCAAACTCAAACTCTACTACACACTCGTAAAAAATATCAAATTACTCAAAATATTCCCTTATATCTTAATAACAGGTTTACTATTGGATCGCATAAATTTAAAAGGCATAATTCTTCATTTCGCATAATTCATCATTTGGCATAATGCTTTTTTTTCCTGAACACGTAAACTTTTCAGGATTATTATAACGCAAACCTAACCTAACCTATTTAACAAGATGAGGCCTTAAAGAGTCCTGAAAATTCTACAGTTTAAGAATAAAATGCATTATGCCGAATGATGAATTATGCCAAATGATGAATTATGCCTTTTAAATTTATGCGATCCAATAGGATCCCTTAATAACATCACACATGGCTTTGATTGAGCGGAGATATATATTTAGGCATAAGGCCGTCAATTCAACATGGTTATGTTATCCACCATACTGAAACCATTTACTTCTTATCCTACACTCGCTCAATTCCTTCTTCTTTTTACTTGTTCTTGGCACACATTTCGGCCACCCGGTGGTATCATTGAGGCAAAATCTCAAAATAGATACAACTCGTTGATTTCCAACAGGCAACATTTTTGTAGTGGTAATATTCTGGTCGAAGCGGTAGCAAGGTATACCTAATTTTCTACCTAGGTTTCTATACCTATAGACAATCTTTGGGATAGAATAACCAAGTATTATTTGAAAGCATTGGACTTGGGGAATCAGGTAGCCAAGAGCAGGCCGATTAGTGTTCATTGAACTCAAACCCCAACTTATGGTGCACCCACATTGGCTGTTATAAATGTTATATAACCTAATCACTATGAGTTTTATGAGACGTTAGTGAATGTTATCGGGCTTATAAAGTTATATAACATTTATAACAGCCAATGTGGGATCACCATTAGGACATCTCAGCCAAAAGTATCCATTATTTCGATTCGAAATATCAGTTGCTAATAAAATGTACGTTTGCCAATCGAATTAAGAATGACAAAAAATTATACACAGCGGGTTTTCAGAAATCATAAGATGGCATTGCTTTGGAGGTAGGAGTTATTGATTACCGTCGAATACCTTTCTGGCAGTGATGCCATCTGGTGACATAAACATTCCAAAAAAAACTTATCAAAAATTAATGAATTCCTCTAGGGCCGTTTGATACCTCTTTTTCAAAAACTATTTATGAAACCTTTTTTTCGTAAATGGCATTACGAGTTTGTAGCTAGGCTATTTTTTAGCTGAATACACTAGGTATTATTGTTGTGGCATTATTTTTTTTTCTTAAAAATTAAAAAATTGTAAAGTAGTTGCATAACATGCTTCTGGGTATCTTCACTAGGGAACAACGTTTTTCTTTTTCTATTATTTTAACTTGGTGAATACAAATAACTTGCTAGAAATCCAGTGTAAACAATGGTGATAGTTCAATAAATACTCGCTATCCTGTTTTTTCCTGAACCCAATTGCAAGTTGAGATCGTGAACCCATTTTTGGTGCTCATTTGGAGCTACACTCTGTTGCTTATCCCATTCTTGTGAATAATGTGTTTAAGTTTCTTAAAATCACCAACACGTAAGTCAAGGACTTTAGTTATCACTAGACATGTGGTTTCCAATTTTTTATATGTTTTATTAGTCGGTGTCAATTTTGAGCCAATACTGTCAAGAATCGGCTCTTATTTAAAAAAAAACTATATTCTAATAAAAACACTGTGAACTATAACAGTTAGAGAGTTTTCAAAAACAGACAATATTTTTTTTCCCATTACCTATTAAATAAAAAAAATATGAGTGGATCTTGCGGCGAACTGTTTTAATTTTTTCATAGTTACGTCCACGTCGTCGTCGGAATCGTGCAGTTTGTGATCCATAATTCAAAAAATAAAGATGCGACTCTATTGTGGCTCAAATCCTTATAAATAATGTGTCATACAATAGCCGGAAACATGAGCATGTTAAGATTCTAGAAGTACTAAATAACAGGTACTTATCAAACCACCCTCGTATTAAACTTTAAATTTGAGTTTGATGTCATGCTTTTTAAAGGTTAATTTTGTACTAAATGCCGTACCTATAATATTATTACATGCAAATTTCCGACCTTTTCATTACTATTTAGAATGTCATTAACGGCAGAACCGATTTCGATAAAACAGTCTAAGAACCATCGCTAGAAAACCTTTTTTCAAATATAAAAACCGCATCCAAATCGGTTCACCCGTTAAGGACGGTACGGTATGGTGCCACAGACAGACAGACGGACACAGACACATAGCGGTTAAACTTATCCCTTCCCTTTTTTGCGTCGGGGGTTAAAAACTGGACCGCTTTTCTCTTCTTTTCAAATACACGATGTAAGGAAAACATTTTTTTTAATTTAGAACTATTTTTTTTCAGCATTCGGTATCGGCTCCATGATTTACTCCGGTCTGGAGTTCGGCCAGTACTGGGAGCTGGAGAGAAACACCAACTGCCACAACGTGCTGCTGGCTCTCACGCCGGCCACTCGCATGGCCTTCATCTTCATACAGATGTACTTCATCTTTCTTAATAACGAGGTTGGTCAAGTTTTAAGTTCATAATTTTTGGAATATTTGAGGTTAGGGTGTCCCAGAAAGCAAATCTCCATACTAACTTTGAAGCCAAGTCGGCACGGGTTCCCATCATCACAGAGAGTTGAAATTTTATATACCAGTGTACCAATTTTATATTTGAGTAGTTAAAAAATATTTGAGGGGGATGCGTTACAAAATAATAATAAAAAAATTGTTGTATATGGATAGCGAGTAAGTCAGGCTTGAAAGGGGTCATTCGATCGGGGTTGAGCCACGGTTAGCGTGGAAAACTAAGTAGATAATCAATTGTAGTTTTATATTGCATACCCCTTCAAAATGTTGGAACTACTAAAATATTATGGTGTATAAAATTGCAGCTCTCTGTGACAATGCGAACCCGTGCCGACTTAAATTCAAAGTTTGTATGGAGATATCCTTTCTGGGACACCCTATTTTAGGTTCTGCGTTGTAAAACTCGCCCGATTGAATCAAAATTCGAGATAAGGTTTTATCTCCATAAAAAGTGGCTAATTTTTTTTCTATATATTGTGTCAAAAACGCATCAACCTTCTTTGGCATTATCAGTCTAGATAGAGTCCTGGTTGTCGTCAAATCAGGGTGTAGATGGCACGCTTTACAATATCTGAGAGCTGCTTAACGTCTCAATATGTTAATAGTACATTACGCAACTAGGGTAGTAATACAAAGAAAGGCCGAGATCGCAGAAGTTTGCGGCCCGAGCTGCAAGCGAGGGACGAAATATGCGATCGAGGGCTTTCTTTATTACCTCCCGTGTTGTGTACATCATTTTATGTCTACACTTGGCCAGAAAGCGGCTTTTTCCGTACGCGCAGCGTGCGGAAAAGCCACTTTATGACCAGGTATGGCATCAAGTAAATTACACAATGCAGTTGATTAATGACTCACTCTCATCCATGACAGTGGGTATGTGCTAAGCAGTGGGACGTAAAAAGAACGATGATGAAATTAAAGAGACGAATGACGATGTGCTGTAATAGATCCCAAATAATCTAATGTATCAGTTTATAACTAGCTTTAACTTATCATCTAGCTAGGAAATTGTCTTAACAAATACTATTAAAATAAATAAAGATATGACGCCCCTCGCCGAGATTGAGCACGCAGACGTGGGTTTGCCCTCTAGCCGTATATCCCCTAATAGTGATAAATCACGCTAACTTTTGCATCAGGCAAAAACAAATCGATGACGGGAAACTTCTATCAGACATAGGTCAAAAATATGATTTCAGCAGATTTTCGTCTGGATCAGTACAGGTCGATTCACAAGAGCTGGCACCAACGGATTGAATGAGTTAATGAGAATGTCTATGTGTGCATCACAAAATGATTAAATACAGGTTGATTCAATAAGCGACAAAATTGTCATTAGACAAAATTTTCATTAGACAATTTTGTTTCATAACTTCGTAATGGAGGCTGCACTGTGCATTTTATGAAAACAATCCCTACCTACATAATCGCAACCTTGTTTGCACACTGACGACATCTGACGCCGTGAACCGTGGAAATTGCAGCGAACGATCTAAATTTCGTATGAGTTTCGCATATTTTCGTTATGATTTCGCAGATTGCGGCGTCAGTGTGAAAACAGGGTACCTATAAATTAAATTAAAAACTCCATTATAGTAATATATTTGTACCGAACTGTGTTTGGTGAATCAAGCTGTAGGTACAAGGTTTCGAAAACTTTTAACTTACGTTAAAACTCAAACATTTCTAACATAATTATGTTCTTCAAAGAGCATGGAAGTTGGAGTGGAATTAATTGCGCTTTATACCTAATCACCTATTGACTATTTTTTTACCAAGTGAATCTATAAGGGTACTTATTTTTTTGGTGAAAAGATGGTATCTATTTCAAGAATAGTCAAGTATAAATTTGATGAATATTCTGATAAAGTGTCAGATTTTTTTTTAAATAAAATAAAATAAAATAATTTATTTCTGCAAGTTCCTCAAGGGCTCTTTTACATGTCTTACATTATTTTGTCTTCGAAGTCATTTACATAAATGATTGTATGTTCTTTTCGGATTATAATGTTTTTGAAGTCATTTACATAAATTATTGTATGTTCTTTTCGGATTCATAGATCAATTCTGTATAGTAAAACTGTGTTTTCAGATGAAAGTGTACAAGCACAAGATAGTGGCTCGTTTCGGGCTGATGCACATGGTGGGGACGAACCTGAGCGTGTGGCTGAACGTGCTTGTGCAGGAGACGAAGCACGAGATACTCACCTTCTACGACCCGGAGAACAAGACCATAGGCCTATCGCATAGACTAGGTATGATATGACATTTATTATTTAAATCTGATCAGCAATAAGCCCCAGTATAATAGTAATGTCATAACTTAAAACAATTTGGCAATTTAGGCTTACATATCGGGTGATATAGCCGAGCTCGATACACATATGTCTAGAATGTCGAAAATCTAAATGAATAATGTTCTTTGTCTATAGGTAACGTTCGAAATACATACAACACGATTGGTCGAAAGATTATAATATCGAACTACAAAATGAATATGATTATTTTTATTTCATATAAAATTGATACACATATACCTACAAGGTGAAATTTTAGTGGTTGTGGTCCGTTAAAGGGCATGTTCAGTATCGTGTTCTGATTAGGAAAAAGTGGAAGAAATTATTTTTAACGCGAAAAAAAAAAAGATTTTTATGGAGCAGGCTGTTCAAATTAGCCGACCCTTCATACAAAAGACAATTTTTTTTTACGTCAGAATTTTTTTTCTTTTTCCTAATCAGAACACGATACTGAACATGCCCTTAAACGGAAAACAACAACTAAAATTTCACCGTGTATGTCTAGAATATATTATATTATGGAATTGACCAAATAATTGGGGAACTATCATGTTTTTTAAACCATGAAGGGAGTCGACGACCCGTCTGATAGTAAATGCTGGTGTGGTGTTGATGATCGCCGCCCAATCGCCCACAGACACAGCTGCACCAATAAGCGCTAAGCTAAGTAAGCTGTTCATGCGTCGCTACCTGAGGACTAAGATGAAATGTCTCTTGAGCCAGATATTTCACAAGTCATATTAAATATAGGTTTTGGTTAACCGCTTAAACGATTCGGAGGAGACATAGCATCTGTATTTTGTAGTTATATAATTTGACTTTATGTATTTTAAACCTTATACATATTCGGCATTATTGATTATAAAAGTAATGAATTTAAAGCATTATATTTTAATCTTATGAAAGATGTTATGAATTCCGTACGTTCTGCATTTTGACTTTATGTATTTTGATCGTATGCAGAACGATCGTATATCGATATTTTGCTACGTAACCATATATTCTATCTATCTATTTTGTTAATACGGACGTACACATACGACATTTTGGCGTCGTTAATTCGAAGCTGTCATCAGGGCCGGATTTGGAGGTGTGAAGGCCTTGGGGCAACGAAGGAGCGGAGGCCCCTAACGGACTAGTGGAGGCCCCTGCTTATTAGGCAAGTGTTGTGGAGGCCCGGGGCAGTAGCCCCGCTTGCCCTCTCCCAAATCCGGCCCTGGCTGTCATATCGAGGACATAAAAAAATATTTAAGAAAAATTACAGGTGATAAAAATGCAATAGCAATAGTATTTTTGCCAAACATAATTGAAAACTATTTTATATTCTCAAGGATGATTTCAAACTTACACGGTTGATGTTCATTTAATTTGTTACTTATTTTTAAATTTCCTCGTTATATTAAATAATAGAATTGAAAGCTTAAAACAGTGGCGTGTCAGTGGTTTGCGTCAATCGATATTGCCTTCGTGATTTGTTTTTGTTCGTGTTGTCTAGCTGCATTGCCAATTATTCCTCGTGTACACCTAACAAATGCAAAGCAAAGGAAGCTTTGAACCTCTCTTTGTTTAGCCCAATTTTGTTATTCGAGAAAATTCTTTCGTTGAAGATACTACTAGGGTTATATACTTAAGCGCGCTAGTTTTCCACAACTTGACGTCTAATACTGCACCTAATTTGCGTGATGTTGAAAACACAATTTTCATTTCTAAATATGTTTCTATTGTTTGTACTATATTTTTTTCTATCTTCATAAATCACATTTGTTATATCATGTTACTTCAAATTTAAGGTTTTTAATTAGACTTTTTTTAAATTTTAAGC
Source organism: Eudemis profundana (assembly GCA_947034925.1). NCBI lineage: Eukaryota > Metazoa > Arthropoda > Insecta > Lepidoptera > Tortricidae > Eudemis > Eudemis profundana. The sequence continues at coordinate 16,620,609 of OX344800.1, forward strand.
AAGTAACACTTTTATAACCTACTAAAATAAGAACGAAAGAAGTTTAATTGTTAAAGTATAAGATCCTTCTTATTAAGCATAAGAAGGAAGGAAGACTATGTTAAATATAGACTCTATGAAAACGAGCCTTGCAAAATATGTAACGTGTTTAAAATATCTGCATCAGTTATAAAAATATATACAGGGTGATCGGACATTCAACGTATTACTTGAAAGGGGTTATAGTAAAAAAAAGCATTTATCTAATAGCCACTAGTGTTACAAAATTTGGCACAAAATACAAAAACTCGTGACTTAAAATCCTTTTATTTGTGAAGTTTTGAATATGTTTGTCAAGTTTTTTTTTCCCTTTATCGGTCGTTTATTGGTTATTAGATGAATGCTTTTCTTCATTCTCAATTTAAGTAATTTTTTCACAATTACCAGTTTTAGGTCGAAAGGTGGGTTTTAGAAATAAACTAAAAACTCAAATAACTTGATGTTTTGACTACTGGGTGATTGGACTTAAATCATTGCATAAGTGAGCTATAGACAGGATGGAAAAAATCTATGGACCTTGGAGGTGAACTACCTTAAATCCTATAGTTAGGTCATTTTACTGAAAGGAAACATTCCTTTAATCTTTAAAAGAAACAAAACTGCATTCATAGTTTTTTTAAATTTTCTTGGTCTTTGTATTGGAATTGATGGTAAAAAAATAAAATTAATGATAGATTTCACGATCTTTTTTACTTGTAAGACCAAATGTTTATTAGAGAGATTTTATCCTGGTCCTATCGATTAATATTTAGAATAAAAAAGTGAGTGCTTATTTTTTGAATTTTTAGCTGGTTCGATTTCCGGGTGGGACAAGCGAATTTTAGAAAATCTTTTAATGCAGTTTTGTTCCTTTTTAAAAATAAAGGAATGTTTCCTTTCAGTAAAATGAGCTAACTAAAGGATTTAAAGTAGTTCCCCTCCAGGGCCCATAGACTTTTTCCATCCTGTATAACCCGGAACAGGTCTAATTTCTAATCACCTTGCATGCGTAAAACGCCCCTGCGGGGCCAGCACTGCCGGCCGCGATTTCGTTTGTCGCGCAACTGAGTGTGACCTATCAGTTTTAAACATAGTGAATGGAAGGAATAACACGACGACGACGTCTTTCTAATAAATAAATAATATATCAAATGTCAATTCTATGAAAAGTTGTTATATCACTTGAGTAGTATATAATTTGGTCGTTATATACATTAAAAATATAATAAATATTGTTCTATAGAGTGAAACGCACCCAGCACGACACATATTCTCCCGTTTCAAGATTGTTTTCCTTGAAATCGCTCGACGAATAGAAATCTGAAGAAGAACCTAGTGTAGGTTTAGGTAACTTAGCTCTGCGAACAGTTGCACAGCACAGGTGTTCTGGTGGTACTGACAGTGGAGGGGGTAATTCTGTTATTTATTCATCATGCCCAGATTACCTACGAGCATATTTGTTAGTGACAGGAATTGTTTCCGCAGGCGTCGGCGTTCGACGTCCCGCAGCGACATTGTCCGCAGATTTCCTCGCTTTGTCCTCATAATTAAATTAATCCCTGTCGCCGGATGCTGTGTATGGAATAAGATACCTACCTACTTTGATGGTTCTCGAAAGAATTGATTTAATGCTATTTATATCTAAATGAAACGTATTTGTTTCGCAACAACGACGACAGAATGATCAGCAAACTATATCTTCGGCCTTGTGTACCTTAATATCAGGTACCTAATACTGAAGCCATTCATGGTCTGTCACCAACTTTGTATCAATAAAATAAATTTGCATTTTATAATTTGTTATCTGTATTCCATCGGTCAGGAAAATGGTTTCTTTCCGATTGATTACTCCTTCGGAACAAGGCACGGAGAGAATTCTGCGGTTCTAACCTAAATCAGTGGAACCATTTTTGCAGTTACAGCACAATACTTTTGAACGGCTTTCCTTCAAATGAATAAACTTTTTAATACATCAATCAATAACGTAGATGTGCATTTTTCCGAGAAGATGTCCGTTAGGTTATACTTAAGTTGTGTTTAAATGCCGTCTAAACTTTCCACTTTGTAACAAAAGTTTGTTGTTGAATTTTACTGTTAGTTTTGCCGCCGCCGCTAACCGCTAGTTAACAGGAGTTCTTTTCGGAAAAATACTCAAATTGAGTAAAAATAGCTCAACAACTAAAAAGAGAATAAGTATTCCGTATTAACAATAAACGAATCGGTACCGATTTTTACTATTCAGAAGTCCAAAGTCGAAGAAGCATTCTCACAAATTCAAATCAGATATCACGTACAAATTTCAGGCTGATCCTTAATAATAGACACCCCCATCACTTTGTCAGCACAATCTGTCCCAACTTCCTTTGTTCAATTTATCCGTTATTTACTTTAATGGAGGATTCGATTTTAAATTCTGAATTAACGGAACGGAAAACGGGTTGTAATTAATGAGACCCTTGTCGTCACGTCGTCCCGATTGCGTTCCCATTCCGACCCGTCGGTATTCGACCTAAATTCTCCGCGAAGATTGGAACTGATCGGATCGACTTGCTTTAGAGCCTCATAACTGAAATGATATATCGATTGGATGCCTCAGTTTGAAAGTGATTTAGAGATAATGTCTATTATAGATATACATATTTATCAGTTACTAAAACATTCTTAACGTGTTTTTTTGTACTTTTCAGCGTTTCAAAAAGCGTTTGCATCGCTGTCGACCGAAGTTCCTCCTTCTCACCCCGCAGCAGCTCATCTGCGGGTTCCTCGAGGCCTCAAGGGACCCCACCACATCTTCGAGTGTCGTCGGACCAATATTATGGGCACTTTAGTGCAAGATGCCTCGCCTTTCCTCTTCCCCTGCACCATTGAGTATTCCCTCATATGTGCTGCTATCTTATACGTCATGTGGAAGAATATCTCTAAGTATCCATCGAAAGACGTAGCAGCTGCAATCGCAAAGGCACGATTACTAGAAGGGCTTGCCTACAAAAAATCACCACATTTGTATAGTGTGGACTGTGCTAGAGCTCACAAAGGCCTTTTCTTTGGAATTCTGGTGTTAGTACTCACAATCATCTCTCTCATACTGTTCTTTGTACTGATCTCGAAGAAAGACTACGCGACCTTAGCCGTAGTAGAAGTTAACGTCTGTGAATTAGCGCTATACGCTATGACAACATTGGCAAGTTTAGCTGGAATGGTATGCGTACGAAACCTCAAATATGATGGAAACAGAAATCTCGAGTTGGACAATATCTTGCTGGTCGGAGCGCAGACTGGTATGTTCATCTACGGGACATTTACAATCATCGGTGGCCATTTTACTATTGAGAAAAATACCATTCTAATATTGATCACGGCGTTATCGTCGTTAGTGCAAACGACATGTCAGACGATGTTTATCCTAGACGCGAGCCGTCGGTCTGCCAAAACACCTGATCAGTTGCGAAAAAAGCCAGGTAGGGAGATTGTTACATTCCTTTTAGTAACTAACCTGGCAATGTGGGCGATAAATACTCTTGAGAAGTCTAGAGCGGAATCCCATCCAGTGCAATTGCACTTTTATGGATTGTGGGCGTGGACTATCATTACCCACGTGTCTATGCCGCTGGCGATATTCTACAGGTTCCATTCAACAGTCTGTTTATGTGAGATCTGGAAGCGGGCTTACAAGATGAAGCCCGCCTACATGTAGCGACGCGCCTGGTACTAAGTGCGCCTCGCTCATGCAACAAACTATCGCACTTTTCAAAATATATGTTAGTTAGAAAAGTGACGTAGTTAATAGATTGTGCCATAGATTCAACCTCAGTGGATACCGGATAAGCATGTCTGCTGTCTTAGATGGACGGCAAAATATGATACTCACCAAAGCTATCTAGTTCGTCATTGCTTTTTTTCCGGTGTACACTAAAATTGTATTACTACCTGTGTTAGTTTGAAGTTGACTGCTTTAATGTTAAGTTATTGTATTTAAATATTTTAATGTGTTATTTATTTGTAGCTTTATCAGACGCTTTAAATATCATAACAGATTCATATTCAAGTAGGCGTTGGGATTTCATTGAGCGGCGCTTAAAGCTAAAGCTGTCTCTCAAATTTAATTGTTCATCTAATTCATACATTTTATTATGACCTAGCAGCAAATGGTCATAAAATCATCCTGTTTTGAATTAATTTAAATAGTAGAGATGTTTTAATATATCGAACTTTACTTGCAACAAAAACGCTACATGGGAATATTTTGCAATTTTCATCAAAATAAAACTGAAGTCTTCCAATAGGTTACCTACAACTTTCTATGGCTTTTATTCGTATACATATGTCTGTAATGTCATCGTAGAATCAGCGTCATTTGTAGTCACAGAGGGAACAACTTCTAATCTGCCGATTTGGCCAATTTTAAATTCAAATATTTTATAGAAACGGAATGCAAAACTTCTTTTTTAAATTGTATTAGGTAGTAGTTTTTATTACTACGAGCCCCATATTAAGCATAGTCTGACCAGATTTATACATTTTGTAGCGATATTTTTGCGATAATAAATGTAGTGTCAGTATTTTGGATAAATTTATAAACCATAGGGATACTAATGTACCGAGGACCCACTAGTTAGGCAAAAGTAACACCAAAGTTTTATATTATCTTTAATGGAGTAAGTAATTTTTGGAGCTTATTAACTTTATACAGTCCAGTGTGAAAACTTTATTTTTTAGATTCGATGAAATTGTAGAACTGATTTGCATTCCTACACCAATTTTAAATAACTATGGTTATTGATAGGCTTAGCTGTTACGTCCAGTAAGATCATTATTTACCTATCCGTGAACGCTACTCAAGTAGAGAAATAGATCATTTTCTATACAAACATTTTGTAGCGTATACAGTTGCTCAAGTTTTGCGGCATAATGTAGCTGAGCTAAAGACGTTATTTATGAAACTTTTTGAACTATAAAGTAATATATTCCTAATATTGAACTAATAATCGACAGTCGGAATAGATAAAACCTATAGATATCAGTTATATGCTAATTGCATTTCTCTTCTATACATTTTGATACGTAGCTCCAGAACTTTATTTAGGTTTAAGGTTTTGTATTTATTTTTTGTACAAATTTATTAATATTCTGATCAGTACGCTGCATTGACATTGATTTGCTGTAAGTTGACTAGCTGTAACAGGCAAGTTCACAAAACGAAACTCTTTGATACATTTATTATACCTACATAAAAATAGCTGTAGTTTTAATACAATTTATTGTAGTTGTACATAATAATGATAATATTATAAATTAAGATACAAACAATACTCAAGCATGACAATGTTAGCTTTAAATTATCGACTATGAAATAATTTGACATAACAATTCTACTCTCTACTGAATAATGTGCGAATGGAAAAAAATTAAAATAGCAGCTCAATTGCTTTGTGTTTTATATACAATATAATGTATAGTGTTATAAGTCATATATTTGCCTTTGTTTGTTATATAAGTGCAATAAATGATTGAAACGAAGGAAATACTATTCTTTACTCTTAGATTTGTCAGAAATGGAGTCTATTTTATACTTATAAAATATGCATTCTCCATTACGTTTAAGTTAAAAAGACAAACAAGGTAACTGTTGCTTTATAACGATATTGTCTGATATTGATCTGTATAATTATTACTTTATTATGAATACTATGCCGTGAAATTATTTGATATCGTTTACTTTCCTATTTAAGTGTAAGTTTTAAAATATATAAATCGGCATCGGTTATAATAAGATGCCTGCATTCTATGTCTCAACTAAATTACTATTTGTACCAAATATTTGTTGAATATACTCTAATTATCGAATTCAGTTTTGTACAGTATAGTGATATTAGATTAATGTTTCTTTTTATATATATCGTGAATTATTTATTTGTTTAGGTGAGATTGTGTATTATAAATAGCTTTAAGATTGTCTTTTTGGATGTTAAACGTTTACAAGCAAATAAACTTCAAATTTTGATTCCTGCAACCAGGTTGTTCGTTTTGTTTAGCCCACCTAGCTATATTTGTATTTAAATAACATTAAAATCTAGAGGTTTTGGTCGTATATGTGTTGTAGGTATACACTAATAGGCCCATGGAAATCGACGCGTTAAAATGCTAAAATCGCAAAGCATGATGTAGTTCAGATTTTTTTGTTATGTTGTATGAACCAGATACGGTAGTGTGCTAGTGTGAATCCAAATTTGCAACTTCAAAAAGGTTGTTGTCCTTCGTGAGCAACACGCGGAAAACTACGCAATATTGAACTTTTTCGAATTTTTGCTCTAACTATGCATTTTTTGACAGTAACATTTTAGCACAAATGAACTACATAAAATTTTCTATAAATTAGTTCTATTCATTATCAATGTCAAGAGCAAAAATACATAAAAGTTCAAAAATTGCGTAGTTTTTCGCGTGTTTCTTAGCGAGCACATCTTTTTCGAATTTGCAAATTTGGATTCGCACTACCTACCCTAGCTGGTCCATACAACATACCAATAAATCAGAAATACCTACATCATGCTTTGCGAGTTTAATGTCGATTTTCACGGGGCTATAAAGGCTTACACTAAAAGTAATTCATATTTCTTAAGTACGTACAAGTACGTACGTACGTTACGTAGCTACAAGTTGGTTCTTAAAATACTTTTTTCAAAAAATTTCTTTCAAAGACTTATGATCCGGCACACTCAAACATCATCTCCTTGTAAGGTAAGTGAAAATCCTGCTGGCAATCAGTTTTGCCGTCTAAGGCTGCCTTCTGTGGGATAAATTACGCTTCCATATTAAGACGGGTGACTCTCACCATTGCGTGCGCAGCTGCTCTTCAAGCTTAGGTTGTTAAATGGCTTAGTTGTTGACGTCAGAATTAGCCGACCGTTTGAAAACTTTGCCTCTCTCAGGATATCAATACAATCACACAGCGATTGGATCACTAATCCAAATATCCAATGATGATGATGATGTTGATGATGATGATGATCACTTACCCATCTACCCACCTACCTACCTATCAACCATACCTTCTCATATGATAGTGACAGAAAGCCCTACCTACCTACCAACCATACTATCTCATATGATAAAGACTGGAAGCCTTTAAAAAGGGCTAAAAGCCTCGAGTCCTTTGAATCACTAATTTAGATGTTTGTTACTAAATAATAGGGTAACGGTTGGATGTATTGAGCTGAAATTTGGCATGCAAGACCAAGTCCTAGACTGAAACATACCACTACCATACCATACTTTATATCCCGGTAAATAGTTCCTTTGGGATAGTACCTGGAACAACGTAGACGAAGCCGAGGGTAAATAAAATAAAATAAAATAAAATAAAAATAAAAATGCCTTTTATTTCGTGCAAGACAAAAAATACACAACATTAAACATTTCAATAATAAAACTAAAAAATTAAAACTAAAAAAATTAAAAAATCTAATAGCACGAGCAAACATTTTGACATATTACATTTTTAAACACATTATATACTTAGGGGCAAGTGCTGTACGTGTGGACGGTTTTACCTGTGGACACTACTCATACAGAGAAAACGAATAACCATAGTCAAATACCAATCACTTATTTGAAAAGTATTTTTTTCATATGGCAACACTAGCTAATCGCCATCTTTACTGATTACAGAAACTGTGTGTTTTGAGGCTGCCGAAAGTTTTTGTGACAAAAAGTAATTTTTTACCTTCTTTTAAAGCATGTTTTATGTAAAATCTCTAAATGTTGCGGGTGTCTTTGCAATGGCATATTAATTTATATGATGTAAACGTTATTTCTACAAGATTTCGTTAATCGTAGGTAGCATTTATAGTGACCGGTATGAATTCAAAATAAAAACCGCCGAAATTGTACCTGTGGATACCTCCGTGAATGTACCTGTGGACTGTCCATAGGTACAGTTATACTGAATGTTCCTGTGGACAGTAAAATTAATATACAATATTTTTGTTTGTTTTAGTGCCTCGTAGTAAAGCTGGGAAAAATAGAGACAAGATATGCCTAGACACTCTGACTGCAGCTGTTTGGGAAGTAGAAAATGGAAGTTCAGTAAGGAAAGCCGCAGAGAAGTTTAAAATCCCAAAATCGACAATCTTTAAAAACATAAAATTAAATCACTGTCAAAATATTGGTGAAGAAGGCTTAGAACTCCTAAAAAATGATGTCAGGAGGATATTTAGCGATACTGAGGAGCAACAGATATATGATTACTTAAAAAAGCAGCATTACTACACACAGCATATTCTTCTGCTGACAATGGAGGCATTTTAAAATCCCATAATTATACTTGAGATTTTGCTAAGAATATTAGATTTCAAGAAGAAAAAAAGTAACTGTGATATGCAGAGCAACATATAATTACATGTTGTTTAATTGTATGTTGTTAATTACGTTATTCTAGAAGTTTATTCTGTTTAAAAGTATGTTGTTGATTAATGTCCGTAGGTACGTTACCGTCCATAGGTACGTTTTTGGAGTCCATAGGTACAGACAGTAGATGTACCTATGGACAAAATGAGTGTTTTTTTTAAAATGCTTCTATCCGCCATCTGCGGATAGCTAGCGTAGAAAACATATGTGGACTTTGAAGATTGTTTAATTGTGATTAAAACAAAATAAAGAATTCATTTATAATACGCGTAGTTTTTGTCTAACAACTGATTAAAAGTCAAATTCTGGAAAGTGTCCACAGGTTGAGCACTTGCCCCTACATTAAGTTTGAGTGCATTAAAATTAACAATCATTATTCATTTAGTATGTCAATAAGTTAGATATATTGTTTTAGTATTATTATTATAAGCATTAAAAAAATAAAAAAATTAAATAATTAAATATAAATAGTTCTAAAATTAATTCTTTTGCAAGAACCCCTCTTCTGTGAAGGTGAAGGCCTCCTCCAGTGACGACCAGTGTTCTCTGTCTTTGGCATCATTCATCCATCCTTTACCAGAAAATTGTATGACGTCATCATCCCATCTCTTCAAAGGTCTTCCTCGTTTTCTAGAGCCCTTAGGGCCCGGCCATGAAGTCAGTCGTATTGTCCAGCGGTCATCTAGCATCCTGGCCACATGGCCTGCCCAACGCCATTTTAAGGTTTTAGAATACGAGAGAGCATCCGTTACTTTGGTTTTTTGACGTATGATGCTATGGCGTACTTTGTTAATTTTTCGTATTTTCGTTATGCTTCTCTCCATACTCCGCTGGCATGTCGTGATTTTGTTACTGGTTCGACGTGTGAACTTCCAAGTTTGGCAAGCGTAAGTTAGTGATGGTAAAATACATGTGTCCATTACTCTCTTTTTTATTTTGAGAGGCATCTGGCCTTTTAAAATTTCTTTTAGGCTCCAAAACTTTTTCCATGTATTTGCAATTCTTCTGTCTACTTCTAGGTCGTTACTTTGTTTATGGAAAGAAACTTGTTTTCCCAAGTAGATGTAGCTGTCCACATATTCCAGGGGTATGTTATTTAAAGTTATTACAGTTTGTACATCGTTTGTCATTAGTTTTGTTTTACTAAAGTTTATTTCCAGTCCGACTTCCAAACTCGCTTTTTGTAGCGACTCTACCATGGTTTTCAGTTCCGTAGTATTTTCTGATAGCAACACAATATCGTCGGCGAATCTCAGATGGCTTATGTATTGGTCGTTTATCTTTAAACCAACCTTGTCCCAGCTCAGCTTACTTATGATGAACTCTAGAACAGCTATGAAGATCCGGGGGGACAAAGGGTCACCTTGCCTCACTCCTCTTTTAATCGGTATGGGAGGACCTGTTGTCTCGAGTTTTACCCTGCTTGGGCTGTTACTATATAAGTGTTTTAATATAGTAATATACTTGGCCTCTACATTCTGTGATCTCATAGCTTCCCATATTGACGAGTGGAGTAGAGTGTCGAAAGCCTTCTGGTAATCGATAAAGACTATATACAATGGTCTCTGGAACTCTTGATATTTTTCTATGAGCAATTCTAGCGAGTGGATGTGATCAATCGTGCTGTAACCTCTTCTAAATCCTGCTTGTTCGATCGGTTGAAAGCTTTCAAGAGTGCTAGTTATTCTCTTCTCTATAATGGTCGAAAATAGTTTGTAGAGTGCTGGCAGGAGACTGATTGGGCGATAATTGCCAATGTCTTTTGGGTCGCCTTTTTTGTACAACAGTATTATCTCCGATTCAGACCACTCTTTTGGTGTCGTTGAGGAGTTTAGAATCATGTTGAACAGATGGGTAATAGGTCTTGCCAGTTGAGCGCAGCCTACTTTAATTGCCTCGTTTGTTATTCCATCTGGCCCGGGACTTTTTTCTACCTTTAGCTTTTTTATCGCTTTTACGATCTCTAGTTCGTCTATCGGAGCTATGTCCCGGTCATTTTGGTCTAGCAGTTGTTCTGTGCAACATTGTACTGTTTTTGCGTGTTCAGGAATGTCATATAGTTTTTTATAAAAAGTTGAAGCTATGTGTAGTATATCAGTCCTGTTGTAAGAGATTTCATTGGAGCCATGAAGCCCTTCGATCCATTTTTTGTGCGATTTTAATTCCTTGTATGCTTTTTTAAGGCTGCCTGTGGCGTGCAGATGTCTTTCTAATGTATATTTTCGAAGTTTCATATAGTCGCGTCGTATGCACTTGTTTACAAGTTTGTATAGAGCTCTTAGTTCGTTTTTCATTGCTCTTGTTTTTGGCTTTATTTTTTGTAATGTAAAAGTTTTCATACTCTTGTATTGAGTTACCTAATCTCCTTATTTCTGAGAGACCAATTATGTCGTATTTCGTATTATTTAAGGCGTCTATTAGTTCTATCAGACGGGCGTGGGATGATAGAGTTCTGACGTTGTATGTCGCTACGTAGAAAAGGTCTCTGTTCGTGGCTGTTAAGTCCTTTACATTTATTTCGCTTGTATTTTTGGTATATATCTGGTTTGAAGTCTGTTCATGCGTTACTGGAGGGTTTTGGTCGTAATCTCCCTCGGTGACCGGCCGGCTTGGGAGATGATTGTTGTGTAGTATATTTGTTGTTTTTTCACTTAGAGGGGCTGTTAATTGCTATGCGTTTCCCTGATTTGTTGGTTGAGGAATAGAACATGGGTTTCTAGCAACGAGATAGTTCAATATTCCGGGCTTGATTATTTCATCGGATGATCCGCGTTCTTTCGTAGTCGAGGTTTTGTTTTTCTTGCTTGAAGAAGGTTCTGATTGACGGCCCGGGCTGTTCTGGGGAGACAGTGAGCGGGTCCTTTTTTTGTTTTTGTTTGTAGAAGTTTCAGGTGTATTTTTCAAAATAACCAATTTGTCGTACTTAATCGTTACTTTATTGCCCTTTTCTCTTTCTAGTTTTACTTGTTCTTGAAGATCCTTTCTTATTTTTAAGATTTGGTTTGGGTAATCTTCTTGGATGTAGAGACCAGTGTTGGCAAGTTTTTTCTTCTGTTTAAGTATTTCGATTTTTTTGCGCAGTGTTGTGAAAGTCGCTACGATAGGGCGGATTTTGTCAGATTTCTTCCCGATTCTTTTTAATGACTCTATATCTCTATAGTCAAGCTCAAGCGAAAAATGTGTATGTATAAACTTCAGAAAGGCATTTTCTAGTTGAAAGTAGGATTTTTCGTTATCTGCGATACCAAAGAAGACTAGATTTCTTTGTCTTGCATTTTTCTCCAAAAAATATAACCTTTGTTCTTGATTTTCGACACGCTCCTTCAGGTTGTTGTATTTTTCTTCAATTAGGTTAAATTTTTCGTCTAGACATCTTTGTATTTTCTCGGTCACGCTGTCTCCGCTTCTTTGTATAGTATCCTTTTGATTTTGTAATTCTTTCTGAATGTGTTGAAGTGTGTTTACGATTTGTTCGATTTTTGACTCCATGTTGTTATATTTTTGTGTTTAGTGTCCTCTTGCGGTGAGTAGCGGCAATCTTGAGCTTGATTTTTAGTGGAGAATAGAACTTGTTTTTGCTACTCGATACTAGATGGCGCTGATGTCGGATAATAGGTATAAGTGAGGGTAAGCGTTGGTGTTTTTGTCGTGTTAAAACACGACAAAAACACCAATTTTACAAGTCCTTTACTGTAATTAAAACAGATTAGCTCACTTTACTTTCTCTTGCGACTGGAATTTTAGTGTTACTTCGAGATTAGTTTTGTTTTTGTCAAGATAATTTGAATGACACTTTAGTCCGTTAGCACACAGTTACTTGTAAACAATCCGATATTTTTGCATTAAGTCCTCTTAATATTGGTATTTTCACTTGTAAAACTATTTTTATTTTTATACCCTGTCGAAATTACGCGTATATTGTCTTTTAAACGTTTTGAATTTGAATGTTCACTCAATGTTTATGTTCCCCAACTGTCACTTTTGTTCGGTTGCACTTTTGTTCCGAAGATTTAGGCACTTTCCACTAATATCGCACTCTGCATTCATTTCTGCTGTTCAATTGGCACCAGTTTTAAGTGTTGACACTGTTTTTTTACTATTTCGGAGAAGATAATTAATTTATAAATCGTTATAAACACGGAGTCGAACTTAACAGGTGCACACTAGCGCCACCTCTCCCTACCTAGGTACTAGGGTAAATGCTAGTACCTAAATCATAAGTAACAGCTGCAAGGTAGCACGAACTAATATTATAAATGTGAAAGTTACCGTCTGTATGACCGTGTTTTATCTATTTACGCTTAAAGGGTAGTTCTCTGCGACTAAAAAGTCGCACCAATCGCATCATTACCATCGCCACATTATAGATGAGCTCCGTATAAACTATGGAGTCGTTTTTGGTTATCTTGTAGAAGTCGCGTGCCTCTGCTATTTTTATCATAATGATCCTGATTGCTTTTATAAAACCGCCAATAATAGTGGCGATGGTAATGACAAAAAAATCGCGGTATAAAATCGCAGAGAACTACCCTAAACCGCTGCACTGATTAAGATAAAATTTAGTATGCTAGTTTGGGACCCTGGAAAGGACCTAGGATAGTTTTTATCCTGAGAGTTGAAAAGTGTTGTGGAAGTGGTATCATCATGGGTCGTCTCATTCGTTTTTGTCAAGTTCTTAGTTCGTATCATTCTTCTTTCGTCATTTTCGTTGATAGTTTTTGTCATACTTGGTGCTAAGTCTTTCTTATTCAGGCACTTTCAAAGTTCGTCACTATCTTCTTTGGACACGTTCGATGTTAGTCACTCTCTTTTTTGAAGATAATACCATGGAAGTTTGTGTCATAGATCAATAATTTCTCAAGCAAAGGTCAAAAAACAACAAACATGAAGTCGCGGGTAAAATGCTAGTATCTAGATTATTCTAGATATAGAATTAGAAAGTCGTAATATGCTCTTCGAAGGAGGAGTTAGATGGTCACACTTATCTGCCATCTATATCATTAAAATAGTTGTCATGTGCATATACTTCTCCCTAGTTACGGAGTGTTTATGCGAAGCATTTGTAAAGTATGGATTTATGATGTTGTATGGATGTTACCGGTTTGTGTTCACAGGAAATGTTGGGACTACTTTCATCTAAATAGGGATATTCACGTTATTAACAAAAACGGTTTTTGGTTACGTTCCTGGTTTGTAAAAAATAAATATGTTTAGGTACATACAGACTTATGCACAGTTTACAGTAGCATAGCATAATTTTTTTTGGTAAACGATGAAACGCTTCTAAATGGTTTCCACAGTATAGTCACGTCTTCTGACGAAGCACTAAACGTATTCATACGCTTCGATTGAAGAATGGGAGCGCTTTGTATGCAGCCGGTATTCCTTCGTTCAATAGGGCATCAATAATGCTAGGAATAGGGGCATAACCTATTCAGAATCACAGGCCAATAAAAACGTCATGAGGCTGTGAATGGGTTCTCGTATGTAGTAACTTTTGTCTGGGAAGAAAGCCGACAGTAGTCAACATAGTAGTTCGAGATTGAAACATGGGTATTGAGCTTTGATTGAGCATTGGTTCGGTGCGGTGTCCGTTCACGGCCGCGCGGTGATAATTGTAGTGGAAATCGATGTCAACGAAACGCTTTGCCGGCAGAAGGACCGATGAAGAGAATTTCAGCCAGAGAAATATGTAAAGATCAAAAGTCTCGTCGGCGAAATGATTCTCTGAGGGAAGGTCGTGTCGGCGAAACAAGCGTAAGTGAATTAACGTGTCGACGAATCGTTCGTAGTTGAAAAGTTCTGTCAACGAAACATTCTTCGACGAAAAGTTATGTCGGCGATAAATCCAACGACGAAACGACTGTCGGAGAACGATTGCAGAATCGATCAATAAGGTAGAAAGGAGCTCGTATAAACGGGAAAGTGTAAATTAAAAAAATATTATTTTTCACACGTCCTATTCAGAAAAAAGTATTTTGCTCCCTCATAAGAGGGATCAAAGTGGTACTTTTCTGTTCAAGGACAACAGGGTATTTTTAGTTTGAACCCACTTAGAATATGCCATACCATACACAGTTTTAATAATATATTACACACAGAGGGCGGTATAATAAGAAATGGCCCAGATCACAGGTGTTTGCGGTCCGAGCCACAGGCGAGGGACATAAATATAATATGGAAGTGGTATTTTCGTGATTTTCGTCCCGTCCGTAAAAAATAATAATCGTTTTAAAAAATAATAACAGACAAATTTAACTTTTAATTTTTAATAATAATGTGTGATGCTCTTTGATTACGATGATTGTTATGTGATGATGATTACGATGCTCACGGACAATGAATTCGGGTCCCTTTCTATGAATATGTATATAGGAAACAACCCGAATTTATTGTCCGTAAGTGTATATCGTCGCTGGAAAGCAATAATGCTGTAACCCGCACCACCATCGAAAATGCTTTTTTTGCATATTCTTATTCAGTTTTTTTTTCTGCGTCGACTGGTATAGTTATTATTTGTCTGTGATGATAAATAAAATGTATACAGCATATTTTTTTTCACCTAAATTTGTAATAGCGGAATGAAGAAACGCTGTAACCCGCATAAAATCCCGTGTTTTCAACTGCGTTGTGGTTTACAGCAAAATGGTTTCCGCAATTAGTTCTCCGTCATCACGTACAGCATTTTTGCTTTCCGTAAATTTCAACTTTTGACCAATTTTTGTCATTTACAGCATTTTGTCGGGAGATGTTGTGAATAAACTATGGTGTACCGCATTTTAAAGATACAGTAATAAATGAATCATGACAGTAAATACATTTTAAAATATATAGTTAGTTTGTATGTATATAGTATTGAGGGTCGTTTTTATTTGTAGTTTGCTAGTTTTCGTTTTTTTAAAAGATTTAATCATGATTTAAATTAAATATAAATGTTTGCTAAGCTCCCTTTAGATTATAGAGGTAATATAAGCATAACCTACTTTAAAAGAAAAACACGTTAATTATTTTTCCGTTCAAACTTTAATGCATGTAAACTATACGTGTATCATAACTGTTCTGTAAAATAATCTTTATTATTTTTTGAATTGAATTGAATATATTTATCGATTAGATAAATATATATTTTTTTAATAAAATGACACGTCAACCTAACCTAAAACAACGATTGTTTTAACTAGTATATTTAGTGTCTCACTGCTGTGCATGAGCCTCTCTTCTAATACTTTCCTCTACCTCTGAAGTCCTCCTAGACCTTAACTGGGCGCCATAAGTCAGAATGGGTAGAATGCACTAAATCTCCATGAGCTTACATTTCAGGTATATAAGGGGTTTCCCACCATTAGTGTTTTCATCAACCCCAAGCTCCTTCTGGCGTTTCTGATACGTCTTTATTTTGTAAAAAAAATAAGTATTTTTTTTAATACTGTGTACTTATAGCCTGATAAATACCATACTTCCGTTCTCAATCATCGTCCAAACCAAATGATTAAAATTAGTTTAGGCGATTACATAGTGCTGCTGCATGTAGATGCATACAGTCCAACAACATAAATATAACAATACTTAATGATAACTTTTTAGTAGCCAATACATAACATTAAAAGCTTAAAGATATGTATGTGTGGCATATTAATTAAGTAGTTCAGAAAATATTATTACTACAGATCAACAATTATTTACCACTGACATTTTAAAATGGATCAACATAAACTACCATTCGCACTTACACTGCTTCATTCATACCTGTTTCCTTCCATTCATTCAGTTACAGCAACATTGCAGTACAACAATCTTGTCAATTTAAGTTTTCGTGGCCCAAAAATTGTATTACGAACCACTTTTTAGACTTACAGCATTTTAAAACGACTGTGAGATTTGGTTAAAATATTGTTTCCATACAAAAATTTTGTAGGTTACAGCATTATTGCGTGCCATGATTAGAAATATCGAAATGCTGTAAACGACAAAAGTCATATTAAAAACAAGTTTATAGTAATTTTACCACCAACATTATAAACTTCGATATTTTTACAACGAGTCTACCAAACGGGGTTTAATAATCTCTTTTTGTTTGAGATTTATGATTTTTTCTAAAAAAATGCAAACGTTTTTCGGCTCTAGTGAAAAGTTTACTTTTTGAGGGTTACCGCATTATTGCTTTCCAGCGACGATATATTTCGTTATTTTGGTAGGTAGCGTTTGTATTTGAATTTTCCTCATAGTCGGTGTGAAAAGCAGTATGTGTCACAAGGTAGCAAAATTATTTCCACCTCGGGCGTTAACACTTGAATCCCTCACTACGCTCCGGATTATACTTTAGAATCCTCGCCGTAAATACATCATTTTGCTCCCTTGTGACACAATCTACTATTTTCGCATTTATATCTAACTACAGTTCGGAATAACGATGTAGGAACTCAAGGAGGTGATACACTGGACTCTTAGGAAGAGTTTAAACCCTATTTTTTAGTCCAATCTGTGATGGTTTTTTTATTCGAGTTTTTCTAAGTTTAAATTCATACCAAAAATGTACATGAAAAATTAATTTTAAGACAAACTGGGCAATAAATCACGTAAGGTCCGACCGAGACCATTTTTTTTGTCTCGGCCGAGATCGAGACTAAATGGAATTCTCGGCCGAGACAGAGACCGAGACCGAGAATTTATAAATATAAAGAAAACACGTGGATTTTGTACAAAAAAGGTTTTATTCGTTAAAATTTGACACACACAGGTTTTCTTAATTAAAATATGACAAAAAAACGGTCAAGTGCGAGTCGGACTCGCTCACCGAGGGTTCCGTACAAACTCGTGGATACGTGAATAGTTCAAGAAAAACTGTATGGTGGTTAGCTTTATAGTAGGAGCAAATAAGTATGTGATACGATTTTTTCAAATTTCTAAAAAACTGCAATTTAGGATAACCGTTATAATTTTTCCTGTAACATTTAGGATGATATAATTGGTAATTATTACAGATTTTTCTGTTCAGTACCTAACTTCGAAGATGATAGGGGGGGAATGGTATTTTTTTAAGTTTTTTCGTCCTAAATCAAGAAGTAGGTACACTATAAAGAAATAAAATTAAGCCCTTTCATTTGATATCATACTTAATATAATAGCTCTGCTTTTGATTTGTGACATCCTATTTCGGCCCCCTTTAAAAAAAAGTAAAAAAGGCATAAGATTTCTATTCCAAATTTCAAGTCGATAGCATCAGTAGATCCTGAGATATCTTGCTGTGACAGACGGACAGATTACTATTTTGGTACGGAACCCTAAAAAGAGCTCCAGCACTACTGACTACTGAATCAGTAGTTAAAAATAAACAGCAAAACGTACGTACAATCTAAGATAATATCAAGATATGTACCTAACTATAACGAGTGAAATTGAAACTAAAAACTATGTCAAAAGTAGGTACACAATAAAGTTTATTACTTACCAATCTATTGCTTAAATTTGCACATCTACACACCAAAATCAACAAAATGTCCACTTCTACTCACTTTAACACGTATAGGTATTTTATTTTATTAAGTTTGTATCCCGCATTCTAATTTTAAACTTTTCTTCCGCAATAACAACAACGAAAAGAAATGAACAAGTTAATACTCGCAATCCTGCCAAATCGCCTTATAATTGGCTTAAAATGTGACATGGCTAATCGAAATCGCCAATAGCGTTACAATAGCCGACGCTGAACCGACCAACGGGCCGCATAGAAGCGTGCGGCCATGCGCGGAAAATTCAAATCCAGCCGCGTAATCTCGGCCGCGGACGAGAATCTCGGCCCTTTTTGGCCGAGAACCGAGACCGGTGTCTCGGCGCGATTTTTGGCCGAGAATAGCCGAGACCGAGACCGAGATCTCGGTCGGACTTTATAAATCAGATATATTAATTTTTAATTAACATCGCAATTAATTGATTCACCTGTTCCGGTGTCTGTTTGTGAGTCTATCTGTAATCAAATCTTGCAAGTTAAATTTGCCCCTCTTCCCAATTTCCAATTGAGCTGAAATTTGCAAGAATATGTAAATCAGATGACAGCTAATTTGATGATGGAGCTAGACAGTGGCCCCCATAGGATCATCTAAACTACATACGATAAATTCACTGTTTTTGGGCTCATTTGATTAGTTTTGACGTGCAGTTTACGATTATACAAAAAAGAACAGTCGGCAATAAAAACTTGTCTCAAAAAACATTTTTTGATAGAAACTTATTTATTAGGAGTATTATCTCAAACCACCATTTAAAACTTAATTGTAAAACTTTTATACACATTTCCAATAAAACCACGTTCCTACAATTTATTTTTGTACGTCAATTGATGGTATCATACCACTGAAACAAAATTTATTATTCTAAATTACCCATTATAATAGAAACTATCGTTTTGAATGCATAAATTTGTATTTTATGACAAAACTACCCGTATTAGTTGCGTGCGACACCCGAGGGGCAGCTATCGATCGCTAGTCAATCAGGAGGGTAGTACGGGGGTGCAGCGAATAACGACCTAAACACTGTGCAGGCTACCATTCAGGACAAAGGGTGTCGCATCGTGGAACTTCTTTGACGTCATTTTGAGGGCGCAGAGAGATATTAAAAGCGTTGAGTGGATGCAAGTGGAAAGCTGCCTCTTAATGATTTACATATACTGATATGTACATCCACCACAAAAACAAAAAGGGCACTATACATAGGGCACTTGTTACTTATTTTCTTCAAGAGGCGATGTGACATTTTTTTGTTTCTTAACATTACATTCTATTTATTTAGGCAATTCTGATATGAATTGTACGTAACTATATTTAAAAAGATAAGATGCTGAGAGAAAATAAATGATACCTTTTTTCTCTTTCCATCAAATATTTGATAACCGGTTTAGACATGTTTGAATCAACTATGTTATGCATTACATGTCAATGACATATCGTTAAATATACTATCCAAAAAAAACAAATTACAATCAAAATAACAAATTACCCAATATTTTTATTTGCTGTTATGATTATTTACTAAACTCACTTCCTTATTACAGAACAATGGTTGAATATTAGGAAATTATGATAAAATATGTATGTTTTTTCTGTCGAATCATATCATACAGTGATCTATTTGTAATGTTTGAGCTAAACAAGACATAAAAGATGACTTTTAAATACGCACTCATCTATTCCCAAATCGGGAGTGCAAAAGAGATTTATCTTTGCCGCCAACTGCATGTTTACTTTAGGTATTTCTCTGCACCCCTCAGTGCGCTTGTATACCGGCTATATCAAGAACGCGGGTGATAAAGAAGGGTCTTATCGCGCTAATTTAGGCTTTATTCCATAGGAATAAAGCTGTAGGTATAGTTAAGGTTATAGATGGATCAACCCTCATTGCAATGCAAAGAGGGAACGGGTGCATTTAATTGGCGTCTGCGTTTCTAAATGTTAGGACAGAATTGTTAGTGTGATGTTTAGTCGAGAATAAAAATTGAAATAAGTTTCTGTCCCTAATTAAAAATATTTTTTTGAGACAAGCTTTTATTGCCGACTGTACTTTTTTTGTATAATATTGCATTGTCATCTGATTTACATATCTTTACAAAATTTCAGCTCAGTCGGAAACCGGGAAGTGGGTCAAATTTAACGTGCAAGATTTGATTACAGGCACACAGACACCGGGGCAGGTGAAACTAAATAAAAGCTTGTAAAAATGCATCTATATATGGAATATTGCAAACCTGATGTTCATGTTCATATTATATATAATATGTACCTGAACAAAGTAAGATCGAGTGGCTACATGCTAATAATATCACCGACATGAACTAACCTATTATTGTTCCAAATGTATGCCTTTAGTCTTATATCTTGTGCAAACTGTAAAAAAACATATATAAATGGTTGAATGAGCTATTTTTTCTCTGAGCGCGAATGGTATGTACCTTACCTGGTGTCCTGCCGTTTGACCAAAAGTCATTTGGCAAAATTACACTTGACAAACAACGTTTTACAAAAAAATGTTTGGCCAATTGATCATTTTACAACTAGTCATTTTACAAATGACTCACTTTACCAAATGATCAACAGTTAAATTTACATTTTACAAATAATTATTTGACAAAATGAACATTTAGCAACTGAGTTATCTGACAAAACTACTCTTGACCTAAAAACGTTTGGTACAATGTATTATTTGACAAGTGTTTCGTTTATTAATAAATCTAATAATAGATTTGGTATGGGTCAAAGTAGTTAATACACAGTTGGAAAACAATACCTACCTTATTGGTATGTATAGTATAAATTAAAACAAAAAATCAAAATTTTTCTTCATTTATTACAACTGTAAGGACAGTTTACTTAATTAATAATCAAATTTATATGGAGTCTACATATAATGTAATTCAGTTGTGGAATATGTTGGTAACAAGTGATCCTAACACACTCCTCGTCGCTTCGTTCGTCTCCGCACCTAACTTTTAGGTTCAAATTACTCAAAAAACTCAAATATTTTAAACTTTCAGATTACTCAGAATCTTGAAATTTTTAAAATGTAGTCTGAGCACCCGGTCAGGTGTGACGACGAGCGAAGCGATGAGGAATGTGTTAGGATCACTTGCAACCATAAACAACTTAATTGAAAAGAACAAGTATTTAAGGAATAAATTTCTAGTACACTATAAATAGTTATAGTCAAACTTTGTACAATTGTAAAAGTTATATAATGACTGTGTATATTATGATACGTACCCGTAATATGTATTTATAATGTTAAATGTCCAGAAAGCGATTTTAATAATTTTGCTTATGAATAATCGTCTTTACACACTATTTGGAAAATAATTATTTATTAAGATATTAATACACTAGTGTTAGCAATGTTCATGTGTAATATGTATTTATAATTTTAAATTACCAGAAATCGATTTTAATAATTTTTCTTCAGAATAATCGTCTTTCAACATTAATATTCTATCAATCCGTTCATCCTTGGAGACGTATTTCTTGTTCTTTTTTTCTGGAGCAGCACCTGTCATTTTTTGTTCAATTGCACTGTCGTTGCTTATGGTTTCTTTAATTAGTTCTTTAATTAAAAAATACAGCCCCGGATGATGTTTGTCAATAATTTGATTAATTTTATGATGCCACGCTTCAGCAGAGTTCGAAGTTCTTGGTATTTTCATGCTATTAATTTCATTACAACTCCAAAATCCTGGACTATATTTGGCTGGTCCATTACCAGTCCCACTCACATAGTTTTCTTTAAACCAATACGCATTTTTTTTGCTATCTTCGTCAGTCAGGGATGCTAAATATTTTTCAAAATATTGCGGAATGTCTGTCTCCTTTAGATAGCTAAGCGCCAGTAGACATTTGATGTCCTTGTTGAAATGTCCATCTTGTGCATACTTCTTTGCGAAGCCACTACTCTGGACTTTCCTGGAAGAAAAATAATATAAGTATTAGTTGATATATAACACCTAGATTCAATGGAAAAAGAGTAGGTTGTTAGGTTAGGTTAGGGTTTGAACTGCGTCCCCTAACAAAAACGAACTGCTGGCAGAAAAATTAGGTTGTTAGGTTAGGTTAAGGTTTGAACTGCGTCCCCCAACAAAAAATAACTGATGCATTTAGACAAAAAGTTTGTATTATGGCCACCAATAGCGGAGCGAGTGAAGCGTCATAATGCATGATGGCTTGCCTTCTATCTAAATTACTTCTATCTAAATTACTTAAAACTTACCTGTAAATAATCTGCCCTAAATGAAAGTTGCAACCATGCAGAATTATTTCTTCAAAATTTGACCGCAAACTTGAGATGGCGGCTTTTTCAAAATCTAAGATGCATACTTTTGGCTTGATGACAATGTTGTTTTCTGCCCCATATTCCATTAGCATTTCAAACATCATGTCATATGTTCTTTTATCTTTGTGAGAACAAAGACAAAATACCAGTGGAAATGTTTTATTGTCGTCTGAAAATATATTTCCGTGTATTGTATATAACTGGGTAAAAATACTGGGCACAACTTTGAAAGTTCCATCCAGAATCCAATAGTCTGATTTACTCAGAATGGTTACGTTATTCAATGTTGACATCATTATTATTCTCTTGTTATCAAATTTACGATCTTTTATAACGAAATTTTGACCTTGGATTTGTGTTATTGATTCATCAATATTAAATTCTAAATCAGTTGGCTCTTCCAATATTGCATGCAGTTTGCGTTTTGCACGATACATGCTCTGTTTTAAAGCAGACGTGGATGGTAAGGATTCTGTAATTTCAGAATCAGTTTCGCTTTTGGAGTCGTTCAATATTTTACAAAATTTAGTACTTTTAGTGACATCATCTTTCAATTTATTGCGAAAATCTGCAACTTTTTTACGCAACGGATCTGGTTCATGACTATGATTTTGCGGCTGTTTTACTAAAATATGTTCATCCCTTTCATTTACAGTAGTTCTCAACATCACTTTGCACTGATATATTTGATCATTTTTCATTTCACACGCCCAATAATAAGTACTTCTGTTTGTTGATACTTTGTTATACGTATAACCGTCCATGTATAGTTTAATTCCATTTCTCGTAGATTTAAACACTTGGCACACAACCTCAACACTCATTCTGCAATAAAAATTACTAACAACTGTGTATAACACTTCGCCGTGTACACTTAAACTGATACACAATAATGCATTGATCCTCAAATGTCAATGCCACAAATTCATACTCACGGCGATAAGAGGGTAGCGGAATAAATTACCCAACACACTAAGTCATGTCAAATGTCAGTGCAACAAATTCATTCTCACGGCGATAAGAGGGTAGCGGAATAAATCAACAGACTAAATCCAAACTAAATCATAGTGTCTCTTTATGAAATCATAGTGTCTTTTTATGAAATAACATTTTGTTAAATGACATTTGGACAAATGATTAATTTGCGAAACATATTATTTGGTGAAATGAAAAAAGGTCAATTGATATTTTATTATTTAACACATTTACCAAGTGTAGTGTTTGCTAAATAATCATTTGCTAAATGAGTTTTTGTAAGATGATACTTTTGTCAAATGTTTCGTTTGCCAAATGAATATTTGGTGAAACGTTGTTTGTCAAATGATCATTTGTCAATAATTTTTTGGTCAAACATTAGTGAACCACCTTACCTACACGATGTTTGTATCTCGAGCTGTGCGCTCTTTCCCTTTGAAGATGCATTATTTGCTCGTCTCGGTGAGCGTATGCATCCTTTGTCATCTCATTTGTTTATACCAACTGGTATTTGGTATATCAGAGTTCCTATTTAAGTGTAAATTAGAGCAGAAAAAAATAAAAATATACCTATTAGGGAGGTGTAATACGATTAATTTTGCGTCTGTGTATACTCGTAGGTAACCTAAAGATTAAAATGGCCGCCAATTACTTGATTACCGCCAAAAAATCCAGTGTGATTAGAGGACAAAATTAATCGTATTACATAAACTTGAAATCTGCGACACTGATGACACTGATGAATATAAGGTATAAGTCCCAGTGTTAGGCGAAGAACACACTGAAATCGCCCGTCGCCGCAATTTTTTTGTACTATGCGCAGCTACACGGAAAAAATCGCCGCGATTTACGCGCCAGTGTGCGCCACCTCGCGATTTTTCTATACAAATCGATGATTCTACATACAAAGTTGAAAATCGCTGAGTCGCGTGTCGCCGCGATTTTCTCTGCAGTGTGAGATCCGCCTTAAGCAATTGAAGCATAATATATGAAAAGATACGAAGAATAACACTATTAAAATTACCTACATTTTAAATAACTATTTAAATAAAATATTTTTTATTTAAACTGTAGGTAATTTTAATAGTGTTACTCATCAAATCTTTTCATAGTGTTATGCTTCAGTTGCTTAACTTTTTACTTTTACTATTGTTAGTCACTCATTCGTTAATGGCTACTAGGCTTTGTGCCGAATTAAAACGTACAATGTTTCGCCATAGGATCCTATAAGGAAACCTCTAAATATGGAAGAAGAAGGAAACAAAACGTATTATGAATAGCTCAACAAACGGCCATTGGACTACCAAATTAGAAGCAATAGACATAGTGTTATGGTGGAAGTTTTACTATTCGTCGATTTTATAGTTGCAATGTATACTTTGTGTAGCTTCTTATTATTTTAATAATTACACTATTACATAAAATGAGGTTTAAATTTAATAGGTACAGACAAGCATGAAAGTGATCCTATAAGGGTAACTTTTTTTTTTGCCTTTCCGGCGGGGGTAATTCAAAAAACCGGAAAAGTGCGATTCGGGCTCGCCCACCGAGGGTTCCGTACAAATTTGTAGGTACATTATAAAGTACCCTATAAATTTTGATTCCCTTAGTCTATTTTTTATGATTTATTTAAAAATAATTGGCCAAGAGCATGTCGGACCATGCTCAGTGTAGGGTTCCATAGCCGTAACTATAAGGTAAATAAAAAATACGATGTAAAAAAAGTACAACAACAAAAGAGCGTATCTTCATAGCAATTACGTCCTATTGTTGAGAAGCGCAGTTTATCAGCAATAACTCAAAAACGGTTAATCCGATTTTGATGACAATAATTTTTGTTGGAAGTATTAATTGAGCTTTACCGATTTTTTTCATATTTTTTGGACATACGGTTTAAAAGATAGAGGGGGGGGGGGGGGACACAATTTTTTCAACTTTCGGAGCGATTATTTCCGAAAGTATTCACATAATCAAAAATATTACTTAAGAAGCTTAAAGTGATTTTAAAAGACCTGTCGAACCATGTAGGTACCACATGTTGATGTTTGATGAAAAAAATAGAAATATTTTTTTTTTTGATTTTTTAACTACAAAACTAAGTAGCGGCTTATACGAGTACAACACACCTACATTCCAAATTTCATTAATATACGTTATGTAGTTTTTGAGTTAAATGCCTGTGACATACGGACGGACGGACGGACGGACATGACGAAACTATGAGGGTTCCGTTTTTGCCATTTTGGCTACGGAGCCCTATAAAATCAGATTTTTCCCTTTACTTGTTGTATAAGACGGTATTACTTGCCAAATTTAATAGTTCTAGGTCAACGGAAAGTATCTTTTTTTCACGTTAACTTAGAATAGCTTGATTTTTTCACAGCTTTCAGAAACCATAGACTTGAATATATGGTTTTAATTTCAACTCGATACCTTTACGCGTTCCTGAGATAAAGTATCTTGATAGACAGACAGACGTACAACATAGTGATCTTATAAGGGTTCCGTTTTTTCCTCTTGAGGTACGGAACCCTCAAAATTAACAGTAGGTACTTTGTATGATCATAAACAGAAACCTAACGCCTTTAAACAGCAAATCGGCTAGTAGACCACGTTACTTTTCGTCAGCATAATATATCATTCTCATAACGTTAATTTACTATTCTACTGGTGTTAACGCCAATCAAATACAACATAATAAGTCGGCGTATTGGTAAAAGTCTATATCTCATTTGGTTATATTATTAATGCGTTATTAAGAACGAATAATAATTCGTTATTCAGTCGTATTAGCGTTCTCGATATGACAATAACACTTTCACTGGCCAATGATTTCTAGGCCGCGGTCGGCGGTGGCTTATTTTTAGACTAAATGCATAGAAAGTGTCTGAACGTTGGTCGATATATTTTTAGTGTCACCAAAGTTGCATTAACTGGATATACAGGGTGATTGGAAATTCGACCTATCTCTTGAAAGGGGTTATTCTACAGCTTATTTGCAATGATTTAAGTCCAATCAACCGGGGGTCAAAACTCAATGGTTATCAAGTTATTTGACTTTTAACTTATTTTTTTTAAAACCCGCCTTTCGATCTAAAACTGCTTATTGTGAAAAAACTACTTAAATTAGTAATGAAAAAGAGCCATCATCTAATAGCCAATAAATGGTTGATTACGAAAAATCCAAAAAACATGCCAAAACCTTTGAAAATGTTACCAATAAAAGAATTTAAAAACAAAAGTTTTTGGATTTTGTTCAAAATTTTGTAATTCTTTGAGGCATTACTTAAAAAAAAATTACGACACTTCGCGTAAAAATTACTAAAATTAGTTTCTCAGTTTATAAGCTTTCTAAAAAGGTAGAATTGTTGACATTTTTTGCATAACTTTTTAAAATAACATTAATAATAAGAGAGGTGGTAGAGAATTTCGCCTTGCGTACCGGACCCTTAATCGGTTTGTTTGTGTCACTTTAGTTTCTCCGTGGGCTTTGTTTGTCTTCGGTTTCTTATTTTATCTCATCTTCTTAGGTTAGAAGTCACTAAAAGTAACCTTCCGTGATATTTCGGTTAGTAATTTATCTGTAAGTTCCCGGTTGCCTTAAGTTTGCACCTGGTTTCCTTGGTGTAACTTACAAATTAGGTGCAAACTTAACGCAACCGGGAACTGATTGATAAATTACTTATTGAAATATCACCGAAGGCAACTTTTAGTGATTCCAATCCTAAGAAGATGAAATAAAATAAGAAACCGAAGACAAACAAAACCCACGGATAAACTAAAGTGACACAAACAAACTGATTAAGGGTCCGGTACGCTAGGTGATATTCCCTACCCCCTCTCTTATTATTAATGTTATTTTAAAAAGTTATGCAAAAAATGTCAACAATTCTACCTTTTTAGAAAGCTTATGAACTGAGGAACTAATTTTAGTAATTTTTACGCGAAGTGTCGTAATTTTTTTTTAAGTAATGCCTCAAAGAATTACAAAATTTTGAACAAAATCCAAAAACTTTTGACTTTAAATTCTTTTATTGGTAACATTTTCAAAGGTTTTGGCATGTTTTTTGGATTTTTCGTAATCAACCATTTATTGGCTATTAGATGATGGCTCTTTTTTATTCCTAATTTAAGTAGTTTTTTCACAATTAGCAGTTTTAGATCGAAAGGCGGGTTTTAAAAAAAATAAGTTAAAAGTCAAATAACTTGATAACCATTGAGTTTTGACCCCCGGTTGATTGGCCTTAAATCATTGCAAATAAGCTCTAAAATAACCACTTTCAAGGAATAGGTCGAATTTCCAATCACCCTGTATGAGGTGGGCTAGGAAGTGAATAACTAAAGTGACTGACATCACTATCATCATCATCATCATACCAACCTTAATACGTCCACTGCTGAACATAAATATTCCCCAAAGACTCCACAACGACCGGTCGCACGCCGCCTGCCATAGCCAGGTGACTGACACAGCAGAGTTAAAGTGGTAATGGGCTGGATAGCTTGAAAAACCGATGGCCGATGGGGCGCAAAGATTCTCGAGTGGAGACTCAGCGTCACCTCCCAACTTGGTTAAAGTCGCCAGAAGTCGATGAAAGCAAAAAGCGTAAGAGCATTCGTTGTGGAAGTCTTTTGGGGGAGGTTTACGTTAGTAGTGGACGTCTCAGGGTTGAAATGATAATGGTGGCTATTTGGCTATTGAAAATAATTCGATACCTTTAGACTCAAAGGACGTAAACGCCGTAGGTTCTAATGGCGCTTACGCTCTTTGAGTCTAAAGGTGTGAACCCAAGATGTAAGTCCTTTCAGTAGCATTTGGCTACGGAACATAGCGGCTAAATCAAAATATGTTCAAAAGGCAACCCCTTTGACACACATAAAACACAACCGCGTTATTTACATATTTTATCTACATCCATATCATAAATTCCGTACAATTTGTTCAGAAACGATCTACTGGCCAAATTTACAATGTTTGTAACCTCATAACGAGTTTTACATTATCGCTAATTTTAATACTATCTAAGGTAGACGTCCGAGGGCTTGACACTGTCCCATTAGTTGACATTTGAATGTTAAGTCATTAGCAATATACATGACAGCCTGTCAACTAATGGGCATTAGCGTGTCAAACACTAGGACATTTAGCAGCATCTGAACTAGCACAATATAATAATCAATAAGTGACATAAGGCAATCACATTGATTAAGAATTTAAAAAAGAACTAAAGCTGAAGTCAGATCAGCCAGGTCTGCCTCCTAGGGTTTCCATTAGACTGGCTGCGGTCCCTGTCTGGATTGAGCTGTCAATTCATTCAAAGAAAAAAGGGTCAGGCGTATGGTCTCCTGTGATCTACCTACTGAGACTTTTGTGCGGAATACCTACATATTGCCTACATATCAAAATGATGATTTGTTAGACAGTTACCAGAAATATACAGTAACATACAGCGTTCACACACACACACTAACATTCAGCCTGTGTGGTTAGATTGCTAACCCTTTGCGTGCTTAGGAAAGTAACCTGATATGAGAAAAATGTCACCCACGTAACTCCCACGTGTTTGTTACCCAAAGTCTTGTGAAACACGCTTTCATTGTCGGCGGTCAACAATGAAGATTGGTATTGCATAAACAGTAAACATTTGACGGTATTCGATTTGTCATTTGTGCTTTTTAACAATAGGAAATAATTAAATGCAAAAGTACATACCAAAAGTTTTAACTGACAAGGAAATGTACATAACTGTCCGGCTCCGATTTGATTTATTTTGATATATGTTAGAGATAGTCTAAAATAACAGACACGTGTTTTTTTTTAACTGCCCAATCTCAACCTATTGGGACAAACTGACCTCCAAAGTACTGAAAAGTGACTAAACCCTCCAACTTCTACAGGAAAAAAAAATTAAGCAAGTTGTTAGTTAATTATTGGTTTGATATTATGTTTGAGAACATGAAAAAATAATAAGCACGTGTTTCGTTATTATAGGCTCAAAGTCACATTTTCCTAAAAAAAAACACCCTCAAAGGGTTCAAACCAATGATTTCAAAAGTAAGGATAGGCCCATCCGAAAAGTTCGGAACTATTTTCCCCGTAACAAAAAATGTAGCTATAAAGACCAGCTGCGCAGTGCACGCGCCGCGTGCCGTACTGCCGACTGGCACTGATTTGGCGGTATTTTTACCGCCAAAGCATTGGAACCGTCTAGTCTGCGCGCTCGCTTAGCCCTGGCCTTTGTATACGTCAATGGTTCAAACTTTGCAGGGTGCTTATTATTTTTTCATACTCTCAAACATAATTATCAAACCAGTAAATAACTAACAACTTGATTAAATTTTTTTTCTGTAGATGTTGGAGTTGGTGTAGTCACTTTTCAGTACTTTAGAGGTCAGTTTGTCCCAATAGGTTGAGATTGGGCAGCTAAAAAAAATCCTTGTGTGTTTTTTTAGACCTCTAACATAACATAACTAAAATAAATCAAATCGGAGCCGGACAGTTGGGTACCTTCCTTGTGAGTCATTTATATTTATAACGCTATAACGAAAAAAAACGTAAATTTTGAAATAGCCCAATTATTTTCACAAAAAGTAAACTTGTGTAGACTTCAGAGCAATATCTGAAAAACAAATGCGTTCGCACCCAATACAATTTTCATGAGTATAAATTATGGTAAAAACATATATCACTCTTCGAAACTTCGAATAGTAAATAAATTGAAAACCAATCTCCCTATCTACAGATTGTTATGATTATGTGTAAAATATGAACGAGGGGTCCCGTAGGCTGGCATGATATAGGCTTCTATAGCTATTAGCTATGGCGAGAGGGTTCGCGTGTCTGGCAACCACCACGGTACAATAGAAGTCTGTGGTCCGTAGTTATGCGTGTTTGTATACCTCGGCGCGCCATCCGCGAGTTGGCGTCTGGCCGCGAACTTGATCGCGCGTTCGTACGAATTCGAAATTCGAACGCGAAAAAAATAAAACCATAAACAGTGATAAAATTCAAATATCGAACGGTCAGAAAAGGAATTTGTTCTTATTTTTAATTATTATAAGAGTGACAGTTATTTCTGACAAAGAGACGTATTCATACTTTTTGTGAGTAGACAGTGCGCGTGTTTACAATAGGAGTACGCTGAATGGACACAATAGAACTTTTCTGCTAGCAATTTTCGTCACAAGAAAATGAGAAAGTAAGCACTGTGGGCTTTATATTTACTTTCTGTGCAGAGCGGCTTCTAGTCATTGAAAACTAGTTGAATTTAATGATAAACGCGCTTTCTTATAACGAGCTTGGTAGCATGTTTCTCTAGCGGCGATGGCCTAACCGCACGTTGATATAATTACAGAATTACACACTTCTTAGATGCACGCTAGCGGCAGACTAAGCCTGGAAGTAGATACTTTACGTACGGAATGCTGTATGCTATGTAATAAAAGAACTTGAGTGTAGAATAATTGCATGAATCGCGCAGACTGCATTATATTGGTGTTTAATCAGGAACGTTGGATAAGCAGCCTTATTTTTCTAACGTTTATTGTTTCTATCCATAAAGATTGTATTTACATATAGAATAAATGTAGGTTTCGTGGAATGTTTGAATGCAGAGTGGTGTGCGTTGGTCGTAGGTAATTGTAACTTTGAGTGCATGGACGTTGTTCTACTTATTGGGCTTCCAAGGTGACATGACAAATGACTACTTATATGAGCTCAATTACAATGAAATATAAGTATCTTACTTAAAATACAATCATACTTTATTGCACACCAAAAGATAAATTACAATGCAAACTTATACCTACCAAAAACAGTGGTAAACAATAGGCGGTCTTATCGTTAAAGAGCTATGTCTTCCAGACAACCTTAATACTATAAATATAATCTAATAAGTTATTTTTAGTCTCTATTTTTGTCACCTTCTTCTAGCTTCTTTTTTTTAAATTAAATAAAATCTAATGTTGTAAATTAACTTACATAAATAAATGATCTATTAACTCGATGTACTTAAATATTTGCCGAATACCGAATTATAATAATAACAAAATAAAAATATAATAGGGTGAATCAACTCAAAAAATCATGATATGTGTTGTTCAATTTAGGGACAACTTCGTTGTCCCATAGACATGTCTGGTTGTCCAATGGAAATATTAGAACCAAAAACTTAAATGAATCAAAATAATAACATTTGTTTTAATAAATCAACTAGTTAACATTTTCTTACACTTAATGCAATCGTTAAAAAGCAATTTTAATGATTCGGCACACCGTTAAAACATCGTTTTTGTCTGTCAAGGGACAACCAAAATATCCTACGGACAACCAATTTCGTTGTCCGAAAGACCAGTTGTCCGAGGGAATTTTCTAAAATTTTGAACCTTATAATACATATTAATGTTTTTTTTGTGTTTTATTTCACCCCTACGGTAAAATATGTATAATGTAGTATTTAGTACAATATTAATAGATGTAATATATAATTTTTCAAGATAGCTGGAATACTCGTAGTATTCCGATAGCGATCTTAATTTGAATGAATGCTTTGTAATGAAATAAAAAAAATACTGCCGTAAAAGCTAATTTTGACTACGTTCTACGCAAACAAAATAATTGTTATTTTTATTTTTTTAAAGACCAAAGACGTATAATTTCAGCGTTTACATTTATCTCTCATTCGGTTTTAAACGGCGTATTGTTGATGCAGCGGTTCAAGGTCTGTCCGCTGTTCCCACATTACTGTTCCCAGTCAAAAACGGTCGTATGTCTACTATAGCCGTGGTTCACTTACATCTTTATTTTGAGACAGACAGATGCCGTTATATGTAATTACACCGGCAGTTTGAACCGAGATTTCTTTGCGAAGAAGCGTTTCGATTGTTCTGCGTTCCGCGTTTCAACGAATTTGATTAAACTTATCGACTTACGTTTTGGAAATTTAATATGCATTTTTGTGCACATAGCACATGTAGCTCAATGACAATGTTTCATGGTAGTATTTTATAGATAATACTAAATAACCGGTTAAAGATTTCGGTTAATCGCTATTTATTGTATAGTGAATTGTTTCGCTTCTCTCGGAATCTCTCTACTTACTGCAGGTGCGCAAGACTGGTACTGGCTTGGTTGCTTTTTTGGTAGTTCATTGGATTTTCAGTCATTGTTGCTAACCAAGCCTTATTAAAATGTGACTCGGGGCAGCTTTTTGTGCCCGTGAACTGTGTTTCCTGTCTTCTTCCGAAGTATATTTATTAATTATTTTGAGGCTGTGTACCTACTCTCATATTAACGTATTTTTGTTTCTTGTTTTGTCAATTTGCCGGTTATAAAAAATAAGTCCCGGTTGTCAAAAATATACAAAAGGCTCAAAATAATCGACTGCTAAATAGTCTATTCAATTAACAATTGAAAGATCTACTACAAAAATATTCAAATCGCTATACCTAGATGTGTCTATAAGACTTGAATCTTCTAGCTTCTTCTTTGTCAGTATCACTCTTGACAGAGTGGTTGTGGCCATCACTTCAGGTGTTGGTGGCAAGCTTCACAACACGCCGCCACTCTTCTCTGATGGCCGCTTTCCTCGTGTATTCCTGTAGCAAGACTTGAATAGTTCCTTCGATTTCCCCGAGATCCCGTCATTAGGCCCTAACCTGGCCACAAAGGGAACAAACGAAAAATATTTTACGTCACACCTGGCCATGGAGTGGCAATTACCGCACACTACTCATGCGGAAGATCCCACTTCCGGGCCTGGGGGAGACGTAAAATGTTGTACTTACCACGGAAGGTAAAAAAGAAAGCCTCAGATATAAGCCTCGCATATTTATCGCCCTTGCTTTCGGCTCGGGTGTCAAATACCTTCGATCTGAGACATTCTTTGTTTTACCTCCCTAGGTCAGTAATGTACTATTTCCAAATCGGTTTACTCCAGTCGTCTTCGAGTAATCGGGCGGAAACAGAATATAAAAAAACATCCCCACGTTTAGGATTCATAAGTGCTGGCGCGGATTTAGTGTGCAACGTCTGCTTATTAACCGACTTTGATAGTAAATTTTTAAAACAAAAAATAAAAACCGACTTCCAAAAACTTAAACTAAAAACCAAAAAATAATAATGACCCCAAAGAAATGGATAATCAACGATTCATTTATACATATACAGATATTTATAGTTTTTAACCTGTTGTTTTTGAAGTCGGTGCCAGCTAAGGAGCTCAGCATAGCCAGCTTTGCGTGTTAACGGGCCTGTCATCTTCCGTCTCGTTTATTTCAATAAAACAAATAGAGACAAAACATTCGATATCCATTTAGCAAAATATGCGCTCGTCTATTTACTTTACTGTTTGGAATTCGCGATGGCATGTTTATGACCACGCGACGACCAATGCCATTACTAGCATAAGTTCAAGGCCCGGATGACATAATAAGCATAATAGTTGTGATGTTGAGTACGTAATGCAGTCGGTGGAAATCGAGTTCTGTTGATAGTACTGACTTGGTTTAACTTTACATCTCAAAACTTTTTTGTTGTAGGAGAACTGCGTTGCGAGACTTGCATCTTTTTACATGTAATGTTTTTGATGGTTATTTTTATCATAATTATGGGTGAGTGAATTCATAGTAGTTTTTTTTTCCATTTAAAAAGAGTAAAAAGGGCCACGGCAATGACATCCGCGGTAGTAGCTGTGTGCGCAAAAATTAAAATTACCCTATACCGGTATTCGAAGACCTAGTGATTGTAGTGGGTGACAACATTCATGTTTGAAATTGCATTTAAAAGGTTATTTTGTTGAAGTAAGAAATTACGCAAATGTACAAACATTACTTCGACAACAGCAAAGAATCAATACATTGTCAATTCATAAGGATAGCAAACATGAAGACAGCATTTTATTGTTTTAGAATACGAATGAATGTTTGAATGAATGAATATTAGAATATTAAATCTATTATGCTTTTGGGGCATTAGTATTTTTATGAATAATTTAAATTTCTTACACTTCATATCTATGAATAGATTTCGATCCTCCCGCCCCGCATCCTTCGACGAACTATGGATATACAAACTTGCATGGTAGGTAAACATACGAAAGTGCCTTTTAAAATAAAACAATGATAACATCTCTAGATTTAGAATAGTATTATATATAATAGTAATGAATTATGTTACCGCGACGAGAAAACGAACATGAATTTGTATAAGTAATTATTTTTAAATTCCCTTTGTTTGGTACAGTCAGCGGTAAATTATAATTCCATGAACCTTAATTATCTAGAAATAAGGGTAAAATTACTATGGAGAGGGGCGATTTACTCCATTTG
This sequence comes from Eudemis profundana, assembly GCA_947034925.1. NCBI lineage: Eukaryota > Metazoa > Arthropoda > Insecta > Lepidoptera > Tortricidae > Eudemis > Eudemis profundana. Next base: position 16,655,145 of record OX344800.1, read on the forward strand.
TAGGGAAACCACACGTAACGTTCAATTAAAACTTCGGTCCTCATTACTATTTTGAAATTTAAGTACTTGCTAGTCTTGCTACCAATTTAATTTAAGCTTCAATGTTTATCGTAATCTGTTACAAATATTTAGTAAGCGCGTGCCATAATAATACGATTAGCCAAAACCTTGTAATGTCCAGTTGTATGGTTTCTGTGAGATTATTTTGTCGGTACTGGTGTTATTTGGATGGAACTAAGCTAAAATTTTATTCGCATTGTAAATTTGTTTTTTGCCCGTGGTCTTTGTTGGTCGCTCGTCTCATAAAGCTAAAAGTGAGACCTACAATTTTAAAAGTCTAGACTAGCAACATTGGGACAAACCAACCAATCGACTAGTTCTTTATTACCGTCATACTGGAGTGCGGATCTGTAAGTATATGGGGGGGGGGGGGGGGGGTACAGGGGGTCCAAGCGTGACCTCCATAAAAATCTGACTTTTCAGTCTACCGAAAAAAGGTTCGGATTCGATGAACGGCCCGCCTAACCTATAATAGTTAGGTATAGGGTGCTCGACCAAATGTCATAGAGGACCCTGGGCGATGAAAGAGGGTCATAATTTTTTTTCACAATGGCGTCGTCAAAATGGCGGAAAAATTTCAAATTGGTCGTAGAGAGTTGAAATTTGGCATCGGGGCAGACTCGTAAAATAGTAACTGCTAAGCTAGCTATAGCTTCGAGAAACGGGCCAGGAACTAAGTGTTGGATTTTGTCCTGAATTCATATAACTTGTGGTAATCATACCCGCTAGCCGCCATCGCTCGTGACTGTCTCAGGAAGTCGTCTAATTAATCTGACTTACACTTGCGGGTTCATGTGAGAAATAATTACTTTTTTTTCGAAAACAATCCCTGTCTTCATGTGGTGACGTTGATTAATCTAAAATTGTTTCCAACACATGCGACGTTAAGTTGTTAAGGAACGAAAACAATGCTATCTGAACAATTCTTTTTGTTTTGGGTGTCATCGTATTTTATAATACTTTTTACAAATTATCGTAGTGTTTGCTTATAAACCTATGATGTTCTCCTATTTGTCTTCAATCCGACCATGGTCGGCCTTAGTTAAGTTTCTTGTCGGAGACTTCTTAGCTGGGTTAGGGCTAGCAATCTGACAACTAAATCTCCCAGTAGCTCGATTACACACTACATAAGGACTGGTTGAACCGTTTCAACCAATCCCGCTGGCCCGTTGCTCAATTTGAGCAATCAGCGATAAATCACGGAGGCTAGCGAACCTGCTTGCAGGGTTGTAAGCCCCCACTTGGTCAGGATTCCTACTGAAGAGTCAGGTGCAATGCAAACTTAGCTCAACCGGTTAGTATGAGAGAGTTGGGATGAATGCGGCACGGGTTCCCATTCACAGAATGAGCTGATTTTTGGTTTAAGGGCACTTTAGCACACGACAAACATGATTAGAGGATATCCGCTACTCAGTTTGGACACAGTTTCACAAAATAAGGGACACCCTAGTAAGTAGGACTCGTAGGTCAAGTCAGCGTCAGGGTCTAAAAAAAGGCACTCCGCATATATCACTACGACTATAAAATCTGTTTTTTTGCAGTTACTGTCTTAGTCATGTTAAGTATGTAATAAATATTATTGTGATATAATGCAAGATGACAGGGTGCACCTCATGTTGCAGAATCTTTTTTGGTCGAATCATCATTTGGCAGAATTCATCATTTGGCATAATGCATTTTATTCTGAAACTGTAGAATTTTCAGGACTCTTTAAGGCATTATCCTGTTAAATAGGTTAGGTTAGGTTAGGTTTGTTTTATAACAATCCCGAAAAGTTTAAAGTTTCAGAATAAAATGCATTATGCCAAATGACTACTGGGACAGTGTCGATCACACGGACCCTGAGTACCAAAAAATATTATATCTTATTGACGTCGATTAAATATGTAGTTATTTTTAGTATTTCTCTATTTAAATCTCCAACAAACAAAGCTTTAAAGTAATAAGACGTGGAACAATAGCGCAAGTTTATGTAAAACAAAAAAAACTGCAATGCTGTAAAACTTTTCATTCCCTGCAGTATTTTAAAACAATGATACTTTTACAAAGTTTTGCTTCGTAAACCGAGTTTGGTACGGCAGTAAAACTGCAATCAAGTGTATGACTGCTTATACAATTCTTTTCTTCGGGCTTAAGGTGATTTAAGTCCCGAAGCGGTGCAGACGAATCGGTCTAAAGTATTCGTCAATAGAGAGCGAAAATGAACTCTTTCGAGAGTTCAGCGCTAGAATGTTGACATTTTTATTAAAATATACCCTACTAGCATTCGTACTGTACACTTTAATCCTATCCTATTCTAATTTTATCAGGATGTTTAGAAGTTTGGATGTTTAAATGTTTGTTATATAATAACACGGTAACATTTTAATGGATTGAACTGAAATTTAGCATAAAAGTAAACCAAGTCCTGGATTGAAACATGATTATAATTTATATCCCGGTAGGATGTTCCCTTGGGATGATAACGGGAATAACCCACGGGAAGCCGCGAGTAAAAGCTAGTGGAGAATAAAGAGTAACCTCCATAACCATCATTAGGTGCACTGATACTGACAATTATTTACACAATGGAATAAGACACGTGCTTAAAAAACAAAACAAAACTTCATAGGCACAAAATAGATATCTATTTTGTGTCATAGGTTCATTATTTATAGGCACTCATTGAGGGATAGATGTACATGTACACGTTAATGATTTATTCTCGTGCCATCAATAGGTATCATGATTGTGAGATAGCATGATACATTTGAGATTGCGTACAATGATATGAATAAATGATACGAAGCTCAATCGTGCTCGGAATGGGATCACAGAATCAACTAACAATGAGGACTCACAATTTTTAACTCAACAGATGTTGTTTTATAGGCCGGATATCTATCGTCTATGAAATTTAAGTACTTCTTAAAATGATCTGTCAGAATTGTCCTTTTTTAACAAATAAATAGGTAGGTAACCGACGTAGCTGCCATAAGGGTTTGCAAGTTAAAGTGACAATGAGCTGGGCATATAAAATACATAGCGCGAAGAACCGATGGCCTGTGGGGCGTAAAGGTTCTCGAATGAGACCACGAACCAGAATACGCAGCGTGGGTCTGCCCCCGACAAGATGGTTTGAGGACAAGGTTGGTCTGGAAGGCAATGGAGGCAGAAATCGTGCGGCCGTTAGTTGTGGACCGTTTGGTGTGTGTATCGAGCAGAAGACGTCTCAAGGCTGGAATGATGATGACTTGGTGTGTGCGAAAACCTTGAGTTCTATTAGCGCCACTTTGGTGAAAAGAAATAAGACCGCATGCCCGTCACACGTGTTTAATTTATTCCCTGTGTGAATTATTTCCGTCACCAAAATTGCGCGATTGAGCAGCTCACAGATAATGTTCCTCAAGACTCGTATGACGTAGTGCTGTTCCAATGACGTCATCAGTTGTCACGGGAAGAACATAACCTGTGTTATTGCAGGTACCATAGGCGAATCTATGAGCTTATTCTAATATACCTACTTTTTGTATTAACAGGACTTTGGTACCAAAGTGACTTCATAATTCATAATGTTCACTAAATACCATTTAGAAACAAAGTTGCATAGATTACGTAGGAGGCGTGGAATCGAACATCTGTTCAGCTATTGCACCCACTTGCTTAAAAAAGAACATAACCTTGTAACAAATCGGCAGTAAAATCGAAAAATTAAAGTACCTATCAATCAAATGGGCATCAAATCAAATATACTCGATCTAGATAATCTAAATAGGTAAAATATAACTAAAATATGTACCAGTATTTCATGCAGGTAAAAGCTTGGGTTATATTCGCTAGTGCAATTCAAGTTATCAGTCAGTATAAAGTGTACCTTAAACAAAGTTATTCATTTCCCACCCTACTTTACGTCTAGTTTATGCGAGATTTTCGAGGGACAACATAATATGAATTTCCTATGAAGTTACCTCGATTTCCCTAAAAATAATCTTAGGATATATTTTTGAGTTAAGATCGGCACATATAAAAATATCTGAATCGGTATATTCAATTGAACTTCTCAAATAATGATCATACCTATGTAATAGAAATTTCAGTATTTCTATAGTATCTCGAATCTGTGTTTTAGATTTTTTTAGAAAATGTATTGTCATAGATAGACTATAATGGTAAAGCTAATAATTAACTTTAATGAACATTTGTGCAACTCAGTGCTAGTCGTAGTGTCTGTCTATGCGTTTATCGATCGCTGTGGTGGCTACAGGTGTTCTTTGTTTTGGCGCGGTCATTGACCCCGGAGGGACGTCTGCCGCGCCCTTGTGCTCTATCCACCACTTCAGTTACAAAAGAACTCTACTAAACTGACGACAACGTTACTTAAGTCGTTTAGACTTGAGACTGGTGCTGTTGCATGTCCGGGCATGCGCAAAGATCTTACTTATTAAACTCTGACTATGGCTTAAGTAACCCCTAGTTTAATAACGATAAATTGTACGAACGTTTTAATAATTAATTTACGTTACCAGAGGGCGCGCGTAAAATTACGGTAACGGTCAAAAATTATGACATCGATACTCGCTGCGTGATATTAAAAACGATTATTATATAAATTAGGAAATATAATTGTACTTTTTAAAGAATTTACCTTTTACTCGTAAGGAAGGATTTTAGTAGCGGATGATGTATTTTCTACTGTACTTATCTTCGTACTTACTCGTTTTTATTGTTCTTAAAGTAAATTTATATAATATATCCGTTTCTACTACTTAAAGATTTCTGCCAAACAGAGACTGACGAAAAACTTTAACTAAAGTATGAAAATATGAAAACAAAATGTTGAATAAATAAACCCATGAGTGACTGGCAAGTTTTAACCCGTTACACATCCATTAGGAAGTCTTTTCAAAGCAATATATCTCAATTAACAATGCTAATACATTTTAGACTTTATAAATTGAGGCTTACAGTTCAATTTTGAAGTGATCGTTGAGGTTATGATACGTGGACAGAATCTCGTCGATTAATCTTCCCTCCTGAAAGTTGAGTGTTAGTAAGTAGTACTCTTTGGATCATTGAAAAGGGCTTAACTTAATTTGATACAGGGCAGATTTAAAAACGGGGCAAAAATTCAAATATATTATTATATTTAAACTTTAAGTTTAAGAAATCTCCTAATAATTTAACAAACAACCGCCGCTAGCTTAAGGTCATTATTAAGTTCGTAATTTTAGAATACTGTATAATTTTTCTTACTGGATCAGTTTTCGTCCTCATTATAAGATAAAATCACAATAGCTTTGCAAAACCTTCTAGGATGAGTAGGCAACCTGTTTTGTGAACAGTCAGCAACAATGCCAAATTAAGCGTTGGCAAAGATTTGCACACGCTCTTATTTCCACAACAACAGGGTATTATATCATTCATACACTTCGTTTGCTTGGCTATTTCTATTGCTGAAGTGGTCACCGGCGACTCACATCACACTTAGTGATAAATTTATCTTCTGAATACCCTTCTTGAGCTACGGTGAGGATTTGCGGTTTCTATTACATAGTACCTCTACGCCATATTGGGCATCAAATATTTTGTGTTGTAGTCAGTGCAAAATGGTTTACTAGTGTAAACCACCCCGTATTGCTGTCTCGTCAGCATTGTGTGCTCTTGTAATATCCGGCGTGGGCGAGCCCAAATCGACTGATACCTCCCACAAAGCCATATCTCGCTACATGGTGTTGTAATTGTGAACTTTATACGTAACAAATTAAGGTTGCTTTTTTAAATATCACAATATCGATACGATGTTTAGAAGGTAACCAGGTGAAATGCGTTGCATAATCGTCGCCCTTTGACGGCGCGATTGAAATTGGAGTCGCTATTTTGATTTTATTGCTTGGCTTTCATGTACGCTATTTGGTTTTACGGTAGTACTAAGTACTAACTACTAACGCGAGTGGGACGATAGACGGAGTAAAAAGAGTAAGCGTTGACGAATAAATAAATGGGCATGTGAACAGCGCCATCTCACGGACAGTTTGCGAACGAAGTTGCGGGTTGTTCTAGGTATACAATGGTTCCAGTGGCTGAGGTTTTGCCGAGCCATGCCTGCCGCCTCGCAGCATTCCGATAATTGTGACAGTTTTAGAAGGTAACATTTGTTCAAGGACATTTTTTAGGTATTTAGAAACTAATGGAACCTAAACTAGGCCAGGACTGACTCACTCTACGATTCCGTTGCGCGGTAATTATTATTAAATTTCGCCACCCTAGGGTGGAAAGAAGAGCACGCGTTAAGCGATGCGATATCGAGAGAGACGGTCGTATGCGGGACAGCTCCTTCCGGCCATCCGACGCGAACGGCAGTTTCGTTAGGCAGAGAGGCATCTGTACGTAGACTACGTAGTACTAATTTTTATTCTGTGACTAGGCCTAGGCTTTGTCTGTTTCTGGGGATAGAAAGGTGATGGTTCAGTCAGAACGGAATTTAATTGAAAAACTCATACGATGTTCGACGGGATAATAGAGAAAATTCTGATAGTTGGTAGACTGGTTTACTTCACAGTAACAGTACAGTATTAGTATTCACTAATCTATTTGGAGTGGACCGCTCTGGTCTAACGCTATGAATCCAATGCCCGATTGCCCGTGCGCCTCCCCTCGACCCTCGCTTGCCACCATCGGCGCGATGCGAGTGCAGAGGGGCAGCAGTGACACCACCAGAAGGGAGTCAATCCACAATCATGCTTATTTAAAACCGTTAAGTACTCTCAATTACAATAATCTATTCAGAATTATAGGAGAACAATTATAGTACATTGTGCACCGAGGGTAGTAAGAAGGGGATTACTAACGAGAGTCTATTAGAAGCCCGACGCCGTAGGCGGAGGGCTTTTAATGACTCGAGTTTGTAATCTTCTTACTGCCCGTGATACACACAATGTTTTTCATCACATTTGCGAGGAAAAAAAATAAAACATAAAAATGAAATAAACTAAACGCACCCGCTAAGAGACAACTTCAACTGTCAACTTTTTCAATATAGTCTTCCACAGATAATGCTAAGAACTGCGTTTAGTTTTTAAACTTGACAGGCAATGTCGCCAGATTGTACCGATTTTCAAAATAAAATTTTAAACTAAATTAATTTAATTGCATTAAAATAATCGCAAAAACTACGGAAATAATAGTAAAATATACCATATAAGTTTTATTTTACACTAAAATTGGTTTTGTAGCCAAGTTTTGAAGATGTGAAATAGCCTTGGCTGATTCGAAACCTCCTTAGTCTGAAATGACGTACGACTTTTAAAACTAAACTCATAACTCCCGAGGGAGTTATAGATTTTCATACAGTTTTTCCTCCCGTGGGAGTTATAGATATTTGTAACCCACGGGGGGTAAATCGGCTCGAGTTGGTCTATAAGCGCGCGTGTTATAACACCCTTTACGAGCAAGTGTGATGAAAATATAATATTTATTACTCCTTACACGATAAAGGGTCAAGGATCGAGACACATTTCTACACGATTCCGTTGCGCAGTAATTATTATTAAATTTCGCCACCCTAGGGTGGAAAAAAGAGCACGCGTTAAGCGATGCGATATCGAGAGAGACGGTCGTATTTCTACATTACCTAATTCAGAAATCAGTAAATGTTCATTGTATTATTGTATATGATCCCGATCAGTGCAAGCCTCGAAATATCGGACTGTAGTTTTATTTCCATATTCGTATCATTCACATATTATTATTGGCTCCGGAATGTACATTTGAATCACGGCTCCATATCACAATCTGATGACCATATGCACCGAGTCAAGTGCATTATTTTCTTAACAAAACGAAGGAAGTGATTAATATTACAACACTTATATCACAATGCATCAACCGGCCAGTGAACTTACCGTTTCCGGTTCACTATGACCTGCTTGCACGAAGAGTAGTGTCTTGGTACAAAATACGTGGCGCTTACGTTGATTTGTACAAAACTAGAGAGGCAAAGCAAATAGCGATTGGCAGCAATAAATAAGTTATATTAGAATGTATGTTTCTGGAATTTATCTTCTCGCGGTTTTAAATGCGAGAATTGAAGATAAATTTATTAAAATAATAAATTTACAGGGTACTTAAATTCAAACTATAACTAGGACCTAAAATGCTTTTTTGTTTTTTCCCACTTCAGGTCAGGAAAAGACGTGAAAATTGTGCAGACACCACGGTGTTGGTTTTAAAAAAGCCCCAGAACGCATATTTACGGCCATCTATGGTTCGGGCCTCAAAGACCTGCGATCTGAGAAAAAATATTAGTACCTACTCTATGTCACTTGGTGTGTTACGTTTTACGTTTATACTATTCCCGTTCTAGAGGCGATAGGTGTTTTACGTATTGTGGCAAGCAACACAATCCGCAGCGCATGCCACGGTCGTGTTGCCAGCTACTGTTATGTTTTGAGTGTTATGACAGATGTCGGTCACGTAAACAGCGAACGTGCGCGCGCGGCGCGTTCGTTTGTTTGCAGCCGACGCGTAATGCGCAGGCTTCTGAGAATGAGAACTTGAAGCGAATAAAGATCTAGATAAGGCAAAGTACGAAGGCACTGTCTAAATAAATATTTTGTGTTTGGGTTTAGTAACTCTATTTATTTTATGCCACACCTGGCCATAAAGTGGCTTTTTCCGCAAGAAGCCGCTTTCTGGCCAAGTGTAGACATAAAATGATGTACACAACACGGGAGGTAATAAAGAAAGCCCTCGATCGCATATTTACGTCCCTCGCTTGCAGCTCGGGCCACAAACATCTGCGATCTCAGCCTTTCTTTGTATGTACTAATTTTAAAGCACAAAAAAAGCTTTATGCCACACTGGCCATTATCGCACGCTACGTGTACGAAAAAAGCCGCTTTCTGGCCAAGTGTAGACATAAAATGATGTACACAGCACGGGAGGTGATAAAGAAAGCTCTCGATCGCATATTTACGTCCCTCGTTTGCAGCTCGGGCCGCAAACATCTGCGATCTCGGCCTTTCTTTGTTTTACCACTCAAGTTGTGTAATGTACTATATCGTATACAAGGCGAATTTAATGCGATAAGGCATTCTTTACCAGTTAACTTTAGGGCAAAGCAGATAACTCTAGGTTATTTACATGCTGAAACATGTTATAGCTAAAAATTTCAAGTTAAACTATTTTATTGTAAAACGCCAGCTTTCCCACTACCACCCCAGACTCCGTCATGAGGTCCTCGCTACCAAGTTAAAATTATCGTAAAGTCGTATCTACTGTCGCGGGGCGGGACCTCAATGGGCGTGCAAAGTTTCATGATAATCTGTTTAGTAGAAGAAGTTGAAAGATCTGAGTGAGTGAGTTGTTGAGTGTACTGACTACTGAATTGCACCTATTGGCTACCATCAGAAATGTTCTGAGGACTCTGTATTTGGTACATGTTTGATTTTATTTTAATATCTATATTAATTACTACCAGATTTATACTTGACTGAAATAAAAACTTATTATTCACTCACTACTCAAGTTACTTAAAGCGAGCAAAAGTCGATGATATGAATATGTTGCTAAGTTACACTGTTATAATAGAAATAAAAGATATTAAAAAGAAATTAAAGTACCGTTACTTTTAGGAATAGCCACAATTTCATTACATTTCAAATCGATAAGCCAAATATCGCTTACACACGGAACTTCGTTGGTTATGATCGTAAATAGTGTCGACGAATTGATGGTGGCACCCATTATGAAAGTGTGAGATACGACAATAGCGCGCGACATCGGATCGAACCCCACACACACTACGCCCCCATCTGTTTCCTACGCTACGGTCATTCATTCGCTTAGACAAGAAATACTAATATGGACCTACCTATTTTATTTGTTTTAAAATAGTATTTGTAAATAGTATTAGTAGTAAGTAGTTTTAGTAAATATGATTCTTTAAGTTTAAGTTGCGTTTTTATTCAACTCAAAATTGTTAACATAATTAATCCTTAAATTCACAAATGGCGTTAATAAAACAAGTAAAGCAGCGGCAACTTTTTTTGTCAGAGAGCAATGTTATAGTGCAAAGAAACGGTATTATTTTGTTTTTGGAAAAAGAGATTATTACTTTATCATTTTAAACCGATTATTCTTTTAATTTTAGCAGATGATTAGGGAGCAATTCGTGAGCCAGCTCGCTTTTGTCTTACACTTTATTAGGTCAAAGTACGCCATAACGTTAACAAAATAGTTTTCGTAGAAGGATTGTGTATTATATACTTATTTGTTGGACTTTACTACTGATAGCGAAAAAAACATACGACAATTGCAAAAAAGAGGTAATATGATAAACTATATGTGCCGATTTCGTGTATATAGTTTATTTCAATGTTTTTAATAATTTTGATTTTCATTTAACAATAATCAGATTTGTTTTTATAGTTTATTTCAGGGGTTCCCAAAGTGTGCGCCGCGGCGCCCTGGTGGGCCGTAGAAAATAAAGAGGGGCGCCGTGAGTCCTCTCCTCGATCCTCTATCATTATCTAAAACCACAAATATTCGCGGGTACCTATAAAGCAACAATACCTATTTTGAGCGAACTAGGGTAGGGCGCAATTACGAAGTACTAAACTTGTAAGTGCGCCTCGGGCTGATGAAGATTGGGAACCCTGGTTTATTTAGTTAAGTATGAAAACAATATATTCGGCTTATCCACACCATTCTGACACTAGAATTCAACAGGCGCTACGGAAGACGCCGAAGTTAGCCGAAAGTTTATGTTGTTTTTTGTTCCGTCTCGCTCTTTCACTTACCGAAACCATGGTGGCTGAGCATGGCTTGCAAGCGCGTTGCACTTAGTCGCTCACCATAGAGAGGGCGAACGTGCTTTGGACTCGTCTATAAATATTGTTTATGTTATTACATAGACGTACAAAGTTATTCTTGCGGTATATTTGTGTAAAACTAGTGCTGTTCAATTTATAGGCCGTTGCAGGGCAGTGTTAATTTAATAGTGGAGGAGGGATTTCTGATAACAGTGTCTATTTCAATTGGAATTATGTGAGTAGATTTTAACAAATAATTGCTACTTTGTACCGTTCTAGTGTTATTGATAGTTTTGTTTTGAGCTCTAGTTTGCAGTTGTGTGAAGTTCATTTTATTATCTGTACGAATAGAAAGCTAATTTGTTCTAGAGGATCGCGTGAAAGTTTAGTATCACGGATGTTTTTGTAATAACAAATGATGATCATTAAGGTGTGACCCAAAACAAATCGATGTGATTGTAGAAGACGATGAATCAAATTCTTGTAAATCGGTTATTCATGGTCAAGGGACCATGGGACAGTGATTGGATTTTGGATGCAACTAGTACTAAGATACTAGTAAATCCCCAATCCCAGACGGCTTAAATATTTGAAGGGGGAGGCTTAAAGGTATTTCACGTATTGTATGCTATAGTTATTATCCAAACTAATTATAAATGCTTAAGTAATTTTGTCTGTCTGTTACCTTTTCACGTTTAAACTGGTGGCTTCATTTGGATGAAATTTGGTATAGAGCTAGTTTAAATTAAAACTCTAGACATAGGATAGTGTTTATCCTATGTCTTCTAAAATCATTACTTTAGGCGGTGAAACGGAGGGAGGAAGCAGTAGGTAGTTATTAGTATTATATAACACAAAATAATTTTATGTACTTTAAATATCAAGCGTGTACCTATTATTAATAGTGCGTATAGTGTTGCGCTGTTCCTTGGAATATTTCGCGTTGAGAATATTTTCGTGAATTGTACAGTACAATCCAGTACAATGTGCATCACTACTGATGGTAGTACTGGTGTCCAAATTAAAGGGGACCTGAGACGGATTGTATTCATCATACTACCCTTTCATTTGGACAGTTTTTCAAACATTTTAGTAAAAGAACACCTCTAGGTTTCATTTCTTTACAATTACGTGGAAGCCTCTTGTGGAAAACTCAGCCAAGTCTAAATAAATGTTCGCACCATTTTAGAATTTATGGTCATTGCAATTAGAGGCACAACAGCGTGTCAAACTAAATTGTTTGCCTATTAAGTATGTTTCAGAACGGCCAGCTTTTCTGTTAACTATTTTATAATGAGGCAGAAATATTGCAATTTGCTTTAATGGCCGCTGCAGCGGCATAGCTGTGTCTTAATAAACTGTTAATGGATCATCTGATTATTCATGATCAAGGCATCAAGGGATTTTATTATTGGATTTTGTATGTATCTAGAATTAGTTTACTACTGAATCTCTAATCCTGGACGACTTCAGCGTTAGGTACTTGTTTTACATAACCACCCCCAAACATATTGATTGCTTGCTATAGTTATTGTTAATTATGAACTGTGTTCGGATCTTGGGTGCAATTTGGGATAAGTGTATGACTTCAAACGTTATACAGAAACATATATGTTCCTCGGGATTCTAGGAATGGATGTTTGTGGTGATGTATTTTTTGTTACTTATATGCATCTATAGGGAACGTGCACGAACTATAGGTGCATTTAGTGGCATAATAGCCAGTCTAACAAAACTGTTGGCCTATTATGCTTTAGAACGGTCAGCTTTTCTATTAACTATTTTATAATGAGGCAGAGAAATATCGCTAGTTTGCTTTAATGACCGCTACAGCGGCGTTGGTGTAGCTGTGTCTTAATAAAGAGTTATTAGCATTTTGTTAAAAGTACAGTCTACGGCAAAAATGCTGCTTGTTTTAGTACAGTTCGCAACACGGACGAATAGCTTATATAATTAGGTACATAACATTATTTCGCCGGATCTAATGTTTGACATAGGTATGGCGGACGTTCGCACCAGAGGGTGCCGACCGGTCCGCAAGCTCATTTTGATCGAAGCCGCACCGCAGCCAGTAGCCACCAGTTGTTAGTGTTCCACTGGGCGTCCGGTATGTTAGCGACTGGCTGCGATGCGGCCTTTTTTATACGTTTACATGTTTATTACCAACAACTGGCCGGTTGCCACGCAGCAACGGCAATGTTTGTCATTTGCAAAATATACCCGATATAATTGTTGATACAAATAGTCGCTAAATCGCTTTGAATCGTGAAAAACTTGTTTCCATCATCTCCTTCACAACACACCGCTCGCTAATATTTTAGGTAGTGTAATGATTTCGCTGATTATTTTTCTTAAACTGAAACGGAAAATATTTTAGAAGATTTTTTGAATATGAATAAATTAGAAAAAATATGTTTTTTGTAATAAAACAACTTAAACGGATTAAATCGCGTATCGCGTAATACTTCATTTTTAAGTCCCGACCTTCCGTCACCCTTTTCAGCGTTCGTGGTCGCGGATATTCTGACGTCCTATATCTAAAACTCGGCTAACCTCTATACAACTCTATAGAGGCTAGCTGAGTTTTAGTCATAGGATGGCGTCACAGATTAGAGAATATAAACAGAAATTTCAGTGTCGCGCGTTTCCATACAAAAACAAGAATTCCCACGCTCGTGTCGAAGCCTATTGTTTTTGATAGTTACATCTTACAAATATATGCCAAAAGAGGATGCAATCGGTTGGAAGGGTTTCATATCCCGCAATGCAGCAGGGCATGAAAAATTTGCACCTATATTTACTTAGTGAAATACATTCTGTGGGTATGTAGTTAAAACAAGTTAAAATGTCAGGTCTCAACTACTATCCCACTATCCCACTAATATTATAATCTAGCATTTTCCCGCGGCTTCGCTATCCTATGTTTCAATCCAGGACTTGAGAAATTTCAGCTTGATCCATCCAGTTGTTACCCTGTTATTAGGTAACAAACATCTAAACATCTTCACAAACTTTCACATTTATAATATTAGTGTGATGCGAAAGTATGTGAAGATGTTTGGATGTTTGTTGCTAAATAACGGGGTAACGACTGGATGGATACAGCTAAAATTTGGCATGCAAGTAGACCAAGTCCTGGATTGAAACATAGGATACTTTATATCCCGGTAAATAGTACCCTTGGGACAATAACGAGAACAACGCGAGCGAAGCCGCGGGTAAATGCTAGTCATTAATAAAACAATACCATTTATTAAATAAAAACGCAATAAAAAGAAAAATCACCATACCTTGGTATTTGCGTTTACGTAATTAAATTATACGTTAGTGGGCACAATCAACAACAGCCTAAAATGAGACATTAGCGTCCAATTACCAATACCAGTACGTCTGGCATAACTGGCCGCGACTTCGTATCTCGCGCGACAGAGCATCACCTGTCACTGTCACACTATATTGAGTGGAAAGAGATAAGTAGCATTTGTCGCGCGACAAAGAGTCGCGTGTCACAGTTGTGCTAGAGGTACAGTGTGGGCGCTTAACAAACATAGGTAGTTACAACGGATATAACATTACGTGTAAACAAAATTGACTTGTACCCACTAACGTATAAAGAATGTTCAACGGCCAAGTCACACAACATTAACTATAATAATAAAGAAATCGCAGTAAGGAACCTTAGGCTTGGCACGACTCTGTCTAGATTTCATTACTTTTTAGAGATAAACAAGCAGCTCCATCGAGACTTGGCTAGTTTTTCAGAATGCTTTTGGTGGGATACCGGTTAAAGAAATCCTAGTACTAGTATGTACGTACATGTAAACACTTTATTGTACAGAATAAGACAAGTTTACAGTATAAGTTTACAAAAGAATGGTATATGTACAAAGGCAAACTTATCCCTTGAAGAGATCAGTTCCAGTTAACTAGTACATGTACGCGGGAACTAACGAGGTAAACCAAGGACTTTAAAATTAATAGCCGGACGGAGCATCGCCAACAGAGAACTGAAGTTTTTTTAATAAGCCGGCTGCTTTTACTTACGAGCCGCACGCACACAGGTAGCCGGCTTATTACACATGCTTCAGTTCTTTGTTAGCGAGGCTCCATCCAGGGTTGTCAGGTCGCCAAACCTAATAGCCGGCTAAACTGGCTGGTGCCAGTTTGGCCGGACATTTAGGTAACACACAGCCGGACACAGAAAATTGAGAAAATTTATTGAGGATTTTCAGTCTCAGTACTACAAAAAAAAAAATGTATATAAAAATCAAGCTTTTCTGCCTAACAAAAGCCGGACAAACACCGTTTATTTTGGCCGGACACGCAATCAAAAAGCCTAACTATGTCCAGCTTTATCCGGACACCTGGCAACGCTATCCGTCCGGGTATTTATTTTAAGGTCCTTGAGGTAAACAAAATGATACAAGCTTACTCAGACATTAGCTCGATATTTCACGAAGGCAGTTCGGCGCGCAGCCAATTCGCGTTGCATCTGGCAGCCGATCCGATCGCATCTCGTTAAAACTTCCATGCTGAGAGGCTTTTAACTTTTGTCGAGATTTGTTCAATCTTTGGAAGATTTACTTACAGATTTGCTCAGAGTACTCGAGGTATGTTTTAATGTCGATTTTTAATGTCCGTTTGATTTGAATTGAGGCATTTTGTAAGTAATTGTTACCGAAATTAGTATATTGTTTTTATTTTAATTACTTACACGTAGATATAAAAGACTTCACATTAAATTAAATATAAATTTTGTTATTTTTAGCCAACTACTGCAAGACTCATTTTTAGGTACGTATTGTCATAATTTCATAAACTCATTGTTTTCAAGGAATGTTCCTATATTTCGTCATGTTTCGGACGTGTATAGGTAGTTACATAAAGCGTTTTTATTCAATAGGACTCTCGGGTTTCATATTAAACTTTTAATAGAAGAATATTCATAATAAGTAATATTTTTATAAGAGTATTATTAATTCAATTGCAGAAGTTTTCGCATAAAAATACACATCGTCTTCTAGACAGGATTAGGCAAATGTTGTGATGCTTAACTAAATACTAATTAATAATGAACTCAAGCATTAAGAGGTTAGGCATGACATGCTACTCTGGGTATATCGCACAAGATCCATCTCGTAACATGTCGTGCTTGTGTACGTGCCCTTATCTTTAGTGATCAGACAAAAGGGTAGTTCTCTGCGACTAAACAGTCGCACCAATCACATCATTACCATCGCCACATTATAGATGAGCTCCCTATAAACTATGGAGTCGTTTTTGGTTATCTTGTAGAAGTCGCGTGCCTCTGCTATTTTTATCATAATGATCCTGATTGCTTTTATAAAACCGCCAATAATAGTGGCGATGGTAATGAAAAAAAATCGCGGTATAAAATCGCAGAGAACTACCCAAAAACCCCAGAGATGAGACCCCCCGTATCGAGCTGCGTATCAACAGCGTGTATCGAGAGTTAAGAGTGCGTTAAAAAACTGATACCGCCCAGTATAATGGATGAAATATATCTATGTGTATATTTTTTAAAGTAGATTGTTTCTATAAAGTCATCACGCGAAAAAAGTATTACAGAAACATTACATTCGAACAATCGAATATTATACGATCCAACACAAACTGAAGATGTCTCGTGCGTGCACGCGATAAAGTTACCTTAATGAAGATTAGTATCGTCATTAGCGACCATTCCTTAAATATAATGAATGACGAATGATAGAAGTTCTCATCCGAATAATTAGGCTCAAAATAATGTCAACTATTCCCGTCCTGAAAGTTACGGTATATCCAAAGTGTCATAAATCAGTGATATTTACTGCCATCTTAAAAATAGGTTACCGTTAAGTACATTAGTGGCACGAATTCCATTGTTGTGTGGTAATGGTGTTCACAAATCCATTTTGATGGATCTACTCAGGAGTATAGGAAGTGGGAGTAGCTAATTGTGGAAGGGTGTAAACTGTAACAATTTAACGCTCCAAGTCTCTCAATCTTCTTTACAGCGAAAGTTTTAAAACAATAACTCAAATATTACAAAAAACCTAGATACAACAGGTTTTCATAAGATCATGATGTCATGAAATAAAAACCTCTTGCTTGGTAAAGTAAGTAATGCCTTTTGTAACTTAAAACGAAACGGTTTTCAGGCGTAACTGGAACACCTTGTATGGATTTTATAAGCAAAGTTTTATTAATAGTTAGTTCATCCCACCCATCGTATCATAATTCTATGAAAATGAATGTCAATGGCGATAAACGATAACCTGGTCGCAACTTATAATTTTAAGAAACTTTAAAGAAAAACCCAGGAACCGTAGTCCAAAGTTGATTGGAATTGTATTGTGGCAACCATTTTGAAAACTTCGATAAAGCGAAGTAGAACATATAAGTACCTATTGACAGACAGAGAGTCACCACAATAATCTCAATTCTACCATGTTTCAACTAAATAATATCTAGAAAGAAAAGCAATAGATCCCTGTCACTGTCATTTTAATGGCTCTATGAAGAAACATTATGCCACATATCGAGATGAAAAAGAAAACAAACAGTTCTCACTCCAACAAGTGTTATTATACTTACTCGTAACACCCTTTAGCAGAAGTTACGAGAACAACAACATAATCCCATTGCTAACGAAAAGTTAGCACTCTGGTTTCGCTATTTTGCACCTTGTTATTCTAAACGAGCGTAAGTATATGTGCATATAGCAGGAACATGCGACTTTTCAGCTCACTGAAGCAGAGTTTAACTACTCTTTACCCTGTTATTTTTTCAACAACGTATGTGATTACGAATTTAGAAGAGACTTGGGTCCTTTCAATTCTGTGCACGCGATTGCATAAGCTTGGCGCTAAACGGCTTTTTTGTTCCCATCGCGGTAAGGACCGTGAAGAGCAACAGTCCGGTACTGAAAGCGCTCATCTCGCTTGAATAACGGCCCAACCCTAGCTATAGGGTTGCCAGTAGTGCGGTCACTTTAATATCCTTAACAGTAAAACATACGTGAATAAAATAGAACATTACATACCCCCTTTTTTATGTGATTGCTTTTCGAACAATTTTGAACTTCCTTTATGCAAGGAACCCTACTAAAACGCGTTCGTAGCTATATATATATAGCGCTAGCGCTAGCGTAGCTGTATATTTATTAGATATAAAGAAAAAGATCTTAGTTCATCAACAAGTAAGCATGACATCATACCCTATTAACCGACCCCTCCACGAAATTCCACAACGTTCCGGTCTCCCTACGACCTGGCAACCCTACGCGCTATTTGCAGAACAATGCAGGCTTGCTGCGCACGCCGGGAAAGCGCGGGAGGGAAAACGTGCGCGAACCGAACCGCTCAGTCTAGGCCCGCGAGCGCGACAGGCCGCGCGAACTCCGCGACGCAAGCGCCCTGGCGCACGCCGCGCGCCGCGGGAAACGCGGCGTAACCTTCCTCGAATCGACCGAGGACGGCAACACTGCCGCCGAAACTGAAATTCAGTGTCAAAAGGTTGGTGACCCCGTACGCTAAAGTGCACCCAAAAACAACCCCCGTAACGCGAAATTCGCTCGCCAGCCCCGTCGACATCTGTTTTTACGGCGTGCGCTCGTAATTTCCTCGTGCCCTGGTACTGTCAAACGTAAAATTGTTTGTTAATTCCCATCGGTGTGTATGTCTCTGTTATGTCGATCGGTTTACAGGTATCGACGCTCGGTGAATCGGAATAGTTTTGTTACTTGAAATGTTTTCTGTTAAAACGTACACTATGTAACTTGGCGGTTTATTTTCTGATAACTATAGTTAACCTCTATTTAGACACACTACTAGGACGTCAAAATTAACGAACTAGTATATGAAAACATTAAAACATATTTAGATATCTTCTTCATTTTTACTCTGAAAAAACGCCTAGTCGTTGAACGGACAGTTTAACCGTTCTAATTCTAAATCTAAACTTTCCAGACAGTGTTCCGTTCAAAACAAGAATAAGAAACCAGGAAATCACCCCACAAATTGCCTCGCATCTCGGTCTACCGCTCATAAAGAGAAAATTGTGACCCACATTCGAGTCTAAACTGAATTTACACCGCGAAATGTGTTCGCTAGACCAACAAACCTATGCCAAGATCCCATGTCACGCTTAGAAATATCAGCGATACTAGGAAGCATTGATGAGATCATCAAATGACACTGACATAAGATAAATAGTATTTTTAAACGCGCAATCATTACTTACGATAATCCTAATTATTGGAATGCGTTTAATCTATTGAAGCGTGTGGCACGTCGTTTGTCAAAGTATGGAAATTTCCGACCGTAACTAGTATTTTCATTATTTTAATTACGTGGAAGCATTTTACAGATTTACAATGTTTGACCACTGTAAAATTAAACAAAGAGAATTATCTTGAAATGTTCCTAAGTGCAGATGCGATAACCATTGTTTTTTTTATATAAAATGTGTCAGATTTTTAAGCCCTGTTTCACCAAGAGAGTGTTTGAGATTTTGCAAGGCGAGGCGATGGATAATAGGCAGCCTAGTATTTCTACATGTTAATGTTAAATTTAGTTACCAACTATTACTGTACCTATGTAGTTCCACGGTGTATTAGTCTTAAGACTTAATGCTGTGTAACATAAACAAATAATACGATAAATAAATAATAATAATAAAATATGTATTATTGCTGGTGATTGTACATCCTATTTTCGAAGCATTGTTAAGCCGTTTTTTGTAAGCTGGTGAGTGTGTAAACTTGCTTATGTAAACTTTTATACCTATACCTATCTGATAGACCTCAATCAATTTATTGATTAGATAGTTAATTTATACAAGGATCTGCGCTCCTTATGGAATCATCCGGTAATATTATTATGGTGGGTTACTTTCATATTCAATACTTGCTAGTAGTAAAATTCCCTTTACCCAAGTTTAAAAAGCGCGAGTCTTTATAGTATATCCTATAAAGAAATTCAGAAATGGGTAAAACTTTAGAACATTCACCATTTTAGTTTTTTTTTATAATCCTCAGCTATTTCACTGACCACCTCCTGACTTAATCATCAGAAATTCATCACCAAGTTGAAAATATCATGATGTTGTATCGTCACTGAAACCCAATGTAGAGGTATAGTTTCGAATCGGTTTTGTAGAAGTAGTTGAAAAATTTGTCGCAAGATATGTTTTATTTATTAGTAATAAAACAAACAAAAATAAATAATTATACCATAAACTAAAACTAGATTTAAACTAAAATAAACCTATTCCTAAAAAAAACCAATTCCTAAAATTAAAAGAGATTCGAAATAAACAAACAAATACACCAATACATGAAGTCAAACTAAAGAAAACGTTTTAAAAATCTTCAAACCTTTCCATTATTTTTACGTAAGTTACCCCAGCCAAGGGTGTTTTCCATCAACGATGTGTCATGTTATTTCACCAAGTCGAAACCCGACTGCAATTAACCTACTTAATTCGTTCAGGAAAATTTAATTGCCTTACCTTTTCCAATCTGTACGTTTTCATACGCGTGGCTTGTTTTACGAAAACGGTTCAGCAAGTTGTTTAACAGTTCACGCGAGACCAATACGTATTCCTACACATAGAGCGAGAGGTGTAATTAAAATTGGGCCCAATTATCCGCGAAATTTCAATTTTGATGTTATATTCTTGTGAATGTTTTAGTTTTAAAGCTATATAATAGGTGTCAGTGGCCTGGTGTAGAAGATATATTCGGGCAAGCCGATGCAGATTTGTACATTTTCCATAAGAATAAGGTGTTCAAATGCCTGATATTAGGCAAGCCGGTAGGAATCCAGTTCTTGGGACGCCACGCTACTGATAGGTGTGTTTATTCATTCACTCTAATTATACGAGTTATCCCATACCTTTAGCACATTTTGCAAGTATTTATAAGATGGGAACGTCTCAATAAGCTAAAAATAAAGACTAAAATAAATCGAACCATGATTAATAAATACCTAAGTATACCAGATAAATTGACCACAGGCGGATTTCGACGTCTTTCTGTGTCAATAATGTCGTAATTTGTGCTGTTATCTATTTATTAAACAACACTATTTTACTCCACGACAATAACACTGCAGGGATTCTGTTTTTAGGCACATGTCCCGTCGAAAAATACTTCAAGTTGTGTTATATTTTGCAAGCACAAAACAGAAAGCCGAAAGAAATACCTAAAGCGGGAGCGACAAAGGGGGATTTGTCACTTTAAAGTACCTATCTCTTCCACTTTATTGGTTACCTGAATCCGAACACGACAGCGATATATCGTCTGGACCTGTGTGCGGCATGTCTTAGATATCACTGTATCTATCTATTCAGCCAAGGTATTCGCCCACTGGGTAAGAGTGACGTAATAAAGAAGAAGACTATACCTATTGCCTTCCACAGTGCCTACTGGTACTACACCACAAATACTACATTACCACCTCATTTACTTCTTAAATAAATGTTATTTGTATCTTTTTGTACTAAGCTCGAGAGCACTGATACGGAACTATATACGAAAGTACCCGCTTGTATTAAGCTCATATTGGCTACAAAATATAGAATACTAGCTGTGCTCCGCGGTGTTACCCGCGGTTTAAACGTAGCCTATGTGTTAATCCAGGGTGTCAGCTAACTCCATACCAAATTTTATTAAAATCTTTCTAGTCGTTTAGATGTGAAGAAGTAATTCACAAACTTTCCCCTTAATAATAATTTGGGCGTGGCGCCCAAAGAACTCGATTCCTACCGGCTTGCCTAATATAAGACATTTGAGCACCTTATTCTAGAGCTCTTAAGAAAAATGTACGCCAAAGCTGCATCGGCTTGCCCAAGGATATCTTTTATGCCACGCCACTGGTGTGATGTGATAGTGTGATTCAGTTTAAGAAAAATCTAAAGCTTTACGAATTGTATTCTCATATATATCTAGCGCGTGTCTAAGAACCATGTAATATAAGCTCACGTGAATTAGGGAGGCTTAAACAGGCGGCGAAAATCCTTTGGGGTCTAGCAACTGCTCAGATATTACCGACCAACACACGTTACCTAATCCCGCCCACAACTATGGCCTGCTTACGTCTGGGCTTTTCATTTCACGAATGTTGACGGAAAATAATATTATAAGTTTAAATATTGTTGGTTAGATAATATGAGTAATACAACTAAGAATTTCTTAACGGCTTAAAACAGCATAATATTTTGTTAAGAATTCGAGATTCTGCTAATGGTCCCATAGTTACGACTTAATTATACCTACTAAGAATAGGTTAGTCTAAGAATTGCTCGCTCATATCCGAGAAACTATCTTTGTGTATCTTCCGGCCCAAGCGTGCCGAAGTAGTCATTAAACCAAACCAGCTGTGCCAGCAAACAAATTTAAATATGGAATGTTAGTCATAAATTTATCCTGCAATCCTGTGAAATAAATGAATATAAAACCCTGCAAAAGCTAGATTTCATTCAGCAGAAACAATAACACTAGCGTCTAGCGTCGTTTTAAAATAGCAAAAACAAAAGCGAAGCGGTAAAAAGGTTTCAGCAAAATTTAATACGATTACCTCGACTACAGCTAGTTGATGTAGTAATACAAAAAAGAGCTTTATAACGGTTGGATAAGGGTTGCTTTGTGTTGGCATTGACGTTTCAATAAGCAACAGGCAGGCAGGTGAAATAATGAAAAGTTTCTGAATACCGAGCTCTCATCAGCGTACATCGCGGTTCATATACTGTACTTTTGAACTGTATGGTGCGGTAATAACGGCAGTTGAAAAAACCTTTTTATTTTTATCATTACGATGTTAATTTTATCTAAGCTCAATCCTTTGAAGCGGGGTACACAGCGCGCGGTAAAGCTATGTTCCACCAGGATAGCATCACCTTCAAGCGTTATTTTTATCGTTTAGGGCGCGGTGGTAGCCAGTGGCTATGCCGCTTTTTAGAACAAGGTTGTAAACTTTTAACTATGGACTAATCATAGACTCCTTTGACATGTAACTTAGCATTATCAAATAATCAATGTACCTCCACTCCTATAGTTACATAACAAAATCTAATTTAATGTTATTGTTAAAATTAAGCAACAATGTTATTAACATATGTTATTCAAGTACATAATCCACATCTAAAAGCTGCACGCTACACTTTATGGTAAAGAATAATAACTAGTAATACGCCCCGGGTAGAACCTTGCGGCTTCTTCATCAGCAGATTTTTTAAATTCGAATATTCAAGTTCATCAAACAAAGAAACTTATAAAGACTCAAGAATATAGTAAATGCACCCTTGTCTACTTACAAACTTGGATCAACACAACAACAACAAAAATCCAATAATTTACTATAATCAAAAATAAAAGTCTACTACACAAACTTACCGATTCCAAGCTAATGTTGGTTGCGTTCATAGTGGAAAAGTAAACCTTACAGTCGTGTTAGGTATACCTTGTACAAACAGTTCGATCAAATTCAAATTACATTACAGTTGCCCGAATGCTAGACGGTGCCAAAAGGGCAGCTGCCGTATACTGTTACTACTTTGCTAGTAGGTTTATTACAGTTTTATTGTCGCGGTTTATACTGGAATATCCGAGTGACTAAATCGCCACTTTCGTGGGCTTATTTATACCCAACGGCCTCAATGTGAAATGCGTTGATATTACAAGTCAGGTTCAAAAGACGCTGTGTAATTTTCTGTATGTAAGAAGAAATAACCAGACTGACTCATTAGCTGAAAATTTGCATAGAGGTTACTTTTTATGATGTTAAGGAATGAAGACGGAAGTTTGAATCCCATCAAAAACATTACATGTAAAAAGATGCAAGTCTCGCAACGCATTTCTCCTACAACAAAAAAGTTTTGAGATGTAAAGTTAAACCAAGTCAGTACCGGGGGGGTATCAACAGAACTCGATTTCCACCGACTTGCCTATTATTAGATCTATAAAATGTGTTCCTCCACGGTTAAATAATAGGCAAGTCGGTGGAAATCGACTTCTGTTGATACCCCCCCGGTACTCTTGTATCTCATCTCATCATCTTGGTATCTCAAAACTTTTTTGTTGTAGGAGAACTGCGTTGCGAGACTTGCATCTTTTTACATGTAATGTTTTTGATGGGATCTCATTTCTTTTTGTAAGCGGTCTTCCTTTATTTATTACATTCAAATCCATTCATTTCAATTTGAACTGCAGCACTAATTTTGTAATCGCATGTATTTGTATAGGATTACAAACTTATGTGTGCAGTTGTAACTGAAATTACAACATATTTAGGTTTTTAAGGACTTGATAGGCTAAAAACTAACTATGTTTAAAATTTGGAGCTTGCAGGTTTGCTAGCAGTACCTTAGAATTATGATGATCATCAGTCAGTCAGTCAGTGACAAAACTAAGGAACTTTGACATGCAATAGTTCTTAAACTACACGTTCAAATTGAATGCTATTGAGAATATATATAAGTCTTATTGAGCCCTATATATCCCTGAAATTTCAGGGTTCTAGCTTTAGCCAGTACAAAATTACGGGAGGCTGAAAATCGCCTGAATGGCTTCGACAAAAGGATGGTACGGCCGTGCCTTTGTTTTGCTCGACCCCAGATATCTCATGAGAGCAAAGGTCCGATAAAAACCTATACCTAGCCTCTATAACAGCGTATCATAATTATGGCAGGTACACATTTAAAAGTATTGCATAAGTTCTAATATGTAAGTAGGTGAGATGCATACTTACTCGTACGTCAACTATGTTTGTGAGTTTGTCAAAATCTCATTTAGGTATATCAATACCGGTATGCGGTATATTATGAAAATATACCGAAATTAAATAAATATTCTAGCCCAACAGGAAACATCCGTACTGAATCAACAAACCAAGCCCATATTTTCAATTTCCTAATTACCCGAACCGACTATTACGCAAACATCTGAAGGGAGATGTTCAATGTCTCTTTCATCATGAATCTAAAACAAACCCAGTTTTGTTTCCGTTCTCGTTCCTATTTGCGGAAACCGATGTAGGACTAACTAGGAAGAAAAGTTTTGTAGCACATGCATGTAAAGCAAATGGGTATAATCTGAACCTCGATCAAATGAGGATCAGAATCGCACACGAATAGTTAGAATACAGGGATATCAAAGTTTCAGGTAACATTTTACGACTCAAAAAATACGGCGACAGGGACGGACGGACACCGGAGGCTTAGTAAAAGGCTTCGTTCTCTCTCTGGATACGGAATCCTAAGTTACCCAAATCTTAGTCATTTTACATAAAACCGCGTACCACCGTAGGTACCTACTGGAAAAAATCGGCTGACATAAAATATAATAATAATATTGGTTAAGGTGGAAACCCATGCAAGTGTCATAAATCAAATCAATCGGTATAAGAAGCACTCGCCAATTTGGCTTATAGAATAATCTTTTAAACAATAAAATATAAGTACCTAAAACTAACAGTAAAATGCATTATACGAGGGATCGGTATTCATTTTCCATTATGCTTGACTTATACGGGAAACTAACAGAGACATTACGTGACTCGAATCAATAATAACCTGCAGAAGCAAAAGGAAAATGTACAAATAAGTAAAACAATGGAACATCGCAACAAATCAGCCATCTGCGTTGCAGGGGAGTGGAAAAGTGATAAAAATTTGCATATTGTACAGTAGCGCTTGCATTCTACAAATGAGAGAGCATTAGTTGTAATAGAACTTTTACCTTTCACACAAATACACATTTAAAAGCCATGCCATTGTGCTTAATTACTAGAGACAAAGAGACGCGTTAGGAAAACAATCCTCTTGTTTGTTAGAATCGCTTTTGTAATGTTAATGGAGTTAGAAATTTCTAAAATTAGTTGTTACTTGTTTATCGGTATTTGTTTATACCTACTGGTATTTTCGGTTCAGAAAATTGGACACGAGCGCTGAACATTTTAAACGCGGTTCCTCATTTTCTCTGATTGATTGTAAAACAATACGCATGCGGGAAATCGCATCTTATTTAAAAAAAGGATAAATAGTTACTCGTAATTGAATCTATTCTATCAGATGCTGATACATTATGATCTACTAATATTTGTTAAAACGAAATGATTTTTGAATAAAAAATATTTATATTCTTTTTTTTTTCAAGAGTATTTTAGCAACGTTCGTTCAAAGACTTTCTCATTCTTATTTTGAATTGTGTGGCATTGCATGATATAAAAAAGTTAAACTGTGAGTAAGCAGGTGCACGTCTGTTAGTATAACGAAGATATTTTTATGCCACACCTAGCCATAAAGTGGCTTTTACCGCACGCTGCGCGTACGGAAAAAGCCGCTTTCTGGCCAAGTGTAGACATAAAATAATGACACAACACGGCGGGTAATAAAGAAAGCCCTCGATCGCATATTTACGTCCCTCGCTTGCAGCTCGGGCCGCAAACATCTGCGATCTCGAGCTTTCTTTGTATTACGACCCTAGTTGTGAAATGTACTATAATTTATACTTACACCTGTCGATGATGGCCGATAAGCATCATTCCCCAGATATATTTACAGCGATACGATTAAGCCACGATAATGTTTACAATGGCCGCTTTATGGCTTGCGGTTACTACATGTGATGTGACCTATATTCGAAAATAACCTGTTAATGGGTTATTGGGAGGGACTTGTAATGCTGTTAGGAAACTATGGTTTTAGGGTAATCTTAAAACATTGAATCTACGACACTAGTAAATTCACGAGAAAATATAAAAATAGGTACTGAAATTACTTCAAGTACTATGTGCTTATAAAAATTGCCATATATATGCCATATTTGAGCAGTTCATTCAATTCCTCATGGATGGAACTAGATTTTGAATAAATGGCCAGTCCCATGGGAATGGGGCTAATAATGTTGGAAGCATTTGCAATTTAAAAAACAAATGGGTTCATAAACGCCGGGAGTGCTAAGGTAACAAACATTAAAAAAAAACAACTGCCTAGAGAACCTCCTCTCTTGTTGTGAAATCGGTACGGTGCCATAGGCGGAGCTACTTGAGAGGGTATTTGCTTGCTTTTTTGTATTTTATTTTAGGTAGTTTAGTTTTTAGGTCTATTTAGTTTTAGGTATTTTCAATATTATCCCCTTTTATCGTGTTATTTATATATTAGTGAAGGAAATCGGTTAAAAAGCCATAAACGCTAACATAAATTATATGTTACAGTGAGACAAGCGTCAATTTTCTTACTTTCTTTCCGCATAGCTCCCAAAGCGCATCGTTTCGACACATAGTATAGGTAATTTCACGAGAGTTGAGGCCACGCACACAACAACACTGTCATGTTGACAGCGGGATTTTGAAATTACTGTTCTTTTTTCGTACCGATAGCAGGTTCAACAGTGAATTGCAAGATTGACCAAAAAGTTTGTATATACTATAGCCTTGTGTTTATTTACTCACTCATTAATTTCATTCATTCACTTTTTTTGCAACGAGTACTTTATGTAGTTGTGTGTGTAATCATTCACCTCAACTCTCGTGAAATGACCTATACCATTTGTATAAAACGATATGTTTACACAAAATTAGGATGATTCTAAAGACACATGGGGGTCATACTTTTTGGAATTATTGAATTTTGTGACATTATAAATTTTACTAGAGAACAATCTATTTATGTTATTTTAATAAATAAAAGTATAAATCTATTTGTATAATTGTGCAGGTACTGGCAATGTTTCCTATGTCCAGCAGTGGATGTGGGATGAAAAGGTGACGATGATAATAACCCGTAGACCTTTTGTTAGAGCTCAATACATTGTCACCTTTTTATAATAAAAAAAGAGAAACTAGTACCTATAGCAACACTTTATCTTATATTTCATCAGTAAATTGATTCGCAAGAAAGCAAATGTCTGTAAATAAGTATTTTTTCGCGGGGGCCATGCGTTAGTTATTAATAAATAAATCACTTCCTTACGTTTTTCTCTGATTTCGGGGAGCGAAGATTTCCAATATTTTCGCAGAGGTCAAAGCAATCTTGGCCGCCTTTTTTACGAGGATATCAATTATTTTCAGCTGTTTATTTTGGCTCGACGGTTTTTGGAACGAAAAATCAATATCAGTACCTAATTTATTTATTAAGTCCTTTAGATGTTGGCAATAATTAGGTTCGTAATACGATTCTATTTCGATAAAAATCAAAGATATTTCTTACAATTGTGTCCCATTTTCTGAATAATGTAGCTTTGTGTTTTCGTTTGGTATTCCTCAGCAACCAATAGGTAAGGGTATGGTTGTGTCAGAGGTTGGTAGTCACAGCGGCTGGGTGGATTTTAGAGTGTTTCAACCGCCGTCATCACCAATCCCGAAATAATTATGACATTTATTTTTAAAAATGACATAACATTTGATGAAAACATGAAAAAAGTAGGTACTCTTTTGGATTTTATCAATATGCAATACATTCTTAAAGTGAATCGTCGAAATTTCGGGATTGGTGATGGTGGCGGTTGAAACGCTGTGAAATCCACCCGGCTATAAAGATCACTAAATGAAGGAATAAATGGATCGATCGGTGAAGTACGGAAGGGTTCATACGTCTTGCAATTTTTTAACACCAATCGATGCACTTATTCCTTGGTTTAGTATTCTTTACAACCGCTGTGACATTATTTTTATGTCATAGGGGGCAAACGAGCAGACGGATCGCCTTATGGTAAGCCATTACCGCCGCCCATAGACAACTATACCCGGTCTCCCCGTTTTTTTTATTCAATATAAGTACCAATTTCATGTTCCTAAACTATTGAAACTATGGGTACCTACGAGCTTATTAGCATGTTTTATTAAAAAAAAACTCTCCCTCTGTTAAAATTATTGAAATCTGGTTTTATTGCCACTACCAGTAAAAATAGTTCTAGCGAACCATTACAACACAATTTCCTAGCTAAATTTGTCTGAACCAAATCCCATTTACATTTCTACCAAAGTGCATATTCACAGATTCTATGCCCTTCGGCGACTACCAATAGTTACGAATTATAATCGCACTTAATATTCCTACCTTAGCATTACGTAACAATCCATGAACGGCTAGAAGTTAACGACCTTACCGTATCCATAGCAGGATCCGTATCTAGATTCTAGATCGGCGCGTGCCCGTGAATATATCAAAATAGCCTGCTTATTTTCATAATATCGTATTTGACTAAATTGTATTAATTGTAAACGCAACCTTGATTCACGTAGCATAGAGTTCATATTTCAAATATACGTCACACAGAGTTACGAGGATGAAAGTGATCAGTCGAAATGGGCAACTCCACACAACTACACACTTGTGGAGCTGTCAAGAGACACAACAAAGGGCGTCTCAAGGGTCCCCGTTTCAGACGAGATTCGGTCCGAAAGGGCTTTCAGTTTCCTTTGACGTACGTTTTGATTGTTGTTTGAGAAACGGTCTCGGTTGCAAGTTTTGGCAAAGAAAGGTTTGCAATTAGGCTCTTTTGCAAGTATAATATACCTTTTCATCACACTTGCTCGAAAATGGTGTCATTACACGTAGGTTTTGCGGGCCGTAAATGACCTATTACGCCCTAGGGCGTAATGGTTTTCTTTTTAAATTTGAAACGCTGGTTCTGTTTTACTCTTATTTGTCATGATCAAAGGAAACGCCAACTTACTTTTTTAACTTTTATTACTGAAATATTTATTTAAAGAGAACTGTTATTGCAAATACATGTAAACACATATTTCTGTAACATTAATTAAATGTTTAAATAGTGTATTTCAGGATTTTGCAAATATAAAATCAACCATTTGAAGTCTTTACCGCTATGGTTTCCGAACGTGACTTGTCGTCTTGATATATGTCACTAATGTCACTGTCAGTTTTACAATTTTATTTAGGTTAAGTAAGGTTATTTTAATCAGATTTCCTCACAAGTGTGATGAAAAACATTGTGTGGGCCACGGGCGGTAAAGGAATTACAAACTCGTGTTGTTAAAGCCCTCGGCTTCGCCTCGGCCTTGTAACAAACACTCGTTTGTAATTCCTTACTTACCGCCCTTGATACACAATGTACTAATGTGATAGGTAATAATGGAGATAGTAGCAGAATTATTTATAAAGTTTTAAATAGAGTTTTGTTCTCGACTTGTCTAATGTATGTATGTATGTTGAGATCTTCTCATTACAGGTTATCTAAAACTACATACAATAACACGTTTTAGTACGTATAGGAACCACCATCTTTTGCCAGTTCAGTAAATCTATTTACATAAATTGCTATTTATTTCATGTATGACGGCAAGTAAAAGTCCGGTATATTATGAGTATCACTAATAAATACTTACGGGAACATAAATATTTATTTAAGTAGGTATTTTTATGCTGGGAACTTACAAGTTTTTATATTGTACGTTAAACGTCATCGAAATGAAAACAGTAATTATACGTGTTTAAAGAAAATGAATAATTAAATTAAAGATGATTAAACATAACGGAGTTAACGCCTAATGGAAGCGAGGTAATCAAACCTTATACAATTAGTGGAAAAGATGGCGTTGCTGAAGCGTAATTTATCTGGTTTTTTAGTCGGCTTCATACCATGTGTGTGAAAATGTCAGTCGTATACTGTCTGCAAGTAATTAAACCATAGCAACAGTTAGTAATTATGTGAGAACTTGGGAAGTGAAAGAAATAAAATTATGAAAATATTGGATTTTGCGCACAACGTCCACCGCGTAGACTCGTTAATCGCTTTAAGGGTCGTTTGCTATTGTATTTCCTTAGGCGTAGTATTATATATCGCTCCATTATATATCCAAACTCCCATATAAACTTCCATTTTACACTCCTCTAGAATAAAAAGTGTATGATGCCCATTCCCGAATCTCAAACTATCTGTACTAACAAATATATTTTAGTGATTTCTTCCAGATTACTAAAAATGTTGATACCAATTGTTATACATTTTATCATCAAAACAATATTCCTACTCGTAGATTTTGAACAGTGTTATGCATTAACCTAACTTTTATGAGTACTTTTATTAATTAAACTTAGGAAGATATTCTCTTTAAAAGAGTTTTCTTGGTGCCTGGTAAAATAATAAATCAATAAGTAAGAAAGCTAGTTATGATTACTGAAAAAAAACAATGGAAAGCATTAAAACATGTGCATGTAATTGATGTCACGTTGTAAAGTAAATTAGGTTAACAGAAAGCGCGATCGTAAACGTCGACTTATAAAATGATCTACGTTATTGGTTTTCTTTACGCTTTATAGTTTATGATGTCATAACTCGAAACACTTTTTTAAAGTAAGAACTTAAAGTTATAATCCGGTTTGATATTCAAAATGTTTGTTTTGAGTGATTGTCCTCAAAAAATACAGATTAAACAAAATAAATCTCTAAAGTTAGTATGTAGGTACAGTCGTTAACTATCGAATATCAAATTGTCGAATGGCGAATTTGTATCTTTACAGTTGCCTGGTTCTTGTCTGAACTGTTTATGAATAATTAGTCAATCTTATTGGGTTATGAGTGTTCAAAAACATGTCTAGGAATGCATTTTGATGTTTGATAATAATAAAGTGCCTTGAGAATGAGATTGTGTCCAATAGAATAAGTAATAGTACTACGTACAGTAGTCTCTGTCTCTAACAAAATTGTAGTTCGGGTCCGACCACTGGACGGCACGCAACGGAACAGACCGTCTCTCGCTATCGCATAACGCGTGCTAACGCAAGCTCTTTTTGGTCGTTTGCTAAGGCCCGCTCGCGGTGGTCTCATGGCCGTGCAGTGAAATCGAGGAGTGAGCCACTGCTGACTGTACTAAAAAAGGCGACATCTAGTAAGCTGTACATTGGGGTGAATCAACTTTTCCTTGTCAACAAAATTTCACCTTCTCCGACTAAAATGGAAAGGAAATATTTATTGCGATATTTTTTGAATAAAATGTATGCTCATTTAAAAAACAGATAATAAAGCTACGTAATGCAAATATTTTTTATTATAATTTGTTTATTATAACTTGTTTATAAGCAGTGACCCAGCGGACATAGTCCCCCACTTTTGTATGAAAATAAGGGTTCGTCCGCTGGGTCACCCTATTTATTAATTAAAAACGAGTTTAATTTTTTTTTACCTAATCTATCTCTAGATGTAAGATCTTGTTTCATTGAAATCATGTTAAAACATGCAAAAGGTGAACAAATAAGGAAAAAGGGCAATCATAAAGCAAAAAAAAAAATCTCATTGTTTACAAATTACGTAACAATGAAATAGTTTCCTGGCGATACTTACAATATCAACTTTTCTGTACTTACAATATTACGTGTAAACCAATTAATCATACGAAGTGATATTATAAATTAACATCCACTCATTAGTCATGTCATGTCATTACGCTTGTTACTCGTAGGTTTGGTGTCAACTAAGTGCGCTGACCTATTAGCCTCATTGCTGAAATCGATTGCAGTCCCTGCTTTGCGTGGACAATGGGTATTCTACGTGCACTTATGTGCTTTACAATTACAAGTACGTCCAACAAAGCCCTCTTGAATAATTTCAAAAATATACAAATATAATTATCTTATCTTATCTATGGCAATTATTTACGAACCTACTATAAGGGGCGGCGCGGCGAAAACTACCTATCCGGGATAGGCTTTTTATTTCATTATAATGCAAAAATGACTGGTCATGTGTTTGTAGTCGAACGACAAGTGAAGACGCAGTCATGTGTTAGCTTGGTTGATCACTGCTTGTGTCGTTCCCAAAGTCACAGTATTTTTTTTTCCTACTAAAGGTACATCGCACGGCTTGTATGTGTGCACGCCGTAAGCGAACGCACTACAGGCGAAGTTTTAAGCATGCGTAGGAATGCTCAGCTGCAGTACCGATCGCACCGTACGCGTCTCGACCATAGATACCACGCACTCCTAAACAGCCAAAGAGAAACTACTTGTCTGTGTTTATACTTTGCTAAAGTGGTACCTTTTGCATAGAAAACTAGAACCTAATAAATAACCGAAACGTACTCCATTTTAATTCCCGGAGTAATCTGACAGCTTTTTGACAGTTGCGGGCGCTTATGTTATCTGATGTGATGTGATTATTGCGTTTTGTTTTCGTCAATAAAAGGTACTTCAGCGGTCATACGTAATCTTATTCACAATTTTACGAAATAAAGTCTAAATAACGACTCCCTGCTTTGCTCCTACGAACTCGGAGCAAGGCACCATATCCGAGTTCCCTAATTTCCTGGCCAAATAGAACCACTATCAAAAAGTTAAGTAAACATAGCAACTACTAACTAGATGAGAATGACATAGTTTAATAGTCATGTATAAATGCAGCACAAATGCAAATTAGCACTCGAAATGTGTAGATAAGCAGAAGTTTAACGGAACTGGCATTTTTAATTTGACAAAAGCTCCTTAAAATTAAAAATAAAACCACTCGAAATTATTCACTCTAGTGCATGTCCAAAAAAATGTTAGTATCTAGTATGTGCTTTTATACTATAAGTACTATTAGATTATGAGCACGCGTCAGGCCAAAAAATACCATTACAGTGCGCGCGGCCGCGTTTTTAGTTGCCAAGAAAACAAACGGCCATCAAACAAGTACAGTTGATGGCTTGTTTGTAAACAAATAAGCTGCGTAAGTTAGGTAATTGGATTGAGCCGAGCCCACAGCACAATTCGCCAGTCAGTGTTGCCAGACGGCCAGACGGAAAAAGCAGAACGGCGCTTTAAAAACGCGTGATTGAAAAAAAAAGTGAAATACCTATGCTAGCTATACCTTTAGTATCTTACTGAAATGGTCAGAATACCAAAAAAATCATTTAATCATCGATAATTTTTAAAATAATCAAATCTTTGAGTGAAGCGAGTCCACCACGCCAACTTGTGCAATAACAACATGTTATTGCACAAGTTAAAATTGCTTTTGAAAGTTTTTTTCTATGTATCAAAAATTTATATATTATGTATGCAGTATCCGGAAAATTTATCATAAACACTACCGAAAATAGTAAAATAAATATAAAAACATAAACAGCCGAAGTTTTTCTGTGCAATCAAGTTTAAGTAAGTAAATGAGCGATGTCACTGTCGCTCATTTACTTACTTAAATTTGATTGCACAGAAAAACTTATCTTCTAAAAGGTACCTACACTTAATGCCATAAGGCATTCTCTAACAGTGAACTTAAGGGCAAAGCAGATACGAGTAACTTATGGGGACACACATTGAAATGGATAGAGGGTTGACCTATAATGGTGTAAAACGCGGAAAAGCGTTGCACCTGGCAACACTGGCGCCAGTGGTCGAGGGGCGCGGGCAGCCAGCCAACTCGGTAACGGTCTTTGTTCATTACCAGTTGTTCTGCTGTCGCTATCGTTCGCTCATCGCAGTTTGCAAATTTTGCAATTGTGCGGCCATTGCATCCGTCCGGTGGGAACTGGAAGTGGTTTGATTAAAGCAGATTTGAGTTCACTTCTGAAAATGCGTCAGATTTCTAAGTTTGAGACTTTAGAAACAACTAACACTTCTAATATAGTTCAAGCTATATTAAAAGGCATGTAGGGTAGGACATATCTAACTCTTACTTAGCATTTTCCATAAGGCCTTTGTCCCACCGCCTGCGAGTAAGCAGTAAAATTGGGCGGTTCATTGCGGGCTGACGACACGCTGACGAGGTACAGTGTGATCGATCGACCTTTTCAGATCCGTCAATAGCAGTAATTTTTCTTCCCGCAAAAGGTACATCGCGCGCTTGTATGTATGCGCGCCGTGAACGAACGCACTACAAGCAAATATTTAAGAATGCGTAGGAATGCTCTAGTACGGATCGCACTCACTCACACAGACGCGCGATCGCGCGCTCTTAAACGGCCGAAGTTGGACTACTTGTCCGTCTTTTTTAGAAGTTGGTTACAAAGTTTAAAGTAGAATAAAAGTTACGGCATCGGCATTTTATATTATTTGGCGATACCCATACCTACTGTACTCTTAGTTGCTCATACTCAACGGCTTCCGTCTTTGCAAATCCGACTATTAAGGCCAGCAAGGGTGTGATTTTCACACAATAGGTTAATTTTCTTCAGCCTGTCGCATTTAATCTTATTATCAGATTGCGACCTGTAAGTGTTTTAACTCGAAAAGGCCTATTTTCTCGTATTTCCACTGATCTATTTCTACTTTCGAAGGTATTTGACATCGACAATAACCTATTAACCCTGATATAATTTCAAGTGAAAGTTTGGTAAAGATTATCCCACCAAAAACATTCTGTAAAAAACTAGCCAAGTCTCGATGGAGCTGCTTGTTTATCTCTAAAAAGTAATGAAATCTAGACAAAGTCGTGCCAAGTCTAAGGTTCCTTACTGCGATTTCTTTATTATTATAATTAATGTTGTGTGACTTGGCCGTTGAACATTCTTTATACGTTAGTGGGTACAAGTCAATTTTGTTTACACGTAATGTTATATCTGTTGTAACTACCTATGTTTGTTAAGCGAGATAATAGCCCATACTGGTGTTGGTAATTGGACGCTAGTGTCTCATTTTAGGCTGTTGTTGATTGTGCCCACTAACTTATAATTTAATTACGTAAACGCAAATTGACTTGTACCTTTTTTTTACTTCATTACTTTTATTTCATTACTTTTTAGAGATAAACAAGCAGCTCTATCGAGACTTGGTTAGTTTTTTACAGAATGTTTTTGGTAGGATTTCACTTCTTTTTGTAGAAACGTGGGCATATTGATTTATTTTATTAGATTTTCTTATTTGACACAGTTTTTTTCTTTTTATTTTTGGTTGGGGTCTTGTGTTTTCTAATCAGGATCACCAGGTACTCCAGATCTTCGATTACCCTAGTTTTTATAGATTTCCCTTTATGTGGCCATTAAACCCTAACTCTGTACCAAATTTTAGCTCTCTGAGTTTATGGGAAGTACTAGTTCTATTCTGATGATCATGAGTGAGTGAGTGAGTGTCATAAATGCGAAACTTTGCTTTCGCTTAACTTCGGAACAAAATGACCAGAACAGACTTGAAGTTTTGGATTTTAAATATGTGATTATAGCTTACTGGATGACGAAAATTTCTGCGTTCTGGTCTTAGCCAGAGGTTCTCAAATAGGGGCCTGAAAATGCGGCGAAATGGCTCCAGTAAAGGATGGTACGGCAGTGTTTGCTTCGCGCTCGACTTAGCGGGGGCACTGCCGTGCCCCCAGATATCCCAAAATTACGCGAAAAAACTCTTATTTGGAGCTTCTAAGTTTCTAAGGCTTACGTTTTTTAAGGTTTATAAGTTTTTGGCGTAACCTTTTACGTAATGCCAATTGAATATACTTCTCTATAAAATTGAGGTCTTCTTCTTATGAGGATTGAATGGCCATTAAATCGAATTAAACGCTCGTAAAAATAATCAAGCAGCTGTACGTTATTGCCCGTGACACCGAGCCGAGATTCCTCATAAGGCGAAACGAGTGTCCACACGTCCGAGTATCACTGGGCCAGTATTCCTCACATAATAGAAACGTTTACAGCAAAAAATGTTCTGCATTCAGACCGCTTTCTGAGCCTCCGCGAACCCTGAATTAATGCACATAATGCAATTGCGGCGAGATGCTAACCTTAATTTGCTCCCTGGCGTTTTACTTAAGTTGACTGCCGAAGAAGGGAAAATGTGCCTGATTTCTCTGTTTGTCGTGGCATGATTTGACATCCTGCTTGAAGCTTTGCGGGGCATGGAGTTTTGTTATGGGTGTTATTTATTAGTATTGGAAATAACCCAAACTCAAATAAAATAAATAAATATCGGGGGACAATCTTACACAAATTTAGCTAGTTCCAAACTAGGCAATGCTTGTATATCCGTCAAGAGTGTACAGTGAGTCCGAATTTTTAGTAATTTTCCTCTAGCTTAGTTATCTAGATAAAACATTTCGGAGTTAGGTTAGTTTAGGTTTCTTTTATAAGTATGTATCCTGAAAAGTCCATGGTACCTATTTGTAAAAACTTAGTAAAATGCGGAGAGAGTAGGGTAAGTGCTCCAGTGAATGAACACTTAAGGAAATTTTTAACTTTAAAAAAATATTTTTGGCTGATAGCAATAATTAAATTCAAATATTACTGTTCCTATAGAGTAAACAACTATTCTAGTTTTCTAAAATCAATTTTATTTTTTAGTAGTGCTGCACAGTTTTAAATTATAGCAAGCTGTAGAGGATAAAATGGAAAATCACCAGTGAATGAACACACAATTCTAGTAAATGAACAAATGAAACCAATGAATGAACTAACTTAAAAATAATGCTTTACTTTGGTATAAGGGCTTTTAGGGCTTTGTCGAGAGATTCTTGGTCATATTGGAATATTTTGTATGATTTTTTTGAAGTTTCCATGTTTAAAACAAGAAAAATACAATGAATGTTGTAGTTCATTCACTGGTTTTGGAAACTAATTAATGGACTAACTGTCATTGCGGTAGTTCATTCACTGGAAAACTCAGACCAGTGAATAAACTGTTAAAAATTTAATAAACTGTTAAAAATTGAATATTTAAAGTTTTGTTCGAACACTGGCCTTTTGTCAGACAGCAAATTTCTACCAAAGTCATAGAAAACCAAATCTTATAACTACTAAGGAAACGTCAGATATTGAACAAACAATAAATCACGCGACTCCAGTGAATGAACCCCCCCGTTCGTTCATTGGATTTAAGCCATTTTGATTTCTAGTTATAGAACACTGGATTAAAAGCCACTATTTGAAAATAAATCACATTAAACTATACATTAATAGCACAAACATGACCTTACGGCTTAAAAAAACACGCACTGTACAAGGCAGACGCACGGGACACACGCAGTAGCACATTAAACACAACGTAGCTTACCTTAACCCTTATTACACCTCCATATAAAAAACGAACAGCAACCGCATGCCCACTTTACATCGCCGCTATTTTGACACTGATGCGTATGAGTTGAAGTAAGTGCTACCAGAACTTGTCAAATAAAGTTGCTCGCCGAAAAAAAAATATCACGCGTGGTAAAAAGTTACAGAAATCTTATTTTACGACAAAAACATGAATTTTGTTCGTTCACTGGATTTGTTCATTCACTGGAGCACTTACCCTATTTGGACAAACAAGGCGTCTGGATCAGGACAAATAAAATTATGCTAAAACAAGGGGAACCATCTATATATACCGTACCTAGGTAAATATTCACTACTTTTATTTATGAATATTCTATTAAGTTCAATTTAATGGGTCTAAAGTTGTTTGTTAGATTTCAACAATTGAATGTCAAAAAGTACAGTTGTTTGTTTTTAGGGTTCCGTACCAAAATGGTAAAAAAGGAACCCTTATGGTGCAATCTGTCTGTCTGTCTGTCTGTCTGTCTGTCTGTCTGTCTGTCTGTCTGTCTGTCCGTCTGTCACAGCAAGATATCTCAGGATCTACTGATGCTATCGACTTGAAATTTGGAATAGTGTTAAGAACCGCTAACCCGAGGTTATAGGATGGAAAAAAAATCTTGTAACTTTTTTACTTTTTTTTTAAAGGGGTCCGTAATGAGACTTTGCAAATTGAAAGTAGGGCTATTATATCGAGTGAGGTATCAAATGAAAGGGCTTAATTTGTAGATTAAAACAATATTTTTGTATTTTTTTTTAAATAAGTAGTTTTTGATTTATGGTGAAAAACGTTAAAAAAAATACCGTTCCCCCCCTATTATCTTCGAAGTTACTGAACAGAAAAACCTGTAATAATTACCAATTACTAATGTCATCCTATATATTACAGGAAAAATATAACGGTTTTCCTAACTTGCACTGTTTTTGAAAAATTTGCA
The DNA here is from genome assembly GCA_947034925.1 of Eudemis profundana. Taxonomy (NCBI): domain Eukaryota; kingdom Metazoa; phylum Arthropoda; class Insecta; order Lepidoptera; family Tortricidae; genus Eudemis; species Eudemis profundana. The sequence continues at coordinate 16,693,872 of OX344800.1, forward strand.
AAAATCTTAACCCATACTTATTTGCTCCTACTAAACTAATCGCCATATAGTTTTTCTTGAACTATTCATGTATCTACTTATGAGTTTGTACGGAACCCTCGGTGCGCGAGTCCGACTCGCACTTGGCCGGTTTTTTTTAGAGTAGGTACACGTCCTACGCAAGTGCAGTACAGGCGGCCCTATTTAGAATTATAGAATAAACACACAGGAATGTTTAACTAGAAATTAAAGCAGTCAATGTCATAAACCCACCAACTCTAGTTTGATTACCATATAGAGTATTTTGTTCTCGGACGTAGAATCAATAACAAAGCTTAGGTAACATTGTAAACTGGACAACGAAACACGTAGTAAGGTTTTTTATAGCCTATTTTGTATCCCATTGCTGGGTTAAGGTTTCCCCTTTTCTTTTCCATCCTATCAGGCTATTTCTTCTCCATCTTAAGCAATATGACCAATTACGCAAAAATCGCAGTCTCAGACCACGGTGGTAGTCTTCTTCACAAACCGGTACAACAAAGAGGTCGACAAATCAAAAATACTTAAAGGAGCTACTGGTCTATGAAGGACTTGATTACAGGTAGTAAGGTCTATCTATATCTTAAAGAAATATAGATTTTATAATCTACTTTTAAAAGAAAGAGAGCTTTTGACCGTTTGAGTGTTTCGTGCATTATATAGCTTCTGCTGTTGATTCTACTAGGCCATTTCGGCTGTATTGGCAGAGTGCAAAGCGAGTGGAGGGGGTAGCCTAAACGATCACAGCGCTCGCTACGGCTAAAATTGTCATTTTTGTCGCTGACTTTTCTCACTGAAAACAACAATTTTAATATTAATGGCAATAATGTTACTGACTACCATTGTCTAAAATTGTGTAATATAGTAAAATAACACAAGATTTCTTAATATTTTTCACAATATTTACTTACTTCTTGTTTGACAGCGGTGACAATATTGTCCATAATGGCCGCCTATCACGTGGCGCTGTCGTCGCGCTCGGTCCCAATACCGTGCTCGTATCAGACAAATTAAATATTTCTCAATATTATATTACTAACAATACATTCCATTGCTTTCTCAGGTCCGCGTCCGCGAGTTCTACATCGCGATGCAGCGTTGCCCCTACATCCACGAGATGAAGGAGCGACTCCTCAGCGCGCCCGTGGACGGTGACTCGCGGGAGAGCCCCCGCGACCCCCGCACCCTGCCCGACCCCCGCACCCTGCCCGACCCCCGGGACCCCCGCGACCCGCCCCGCGAGCGCGCCTTAGAACTTGTCCAGGACTCCCAAGTTGGGACCATCGTCAAAGTGAGTAAAGTATTTTATCATTAACCTGATTAAGCAACTTACGATGGTGACTCTCAGGAGAGACCCTACGAGGCAGAATTCTCCCCGATCCCTCACGTGATCGGCTGTATGACCGCGCCTTATAAATTGTCCAAGACTACAAAGTTGAGGCAATTGCCAAATTGAGTAGAGTATTTATCTGCATATTATTACCATAGTAATATGATCACGTGCCTCTTACGAAGACTCAGTAGACACTCTGCAAGCCCAAACCCTCGTCGAGCCGCCCTGCGAGCGTACCTTTGAACTTGTCCAGGACTCCCAAGTTGGGACCATCGTAGAAGTGAGTAGGGTATTTTGTTATTACAAATTTCCATAGTGGCCAGATCACGTGCCTGTAGACGAAGACTCTTTGGAAACACCCTTTGAGCCAGAATCCTTCCCATTCCCCGTGACTCATGGGACTCGCCCTACCTTTGAACTTGTCCACTTGTGTAAGTTCGGACCACAATCAAAGGGTACAAAACAAGACCACGGACCGCTGGACGTTACTTTTCTAATTAAATAACCATCAGGCAGGAAGGTGTCATATACTTTCGTAGGTTAAGCAGATCATCTAAGTATTCGTAAATGGTCACTAGAGAGAGAGCCACCATGGCTTCTTAAACTTTGTAAGCGAGATATTCAATATGAATTATTAAAATATTTTACATTTTTTTTCTTACTGCTGAGGTGCTTTACCGTTTTGCTTGTATGTTCTAAGAAATCTCCGAGAATATTCAAACTGTTAGATATGTTCTACAATTTCTACATTGCTACTTTACTCGTCACGTACGTACGTGACGAGTAAAGTAGGCAACAGTCCCACAATTATCTTGGAATGACCATCTACACGCGGCTCGAGATACCGTATACAAAACCGGAATACGGTGACAAAATAATTGTACTCAAAGTAACCATTTTCTAAAGTACAAGCGCGAGAATGGATCACCACGTGCGCCCCAGTTAAAAACAAAGTACCTAACATACTTTGTACCACATTACTGGAATATGTATCCCTCCCCTTCCATTTTAAGCGTTTTATGAGAGCCGGTTGGACCATTAGCAAATTCCATAAGTGGCCTATTTAACGTATCCCTGTGATGGAAATTATTCAAAAGTGCCGGTGAAAAGTATTTAATGGTGGATACCGTGGATATAAAGTACGGCTAGTATTCATTTAAATATATATATAAGCCTTAAATATTGCGGTTCTATGCACAAAATGTCCAACTAAAACATCTACTGAGAATTATGTCAGTTCTTAATTCAAATGTTTATTCTGCAAGGTCTCAGGGGCTTCTTTACAATGGAAATAAAACTGACATTTCTACCTTCACATTCGTCTCATTCCTTGCGGACATTTAGCTCGAGCCCTAAGATTAGTTAATTGCGGTCCTAGTATTCAACCCTCAGATACATCCGAATTATTTTACGAAGGTTCACACATAATTAAATGGGATGGATATTCTTAATGCCGGTCGACACACGCTATCTCTGGACCTAAATTAATCCAAGTTTTAGGGGTCCATCGGGCATAAGACGTTTATTCTCTACAAGAACCAGAGCTATAGCCCATTTTACGGGAACATGGGATTTGTTGAGACCAAGGGAAATGGCAATGGAAGTGTGAAAGCGAGACATATTATATCTACCCTAAATTTTGTTACCTATGGTTTTGTTTTCTATTGAACTTACACTGCTATAGATATAAGCCAACGTTAATAAAACATTACATACCCTGGACGGTAAAATAAAGGTTGTCCTAGTTTACAGGAGTTTGTGGCCTGAGACGTGGGTGATGTTTAGCTAGTTGCCATTTCATTTAGTTTGAGCTATATCCGTTTTCCTCGCACAATACTTAATAGGAAGGAAATGGATTCCAATTGTCGCGTGACAAGAATACTCATCTACGCTGAGATACTTCGCACTGAGAATACCGTAAATGGTTTCACGAACTATAGACTCCAGTTTGTTTCAGCTGAATTCCGACGGCTACGGATCGCACACGTCGCCGGCGCGGGCGCCGCTCGTGGCCGACGAGTGCGACGCACCAGAGGAGACCGACGCACTGTCGCCCACCGATGCTATCCTGCGGTATCGGGCCTGTTGTCAACCGGAGACTACGCCTAAAAATGCCAAGTAAGTTTGACGACTGTTTGTAATTTTGTAAATAGTGGATACGATTAGGATGAAAGTCAGGGTAAAGTGCAAACCAGGTCATTGACAATTGGTTGTTGAATTGTGGATGGAACCGGCATTGATAGGTGATGTGTCGACGCACGAGATGAGACCGATGCTCTCTCGTTTACGTAGATGCTAGCCTGCAGTATGCGGCATGTTACCAGCTGGAGACTACTTACACCTTGAAATGCCCAGTGTTATTTAAAAGACTGGTAAATAGTGGCCATGATTAGCTGGAATTTCTTACTTCAACCTTCACTGGTAGGTGAATTTTGGATGGGATCAACGACGAACCGTGATGGATGAGTAAAAATGTTGATGTCCGTTACAGACCTATAAGACTTACCTACCTATCGTTCTAGGGTAGCATTCGAAATAAGAGAGTTTACAACTGCAAATATACGTGTGGATGGTTTTTTGTAACGTGCGACTCTGTTACTTACTCCAAGTTCTTAATACTTCCTCGAAGTAAGTGAGGAAGTCACATGTACCTAATTGAGAGCAAAGTATCGTATCGGACTCCATATCTGTTTTATTTTATTGTATTCGAATATTTTTTGCGTAGGAATAGAAACATGTGCCGTAGGATTTTTAGTATTAATGAAGTGGAAACTAGGGCCAATAGATGTGGGTAGAACACTATAGGGACGTGGTTTAATCTTGTATTTGTATTCTCCTGAATGCTAGGATCATGTTTGTTTGAGCAAGTCGGCTTTGTAGCAAAGACCTGAGGCATGAATAAGGTATGACTCTTAACGTCCGTCATTGAATTATTTATGGCGCAACCCGCAATAAATCCCACCATCCAAAACATTAAGTAATCATGAAATATCTTTTGTGTAAACATTAATCCTCTGACTTAATCTGAAATCTATCAACGACCCATGTTCAAATGGCTTTACAATCGCGTTTGATTTATTCAATCCGTAAAGGACAAAAATGACGTGGCCGGACAAAAACCTACAGACAATTTAAAAATAAATAAAGGGGAGGAAGCTTTAATCAAAGCACTTCCCTGTCGCATGGATGGACAATCGATTAAATGGTTACGCATACAGACGTGACTAAATGGCCACGTGTGTTGGAAGCTGGGCATTGTAAACTGGATTTACTAGCTTTGAAATAAAGCTGAGAGTTAATGAGCAGCGTGGAAATCAGGTAACATACTGGAGCGTGGTCGAAAGGCGTTCATTCGTTGCGGGATGTGGACAGCGCTTTAATGAAGGAATATTACGTACACTATGCAAACCAGTCCCAGAGGGACAGCGATGATTAACTAGATGTTCTGAGATAGATATGAAACCCGAGTAAGCGTTGTACGTTCAAACCTTCTTGGTCGTGTTCATCATGAATGATGATCGTGGTCGGCGGCTATTGTATGGGCACAAATGCATTCTCCCAATTGATTTCGGTCCAATGCGTTTGTCTCTACACCACTGAATTTTTGGAATAGTTCCACGTCTTTAAGTTGGTCAGCACCTGGTGCTCTTACCTAAATAAGTAGTTAAAAAATATAAAATATCAACCATACCAGGTGGCGACTATCCTTTACTCGTAGATTGCCTATTACATGTTCTAGGCTAGCTTGAATCATGTAGGGCTCGGTGTTTGCTATGCATCCATTTTTGAAACCAAGTTATCGAAATAATCGTCTGCAGACCTACCATTTATTATAATTACGCTCTGAGAATGCTATGAGCTTTATAGCGGCTGCAGCCATTTGCCAGAGCACTCACCTCTATGGTTATGCTTTAGACATTCGCAATTACGCTACATACAATATATACAAGCACACAATATGTAAGACTTTAATTCTATTCATGAAGGCCTATATCCGAGTGGCGGTTCACGTTGAAGGTTAAAGGTATAGTTGTCAAACAAAGCGCTGAATAAATCGACTTGGTGACAGACTAGACTTGTAAATCCATTTACGGTCCAGCTCAGACCATAATGTTATGTAAGTGTGCATTGTGTGCACCAAGGCCGAACGGTTATGTCATTGACTAGTTTAACTCTTAATTGAAATTGATATAACGTTTTAATTGAACGGAGGACTGGAAGACCTTATAGAATACTTGATTAAGTGAACACTTCACTTGTTTATTTTATTATAAGCCGTGGTGAAGATTTTGGAGGGTTATAATAACATGATGTATTGTGGATTTGTGTTTTGATTGAGCCCGGTTTGTGGTTTGTTGAGGTCTGCCTATTATTAGCAGGTTATTATGGTCATCATTTGCTAAAGTACACCTATTTAATCACATGGGTGTAATTTTTATGTGCAATTAAGTGAAAAAAATAATCATGAATTTTCTCTAACAGTACCCCTCAAACCTACTTAAGCAATTTTTTTGTTAGGGTGCCTTTGCTATAAACCCTACGTAATTAATGTAAAGCTCCTCTAAGAAGGACGATCGGGTTAAATAAGACCCACCCTTTATTTTTACGGCTCTGTCACGTGTTGGAATTCTTTATGATTTATTTTGTTAGATCGTGTCTTTTTTCTCTTGATAATTTTTTCAATTATTCCTGCTACCTTTTGATTTACTTTACAATTTCAGTCAGCCTGTCATATTTTTTTCTTCTCCCAACTTTATATACAACTTAGGCCTTTTTTCTTTTCACGATAAGACATTCACTGAGGTATTTACTTCCTGTGGGACCAGAATATTGTATACGTGCGCGTATAACCTATATTATATTCTATTTTTGAAATCAGAATGAAGTTCAAAGCTAAGATTAGTGTAAAGCTAGTTAGGTTTACTACTTGCTTTACTCTTAATCCTAGACCTAACGAGATGACGACAGCGACAAAGCAGGATCTTGCGTAATGAGCTGTTTAGAATGCAAGTGACGATTCTAACATGCCTAGCTCTCGTGTACTAATTGCTTGGCTCGTGTCTCAACTCGGGATTAAATGTGCTAGTGATATGTAAATTGGTCTACTTGAACGCGTAAGAAATTACTGGCCAGAAACAATTTGACTTTGCTTCTTTCGGCATATATGTGTAATGTAATTACCGATCATTAAGGCATTCTCTAAAAAAACATTGATTTTATGGAGAGGGACGTACCAAAGGAAGAACTCCACTGCGTTAGTCTATAGCACATATTTAGCACAATTAAATCAAAATCATAGACGGCGTTAATACGATACAAATCAGGAATGTCACCTCTCTCAGGCAGTTCATAGCTAAAAATCAGGCTGCAGAGGAAGCTAAATTGTGTTTGATTGAAATCCATGCTATGAGGGAACTATTGAGGAAGATGAATGGAAATCTTCTCTTGACTACAGTAGGTCACGTTTAATGTTCAATGTATTGGTATTTGTATTTGTAAAGAACAATATATTTCAAGTAAATATAGAACACAAAGAAACAAAATGTTCCAAAAAATGCTGACGCAAAAACATTATCAAAACTGCAAACAGAAATGTTTACACACGATGGAAAATAAGCAGCCAGTCAAATTGAAAACTCGGTCACGGAACCCCCATTCCATACTATAATTAGTTCCCAAGGACGAAGTAGCAACTGAAGTGAAAAGTGCTGGACTCTCGAGGACAGGGTATAAATAAAGTTGTCGTGATCCTGACCTATTTATCACATTTTTATTTTCCCGTGCGGTAAGGACGTTATTAATTACGGTCAATGACGACTTCCAGCTGGCCGCGAGTTAATTATGAATAATTAACTGAATCTGACACATTAAGTATCTAAGAAGATCGTTATTTAGCTTACAAAATAATTTTGGGACTTGACTAAATAAGATGTTAGGTGAAGATGAGCCACAGTTAATTTAGGTAATTTAAATTATTGAATGAAACTGAACTTAAGTCTACTTGCATAGTAGGCTATAATTATAAATTCACCCCGGCCCGTAACCTAAGTGGCATTTTCCAACCCAAGTAGGTAAGTAGACACATCACGGGCAGTAATTAATAAAGCCCCATATCGCATATATTTACCGTTCAAACCTTCACTGGTGGCCAACGTAAAGAAGTGGTGAGGGCAGAGTGTCGATTCTTTACGAGATACGATTGGCTTAAGATGTAGGTAAGAACCTAGTGTACATCGATATATGTTTATAATATGTATCATGGTGAAAGTCCTCAAGTTACCAGTACTTTATACTTATGTGTACCATGCGACAGCTTTCGAAATGATATTGAACTTAATCGGAAAATTCTGTTATGAAATAATAAAGACTGATAATCTACAAAAAAATTCTGCTGCTCGGATTTCCGGCGTGTGAAGCTCACCTGTTAATTATTGCGGGGAAGTACAAAAACAATAACCTGTGAAAAATACATTTTATTATTTTTATGAATGATAGGTTTGCGTTTGACCTAGCCTGATAGAAAGTGAAGATATGCTCTAAAATGGAATACGCTTACCCAGACGATGTGAAGTTCATACTTACCTGCTTTACCCTCTCGAAACCGTGTCGGGCACTTATTCAGCTTAGTTATGAATATGAATTAGCTGATACAGGAAATACAGTCAGGAAGTTGAACACTGTCGTACATTTACTAAATACGAGTAAGTTAATGAATGAAGACTAAAATATTTCTGACTGAACTACCTAGTCATTGAATGGCTATATTGTACGACTGCAACTTTGTTTCGAATTGCCCTAACAGGTTTCATAAAAAGTTTCTTACAGCGTAAAGGGTAATTGTAACGTAATAGTGACCTCGATTGCATTGAAACATACACAAAAACATAGTGTATGCAGAGATCGTTGACCCCGCTCGTAGGTCACTATTCAACCGGGTCCGCGCATGCGTATTCATCCTTTTATTGCCATCAGATTGGTACTTAACTTTACCTTTACAGGCATTACGGTCATAACTATTTAGGGTTGGCACGTAGTTGCATTTGTGAGTTAAAAGTGCATATAGTGCGTAGCATTTTGGTAGGGGTGTTTGGCCTGGGTCAGTGGGTCGCTCGCGCAGCCTCCCAGCGTTCCGGGACGCGTCTCTATCGACCGTGTGCCGCCGGATTAGGGTTGCCGAGCGGAGAAATTTTGGGGCTGAATAATTTGATAACACTGAGATATTTTTACGGCCTTGGTAATCTTTGTCATTAATTTGACACTAAGATGTTTATGATTAAGAGAGGAATGTACAATGTACATTGTAAATGTTGTTTCATCGCCGTCTGCGCGGCCCGAATTACAAGAGATTCGACAAGTTTTTTGACGTCTGATTCTATTGAAGCTTGACCTTGATTCATAGATCTGTCTCTGATGGCAACATTAGTGAAGAGAAATGAAAAACACTAACGACGAAAATGAAAGATTCTCGATAGAGAGTCACAAAAGCTTCACGCGTACACGAAGAGAGCAAGATAAGTCAAATAAGATATCAGAGCCGTGGCAAGTCGATAACGCATTAGCTGCATAAAACATGCATTTCTTCACCTCCCCTTCACAATCACGAACCGAGCGGAATTACGACCCTCGCGCCATTACGAGTGCAATTTAAAGAGGGGCTCGCCTGGGAGGGTCGGTGGCACCCCTAGTCACTCGCGCAGCATCCGACACTGCGCAACTCGGCTCTCAGAATCCCGCCGCACCTTACTTCCGGAGCTTTGATACCACAGTCCGCCCTGCCCTCGTATCCTTAACCCTGAGTCTTATGGGTACAGCTTGAGTGGGCTAAGTGTCGCGATGGGGAAAGAGAAACATCAGCCGATGGATGCTGAGGTGAAGGTGGCGACGGTGGAACTGGAGGCTGTGGACAACATGGCGACCCTGCCGGTGGGCCAGCACAGGCAGCAGGGCAGCGACATCGCCATCGCAGAGAAGCACAACACCGCCAACAAGGAGATGGAGCTGAAATGCGTGCAGCCGAAGCCATCCAAAAAGTAGGTGTCGATCGATTGACATAATTTCGATTTTCGGAAGCACGTCTCTATGATGCCTTAATTGTGTCTTTCGTACTTACGAGTATATTCTTAAATGACGTGAAATGTACTCAATTTAAAGAATATTTAACAGCACAATTCTTGTGTAGAATGATAAATGATAATCGATAAAAATAACACTCCAATCTAAATAAAATTCAATTTTTTTTTAATTTAAATCTAAATGATTAATACAATTATTTAAATCAAAAGTTTTCTACATTAGGATACATAAAAAAGTATACACAAACTAGACAAAACATTTATTTTAAATAATAATATTTTTTGTTATGTTGATTGAGTGCAGTAACTGCGCAGAATGAGATGCACTGAGAGACTTTCCTTTCTTGAACGCACAAATTTTTAGTGGTTAAACTTATGAATGGTTTAATTTTAATGTAGGTACAAAGAAAAGATGTCTTCGTTATGACTAAAGAGCAGATCTGTTTATTTATTTTTTTAAATTCCAGTTTATATCGTATATCTGTGTTATTATTATATTTGGTGTTTTTTTATTAAAACACAACTTTCGCGTAGTATATGTTATGTTAAACATAGCGGTAGAGTTTAGCAAACTCTTTGTATTCGGTCGAACAGAATGTTGCAAAATGTCGCACTACTCAGAAAAATAATTCGCCAACATCAATTCTGCGATCAGCAATGAAATCGACCATTGTTCGATCACCGAGCTTCTAGGAACACACATGTGCGCTTATTTCATAAGAGTTCTTTGTTTGTTACAGAACCTCCCTGTTCATCATCTCGAGTTTCATCTACGCGAAGCTTTTGGTGGTCGTCTGTATCGCATACGTTATCAGTGACGTCATCACGCACAACCTGCCCCTCTACTACTATGAAGGCTTCTTCACGTACCTCTATGGCATGAGCATACTGTTTTTGTTATACGTGTTCTGCTTCTTGCTCCAAGGTTAGAACCCATTTAGTTCTAGTTGTATCTGTTTTATTGTCATGCATATTTATTGTCGCCACAATTCTTGACCGACAAAAAAAAATGGTATTAAGTCCGTCTTATTACTAGATATTCCCTCGACTAAAATATTATTGTGATATTTTATTGTGTTACTTTGTTTACTAGAAAGTGCCTGCTGCAGCGGCAGTCCCCCGAAACCAAAACCTCCTCCTAAAGAGAAGAAACCTAAAAAGGAAAAAGAAAAGAAAACCAAAGATAAAGATGCAAAAGAAGGCAAAGACGGTAAAGATGGCAAAGATGGAAAGAAGGACGGCAAGAAAGAAGGCAAGGGCAAGGACAAGGACAAGGATGCCGGGAAGGAGAAGCCAAGCAAAGAATCCAAGAAGCAAAGCCAATTCCAGGTGAGCTGAGCTTAAAATCATCGTACAGCACATCCATTTTTATTATTAGTTATTATCACACACACTGTTAAAGCTTCGCGTGTCTTGTTTTGTTAACCACTTAAATGTTCGTCTTTAATTATTTTTTTGAATATCACCTTGATTTTCGCAATTCGTTTTAACCACGTCGTTACTGTGACCGCTTCGACAGGGACGTAACAGGCGCATGACCCCTTTATGTTTACGCCGGCTACTTTTTTTTGTTTTTTCATATCATTTGGGCAGGAGGTGTATCCCCGTAAGATGCGTGATAAAGTTCGTCAACAACAATTACAGATTCAAATGGCGCTGTATGCGTCTGAACAGGTGAGGATCATTCGCATCCCGCTTGACACTTGTATCATATCATTGCGGAGAGCTTTGGATGTGCTGTCGTAGTTCATTGGTTGGCAGTAGTGCTTATGTGTTGTGTGTTCGTATAATGGGCTTATTGACGTCATTGAGCTTCCAATGTGCAATATTTGCGCCTTGTGCACAATGGATACCAATTCGATTGAACCTTTTTAGTAGATCATAAAGGCGAGATCTTAAAATTATTTTGCGACTGTACTTTTGAGGAGTATAACAAATAAAGACACAGTTAAGTTATCATTTGTAACCCTTATGTTATTAGTAGTGGGGTTTATAGAAGGTTACTTAATTGCGTCTTGGAAACCTTGCTGAAACTATTTTTGAATGTCATTAAATTTACTGGCATTCCTAAATATATTTATATGATTTTCCGTACTTTGGAAGTATTCAATAAGGCTGTTATTTGCTATATGGTTTTGCTTTGTTGGAGAACGCCTGGTAAGCCAACTAAGGAGCAGTCTATCTACTTTGACGGTATCTATAACCGTTTGCGAATGTAAAGGAAATTAACAGTAGGCACGAAATCGAGTAGTAATACTAATATATTCGTTTTGACTTTATCACCACTGTACAGCGTCACTATTTCACCGAAATTGCGCTTCTCTTTGAGTCGTGCGATTTCATAGGACGGAGGTAATTTGGGTGCACAATTTATAAATTTTTTGACAATTTTTTTTTGAAACAGCAACAAGACATTGTGGAGATGGAAGCTGGACCGGTGGCCAGACCAGTACGCAGACGTAAGACTTCACAAAACGAACACAGTCATGGCAGCTTTTTCCTCCGGATTGGAGCTATTGGTAAGCAATTTTGCATAACATTTATAGTCAAATAAAGGTTGCCGTTATTTAAGTTTTTAATAAACTCCGACTTTATTTTTTTCCTTGTATCTTGTAAGATTTTCATCTTTCATGATATTTAAATAGCTCACATGTTTTTAGCATTCGGATTGGGCACGATGATATACAATGGCCTGGAGTTTGGGACATTCTTCGAGCTGCCTCTGGACTCTCCTTGCTATCTCATCTTGAAGGGGGTGAACCCTGTACTTCAGATGGTTTTCACCTTCATGCAAATGTACTTTATTTTCATGAATTCTCGAGTGAGTATGTTTTAAAATATTTTCATATTACTTTTGTTACGTGCAGTACAGTGAGTTCAAACTTATCCATGGATAAGGCTTGAAGAAGCTTGGGCTTATTTTTTTAAAGTTAAGTAGAATAAAATATTCAGACTTCGGTCTCTGACTCGGACCCTCACGTGTACAATTAAAATTAAAAAAAAATCGCTTTGTTTCAGTTGAACATCCATCGATTCAAAGTTATTGCCCGATTTGGTTTAATGCACGTCGTAGCAACTAACATCTGTGTTTGGATAAGAACACTGGTCCTAGAATCTTTGAAGGAAATCACAGATTACCACGTGAAGTATCCGCTGGGAGTGTCTGGTGAGACAGTACTTGGAAGTAAGATATTGTTGAAGAAAATACTTTCAAAACAAAAACAATACTATCCGAGATACACCTAAGTATGAACAATAAAATATATGTATTTTAAATTTTCAGAAGTCATTCGTAAGCATACTTTGAGACATTCTGGGAAGGTGTTTGGTGCTGCTAGCACGGCTGCGACTGCTATCGCTTCAACTGCAGTAAATACTGCCAAAACCGCGGGAGATGCCATTGGTGTAACCACGACGTCCCCTGCACCCACCACAACCTCCACAACGAGTAAGTTCTATGTCCCCCAAATCAAAAAAAAATCACTAACACACTAATGTCGTCCCTGTGAATCGTTGCCATTCATACTAAAATTTGCATGTTACATGTCAATAAAATACGTTTTGGACTAATTTTCAGCGACCACTCCTTCACCGTATTTCAATATGGGTGGTTACCTTCCGAAATCGAAAATAATCGAAAGCATTAAGAGTACTTTGGGGTACGATAACGGGATGGGCTATGGTCGCGAACAAGACTCTTGGCCCAACGATAATCCCTTCACTACGACCACTCGTGCGCCACTGACGGATGAGAAAGTGACTCAATCTCAGTCGGCCATGTTAGAGGTGTACCAAGGGTTTTACTCGTCGACTTTGAAACCGATTGTCAGCACCATGGTGCAGACTTCGACCCCCGGCTCGTACTTAACTAGCAAGGACGAGTGGGGAAACAGTGTCGAAACCTACCGCGTTGACGAACCACCTCACTCGCCAGGTTTGTCGGAGTGTCGTTTTGAACCTTCACATTTCCGTTCGTCGCCGTTGCACTTTTTATTTGCCGTTGCCTGAAATATTTCTGTTCCATCTGATTATGTTGTCGACTTGTAACGTAGGTTATCTAGTCTATACCCTTGGGAAATCGTCTTCGATACGTTTTGTTTCTTTCATCGCCTTTTGTGCATGGTTGTTGTTAAGTCCGAAACTTGGGATTCAAATAATATGTAAAATAATTCTACAGATTCTTTGTTTCGGTAATCACATTAGACACCTAATTTATGTTTAGTTTGTAAATAATATTCCATTTAGATCCGTATTATAGATAATTAGATTATGAACCTAAATATGATACTTGAGTCGATTGATATTCATTAAATATTGTTAGTGACTGCAATAAATCTCTTTCCAGTGAATAACTCTTCGGAAATATTCGAGTCATTATACAACCTGCAACCCCAAGCGCTGATTGCCAATATCGATAACACAACAGTATGCGGCCGAAACCCAATTATGGGAACCATCGTCACAGACTCTGCTCCTTATCTCTATCCGTTCATCATCGAGTACTCTTTGATCGGGGCCGCTGTCATCTACGTCATGTGGAAGCACATTGGCCGCTATCCCAGGTAACCTACTTCCTTATTTACCTATAGAATTATAGAAGCATGTTGTAACCGAAACGCAACCTAATGTTTTGATATACTAACGTAACGTCAACACCTAGCACTACCACTCCTTTTGTTTTTCCAGTAAAAATAGCTTCCATAGTCCATTAGCGGCCGGTTTTACATCACATTAGATATTATGTTTTACACACTAATAAGCCACACCTTGAATGCCTCCACTAGCCCACAATCACGTGCTTTCTCTGATATATCAACTATTTAAAGGCAATTCGTTATTGAGTAATATTAGTACATGCACATGCATAGAATTACATACTTATAGCGTAGATTATTAACGTAAAACCGGCAGTTAATGTCGAGATTACATGACTGACGGGTACGCGTTTGGTTGCAGCGTGGCCAACGACGAAGATCTGGAAAGACGTCTGGAGGCTGTTCTCTCCCGCAGGGCGGCAGCACTGGCGGCGGCTCAGCGTGGAAACCGCGTCGACTGCGCTGGCGCTTCCAAGGGACTCTTCTGTGGACTGCTGCTATTGGTTGCTTCGCTCATCTGCTTGATTCTCTTCTTCGTGCTCATTAGACACCAAGAGCTGAAGCGCCTCTCGATCTATTTGGCTGATGTGTCCCATTGCGCTCTGATGGTTCTGTCTATATTGGCGATCTTGATTGGATTTATACGGTAAGTTATGTGTTCAATGTGTCACATTTTGTTAATTAAACGAATATAGATACTTACTTCACATTTAGTTGCAAAGATTTAATTTGTTTACACCCTATCCAAACGTAGTAAATAGTTTATGTTTTAGTAAGACTATAATTTTCATGTTTCGTTACTCATTTTAGTTTGTTGTTTTTCTTTTTCCTACCCATCCTGTTCTGACCATACCCTGCTTCCTTTTCGCTCCAATAATTTTATCATTATTTTACTACCTCAATTGCTAACGTTCACCACGCACGGTTCCGTGTCATCTACCCCGTTATGTTAACCATTTACCATACTTGGTTGCCTTTTTAACGACCAGTGGTCGAGTAATGAGATGGAGCAATACTCCCCCTTCCTACACCGAACCTCTCCGCAGGGTGCAATCTCTGAAGTTCCGCTCGGAAGAACAGTCGGACTTGAACGACATCCTGCTGCGTGTGTCAGCCTTTGGACTCTTCGTGTATGCCGTATTCAGCGTCATCGCCGGTGGGATGGGAGCCTTCACCCATGAGCCGAACCTGCTCGTCATGATTACTGGATGCTTGAGTGTTCTTCAGGTAAGCTTGCAATCGGAACCACCGAATCATACAAAAAGATTAAACGATTTTTCTCGAATTTAATTCATGAAATATCTTTTGCCAATTTGTTGACAATAAGCGGCATGATGATTCATGAAATAATCTTCCAGTAGCCTTTCTTGGTAACTACCCTTGCAGGGAACAGAAACGTCCGAGGGCTAATAAACCTGAAGCCACGCTGGATTATGCGGAAACCGCCTACTCTCTTTATAGTGTTTTGCATTTTAACTCAAGCCCTGTTAAGCCGCCTAACTAAAAACACTAAAAGTGTATACCTCCTCCTCCTCGCATAAATTTCGTCATTACTGCGAGCGCCATATGGATCTCTGGTTTTGTACGTCAATGTGACTTAAAAGGTTTTAACAGAATTGTCAAAAATATTTCTAGGTGGTTCTCCAACTGCTGTTCATCGCTGACGTGTCGCGCCGCCGCGTGCACCTTCCTGAACAAGAGCGCAGTAAGCCAGCGCGCCAGGCCGTCACCTTCCTGCTCATCTGCAACGTCACCATGTGGCTCATCTACACCTTCGAGGCTCAGAAAGTTATGGCTAACCCGGTAGGTTCAGTTCTTCATTCTATTAATTTAAAACGGGCTTGCATGGAACTACCACTCGGATAGGCACGTTAATACTTCCATTATGTTGGAAAGTTTTAACTAAATCTTTATGATGAGAGTGAATTGGCATATAATTTCACTTAGCAAGTTGTTTGAGGTCAATCCGGAGTAAATTTGCATAAGCATTTTTTCTTTAAGGACAGATTGGATAAAGGACTCAAGGGCAAAGGGCAAGCCGAGGGAATCTGGTCCGACGTCACTGCTCCCCCTATTATTCATAAATTTTAGGTTGTGATTTAAATTTGGAGGCACGGCAGTACCCCCTCTAAGTCGAGCAAAACAAAGGCATAATTCTTTAAGAGAAGGTTTGTTTCTTTTTCTTCCGTTCCTGAGTAGGGTAGGACACGAGGCAGCTATCGATCTTGGGTATTAATACTAGTATGACACCTTTTATAACTGGAGCATCAATAATACTTATACATGATTTCGATTTAAGTTTCAAATAAAGTGAAGCGTTGTCTGCATTCGATGATGGCACTCTTAATTAAACACTGTTCTTAAAATTAATTCTATCGATTTCAGGTTCAACTGGACTTTTACGGCTACGTGGCCTGGTCTCTAGTCCAACGCTTCACTCTACCGCTTTGCATCTTCCACCGCTTCCACTCGGCTGTAACCCTGGCCGAGATCTGGAAGACCAGTTACAAAGCGCGTCTGGAGTGAGCGCCTGATGCAAACACTGACGAGCGAATGGGTCTCGTGACATGAGGGTTCCTTACACTAATGTTTTAAAGGTCAAAACCAGGCGTTACTCACACGAGAAAACCCGAGATTCTTCTTGGTGCTGAACCCTCAATACAGAACAAGGAATGTACGTGAGAATCCAATCGTAAACAACGTCCTGGTCTATACTGGGAAGCTACTGATTTCGTCCTTATCCGGGACAGCAATTTTGTAGTTAGATTGGAATAAATTGTTATCAAAATCATCTCGCTAATTAAACGTCTTAATTGTAGAATCGTGTGACGAATTTTGCGAAGCTGTGAAATTCTGTGTTACTGTAGAATTAACTGATTGCTATCCCGGAATGAATAGGCAGCTGGTGAAAGTAGAAAGATATTTTGTTTTATCATTTGTTGCTTTAGCAGTTTTTTCGTTATTTTGTCACATTCCATATACGTTACAGTTCATAATAAAATTAGGTTTCTTCGAAGACTGACTGTGGAGACTAACGCGACCAAACATTTTTTACGATTTTCATTGCCTACAATGATTTTCTTCTGTAGGTACGTACGTAAATACAAATTGCTCATATTTCGGATTCATATCTTGCGGTTTATTAAATTTTTGTAAGACAACTTTTTTACTTAAAAATAAGTAAAACTGATTGATCGAAACATGATAATAGTCATAATCCCAGTTGTGAAGAGTTCCCTCCTTTGTTAGAATAATTTGTGTGCCATGATTTTAGGGTTAAGGCTCAATTAAAATTTGACAATATTTTACATTCTCCCTGTGTTGATATTTTTGAAAGGGCTACCTAAGCGAGGAAACATATTTGAAAATCGTTTGGTTCGGGATAAATTCTTTTGATGACTAACCGCGTTTTTAAATTCGTAACATTTTAGAGATTAAAAATAATATTAATTGCTATATTAAAGTTTCAGAAGATTTATTAGCCAACACAATAGATTACCTATTTGATGTAAGCGAGTAGAATTATATCGGAAGTTTAATATAAAAATTTCGGAATATTTATAATCGTAAGCCGGTAGTTGACTAGTGGGAAGTATGTAATTATGTACTTAATTTTAGGAGTACATGCAGATAGTATTGTACTTTTTCAGCTGCAGTTAACTGCTTGATACGGATCATTTGGGTAGCTATATTATGAGTCGAGGACACATTTTTATTGCAAGGGGCCATAACAAAAATATTACCGACAGCACCAATGCTATTTCCACCCCTGTAATATAAACCTTTATACTTATCTTCAAACTAACAAGCTCTGCATTCGAAACTTCAATGCAGGTTGCTTGCTTCCAAATGTAGATTCATGGAGAAAACGAGAAGAAAGTGAAGTCAGGTAAATCTAAGTCTTGCTGGTGATATTTCTATCTATCGTATGGTATGCCTGAAATAACAACAAGGACCTTTTGTACATTTGTACCGGCTTTTGCCGTTTCTTCTAACAACACAGGGTGGCTATGTAAAAACGTCAGCATCCATCTCAAGACATTCGAGTTGAGTGGTGCAGACAAAATCCCTGTGACAAAATGAGTACCTTGAAGCACTGCTTAAGTTGCATTAAAATATGGTCACTGCAGATATTTTCGTAACGATCTTTGTGTGCAATCTATTTTTATAGGCTTACTAATTTTACATACGATACTAGATGGTGTTAAATACGAACGCGTCGTTTATACGTGATATCATTTCGATGTTATGGATTTTGTATAAAATAGCTAATAATTTATTTATTTATAACACATTTATTAACTTTGTAAATTAACTTAAGGTTAAAAAGTAAACCTAATCGCTATAAGATCTGGGAGTGTGTGTGCGAAGCGGCGTGGTGTGTAACTAGTTAGTTTTTGAATGGTTTTATTATATTTTAATGTTAAAGTAAAGTTCGTAATTTATTACTAATGCTAAGTAAGTTGAAATGTGAGCCCGTTGTATGATTTTCAGGAAGCTCTAGCCTCTAATAAATAAATAAATAAATGAAAAGCGCCAAGAGTGCTCGAACGCAAGAGCTAGGCTTACCTCATCACTGCCGGTATTTTAATATTAAGACCTTTGATAAATCTATACTATATCTACTTATCAACTCGTTCAATTTTGTAGGTGATATTTACTGTGTACCTAAATGTTTGGAACAGAACGTACCGACGTTTAAGCGTTAGGTTAGGATTAACATTGTAATCGAACCTATGTGGATACTCAATCAGTGTTGAATACCTAGATACCAAAAATTAAAATTTGGAAATTCTACTTTATAGTATATGATTAAAATAAATGTCTATTGAATAAAATAAAATAATATATGTGATCGTATGTTTCATTTTTCGTTCTTTATCAGTATTATGGGTACCTAATTAAAATTGGATTGTTAGGGCTGTTGTGCTTAACAGGGATCGTATACCGCAGGGTTTCTTAAACTGTGGTCCATACACCCCTTAGGGGTTCGTGATACGAGAGCCGGGAGTCCGTGGCTATGCATACAACACAAACTTTCATGTGCCCTTAATTTTCTTTTTCTCTGATTGTATTTGGAAACGGTCCAAAAGGTTTTCGAAATAACGTAGGGGGTCCGTGACCAAAAATTTCGGTATCTCGTTTATTATTGATTTTTAGGGTTCCGTAGCCAAAATGGCAAAAACGGAACCCTTATAGTTTCGTCATGTCCGTCCGTCTGTCTGTCTGTCTGTCTGTCTGTCTGTCCGTATGTCACAGGCATTTTACTCAGAAACTACATGATGGATATTGATGAAATTTGGAATATAGGTGTGTTTTATGAGCCGCTACTTAGTTTGGTATATAAATAATTAAAATAAATATTTTTGGGGGGGGCACTCCATACATGTTAAAGACAGTAAAAAAAATTTTTTTCAGCAAATATCAACGTGTGGTACATAGTTCGACAGCTCTTTAAAAAACACTATAAGGTTCCTAAGTAATGTTTTTGATTAAGTGAATGTATTTGGAAATAATCGCTCCGAAAGTTGTGTAAATTGTGTCCCCCCCCTCTATTTTCTAAACCGTGCGTCCGAAAAATATGAAAAAAATCACGAAGGTAACGCTTAATTAATACTTTCAACGAAAATTATTTTCAACAAGATCGAATGTACCGTTTTTGAGTTATTGCCGATAAACTGCGCTTCTCAACAAAAGGACGTAATTGCCATGAAGATACGCTCTTTTGTTGTTGTACTTTTTTTACATCGTATTTTTTACCTTATAGTTACGGCTATGGAACCCTACACTGAGCATGGTCCGACATGCTCTTGGCCAGTTATTTTTATTTAATTAATTTATACCTAATAAGAATATAATAGTGCTACCTAAATTAAAATCAAAAATATCAAGGGCATGTTGCAAATTAAGGAAGATATTTCAATTTTAATTAATACCGGTAACGGTAATAAAGTTTAAAGTAGGTAAGACTTCATCTAGTTAGAAAACCAGAGAACATCCAATGCCTAATGGTTCTAAACGCTTTGAGAGGAAAAAGAAGAAAAAAAAATTCTGACGTAAAAAAAATTGTCTTTTGTATGGAGGGTCGGCTAATTTGAACGACCTGCTCCATAGAAAATAATTTATTTTTCGCGTAAAAAAAAAATCTACTTTTTCCTAATCAGAACACGATACTGAACATGCCCTTAAACGGAAAACAACCACTAAAATTTCACCTTGTATAGGGAACGTGCACGAACTGAAGGTATAGGTGGCAGCACTAAACGACAAAAGGTGGACAATAAATGAAACTATCACCTCTGTCAAATCAAGCTGTCCATGACAATATATAAGTGTCAAATATAGTAAGTCGTAGCTACACTGACGTTAATCGTCCTTCATCGCAATAAATTAACGGCGTTTCCGTCAATGTGGCCCCAGCATGAGCGGGTACTTGATTTAGATTGACGGCACCAGTTGGCAGCACCTTCGTCGTGCACGTTCCCTTAAGGGACAAAGGTCTACTTTTCAGAAGAGTCAAAAAACAATAAAATTTATTTGAAAAAATCGTTACTCGGTAAATTCTTTCCCGATTAGGTCGTTTCCAAGATTTATATTTACAAGTAACTTTATCTACATCGAACCAATCATTAGAAATCTATAAACTCGATAGTTTAGGAAATAGTACAATCCCTTACGCAGTAAATTTAAGGAGAATGGCATGCATTTAAATGGCAAAGCTGCCATAATGAATACAATGGCCTTTGTTTGAAAGATTAGGGCTCGAAGCGAAAAATTCACCTGGGAAGATTCGCACTATACTGGTTTGATATTATGTTTGAGAACATGAAAAAATATCTTGTGTCTTTAGTATCTTGTATTTTAGATTATTTTTATAGGGTATTTTGTACATCTCTGTATTTAGTGTACTTACGACCCAATGTCCCTTACGACATTTGAAATTTCCATTGTCGATGTGTTGCCGTAAACTTATTAACAGGCACTTATCAGACAATAAATCGCGGTAAAATTTACTTATCGATAAGGGGGTTAAAGTTAAATAAGATTATAAAAAAGTCTCGATTTTCTATACCTTTTTTTTTTATTCGCGATAGGTAAGCATTTGACTTTGATCTCACCTGTGGTAAGTGAAGATGAAGTACTAATACTTCTTTTATACAATCGTATGTCAGCACTGAACGCATTTCTATTCTATGCGAACGCAGCGAATCAAGTTGTCATTGACTTTGACAACTAAGCACAGAGACTAAAGTCCGAATTGGATCTTTATTCGAACATCCTCAGTGTTTCCTTTTTCATCTGCCTACTAATAAAAGTGAGACGGGTAATCCCCTGTGGATACTTAGTATAATGTGGACTCACATTACAGATTTTTGAAAATATTGTAGTGTAGGATTTACGAAGTACGAAGAATGAGTAATTTCAGTCGGTAGTGATATCATAGTACATAATTGTTTGCTTCTAATTAATTCAGTGTTTATTGAAACCCCTTTTCTAACTGGTGTTCGTGTTTTGATAATAACGATGTTATTACACTGTGCAGTTTTATTGTTATATCTAAATGTTGCGAGGACATCTGAGGTTAACACTCTTTTGAGTAAGGATTTTGTTAGTGATGTTGATTCGAGATATTCGCTGTGGCCGTCGATTCACGATGGAGTTCGATTGATGAGAATCCGTAAGCGGGAGGCTGAGGCGCCGCAGTCTTCGACACTGAAACCTGACGCTCAGTCTGCCGAGGCTAGTGCCAAAGATGTAATCCAGGGGGCTCAGCCTGCTCAAAGTGTGGCTCAGTCTAGTGGCCAAAGCCTAGTTCAAGCTAATGCCCAAAGTTTTGCTCAAGCTAGTGCTCTAAGTGGGGCCCATTCCGGTGCCCAGTCTGGGCAGTCTGCGGTGCAGGCTCCGGCCAATCCACCCACACAGCCTCCGCAACAACAACAGCCTGTATCACTTCCTGCGTCAACAACAACTCCTGCCGCTCCAAATAATAAAAAGGATGATGATAAGGAAAATGAAAAACCTCAAATTTTAGATAACAAAACAGGTATAATATAATGGGTGCTAATTAAACAGACTTCTTTTTAATAGCATTATTCGCCTCTAAAAATCTACATTGCCATCTAAATTACTAAGTCAGCCACAATTACCGAGCGTCTGAATTATACTATCTTAGCCACTACTTATCTTCTATGTAGGCCACTCTAAATACAACTCAGCATGGTGGTTATTTTTTAGCATCTAAACTTGTAACATGCATTCAAGCAGTAGACATCTAAAATCTTAATATATGCCATCAAAAAAGATATGCTATTAGCTTCTAATTTTTTAACTCAGTACGCTTAAAATATAACTCAACCCACATTAATTAATCGTCAAAATTTAGCTAAAATTGTCATCTAATAGTAAATTTTGGCCACTAATATTACCTAGAAACTGTTGAGGAGAGACATAAAATTAGTCCATTACACAACTAGGGTAGTAATACAAAGAAAGGCCGAGATCGCAGAAGTGTGCGGCCCGTGCTGCAAGCGAGGGACGTAAATATGCGATCAAGGGCTTTCTTTAGTACCTCCCGTGTTGTGTACATCATTTTATGTCTATACTTGGCCAGAAAGCGGCTTTTTCCATACGCGCAGCGTGCGGAAAAAGTCACTTTATTGCCAGGTGTGGCATAAAGTAATTTAAAAAATTAAACCGTCTCCAAAAAAGGTTAACATAAAAGTTTTATGGTAACTTCTTTTTTGAGGTCGGTGCCAGCCTTACTTTTAAAGAAATATTTACATGAGTACATTATGTAATGTATGTACTAAGGCTGGCACCGACCTCTAGAAAAGTTACCATAAAACTTTTATTTTAACCTTTTTTGAAGTCGGTTTAATTTTTTAAATTACTTTATGCCACACCTGGCAATAAAGTGACTTTTTCCGCACGCTGCGCGTACGGAAAAAGCCGCTTTCTGGCCGCCTTTTTCGTTCAGCCTATTTAAGTTTTTTGTTAAAGTCATTTCCCCCAACGGCCCCTTTGTTATAAACCAACCAAATTTCTAGCACTTGTAAAATTTTCGACGAATGACTTTAAATCGGAGCGCATAACACATCCGCACACCACAGTTTTCTGGTAGCAGCTCGTTTTTAATGTCAATAGTGACTTTCCGTATCTCCGGCGCTGCGGGAACAGCAGCCCTTCCGCCCTTGCATGACGGCGCACGGTCACTTCGCTCGGCTCCGCAGCTTCGGCTTGTTGGTCGCCTTCGGCGACCAGCCTCAGCCGCTCGCCTCACTCGTTCCCGCGCTTCGTCATGGCGGGCGAGGGCTGCTCTCCCTCCACGCCTCCGGCTTTATAAAAACACTCTAGGGCGCGCTGTGTCGGCACGCGTCCTAACCAGCGAGAGCCCTAGATTCGGATTTTCGCAGGCTAATATCGTATACATAATATTCCATCATTGAAAATTTTACATTTTACAATCCGTCATTTATCTTGGTAATTATCAAATTTAGAGAAAAATTACCCATACAAAACACGCTTATTTTAGACAAAAAAAATTTAGTTAAAATGATATTCGGCTATATAATGATTAGTTAAAATAAGAATCGACAAAGTGAGTTTTAGATAAAATAATATTCGACAAAACAAGAGTTATGCAAATGATAATTTAGGTAAAACGAGTTTCGACAAAACAATAATTATGAAAAATGAATTTATACATATTGACTTTAGACAAAAAATTCATTATAGTAAAAGTTGTTAGACAAACTGAAATTAGACAAAAAAAATTTAGACAAGTCAAGGGAATACCTAGAAAAGCATTACAGCGCCCCCCAATCTAAATCCTATTCTCTTTCCGCACAGAGTCTAACGAAATTTTGTATGTGGAAATGGTAAAAAAGCTTCCTAACCCAAAACCTCGTACAATTTCGTACGAGCCTAATAGTGTCCTCGTACCTCGTACAGCAGACCACAAATCTCGTATTTGTACAAGGAACCTCGTACGTCTGGCAACCCTGGCTGACTAACTCGTCGGTACATGAATGGCGCTCTCTGATTGGTGCAAATGGCCGGTCACTGTCGTCTCGCGCACTCGCGCCAAATTTTGAAGTGGCTATTTTCTCGATAACAGAATATGATGTATTATTTTACATGCTAAGTTATAATAAATGATGTTGTCAATGGAAGCTTGAATTATATTTTTTTGAGGACTTTGTGTTGAAGCCGTAAAACGTAAAATGGTGATGAAATGTAAAATCCATGGCTGAGTTAGTAAATTAGGTGGCAATATATAAACAAGAAGGCAAGTTAAGATAATTGTTGATCTTTGTTTGACGCTTTCTAAAGAATATTTAGTTGGCGTTGTAAAGAGACGATTTAATTTATTAGAGGCTATCTCATTTTCCCGTTGCTTAGTTATAAAATGAGAAGTTTGAGCACGTGGCCAAGAAATAAATCTGCGGCTTGACTTATAATTTCCCTAATATAATAATGTATTCTAAACAAAAACATAGGTAGATTTGTAGATCAGTATTCACTGGAATGTAGTGCTCATAATTCTTCACATTATGTATGCAGCCATGAAGGCTACTATGACTTCATGCATGATTTAGACTTAGAGCTACCATAGTGAACTCTTTTCAAAACAAATGCCAAGGTAAAATAAAATATTAATTTAGGTGCTTAACAATATGAAAAAGATGGTGACAAAATTATCTTTTTCATGTTCAGTATCATGAATATTTTCATACTTAAAGGCTTACCTTGTGACATAATGGTATCAGCTGCAGATTTACTTTTTTTCAACCAGCACAGAAACTTATTAGCGGCATCCTCACTAACCAGCATTTAAAATGATCATCAACAAGTATATGTTAATTTTATATTATGATTTTGATGTCCTCTGACTCTACCTCCCAGGGCAGGTCGGTTAGCCCCGCTAGAATGCATAATATTTAACAGCACACATAAATGGATTTCAGTACACAAGCCTCAAAGTGCATCACCCAATGATACTTCAAACGCAGTTGAGGATAAAACCAAAGTACACAACACAACGGCTACGGAACCACCTAAAATCAACCTTAGCGATCCGGGAGTCATGAAGAGAGCTTTCATAGTGTTTGGAGGATTCGCTCTACTTGCAACTGCATATTACTTCATCATTTACAGGTAAAAACTTCAGTTAGTTTGCAAAATTATAAATATTGTTTATGGTAAAGTCGTCCATGGTATCCACTGTATCCATCCATGATCATTGTGTTATCACCATGAAGGTACAGTAAGATAATTAGAATCAGGTTCATGGACATTTCAGGTTACATAGTGAATAAATACATTTAGTGATAGAACCAGCCTATCTGGTTCATTTTATGTCTACACTTGACCAGAAAGCAGCTTTTTCCGTACGCGCAGCGTGCGCGAAAAGCCACTTTATGGCCAGGTGTAGCATAAATAATATTAAGTGACCTTTTTTGTATAATAAAATGTCAATTAGGATATTTAATAGATGGTACAAACCATTAGAATGTTCTCAGATTCTTAATGCAACTTGCATCATAAGTTGGCTATAGTGACAGTGTAATAAGGAAAATACTTACAATGAATTTCCTGGGTAAACCATTTATGATAAGCGCTGTGAATAACACCCTCATATGAATAATTTTTCATTAATGATTGGATTGAACCAAATCTTATTAGATTTATAATACTCTTTTAAAATAGCACATGGAAGACCATAAATTGTTTGTGCTTCCAAACCTTGTGTAAGTATTTCATTCCACCTTGTGTATGA
Organism: Eudemis profundana; assembly: GCA_947034925.1. Lineage (NCBI taxonomy): Eukaryota > Metazoa > Arthropoda > Insecta > Lepidoptera > Tortricidae > Eudemis > Eudemis profundana. Next base: position 16,719,669 of record OX344800.1, read on the forward strand.
GACTAAATTTTCTGAATTAAAATTTCCAGGAAGAAAGGCAACACCAGTGACGCGAAAAACACACATAGCTCAATTGATCCAAATCAATTCCGATATGGTGTTCTACAATCTGAAGACAAGAGAAGTAACATGGAACTGTCCAGAGTGCCGCTGACCATGGAGTCAGACGAGGATGATGACGAAGATTTAGAGATATTCGATCTAGGACAAAAGAAAAAATCACTGTCTTACATCAACCTAGAACAACATGATGAAGATATTGTCTTAAATGACTCAAGAAGTATAGATATGGAAAATCTCCTTGTTGATATTGAAGACAAGAATTCGGAAACACTGATCAACTGGTCAAGCAGCGGTAGTAAGTCAATATTATAATAAGTTTCTAGATAGTGCGCTCTGAAAATGTTATTTTACTTACAATATTGCATTTAAGAAGATCTTATTGATAGATTGTTTTTTGTTGTCATTAGAACTGTGTGTCTAATTTAAAGTATAAATATGATGGAGCGCCTTACTGCTGGGCAGGGGCGTCCTTCTCAAAGGGAATCACACCGTAAATTTCAATGGTGTGATGATTGTAGATAGTATTCAGTTTGGTACTTAAATTGTTCCACAGATATACATTATTGTCTCAAGGCCATGTCAATAAGGTCTAATAAGACTCATGATTGTTATGAATGCAACGGCGGCAAACGAGTTAATGGCATAATACATCGCATGGACTCAATGCCGCTCGTATGTAGGCACGCTTCTTAAAAGCGTTTGTATTTAGGCATTGAATCTTTGTTCTTTGTATTCTTAACCTTGTATTGGCATCAGGTTCATTATCAATGCTTGAGCGAGCATCGTTATCATGTTAGCGTAGGTAGGAATGAAGTAATTTGGCTTTAGTGAGTCATATGATTTTCTTCATTTAGGATACATTAAATACTAAATAGTCGTCCCTTTTATTTGTTATGTGTTTGCTTGTTTTACAAGACGTTATCTTGAGCCAACGGATGGCGACTTCCAAATGACTATTAAATCGTGTCGTTTCTTATAAATATTTCTTAGGGCGTCCGTTTTATTTTTATCAAGACAACTAGTCTTCGTTTTATAGACTATATCAATAAAACATACCGTTCGAATATTTGGGTATTATGGCAAATTTACGCTGCAAAAACTTGAACACCTAGTAATAACTAAACAGACCAACAAAATAACAGACAGTTTCGAAATATATATCATAATTATGTCAGGGTTTCCTGTACTGCCGTCCTCAAACTAAAAGGCCGCTAGTTTGTATGAAGTTTCATACAAATTAGCGGCCTTTTAGTTTGAGTACGGCAGTGTAGTACACACATGTTGCTGAAATTTTTATGAACGTGACTTACTGCGCGACGTGTTTATTTTATGCAATAATCATGAAAGTTCTTTCGTTGAATACTAAATAGATTTATCGGTGTGGTCAAAAGTACACCACCAGAACCACAGTTTGAGGTTGTGTTATTGTTGTGAATAATTATGGGCTAGATATAGCCTTGGCCAAAAGTGTCGAGCAACCGTATATTTTTCATACAAAAGTCTTCTAATAAGAATTTGAAAATCAAAGCTTTTATTTTAGTTGTTGTTAAGTTCTATTTGCGTAAATAAATCTCGCTCGGAAGGAAAGTAGGTTTTTATTTCACTTTTATCTAAATAGATACTTTGAGGTGATATTGAAGGAAATTTCATTGATTCGTAAGAACTTTATTAAATTTTGCGTGTTTGTATATTGTATTAGTACAAAATAATATTTAATTTCACAGTTATTTCACAAAACAGGCATGCTGAATACTTTTTGCCAAGGCTGTAGAAGCTGAAAGATGTTGAAAAGTAATATACCCTACCGAATCTCAGTTCGCTCGTGTAATAAGTCACACGCTTTTGATATAATTTAATTTATTATTTTATCATTTATCCAAGTCACGAGTTTGTAGATTAGTTATCCCTACTCTGCTTTATAGGCGACCGTGACTTAACTCGTTCGCGACACAGCAAACGGGTAAGGCTCGGAAGCGTTTCAACCGTCCTTTCGGGTGTGCTACAATAGTACATTACACAACTAGGGTAGTAAAACAAAGAAAGGCCGAGAACGCAGATGTTTGCGGCCCGAGCTGCAAGCGAGGGACGTAAATATGCGATCGAGGGCTTTCTTCACATTACCTCCCGTGTTGTGTACATAATTTTACTTTCACTTGGCCAAAAAAGCGCCTTTTCCGTACGCGTAGCGCACGCTCGGCACGGGCTGCAAACATCTGCGATCTCGGCCTTTCTTGTTTTACCACCCTAGTTGTGTAATGTACTATTGTAGCACCCCGGAAAGGACAGTTGAAACGCTTCTGAGCCTTACCCAAATGAGAACGCGCGCACATTGTGCTGCGTTACAAATTATGAATGATGATTCCGATTGGCTATAGGGAACGTGCACGACGAAGGTGCCGCCAATCTAAATCATATACTCTCTCATGCTGGGGCCACATTGACGAAAACACCGTTAATAACGTTAATTTATCGCGTTGAAGGACGATTAACGTCAGTGTAGCTACGACTTACTGTATTTGACATTGACACTTACATATTATCATTGACATTGACAGCTTGATTTGACAGGGGCGATAGTTTCCGTTATTGTGTCTCTTTTGTCGTTTAGTGCTGCCACCTACGTGGCGTGTTGCCCACCAGATCCATCGTGGCCATCCTAGCCATGTTGATAAAAGAATTGCTCAGAAATAATAATAATAATCTGAAAATATTTTAACTAGACCTCTGAATAGGGATGATGACTGGGTTAAAAATATGTAATTCTATTTAGTCCGTCAGTTAGATTATGGAAAAATATGGGACACGTATTTTTTGGTTTATCAAAATATTAAAAATCGACAAAGTTATAGATCATCAAACTTCTGGAGTGGGGGCTTGTGACGTCACTCTTGAGTACAATTTGTACTCAAGAGTGACGTCACTCGAAACTTCTAAGCACTCTATCCTCGTCAGTTTTTGTTTGTCAAACAAAACAAAAAATACGTGTACAATATTTTTTCATAATGTAACAGACGGACTAAACAGTTTTTTTTAGTCATGTAGCCTATTCTCATGATTTTTACCTCTATCACGAAATAATCCCATTCTTACGAAGTCGATTATCCCGAAGCTATGTAGATCCTGAGTTGCATTACTCCAATTACATTTCTGTTTCCGTATTATACTTTAATACCGTTCTAAATTATTTGAAGTCTACAAACAATATAAATGAGTAAATACTAGTGAACTTTGCATTCTTATCAAACTTTTTACTATCTTAATAGCAATAAACCTCGTCTGTATGTTATTCCATTTGCTATCTTGCTTTGCTTGTGTTATGTTTGTAATTATTTAATTCGTTTTTAAGGTAAGTATGCACTTGGATATACCTCTAACTTAAAACAAGCCATTATTTGGATTTATCTTGTTTTCACATACACATAAAACAGTTACATTCGTTGTTCTTCTACATATAACAATATGCCTCATTCTTAATGTCAGTATAGTGAAGGAAAATCTATAATAAAGGAAAATACAATAAAAAACCAAGTGCAAATAGACCATTATTATGTTTTAAACATCGATAGTTGTTATGAAAGGGCCGAAACTTTAATTATAAACTATTTAGGTAAGTCCTATGCTTGTATTTATCTAAATTCAAACGACAAATTATTCTTTATTATTTTACAGTTTGTATTTATTTTCAGTAGATGATACTAAAGATTTATTTTAAATAATATTTTTTTACGTTTTTTTTATCAGGTACTAAGTAGTGCCATTTGTTTTTTTTTGCTAAAACCCTAAAGTAGAAACAATATACCTACACCTAAAACTAAAAGCTTAAAGTAAAAATTAAAATACACCTACCTGAAACTAAAATGCCATTTGTTTGATAAGGAAAAAATAATTTTCGAGTCGGTGAAAGTTGATACAAATTAAAATATTTAATTTAAAAATTTAAACCTATCAGGAGTGTAATTGTGATTGAAATTTCGAATATAAGTATGAATAAGTTCTTGCTATTATAATCACTACACTACTACTATTTTGTTATTAATTTTGTACATGTACACTTCTATTGGTTTTGCTTTTATAATAAGGGTTACTAGAATTAAGCCTTAAAATATTGATTTGCTGCTTCGCTGGACACTTAGATAGATCAAATGAGGGGTTTGTCTTTGTACGTGAGTTGTAGACGATAATGAAACAACATTTGTTGGGTAAGGCAAAAAATACTTACCAAGCTTAGCTCCGGCCCGTTAGTATGTATTCCGTGGTGCCGATTTTGAGCTTCAGTTACGCTTCCATACTTATTATATTTCAATTTGTAACATTTGGAACCAAAGTAAAAGGTACATTTATATAAAGCAGGATTCTTACCTTTATACATTGCAATAAGTGTTCACAATAGTCACCAATTTTAGAATGTTACATTTATATTATGGTATTTTTTTTGGCCTTACCTAGTTATTTTTATATCTTTATAATCAGTGTCATGATCAGGTAAATCTGGTCTGTCACCCACAGATTACAGGTATATCTAATTTTACATAACATTTTTTACATAAGTTGCATCGATATTGTTGTTGTGTTTGCATTTTTGCATATAGCCGCATTTAAAGTAACTATTGGGACCTATATCTATGAAGAACTTGAATATAATTCTTGTCCCTAGAATACAGATAACAAATTTGATTTGAAGCATTTAACTATTTGTAACAACAATGATTTAGGTACAAATGACATTGACAAAGGCCGAATTTCAAAATTACTTATATACCTAATGAGAACAAATTAAAAAAAATGTCAGACATGTACATTGTCAAATCTACAGTTTTGAATTAGAGACTATTACTTTGATTGGATTAAGACATTTTCTTGTTCTTATTATTTCAGGGCTTTAATAATAATGCTTACGTAAAAATATTCGTTTGAGTCATTGTTTATTACGAATCTTTATCATGAATGTTTATAAACGCACGTTTATCGTTATATCTTGCTAAAATATAGCATAAGTAACTGCCATATAAAATGTAAAGGTTATACACAATGTGTATTACACATTCTAAAAGTTTAAATAGACGAAAAATTATGATTGTATACATTGGTTTAAATAATCTAATTAATCCTTCACTAGTAGTATATTTTTGTACACTCGCCCCATACTGAAGTTTATAAGGACAAAGCGCCTAAAAACATTCGAGAGCTAAACATAGCTCTGTGTTCAATGTTTTGAGCGTTCTGTCCTGTCTAATGTTATTGCAGGTGACTGTACCTCCAGTAGTGCGTCCTGGAGCTTGATTTTCATCAGTGTAAAGACATTCAGCATTTCAGTAAAAGGGTCGATCAACTTTTTCTTGTACCTCGTTGCCATGGCTACGTTCCCGGGACAACTTTTAAAAACAATGATGTTTTTTATGGTTAAAATTCATCAAATTTAATTGTTTGTCGTAGTTTTAAGCTCATAATTTTATGGACCATCTCCTAGCACATTAGTTCCATATATTATAACAGTTTTTTTAAGAAACTCTGTCACTGTTGTCTCTTGGAAAACGGGACAGAATAACAAACAAGAAAAAGTTGATTGTACCAAAATGTACTTACTTAAACCAAGTAAGAATTAAGTCATGGTTGCTCAGACTTTACTGTGCCATTTTGACGGCTAATTTTGTAGGTCTCTGACTTTTCAGACGTGTGTAGAGGTTGGGGTATTATGATTGGATTACAATTGTTGTAGGCTCAAATGTAAAAACATGTCAGGCCTCAAAAATAAGCTTAGGCCTCATAGATGGGCTAGTATTGGCCTCGAAGATAGGCTAGTATAGGCCTCAAATTTAGGCTAGTTGACTGGTTAAATGAATGCTATTATGCAGAGGTAGATCTGTTATCATGGCCGCTCCAGGGCATGTATGTCGCCACCCTTTCTAATGTCTAGAGAGCGCGCTATCTAGCGCAGTTAAAGAGCTAGCCCTGCGTTAGGTATTAGACTAGTGCAGGGGTTCCCAATATTATTCAGCCCGTGGCGCACTAATAAATTCAGTACTTCGTCATGTCGTCACCCTAGTTCGCTCAAAATAGGTATTGTTGTTTTCAGTGGCGTAACTACAGGGTGGCAGGGCTGGCAAAATGCCACGGGCCCCCGACCCAAGAGGGCCCCGGCGTAAGTATAACGTTAAAATAATAAAGCTAATGATAGGGCCCCCATTAAAGGAATTTGTGACGGGCCCCAGATGATATAGTTACGCTACTGGTTGCTTTATAGGTAGCCGCGAATATTTGTGGTTTTAGATAATGATAGAGGATCGACTCACGGCGCCCCTCTTTACTTTCTACGGCGCACCAGGGCGCCGCAGCGCACACTTTGGGAACCCCTGGACTAGTGTATTCTTTGACAGTTGAAATTTTCGAAGAATACAAACTATCCACACAATACTATCCACTCTATAAATCGCCCATTCCCAAAAAACCGCATTCCAAGAATACCAGATTTTTAAAATACGATCGATACATCTGATTCTCCGTATAAGTACCAGATTCCCAAAATAATACATCCAACAAAATCGTTTAGATCTTTCAGTAACCTACGATTTTATAATCTAATGTAACGGGAATTTAGTAAGACAGGAATATGATAAATCGAGAATCTGGTATTTTAAAAAATCTGGTATTTTAAAAATGCGGTATTTTGGGCATGATCAATATAAATATAGTGGCTACTGTAATTTATTTTGATTACAGTCAACTAACCTATTCTATAAATGTTGTTTTAAATACTAGTACATTAATCTCTCTCTAAAACAATAGATACTTACCTACCTAATCTATTTTCTTATTTGCCGTAGTTAGTGGTTCTAAATCTGAATCTAGATTTTAACCCCATTAAAAACCATCAACATATCAATAGCAGTTTAGGATTAAAAATCCATAGTAATATTAATTATACTTACTACTATACTTTTCAATATCGGATCACTTCGGGTATTTATTTCCCATTTGTTCAATAGAAGTTTATACACTTCAGTAGCCTACTGTAGGCTTATGATGCTTGGCTTTGTCTATCGATAATACCTATATTCTTGTCAGAATGACATGGATGGCCGAACGACCTGGCCATAAAGTGGCAATAACCGCTCGCTACGCGTGCGGAAAATCCCACTTCATGGCCTGGGGAGACGTAAAATGTTGTACTTACCACGGGCGGTAGTAACGAAAGCCTCAGATCGCATATTTATCGCCCTTGCCTTCGGCTCGGGCGTCAAATACCTGTGATCTGGGACATTCTTTGTTTTACCGCCCTAGGTAAGTAATGTATTATTCATTATTATCGATCGACAAAGCGTAGTATCATAAGCTTACATTCAAAAGTAGGTGGTCAATTCAGTACTTTGTCATTTGTACGTCACAAACTACGTATAGTAAAAACGAAATAAGTTGCCTTGGTGAGCACTTTTCTAACCTTAAAACTCTTAATTTTTTGTAAAAAAAAAGCTGTTTTATGCGATTCGCAAATTAAATTAATGTAGGTCGCTAGTTGTTTGATTTACGAGGAAATTGCAATTTTAGACAAAAAAGTGCGTTTAGGGGGTACTAAATGTTTTTACTTAAAAACGATTGACGTGTTTTTGTTTAAAAATACAAGCCTGAGACAGAATTGAATACAAATGTAAAATGATGAAAGTGACAAAGTACTTAATTTACCTGGTTTAAAACTTAGAGATCACCCACGGCAACTGCGCGGGACAGGAGGAGTATGATGTGTCACTTCGAGGATGTCCTTGTTGTCATGTAACAATGTCATGTGTCAAGTCCTCGAGAACAGTGGCCTGTTCCACGAAGCTACAAGTTACAATTTTAGAAGTCTAAACTAGCAGCATTGACCAAACATCATGGGTTGGTTTGCCTAATGTTGCTAATGTAGTGCCTCTATTAAGAAATGGAATCAGTCAGATATGGTTCTTTATTACGATTCATAAGAACTGACGCGGATTTTGTATGCATCGCGCGCTTATTTCATACTAATTCCGCGCCAGTACGTCTAGCATAACTGGCCGCGACTTCGTTTCTCGCGCGACAGAGCATCACCCGTCACTGTCACACTATATTGAGTGGAAAGAGATAGGTAGCATTTGTCGCGTGACAGAGTCGCGTGTCACAGTTGTGCTAGAATTACAACTCTTGTGAATCGACCTATACGTCCTATTGCATTTGGCTAAAGAGGCGTAAGTCCTACTATGAGATTTTTGTGTACCGCATTTAAACCTGACTTATTCTCTTTCTTACTAGAGGCACTGAATTTAGACTAGTAAAATTGTAACTAGTAGCTTTGTGAAGCGGGCTACAACTCAACTATCGTTGGTGATCCCTGAGTTTTTTAAGTGACAAAATTATACTTTAAAGAAATCCGAAAATTAAGTCTATAGAACGAATGGGGCCCATCATTTCTAAGCTTTGGACTGTGATAGTAGACGAGAGAGTATTTATACTTATGATAAATTTATATTTTTTGGAAGGTTGGTGTTTGTTTGCAAGTGATATCGGGAAGTATTGGCTCTCTGTCTCACTAAAAACTGTTATTTAATGTGCGCATTGTAACCTTGTTTCTACTAATAAAGTTATATTACAAACCTTATTTTTTATTTATTGCCTTATCACTTTCACGACCAGACAAAAAAATTAACAATACCTATTTTTGAAAAAAGAAATAACACAATACAGATATCATCCGTCATTACGATAACCAGACTCGACGAAAAACATTCTATACAAAAGGACAGTTTTATCGTGGTTTTATCACTCGAGCACCCCCATTTTCGGCTATACACGTAGGTACTTACTACCTACCTACATAGGTACATATACCTAATGCCAGAATAAAAAAACTTTCCAGACAAACTGCTTACTCCATAAACGGCAAAGGCCTGATTGTGCCGCGGGCCACGTGATAGTCGTGGCACGTCCGGACTGTCTGCTGATATTGAGACAAACGAACCGGCGCATCGGCTGCTGATGTCGAATTGTAGTTACTAGCACCTACAACGTGGTATCTGACATTCCTTCAATTTCTTCTTTTTCCATTAAGTCTGCCCAGTTTTCACTAGGTATTGTTCATCATTAGCATTTCTTGACTGAGTAGTCATGGTCGTCACTTTAGGTGTTGGGGTTACCACTGACGTGCATTCCATAAAGACAAAAAGATACCGCCTTCCCTCTAATTCCTACCCTATTAATGGTAGCAGGCAGTGCCGTAAATAGCCTTTTCTGCGCCCTGTGCGAGCTTCTATAACTGCGCCCTTGTTTTTTTTAGATTTTATAGGTACCCTGCCTGGCCTGGCCATTCTTGCGCCCCCCCAGAGTCTACGCCCTGTGCCTGGGCACCGGTGGCACCGCCCTATTTACGGCACTGGTAGCACGGTAGAATTTAGTAGGATAGGTACGTAACAAGATACAATCAACCTCATTAATCTATACCCTCCTACTCTTACTTTTTACGGGTTACGTTTTATGAAATATTACCATTCCTACAACCGATCAGCACTACGTAAAAAAAAATCCAGACAAATCGCTTACTCCATAAAGTCGTGGCACCTCCGGAGTGTCTGCTGATATTCAGACAAACGAACCGGCGCATCGGCGCTTATGTCGAATCGTAGTTACTAGCGCCTACAACGTTGTATTTGGCAGTTTTCCGTTCAACCCCTCATTTTTCCATTCAACATACCAAGTTTTAACTTAGCATTCTTCTTCGTCGGTATCTCTTAAGGGCTGAGTGGACGTGGTTATCATTTCAGTGTATTGTGCTGAGGTTATAATAATATACGGTTTATGATGCATCCGTGAATGGAAACCATCTACAGCAGCTTTAACATGATCTTTCTCGTGGCTTCCACTTGGTCAATTAAAATTAATAATACCTACTAAGCACTGAGGAAAAGATATTCTGGATACTATATATAACGCTCGCGCCCAAATGTACCGCGCCTCACCCCTCCAGGGGCCCCTCTCGCGCCACGCGCCTCACCGCGCTCAATCGTCGCCCGCGCGGCGAGCAGTACCGTTCCGACAGCGCGTGTGAAATGTTTTCTATGTGACAACTATGTAAAAACTAACTTTAATCGTATATGTATGTAACTGACCTATTTTCATGTGTGTGATAATAAACTTATATTTGGAACATTATTATGAGTTTTACAATGGCGCCCAACGTGGGGCCGAACTCAGTGCCGAGTTATAACTATCATAAAACTACGGTTGTGAAGTGTGGTAGCCGCGACACGTGGAATTCATCCGTGTTGTGTTGCTCGCTGTGAAGTACCTACAACCGATATCCTACCGACTGACGAGCTTTAGCCCAGTCCGACGTCATGCCGCCGAAGAAAACGCCAAAGAAAACGGCCGCGGAACGAGCAAGACGCCAAGGTGATTCGGAGGAACGATCAGACGACGACGGCGGCCAAGACGACCCTACAGCCGTTAATCACCAGAACGATGAGGCGATTACTAATGCCGCGGCCGGAACGTCCGCATCGCAGGCGCAACCTTACGTTTTCAACGCAGAGCATTTCGTGTCAACTTTTATGAGGGCCTTCGCAGAATCACAAGCCGAAGTAAACCGAAACCTCGTTGAAACGCTGCGCGCGACGACCTTGACGGAGACTAGGGCTTCAGCCGCGGTCACGCCGACTTCAAACGCCAGCGAGCCCGCCGCCGCCGCCGCGTCCGCCGGCAACTTCAGTAGATGCACCGCGCGCTTCGACGGCCGATCGCGTGACCCTGAAGTGGTGGAAGCCTTCCTAGATGCAGTGGAGACCTTCAAGGAGTGCACCGCGGTGAGCGACGAGCACGCTGTACGCGGCCTTGCCATGTTACTAGAGGGGGACGCCGCCGTGTGGTGGCGAGGCATGAAGACGTCGGTGACGTCATGGCAAGACGCCGCGGACCGACTACGTGGGATGTACGGCGCTCCGCGTCCTGGCTACGAGCTGCTACGTGAAATGTTTAAGGCCGAGCAGCAGAACGAGCGCGCCGAAGCATTTGCGTGCCGCATCCGCGCGCTTATAGTTAGATTGCCGTACGACGTGCCCGAGCCGATGAAAATCGATATAATTTACGGCTTGTTAGATCGTCGAATAAAAAAACGTGTGCTTCGTGACGACGTGGTTAGTGTGGACAGTTTAATAGATAAGATACGCATCGCGGAAGACAATATTAAACAAGTGTCGAAACCCCTAGGTACGCCCAATATTCCCGGAAACGGCGCGAACGCCGCCGCGCCGCGCGCTTCCGAGAATCGATCTATTTTTAGCACGCGCAACGGAGGGGCTATTTCGTGCGCAAGTGATAATAAAAGTAAACGTAATAGAGTGAAATGTACCTTTTGTAAAACCTATGGCCATAGCGTTGAGGAATGTCGTAATTTGCGTTCTAAAACCGAAAATTCTGTGAGCACGGTAGGTACTAATTCGAATAAGGTCGACGAACCTAGTACTACTAGAAATACGGGTTACGATTCTATCCGGTGTTATGGCTGCGGTAAGCAGGGCGTTGTGAGGTCGAAGTGCGATACCTGCAAGGCATCAAAACGCGCTGATTTTAATTATAATACCGAAATTTGTTTGAATGCGGTATCGTCGCACCCGTTAGTGACAGTAGGTATTTTGGGCCGCGAAGGCGTAGCGATCGCTGATACCGGTGCTACGCATTGTTTAGCGAGCCCTGCGCTCTATAATATTCTCATTGCAGAAGGTGTACAATTCCAGAGCACGCAGCGAACGCTACGCCTGGCCGATGGTTCGCAGCAACCCCGTGACGTGCTTACAGCTGATGTACCCGTCACGATCGAAGGGCGCGATTTCGTTATCGACTTCATGGTAATCCCTGGTTGTGAGACTAGAACACTGTTAGGGTTTAAATTTTTATCAGGTGCTGGAATGGTGCTGGATGGTTCCCAGGACTCGTGGTGCTTTGCCGACGACCCGGAACGCCGTTTCCCTTTTGTGTACGAGTATCACCTGGGTGATGTGAAGGATGCGGAACTGATGCGGGCAGAGACGGCGGACCTAACTCTGCGCAGCGATGAGGGACCGAAGCTGTCTGCAGAGCAGAGGGACATGCTCAACACCTTTATCAGCAGCAAGGCAGCTCAATTCGCGCACAGCGGCCCCGCCTCCGATTTCGCCACGCACAGGATCAAGGTGAGTGAGAATCAAGATCCTATAGCTTCACCACCATACAGGATGTCCCAAAAGCGCCGCGAAGCTCTCAAGGTCGAGCTGGAAAAACTGCTGCGAGATGATGTAGTCGAGGAATGCGAGTCGCCCTGGGCTTCCAATGTCGTTTTGGTGGCTAAGAAGGATGGGGGTCTTAGACTTTGCATCGATTATCGGAAACTGAATGCAGTAACCGAACCCGATCGATACCCGCTTCCCCGCATCGAGGATATCCTACACGCAGCAAGGACCAGTGAGTACATGACCACACTTGATCTCAGATCCGGTTACTTCCAGGTTAACGTCCATCCTGATGACCGGGACAAGACTGCGTTTGTAACGCCATTAGGTACGTATCGGTTCAAACGGATGCCGATGGGTCTCAGAAACTCTGGAGCCACGTTCCAGCGGCTCATCGACAGGTTCCGCCCTAACCTCAAGGATGTAGCGCTTTTGGCATATCTAGACGACCTAATCGTTCTGTCACCCGGTCCGTTCGAGAAACACCTGGAAGACCTGGAAGCCGTTTTTAACAGGCTCTCCATGTTCGGACTACGTGTCAACCGAGAAAAGAGTTGCTTTGCTCGCGACTCGGTTAAGTTTCTTGGACACGTTCTCCTACCTGGCGGTATTCACACGAATCCTGACAAAACCGCCGCGATCACAGGTATGGCCCAGCCCCAAAACGTTAAGCAGCTGAAGTGCTTTTTGCAGACTTCAAGTTGGTTCCGGCGGTTCATTCCTGACTACGCAGCAGTCGCCCGGCCTCTTACCAATTTACTGAAGAAGGACAGCACCTGGTGTTGGGAAGAGGCGCAACGGCAGGCCTTCGAGGGCATCAAGAAGCTACTGACGTCGGCGCCAATCCTGCGTCAAGCCGACGAGACACAGCCTTTTGTACTGCGCACGGACAGCAGCGGTTATTGCATCGGGGCTGTTCTGATGCAGGGGGAGGGGACCGACGAGCGACCAATAGAGTACGCAAGCCGGCAGCTGAACCCTGCAGAGAGAAACTACTCAACTACAGAACGCGAAGCTTTGGCCGTCGTCTGGGCAGTAAGTAAGTTCCGGGGCTATATCGAGGGTACTCAGGTCGTCGTGAGGTCCGATCATCAGCCGTTACGATGGCTGATGAGTCTGCGCTCGCCAAGCGGCCGCTTGGCAAGATGGGCGCTGATCTTACAGGAGTTCGATCTACGCATCGAGTACACGCCTGGCAAGTCCAACGTGATTGCGGATACTCTCTCCCGGCCGCCGCATGCGACGGAGTCTAGAGACGACTGCGAGTTGGGCTACGCCGTCGTCGATTTCCCCGCGCGTACACCTAGGGACATACGCGACAATCAATTGAAGGACCCAGAGGTGCGCAAAATCCTGGAAGACCTAGAGGCCGATGACGCTCCTTTTAGGGGGAGACAGTGGGCAGATCGAGGGTACCTGCTCTCCGACGGCGTACTCTTCAGATACGCGCCTGATGGAGAAGAAGATGAAGCCTGCCTCGTGGTTCCTGAACACGAACGTGCACAGGTACTAGCAGACTATCACGACGCACCCACTGCCGGCCATTTTGGCGCCGAACGCACGCTGCAGCGCATCTCGCAGAAGTATTATTGGTCAGGTATGCGCACGCATGCGCATGCGTGGCGTGTCAGCGCTATAAAGTAGACACAAGGAAACCAGCGGGGCTAGTGCAGACCCCCGCCGTCGCTCGGAGGTTTGAGGTCGTATCGGTCGATCTGTTCGGGCCTCTTCCAGAAACCACTGAAGGTAACAAATGGATTCTAATCGTAGAGGACGTGTGCACGCGCTGGGTCGAGTTATTCGCCTTGAAGCAGGCCACCAGCCTGGAATGTGCCAAGGTACTTGCATCAGAACTTTTTCTACGTTACGGTGTCGCTCGGCGGATGATCAGCGACAACGGAGTCCAATTTGTCAGCGAAGTCATGCAACAGGTATGCCATATTATGAAGGTCGAGCAGTCGCTGACACCTTATTACCATCCTGAAGCGAATCCGATCGAGAGAAAGAACCGCGACTTGAAACCGCAGCTAGCAATATTAGTCGGTAACGACCACAGCTCGTGGGATGTCCATCTGTCAGCCATCAGGTTTGCAATGAACACAGCAGTAACCGCTAGCACTGGTTATTCGCCTGCGTTCCTGACGTTTGGCAGGGAGCTACGTGCGCCAGCTGACGCCGCATCCGACATGCGCGCGATAGTTGAGGGCGACCCGTGGTGGCAGCGGTGACACCGTACTTGAAACGGCTGGCCGGTACGTTATTGCACGCTCGGGACGTACACGAGCGCGCGCAGGCACGTCAGAAGCAGTATACAGATGAGCACCGTCGGCCAGCACCTGATTACGATCCAGGAACTCTCGTATTGCTGAAGACGCAGGGCTCCAATGATACAGCAGCGGGTCAGACGCCCAAGTTTATACCACGGAGGGACGGACCGTACAGAGTCCGAGAAATTGTCAGCCCTACAACTTATACGTTGGAACGTATTAGTGATGGAGTGATATTGGGTAAGTACCACGTCTCACAGCTCACCCCTTTCATCGGCGACGCTCAACCCGCCGTGAGGGAGAAACGGAAGCGCGGAAGACCGCGCCGATATTTAGATTAATAAGTAACGTTTAAGGTAGATTCGTTCAGGGGGAGGGTATCTGTTCAATGCAGGGCAGTATTGCATTTCGACCACTTGCGGCCTATAGTTCGGTTCTCATCGATCTTTTGATAGCCAGTATCTTCAACGACATCGCCGTAAGGTTAAGATTCTTCCTAGTTCGAAAGCGGGGGCGCTACCTTCGAACTAGAGGGGGAGTATAACGCTCGCGCCCAAATGTACCGCGCCTCACCCCTCCAGGGGCCCCTCTCGCGCCACGCGCCTCACCGCGCTCAATCGTCGCCCGCGCGGCGAGCAGTACCGTTCCGACAGCGCGTGTGAAATGTTTTCTATGTGACAACTATGTAAAAACTAACTTTAATCGTATATGTATGTAACTGACCTATTTTCATGTGTGTGATAATAAACTTATATTTGGAACATTATTATGAGTTTTACATATAGGTATATTTCTTCGCGGCTGCGTTATGGAGTTATAATTCGCGGTAGGTTTCGTACGCTCTCATTATGATGAACTAAGATATCTGACGTCTTAAGTACCTACCGCCGATAGGTTCCAATTCATAGGACCAATACAGAAGCGGCGTGGCGTTAAAGATATCATTGGGCAAGCCGGTGCAGATTAAGCGTATATTTTCCTTAAGGGCTGTAGAATAGAAGAATACGTTGCTCAAAATGCCTGATATTAGGCAAGCCGGTAAAAATCGAGTTCATTGGAAGCCACACTGCTATACAGTATTTGTGTCCCGTGGATTAATTCCTACTGGTAAAAATAATCCATTCACTATCAATGTAGTGCTGATAATATACTACTTATCGACTGGTAAGCATCTGGTAATGGAGGATTTAACATAAGGTCTTTGTAGGTAAATCAATTTCAGATTTCCAGAAAATTTTAGAGAACAGTTAGTTATAGTGATTTTATATGAACCATATTAAATAAGGTAATTTCTAAGCCTTGAAAATAATGTAAGCATAAAAGGTATGTACTCGGTTCTGAATCCAGGCTATCGATCTTTGCTGGATGTGTGTAGTTTGAGATTGAATAGATTGGTAGAAATTGTTTGCTCAAGTCTAGTCTTAATGCACATAGTGAATAGGATCTCCACAATTTCTTAACATGATCATAGGTACTTATCGGATCCATCCAATTATACCTACTTCCATATTTGCGGTTACATGGGAATACCTACTAACCACTGTAGGTATTTCATGCATTTTTTGTGCTTAATGGAATTGCGTTTGGTCCTATAAAAGTAATTACCAAATTGAATTTACTACTACCTACCATTTCCTATTTATTTTTTATCTACAATTAATTTTTATTATCTTGTTTATTTAACCCTTAAATGCATGATTTTTTTTATTGTTATTAAAAAAAATATGTGGATACCTAATGGCGTAATAAACACTAAAAATATTTAAAAAATCTATAGCAATTTTTTGGGTTATTTTTGCACTAATAAAATCAAATGTAGGCTAGATCCTACATGATCAAATATTAATTGTTAAAAACAGTTAAAAACACTCAACGAAAACCTTAAATATAATATAACTTTTTCAAAATTGCCGCCATTTTGCTCAAAAACTCTAATAACTTTTTTTTAAATACAAATTTCCCAAAAATTAGTCATAAATATGAAAATACGTTCATTTTCCATATATATATTTATTGATATATCTTTCAGTTAACCTTTGAGCACTTGAGTGATGTGACAAAAGAGGTGGTAGACAAAGTGAGAATCATATAGGTACAAGAGATTACTTACCTATAGAGGTATTTATATTAGGAGGTTATATATGTAAATAGATAGAAAAATACGTGCTATATAAGCACGTATTCTTGCTATCTATATATTCTCACTTTGTTTACCACCTCTCTTGTTTCATCATCATCACTCAAGTGCTCAAAGGTTAACTGGAAGATAGCCCTTAAAGGAATAATTTCGCCTTTGTGTACATACCGTCATCGTATTTTGTGCAATGAAGTTGTACATACATACAACCTCTGTAATACATTCTGAATACACACTACCTACATCCAGAATGGATAGACATACGCCCAGTACGTACTACGACATTAAACAAACTGTCGCCATCTCATTACCCACCAGAAAGAAAGGCACTTTAAATTCATTGTGTACAAACTCCCCACTGATGAAGAGGACACGTTAAAACAACAGATAACGTGGACTCACACAAATAAACCTGCCAAAGGGACCGCATGATGGAAACAAACATTGCAATTTGCACTTTCATGTTTTAAACATACAAACAATACTAGCCTTTATCTCTTTCAGCACAGAGTCCTTTGATTATGTTCTGTAAGTAACAAAGTGTGGGTATATGGGATGGTAGTTTTTAAGAATGACTTCGTAGTTACGTCAAGGGGTGTTGAGATATGTGCGTGACGAGTATGTTGGAATAGACTGGGACAGAATTAACTTATGTAACTTTACTACACCTATAATTTTATCATAAATGCTCTATTATGTGTTCGGAATCCGTAAGTATATTATGACCACCATTATTGCAACAAGTATTGTAACATCAGCGTCTTATCTGTGCCAGTACTATAATAGTGCATGAAAAATTATAATAATATCGAAATCGAAACTATTATGAAAATCTATATGCCTCGGGCAGGATCCGAACCTGCACTTGCAACGGCTTTCCGGGCTAACACAGGTGTTCTACCATAGGTTCTACCAATTGTGCCACCGTAGCGCTTACCCAAGTTATCCTTTTAACCACTCGACGTGACTACGACGAAGCACTAAAGAGGGTTATGATCCGTACGTATATATAAATATATGTATGTATGTTTCTATGTTTTTGATTTTCGATTGACCTCAGTAGGTATAATACTTGATGGCATGCGACTACGAGAAATAGATGTAGCTTCAAGGTTCAGTAAATTCCAATCTTCCTGGTGGTCGGTATAATTAGTACCTATATTTAATATCTATCTATTAAACCAGGTAAAACTCCAAAATTTAATTATCTACGTTATATTTTGTTACAAAATACATCTCTATTAATCTTTACCCCTCTTCAATAACAATTCCCGTTTAAATAGGTAATGGAATAAAGGCGAGGACGCAACTTATCTAAAAACAGTTGTAGCAATTAACAAAACATTATTCCCTGGCCCACCTTTATAGCTTATTAAAATATTATTTCGTCCCTTCTATCCCTCTGTAGCTCTTTGCGCGGCCTACGGTGCATTGATGTTGAGGACGGTACAAGGCATGGTAGAAAAGCGGTTTGATTTATTAAAATGTCCTATGTTTCAATCCAGGATCTGATCTACTTGTAGGTACGACCAGTTTCATCTCAACCCATTGAGTTGTTACCGTTTTATTTTGTAACAAACATCGAAACATCTTCACAACCTTTCACATTTATAATACAAGAATTTACCCGCGGTTTCGCCCGTATTGTTCCCATTACTGTCTGAAGGGAACTCTTTATAGGGATATAAAGTATCATAATCATATGTTTCAATCCTGGGCTTACTTGGTCTACTTGCATGCCAAATTTCAGCTCAGTTCATCCAGTTGTTACTCCGTTGTTTAGTAACGAACATCAAAACCTCTAAATATCCTTACAAACTTTCGCATATTATATTATTAGTATGAAGCGTGATTCGCAAGATAGGATAGTATTAGCTTTTGCCCGCGACTGCTTGGTATGCGTAGAATTAGACTTTTATATCCCTTACCTGACAGCTGATTTATTCCCCATACTAAACTTCCATCCTCTTTAAGGGACGATTTCCGGGATAAAAACTATCCTATACCCTTTCCAGGGTCTCAAACTATCTATAAATGAAATTTTTTCGAACTATTTTAACAGTTTAGGCGTGAAAAGGCAACAAATAGACATATAAAGTTACTTTCGCATTTATAATACAACCTATGTCATTTTATAATCCTTCCGACCTTTCGCTGACCGCGCAAAGTGAGCGTACGCCGGAGGGAGCGCAGTTGAAGCGGTTCAACTTTTCCTTATTGTGTGTGTGATCGTCGTGATCGAGCAAATGTGAGTATGAGTCGCGCGTGACATTTGTGGTAAAAGTACAGGCGCATTCGCGGCTTAACGCGGTGCAATGTGAAACCGCGGATCGCCTGTGTTCAGCCACCATGGCCCCGGGGAGCGGGCCGCGAGCCGGAGGGTTCGGTCCGCGCGGAAATGAAAAATAAACACGTCCGGCCGTCGCACCGGCTGCGGAGCATGAGGGCCGCTGCCCGCTCACCACCAGCTACGAAACAACATGGCTACCAGAGGCGTGCACTCCATAAGGGGTCATCCACAAAGTACGTCACATGATTTTTCAGACTTTTAGACCCCCACCCCATGTCACACTTTTTCCTAACATATTTGACTTTGTTAGTATAGGCTAGACCCCCCCATGGGTGTGACGTACTATATGGATGACCCCTAAAGACAAATAACCACATTTTTACTAAAGACAACCCGACTGCGGTGCAAAACATACCACGCATTAAAGTGCAAAATCCACCATTATTTACGAATTTTACGTACCCAGTGACACTTGCGCCATCAAGTTGAATCTAATGATGTGTCATTTATCAAAATCGGGTGTGTCGTTGAGTAGTTGCGAGGAGACATAGAAACGGATATACATACATTCATAGGTACATACAGGTCAAACACATATCCCTCCTTTTAGGCTTCGCCGCAGTCAGGTAAAAAGACACTGCCTTCCCTCTAATGTCTACCCGGTTAAGGGTAGTAGGGTTCGCAATATTTTAAACACAGTACCTACTCAACTAATTTATACCCCACTACCCTTAACAGGGTGCGCGCCACTGATGGTTACTACGGCTTGTAACCGTATCGTAGTCTTCTTAAACGAGCTACGGTTAGCGAAGCGACAACTAAAACTCAGCTCGATAAACATACTTACTTATACTTACTGGTTCGAACGGTCACTAAGAGCGTTCTGCGAAAGTTACTATGGCCACGCTAACACACCTTGCAGGATTCAAGAGCTCCCCGAGCTTATAGGTTAAGTCAGCTCCTATTAAAGTCTTGTAACCGTCCAGTGGAGATTTCGAGCACTGTGATTATAGCAACATCTAGAGACACGTAGAGACTTGATGTGGAATTGTTTGGCATGAGGACGTGGCTACAGTTTCCCTGTCAGCAGTGTATGTAATAACGAAGGACACCTAAGACGTGTGAATTAACCCTTTGTATGCTTAAGCACTGATCAGTGCGGAGCCTTTGAAACTTATGTTAAAATTTCTTTAAGTTTCAATTTGAGAAGCAAATTTTTGACATAACATATAATCCATCAGGAAGGTAGCTTAATTGTAACCTACGTACACTAAACTACTAACTGTACGTAGTTATAGATATATTTGTGTCATTGGGACTCTCAAACGGATGTCCTGTTTTTTTAAGTTAATAATTTTAGACGTCGACCCTGTGTTGTTAAAAATGTTTTAAGAACTGGTTTTGTCGTATTCATGCAATGAGTTATTTGAGATACGTACCTAAAGATAATATAAATTGAATAATTTCTATCCAAGAACAAAGATGGCCTACTATTTACTTTAATCTCTGCTCTGCTCTGACTCCACCAGAACCCAGCGCTCTTGGCAGAACTATACCTAGCCCAGCCGACTGTATTGCTGGGTGGATACCATTTCGGTTACTCATTCGTCTTCATGTCGTTTGTTTGTGTTATGTATGTAACTGTAATGACGTATTATTCGAATAACTTACTATTCTATTCTATTCTCCTAGAAGTAACATGGCAAAGCAAGCGCCCCCTTACTTAGTGTTCCTAAAGCCGTAGTTCCAAATCCGTATTAATTAGTTCAAGGCGGAGCCTGTTCTAGTATAGGCATTAGTTTCCTTAAGACCTGACTTGAGATCGAGCTTAGTGTTTTGAGATAACTATCAATATGGATAATTGTGGTCTAGAACGTGTTACGTTTAGTAAGAACAAAGGGGTGGATTTTCGTCCACGAAAATCATACATCATCATCATCATATATAAAGAAAGAGAGGCATAGATTACCTAAAATCTATTTTATCTACGACAGGTGTAAGTGTATTATAAGTGTATAATGATTATCAGGCAGACTGACGACCTGGTTAAGGTTATCTGAAGCCGATAGAAGCAGTAAGCGTATAACCGTCTGTTGTAAATCAAAATCTAAATAATTTATTTCTGCAAGTAGGCCCTCAAGGGCTCTTTTACATGTCTGATTCTATTAATTTCTATTGGCGCTTCGGGTAATGACCTACTGGTGAGAAGAAGCGCCGGAAGAAACTCAACAGTTTCTCTTTTTAAAAAATTTAAGTAATACAACAATTAGGACATAGGTATAGCTATACTTTGAGCAGTGGAGGGTCTCCGGGTAGAATTGATGACATTATATGTAAAGTATTAATTTTGCTTGCTTTGGAACCGAATGTTATTTGGGCTATTCTCCAGAAATATGTCTGCGACTTATTCATCTGTCTCCAATTCTCCATACATTTAGTATGAAAATGGGCCAGAAGATGGAGAAATGCCCATTTATACTTTTGGGTGGCTCAGCTAGCCCGTAGACGAACTGATGACCATTAGAAGAGCTAAATCAGGTAAAAAAGAAAACGATAAGTAAAGTATGTTAAAAGTATTAATTAATTATCTAGTCAAAGTATTAACTATCATACACATAAGACTTTCCGCAAATAGACGAATAAAAATCGAGGTATAAAAACTGAATAATTAGGTATCCATCTGTAGTCGTAGCTCCTTGGCGCCTCAAGTCCAAAATTAATGTAACAGGACGGGGAATGAGCTATTACTCGCCCATTTAGCGTTTACACCGGCTTTCTTGTACCTACGGCACCCGCCGCTCGCCGATAAACGTATGATGGATGCTTTATCATCTGTGTTACTAGAAAATATTTGTTTTAATTTTACTTCATACTTCATCATCATTTCAACTCGGACACGTAGTGTCTTTCGTTCCATTCACACACTCACATAAGGACAGGTTGATCCGCTTCATCCTTCCCGCTGGTCCGCTGCTCACTTTGAGTAATCAGCCAAAGTCAAGGTGGCCCTGGCCGCCACCACCACAAAAAAAAGTAGTAGGTATCTCTCCCTAACACTACTAACATTTATCCCTGTTTATGAAAGTCAACAGCTTTTCAAATCGAAGATAAACCAAAACCAGGTAAAACCAAAACCAGGTGGAAATATAAATTTATTTCAAAAGAACATGGTTGAGTGTCAGGTAAACGAAGACTATGCCAAAGAGAGAGCTAAGCGGAGGAGACCGGCACGAAATGTATCAGCATGTGTGATAATAGCTAGGAAGACAGAGACTTTAAGTGGTTACACTACACTTATAACCCTTCATATTTAAGTAACACTAATAAAACTCTGGTAACCAACCTACTTATCAACTATAAACCTAAATCTATAAATGAACATAGGCCTATTGAAATCAAATCTGAAGCCAAGTAATCGTTGATCCCTAATTTGACACATATTGATCGTCGCCATCATTCAAGCCCTTATCGGGCCGTGTCTCCGCGTCAAATCCAATTAATTATTAGCAACAACCAATTGATTACGAACGCTAACCGAAGTAGGATTAATTATACATCGAGACAATGCGACTCGATCTAATTATAGGTACTAGGTAACATTCATAACGTGCAGCTTACATTAGGTGATCGATAGTTTCAGCATGCTATTTATTCAATGTAATAGAGTCTAGATTTCAATAAAAAAAATATTCTGAGATAAGCTTTTATGCTGTCTGTACCGTTTTTGTATAATCGCAAACTAATCAAACGAGCCCAAATACAGTGGGTGTATCACATGTATAATTTAGATGATCCCAAGGCCTAATATTATCGAAACTGAACAGGCGTCTATAAAATGTACCCTACCTAGGTACCTAGGGAAAGAGAAAGTGGTTCTAAATCAGCATGTAAGATTTGACTCATTTGACATATTACATTCATACAAACATTGCAAGTTAATAAGAAGCTTGTAAAAAGAGGTTACGTGTTTTATTTTTTTTTGCTAGTATTAGCGTTATTGTTGATTAAATACTTACTATATTTTGATGGACATCCGATGCCGTGCGGAAGATTTAATTAATTTTACTATCGTACATTACACAACTAGGGTGGTAAAATAAAGAAAGGTCGAGATCGCAGATGTTTGCGGCCCGAGCCGCAAGCGAGGGACGTAAATGTGCGATCGAGGGCTTTCTTCATTACCTCCTGTGCTGTCTACATAATTTTATAGCGTACGGTAAAAGCCACTTTATGGCCAGGTGTGGCATAAAGTTACTTTTTCCCTTTGTGAAAACGTATTGAAAAAAAGCCAATTTTTATGTTGTAATTATTTCCTTACTCATCTTTATTTCATCCCTGTGGCGTCAGAGGCACGGCGTCTTCCTTCCCTCTTGGGCGTTCAAAAGGTGAGCCTCTGCACCGTGGCCTGGCCTGCAAACAGCGGCCCGATGCTGCACAAAGTATATGGTCGGAGCCGGGGGCGTTGCTGATAAGTAAAAGAAAACCGCATTTTGTTCAATTATTACCTATACTTAAATATAAGGACATTTTAAATTTCAAATGTTTCTAATTATAAGACTGGGACAGAATACAAAAATGACATTATATTTGATAAGTAAACTAAAGACAACGTTTGACATACATACATGAGAAATATGTGTAAAACTCCGTTTGCATTTTCTAATAAACTACACTCCTCTAACCGAAATTAATAGCAAAACAATCTCAATCAAGCAACATAAATTATCATCGCACCAACTAAACGTTCTAATAAGGCCCCATAAATACAACTAATCTATCGGCACAATAGTTTGTTATAACAAGTCGCCATCTTCCGACAAAAATATTGCCCAACTAGCGCCATAACGAGGCGGTTAGTTGCCGACTTGCCAACTATTTTGCCCACATTTTGCCCGTCATAATAGCCCAAGTTTGCGGCGACGGGACAATCTGCCCGCTTACGTGAGATCGCCTTTTTCGTCATTTGTACAATGGCGGTTTTGTAGGTTTCCATGGAAAGTTTTTTGGCGACGATTTACTTGAACGTTGGTGTTTGCGTTTGTCTTTTATTGGTTCCAAATAAAATATAAGTATCACAAATAGGTACAGCAAATGCGTACGCACAATAAAACATAATAATGAGTGTTAAAATGTAAAATTACGATGATTTACAATCTTAAATATTATAGTGATTACGAGAGGTAGGTACCTAGACTACCTAATTATGTATGTAACTTAATTAAAAATAGGCGCATATCAGTCGTCGAGATGCGCAAAACTAACCCACTTAATCCTTATGTTAGGGTATCCTAGCTTTTATAATATTTGATGGACATTTGTTTCATTTTCTGTTTTTTATGATTTTTATTTGGGTAACTTCTTAACTTTTCCTTAAACCAACACTAATTTATATTTTCTTTAACATTAAAGTAAATTATGACAGGCGATTAACGACGATTATCGCAACATAAAAACCAGTCAGCCAAATAATCTTCCTAGACTATAATATTTGTAACGGAGGAATACCTACCTCAACAAATGATCCAAAGCACTCACATCAAATCACTCTGAGACTAATACGACAAAACTCATAGGAACGTTCCGTTCCACGGCCATCAACGTCTATTGCGGACCGCAAGGATAACAATGACCAGCTTCGCCAAGGGCGGTATGTTAGCAGTCCAATTGTGCGGAAGTTAGCGACCAGCCTTATTGAAGAGTACCAATCCAACTACCTATACAATGTAATCAAATTTAATCGTTCAAGGAATCCCTGGATATTTATTTTGTTATTGGAATTCGATTGTCTTTGGCTTTACGATTATTTGAGTTGGTTATCTCTGTTTTATGAGAGCAACGTACTATACAAAGTGAAATTGTAGAAATAACATTTCGGATAACTTTGAGACATATCTTAGTATGAATATCGCACAACTCCTTAAATTTTGGCATGCCAATTAGAAGATTATTCCTTTTTGAAAACACACAATAGTACATTATTACAGAGGCCGGGGGGTTGCCGGCAGAGTACATATAGATGGCGGAGCGAACGCGAGCAACTGGCAACCCCATTTCACGCCGAGGTATGTATAGTGCTTTTCTCAAATATGCAATGAAATAAATTAAAAACACTCCAAATAATCAAACTTTATTTTCTAGAGACACTAAAAGTAAAGTAGACAAAAAATAGAATGACAGAATGAAAAATTTTCAATTTCCTTTCCAAAAACTGTTTAGGTTAGTTAGGTATACATTTTTACCGCGAATATTTAGATGAAATATTTTAAATGTGTATTCTTGTAGTTAAGTTTAAAATTGAAAATAATTAGAAATTGTTTGTAATGTGTTCTTTGTTATGTTGATGTCGATTTTATATCAATAAAACTGCAAAATATAACGAGGTACTTTGCGGCCTATTATAAGGCACGTAATGTCAACATTTCATTGCATGTTTGAGAAAATTTTATTACTATTTAATAAGCAGTTTTGATGCCAACACGTTAAAAGCTAAGGTAAGGTCTACCTGTCGTATTTACTCGAAAGAGATAATTTCTTTTCTCAAAATAATTAGCCTTTGAAGATGATACCCGCTCATAAGCCCAAGGGATTAATAAACTATACCAAGAAACACGTATCATTTCGGTGATTAAGGCTTCTTATTACGAAACAAAAATACCTTTCACGAAAAACACTAGGTAACGAGAGAAAAACGGAAGAAAAATACGTTTGGAAAAATCTTTTTCCCATTACGCATGCTAGTGATCCCGGCAAATGAGTAATTATTTCCTCATTAGCGTGCTAGTGTAGGTAACTGTAAATAAATTGCCAACGTGCGTTTATTCCTTGGGAAAATACACCTCAACTTTTCTCATAAACTGTGCGAGGAAACGAGGGCATGTTGTTTTACGTAAGTGTTTTGTTTTCTGCGTTATTTTCCGCGCTTTTCTTTAGTAAGTAGGTTCAGGCACTGCGGTGTCTAACAAGATAATTATGTTGGTTTTCCTCTACAATGTACAAATTGAAGAAATTAAATAAAGTGTCATAATTTAGGCATCTTTTAATTAACCTTTCTCTTAGACACCTTATATATAATCGTTGTGTAACGATCTTACTTTTACTTATTAGACGACAAAATATAGTATGAAATTAATATAATCGCAATCGTATGTAGTATAAATACAGTTCCGCACATGCAATGAGAAAAATATCAAGAAAACTGGTTGTGATGTTGACTTTATATCCAGAGACCTATTGTCACAAGGCTCCCTACCGGGTCTGGATTTAAACCAACAAATAGTTTAATACATTTATTTAGCAGAACCGATAGGCTTGCGAACGTTAGGGTAAAGTAGGTCGCGGGTTCGTAGATTGGAACTTGGTTAGGCCACTGGGACTCCCCTGGCTGACGATCTGGTATCAGGCCCGCTGGTGATGTGGGCGCGTGTGGCGTGAGGTGGTGTCGGCGCGACGCTGGCCGGGGACGTCCAGGGGCTCTGGTCTCCGTAGGGCGATCACGGCCTGCTTTGGCTGCGGCAGTCCTTGAAGGGCAGCTCCTTCAAGGTGTCGGGCTCAGCTTCCCGACAGATTGCAGCCCAGGCCGCGCGCAGTAGTGAGGAGGTGTGGGACTCTCAAGCCCAAACGTAGCACCCTGGAAATTCCGTCCGAGGCGTGAGTAAGGAAACTCCAGATCGTAGCCTTGCACCCAGCAAACACCTAGTTCCGACCAGATAATTAAGAGCAGGGGAGTGGTCTGAATCTAGTGTTTGTGGCACAAGGCTAGGTCATACAGTAATTACAAGCAGGTTAGGAAAAGAACGTTAAAATGATATTTAAATTAGATACGTTTCTATTATGGAAAACAATAGACAAATTAATGCATTAGAACACTAGGGTACGTCCAGCTATTCAGTTATAGAAACTGGAAGCTGCTACAATTAAAACTGAAAGGAATACAATTAATTCACTACATCAAGGTAATATTTTGAGGTTAGAATTTGCACTTAGGTCGTAATTATAGTGAACTTACCGAATTACGGGCTAGAAACAATACGGCCACTAAGGCTGATTGTTTTGAGTAGAAAGAGGCCGGTTCCTTTGTTTCAAGCCGTTTTATAGGCTTTTTGAAACAAAAGATAACCGTCATAAACGGTCAGAACAAAACTTGCCAGTACTGTGAATACTAAATAATCTCGCAGCTCATTGCTTATGGCAGGTATTGTCTATGATACAAGAGACATAATTATTTATTTATAAAAAACCAAGAAGTAGCTATATATCTACTAATAAAAATACCTAACATATATTTAAAACGTTTTGGAAAAATAATTAAATCGAAAACTAGTGGCTCGACTAGCGCCATCTAGTGGCAACTTTTCGAACTAAGAAGTCACATCGTGACACTATTTATTTTCAGAATAACATTTTGCTATTGCCTTCTTCGTTCTCCGTGTAATTTTATTGTGCATACAGTTTCTCCACAAATGCAAATATAATGATACCCAAACAATACCTAATTAAGACTAACAATGCAGACAAAAATGCAACTTTTTGCATCAACTCCGTCTGTCGTTGGATTTGCAGGCATTTTAATTATCTGGCAATGTAAGGGAATAGGATAGGAATAAGTAAAAACGGTTCACAATGAGAAAATAATAGCTGCAGAGGGATTAGCGTCCTCTTGGGTGGAAAATGTGGAAGCTGTCGTTTTTAAATTTTAATGTGATTTGACGATTTGAATATGATAGTCTTTTTTTTTGCTTTTTAGATAATAGTACCTTTACCTTAGGTATATTTAACTACACGTTCTGGCGTTTACAAAATTTTTAAATAATAAAATTTCTTAGGTGTCTATACAATTAAAATTCATACTTATATGGTGTGTAAAAATGCCATGAAACTGGTCAGGCGAAATCTCTTTAGGTATACATTTATTGCTTTCTTTTTCATCTAACTTAGATCATCCATTTCAAATGCTTTGTTGCTGTATTTCTGGTCAAAGTAGTCTATGAGTACGATGTTTATTATTATGCGCCATATCTGTATGATTTGCTAGAGGATGTCCTCATCTTCTTTCGTGGAGGTTGCCGTAGTCGGATAAAAAGTATTATTATGTGTTAACCGGGTACTACTGGTACCTATACCAAATTCCATGAAAATCGGTCCGGTAGTTTTTGCGCGATGTACGCACAATTTTACTATGTGTTTAGATAAATAAACAAATAAACAAAAGAAAAAAGACAACGTGTGACTTGTTATTATTTAAATCATGACAATAAATTCAAAAGACGTTTCCTGAGTATGAGTTAGACTTCAAACAAGCATTGTACTTTTACAAAAGCCTACTCCATATATTCCAAGCCCACCTGAAGAGGCAATCCCTTCAGGAACGCGCATCGGGCTCCATAACGAGATAGTCGGCGATGTGCATTAAAATTAACTTTTCTATTTTGCTGGCCTCTTCAGCTTCCGATTCGTGAATGCCAGTTTAAGGAGGTTTAATGCTTGGTGAACTTTTATTTGAGAGGATCGTGAATACGACTAAATTGTAAGGATTTGAGATGCCGTCTTGCAATTGCTTGGGTGAAATTTAAGTCAGTATTATAGTCTAGAAATTATTTAAGTCAATTGAAATAGGTACCCTGTTGGGGCTCAGAATAATCTATAGAGATCTTGGTGGTTCTATCATAAATTTAGCTAACAAACATTTATGAATAGTATTTAAAAATAAATATTTGTTACCTGCAATGCAATGCAACGAAAATAATGTTGACAATTTTGTACTTCAATTGCTAAGTAAAAATAAACAGGAAGAAGTTTTGACCGAAAAAAGGAAAACATAATATTTCTGAATCTCGTAAAGAAGGCATTTTATACTAACCGATTATTACAATTTTGTATTTAAAGACAAAGAAAAATGTTTGATCATTTCATAAGCCGTCAAAAAAAATAGTCATATGGATAAAGAAAATTGTACAGAGCACTGGGGGTTTACTACCAAATCCTAAAAAACATAATTAACAAAAAACATTACAGAGCATATACCATGACATGACGCTTAACTCGTATCGAGCTCGATACAAAAGTGAATAGAATACAGATTTGCACGTAAAAGAAAAGCAATTGGGAAGTTTTACCAATTTTCTAGAATAAAGAGAGTTTCAATCAAAGTTGGCGGAAAGACAAACTAAAAGTGTTGCGGAGAGGTACCTCAAACAACCCCGGCGTGTGAGACACCAAGCTGGGGGATGAATATTAAAAAAAACGTGTTAAAAAGCAGACAGGTGCTAGTTTGAACCATTCAATTTATATTGTACAGTCAGAGACAAAAAGCTGTATATATTTTGCTTAATTCCATCATTTGAAGGTAATTAAAATTATATTTACTCGTTGGTTGTAGGTACTAAAATTTGTCTACATCTTCTGCGAAGAGTTTTTTTTTTTCGCCCACTAGCTAAAGACTACACGATATAATCTGGCCATGAATCTGGCTGAATGATCTGTCATATTTTTGTATTCACTCCTAATTTCAATGCAATAAATATTTACGATGTACGAAACAATACAATAATAATAAAATCATACTAAAATATATGAGCGTGAGTGAGTTATCTCGATAAATATTTCAAGGTCTAAAGGACTAAAGTATTCTTAGCATCATCGTTGACCGTCCAGCAAACTCTGTATTAAACATGGTTAGGATCCAGCCAATCATTTTGTCGTGATGTGGAAAAATGCGCATGAATAATCCGTGAAATGTAATCGTAATCCGTGCATGGTATTTGCAATCATAACCTTGGCATGGAAAATCTTTTTATTAGTCATTCGTAAATAATTTAATTTGTTTACGACACGACCAGACAAAAAATTGAAAACTGGCGTGAAAGTGTTAATTTTTTTTTATGTGGAACTTGCTCCGTCTATCCCTCCAATTGTATTGTAAAGGCCAAACCACTAAATGAATTTGGCACGATTTGGACGAATTTGGCACTAAGAAAGGACATAAGCATATTTTGATTAAATTCGCTCTTTAGAAACATAGGCATGAAAGTTATTTGAGTGCCACAAGTCGAACACATCAAGGGTCATTCTCAAAAAATGATGTCCGTAGTTAGGGTTTTATAAAACAACCTCTTAATCCTGTTCCTTTGTGTAACGAAACTTAACCATATAAATTGTATGGTAAGTTTCGTTACACAAAGTAACAACATTAAGAGGTTGTTTTATAAAGCCCTAACTACGGACATCATTTTTTGAGAATAACCCTCAAACCAACCACGGGCACAGCCGTTGCTAGAAACCTATCTCGTTCGTAATACTTCATTAGCTTCCAGCACTAAATTCTCACGTTTTTATTCCGCCAGAAGACGTATATCGTAATGAAGTTCGCGCGTATCTCGGACAAAGGCTGTCAGAGACAGGTCGGATCGAACAGGTAGGCAAATTAATCCGATGCAATTTTATCTAGTCACTACGGCTGTAAGACAGTGGGTGCAAGAATAGGATAATTTCTAGGGCGTGCAGAACAGGAACATTTTATATCATTTATTAATTGCTTACAGTCATGTGCTTTTAATGTAGTTGGTATTGCAAGAGTTTAGTTGGGCAGTACCGCGAATTTTCCGGTTCTGTACGCCAATAAGGAGAAGAATAATCATGATTAGTCAAAAGACATCCGCTGTTGGGCATAGGCTTCCCCCAATATTATAGTACATTGCTGTTGAATTGTACCGCTGAGGCCGCGATGTAAGGGATTACCGGCCGAGTACATATAGACGTAAGATATGCGGTACGGTAAGCAACTCCTTCCTTCCCGGCCTCTGCAGTAATGTACTATTTCTCAAACATACAATACATGCAGTACCGCGTTTCCGGAGCGGCTAGACGAGACATACTTTTAAAATTATTTTCCTACCGAGCTTTGCAGACTGATAAACAAAATTTACACGTTAGTTATCAACCGCAAAACTTTACTCTAACTCACGGACAATGAATTCGGGTAATTTACTATGAACAATTAGAAATTGTCCCGAATTCATTGTCCGTGATGTATTTCCTTATTTTGCTTATTTTGACAGGATCTTGTATCATTTTTACAAATTTCGGTTACAGTCAAGTACCGTGCACAAATTATCGCCCCGGCTCATAAAATTTCACGAAAACCGGTTGAGAATTGCGACCTCTAGAGGAGAACAATCGGGCAGCCAGACAGACAGCGGCCAGTCTCCAGAAATATGTCTCCGGTCACCTAATTACCGCGTCGCTGTTTTTATACTAAATGTATGGAGACGCGCGTGAATTAGACGCAGACATATTTCTGGAGAATGGCCGACAGACGAAAACATTTTTGCCTAAGCTGAAACGAATATCCGAAATCCCACTCCATTATTGTGATAAACATAAATGACTTAGCAGCGAACAGAGTGAAGTTATTTCTGCCCCCATTGTGGAGCGACTTAATTGGCTGGGCACGGGATAAAGGCAGCGCCGGTTGTCCTTTTGTATGACGTGACCCCGCAAAGGGTTTGCTTCTACTGATTGAAATATAAGATATTTTTATGTTTATTTCGATCTGCATGTTGGACTGTGGCGGATCTATTGGGAAAGGAAAACTAGTAAGGAAGCGTAATGGGTATTTCTGCGGTGATTTCCGTGGTATTTATTGACTTCGGTGGTATCATTAATATCGAAGTTATCGAAGGAAGGGAGATTTGCCTGACATTTTGAGATATCTGGTAGATGTCAAGTTGGTCTAATAAAATACTCAAAAATGTCTTGCATATCACGGAAATCACCGGAGAAATGACCTAATAAGGTAACTTTTGCTGTTAACTTGTTAGCAGCATTGTCTTCTGCTGCATGCGAATTATTGAAAAGTTATAATCGTCATCCAGCATATAAGTAGTAAATCGTCTGAAAACTTATCTTAGTGCTAAGGATAATTAAATCAACACGTAAAAACAAATTCCCCACTTCGGGTCCTTCAGCCTGCGCAGTAAGTAAGTGAATTCTCTAAAATGTATGCTTGAATTAATGAGAGTATTATCATTAGCTAACCGAATTATTCACCGGTTCAATGTCCGGTTCAATCACAAAGTCAAGTCTCCCTACTGCCCAAAGTGAGTTGTTCCAAAGTATAAAGAAAAACAAGGGTTCGGAATCGTCTCATTGAAACCCTGAACACGCGCCGTCTCGAAAAGAAAACACCGCTGCCCTTTGATATAGGGAGCAGCGATTTTTTAATGCATATCTTGAACAGAATTATTGATAACTAAACCGGCTTTCAGTAATAGATTTACCCTTTGACTTTTTACCTCGTGAATGTATGATTTACCTACTTATTTCGGCTTGTTTTTTGTTAAAAGCTTTATTCTGTTAGGAGCGTTATATTATTCATTTTGTATTGCAAGTACTGACTGTAGCCGATGAAACGGTAAATCTGTTAGTTAAAAGAGAAATCGTGTTATGTTTGCCTAAAAAGAACATAATGTTTTTTTTATTGATGATCTCATGTCTCACCTGATGGAAAGTGAAGACAAGATCTAAGATGGAGCACACTTACCCAAAAGATGCCTATTCACTCTTGCCTTAAAGACATCCAGGTCGAGGAAATAATGACATAAATTCAACGTACTCGTTGGTGTTTACTAATTTCAATGTAAAATTGGTGCTATTTAATAAATTTGAAGTATTTTGACGTTACAAGATGACGAATAGTGAAATAATTCGTCGTAAATGCGAATCGCCGATTGGAGTAAATGTTCTACGAGATGGTTTGACGACCTGGTTAAAGTCGCCGGAACTCCATGCAGTCAAAAACTTATTGTTTTAAATAAACCTCACTTAGCGTACTTGCCTACCCAGTCGCTTTCCCCCCTTACTCGTAATTTCCATATAAATTAAACCGTAAAAAGTGCAACTGTATAAGATATTGCATTTCATATAACCCTCGACAATCCAACCTGTCGAAACGTGAAAAGTTTCGCTCGGAAACTTCAGTCGTTTCTCAAAGCGGAGCCCGCCAATTCTTTGTTTCGATTTCCGAATTTCTTGTCCTTCATTCATTAGCAAGTTCAATCAGAGGGCCGCAGCCTGTGGTTATTTATTACCTTACATCGGCCCACACAATTACGGGAAAAGGAAAAACTTTCCCCATTACGGGTCCTCCCGAGTTTCATACAAAAAAAGGTATTGCAACGGAGGTGTAATGGATGCCGAGTTGTGGATTCGATTCCGCTTCTGATATGGATTGAATTAAGCATAGATAAGTGGGTTAGTGATGAAGATGTATCAGTTACCGTGACGGATGAGATAGTATTAGTCAAATTAAGCTTAAATTATTTACTTCGCGCGTTGACATCTTGTGCGAACAAAGGTACATTAAAGAAAAATCATGCTACTAATACACTTTTCATGAATGAAATGCATTAATTATTAATAAGTGAAAAGAGGGGTATCAACAGAACTCGATTTCCACCGACTTGCCTATTTTTAGATCCATAAAATGTGTTCCTCCACGGTTAAATAAGAGGCAAGTCGGTGGAAATCGAGTTCTGTTGATACCCCCCCGGTACTGACTTGGTTTAACTTTACATCTCAAAACTTTTTTGTTGTAGGAGAACTGCGTTGCGAGTCTTGCATCTTTTTACATGTAATGTTTTTGATGGGATCTCATTTCTTTTTGTAAGTGGTCTTCCTTTAATTATTACATTCCAATCCATTCTTTTCAATTTGAACTGCAAAACTAACTTTGTAATCGGATGTATTTGTATAGGATCACAAACTTATGTGTGCAGTTGTGACTGAAATTACAACATATTTAGGTTTTTAAGGACTTAATGATGATCACCAGTCAGTCAGTCAGTGATAATACTAAGGAACTTAGATGTAGGTAAAATAGTTCTTAAACTACACGTTCAAATCGAATATTATTGAGAATATCTTTAAAATAAATAATAACTAAGACTTATTTATCACTGAAAATTCAGGGTTCTACCTTTAGCCAGCACAAAATTACAGGAGGCTGAAAATGGCCTCAATGGCTTCGAGAAAAGGATGGTTCGGCCGTGCCTTTGTTTTGCTCGACTTGGTGGGGGCATTACCGTGCCCCCAGATAGTGTACAGAAGTCTCTCTCTCTCTTACAAAACTAACGTTCGGGCTCGACCACCGGACGGAACGCACCGGATCCGACCACCAGACGGAACGCCCCGGATCCGACCGTCTCTTTTACCCGACCGTCTTTTTTTTTTATTGTATAATGTTTTTGCGCTAAATAAATTATTTCTTTCTTTCTTTCTTTTTATCGCATAACGCGCGCTCTCTCTAGTTGCTGATTAAGCTTCTACGCGGGGGCACAATTTGGTAGGTAATAGGAGTCACGCGGTGGAATCGCGAAGTGAGCCCCTCCTGGTTCATGTGGTCGTCTCTCGGCTGAGGATGACGATGAACACTATACTTACAAGCAAATCTTATTGCAAGGGTCCCTACCCTTGCTAAAAGCCGCTTAATAATTTTACCGCTATTTATTAACTTTTCTCTCCTTATTTTACCCCACGCAGGTCGCAGGTGAGCCAAGATGCATTGTCAAAAACCTCCATCCATCAATGCACAATTTTTGAAACCCCAACTTTTAATAAATTTCAGTTCTTGTCATCGTATTGCCTGCGCACCTGCGAACTGAATTACGAGGTACGTGCCCGGCGCGTGCCTTGTCCGTTAACTATAACTTAATTCTAAAAAGACATACGTGTCTTTGAAACTCCTATGAAGTTATGCCCTTTTGACAAATAACAGCAGGATTGTCCATGAGCCCAGTCATTCTGACTCTTACCAAATACGACTCCTTAAGGAGACACGGGCGCTTAAGGGGTTAAATCCGGTGACGTTTATTTGAACAAATTGTGGGCCCGTAGAGCGGTTTCCGAATTAACACGGGGTATATGTGGGTCGCTTTATTACTGAGGTCAACTGACATAGGAAGCAAAAAGATTTTCAGTGCTTATGGGCTCTATAGAGTTACCTACTAGCCCACATTAACTGCTACATATTTTCACGGGAAAATTATCGGTTGTCAGATGTGTTCTGATGTTAGAACAAAGACACTGTACAGTGTATTTTACTCACTGTGGTAATAAACGCTTCATCAGAATCAAATGAGTGGATATTTGTTTCAAATTAAATATCAGGTTAAGAACATATCTTCTTTTGCTTTCTAAGCTAATTAAAATAGAAGCAATCCCAGAAAAAAAATAGAGCAAACCGCGGACTACCTATATAAGAGTTATGTATTTGGTAAATTATGAATAATGCTGCTAAATATTTGCTAACCAACAGGATTCTGAATCTCATAGAAGAGCTGAGAGAAGGACTTTCTGTGACTGACAGTGTTACAGAAAATAGATATAGAAATATAATAGGAGCCGTTCATATTACATAATTTGCTAATACACGAGCAAATTTTCAGGTACGAAAAGCAATGTAAATGCTAAGTAATCCTTACGAAACTAAGTAACATATTTATAACACAAGGCCCTCAGGCGCCGGTAAAATGGAATATTCACAGCCGGGGCACCTGTACGGAAATGTTATTATCTCATTAGAGGAGCCCTTTCCGTTTCCTCAATTTGTTACGAACAAACGGAATTTTAATATCATTCGCGTAATCCTGCTCTGTAAACATAAGAAATTTTGGATTAACGCGCTCTCAGCCTTCATTAACTGGTGCAGAGGTATAACTCGTATTGTACATAAGCAGTTATGACTTAGGCATCTTAAAAATAGGTATAAGCAACATATTTATAACTATTACCAATCTCTTTAGTTGTCTTAAAAAATCTACCCTCAATCGACGTTCGGCTGAATTGGCATCACATCCTTTTCGCTCTTATTGTGAGGATATAAGGCTTTTTTGGACCGGCTTTAACCGATTCTGCCTTGGCGGATGTGAGAAGACCCTTATCCTAGATTGTTCCTTTTTACCAGCTACTTTTCTTTATAAAGTCTCCGCAAAGCTACATGAGGCAGTATGTGAGCCGCGTCAGTATAACCCATCGGTGCTCGTTTCGCATAATGGTATGAAAACTGTTCGTAATTAAACCGGGAGCCTCGGGCGCTCAAACAGCGTGTGATGTCGCTCCAGAATGCTGCGACCTAAATATTTATTTACATTTCATTTGGGAGAATGGAGAATGTGGATACGCGCTCGCGTATGTGGGAAATTTGGATGCGGTATTCTGCCGTAATAAGCCAAAAAGCCGTATTTATCTACTCTATGAGACTCGTCTTAAAATAGTCCTTTTTGGCATAGCAGGGCAACAGGATTGATGGATAAATTAGTATACTTAGGTTTGGTCTTAAAAGCAGACTTCTGAGCAAAGGCTCGGATGGCTCTCTAAATCGATTCTAAAAGAGATGATAAATTCCAGTTAAGAAAAGCGTAAACTGGAAGAGAAGGACTGATTTGCTTAACAGTAAGTGACGCAAAAAGAATAAACACTTCCGTACACTTGCCAAGAGCCATTTCGAGAGGGTAGCAAACTCTAGGAATAGACTCATCCGCAAGACCATAGACTGTGATGCCGAAGTCCCCTCCCGCAAGGGTACGGACGTACTAAATACGTCGTATCTGATCCTGAGGACCCCATCACCGAAAAGCGCAAAGTCGAGGCAGAACTGTACACTCAGCTTCTGGCTCGACTTCGGGCCTCATTCGACTAACTGAGTCCCAGCGGGCTAAAATCCGAGTAACCAGGCCATAATAAGTCTAGGTGTCTCACACTCATCCTCTGTTAGCTTTACAGGTCCAGCAGACGAGCAGCAGACGCAGTCCAGCCATGGCGTCCTAGACGTCAGGTCAGCGCCCCCTACAATCCCTGCCGCGAGCTCCTGAGGAAATCCGGCCACTTCCGACGTACAGGGACCGTGGATGCAGGCCCCGCTGCAGAGGCTCCATAACCGGTGTGGTTTTAGGGAGCATGCCTTCTCCGTCTGAGGGGGGAGCCCCAAATAACCTCCCCGAAGGGTCCTTTTAAGCGCCTGGTAAGACCTGGGCGGCATACGTTATGCATTTCCTTCCACACCATTAATAATAAAAGAAGCAAAAAGAACAAGGTAATAATAGTCAATTTGTGTGTATGATACCATTAATTAGTCTCAAACGGATCCTATCATGGTATTTATTTAATTTATTAGTAGTTTCGAAGTTTCAAAGTCGTACAATTCAGCTTTGTCTCCTTTTTTACTTTGTTTAATTTTAAATCGTCCGAATGCAAATAAGCTGCCAACCGAGAATTTTCGAAAGCCTTATTAAGTTTAATGTAAAATATCAAATTGGACGACAGCATACTTAAAGAGCCTACCAGTATTCCGTATCGCTTTTACGCTAACGTGGCACAAGAATGGCATGAAACGGTTGTATTTTCAGATACGCCATTACTAGTTAAGCAGTATTCTGCTTATAACACCAAGGGAGTATTTTGTTAGTACATTCTAGTCAGTTACGTCCTTCGTACACAGAAGACCATATTGTCGCTAGTCACTGGAAGCGCTTGAAATACGACTAAGTGACATCGCAACAAACTGTCACAGTTCTCCCATTTTGCTACATCCGTAAATACATCTCAGATTTACTAGAAAGTACAATACTTTGCACCTACTAGGAGTTGAACATTGGCCACGGTTGATGTTTTTTTTTTTTTATGGTATAGGGGGCAAACGAGCAGACGGGTCGCCTGATGGTAAGCAATCACCGTCGCCCATAGACACCTGCAATACCAAAAGAGTAAAATCGTAAAGACGTGAGTAGTATGTTCGTAAAATCGGTGAACCTATGTCGAACAGTGACTAAAGTAATAATGTTGAATACGCTTTTTATTTAACTGTAACAAGCATATCCAAATCATGCACTTGTAGCTTATTTTCATGTTCCCAGAAATGGTTGTCCTAGTTCTAGAGATGGATGAAAGAGATTTTATAAAATGTCGGGCACAAGCGACGGTGACATGAGACATGCAAGATATTTCAAAATTTTGTCTTGAAATTCGCTAGTAGAATAAAACGGACGAAGCATAACACAAGAACTGAATAAAAAATAGGAATGTGAGTCATGTCAGTGAAAATTGTTGCAATAAATCTGATCTATACTTATTGGACTCTACAAAACTATTGTTACAAGGGTGGTTGTGGGTTTAAGTAGGTATTTTATTATACAGTTTTCCTGTAAAAACATTGGACTATTTAGCTTTTACGGTTATAAAACATAACTTTTGCTATTTTTATTCAATCTGCCTTAACAAACTGAATGCTTACAGAGGAAGAAGTAATAAAATAATGTATTTCACATAAATATATAAATTGAAAATTTTAACGAACCGCAATTCATTTAAGATAAGAGGCAAATTCATCCCCCTTTGAATTGCACATAAATTTACTAAGACAACTTTCTCCGAATCAATTTCCAGGGTTATATTTCAGCGAACACTGAAATAGATACATTTCGAGGGTAGCGCTTTCAAACGCGTACCATGTTATATCGTTTCTTTTAAAATGAACTCTAACTTGAACGGAATAAGGTTGCTAATGGAAACTCATGTAAAGCAATTTAAGAGCATGTGGAAATAATGTATCCTGGTCCTTGCACCCCTGCAGATAAGGTTTCGACTGGCCGGACCAATCTGAGATAACAAATGCAATTTAAGACGGTACAGCAGAGAAGAATTACCTATCTCCATTCCTTAGACCTTCCGCCAGTTAGATTGTATCACGTTTCTAAAAACGCAATGGTTTTTGTTGTTTAAATTCGCTCCCCTTTTCTTTATTACAATGTATTCCAGTGAGAAATAATATAACCCTAATCTTTTGTGCCTATTCAGACGGACCACTACCGCAGTACAAACACCTACCGCACTGTAGTACAAAATAAGTATTAGTTCTACGAACAAAAGCTTCTCTCTCTAACAAAACTGTAGTTTGGGTCCGACCAACGGACGGAACTCACCGGCATCCGACCGTCTCTCTCTATCGCATAACGCGTACTAACGCTCTTTCTGGTTGCTGGCTAAAACCACCCACGCGGCGCGATCGCGGAGTGATTCACTCCTGACTTTGAATGACTGACTTTATATGAAAATGCATAACTTTATTCACACGGACCACACATTGCTGTCAAATTTGAACGTGTGGACGATACGGACCACATCGCAACCAGTAGGGACACCACGCTCAAGCGGACGGCTTCATCGCAAACCCAACGTTGCGTTCACACAACGACGTACAAGGGCACTGCCTGCTCGTACGGTCACGCATCACACAACGCCACCACATCACAACCTCAAACGTCAATGCAACCACATCAACAATTTCACAGTTACCACAACCCAACTGCAAAAAACTGCAGCTTCACAGAAACATAACTATTCAACATTCACACGTAAGTAACTAGTGCTTCAACACTGTTTGCCGCTGCGTTGTGGTATGGTTGTGGTGTGTCTGAGTAGACCTCTTAGACTTACATAGCGATTGCGAGCGTTGCGATGCGTGAATTTCGCGGTTGAGATACGACAAAGCTCGACTAGTCTCCGTTCCCCTCTCTTCAGACATCCCCGGTTCTCAATTAAGTAGTGCGTATATAGCTAATTTTTACTCAATGTGTGTGATCACTTACTGCTTTACATATTTTAGAGCCGTCACTGTCATATCCGGTAATCCATTTGTTAAGCACGAGTTCTTGCTTTGTTTCTCTCGGATATTTAGCGTAAAGTACCTGAATAAAAATAAAATAAGATTCTTTCTTAGCAGTATATTATGTAATATTTAATGGTAGTATCCAAATACGTAGTATAAGTAGGGTTATACGTACAGAATATTCACAGGTGCATTCAGCAATTCAAGATAGTCCAGGGTAATAATATCGTTACTCTTTATACTACGAGTATTCTATTCCATCCATTATCATTCGTCTGGGGAGTTAGTAACAATGAACGGGATAATATTTTTCGAGGCTTTACGATTTGTTTATTATGAAATAAGTCGTCGATTAAACTGTCTAAATACTGCGCTGAGAATGTGTTGCACTATCCACTTGTCCAGAGTATCCCACGTAAATTGAGAGGAATTGGTCGAAATACTCAACGAAGTATACGTATCTCAATAATACAACGTTGCTCGAGTTTGATTGTCTTCGCAGATGAAGTTTTCAGTGTTTGACTGAAATGCGACACTGTTATTATATCGCTTGCAGGTACTAGGTACCAGAGATGATGGGTATCAAGTTCATTATTTATTTGATAAAAAAAATTGATAACATGGCGTAATGAATTGTTTACTATAAAGACGTCAAACGTGACCAAACCATGTGTAATTGTCATTATTTTTTTTTGACGTGATAACGTCTTATAATTCGATGGAGCCGGCTGCACGCACGAAAAAGTGTGACGTCATGGGCCGTTACCTTGCAGGGTCGTTACCTGTCAAATAGGTACTTTATATTATTCCAGCACTAAAGTCGTTAAGACGATAGTTTCTTACAAATTGTTAATAAAATAGCCCTTATTCCCTAAGATACGGCTGTCAAAAATCTCTATTGAATGACAAGAGACCAGTGGTGGATTTGCCCTAAGGCCTAGTAGGCCCGGGCCTAGGGCGGCCAGATATTAGGGGCGGCCAATCGTGACAAAAAATCACTGCTGCTGCTGAGAAAAAGGCGGCTGGTACTCAAGTCCAAGTCCAAGTCCAAGTCCAAGTCCAAGTCCAAGTCCAAGTCCAAGTCCAAGTCCAAGTCCAAGTCGAAGTCGAAGTCAACGTCGAAGTCAACGTCAACGTCAACGTCAACGTCAACGTCAAAGTCAACGTCAAAGTCAACGTCAAAGTCAACGTCAAAGTCAACGTCAAAGTCAACGTCAAAGTCAACGTCCAAGTCAACGTCAAAGTCAACGTCAAAGTCAACGTCAAAGTCAACGTCAAAGTCAACGTCAACGTCAACGTCAACGTCAACGCCAACGTCAACGTCAACGTCAACGTCAATGTCAATGTCAATGTCAATGTCAACGTCAACGTCAATGTCAACGTCAACGTCAACGTCACCGTCAACGTCAATGTCAACGTCAATGTCAACGTCAAAGTCAACGTCAACGTCAACGTCAACGTCAACGTCAACGTCAATGTCAACGTCAACGTCAATGTCAATGTCAATGTCAATGTCAACGTCAACGTTAATGTCAATGTCAACGTCAACGTCAATGTCAACGTCAATGTCAACGTCAATGGCAACGTCAACGTCAATGGCAACGTCAACGTCAATGGCAACGTCAACGTCAATGTCAACGTCAACGTCAATGTCAACGTCAACGTCAATGTCAATGTCAACGTCAACGTCAACGTCAATGTCAATGTCAACGTCAACGTCAATGTCAACGTCAACGTCAACGTCAACGTCAACGTCAACGTCAACGTCAACGTCAACGTCAACGTCAACGTCAACGTCAACGTCAACGTCAATGTCAACGTCAATGTCAACGTCAACGTCAATGTCAACGTCAACGTCAACGTCAATGTCAACGTCAATGTCAACGTCAAAGTCAACGTCAACGTCAATGGCAACGTCAACGTCAATGTCAACGTCAACGTCAATGTCAACGTCAACGTCAATGTCAACGTCAACGTCAACGTCAACGTCAATGTCAATGTCAACGTCAACGTCAATGTCAACGTCAACGTCAATGTCAATGTCAACGTCAATGTCAACGTCAATGTCAATGTCAATGTCAATGTCAACGTCAACGTCAATGTCAATATCAACGTCAATGTCAATGTCAACGTCAATGTCAATGTCAATGTCAACGTCAATGTCAATGTCAACGTCAATGTCAACGTCAATGTCAACGTCAATGTCAAAGTCAATGTCAAAGTCAGGGTCAACGTTATCACGTTCGACTATCGTCAGTAAACCGACTTTACAGACAACCGATTTTTTTTTTTAATATGGCCACTTAATAGATTTTGCCAGCGTCATGTCGATATTACGAAACGAAAAATAAAGGTCGAAAAAAGATAACAATGAAGATAAAATAAAATAAACTGCATTGAACTTATACCGAACTTATTTTTTACCTGTCAAGGAGTGAAAGAAAAAGAAAATTGACATAATGAAGTTTATGGATACTGCCAGTGCTGATCTTAGGTTTTTAGGTACTGATACGCGTAGTGGCGGATTTATTCGATGTATAACAGTAAATGGGATTTGTGGAATGCTGTGATTTGTGGATCTGTGTTTCCAGTGATATTGTGAGTGAGTTGTGTTGCGGTTTGTGTACCGAATTACAAAATAGACGTAAGTTACTATTTTTGTAAAATAATCCCATCTAAATTAACATAAGTACAATGTTATGCTGGCCTAATAATCATTTTTCTGTTGATAATAACATAATAATAATAACCAAGAACCTATTTATCTTAAGGTTTTTGATCACAACAATATTAACTGTTTAATTAATGGTCACATCTAATATTTGCTTTCAAAAAGTATGCCTATACATAACAGGTATTTTTGTAAAAAGTACCTACAAGTCCTACAGCAAAAAAAACCATTCAACTCAAAGCTTTCCTTAAATCTTCAATATATCATCGTCTAGTATCCATAACACAAGCCTTATTGAGCTTACTATGGGACTAGTTCGATTTGTGTAAGATTGTCCCCTAATATTTATTTATTTACCTATTTATTAATCTTAGAATAGTCTGGTCAATTAGTTCTAGAAAGAACATTGTAATATTCCAAATCCTCTCTATTATGTCGTCAATTCCACCCACGGCGAACTACCAAAACACAGTTAGAATTCTGAATAAACTCTTATTTCCCGACACGTTGTCAGCCGACTGATTTCCTTGTAACGTGGGTGTGACGGTGCTTGGAGACATAAATGCTGCGTGGTTCATGTTTCGCATGCCAAACCGACGAACTGGATCGTGGAGTACAGTCGATTAGAATAGTACATTACACAACTAGGGTCGTAACATAAAGAAAGGCCGACATCGCAGATGTTTGCGGCCCGAGCTATAAGCGAGGGACGTGAATATGCGATCGAGGGCTTTCTTTATTATCTCCCGTGTTGTGTACATCATTTTATATCTACTCTTGGGCAGAAAGTGGATTTTTACGTACGCGTAGCGTGCGTTAAAAGCCACTTAATGGCCAGGTGTGGCCTAAACATAGTTGTATACGGAAAAACTTTTATTTTGTCCAAAACAACTTATTGTGTATGCATGCCTAAGTTATCCAGTGAGGTTAAAAACGCGAAGCTGGTTGCAGATGGCGCCATGACCTGATGCATTCAACCACGGAAGAAAAAACTATTGTCACTTGTAAATAAAGGGAACCTGTGCAATTAGACCACTGAAAAAACAATTCATAAAGAAATGACGATACTCAATATTATGTATTTTCAACAGTTTTATTTCACTTTTTATACACACACACACGGCATTTTTATACGTATTTCTCACAATGAATAAACATTTTAAAAAGAAATTAATACGCGGTAATAAGGTTAGCAATTTTTTGAGGTTTGCGGTATATTAAATAATATAAAAGCAGTGTAATAAAACCTCAAATATCATCTGATAGCTTGATTGCTGCTGTAATGAGCCAGTTTCAAACTTGACTCATTACAACATTACAGCAAGATGTTCCTTCAACGTACCACAAGTTTGTACCTAGGGACTACTTAACCCGTGAAGATTTGAATTTTGTAATAGCATTATGAATTTATTATAGAACCTCCGTTGTTCTAAATTACCGAGCAGATTGTACGCTCGGCAAATTCACGTTTCCGTGCATTTGCTGTGTTCTCGTGAAAATAGTGAGATTGTATGAGAGCGGCAGTAATTCCTGTCACGTCAGTGCCGCGGGCGCCACGCGTAGTCACATAAACACACTGACACCACGGAAAATGTTCTAACACAGTAGGTTAGTTTGTACGACAACACAACTTTACTAGTCTAGCCACTCACTTGCATATGTCAAAACACTTATTCTGTAACAAGTTGAACGGAAAATAGCAAGCAATTGAGTCGCTAGCGTTAGTTACTTATCTAGCACAACTTTACTGTGCCGCGCGAATTGCTTCGCGACTATAGCTTGGCAAATTCGTTGGTTACACTCCCATTGGTATGCGCGGGGGGCGATGATGTGTGCAGCCGTGGTTACGTACACAAGTTACCGCTAACACGAACGGCGGCCGGCTGACGCTAGTGTCAGATGGCCTCCGCCGCGCGCACACTTCAAAACACCCCGCTGTACTTCGTCCCCCGTCGCCCGCGGACCATGGGAGTGTCACTAACGAATTTGCCGAGCTATAATACTAACTTCTTCTTCTTTTTTTCTCGGCGCATGTTA
Organism: Eudemis profundana; assembly: GCA_947034925.1. Classification (NCBI taxonomy): domain Eukaryota; kingdom Metazoa; phylum Arthropoda; class Insecta; order Lepidoptera; family Tortricidae; genus Eudemis; species Eudemis profundana. The sequence goes on from OX344800.1 coordinate 16,763,996, forward strand.
GTCCAGTGCTGGACATTATGCCTCTTATGGACATTTAGATATTATTTCGGTGGTTCAAACGCAGGTTGGCCTTTTTTTTTATTAAAACTGACCTTCGATTGACCTCAGTAGTGCCTGATTGTAACCGACTACGAGGCCCGAAGATATTGCTCGCCGGTTCAGTAGATGCCTATCTACTCGTGTCTTGAAGAGTCCTAAATTTATCAGGAAATACGGACACTGGGAGAGAATTCCATTAATTCCTTGGCGGTAAGCATTAAAATCGTTGAAGCAAATCGCTTCGTGCCAATAAATGGAATATCGACAACAAAAGGATGAAGTCGCTTCCCACGCCTGGATGTCCGTTGATGAAACGGCGATGGTGAAATCAAGTCGTGTAACTCCTGCGCACACTCCCCAAAATGTATCCGATAGTAGACATATAAGCTAGTGACCCTGCGACGATGCCTTTCCGTCTTTGTAATGTCGTCTGACCTGCCCATCCGAGGTCTCCAGATCCAAGTAATCCAGATGTATACTAAAGGATGAGGATTCTTTATTTGAGAACTATAAAGTGTGTTCCTCCACGGTTAAATAATAGGCAAGTCGGTGGAAATCGAGTTCTGTGGGCATACCTACAATACCATACGTAAAAGGAAAACATGAAAAGTAAACAGGAAAGAGTCCTAAAGTGATATTGATGATCATAAGCAGTTATGTAACATATCTACTGTCTTAAGTTTTGCTGTGACAGCGCGAAATCGCACTACACAACGCGACGTGAGAATAATTTACGATAGTGTATGCAGTAAGCAAGTTTTTGAGTGATTTATGAAGGACAACGTGATCGCTCGCCCTTACATTATTACTCATACATCATTTTGCAAATTAGGACATCATATTGGAAATAGAGCTACGAATAATAAATCTGCCCGTTATGTATTTTTCATCACACTTGCTCGAAAATGGTGTCATTACACGTAGGTTCTGCGGGCCGTAAATGACCTATTACGCCCTAGAGCGTAATGGTTTTCTTTTTAAATTTGAAACGATGGTTTTGTTTTACTCTTATTTGTCGTGTTCAAAGGAAATGCCAATTTACTTTTTTAACTTTTATCACTGAAATATTATTAAAAGAGAACTGTTATTGCAAGTACATGTAAACACATATTTCTGTAACATTAATTTAATGTTTAAATAGTGTATTCCAGTATTTTGTAAATATAAAATCAACCGTTTTAGGTATTTACCGTTATGGTTTCCGAACGTGACTCGATATTCGCATTGTCTATGGATATTAGGTCACTAATGTCACTGTCAGTTAACAATTTTATTTAGGTTAAGTAAGGTTATTTTAATTAGATTTCCTCACAAGTGTGATGAAAAACATTGTGTGTGCCATGGGCGTTAAAGGAATTACAAACTCGTGTTATTAAAGCCCTCGGCTTCGCCTCGGCCTTGTAACAAACACTCGTTTGTAATTTATTACTTACCGCCCTTGATACACAATGTACTATTGATTTCTTAGAGAGGACACAGTTAGCCTGGTAACGCTCACTATGGATCTCTTATCTCATATTGTATAACATCAAGTGTTTGTAATTGATTTTCAGTTTTATACAATACTCGCATTTACTCGCGGCTTCGCGTGCGTTTGCGTTATTTCCATTATTGTAATGTGGAGTTAATTGTGTAGATAGGTGGCGGGAACATTTCCATCAGGAGGGCCATCTCCCTGTTTGCCAATCTAAGGCAATAAAAATAATATATTATTTTACCTCGTTATTCAAACCTATGCATGTACAACTGTTTTTGAGACGTTCTATAATACTTTCTAAAATAACAAGCGGTTTATATGGCTGCCACTAAATAATGATTGCTATTAAACCCTTTGCATTACACCGCTACACAAACTGAGTGGACACGGGGCTCCAACAACGAATACTTAGTAGAACCTTTACCACGGTTAAATTCCCATGATAAATTAGGTGATTTCCACCGGTCGGGTTTATTGCACCGCAGAGACTCGTGTTTATTTGGACTGTAACGCGGAATGACGCTTGACGCTCAATTCGGACCCATATCCAACAACGCTTGACGTTTATGAGGGTCCGAAGCATACTAACACCACTGAAGGTAATCCAATATGTCTATAAAACGGGGTTTTATGTTATTTCGACTTAGGTGTGTGTGCTTTAGCTGCAGGTGCCGGTAGCGTTATTGGTAAGTTGGGACAAAGAGAAAGTGTCATAACTTCATAAGCTAAATAATTACATATTGAACTAAATGCTGCCCGTGACTCTATTCGCGTGCATTTACAACGCATTTCATACAAACCTCCACCCTCCTTTTCTGTAATTCGAAAAATCCTTTCTTAAGTTGCATCTTCACATCCACTTTTAGTGTGCTGTCTGCCGTGGTGTAGTTTGTACGTGTCTGTCAGTACTAGTCACGGAGCTGTTTTAAATGTATGAATTTTCAGAACATAGGCAGTTTGGTGAGTTAAAATATTATTATGCTAAATTGGCTCTAAAGGATTTAATATCATTCTTAAATGCTCTTTATTCATTTTATAATAAAAGTATAACTTATCTGCATGAGATACAAAAAAAATGAAATATGACATTTTCTACCTAAGTATGTAAATAAAATGCGGAGAGCAATCGCTAATGGTTCGACGATAATAAATGAGCCGTAAATGGACAAAATTACTGCCGACCTGCATGCGTAACTGAAAGAGTTATTCAACTTAACCGCATTAAATATTCGCCCAAATTAACGCAACTGTCCTGTAATCTCTTCTGCAGGCTTCATTGTTTTTTCCCGCAAAATAATTTGCAGGCCCGAAAGCCTTTTACCGAATCTCTCACAAAGTGCCTATTGTGTGACAGCACAAAGACCTCTGACAGCGCGTATCTTTTAACAATCCACTGTAGCAATTTATTATATAAATACTCCATCATTTGTGGTTTTAATAAAAGCATTGTTCTCCGTTCTGGGGAGTAACAAATGGTGCAACGCGGGATTGAGTCACAGTATAGCCAGTAATCGAACTCCGGGCGTTAAGGTCATTGAGGGCTACCAGAGTATTTTTGACGGGAGGCAGGCGCTACTAATAAAGGGACAGTTCATAGATAATTTGCTGAAAAAAATATTTTGAAAAGCCTGACAGATCATTTTGGTAAGTAAAAATAGTCCCAAGCGAGCTAAATTTGCCAGAAATCGGTTTTTGCCAACCAGATCAGACTGGCTTGCGTTTGGTCAAGTAGTCCATTGTGGTTTCGGTCCCTATCGATAGTCTGACGAAATTGGCTCTTTTGGATCTAGCTGAAAAACACAAATCATACCAAATAGACAGTTTAATATTTATTTTGTCAAAATCTGGTGGTGGCAACTTCTGATGAGTGAAAAAGCCCTCATTTGTCTGCAAGTAGCAATAGCTCGCTTTAGATGTGTGCGTGCCGCGCTACGCTTTTATTGTTGTGCTCTACCACGCCCACATCAAGCTGTGTGATATACCTTTCTAGAGGTATAAAGTTATACTACTGGCTATACCGTGATTAAATGCCGTATTAACTGATTCATTCACTCAGATTAGTGAGTTGATAAATAAATTTGGTTTTCAAGTGATTATCTGACTTTGCGGGGATCGGATTGTAAGTTGTTTTGTTATTGTTATGCGAATTGATCGAGTTGCAGATTTATGTTCAGTTTGTTTAACAGGATTAAGTATTGTTCTTTTGTAAGAAAGCAGGCAGGTAGGACGAGCAGATTACCTTATGGAAAATTCTATTTGCCTTTGTGTCTGAAAACCAATGGAGTAATGGCGAAATATGATAAATTCGTTTCTATACTCTACTTTCAGTTAAGCGTTATAGTTTTTAGCGAAGATATAATCGACTCCCTGTTCCCATTGTCACAACATGTCACACTTTGTGGACCCTGCTCCCTCTTTAACGTGTGACTAAATTATGTAGATGACTACTGTATCTTAATTACACACTTACTTAGGTACTCCGTTGTCACAGGAACCCGAAGCACAGAATAAGTAATAGTACTTACTACTCGTACGCACAAAGGTTCTTTTTATAACAGAATTGACGCTCGCGTCCGACCACCGGACGGAACACACCGCATCTGACCGTCTCTCTTTATCGCATAATTCGCATGACACGCGTCATGCGAATTGTGCGATAAAGATGCTCTTTCTGGTCGCTGGCTAAGTGCCTTATCATCACAATTGCGATTTTCAGGCGAGTTTCCGTACAAAACCGCGAGCGACATTTGTAGGACTTCGCTTCTAACTCGCCCGCAAATTGCAAGTGTCATATAAGGCCCTAAGCCTCTGCGGAAAATTTGCTACTAGTAGCCGCTCTAGCCTAGCGGCTAAAAAAAACTGTTTAGTCCGTCTGTTACATTATGAAAAAATATTGTACACGTATTTTTTGTTTTGTTTGACAAACAAAAACTGACGAGGATAGAGTGCCTAGAAGTTTCGAGTGACGTCACTCTTGAGTACAAATTGTACTCAAGAGTGACGTCACAAGCCCCCACTCCAGAAGTTTGATGATCTATAACTTTGTCGATTTTTAATATTTTGATAAACCAAATAATACGTGTCCCATATTTTTCCATAATCTAACTGACGGACTAAACAGAATTACATATTTTTAACCCAGTCATCATCCCTATTGGGGAGTGAGCCAATCCTGCCCAAAGTGGATTATGGCCTCCGATACGAGATGGCGCCAATTTATTGCTTTATCTTTCCGACTATATTTAACTACTGTATCTACATGAGTGTAAATACCTATCAGTCGATAGACTGTTTGCCCGATATGCCCCTAACCTATTTTTTCCTAGCTAGTTACGAAGTCAGTTATCAATTCACTAAGAAACAAACGTTGAAAGAAACTTTAAGTGAATGTGACACGAGATCACGAGATCTTGGTGATCTGCAAACACATGAATAAATTATTAAGTCCTTTTATCTAAACTGCACAGTGGCAGTTCTAATGATATGTTAATCGGAAAGATTTACATTTCCCTCATTATTTGAACGTTTCATACGGCGCTTGCTAACTGCTGTCGGGGATTGTAAGGGGAAAGCGAACGCGGGAAGATATTTATTTTATATTTTTTGTACTTTGTATTTTTTTTTTTTTTTTAAAAGAACATACGTTTGGTTATGAGTAATGGCACCCTTTTCGTGTCGGGAATGTCATTCAGCAAGACAAAACATTCAAATTGCTCCTGATAAGCATTCCAGTTTTCCCCATTGAATGCTTCCAAACTAGTAATCGATGTCATATTTAAGTTAGTTTGATTAGTACACCTAGCACCAGCACAGCCAGCTCCGGTCTTTAGGTCGTCCACGTATTGACGTAAATATTGTCGAACTTCCTCGACTGTGGTATTGTCATTCGAGAATATCTCCTTCTGAGCGAGAGCGTTAGCTATTTGTACGAGTTCTGTTTTATTCTTTACTTGTATCCAAGATTTCTTTCCTAGGTTAATTAGTTCTTGAACTTGAATTGAATGCATTACATATGTTTTGAGGTTATGTCGTCGATGACAATTTGCGCACACTGAATATAATTTCGACAAATACTAATGTGGATCGTTTCGGACTCGTCGCCAATGTTGTATTTCGGATTATACTGCACTTGAGTGTTAAAACTGGAGAATTAATTAATACAGCCAGATTATAAACCACACACTTTTATTTCCGCGCTATGTCACACACACACCACAGATAATCACATCGCCTAGTGTTGCCCGCGCAAACATACAGATACAACACAGCTATCTTGCCAAGTCTTAACCTAATACGATAGTGTAAAATTAACTAAAACTAAATTATATATCACATATTTTTCACCTTTCACATTAAACGACAGCTGCAATAACATTAAATGTTCCTAAAATAACATAAAGCATAGAGCGTGGTTTTTGTAAATTTTCTCAGAGCACAGTGAAATAAATCTATTATTTAACACTGAAATGATGTAACGCACACAATGAACAACATAATTTATCATCTTAGCAAGACATAATTATTCTTCAACAGTTGGATGCAAAATAAGAACACTTTTTTTATGGCAAGGCTTAAAATACGTATTATAAAAATAGTTGCAAGACAAATACCAGCAGAAAAACACCTGTTGTTTATCGTACAGTAGGTACCATTGTTTTGAGGCCATCAGAGACAGTTTGAAAGCTCATCGCTCGTATCTTGAGCCTCTCAAACAAGCCATGATAGACGGGGGAATCCCCTGTAACTATATTATTCGAAGTCACGTACCGTCGAGTACAGCTTTGTTATGACATTTTAATCATGCATCGCAGTAAGAACCACTCGACAAACCTGACAGAATCCACTTTAAATTTAATGGCAATATTTTTACATATAAACGCAGGCATTGGTCGCAGAGGCCAAGATCTTCACGAATTACCATAACGGGACTTAATCACATAAAAACAAGATAATTTTACAAATTCTCTGTAGCTAGGACATCAAACACCAATATCAAATAAGAAACTTAGACCTAGAATAATTATGTAGATCGAACTGAGAACTCGTAGCAGTGCTACGATAGATATCGGTTACATTTTATAAAACACTTTGTAGTAATAAAGCAAGAAGGACTGACCACTCTGTTAAAAATTAAAATGCATAGAGAAGTAGGTAGTAATGCTAGAAGAGATCTATATTGCTTTCATACCCGACGTGGTGACTTAAAAAATATCTGTTTGGTCATTGATTTTTGTATTGATCTCGTAAGATCCCAAAATAATTACATTGCATAACAAAACAAAAGGCCCAAAACTATTAATAGTTAACCATGTTTACCTACCTATGACACTAAAACTTTTTCTAATAAGCGACAGTCGAAGTTGGCGAAACTTGGCGGCAACTTGGCCTCGTGGTCGCGCGTCAAAACTCAATAAGTTCAGGCCAAGTGGTGCCATCTTGTGGGTTTCATGATACGAGACTTGCCAGTCTGGCGCGGGCTACGTGCTTTGATAGTGGGATGGTACCTATACAGAGTGTCTTCGGATATGCAACGTGAAGAGGAAGTTTGTTGTTATTGTATGTATGAAATTTTACGTATTATTTTATTTTGAAAGTTGATTTTGTATGTTCTTAATTTGAGTTACAGTTAGTTCTTTTAACTGAACAAAATAAAAGAAAATAAATATGTAATACGTTCAATGTGCTTTTAATTTGCAACACATTGTGACTCGAAGATAATCATCTAATTGATTACTAGATATTATAAGAAAGTTTTTATGTCGCATTCAATGGGTTCTATTTCCAGATTAGACCAGTAAATTAAATGAACCCAAAATTACTCACATAATTGTTATGTTTTTTGATTATCAATTAACTTCACATTAACAGTCAAGCTGCATCACTACATAGTATAAAACAAAGTCGCTTTCTCTGTCCCTATGCCCCTATGTATGCTTAAATCTTTAAAGCTACGCAACTGATTTTGATGCGGTTTTTTTAAATAGATAGAGTGATTGAAGAGGAAGGTTTATATGTATAATACATGCATAATATAACAGAGAAACACCGTGCGAAGCCGGGGCGGGTCGCTAGTATGAAATAATAGCCATTGGACACCCTGTATATTTTCGATTTCAGTTTGTTATTGTAATATTTAATAACAGTCCAATGGGTATTGTGCACAAACTTACATCTCCTAAGGGATGAATCCCTGAATGAGATGAGTTTTCGATAATCTCTGCTCAGTTTTGAAGCTCTTGGGTTGTGCGTCATGTTTCAGGCAAAATTGTGACATAAATTTTCATATTTTTTTAGTTTTTCTGCTTACTATTTCTTAAACGCTTCAAAATGATCTACTAGAAGTATTTTTTTTAATCTATTCATAGACCAAAAATTACCCTTATTTTGGTGCGAACACTAGGCTAGTATAGCCTAACAATAAAGTTTACAGAAAATCACGACTTTTTACATTTATCTTTTTCTAAATTTTGTGTCGTTGCGTAATGGTTTTACGTAACAAAACCCTTCTTCACTATTAACGAAAGTATAAATCAGTCGTAAAAGGATATCGCGCAAATCCATCTAGCCGCAAGGAGGTTTAAGTTGAATTGGAATCCTGAAGAATGTCTGCGGAACATGCAGGCCATTTTCAATTCGAGGATTAGTGACCAGTTCCGCTGGAACAGGGAGCTGTGGACCCACAAACCAAGTATTTGAATTTTGTTATTCAAAGTTTAAAATGATCTAAACAAATATTATAAGGCCTAAAGCCCTAACTCTGTTTGTGTGTTTGTTGCCTTTTTACGATGCTTTAAACCACTGAACCCATATAGATGAAATTTGGTATGGAGATTGTTTAAGAATATGAAAAGAACATAATATGATTTTTTATCCCGGAAATCATCCCTTAATGATATGAAAAGCGAGGTGAAATATTGTATGGTAAGTTAATAATTTCTCAATTAAGGAATTGAAAACTTTAATTCTCTAATTGTATGAGGAAGTCGTAAGCGAAAGCTAGTAACGAAAAAAAATATAATTCCGAAAGAAGACTTCAATTAGAGCGCTAAAAAAGTGTATTCAGATCACAAACGGCATAAATAATCTACACGGAATGCTCTTTTCTTATTTTCTCCTTCTTTTAGGAGCTATTTTTATTGCGACAAAATTATAGAAATCGCATTTGAGATATACGTACACAGTTAAAAATGTACTAAGTAATGCCATTGTTTTAAAAACATAGCGCGTTTCGTTAGTTAATTGTAGCGAGCTTAAAAAACAAATCAGACAAATAGAGAAACAAAATTGCCACTAACGAGTAGTACACACGCTGGCAAAACCACCGCCGAACCATTGTTAATAAATCGAACAATAACTAACGTTGCTTACCTACATTAGACTTCCAACATTCCATCCAAATCAAATAATACCAGTAACCATTAAACAACCAACCTATTTTAATCCCCCGACCAGCTTAAACAATTATTAACTTCATTTTCACGAGAAAAATTCTCTGGTTCACTCAAAAGAAATGTTAAATAAAGTTGCCAACTTTTTGAATTTCGCAAGGAGCGAGCGGTGGTACATTTTTCTGTTACAATGTTGTCAATCAGTCACAGCCAGTCCACGCATTTCCTCTTCCACTTTTCTCCTTACTTTGCTGATTTGATTGAAAACTTCTCTGAGCGCACCTGAGATCCCGGATCTATAAGTGCCGCCGTATAATGTGGAATCGTTTTGCTTGTAAATGTTATAATGTTGACGTATTGTTGCAGTTTTATGTTATAGTTGTTTAGTTGCTTAATTTCAGGTTTTTATTTGTTTTAAGTAATAAAATATTAATACCCGTATGTAATTTTATTGATGTTTTTCTTAAATCTTTAGTTCGTAAAATCAAATGGTTTACGCATTAGATTAAACATTAATGGGTATCGATTTTTTTCTAGGTATCGACATTGGTCATAAATAATACACTCCTAACACGTTATTGGAATATAATATATTTTACGTAGGTTCGCTTTTGTGGGTGTTCAAACTCAAATTGAGCAAATAAAACATACACTAGTTGTCACAATAAATTTCGTCATTATTTAAAAAAAATGTATGTGACATCGACTCCAGGTAAAAACGCAGTAAGTGTATATGAAGTTCGTATGTAACTTTTGACGTTTTTCTCTACGACGTTTTTAGATACGAGTTTTTTTCAAAGTAGTGACGATTCATATCAGTTATCAGTTCGTTTATTGCTTTCATAGGTTTATACATTTCTAATAGTTCAGCTATGAAACCCTGCAGGGCACTGCAACATGTAATTTATACATTCTTTTAATTAATGATAAACTACTAATTAAGTACATATTTAATCCTAACTATCCTTAAATTCTATAACGATATCTACGTAATTAGAGTACTATTTTTAACGTAGCATATAATATAGTCAACGTGACATATTACAATATTTCAGGCAAAATAGGCGCCTATCAGACGTCGAATTGCGGAAAACTAGCCCACGTAAACTTATAACCTTTGTTAGGCCAATTCCTAACATAAAAACGGTATCAACCAAAATAAACAGATTTTATTCAAACCACACCAAACAGAAACACCTTCAGGGCCCCGCGGCAAAGTTAAGTATGGGTTAAAATTGTTGGATTAAATTTTATTCGTCCCCTATTGGGTAGGCAGGCGGGGTAGCGTTGCAATTGGTCCCGTGGCGATCCAAGTTTCAGGTTAACTGCTGTAAGGCTGTATCTAACAATTGCCCGGGAAATTAGGTCATGTGTCGTGTGATATGGGTACGTGTTGTTGTGATTTATTCATGCAATAATGTTAAAATGTTTTATAAATATGGTTCATCTTTTCCATAGGTTGAAAGACGTCCTCTGCTAGACAGATCTGCACTACCTACGTCCAGCGAACTCCAGTGCGTGGTCGCCACTCAAGCTCTCGCCAGCCCCAGCGGCCGTCAGTTCTACGAGCAATATGCTCAACCCGTTTGCCACTTACGTTTTGCAAAAGCGGTGGAGAGGGAAGAAGCCCATACTTGAAGATTTTACAAAATGAAATTAGTAATAAAGAGATCCAAAGTTATCGAAGTATAGTGATGATATGACGAAAAATACCAGTTAACTGAATTGTTCTTAAATGATACAACTAAGACTATAAGTAGGTCATTTTGGTAAAGTAGGTATTGGAGTTGTAAACATTTGTTGATGGTCAATGCAATGATTACTAGGTGACCGGAATATACCTGTCAGATTTTTCTGTGTATTTATTAAAATACGGTGTAGTATTGTGGTAGAACGTTTTTATAGGTAAATACGATGATTCACTAGGTAGAAACTGAATTCCTTTGGTATATTTTCTCCCTCATCCCTGCAAAAAAGCCCGTGTCATTAATGTAATTCCGCAGACGTCGCGCGTCGCCCGGTTCGTAAACTTTTATAGTTTCCCCTTTAAACTTTCATGAAATAATCAAGGCAAGATACTTTGTAATAATTTTTATGCACCAACTTTGGAACGGTTTTAAGGTTTTACGGGAAAAGTTGATTCCCGAAGGTAGTGGTGACCTTTGAAAGATTGTTTTGTTATTTGACTTCGGTTATTCAATTTCATATGTATATTTATAGCACAATAACTGTAAAGGTAGGATGAAAAGTAAGAAATTTAAAGTAGCATTATGAAACGCTGAAATTTTGTTTTTATATGACGTCATCCGTAATTTGAAAGAAATGCGGCTCCAGCACTTATTTTTTTCTTAATGGACACACACAAAAGTACAAAAGTACCGACGGACAGACTTTTCATATATCAATTTGAGTATTAGTAGATAACTGAAACTGTCACAATGATAATAACGTAGCTCGTCAATAAATATAAAAAAGGTGTAGAATAAAAGCATGTCGAAACCAACTCCGGTTAAGCAAACAGCAGAAGGCTTGTTACAAAGCAAATTTTAATTTTTATATCCGACCGCACTTCGTAAACACTCGTTACCCAAATTGTGTTTGTTTTATTCCGTTCCGAGCGGAGTTCCGTTCCGTTGTTTTACTTCGCGGCACACTTTCAGTGTCTGTTTCTTCTGGCAGTCTGTAATTTGTTTTTGCTAGTTTGGAGCGTGTATGTGGGTAAGCACGCTTTTGAAAACGGAATGTATTTGCGTAGAGACATGGAATATACGTACGTTATAAACTTTCTGTTCCTAACTTGTTGGCGCAATTCGACTAAGTGAAAGTCTCCGTTGAGGTTAGTTGTACTGTTGGTACTTTTTATCATGTTCTGATCTAATAAGTGCTTCTATGTGCTTTTGTGTTCAGTACCATTGAAATGAACGTTAATTAAATTCAAAAATGGAATCTGTCGGTGTAATAATATCAAAATGAATATTTCTAAATTGAATGCTAAAGTTGTAAAAGTTTCGTAATCATAAGCTATTTATGCACCGAGCGACAGTAAATGAAGCGACGGGGAAGGCAGGAAGCCTATTGTTCACCTTTTCGAAACTTCAACACTTACCAAAAACTTGAGAGCGACTATTAAACTTTCCGCGGAGTCGTGTCCCGGTAAACTTTTTAATAAATTCATCCATCCAAAGCCAACGACATTACGTACAGGCTTCAAGCGACAAAGGAGACGCCATTTGAAAGCCATTCCTTCATCTATCAGAGTGACACGCAATCAAACAATACAATAAAACTTCTCTTCCGAAAAATACTTCAATATAATTCTCCATTTAAATTCAGGGAGGTAGGGGAGGTTGACGAGATCCTCGCTAACAAAGGTTCCGCCTTGGAGGTAATAACCGTTGAGGTGCTTACGGCAGTGTACGTTTGTGAAAAAAGGTGAAATGGAATGAAATAGGGACATCGGGAACTTTCCAACTGGCATTTGTTTCGCCTTAATCTCATTCGGAAAAAAGTTCGTCCACAATTGTTTTCCTTCGATTAGTCATGCACAGAGTGTATAGGCAATATCGGATAGACGGCAAACGACGTGTTTCGGGAATTTCGATGAAACAGTCGGATTGTGAACGGCAAGGGAGAATCCTTAGGTAGGCCCGTACGTGCGTGAAGCGGCGCGATTCCTCAAAGCATATGGAATGAAGCTTATTGCCGAAATCATGAATTGCAAATATTAAAAAAAGGTAATCTCTTTATTAGTAGCAAGATTGCATTAGCATAGGTTAACATTGCTACCTACCGCGTTCTTAGTAAATAAATATTTAAAACCAGTATTTTCTCGCGAATCCTCGTACCTGGCAATAATACCTACGTACAATATTGCCTTTGCTTACTCCACGACATAGTAAATTACACACCTAGAAATGAATAATTAGGAAAGGCTCAGATCGCAGGTGTTTAAGGCCCGAGCTGCAGGAGAGAGACATAAATATACGATCTGGGGCTTTACTAATTACTGCCCGCGGTGTCCACAATTTAACGTCTTACCGCCTTACCAGGTAGTGGCATTTTCTTCCCGCGCCGCGGGTGGAAAATACCACTTACCGGTTAGGGTAAGTTAATAGTAGGTACATTGTGCATTAAGTTAAGGGCAGTAAGACGGTAATTACTAACGAGAGTCTATTAGAAGCCCGAGGCTCAAAGCGGATGGCTTCTAATGAGTTTGTAATCCCCTTACTGCCCGTGATACACACAACGTTTTTGATCACATTTGTGAGAAAAAAAAAATAAAACATAAAAATCAAATAAACTAATCGTACCTGCTAAAAGACAACGTCAACTGTCAAGCTAGTCTTCTATAGATAATGCAGAGAACAGCGTTTAGTTCTTAAACAGATTGTATAGATTTTCAAAATGAAATTTATTTAAATAATTGCAAAACTCTTTGAAATAATAGTACAATATACCGTATAAGTATGTTTTGAAGATAAGAAATAAGCCTTGGCTGATTTGAAACCTCCTTAGTCTCAAATGACGTACGAGTGGGTTCTATATTTTAAAACTAAACTCATAACTCCCTCGGGAGTTACAGATTTTCATATAGATATACTTTCCGTGGGTGTTATAAAAATCTATAACTCCCACGGGAGGTAAATCGGCTGTAGCTGCTCTATATGCTTGCGTGTTATAGGTACCTACCTAATACCCTTTACGAACAAGCATGATGAAATAATACATTACTTATCTAGGGCGGTAAAACAAAGAATGTCTCAGATCGATCGCAGGTATTTGACGTTGGAGCCGAAGGCAAGGGCGATAAATATGCGATCTGAGGCTTTCTTTATAACCACCCGTGGCAAGTACAACATTTTACGTCTCCCCCAGGCCAGGAAGTGGAATTTTCCGAACGCGTAGAGGGCGGTAATTGCCACTTTATGGCCAGGTGTGGCGTAATAGTTATTTATGTGACTGGTGCATAATGAGAGGCATTAATACACGAGTGTGGTTTTATGAAACGAGCCCAAGGCGAGTTTCATAATAAGATCACACGAGTGATTTAATGCCTAATTATGTAGGTACAGTCGCATACATAACTTTATATCTACATGCATATCATGAGTCTTCTACAATATGTACAAATATGGCCTGCCTTTTCAAGTGGTACTATTAATTTATTTGTATGTATAAAACCTAAGTTTGAATAAAAAAAAAACACAAATAATAAGAAGTTAAAACTTTATGTTTACCTAGGTACCTAACTGTGTATAAAATTTTGTTAAGTTTAGTTTTCTATGTAAACTTTAGTGTAACAATACCCCGGTAGATGGCGCTGTTACATCTGTGTAATCTCCATACTACAGGCTGCATCGCACTGTTAAGATTTTTCCGGAATGAATGACCCCCCGCGCGGTATTGTTTTTTATATCGATACTCTAATGTAAATATCAAGATACAGTGTGCTTTAATGTAAACATTAAGATGCAGACACAGGTACGGTTTTCTTAATATAGGCCATTTGCTTATCGTTCCTGAACATATTGTAGGGAAATTATGATATAGATATAGATAAAGTATACATGTATAGGTAACATTTGTCCACAGTGATTAGATATGAAACCAGTTGAGAAGAGTGAGGGAATATATAGAAGTAATTCCGTATTAATAATAATTATACATGTATTTTTAATTAGATACGGTAATCTGACAGCGCTTTGGCAGTTGTTGTAATAAACATTTCGTTACCTATTTAGATATTATTTTATAAAACTATGAAGGACAATAAACAATGAAATTAAGGTAACTTTCATTGATGAAACGGGTTATACTTAAAACTTAACGCAGAATTCACGTCAAATATAGTCAATACAGATTACTGTCTGACCAAAAATATTCATATAGTAAAGATGTTCAACATTAAAATTTTAATACACACTAGCTCTCGATGCTGGATATGATTTTTTTTCCAACCCTAAAATACAGATTGAATTTTTTCTCATCGTCCAAATTTTGACAGTGGATTCTTTAGCGAAAAATAGAAAATACGTGTTTTTTCAGTGAGTATCCTTCAGTACTAAAATATTGAGAAACAACAGCTGAAAGATATCCTAAAAAAACATACGTTTGTGGATACCGCGGTAGCGCACTGCGTGGGAGCCGGCAACGGTCCCCTCCCCGCGACCACTACCCCGCTCCCGCGTTTAGTCGCCGAGACAACTTACGCGTCGATACGCGTAGCGTAATCCTCACTTTACTAATTATTTTTTCGGACAGCTCATTGTGTGATGAAAATTTTACCTACATTTTTTTCATCAGAAATTTCATCATTTATTATAAAATTTCACCCCGTATACTTTAGCAATATTGGCATTTCGCGCGTCCGATCGACGCAATGACACATTCTTTCATGCAATCAATTTACAACCTTATGCCGTTTGCTCAAAGTTGAGAGTTGCTTTGGACTGTTAAGACGAATCCGAGGTAAGTGAAATACGTCACAGCAGACGTGGGGCGCAGATGTGTGTTATCGTTATCGTCACTTCGGAACTCGTAACGGTTATTGAACTCATCATGACCGTCGTTACGCTGATCGCCTCTATGACTTATTCCGCTTTTAGCTAGGAAACGTTTCAGCTGCTGGGTTCAAGTGGGTATTTATCGGCTTACAACGTAAATGAGAACCGCTGTATGCTTGAAGTACAAGTGCATACATTAGGGGGTCCGGACTAAAACAAAAGTCGCCTCTAGTCCGACCCTCTCAAGGGGGTTCGACCCCAGGTGCCCCCGGCCCCCAGCTAGTCCGATCCAGTCAAGGTGGTCCGCCCAGCGATCTGGTTCGACCCCAGGGAAAGCCACGGCCCCCACCTGGTTCGACTTTTGCTACATCCATTAAGGATTGCAAGTAAGTCAGATTTCAAAAAAAATATTACGGCACTCATTAAAGTCAAAAAGTAAGGCGGGCTGAGCGACATGGTTCAATCCCAGTGAACGCCACGGCCCCCACTTGGTTCGATTTTAGCCAGTAAGGCTTGAAAGTTTGTCAGGCCTAAAAAAAGCTACATATTAGAGAGCTTTAGGGGACTCCCACCGGTTTAGACTCTCTATCGTCTCACAATCAGTTTAGTAGCTTATTATTAAAAAAAGTAATTAAAAAAATTATGCCGACTTCAAAAAAGGAAGAAATAACAGTTTTATGCCAAAAATTTTCTTTTTTCCTCAAAAAAATAGTTAGCATAAAACTGTTATTTCTTCCTTTTGTGAAGTCGGTTTATTTCCTCATTTTCTTAATTTCAGTAGTAATCGAATTACACTGTTAACTACACGTTTTCCCAGTGACTGATACACACATCTCTATCTCTATCTACCTCTGTATCTCAAAAACTACTGTACCGATTTTGATGAAACTTGCACTGTTCCCTAAGTTAGACTATACATAGTCCAACTAAAAAATATGCAATCCAAGAAGCGAATAAGTATCGCCATACAGAGAGGAAACGCTGCCAGCATATTCGGCACCATGCCAAGTTTTTTTAGATAATTTTTAGTTTTAATTTAGGTTTATTTTCTTAGGGTTAGTTTAAATTTTTTGGTTAAGTTTAGATTAGTTAGTAGTATATTTTATTTGCAATTTTTATTGTTGAATAAATACATCCAACTTATACTTTTTCAGATTTGCGCGAACAATCATACAAATATACAAACATACATACATTTACGAAATTTGGCACACATGTTTAGAAGCTGGTATATAGAAACATAAGTATCTAAAAACTGTGCAATTCAGACAATATTACATAAATACGGGTCGAATTGACTCGTTTTTAGGGTTCCGTAGCCAAAATGGCAAAAACGGAACCCTTATAGTTTCGTCATGTCCGTCCGTCTGTCCGTATGTCACAGGCATTTTACTCAAAAACTACATGATGGATATTGATGATATTTGGAATATAGGTGTCTTTTATGAGCCGCTACTTAGTTTGGTATATAAATAATTAAAATAAATATTTTTAGGGGGGCACTCCATACATGTTAAAGACTGTAATTTTTTTTTTTCAGAAAATATCAACGTGTGGTACATAGTTCGACAGCTCTTTAAAATACACTATAAGGTTCCTAAGTAATGTTTTTGATTAAGTGAATGTATTTGGAAATAATCGCTCCGAAAGTTGTGTAAATTGTGTCCCCCCCTCTCTATTTTCTAAACCGTGCGTCCGAAAAATATGAAAAAAATCACGAAGGTAACGCTTAATTAATACTTTCAATGAAAATTATTTTTAACAAGATCGAATGTACCGTTTTTGAGTTATTGCCGATAAACTGCGCTTCTCAACAAAAGGACGTAATTGCTATGAAGATACGCTCTTTTGTTGTTGTACTTTTTTACATCGTATTTTTTACCTTATAGTTACGGCTATGGAACCCTACACTGAGCATGGTCCGACATGCTCTTGGCCAGTTATTTTTAACTATGTTAATGATAACCTGTTTTTAGGGTTCCGTAGCCAAAATGGCAAAAACGGAACCCTTATAGTTTCGTCATGTCCGTCCGTCTGTCTGTCTGTCTGTCTGTCTGTCTGTCTGTCCGTATGTCACAGGCATTTTACTCAGAAACTACATGATGGATATTGATGAAATTTAGAACATAGGTGTGTTTTATGAGCCGCTACTTAGTTTGGTATATACATAATTAAAATAAATATTTTTAGGGGGGGCACTCCATACATGTTAAAGACAGTAAAAAAAATTTTTTTCAGCAAATATCAACGTGTGGTACATAGTTCAACAGCTCTTTAAAAAACACTATAAGGTTTCTAAGTAATGTTTTTGATTAAGTGAATGTATTTGGAAATAATCGCTCCGAAAGTTGTGTAAATTGTGTCCCCCCCCCCTCTATTTTCTAAACCGTGCGTCCGAAAAATATGAAAAAAATCACGAAGGTAACGCTTAATTAATACTTTCAACGAAAATTATTTTCATCAAGATCGAATTAACTGTTTTTGATTTATTGCCGATAAGCTGCGCTTCTCAACAAAAGGACGTAATTGCTATGAAGATACGCTCTTTTGTTGTTGTACTTTTTTTACATCGTATTTTTTACCTTATAGTTACGGCTATGGAACCCTACACTGAGCATGGTCCGACATGCTCTTGGCCAGTTATTTTGTTTACCTTTTTTTAAAAACCTAGAAGTGCAGACTATAGACAATAGCCGTGTTTAAGTCATCATACAGCTTCATTTTCAGCAGTGCCTAAATTAAGCTCAAAAATACCTTTTTGAGCTTAATTTAATACTTATTTACTTGACTCAATCTCGTCAACAATTTTTGGGGAAAATCCGAAAACATCAGTCTTTACGGGATAAATTCTCAATTTTCCATTTCCGCTCCGCAAACTACCCTTATTTTGAGGGGAAGAGAATAACAGAAGCCCCAAGAGGATTCCTAAGCCTGAAATTTGGTTGCCTACCCGGCTGGAGGCTTCCGTACGGATACTTCAACTTTTCTGTTATTCAGGGGCTTTAAAACAATAATCCGTCGAAATTTTACCGTTTCATCAATGTTCTACGTAGTTGCTTGTTAAGCTATTTCCGATTCGCTACAGTTTTAGTACTTTAAAACCCTTTTTGAAATTTCTGTACAAAGTTTTTAGTGCTGTACGGAGAAATGTCAGTGTCGTTTTGAGGCAAAAAGTATGTATGTACCACTTATCTAGTCGTCAATGAGGTTAACAATGCGCTCTTTCCATGTAGATGTGATAAAAAGCATAATTATTGACAAGCAGCAATGTGATAACTAACTTTTACCTGGATATTTTTTAAGGCTTTACTAGTACCTAACTTGGTCGTTGGTCGTCCTTAGTACGTACGGATAGGGCGTGGTGCTGAAAACATCACAAATGTCTTACTTACATCAGGTTCCATATCAAAAACAATCTTAAAGAAAATTAGCAATATCTACGAAACAATATGTTTAATGCTCTTCGCTTTTGATGGCTACGCACTTTCGTGGTTGCGTTAAGGCATTATAATATGGGGTAAGTTTCAGCGGACTCCATTTTTAAAATACCGGAATTGTGCTCCTTTAATCTAAATTTATGTAAGAAAGCATTATTCCATGATCCTAAACCATAAAATAATGTTATTTATCTTGATATTAAATAGCAGCAATGGCATTTTACGAGTCCGTTTACATTTTGTATTTTCCAACAAATTTTAAAAACCATTTCACCAGCATGGTAAAATAATGCTACGCACACTAAAAGTTCATAGCAACTCGTTTCCTTTCAGCTTTCTGGCATTCAGCGTGTTAATAAACAAGTGGTTGTCAGAGCCTCCGGAAGTCTAGTGGTAAGTTATGAAAAACTTGCAAGTTTGCAGACAAAGTAGTCTACAAGTCTACCAAGTCGCCACAGTAATGGGGAAGTTGTTTTAATACATTTGTAATGAACTGAAACACTAAACTTCTTGGCTGGGAAATGCGAGAGTTGTTTTAGTGTAGAACATGGGAAAGCGCTATCATTTACACTGTGGCTTGTGGTGTGGTATAAGGTAAATAAATGTTCGGGTGCTCACTTGTGCTGTATTTAATATTCGTCACACATATTTTGATTAGGATAAATAAGATAAAATTTAAATTACATTTGTAACCGACGTTTTAGCGATGAGATATATATTCATATTCATATTCGTTTATTTTGTAATATTCATACATCGTCAGAAGTAAATACGAGTACATGCAACATGCTACTATAGGTCAATATACCCGTGACCCGTGTGTGGATATATCCGTGACTTTGATATTTTACTCGTCAATTTTACAATAAAGAAGATATTTGAAGGGGCTGACATCTATTGGGACTATCAGTTTATTTTATAGTCCCAATGCTTGTCATCCTCTTTGTAGTCTGATAAATCTGATATTTTTTTTTTACTGAAGAATCTGGTATTTTGATAAAGCTGGTATTATGGAAATGCGGTATTTTAAGCATGAGCAAACATGCCCATATTTAAGGAAGTGATATAAAAAATGAAGAAATAAAATTTAACTGTGTTTGGAAACAAAAGGTATTTTTTTTACCTTGTACTTAGCCGCTTTATCGCTTTCCAAGAAATGGGACGAAGATTAATCGCTGGTCAGTTAATGAGTAATAATATTAAGTCAAAGTGACTTAAACACATTTATTAGGGCTTGTTGTAACAACACTTGGAATTTTTATCAATAATCAATACCTTGAAAGGTAGGCGTTTACGGTAATGGTACGTCATATCGATACCTTTAGGCTCAAACGACGTAAACGCCGTAGGTTCTAATGGCGCTTATGCCCTTTGAGTCTAAAGGTAACGATATCACTATTTTTACTCCCAATAGTAGTTCAAGTTTATCGGGTTATTCGAGCCTACGGTGTACATACGACTATTACCTAGAACCGAATACAGTAAATAGTGCTCGTTATTTTTCGCAATAATAACAGTTCCCCGGCAGATCTTGTCCCACGGGAGGCGCCTCAATTAGGCGGGCTGCGGATGGAATAGGAATAGAAAAGCCGATTATCTGATGTAGTCATCGATTCGCTCTTTGTTTCACCGGGGGCACTGTCGTACCTGGAATAGATCTAATTATTTTTTCCTCATAGATAGATGCGCCAACATAATATGTTCCATCAGGTGTCTTGCATGCTTGTTTGTTACTACAATAATGACGTCACATCACATGGAACCGAAGACACATCACATGGCAGCTTCCTCGCGCAACGCATCGGCTTTGCGAGGAAATGCTGCCAGCATATTTCGGACCATGCCGAAAGCCTTGATTTTTTTTGTTTTAATTTCGGAAATTTTTGTTTTTAGATATATTGTCATATTCTAGGACGTCTTTAGGTTTTGCTTGTATAATATAGTTTCAGACTTAATTGAATATAAATGAATCATTAGCCTATATACTTAGAAATTCTATACAGATTAATTTTATTTGCAGATAAATAATTATTCTTTAGATACGACACTTTTGGCTCCGTTTCTACATCGAAACATGAATTAGCAAAACGTCTTATGTTACCGTTAACCGATTGTGTTGGCATACATCAGATTCGCATTATTACCTTTGAACTTTGTACATTCCGATTGCTGTTTTATGTATTGTTAACACTGATTAAAAGGTTCATACATTCCATATCAATTGGAATGATTATGGGATTCGACACAGCATATTTGAAATAGAAAATTAAGTTAACTCGGGCGTTAAATAGTATCGGCCTTTATAACCTGGAATGATAATTAAATAGCTGCAATCATTGACGCGTAAAATCGTTAACTGGATTGTGAATTTAATTATCTGCATAAAATCAGTCATGCTGACTGTATAATTAGAAGTAGATCCTTAAAATTATGCGAGCTCGTGGCGAGCTTTAGGGGAGGCCTATGTCGAGCAGCAGACGTCCAAGGCTGATAGATAGATCTTGAATTATTTTGCTGTACATTTTGCATTTTATAGGCCCATAAGTATTTTTCTAAAATATATGTTATTGAACTATATGTTACGCTATAGCGACACGTGTCTAGATTTTTCGCTGAGTACCTACCGTAGACAACACTTTTAGTACTTGAGAAAGTTATCGTCCGAGTGCTTGACACCGTCCCAGTAGTTGCCATTGTGAATGTTAAGTTATTGGCAATGGAGATGATCAGATGATAGTAACGTGTCAATTATTGCGCATTAGAGTGTCAACACATTGACATTTCTTTTTTATTTATACGTAGGTTGTTTTGATGCATGGTCTATTTTTAACGGCTCTTTTTAACGCTAATCGAAATATGAAAAAATAATATTGTCGCTAATTGCCCACAGGATTTTTACGTCTGCCGTATCTATAAACCATTTAATCTAATGCCAGTACATCAGAATTGTTATTGCTAGTGCGGGAAGTTAGGAAGACGCATTCTTGATGTCGGCGACTTTGCGACTTGGGAGTGCAACTCGAGCGTAAGCTGTAAGCGGCTTAGGGGAATGGACTTGTAAACGATACCTACTCTGGGAATCCGTGGGATTTTTATTCGAATTAGTTTCATTTAGATTCCTTGCACTTGTATGTTTTAAGCTATTTTTTTCGGGCGTTTTCTTTATTAATAAATGTGATCTTTTGATTAGTTTTTAACATCCTTTGCTTTTACGCATAAGTAATTGAAAAGTTATTATCCCATAACTCACGCCAAATTTATATGCGCAATTAAGACGTTGAGTCGCAGAAAAAGTAAACCTATGTTACACCAAAACAATTGAAAGGATGTTTACAAGAACAACATAACTGAATTTTTTTGCAAATGCTAGTTTTTGGTCTCATTGTGTTGGGCCTCGAAGGCGCTACAATTGCAGAAAAAGATATTGTCTTATGACAATCCCGATTATCCAAAATTCACTTCTTGTATCTTTAAAATAATGATGGTGAAGATAACGATAGTGGAATGTAGAATTTATATAAACTAGAGAATTAAATTACCATTACAATAAACTAAATTTGCCAATCAAACCTGAATCAATCAAAATGTAAAAATTAATTTCTATGAAAAATATCGTTTTTTTTTACAAAAACAACATAAAAAAACATTTTTTTTACGAAAACAGCATAAGCGAAAAATCTATTTTACCTAATGATTTAAAAACAAAATTAAGATAACTAAAATAATTAATGATGTAGTCTTTAACTTGTAACCATTTTTTCTACATTATCTATATAATGTGAAGCTCTAATAAGTAATACTGCAATAGTTATTGCGTTTTATTGATCTCCTGTAAAATCATATCCCGTGTAGTTATGTTGTTTTTGTAAACATGCCTTCAATTAATTGATAGTTTGCGTTTGTCAGAAATTTTATCGTACTATTTGAGAACTGAAATGAATCCACGGCGTCACTTTTATTTCGAAAAATTCTAAAGTGTCTTATTAGCCTGTGTAATGTAATATATTAAGTCTGAATGATGTTCGCTATTTGTAGAAAAACTATTATAATTTGCTTGTCAGCTATTTTTCTTTTGATGCATCTTGGAATCAATGGATGGAATGGAATAATTAAACGCAGAGATTTAAAATATGGACTAAAATGGCTGTTTTTTATTCCATTAAAATATTTGACTCACTACATAGTTTCCGAGTGAAATGCGAAAACTTATTTCTCAGAAACAAAAATTAACAAAAGTCATTTACCAAACCGAGAAAGCCGGAGCAACCTGCAACTTCGACAAACATTTCACATTAATCTCAAAATACGGAGCAAGTTTTAAGAATACTGTTGTTACGTGATAAAATGGACTTGCCCTAGTTCTGGGAGTTTTAATGTGCGCCCGAGCTTTTTGCTAAAATTCCGCTAAGTGCTAACACGCGGCCGCTGCCGGATTAAATGGCCGGGCCCGTTTAAACGAGAGTTGCGGAGAACCCATCGACTTGTATGATTCCCTAACTTTATAATATATCCTAATAATTCAGGATAGGGGTCGAGCCGACCAAAATGGAGGTGATCAGTTCGGAAAGCTGACCCACCATGTCAGATGATAGCCAGGAAGAGGAGATTTCAGGATAGGAGATAATGATTTTGACGCACATTGTTTCGAGTACCGCTTGATGAGTTTTCCAAATTCGCGTTAGATTGGTTAGATGTGAGAAACTGTAGGCTCATGATGTGCCTTTTCGATCGATAAATAAATGATCACTTAAGTACATAATCCCTTGTCAGAACGGGACGGATGTTTTATCATGTATATGTCGATCGACAAAGCATCATAGGCTTATTATAAGTATCATTATAAGCCTACTGATTAGTGTCAAAAGAAACCGGTGAGTTTCTTACGTTGCCTCTTCTCATTTGAAGGTCATTTTTTTAAGCGCTAGTAGAATCGGACTTGTAAAAAGGTCCCTGAGGCCTACTTACAAAATAAATGATTTAAAATGATTACAGATGGATTACTATCTCTGCTGTTAACAGCAATAGATTAAATCTTTGATAATGACATATGATGAATGAATTAGTTTGACAAGATTATGAGCTAGTTTATTTATTTGAAGAGTTTTAATTTGATTTTAATGTGTTTATATTATGTAATTTCATTTTGTATTTTACTTTTATATATATATATATATATTGTAAAAAGCCTAATCTAAGAAAATAAAGATATATCGATAATAAAAGAGACTCTGGAAACAACTTCTCTGCAAAATCTCGCTCTACTTCTAATCTACGCTTACATTACCACCAACACTTCCACACGTCCCTACTTAATTCACTTAGGCGTAATGACGATTTCCAAATTAATTGCGCACCATTTAATTGTGAATAACGGAGCCATGATGAAATTAAATTCATTATCTCACGACAGCGCCGCGGTAGCAGCAAGCTTTTTGTAATTTCAGTGACAAATGAACAGCGGAGTGAGCGCGGGAATCCCGGAGTTGATTTTCAAATATAGAACGAGCGCGCCAGAGACAACACTGCTGTGTTGACTTTTTTTTAACCGTGGCATTTGTTTCAGCCAGTGGCTGATTGCATTATGAAGAAAAGCTGTTGCAAGCAGAAATGGCGCGTTTGTTTACGGATTGAAATCAACAAACTATGATACTTTAAGAGTTTATTCCCTGCTGCTGTCACTTTTTTAGTGCTGGGTCAGTAAAACGCTAAAAATACGTAGTAGTATTTACACGATAACATCTTTTTCTGTTTTTCTGTGCTTTGATAACCTGTCAGTGCAAAGTAAAGGTAAATATGGCTACATTTAACTAATAATATATTTATTTTCAAACGAAATATTAGCTATCACGACATGGCCATTGGACCTCTGTTCGATACGCGTAGAAAATAGTACATTACACAACTAGGGTGGTAATACAAAGAAAGGCCGAGATCGCAGAAGTTTGCGGCCCGAGCTGCAAGCAAGGGACGTAAATATGCGATCGAGGGCTTTCTTTATTACCTCCCGTGTTGTGTACATCATTTTATGTCTACACATGGCCAGAAAGCGGCTTTTTCCGTACGCGCAGCGTGCGGTAAAAGCCACTTTATGACCAGGTGTGGCATAAATAAATGTATTGTGGCATGTTTATCCAACTTTAGTAGGTATTTAGGTTACTTAGTAGGAATTTATTAATGCGAGAGAGAAACGTAAAGTAGCGACATTGTAAACTAACGACGCTGAATTGCAAGTGTGCATTGGTGATTGTATAATCATTTTATACTGCCTTTTGTTAGTTATTTTCTTCTCTTAATATCAGGATATAATATTTCACTCGTTTTAAATAATCTTTTCATCACACTTGCTCGAAAATGGTGCATTACACGTAGGTTTTGCGGGCCGTAAATGAGCTATTACGCCCTAGGGCGTAATGGTTTTCTTTTTAAATTTGAAACGCTGGTTCTGTTTTACTCTTATTTGTCATGTTCAAAGGAAACTACCAACTTACTTTTTTAACTTTTATCACTGAAATATTTAATTAAAGAGAACTGTTATTGCAAATACATGTAAACACATATTTCTGTAACATTAATTAAATGTTTCAATAGTGTATTTCAGTATTTTGCAATTAT
Source organism: Eudemis profundana (assembly GCA_947034925.1). Classification (NCBI taxonomy): domain Eukaryota; kingdom Metazoa; phylum Arthropoda; class Insecta; order Lepidoptera; family Tortricidae; genus Eudemis; species Eudemis profundana. Next base: position 16,789,452 of record OX344800.1, read on the forward strand.
AAAATCAACCGTTTTAGGTCTGTACCGCTATGGTTTCCGAACGTTTCGCATTGTCTATGGATATGTCACTAATGTCACTGTCAGTTTTACAATTTTATTTAGGTTAAGTAAGGTTAATTTTAATTAGATTTCCTCACAAGTGTGATGAAAAACATTGTGTGTGCCACGGGCGGTAAAGGAATTACAAACTCGTGTTATTAAAGCCCTCGGCTTCGCCTCGGCCTTGTAACAAACACTCGTTTGTAATTCCTTACCTACCGCCCTTGATACACAATGTACTATTGACGATAATTGCGGGCGTCGGCGCGCGTTTCCGAACTTTGCGGAGGCGAGTTAATGCTCTCTTGCGGGGCTGTTCACTCGGAATTCAACATCGTGTTGCTGCCAACTTGTGCGATTTGTAAATAGCTTCCAGCCAAATGTGAATGGTTCCAGGTCGGATACTTGGGAAATGTGCGATCATTCAAATTACCAGTGAGTTTAGTCAATAATGTAAAGATATCTAAAATATGTTACATTTAGGGAAATTCGAAACAGTAAAATGTGGATATTGTGGATAGCGGGAGCTAAATCGGTAAGAAATTCAAAAAAGCACTTTCGATATGGGTTTTTAGGTGCAAATTAATGTTTTTGGAAATTTATTAATGAGTTTCGTAACGAAAATATTATTTAATTTGGGACACTCTCTGAACTGGCACATAATTTAAGGTGTTGATGTCGATACCTTTTTAAAAATGTTAAATAGTATTTTTAAGGGTATATTTATAACTTTTCATTTATGTATGTTGTTTATAATTTTCTGATCCATATAGCTGAGGCAACTACTCAGCTCAACGGATCGACGGATTACATACATCAGTATTCAGAACTAACACAAAATACTATGTATGTAAGTACGTCTCACAATGCAGGTGCTCACGTGCTGTGAGCAAATAGCTTTACGTTCAGTTTAGTGCTACGATGCTCGTAGCAGTCTACGAACTACGTAGTACGTAGAGATCATAGCAATATCTTCGAAGCACACTATTAAAATCTACACTATCCTCAAGCATCTCCAACTACAGTCTAGACATCCCAGACATTTTAATAACTTTTTCCACAAAAAACAAAAGAGACAGTATCAGCGTAAACAGCTTCATACAGCCCTTTCTCAACAAAACGTATCCACCAACGCAAGCACTTACCATAAAACAGGCTGTAACAGGGTCCCTCAACGGCTCCGTATTCAGATCACACGTTTACATCTCGCCACTTTTCCGAAATCAAAGTAAAGCTCAAAGCAAACACTCGTTGAAAATGCGGTGTAAATAATAAAAAGGTGCACCTGGGAGGCTTCTCTGAAGGCTGTCATTTTCGCCATTGTAGCCACCCCTCGCGGTTGCGGACGCCCGTGAAATATGTCGAACACCGACATTCACGACGCTTGAAATGGATTTGAATGCACACGATATTGTTTTTATTAATATCGGGTTAAGAACCCTTTTTGTGGGTAATGCTTTTGGACGGGGCCGTGGGGATGGGTGGGATTCCATGATTTATAAGTATGTATTACACTGCAACTAAACAATCATACACAGTTGTCTAAAAAGTACCCTCATTCTCTATTGTAGAGTAACAAAGGGTGATTATTCAAAAGGTTATTGGCTGTAAAATATAGTTCCGATTAATTTGAAATTATCAATGTAAGTACTACTTGACTACATTGTTAATGCAAATATTCCGTTTATTATAACATGTCTACTTAAAAAAGGATTTCATTCAAGTATATCTTTTACAGACTCAAAGAAGAACATTTCAGAGCCTGTTTAACGAAATCAATGACACAATCTTAATTAGCCCACCGGCGCGAACTCGTTTACTTAAATTACCCATATTTACTTTTTCAGACATTATCCGGGATAAATCGGATAGAGCGACCCGCGGGACTTGCCCTTACTTATCTGTTTCCCATTAGAAATACGAATAAATTTTATTGCAGGCATTTTGAGACAAAGGGCAGCGCAGGAAAAGTTTTTGAGATTAATTCTCTCGATAAAATTTCACGGTTGAAATCTTGTAACTACCTTCGGAGGGCGGGGCAGGAACCTGATATCACAGAAAAGCCATAGTGATGGTTGTATTAAGGTTCACTTTTGTATACGGCAATTTTTTACATTTAAATAAATAAGAAATGCGTGTGATCTTGTACGAGTTTATTAGGCGACTAAACGGGACAGACAAATATTAGAAAGAGATGATGGGGCGTATGCTTTAGCATGCATTACGGTACAATTTATAAAGAACATACCGCCCACCAAAAGGACTCTTACGTCCTTTTCATAGTTACTATAAAAGTTCATAGTTACTACAAAATAAAAATTAAATTTATTACATTATACATTACAGAATTTCAGTATCAACAGGCAATGCACATAATTTAGTCACAGACCGTTTCACTATAGCACTACCGGATTTCACACTGTATACTCTTGTAAATCCGTCCTCACCAGGATGTTTGTCTACGATGCGTCCCAATGACCATTTTCCAGGAGGTAAGTTTTCAGTTTTAATAAGTACTACATCTCCTATTTTAAACTCTTGTTCCCTTTTCAGCCATTTCGGACGTTGTTGCAGCCTAGAAAGATACTCATCTTGCCATCGTCTCCAAAAGTCTGCTAACAATTTCTGCGTGTATTGCCATCGTGACAAGGTATGTACTTTTGACTCTTTATATTCGGCTGCAGGAACAACGATAGGCGCTTCTCCAATTAGGAAATGCCCAGGTGTAAGAGGATCAACATTTTCTGTGTCGGTGTCATCGAGCGGACATAAGGGTCGGGAATTTAAACAGGCTTCTATTTGATGCAGTACCGTCGTCATTTCTTCAAACGTCAGATTTGTGGTCAAAACTCTCTTTAGGTGGTGTTTTATGGACTTCACACCGGCTTCCCAGAGACCACCAAAGTTAGGGCTATACGCTGGCACAAAATGCCATTGCGTTCCTTCAGTTGCAAGCGTCTCTGCTATTTTTCCAGTGAAGTTCAATTTAGCTTCGTTCCAGGCATTTAAGAGTTCCTTATTAGCTCCCACAAAATTTCTACCCTGGTCGCTCCATAAGTGGCTACATTTTCCTCTTCTCGCGACGAAGCGCTTGAATGCTCCAATGAATGCATCTGAAGTAAGATCTCCAACTAATTCGATGTGAATGGCCTTAATAGACATGCAAATAAAAATGGCAATGTACGCCTTTACTGTTTTTGCTCCCCTTCCTCTAGAAGTTAATATTTGATAAGGGCCAGCAAAATCGACTCCACTGTGCAGGAATGGTCTTGATGGAGTGACTCTAGCTTCTGGTAGATCTCCCATGATTTGCGTTTTAGTGGTAGCATTTTGTTTTGCACATATAAGGCATTTTTTAATGTACCTTTTCGTCAATGATTTGGCACGAAATATCCAGAATTTGCTACGCAAGTAACATAGCATCTCAGGCATAGTACCGTGAAGAGTTCTGGTATGTGCATCGGCAACTATTAGTGGTACTAATAAGTTTTTATTTCCCAAAATAATTGGATGTTTTCTATCTTTGTCCATCTTTGCATGTCTCAGACGACCGCCCACCCTGAGGATTTTATTTTCGTCTAAGTATGGTGTAAGTGATTTTAAGCAGCTCTTCTTCTTGACTTGTTTATTGGATGTTAATCGATTAATATCTTCTTGATATTCTTCTTCTTGTACTTTTTTTATGCAAATATTAAGTGCGTCTTCTAATTCAATAGTAGTGATATCTTTATCATAATCATTAGTATTCTTTTTGTAATTCAAAAATCTTCTGCAATATATTATAGCTTTTAATAACTCAGTTAAACTGTCAAAATTCTCAAATTGTGAAGTTATACTTTTATCTTGTTTTCCCAGATCATCGGTGTTAAGGTAAGCTTGTATCTTCTGTGTCTTTATTTCTTCTTCTGTTGTTAATACTTCTGATTTACTAAATTTTATTTCTTTTTCAGATAACCAACTCGGACCATTCCACCATAATTCGCATTTTTGCAAGGAAGACAACATCATCCCTCGCGAAGCCACGTCAGCAGGATTTTCGTGTGACTGCACATGGTGCCAGCGTTTGTTATTTAAGTTCTCAACAATTTCAACGACTCGATTGGCTACGAATGATTTCCATCTATTTGGTTCTCCACTTAACCAAGCAATGACTATCGAAGAGTCAGTCCATGCAAACATGTTAGTCGTGGGTATTCTCATTGCTTGTCCAATTTGTTTCATCAGTTTAGACAGGAGTAAAGCTCCACACAACTCCAACCGTGGCAAAGAAATTGTTTTCAATGGAGCTACTCTGGTTCGCGCGGCGATGATCTTTGTTGTAACTTTATTTCCAGTTTGCGTTCTCATGTATACGACCGCCGCGTATGCCCGCATAGAGGCATCGCTAAATCCGTGTATTTCTATCTTTTCTTCATCAGAGTTTGTTGTGCCAAGCCAGCGATCTATTTTAATGTCTTTAACATTTTCAAAATCAGCTCTTATCTGCTTCCACTCGTCTTCCAAGTCTGAGCTTACATTTTCATCCCAGCTCACCTTTTCGAGCCATAGTTTTTGCATCAGAATTTTCGCCATTACAGTGCTCGGTGCGATCCAACCTAATGGATCGAATAGCCTCTGAACATCTGATAAAATTCCCCGTTTTGTAACATTCTTGGCTATCGTTGGAAGTGAAAAGTTGTATTGAAATTGATCAGCTCCTAGATTCCATACGATTCCAAGAGCTTTTATAGTTCCATCAAGATTCAATTCTACATGAGCATTAGCAGATCTTCTCTCTTTATCAATAGATTTCATGAACTTCATGCTATTGGAAGACCATTTCATTAATTCAAATCCGCCATTTTTTAAAATGCGCGTTACTTCCTTAGCTATCGATATAGCTTCTTCTTCTGCTGTTGCACCTGACAGCAAGTCGTCCATATAAAAGTCTTCCTTTATTGTTCGAATAGCCAATTCTTTATGTCTGTTTTTTGATTTGTTATCGTATAGTTTTTCTTCTTCATCGATAGCAATCCTGTGGAGTGTCTTGACTGCCAAGTAAGGTGCAGGAGCTGTACCGAATGTGACTCTTAGTAAGCGATATTCTTGTAGATCTTCGTTCTCATTCTGTCGCCAAAGAATACGCTGAAAATTTGCATCTTCTTTTGTCACTAATATTTGGCGATACATTTTTTGTACATCGGCTACAAAGCAAATACGTTTCATTCGCCATCTCATTAGGAGGTTTCGCAAATCGTCCTGTAGCTGAGGACCTACTAGTAACTCATCGTTTAAGGATATATTATTAGATCCTTTACAGGAAGCATCAAACACAACGCGCGTACGACTAGTCTCTTTGTCTTCGCGAATAACGGCGTGATGTGGTAAGTAAACTGCTTTATCTTCTTTTTCTTTTTCAGGTACAACTTCTACGTGTCCTTCTTCAATATAGTCGTTTATAACCTTTGTATATTCTGTTTTCAGATTTGGTGATTTCTTAAACTTTCTCTCCAGTTGCATAAATCTTTTCGTTGCTATCTCCTTCGTATTTCCGTCGAGTACTCTTGGATTCTCAGATTTAAATGGTAGCTTTACTACGTATCTTCCTTCGCTGTTTCGAGTGACTGTTTTTTCATAGATTTCTTCGCATAACTTCTCTTCTCTTGTAAGTTTTCTCTCAACGTCTGCATCAATTTCCCACATAGATTTGAGCATATCTTCCACGTCGACCTGATGATGCATAACGAGGTAAGTCTCTTCCTGTCTTCTTGTATTTATGTCTCCGAAAAGGATCCAGCCCAGGTTGGTTCTTTGTGCACATGGAGTGCCTGGTGGACCTTTGATTAATTCTTGTTGCAGTATACTAGCGTACTCTCGGACCCCTAGCAGGAGATCTATGGGTCCGGACATATGGTATGTTGGATCCGCTAGTTGGAGCCCCTGTAGATGAGGCCATGCTTGTTTGACAATATGTTTTGTGGGCATCTTCGTGGTTAGTTGTTTCGACATAACATATGCTTGAATCGGTAGGACAAAAGTTGAGTCCCATTGTGATTTGACTTGTAGCTGAACCACGTGCTTGATTTCTGTTCTCGTAGAACCCACTCCTATAACGCTTCCCTTGGCTTGTTGTCTCTCGAGCTTCAGTAGTTGAGTCGCCTTCTCGCTTATGAACGATGCTTGAGAACCTTGGTCTATTAGCGCGCGCAGTGGAATGATGTGACCTTGATTGCTTCTCGCTTCCACCACCGCTGTCGCCAATAGTGCTATTCCATGTCCTTGTCTTGTAGTGAGGTGTGACGTAATCACTGTATTTGCTTGCACTTCTTCTATGTCCTCTACAACATGTTGTGCTGAAGCCAGCGGCTGTGAGGGGCTCGCGGAAGCCACAGGCTCAGGTTGTTTTGGTTGATGTAGAAGAGAGTGATGACGTCTGTGGCATATTCTACAGGACACTGGCACTCGACATTTCAATGCTGAATGTCCTGGTATTAGACAGTTGAAACATAAGTTTTTATTTTTGACATACTCGATTCGTTGCGTAGGTTCCATCTTAGTAAACTCCTTGCAGTGACACAATGTGTGATTTTCTTTACACATCACGCAATTCTTATCAAACGTGGTAGTGGCAACATGGTGTGTACGCTCCTTGATTGGTTTCAATTCACGCGTATTTGTTGTGAGCAATTCCAATGTACGGAACTTTGACTCCAAAAAACCTTTAAATTCGCTCCACTTCGGTAATGGTTCGGAATCACTCTTGTATGCATGCTCTTCCCAGCTTTTATGCGTCTCTGAATCCAATTTCTGTACTAGCAGAAATATTATTAATGGATCCCAAGCGTCAGTAGAAACTTTCAAATTTTTAATGTTATGTAGACACTCTGTAGTTGTGTCCAATAATCCTTTGAGTTGAACGGCTGACTGAGTTGTCATTTTTCGCTGGTTAAACAATTTCTTCAAATTATTATTTAAAATTAATCGTTTGTTGCCATACCTTGTTTTCAGTATCGACCATGCTTGTGAATAATTATCAGACGTAACTTGAATGTGCTTCAATAACGCCTCGGCTTCTGCAGTAACGCTTGTCTTCAAATAATGTAACCTTTCCACATCACTAAGTGATTTATTATTATGCACCAGTGAGATAAACAAATCTTGAAACGAAGGCCAATCTTCGTAGTTTCCACTGAAGGTAGATAATTGGATGCGTGGAAGCTGCACGAAGCTATTTTGTTTTGCTGTCATCCCCATACTTGAATTCGCAATAGATGTATCCACCATTTCACTTTGCATATCCGTCAAATCTCCTCTAAGTACGTTATATAAATCTTCGTATATATAAAACTCTTCGTTTAAAAAATATGGTAAAATACCCCTTTGTTCCGCAGGTGTAATCTTTACCAACTGTTGGTGTGCATTATTGAATGTCGTCCAGTAGCCATCAATCATTTTAATACGAGTCTCGATGTATCCTTTCGTTAGTCTTGCTTTCGGGCATTTCTTTAGGTTAGTTTGCGTTTTTTGAAACAGTTTAGCAGTATCTTCAAGCACGGCGATAAGTTGTTTTTGTGTATCTGCCATTTTTCACGTAGAAAACACTCCAAATTCACATATAACTTGATTATAACGTTTTAAAACTTTGCGTAATAAAGTTGTTTACTTCTAAGTTAAACTCATTAGTTCGATGCAATTGTATAGACTCGCCGGGATCCTTATCTCTCGCTGCCTATTGTCCTCACGGCCGGGCAGCCGACGATCGTTGCACAGGTAATCCGGTTCGATTGTGACCATATGATGGTTGTATTAAGGTTCACTTTTGTATACGGCAATTTTTTACATTTAAATAAATAAGAAATGCGTGTGATCTTGTACGAGTTTATTAGGCGACTAAACGGGACAGACAAATATTAGAAAGAGATGATGGGGCGTATGCTTTAGCATGCATTACGGTACAATTTATAAAGAACACATAGAATTGGAAAATTATAGACAGGAAAACATGTTTCTTGATTAACTATAAATAATGGCCTTTGGCACCTTGAATTAGTATTTTATTATCATTATTAGTGTTTAACTTAAGTAATAGTATTTTTGTTACATTTCCAAATAAAATGTATACTATTTTAGTAATAACAAAAAAAATACAGATTTTTTCACTCTTTTCGGGTCTTAATTACAATTTTCGTATACTTTATGGTGCAAGTGTAAAACAATGGGACTTTTTATGATCCTATACAGTGTGACCGGCATCCGCGGGTCATTGCTGCACATCGGATGTGGCTGGAGCTCCTTAGGACCTCTCAGTCAAGGTTGCGGGGGGCGATGGCCTGACGTCAGGGACGCCATGGACCAAACTGCACCTGCTGATCCTTTTGCTGAACCTGAAAAACGGCAGACCTGAACTTAGCAGAGGAAAAATATGGTGCAACCTTCTCATATAGGAATTGTCAATATAACGTAATCATTTTTGAGCAATCACTTGACATGAGCGAGCCATTGACGGTGTGTTGTTCGGTGACTTTGTTTTTATTGTGATATCAAAGGCCCGCATCCCGTTTTAAATATGCATTGTACAACAACCTAGCACAGTTTATGTATCATTCTACACTTGACTATACCATTGGCTGTGTGCGAAGTGCATGGTACAGTAAAAGGTCCCAGCGCACGCCGTGGTAAAAAAAACCGGACAAGTGCGAGTTAGACTCGCGTGGAGAGCGTTCCGTACGTTCAAAACAATATAAAACAAGTATACTTTATTGCACAGACTTCTTATAGGTTTTTTTGTAATCTATAGGTGTAGGACTATTTTCCATATTTTTTCAAAATTCTAGGTCCAATAGTTTCGGAGATAAGGCCCCCCTTTGGTCAATTTTTGCCCATTTGCTTAAATAACTTCAAAACCATTGATATAAAAATTATAAAAAAAATATATTTGAGATTCTCACAGGAAACCCTTTCATGTAATGTGTCACACGATATAGTTCACTAACTTTTTTTTTATTTATTCTCTATTTGACTCCCCAAAAGTGGCCCCCGTGATTAAAATTCATATATTTTCGTGACATGTCCGTGTTTGGGTCATTAACCTTAAAATATGTACCAAATTTCAACTCAATCAGATACCAGTACTTTCGGAGCAAATTGGCTGTGACAGACAGACAGACACACGAGTGATCCTATAAGGGTTCCGTTGTTTCCTTTTGAGGTACGGAACACTAAAAATAATGCCGGTGAATAAAATCGTACTGACGTGTCATTATTTAAGGCGCGGTAGGACCTGGCTCGCATTTCACATACAAACTAGGGTCGGGCGGAATGCAGATTATTGCAGATTATCTTCGATTTCTAACATAAAAGTATACGTTATCAACCCAAACATGAGAGGATGCCCTGCATGACTGTGAAATCATGATTGTCAGGTATTAATTTTGTCAGAAAAGGTAACTGGTGATGAACAAAATGAAAAAAAATGAAAAAAATACTTTATTTTATAGTGTTTTCGCGCTACTTTTCTATCGAGCGAAGTGTTCGCTATCGTGTTCTAAGTGAGAGGAAGCCCTAGATACAGTTCTGAATATTATTATATATGTTTTACAGTGACCTAAGAGTCAAATAAGTGCTCTAAAAATGATTTGGAAACTAGGCTTCCGTGCCCGATGCTCTCACCTCGCCTTAAATTACTCTGATATTTCTTCGCGGAAGAAAGTCTGTTTTATTGGCGCTCCGCAGTAGAGAAAGTTCAAAAGTGGTACCTAGGCAGACTTTTTTCTGGCTTATTTTCCCTTGATTATTTCTTTTGTAGGATATTATTAAGCGTCAATTCTATGTGTTCATAGGGGCGTCAGCAGGGCCGAGGACTCGGCCCGGCGTCCCGTGGGACTCGGCCTTTTTATGGCTTTCTTTCAAGGCAACACCGCTTTAATGCCCGTTAAGGAGCATTTTATCTTTTAGTTTGTCTTCCCGGGAAGGGTTCATTTGCTCCGTGACACACTTCGGATAGCGGAAAAAGATAAACCAATTCCGCTTTTTATCAAGTTTTTCCGCTTATCGGGATTGGGAAGACGTTTCAGTGAATGCTGTTTGATTAGGGTACGAAGCGGTACTCGTATCAAGAGGATGATCAGAAATTGTTCATATTTTACGAGTATATATAAAATATGGGCTTTGAACAAGAAAATATACTAGAGATACGTAAACAACATGATACTTCTGTAGATTTTAAATATTTTCTTTTCCATGATCTTTTTTTAGGGTTCCGTACCTCAAAGGGAAAAAACGGAACCCTTAGGATCACTCATGTGTCTGTCTGTCTGTTTTTCTGTCTGTCTGTCTGTTTGTCACAGCCAATTTGCTCCAAAAGTACTGGTCCGGTTGTGTTGAAATTTGGTACATAATATATTAAGGTTAATGACCCAAACACGTGTCACAGAAATATTTGAATTTTAATCATGTGGGCCAGTTTTGGGGGGTAAACTAGAAAACTAAAAAAAAAGTTTGCAAACTATATCGTGTGACATATTAAATGAAATGGCTCACTGTGAGAATCTCAAATATATATTTTTTTCTCAAATATATTAATAGTTTTGAATTTATTTAAGAATATAGGCAAAAATTGACCACCCCCCCCCTACCTCCGAAACTATTGGACTTAGAATTTAAAAAAAAAATATGGATAATAGTCCTACACCTAGTTTACAGGAAAACCTATAAGAAGTCTGTGCAATAAAGTATAATTGTTTTATATTGTTTGGAACGTACGGAACCCTCACCACGCGAGTCTAACTCGCACTTGTACGGTTTTTATTTAGAAGCAAAATTAAGAAAAAAAAATGAAAAAGAATGAAATATTGACATTACATGCCTTATAATAGGCCACCAAGTACCGCGTTTCTGGTTCGGCTAGACGAGAGGCCTTTAATGGAATTTCATACAAATTTCCATTCCACATTTATTTGTGACACAGCATCACGGCGTTCAGCCATTAAAAAAACAAACTATGTTTGCTATATTTTGTAGTTTAATTTATATAATTAATCCACATGAGAACTACAAATAATACATTATAAACAATTTCAAATCATTTTAAATTGCAATTTTAACTACCCGAATACACATTAGAAATATTTCATCTAAATATTTTTTTCATTTGAGTTTTACCTAGTGGTAAAAATGTGTACTCAAATTAAAGTGATTTCTTAGAGTTTTTTAAATTGCATATTTGAGAAAAGCACTATACATAACTCGGCGTGAAAAGGGGTTCCCAGCCTCGTAACTATCCGACCTCGCTACGCTTAGCCGTCTATATGTACTCGGCCGGGGACCCCTTACTTCCCGGCCTCTACAGTAATGTACTATTTTTACAACAAGCACTTTTTATCCATGTGTTGGTATCTGGTAGGTAGAGATAAGTAAGACTCGACCGAGTCATGAGCACGACCACTCTGCCAAAAGTGCACGACTAAGAAGAAGATACCTATATAAAATGCATGTGTAAGATGTATGTATCTAAATAAAAAGAAAATAAAATACGATCAAAAAATATCATTTATGAGCCAACCATTTAAACCATAACATAAACTTGATGACGGTACCCTAAAGTATTAGGTATTATAAGGCAGGCAATCACAGTACGTCGTCAGATACTCGTGGGGTGGCGGCGCCAGTCGTCTTGGCCAAACTCTGCAGGGTAATTCATAAACTCGTCGTCAAACTCGTCCCGAATTCACCGAGCGAGCGAAGCATCTTCGGTTCAGCTTCGGCTAAAATGCTTTCGTTTGTCTGTCGGTCCGGGTGTTCTCCTCTACTCGTACAGCACAACTGTCTGCGATCTCGCTTGTCGCGCAACACGGCATGACCTGTCGCTATCACACTATATTTAATTGAAACGGATAGGTGGTATTTGTCGCGCGACAGAGTTGCGCGTCACAGTTATGCTAGAGGTACAGGTTGAATTTCTCAGCAGATTCTCGTGAAAATTAGTACTCACTAATTTCGGGGCTCGTAATTATCGAAGCTACTCAGATTCGATATTTACGAGCACCGATGCAAATGAATCTTGTCTAGTAAGAGCATTTTGTTAGGCGCTTAATTTTTTTAGACAAAAAATGTTTGAGATAAAAACCCGACCGCGGTGCACTTTAAAAATGCATAAAATCCGCCATTTTGTTTATTTTAACGAACTTTATACCCAGTGACACCCGCGCCATCAAGACGAATCTAATGATGTATCATTTATCAAAATCGGTTGTGCCGTTGAGTAGTTACGAGCGGACACAGGAACGGACATACATACATACAGGTCAAACACATAACCCTCCTTTGGGCTTCGCCGCAGTCGGGTAAAAAGTGTGTAGGTACTGTTTCATACAGGTGCTCTAATATTTTTATTTAGAATAAAAATATTTTAACTTAACAATTTTAAAAAACAGGAAACACCAATTATATAACGAGAAATTTCTTTTTTCATTTTCTAATTCAAATTATTTTTGTCACGAGCCCAAAAGGTGTAGGAAGGGCCACTACTAAGGAGAACAACAAGGCACGGCGATATGCCGACAATGTTGCTTTGAGCCGTAGTGTGCAGAAGTGCTGTAGGAGAGCACAATATGATTTGGATAATAATATTTTAAGAAAAAAATCAACAATAAAGGTTTTGTAGAAACTTTATTATAGAATCAAAATAAACGACATTAAAGATATCATTGGTCCTATCACTCAGTTGTTTGATCTAAACAGGTAATGAGTATTTAGAAAAGTGCGATAGTTGCTTCGTCCTAGAAGAACTTTTATGCATTTGGGCTCGTACATAGAAGTTATAGTCGATTCATGTTTTTTCATTGTTATTCGCGAGGTTCATAGAGCCACTAATACGAGTATAATTTCATTTGATCTGCGAAATAACTGACCGTATCCGGAGGCCATGCTGATGTTGTCTGTCAAAGTCGAAGCAATGAGCTTCCCGACACATTATGATCCCTAATTACGAACGTGCCTAGTTACATTAGACACGAGATTGACGTTGGAGTTCTGTATTATCTACTGCCCGTAAACGGATAATTCTGTTTTATTCGGATCATATGGCGTTTCTATGGGCAAAGATGGCGGCATGCTGAGCGAAATATTAGCGGGAACTGTATATATATATGTATATATTGATTTGATTTTACATAATGTCGTATCTCATTGGGGAATCCTTGTCGGTTACTCACTTTCGATACGAAGAGAAATATTGGATTTGCGTGTTTTGATCGAATCTCGTGGAAACCAATTTGTATAATTTAGAGGTTTGATGAGTCAATTTCAGAGTAGTTAGAGTGTTTCAGATTATATAATAGGTTATATTTATATACCGCGCCTTTGCCACGTGTAGGTATGTTTGTATCTTTCGGGGCCGTGCATTGTTTTCGGGATAAAATATAGTGTAGTTATGTCACGCCTGGAACATATTGTAACTATGCTAAAACACGTGGTAATTATTCTGTTGCAGCATATAAATTACAACAATACGTGAAACAGAAAAAAATAGTGTATACGAGTAAGCTGAACAATATCTATGTGGTAAGCAATGTCACATCTAACTTTCTTAGTTATTAATGTGTATTGTGTAGCACGTTGTATCTAGTTTCATACAGCTAATTTTAGTTGTATTAGGTACCTTTTGTAAGTCCATGAAGATTTTAATTACACTTCAAATCTTGTATTAGCTTTGTTAGATTTTTTCTTTCTACATTTTAGTCGGAAGTAAAGCGAACAGACAGCAAAAGAAACTCGTAATGAGAAAATGAGGATTGGATTTGCTTTGTCAGGACCAAGCTGGGAGCTAGAGAGCAAATAAAATTCTTTTACACGAAACGTTAGTACTAGCAGAAATTAATTTCAGAGGTAATTTTGAAATTAATATACTTTTCACTTCTCATGCTCTTAAAATGTTAATTTAGTCTCTGTATATCGGGACCAAAGTTCCTTATTAATCTCTAGGGATTTTTTTTTTTAATTGACTTTGAAAACCCCTAAACAGCCAATCGGGGTGTTTGTGGTTGGAATATTGGCGCCATTTTTAGTGATTGTGTATAGACAATTTTTGGGTGTGAAAATAACCTAAAAAGACAACTGTGCAAAAATATAAAAAAAATAACGATTTAATATAGTAATAATGATTAATTATTACGAATATAAATCAATTTAACTAGATTAGGGGTAACTTAATTTTATTTTGCATGATCTTAGTTTTAAAATAGGTAGTTTTCACGTTTGAACCTGATGGCTAAAAATGCCAGCATTTAAAGCCTGAGTGACTTCACTAAGTAAAAAAAAAATAAAGAACCGCGGAATTTTAGTTCTTTGCTTTTTGAATGTTCATTAATCGTATTGAGCACAATATTTCAACAATTAATGTGTATAGTGCAACTTTATACTGAAAGTACGGAACAATAAATATTGTAATTTTGTGTAATACACTGAGAAAAATGTCACTTTGGGGTAATCTTAAAATATCGTGATTTCCGTCTAAATTAGGTGCGTTGTCCTAAAATAAGAAGATATCATGTCAATATTACGTTATAATTGAAATGTTTTACGACGTAATAGAATTGTTTGGGGAGATAATCAAATATTACGATACTTGTCATAGTAAAAATTGGTCACAGTAAATAATATTATCTTCATCAAATAATAACGTTATGTAATAGAAAATGACCCACCATCCTATAAATTTGTATGATATTTATAAATAAGAGTATAACTGTAAAAACAATGACAGGGTCACCGTATTTTTACAGATTTCATAGTATATATCCACTCACTTGCTTTGGGATTTTAAAAATGGCAGCCTAAATTGTTTCGCCTTTTATGACAAATGCCGGCGCGATGTCGAGTTTAATTCAAAAATTCATAATTTGGCTTCTACTGAACCAATTGGTAAGATTTTTTTACACTAAAAAGCCAAAGAAACAAAGAATTTAATTTTGTTACTCATTATATGAGTTTTTTTAGTAAAAATAATTATAAAAAATGCGTAAAGTTGACGCATTGATAAAGTTGACGACTTCGAGGAGAATTGTATTTTTAATAAAAAATCTAAAGCGATAACCCTGTTTGTTTTTAAATACATTAAAAAGTAGATTAAATTACCTTTCTTTTGATACCAAATACTGTACAAGTGTTCGTATAAAATTCTATGGTAAACATCACTTCATTTAAAATAGACACGCAAGAAAAACGGAAATACGGAACGAAACCGTTCGCCAGGTTTAGTATTTATTTATGGATAATTTAGAAGCGTAATAACTAAAATATTGTCCTAGTTAGAACAAACAACTAATAATCTTAAATTCTGATTTTACTTATTTGGCAACTAGCATGTTAATTGCGGTTATAAAGTCAAAACAACAACAAACACAATGTACGTACCTGCCGAACTTTCGTTGGGCCGATCAAAAACATGATAGAAATAACTTAAAATCACGTCATCACCTTAAATTAACACATTATAATCACAGTTTGTAACCACAACACAACATTACACAATTAGAAACCTTAAATACACATAATTACACAGATTTTATGATAAATAAACACGCCGGTATACATTTTTCGCAACACGTGACTGGTTCGCGCTCGTACTGACCAACAAAACAAAACAAAGATGGCTGCTACATCGGCAGCCCAGCCGTTAAGGTCGCGGCACAGTGCGCGCAACACAGAATTTACCTATGCAGTACTTTAAAAATTGAGCATACGTTATTTTCAGTAATAACTTATATAAATAATTGTTTGGTGAATAAAACTTTGTAAAAGCAAAAGTTTTGTCTACTTTTGATTAAATTTACTTTTCTGTTTGTACTTGCTAGACATTATTAAATTTATTTTTAAGTAAATGTAGAACTAAAAGGTAATTCAATTACTATATTGTGAGATTGGTGCTTTTTGATTGTTGTGTATGGTGCTGGCGACTAGGTAATAAGATACGATTGAACGTGGTCTGTTTTGAATTATTTCTAAATGGTAAAAAAATAACATACAACGCAGTGTGAATGCTGACGTGAATGTAAAAACGTGTAATAAATGATTTAATAAAAACATTTGTTATGACGAATTTTTTTCAACGTCAACCCAGTCCGAGAGGAAAATTAAAGATATGTTCGTGATTTTGACTTGAGAAAAAAGTATGAATCCAACAATAACTACATATATGTACATACGTTGTTTGTAGAATAATTGTATACTGCGTAATAAGTGCATAATTTTTGACCGACTACGCAATTTTTTTTGTATTATGTAATTTTTAGACAGGCATATATTGTGCAATAAGGTCAAATAAAATCTTCTTAGTGTATCTATCTATTCTAAGCAGGTTGAAAAAATTAAATGTAACTTGAAGGGCAACTTCAACCACGTTACACATTTTAGGTAATTGCCCTTCATTTGACGTGCGTTTCTTCAAAGTTCCATGGAATGTTAGTATCAAATTAATTGAGAACTAGATCTTAGCGCAGCGCCGTCGCGCCACCGTAACAAATTGCGGATTGTTTTCTCGCTCGCACCCGTAGCCCGCCCGCATTTGTTCACTCAGTCGCGTCGAGTATTTAGGCGGCGTCGTCGTTTTTATCGACTTCAATTGATGTTTATAACGCAAGTGAAAGATATACATAACAACTATAAACAATCTTCCACGACACACATACACAATTTTAGGTGCGAAATTGAAAAAAAAACAATTACGGTGGTTTATGTCCTCCGTTCGTTTATTAGAATAAAATACAGGTTATCTTGGTATAGAAATGTGGTTTTCTGCATTTCCTCTTACAAATCAGGCTTAAATAAAAATATTAAGATCCAAAGCCACGCCGCTGCCGCGAAATTTGCCGTCAGCGCTCATATCTATTGAGAACTAGGGTTTAAATTGATGGGCGTGAGGTGAGAGTGATATTTAAACCTGTCTAGTTATTGCTGTTCTTCGCCCCTCATGCATCCCTTGACCTCCACTCTAGGTATTGGCTGTGAATATAAAGTTGTAACATGTGACAGCTCGTCATAAAAAAAGTGTGGTGTAGAATAAAACAGCAATGGACATAATTCAAAAAGTTTATTAATGTCGGCCATAATGAGCACCAAATTGATCAATACTAAATAATAAGATAATATAAATAAAGTGTTGACAGCGCTTTTGTTCCATCATACACAATGATTTGGCTAGTTTTTACCAAGACACTATTCTTTTATATTATTGTAGTACATTACTCAACTAAAGTGGTAATAGTATATTATGCCACACCTGGCCATAGAATGGCTTTTTCTGCACGCTGCGCGCACGAAAAAAGCCGCTTTCTGGCCAAGTGGAGACATAAAATGATGTACACAACACGGGAGGTAATAAAGAAAGCCCTCGATCGCATATTTACGTCCCTCGCTTGCAGCTCGGGCTGCAAACTTCTGCGATCTCGGCCTTTGTTTGTATTACCACCCTAGTTGTGTAATGTACTATTACACAACTAGGGTGGTAATACAAAGAAACTCCGAGATTGCAAAAGTTTTGTAAATATGTGATGGAAATGGTACATGTGTTGTGTACATAATTTTATTGGCTAGAAAGTGGCTTTTTCCGTACGCGCAGTGTGCGGTAAGAGCCACGTTTTGGCCAGGTGTGGCATAAATATACCTTACAATGAAATAACTTAACATGCCTTCGTTGCAGACTCTATACTTTTTTTTACAATCGCATACTGCGCACTGCGCGTCAAAACGAATCAAATGAGCCCGAGCATGGCGGATTTATTTTGCGTAATGTGGATTATTCTATCTATGGCTGTCATATTATTTCATCAGCAGATCAGCTTCGTGTCATATCGCATTGTCTGATTTACATGTCCTTGGAAAGTTTGCTTCAGTTTAATGAAAACCGGGAAGTGGTCAAATTTAACTTGCAAGATTTGATTACACAAAGGCAGACAGACACCGAGGCAGGTGAAACTAAACAAAAGTTGGTTAAAACATTAAGTAGCGTATAACATAAAAAAAGATAAGTTCGTTGAACCAAGGTTGAGGTGAACGGTCTATTTTCCATACAAACTAAAAGAGGGTGATTGTTTATTTTATTTCTACGGCATTAATTATATTTCAAATGTATGGTATTTTATTTTATGGTTTAATACATGTGGGGGCACGGCAGTTCCCCCGCCAAGTCGAGCAAAACAAAGGCACGGCCGTATATAATCCTTTTCTGGAAGCCATTCAAGCCATTTTCAACCTCCTGTAATTTTGTGCTGGCTAAAGCTAGAACCCCGAATTTTCAGGTATATATAGGGCACAATAAGACTTAAGTATATCCTCAAAAACATTCCATTTGAACGTGTAGTTTAAGAACTATTGCACGTCAAAGTTCCTTAGTTTTGTCACTGACTCACTGACTGACTGAGTAATGATCATCGTAATTCTAAGGAACTTCTAGCAGACTTACAAGCTCCAAATTTTAAACATAGTGAGGTTTTAGCCAATCAAGTCCTATAAAACCTAAAAATATTGCAATTTCAGTTACAACTGCACACGTAAGTTTGTAATCCTATACAAATACATGTGATTACAAAGTTAGTTTTGTAGTTCAAATCGGAAATAGAATGGATTGAAATGAAATAAATAAAGGTAGACGACTTACAAAAAGAAATAAGATCCCATCAAAAACATTACATGTAAAACAGGGTTTCTTAAACTGTGGTCCATGGACCCCTTAGGGGTCCGTGATACGAGAGCCGGGGGTCCGTGGCTATGCATACAACACAAACTTTCATGTGCCCTTTATACTCTTTTTCTCTGATTGTATTCGAAAAGGGTCCGTAAGGTTTTCGAAATAATGTAGGGGGTCCGTGACCAAAAAAAGTTTAAGAACCTCTGATGTAAAAAGACGCGAGTTTCGCAACGCAGTTCTTCTACAACAGAAAAGTTTTGAGCTGTAAGTCAGTACTGGGGGGGTGTCCACAGAACTCAATTTTCACCGACTTGCCTATTTATTTAAACTGAGAGAGCAACTCATTTTCCAAGAATCCTCCTCGGGTAAATAATAGGCAAGTCTGTGGAAATTGAGTTCAGTGGACACGGACTGACTTGGTTTAACATTACATCTCAAAACTTTTCTGTTGTAGGAGAACTGAGTTACGAGAGTTGCATCTTTTTACGTGTAATGTTTTTGATGGGTTTTATTTTCTAAGCTGAAATATCTGAAGCTGATACATATAATTTCAACAAAAAAACTTAGTTCAAATGGTGCTGATAAATGGCGCTGACCTTGAGGGGCCAATTGCATGTTAATAATGGTTTTTAGAGATTTTTTTATGTCATTTCGCTGTACAAATTATATGAATCTGCGAAATCTATAAAATAAAACTTACTTTTAAAATAATTAATAGGTTCAGTTCAAGAGGTCAACGTTTTATTTTGCCATGGTATGCAAAGTTTTACTTTTATAAAGACTTACTTAGCAAAATGCCTAGGTCGTGAAATGTACAAGTAGGCAGAATGACTTATTTGCATAAGGTTTTAAATGTATAAGGGCTATCTTAGCAAAAGGTTTTGATTGTCAAAATGCCTTAGTTACAAAATGCCCAAATCTGTAAAACGTCAGGTTTAAAACGACTAGGTTATACGGATAGTGAATAATGTATGCAATATATCCACAATAGATGGATTTAAAAATATGAACTCGTTAACTATCTAATTTGACAAATAATCTATTGTTGGAAGTAAGGATAAGGATTTTATGCCACACCTGGCCATAAAGTGGCTTTTAAAGCCGCTTTCTGGCCAAGTGTAGGCTTAAAATGATGTACACAACATGGGAGGTAATAAAGAAAGCCCTCGATTGCATGTTTACTTTTGAATAATAGCGACCTTTACATACAAAATAGCCCCGCCGATGCCGAAAGTACTAATATTTCGTATGGTACTCCTCGAAACATACATCTAAGCAAAGTGATACTTTACATAGCTTGCATTATATATTTCGAGCGAGACTGCTTACACCATACGCATCGACTATTCTTCGACGCTCATTGGTCGACGAAATGATTGTCCTGGAGTATCGCTTCAACATAATTTGTGTTTCCTCGTCATATGGTCTACTGAAAAAAAAAACAAAAATGAAAAGGATTTTTTACAAACAATAACATACGATCACCAGTTGAATTGAATAAGTAACCTGGAACTAGGACCCGGAACAGGAGATGGGGGATGTTCAGGTGGAGCTTGTTTCTCTTGAGGAAAGGAGTTCCCTTGGTTCAACTTTTCCTCTTCCTCGCCCTCGTCCTTGCCCTCGTCCACGACCGCGTCCACGACTGCGTCCGGTTTCTTAGTTTTTTGATTTTGCTGGTCTGCTCAAACAAAGTAAAATATCCTAGATAAGCGTAAAATTAATGCACAAATAAAAACACATCATACATACAGATGTATGATGTGTTTTTATTTGTGCAGGGAACAGTCCCTCAGCCAAAATATTTTTTAAATTAAGAAGTATACAAATCGTAGATGAAGACGCATTCCATTAAGTTTTGCTATTTTATTCAGACAGAATTGGTAGTAAACGAGTATATAACCATATTTGAAGACGTTAGTTAGATTTTAGTGTGTATTTTTGTAATATTAAAAGTTATCAACTAAGTAGCCCAAGATGCAATTTCATTCAACTTCCGTTATTGTATAGTTTCTTATTTTTTATAAAATGTATTTTATGAATTGTTAAAAAGTAAAAGTATTTCAATCAAAAGTATTTTCTATCTACCAAATATGTATTTATCAAATACAAAGCCACCAGTTAACTAAAAACAAAAAAGTTTCTCCTCTTATCTTTCCAAAATATACTCATTGAACATTCGGAATGGATACACACATACAATAAAATATTTATTAAAATAACCGAAACACCAAAATTAATGATAGATAACATTGTTCAAATATCAGTAAGTACAAAAAAACAAATATCTCAAACGCGCTCACAGCGCGTCTGGTGTGCCGCATGCCTTACAAGTCTTACAACCTTGAAGCGATATGTATGAATGAATTGTTTCGCTGGTGGCTAGCGCTACCACACCCGTACTTACAATTTACTGTCACTTGTTTCTTTCGCTAATCCTGTGTAATAAATCCTCTATTGATTGATTTTATGGTTTAATTAAAAAACTTAATAGTCAAGCTATTTAATTACTATAAGTTAGAAAAGAATTATTCGAAAGTCTTTAAAATATGAGCCATTTAATTCACAAGTTACTGGAAAAAAATCTGTTAAATTACTTTCAAGTGAAGATGTGATTCATAATTATGAGTTTGGCACTAAAATATTGTTACAATCTGCTAGATGGATTAACACTGAATCGTTTGATATATAACTTTAATAATAAAATAGTAATTTGAGTACTTACGGCATTTTCTAAACACTCCGCACTTTCACAAAATCTGACTTGAACTTCACTTTGACAACACCTTGTAAAGTAACACTGTTTAAAAATATTTTCAGTCTACTATGTTGGCTGCCCTTTTTTTTCTGTGTTGCCATGTTATTTCTCTATGATTTGAACAGAGTTTGAACGTCGTCTAAAGCACGCTTTACAGATTAAAAATAAAATATTGTACAAACGTCGCCTGGTAGCTCCGGCTACCAAAATCAAATCGTAGGTGCGCAAAGTTGGCAGCTCTAGCTACCGAAAGCAAGTGAGTGGATATGAAGAAGTATCTCTGAAAATACGTTGAAGTCCCATTAATGTAGTATGATAAAATTGTGTATGTTTTTAGATGACGCATTATTTTTTAATATTACAATCATTTTGTTTTATGTGAATCCTACTAAAATACGAATACAGAATCTTCTTATTTTTAGAGTAAGCATCAAAGTTTAATATTACAGTCATCTTATTTTAAGTGAATCTTACTAAAATACGATGACAGAAACTCATTTACGAGTACGATCCTAGTAATCTGTGGTAGCATCCAATTTTGTACGATTCCTACAAAAATACAATGACAGCACCTTAAAAGATATTATCATCGTAAAGACTGGTCACACTAATATCAGATGACTGACTGAGTTGGCTTTTAGTTGGTCTTGGTCAGTCACATCAGGCAGTAGTGTGTGTGTTTCGGGTGTTCGGTTAATCGCACGGGTCTCATTTTGTGAGTTTTGTTGGTGAGTGGTGAAGCCACGTGAATCCATGTTACAAGTGTCGCAACGGTTTACTAATCATCATTGATCATGGATCAAGCTACGCGTGATTTGCTTACAAAATGGAATTTCACCCACTACATAGAACGTTTTAAGGTAAGTTGATGTACCTAGTCTAGGTTATGGCACATGGTTTCGTACCTAGTACATAACTCTGTTTTGTAATACCGTCTCAAATGAAATACATTGTTTGTTTTAGGATGGTGACACAGCACTGGTTTTACCACTGGACTCGTCATCGTCAGTGGGTGAAGTTGTTACTGAAGCGTCCACTGTGAACAATTTAGTAAGTTATTGCTTATTAGACTACTGACTAATGAATGTGAAGAGACTAATTAATGTCAAGGAAGCGAGGGATGTATGCCAGGATCGTAGCAAGTGGAGGTCCTTGGGCTCTGCCTACCCCTCTTCTGGGAAAAAGGCGTGAGTTTATGTATGTATGTGTACTTAGACTAGGTACTTATTTGTTGAGAAGGTTATTTTTGACATTGAATATTCTTTACCCCTAACATAAACAGAATAGGTGTTTAACGTAAGTCCTGTAAATGTGACTTGATGGAGTGTTTCTAGCTATGATTCAAGAAAATCTGTTTAGCAGTTTAAAGATTAACAATCTACTTAGTTGGTAATACTATAATTACTATTTGTATTTCAGGTGACTACCATACTGAATTCGTCAGCAGAGGGAAGACAAATATTATAAATTGGACAGAAAACGGGCGACGTACCCTCAGACGTGCGTGGGCATTTATCTGCCAGCTGACGCTTACCAGGCTAAGCGCAACATCTCTGGCTGGTTGGTCACCGCCAGAAGGGCTCGACGGCGGTATTTAGTTTCTTTTTGGGCCTTATAGAAAAGGCTAAGTCGCGATCCCGCTCCAAGTCCACTCCAAGGAAAGACAGCCCTTCACACGCTGGTATTGACCTGACCGGACTTAAAGAATGCACTATGATTAAAAATACTGATCTACTAGTCTGTAATTATTCATATTAAATTCCTGCGCTATCTTATAAATAAATACCTATCATTGATTCGAATTTCTGTTTCTATTTTTACATACATACATCCGTATCTGTTCTTATTTTAATTGCACTAATCTGGTTATTTCTTGTTTTCTTTACTTTACATGTTCATTTCTTATTCATAGACAATCGCATTACCAAGGTACCTTCTTCCTATTTTTTCACGGGCTCCCCATTTTTAAACGGTTTTATTTTTTAGCTTACCGTGTTTGTGTCAAGTTTGTTTGTTTGGGTCAAATCTTGCGGCAGATTTTTTAAATTTAATAATATTTAAAAGGAATGAACCATTATTTGGACCTTAAAAATAAAAGGATCACGTAAAGTAGAAAGAGGGTTTAACAATAAAAATAGCCCGTAAAGTAATGGAATATAACTATATTGTATACAGTTATGTCCTTCCTATTTTTATATGCTTTCCTCGTATTTCGGGTTAGGTCCTATTATTTTTCCTACTATTTTCTCATACAGGGTGTAACAAAAAGGGGGTTACAAGCCGAAAGGGGGTTGTTAAGGACATCATTCTGAACAACTTTCACTGTGGGACCGACTTGATGAGAGCAACTTTATTTTTCACTCCAGCTCGGCTCCAAAATGTACTGGGATAAGAAAAATAAAGTTGCCTTGATCAAGTCGGTCCCATAGTAAAGGTGGTTCACAATGATGTCCCTAACAACCCCCTTTCGGCTTGTAACCCCCTTTTTGTTACACCCTGTATGAGGAAATAGTAGGAAAAATAATAGGACCTAACCCGAAATACGAGGAAAGCCTATAAAAATTGGAAGGACATAACTGGAAATATGAGGAAGTCACCTATAAATAGTAGGAAAAGTATTAGGACCTAACCGAATATATGAGGAAGTCATCCATAAATGGTAGGAAAAATAATAGGACATAACATGAGGTATGATGAAAGGAAACATAAATAATAGGAATCATAATCATATATTGTATGCTGGTCCTACCAACGTCAAAGTGACAGTCATCTTAAACGCCGTTATCATCAGCAACATCATTATCATCGTACTTTTAGGTGATGTCAGTATGCTCCCTACTTTTGGTGAATTCATCTTAATTTACGGTGAACAGTTTTCTCAGTGTAGAACGTCGTTTTTTTCCTCGCATTCAAAGTGAAAAGTAGTGTGTTTAACGCGGGAGTAAACAACCATAATGACACTCGATCTATAGTCACCCTCGCTACGCTCGGGTGGCTAAACACCTCGTGTCATTATGGCTTGTTTTAGTCCCTAGTTGAACAATCTACTATTATTCTTTTAATTATTGAAGAAGAGACACTTGAAGAACTTTATGTTGAGCATTTGACAATTCTACTCGCACTATGCACTAGTAAAATCCATCTCAAGTACACGAACAACGTTGCGACATGAAATCGAGAAGATAATCTGCTTAATACTACTTTTCGGGTCAATCTTATATAAGTCTCCGTGAGCAACATTCTGACAAAATATTAGTAAATCGGTGGAGAAATTACATCGATAAGCTTTCGTCATCGTAAGTAAATCTTTTGGGAAATTGAATTCGTCAAAGTTATTAGCAACTAGCATTTGGCCGCGGCTTCGCCCGCGTTATTGCCGTTAATATCCCAAGGGACCTCTTTAACGAGATATAAAGTATGTTTCAATCCAGAACTTACATGCCAAATTAACTTGCATGATTACTTGCATTCAGCTCAATCCATCCAGTTGTTATCCCGTTATTTAGTAACATACATCCAGATATCCAAACATCTTCACAAACTTTCACATTTACAATATTAGTGTGATGTGATTAAGAAATGTGTAAAATATAAGTCTGCGACTACCTTCATTACCAAAATTAAAGCTACAATCACGTTTTTGGCCTTCTGTCCACTACACGGAGTAAAATCAAGTATTAATCACCCGCCCACCTTATAGAAGTCATACACAACTATCATTTACTTCAATCAGTTTGTTGATCGATATTATGAATAATTTTGTCATTGTCCCAATCGAAAACATCTAAAATTTTCTAAGGCACTGTTGATGAACATAATGGTGTTTCTGTAACAGTACACAAACTTGTGCGTGTCTCTAGATTTTTAAGAATAAGAAGACAGCGTTGTTAATACTGAGTAAATTATAAATAGTCGAGTACTACTCCAGCTATAAACACTTTTTCTTTTCATTTCCTAGAGACTAAGAATATTTTTATAAAGTTTCTAGTCAAATGCGCCTTTTATCCGCCAATAAAAACAAGCTAAAAAAACTCGCGCATCGGAAATGAAAAATCCATTGCATACAAATATTTGTTATTTATGCAAATACCGATAATACGCAGGATTGCACGTCATTGTTGTTGTTTTTCGATGCGAAAATTAATGTTACAGTTATCGACATTACTTCGTAGCTAAATCGAATTCCGGGCGTAATTACCATATTGAATAAATCAACTTCTGAAAGAGCACGTGAATAAACAAATTCGTGTTAGAGGTTTGTTCAATTGAAAATTCGAATAGGGCCCGTTTTGCATAAAGGAAAGTATCTGTTGCTATTGCAATTAACCCTTTGATGCGTTTTGGTTAGTTAATGTATGATTATTGAAGCGTATTTTTAACCGACTTCCAAAAGAAGGACGGTTCTCAATTCGTCTGTATGTTTTTTATTTATTTTTTTTTTTTTTTGTGTGTTTGTTCACCGATTACTTGAAGACGGCTGGACCGATTTGGAAAATTCTTTTTTTGTTTGAAAGGGTAGACTTCCGAGGTGGTCCCATTGTAACCAAATCAGGATCTGATGATGGAATCTTGGAGAAATCGAGGGAACTCTTCAAATATTATAGGCACACATATAGCGATTTCAGTATTTTTCGTAATTTCTCGTCCATCTCTTATTAGCAACGAGTTTCTAGTGTTAACCGACTTCAAAACAAAGGGTAAATTTGTATCTAGATTTCTTCCCCGATTACTTGAAGATGGCTGAACCTATTTGGAAAATTCTTTTTTTTTTTAAAGGGTATACCTCCGAGGTGGTCCCATTGCAACGAAATCAGGATCTGATGATGGAATCTTGGAGAAATCGAGGGAACTCTTCAAATATCATAGGCACACATACAGGGTGAAATTAAAATCACTGGCCAAATTTTTTCCTGACACTAGGTTACACTTAAGGAATCTATTTAGCGAAAAAAAAAGAATTTTTATTTTTCAATTTTCATTTTTCAATTTTTTTATATTTTCCACGAGTCGTGGTCACCCTATTACTACAAATGTAAACATACCTAGTAGTATGTTTTAATAACAACATCAACAAAACCCTTATCTAACCTACACTAAACCTTATATCGTAGCAATAGGGTCCACTATAGCACAACACTATTGCTATGGTAGGCAATTTTATCAATCTTATAAACGAGGGTAGTCTTAAACCATGCTAGAGGTAAACATAGCAAATGATTAGTCACTCGTCACTCGCCAACCGTAAAATAATAGTCGCGCGCGTACTAAGATTTAAAAAATGTATTCGAACCGGGAATATTACGAAATGGTGCGGTGTTATTTATTAAGTGGTGAATGTTTACGTGGTGCACAAAGATTATACCAGTTGGAATCAGTTCCGCGCCTTCGGACGCAAGGATTGAATCCAAATGTACCACCTCGTTCTCCAGATTTCACGCCTTTAGACTTTTTTCTGTGGGGTGAAATAAAAAGACGCGTCTACGTGAACGAAGCCGAAAGTCTGGACGATTTAAAGCGTAAAATTGTGCGTGCTTTTGACGAAGTGCGTAACAACGTTGTAGTGCTTCGCAAATTAAAAAACAATGTGCATAAGCGTGCCGAACTTTGTTTGGAGGTGCGTGGATTACAGTTTGAACATCTATTGCAGTATAACTAATACTTGCTTCAGTAAGTACCGAGGGTGATTATGTAAATAGTTTAATTGTGTCGATTTTTAATCAAATGTACATAAGTTGATTAAATTTTTTAAATACGCCTGTATGCAAAGATTCCCGACTTAAAATTTAGGTACTCATTGTTTTAAACCACGGACCTTTTGTTAATTATCTATTAGTCAGATTTATCATTTTAGATTTAAAAAATGCCTTTGCATTTTGACGGTCCTAAGCCCGTTAAAGTATGAAGGAAAAATTAGCAACTTATGTAGGTAAGCGTCTTATCTCGCTGCAATAGGGTTCATAATATGGTGGCATGATTGCAAGCTGTGGGAGGGGTGGGTTGTCAATGACCTTAACTGATAAGGAAAGCGGGTGTAGTGGGTAGTTTGACGGTTCACCATAACGTACGAGATTTTAAGGACAACTTGATGATGATTTTTTTCAAAAAAAATGTACTGAGCGGTATTAAAACAAAAAACACGTGTTTAATATTTTTTCGAGTTCTTTCGGGTGTTTCAATTTGGCCAGTGAATTAAATTTCACCCTGTATAGCGATTTTGGTATTTTTCTTAGTTTCTCGTCCATTTCTTATTAGCAACAAGTTTTTAGTGTTAACCGACTTCAAAGCAAAGAGCAATTTTTATGTAGGTTTGTTCCCCGATTACTTGAAAACGGCTAGACCGATTTGGAAAAAAATTCTTTTACCTAAATAGACTTAAGTCTATTTGGTCAAAACAATATTTTTCCAGCACCACTAAAAATTAAAAAATAAAGTAAATTTTTAAAACAAAAAATAAAAACCGACTTCCAAAAACTTAAACTAAAAACCAAAAAATAATATGTTAATCACCCCAAAGAAATGGATAATCAACTATTCATATTTACATATACAGATATTTATAGTTTTTAACCTGTTATTTTTGAAGTCGGTGCCAGCTAAGGAGCTCAGCATAGCCAGCTTTGCGTGGCAGTGGCAGGCACCGACTTCAAAATTAACAGGTTAAAATAAAAACTATACATATCTGTATATGTAAATATGAATAGTTGATTATCCATTTCTTTGGGGTGATTAACATATTATTTTTTGGTTTTTAATTTAAGTTTTTGGAAGTCGGTTTTTATTTTTTGTTTTAAAAATTTACTTTATTTTTTATTGAGTTCATGTTTTAAATCCAAAACTAAAGAATCAATGATTTGCCATATTTGTACCTTTTACAGTAACCATACCTAAGCCTAATCTTAAAGACTTAGTCAATATCTAGTAATATGTGGCCGAAAGATATCGTATTCCGAAAGTTTGTGCATTATAAGCATAAACAATCATTCAGAGCAAGCTCTGGTAACGGCAATGTACCGAAATCATAAATGGCTACCAGTACGTGTACATTTGCAAGTTTCAACTGCAAAAACGTCAAACGATGTGTTGACGGTATTAGAGAGTTATGTAAATCATGCGACGTAATAGGACTTCAGGAAACTTGGGTTCTGCCCGAAGATATCTCATACCTAAATACTATCGATAACAATTTTTGTGCGACGGGAACATCGGCGGTGGACACGACGGCGGGGATGTTGCGCGGGCGACCGTACGGAGGCGTCGCCTTGCTCTGGCGGAGTGCGGTTTTTCGCAATGTGTCTGTGGTGCCGTGCAATAATCCGCGAGTGTGCGCAATAAAAATAGTGGTTAAGGATCGGCCTATTATTGTGATGAGTGTGTACATGCCTACTAATAGCTCGGACAACCTACCGGATTTCACGGACTGCCTCGGTGCGGTGAGTGCTATTGTAGAAGAGTATGGCATTGAATCTGTATACCTACTGGGAGATTTTAACGCTCATCCGTATGAGCTTTTTTACAATGAATTAATGAACTACTGCAATGAAATGGAGTGGTGTTGTATTGACATTCAAAAGCTAGGCGCGGACTCCGATACTTTTACTTTCATTAGTGAAGCGCATCACAGTAGGCGCTGGTTGGATCACTGTCTTACAACACAATCTGCAGTATTATCGGTGCGTAGGGTGTACGTTAACTACGATATTACTTGGTCCGACCATTTTCCTCTCATGCTAGAATGTGATTTAGATCTGTTGACACCTAGGGTAATGAACTCTGTTAGTATGCCGAATCGTCATATAGTATGGGGGGAGAGACGGCCGGAGCAGGTAGATTGTTACACTAAAGAATGTCATATAGGGTTAAAATCTATTGACTTTCCTATGGAGCTCAGACAATGCGCGGATAATTACTGTAGTGTAGTCGGGCATAAGGATGTTATTGATAGTTTGTACAAAAATATTGTGTCTGTCCTACGTGTGGCCGCAAGGGTCAGTAGCCAGAAAAGGAAGCGCAAACCAAAAAACCAGGTAATAGGATGGAACAAATATGTTAAAGATGCTCATAGGCTAGCCAGGCAGAAGTTTCAAGAATGGACGCGTAATGGTAGACCTGTGTGTGGCAATTTATTTAATGAGATGTGTGACAGTAGAAAGATCTTCAAATCCCGCCTTAAGTGGTGCCAAGATCATCAGCATCAAGCTAAAATGAACGTCATCGCGTCACATCATTCCAGAAAAGACTTCCGTTCGTTTTGGAAGGCTACGAATGATATGAAGTCTCGACCTGGCTGTCCTGTGAGCATGGATGGTAGGAATGACCCTAAAGACATTGCTAACCTCTTTAAAGAAAAATTCTTTGTAAAAACTCCTTCAGGGCCAACACAAGTGGGGATGGACGATGCTGAGGTAACCCATAAACGCGTTGAACCGGGTTATACTGCTAAGGAGGTGGCTAAAGCAATTAAGTCGATGTCCCGCGGCAAATCTCCAGGTCATGATGGGCTCAGCATCGAGCATCTCCAATATGCTGGACCTCACATCTCGAGAGTGTTGGCAATGTTTTACACACTGTGTGTCAGACATTGCTACTTGCCTGAAGATTTGTTAAAAACTATTGTTATACCGGTAATTAAAAATAAAACTGGAGATTTGTCAGACTCTAGTAACTATAGGCCAATATCTCTGGCGACCATTATAGCGAAGGTATTTGATAGTATGCTTAATGCGCAGTTGAACAAATACGTATGTCTCAATCACAACCAGTTCGGTTTTCGTCCCGGGTTGTCCACCGAGAGCGCCATTTTGTGCCTTAAGCATACTGTCAAATATTACGTAGATAGGAAAACACCAGTTTACGCTTCCTTTCTAGACCTGTCTAGGGCTTTTGACCTGGTTTCGTATGATATTTTATGGAAAAAACTCGAAGCCCAGGAACTGCCTTCGGAAACCATTAGAATACTCAAGTATTGGTATGAAAACCAGGTCAATAGCGTTAGATGGTCAGGTATTTTGTCAGATCCGTACAGGCTGGAGTGTGGAGTGAGACAGGGGGGGTTGTCATCGCCCACACTCTTTAACCTGTATATAAATGGACTTCTTGAAGCGCTGGGCAAAATGCATGTCGGTTGTCATATTGATTCGATATGCGTGAATAATATAAGCTATGCTGACGACATGGTTTTGCTCAGCGCGTCGGCCTGTGGATTACGGCAACTTCTGAAGGTGTGTGAGGAGTATGCTGCTCACCATGGGCTTAAATATAATGTAGCCAAAAGCCAATATATGGTGTTCGAGCCTACCTGCAACCGGATATTTGAGGTTCCTCCCATTAATCTTAATGGTAGTCCGCTGGAAAGGGTAAGGAGCTTCAAATATCTAGGTCATATTGTCACTTCCGATCTGAAGGACAATACAGATATTGAGCGGGAACGGAGAGCCCTGTCGGTGAGAGCAAATATGATTGCCCGTAAGTTTGCGCGCTGTACTAGGGAGGTGAAACTGACATTGTTTCGGGCCTATTGTACCTCCCTATACACGTGCAGCTTATGGAGAGACTATACACAGCGGGCCTACGGGGCTCTCCGAGTCCAATACAATAACGCGTTCCGGGTGTTGGTGGGGCTGCCCCGCTTCTGCAGCGCATCAGGGATGTTCGCGGAAGCACGCATCGACTGTTTTTATGCGACATTGCGCAAAAGATGCACATCCCTGGTGCGCCGGGTGCGGGCCAGCCCCAACCCCATCCTGCGCTCGATAGCGGACAGGTTTGACTGTCCGTATATGAGGCACTGCAGCGAGTTGCATGTTTCATGCAGTGCATATGTTATGTAATTGTTGTGTTTCTCTCTTTTTAGGGTTCCGTAGCCAAAATGGCTAAAAAGGAACCCTTATAGTTTCGTCATGTCCGTCCGTCCGTCCGTCCGTCCGTCCGTCCGTCCGTCCGTCCGTCCGTATGTCACAGGCATTTTACTCAAAAACTACAAGACCTATACTGATGAAATTTGGAATATAGATGTCTTGTAGATGCCGCAACTAAGTTTGATAGTTAAATAATAAAAATAAAAAAATCTAGGGGGGGCACTCCATACATGTAACAGAAGCTAAAAAATTTTTTTTTCACAAAATGTCAACATGTGGTACATAGTTCGACAGCTCTTTTTAAAACATTTTAAGGTTCTTAAGTAATGTTTTTGATTAAGTGAATACCTTTGGAAATAATCGCTCCGAAAGTTGTGAAAATTGTGTCCCCCCCCCCTCTATCTTCTAAACCGTGGGTCCGAAAAATATAAAAAAAATTACAAAGATAACGCTCAATTAATACTTTTAACGAAAATTATTTTCAACAAGATCGGATTAACCGTTTTTGAGTTATTGCCGATAAACTGCGCTTCTCAACAAAAGGACGTAATTGCTATGAAGATACGCTCTTTTGTTGTTGTACTTTTTTTACATCGTATTTCTTACCTTTTAGTTACGGCTATGGAACCCTACACTGAGCATGGTCCGACATGCTCTTGGCCAGTTATTTGTGTTTCATGTGTATACTAACATTAGAAATAAGTTGTTACTAACAAATAATATGGGTCCAGTTACTCGAAATAAATGATTTATTTATTTATATTATTTATTAGTACAAAATTATTGTTTGTAAAGATCCTAAAAAGCATAATAGTGTCAAAAAATAGCTTTTTGGAAAAATAAATACTATGGCAAATGAAATTAGGGCCAACAAAATGTCACCTGAAAGAACACGTATTTGTGTACAGGCACGATCCATAACATTCTGTATTTTATTAATTTGACAGAACAATAGGGCGCAAAGGTTTTCAAATTGAGACCATGAACAAAAAGACGCAGCGTGAAACGGCCCCCCACAAAAATGGTCTGACGATGGTTAAGGTCGCCGATGGAGGTAAAAGCGTATGACTGATCATTGTAGAAGATCTGTTGTTTAGTTGTGGATGTCTCGAGGTCGAAAAGATGATGATGATTATGCCATATTCTCATCGACATATTTTAAATAAGATAGCACTGGAGAGTGATGGATGTAAAACCATATTTGAAATAACTAAATATTTTTACTAAAAAAAACCCGACCGCGGTGCACTTTAAAAGTGCATAAAATCCGCCATTTTGTTTATTTTAACGAACTTCACTCGCGCCATCAAGACGAATCCAATGATGTATCATTTATCAAAATCGGATGTGCCGTTGAGTAGTTACGAGCGGACACAGGAACGGACATAGATACATACAGGTCAAACACATAACCCTCCCCTTTGGGCTTCGCCGCAGTCGGGTAAAAACGTAGGCACTTCATCGTGTCACTCACACTTTTTACCAATAATATAGACACTAGAAGCCCACACAATGTCTATTAATTATCTATCACGGTGTCAAAACGCTACGTCACGGGGGGGCTCCATTGTCATCAGCTCGTTTAGCAGAACAGCCGATAATGGAACCAATTAAAATGTATGGCGGCTTAACTGCAATGCTCTGCAGCGAAATTAATTTATAGCCAGTGCAAAATAGCCCCAATTTTCCCTCGCCCTTTCCTTGTAATGGCTGTGTTTAGGTTTTGCTCTTTGATATAAATTTAGGTTGATTAATTTTAACGTTTTATTGCTGTCATGTTTCATGCTTTTAGTGTTAGGGTTATAATTTGTGAAGTTTTTCTTTTGCAAAACAATAGACGTCAGTTTCTTCATTTGATTGCATGCTAGCTCGATTTTTCAAGTTTACTAGACATAATGTAGATAAATGTTAGGGATATCGTGACATACGCCTTGGAATCTGTACCAAATCGCGTCATTTTTATAAGTGATGGCAACACCGTATTGAAACGAATTATAAAATATGGCTGTTAGTAACTTAGCGAAAAAGTGAGATGTTTAAAGGTTATGTTTTGCTAATATTCGTAAATTCTTAGAAAACACTTGATGTGCGTTTCACTTCAAGGGTGACAAAATAGAGAATGATTCAGATCGTAGGCGTTTGTATGCGATATGAGTCTTTATTTGTTACCAACCGTAGCGTACCAACCTAATGTGTACATAATTTTACGTCTTCCCTTGGCCAGTAAGTGGAATTTTCTCTCTGCGTAGCTGTCTGGAATCAGCTTTGGGCTAGTAAGACGTGAATTTACCTTACAATACCTAGGGGAAATCATGGTTACTAGCCCAGGTGAAAAAAACGGCCAAAATATATTTATTTTATAAGCACTCCAATATCACCTAACGATACCTATTCCAACGTGATATATGCATGCAGAAAAGAAAAAAGAATGATTTTGACAATTATTTTTTATAAAATGGTTCAAGTCTCCCCCACCTGGGCAAGTCTTCCATACTCCCCCTACATGATCGTACGGGTGTATTTTCTCTGGCGTAATTACTCTGGCCACCAATATTTAAAAGATTCCTCCTCATTAGACTGGCATTCGTTGGTTACTTGTTAGAACTTGACTGATTCTACATTGTAACCAAAAGTCCAATTCTAATAAGGCAGAATATTCTCAGTATTCGCCAATATGTCATGACAGCGAAATTACGTTTTTGAAAATACACCCGTACCTAGTTAAGTGAAGAAGTCTTGCATCTTGAACTCTGGAGATCGCCCTCTATGACTTGATTAAACCGCCCATCTCGACCGCGTGTTCACAATTAAATACGTAAACAAAATGGAAATCACCATCGCCTTGCACGCTTCTTTTACAAAATGACCTAACCGATATGCTTTTCCCTTTAAAATACGCCTTTTTGCACTAGGGCAGTAGGGGGGCTGTTATTGTCACTTGCCACGGCGGGCATCGGTAATTAAGGCGATTGTGAAATACGTCCGGGCCGTATGGTAATTTCTCGGCCCATATCAATTTATTGTCGTCCTAAAACAGCTAATTTAGCCCTTCGCACCTCCCCACCTTCAATTAGTGGTACGTCAATGTGCTTTTATGTCTCCATTGCTTTTGAATACATGTTTAAATAGGTAAGTACTCAGTGGTAGGTAGGGTTGCCAGATTGAATTACCGTATTATCGGGAGCAGGAAACAATATGTCGGGATTTTGAAACTTTGGTCGGGAGATGCCCCACGCGCTCCACGCGCGAGCTTTTTTTTTAGCCTGAAAGACCACAAATTTTCGCTGGCCGGACCACCTTGAGTGGATCGGACTAAGTTTTAAAATGAAGTCGTTTGTCGGGAGATTTTCTTCTTTGTCGGGAGTCGGGAGGACATACAAAAAATTGGGAGAATCCCGCCAATTCCCGACCAAGTGGCAACCCTAGTGGTAGGTAACGGCAGGTAATCGGTTACAATTTGGATTCGTAATTGTATAAGTTAATACAAAATTAAATAAAACCGGTCACGTGCGAGTCGGACTCGCGCACCGAGGGTTCCGTACAAACCCGTCAGTAGATACGTGAATGATTCAAGATCAACTGTATGGTGGGAAAAACTTAACTTTTCTCTTGAAAAACTGTTGTCCCCATACATCGACATATGTCGCGGCTGGTTCAGTAGAAGCAAATAAGTTTGTCTTACAATTTTTGCAAATTCGATTTTTGCAAATTCTCAAAAACGGTGCAAGTTAGGAAAACCGTTATATTTTTCCTGTAATATATAGGATGACATTAATAATTGGTAATTATTACAGATTTTTGTGTTCAGTAACTTCGAAGATAATAGGGGGAATGGTATTTTTTTTACGTTTTTCGTTAAATCAAAAACTACTTAAATAAAGAAAAAAATAAAAACAGCATTTTAATTTACAAATCAAGCCCTTTCATTTGATACCCCACTCGATATAATAGCCCTACTTGCAATTTTCAGAGTCCCATCACGGACCCCTTTAAAAAAAATTTTAAAAGTCATAAGATTTTTTTCCATCCAATACGCTCGTGTTAGTGGTTTTTAACACTATTCCAAATTTCAAGTCAATATAGCATCAGTAGATCCTGAGATATCTTGCTGTGACAGACGGACAGACAGACAGAGTCGCACCATAAGGGTTCCTTTGTTACCATTTTGGTACGGAACCCTAAAAAGGTTGTCTGGAAGTGATCGCTTTTTAGCGATAAGACCACCTGTTGTCTACCTTTTAAGTTGTATTAATTATGTAAGGTACCCTTGTAATATGTTTTTCTGGTGTGCAATAAATAATATTTGTATTGTATTTTATTGTATTAAAATAACCGCCTTCAAACGTACCTATATACGCCTCACGACGAAAGATAATCCCTATGAGTGATTTCTACCCGACTGCGGCGAGATGTTTGTATGTCCTTTCTTATGTCCGCGCGTTATAGTGCCCCGAGTTACGGGAAAAAAGTTCACATCCGGATACCAGCACCAAATTTTAGTATGTTGTTAGGTATGGTCTCTGGACCCCAAAACTGCCGGGAAACAGTCTCTGAAAGGTCAAGGTCACCGAATATGACGTCATTCATCTAGCCCCTCCCGCGTTCTTAAGAATGTTTAATTGTGACAAAACTACACATCTCACATCCACATAAGAGGTATCAAATGAAAGGTAATTAAATGTACTATAAATGACTTTTACATTTGAATTTAATAAATGTTATACTTTAGGAATTATTCACACAATAATTTCAATGTCAGAAAAAAATATACGGAAATTTAGGTTTTACAGCAAAACTAAAAACATTAAGTTATGCAAATGTACCACAAAAACAGAAGCAATTTATTAAGCTTCATAACACAGTTTAAACCTTGGAAATCTGTCCATAAATATAGAAACTATAGCCCAAAAACCTTGAGCGCGCGAAATACTCCCATAGTGCCCCGAGTTAAGGAAAAAAAAATTACTTCCGGATACCAGCACCAAATTTTAGTATAATATTAGGCATGCACTCTGGACTCCAAAACTGCCGGGAGACAGTTTCTGAAAGGTCAAGGTCACCGAATATGACGTCATTCATCTAGCCGCTCCCGTATCTTAAGAATGTGTAATTGTGACAAAACTACACATCTCACATTCACATAAGAGGTATCAAATGAAAGGTAATTAGATGTACTATAAATGACTTTTACATTTGATTTGAATAAATGTTATACTTTAGGAATTATTCACACAATATTTTCAATATCAAAAGAAAAATACGGAAATTTAGGTTTTACATTAAAACTAAAAACATTAAGTTATGCAAATATACAACAATAACAGAAGCAATTTATTAAGCTTCATAAGGTAGTTTAAATCTTGAAAATCTGTCAATAAATATAGAAGCTATAGCTCAAAAACCTTGAGCGCGCGAAAGACTCCCATAGTACCCCGAGTTAAGGAAAAATTTTTTTTCTTCTGGATACCAGCACCAAATTTTAGTATGATATTAGGCATGTACTCTGGACTCCAAAACTGCCGGGAGACAGTTTCTGAAAGGTCAAGGTCACCGAGTATGTCGTCATTCATCTAGCCGCTCCCGTATCTTAAGAATGTTTAATTGTGACAAAACTACACATCTCACATCCACATAAGAGATATCAAATTTACAGTTTTACTAAGAAGATAATATACTTGACGCCACGCCACTGCCGAGTTCACTCACTGCTGGCTGCGAACTACACTTACGACTGACAATGAACTTGAAATTTATGTGAATCGATATGTGTTTCATAGGGTATATTTTAGGGTTAATTGGTCGCTTGAACTTGAAATTAGTGACCACTGTAACTCAGGCTATTATTGAGGGTCATTTAAAATGGTCGTTAGTAAGACATATAGTACAAAAGTCCAGTTTTATTAGATTTAAGCCATCTTTGAAGAATGTCTAAGCGCCTGCTCCGACCGGGAGTATTTCGCGCGCTCAAGGTTTTTGAGCTTTAGATTCTATATTTATTGACAGATTTTCAAGATTTAAACTACGTTATGAAGCTTAGTAAATTGTTTATATTTTTGTAGTACATTTGCATAACTTAATGTTTTTAGTTTTAATGTAAAACCTAAATTTCCGTATTGTCTTTTTATATTGAAATTATTGTGTGAATAATTCTTAAAGTATAACATTTAGTTTAATTATCTTTCATTTGATATCTCTTATGTGGATGTGAGATGTGTAGTTTTGACACAATTAAACATTTACAATAACACATTTGCATAACTTAATATTTTTAGTTTTAATGTAAAACCTAAATTTCCGTAATTGTCTTTTGATATTGAAATGATTGTGTGAATAATTCCTAAAGTATAACATTTATTCAAATCAAATGTAAAAGTCATTTATAGTACATCTAATTACCTTTCATTTGATACCTCTTATGTGGATGTGAGATGTGTAGTTTTGTCGCAATTACACATTCTTAAGATACGGGAGCGGCTAGATGAATGACGTCATATTCGGTGACCTTGACCTTTCAGAGACTGTTTTCCGGCAGTTTTGGAGTCCAGAGTGCATGCCTAATATTATACTAAAATTTGGTGCTCGTATCCAGAAGAAAAAAAAATTTTCCTTAACTCGGGGTACTATGGGAGTATTTCGCGCGCTCAAGGTTTTTGAGCTATAGGTTCTATATTTATTGACAGATTTTCAAGATTTTAACTACGTTATGAAGCTTAATAAATTGTTTCTGTTTCTGTAGTAAATTTGCATAACTTAGTGTTTTTAGTTTTGCTGTAAAACCTAAATTTCCGTATATTTTTTTCTGACATTGAAATTATTGTGTGAATAATTCCTAAAGTATAACATTTATTCAAATCAAATGTAGAAGTTATTTATAGTACATCTAATTACCTTTCATTTGATACCTCTTATGTGGATGTGAAATGTGTAGTTTTGTCACAATTACACATTCTTATATGATACGGGAGCGGCTAGATGAATGACGTCATATTCGGTGACCTTGACCTTTCAGAGACTGTTTCCCAGCAGTTTTGGAGTCCAGAGTGCATGCCTAATATTATACTAAAATTTGGTGCTGGTATCAGGAAGTAATTTTTTTTTCCTTAACTCGAGGCACTATGGGAGTATTTCGCGCGCTCAAGGTTTTTGGGCTATAGTTTCTATATTTATGGACAGATTTCCAAGGTTTAAACTGTGTTATGAAGCTTAATAAATTGCTTCTGTTTTTGTAGTACATTCACATAACTTAGTGTTTTTAGTTTTGCTGTAAAACCTAAATTTCCGTATATTTTTTTCTGACATTGAAATTATTGTGTGAATAATTCCTAAAGTATACCATTTATTAAATTTAAATGTAAAAGTCATTTATAGTACATTTAATTACCTTTCATTTGATACCTCTTATGTGGATGTGAGATGTGTAGATTTGTCACAATTAAACATTCTTAAGAACGCGGGAGGGGCTAGATGAATGACGTCATATTCGGTGACCTTGACCTTTCAGAGACTGTTTCCCGGCAGTTTTGGGGTCCAGAGACCATGCCTAACAACATACTAAAATTTGGTGCTGGTATCCGAATGTGAACTTTTCCCATAGAAGCATGTCCGTAACTCGGCGCACTATTACTGCTCAACGACACCCCCGATTTTGATAAATCATACATCATTAGATTCGTCTTAATGGTGCTAGTGTCACTGGGTACCTCAAATTCATAAAAACAACATGGTGGATTTATGCACTTTAATGCGCGGTATTTTTTGCACCGCAGTCGGGTTTTTAGGGTTCCGTACCAAAATGGTAAAAAAAGAACCCTTATGCTGCGACTCTGTCTGTCTGTCCGTCCGTCTGTCACAACAAGAAGGTATCATAAGTCAAGTTTATATTCTTTATAAAGTTAGTTTCTAAACTAAAGGAGAGATAAAGAGTACCAATTTTAATTAAGTCGA
The DNA here is from genome assembly GCA_947034925.1 of Eudemis profundana. NCBI lineage: Eukaryota > Metazoa > Arthropoda > Insecta > Lepidoptera > Tortricidae > Eudemis > Eudemis profundana. The sequence goes on from OX344800.1 coordinate 16,828,705, forward strand.
CTTCCATAAAACAGCACCTTTTTAAAATTTGTGTTAGTACTTGTATTACGTCATCGTCAAAGTGAAGTAAATGATAAATATTTTCATTGCGAGCCAATTAGGGGAGAGCAAGGCTAACTGCGCAACAGATAGGGCACGATAGGGGCTGTGTTCGAAGGCACCGTAATTCTATTAAACGATTAAATAATTCAAGCAAGTTCAAAGGAGATGCGCTTTCACGGGGCAAACGAAGCAAATAACATAGCAATTGAAACGACGGAGAAAAAAATGCAGCCGTTTCTATGTGGTCGCTAGAGAAGAACTAGCTATTTAGGTATCGATAGTTCTGTTTGTTGTGCTTAGATTTAAATATCTAACTACAATTTGGCTCGTAGCCTGTTGCTCTTTTCAAGCTCCTCTTGTTGAAGCCAAAGTAATATTACGTTTGCGGTCAGATATTTTTGCAGTGGCGAGTAACAATCGTCCCTCTGTCCATTAACAAGTTCACAGTCTCCATACAAAACTAACGGACAATGTCACAAGTCCCAACTGTGCAATCAGTATGGGGAAGTGGCCCCATAGTAGACACACGGACTCCTGAAAAAAACCTTCATAACCTTACATTGGGGGCACCGGCACAGGGAACGTGTTAGGGTATTTCTCCAGAAATATGTCTGCGGTCACCTCATTCATCTGGCCCTTTTTCATACTAAATGTATGGAGACAGATGAATGAGTCGCAGACATATTTCTGGAGAAATGCCCGTTAAGGGAAATAATTCAATGCCGTACAAGTAGTGGCACGGCTTACAATATATTTTTTAAATATATTTTTTTTATGATTCACGAATTAACAATAAATACAAGTCGCTAACTCTGATATCCTATCTCTGTGTACCCATAAATCCCATTATTTTATCCCAATATGCCTTATTTATCATGAAACATATTGCCGGTTCCAATCTAAGTAGAATACGAAATTCGCGAACGACAAAACCAAAACATTTTAAATTGTTATATTGGATATCTCCCTCCTGTACGTCAATATCAAATCTGATCATTGATTTGTATAAAATAGACTTATTACATAGTAACCAACACATTCAGCAAGATTTATTAAAAGTAAATAAAAACTAAAATAGTAATGTATAAATAAACTAAATTCTACGTACGTACAAGTCATGATGCGTTCTACAACAAACCAACACTTAGAATAAAGGGCCCGTTAACCGATGGGTATGGGTGAGCGTTTCAACCGCCCTTTCCGTTGTGTTATGTTATGAAATATTCATATAACTATACGGTAACAAATGCTTTAAGTGTAAATAGGAATAAGAAGATCCACTAATATTTTATCTATATTCCTCTAAAGTTTACGCATTTTTACCCGACTGCGGCGAAGCCCAAAGGAGGGTTATGTGTTTGACCTGTATGTATGTATGTCCGTTCCTGTGTCCGCTCGTAACTACTCAACGGCACATCCGATTTTGATAAAGGATACATCATTAGATTCGTCTTGATGGTGCAAGTGTCACTGGGTATGACGTTCGTTAAAATAAACAAAATGGCGGATTTTATGCAGTTTCAAAGTGCACCGCGGTCGGTTTTTTTTTAATAAAAATGTGGTTATTCATCATATATAATTATGAATGTTTCGTAACTCAACGGAAGGGGCGGCGTTACCCCGATATCAATCGATGTCGAAGTTGGATAATTAGCCAAAGTTCCCGACAGTGGTGCATCACTAGAGCGAATCGCTGTGCAATGGCTTTCAAACGAAGTGGCCAGCCAATAAGGTGCACAAATTAGTGCAATTTAACTTTAGGACGTGTCGGTGGGCGATCGTAGGCGTTTCGTGGAAGCAAATTATGCAGTTCAAAAGACATGTCGGCTCGTTTAGAGGGCTTTTCATTCGGTGCAATATTAGCAACGTGGGTAAACGACGAGGAGACATACTTTTTGGTAGAAATTTGTGATGAAATTTAAAATTGAGATAGGTTAGATAATAATAATCAGTTTTAGTTTACGGTATTGAAAAATAGAATATGATTGGTTTCTCAAGCTGCAAGATTAAATATGAAGATAAATAGAAAAGTTATCCATAGTACTTTATGCGGAAATGTGATTTAACTAGCCGGACTATTACAAACCGTGGTTATTTCAAAATGTTAAGTCTTTTTTCTTTTACGGTTCAAAATACACATCCCTGCGACAGACTGACGAACGGAGGTTCAAACGGACAGACGGACATCAGAGGCTTAGTGATATGGAACCGTTGGCGGGTACGGAACCCTAAGAAAGATTCCAACGAAACGAAAACCTCCTCTTTTTTGAAGTAGGTTAAATTTATTTATAATCATAATCTACTTCTAAATATTTCCCACATTTGCAATGTATAATTAATGCCATTCATTAAGTTCACTAACGAGGTGCTAATTTATCGTTCAATACGGCGCACATCGCAAATACCCGCTCAATTCAGACCGTGATTATATCGAGCCTACGGTCTTTGACTAGGCTTTCAATTCGAATCCTTTGACCGAATGGAACGAATGGAGCGAATTAATAAGCACAAATCTATTGACCGATTATACCATTTATGGGGACCTGTTGGGTAGTGTCAAATAGGTAATCTTGCGTCGCTACTAAGTGAATAAGAAAAATATGAGGATAGTAGCGTTGGTTACTAGAGTAGTTACCAGGTCAAAACAAAGCTCATCCTTTCATCCCATTTCATTCAGTTATTTTTTTTCAAAGGTACAAAAATTCATTCGTCGTTTCAACCCGGAGACGTCCACTGTTGAACATAGGCCTTCCCCTAAGACTTCCACTATGAACGGTCGTGCGCTTTTTCTTTCCATCGACTTCCGTTGATCCTGACCAGGGCCAGAACCAACGCCTCATTAACAACATATTATAATTTAATAAAAGTTAGAAGTTGGTGATAAATGTTACCATAGTAAAGATTTACCCACAGAAATATATCGAGGTAGAAGAAAAAGTGTATGTACATGGCGTGCTAAAAAGAAGTGACGGCCACCTACTTTGAATACCGTTAACTTCAGTTTCCGTCAATATTATTAGCAGATTTGAAGATCTGATAATAATTGTATAATTAAGAGGAAACAGGGGGGCAGTTTTTCCATACAAACGTAGTCCCCTGTTTCCTCCGTGGATAATGCCAGTAGAGCAATAATTTTTAGTCCAAAAATCTATGGCTATATAAAAAAAAAAATCTATGTCTTGATATGTTCCTATGTTTTCCTTTTTACGATAAATTTATTCTCAAAAGAGATATTAACCTTCAAAAACCTAAAAAAAATGCTAGATTTTCCGCTGTGTTCACACATCCAGAAAACAAATTTGACTAGAATATTAAAAAAAAGGAAAACATAGGAACACGGCCAAAGCCTTTCTTTGATGTTTAATGAAAAAAATAGTTAAATAGGTTAAGTTTTGGAAAAGAAATCAGGGGACTACGAAACGTTGTTTTCATGAAATTTTAAAAGGTATTTTCGGTCCAAGCTGCAGTTGTCTCTATCGCGCTCTGCGGGGTAGAGGCGTGCAGTGCGGGACAGCGACACATTTTACAAATACCTAATTTTCAATTCTCTCGGCCTAACTGTTAACTTAACTTCAGTTTCCGTCAATATTATTAGCAGATTTGAAGATCTGATAATAATTGTATAATTAATTGTTCAAATACTACCAAATGAAATGGCAAATTTATGTTTCCCATTACTAAATTGCACTTTTGGCGTCAATCGCCAAGCGAAAAACGTTACACGCTTCTTTGCCATACAAATCGACGAACTGTTTCCTTCTATCTCGATTTATTTCTGTGGATTTACCATTAACTTTTTAAGTTTACAATTACAAAAGTCGCACAGTTTTAAAACCTTAAAACCTTCTTAGAGCAACCCGATCTTCATTACAAACAGGAAATTATAAAACGTTATTGAAGATTTTTTTCGCCTGTTTTCTGTAAAAAAAACCCTTCAAACATCTAATTACTGTTTCTCATAAATTATAAATTTCGGTTTGGCTGAAAATCAATAATGTTTCTTTTCCACGCAAAATGATTCGGTTTATCTTTTGAAGCGGGTTTTAGCCCCGGGGAAGATTCTCGGTAATTACGTAAAAAAATCTTTGGAATTATGGTACAAACAAATATCCCATTCACCGCCGGATAAAAGATTTTATCTTTCGCCCGCCGATCGTTGGTATAAAATAACGAACTCATTTACTTTGGCCTTTATTACGCGAAAGGAAATTATTTTCGTAATTTCTTGTAATTTTTTCAATCCAATGGAACAAGAAATGTTCAAGGAAACAAGATAATCTTATGTTTATGTGGTTCTTTACAGATAAGGGTTTTTTATCATTGCTTCTCTTTCTTTTTCAAATAGGTATCATTGCTTTATCAATGTTTTATTTTATCTATTTCGGTTTTTAAGGCTTTGAGGTAAAGTAGCAAATTATTTATCCTTCCGTAACCAACATTGAAAAGTTACATCTTTTTAATGTATTGACATAACCCTCAATCAAATCATTTGGTTACAAATTTAATCATAAGCTCGTTATTCTCATTAAAATTGAAATTATTAAATCATAATACTTACTTTCATAATCAGGGCCTCGAGTTTTTTTTTTTCGAATTTAGAATATTTTATTGTTACGGGACAAAGAATATAGGCCTGTCAAGAGTCAGTTATTTTTTACGATTACATTTCTTTATAAATCAATGCATAATATATATTTATCTTTAATTCTTATTATTTTTAACAGAAAACGCAAAGGTAGTCTTAATCGTTGAACCTAAATGAATGAAATATTATTGCACATAGTTATTTGAAAATTCACCTTAAAGGTTAAAATTGGAGCAAAAAGTGTGCATAAAAATCGTATATCAAAGTAGCAAATTACACCTATGTAAGCAGCTCGGCTGAACTTTTCAATTTACCTCAAGAAAGAGCTCAGATATAAAATGTTATCATTGAAAACTTGAACCGTGTCAGGAAGAAAAGTTTAATTTGGGTACACAATGGCAATTTTAAAGTTCCCTGTTACGCAATTCAAATTCAAAGTGGATTTGGGACTTAATTCGATTTTTGTTGAAGTTCACAGACAGCGCGGGATTTTTCAGATTTAACATTTCAACTTCGACTGGGTCTTTTGTCTTTATTGAATGAAGGTCCTTCATTAATTAGTTGGTTCGTTAATGTGATTGGGCTTTACTCGACTTTGGTCGTTAGTAACCATCTCATCGATTCAATTACTTAATGACTGGGTATAAAATATAGCAAGTTTTGTTATAATTCCTAATTATTATTTGTTTTCTATTATTAATTACTTAGTACTAAAGTCTAAATTAATATGTATAAACCTATGATATACAAATCAACTATCAGCAATATATTCATTGTAATAACAGCTTTTTAGAGCCGTTTTATGGCTATTCTAGATCTAAAAATGCTACAAGCGTATTAACACATTTTCACTTCCCGGGTTACCACTAATTTTTTCGGAATTAGGTGATTTTGGAGATTCAAAATCAAAATATTCATTAAAATAAGTTATAATTTCTTAGCCCGTTTTTGTATTCCGTAAATATAGTATGTAAATAGTATTATATTTAGAATTATAGTATAAACCTCTGTTGCATTTATCAGTAGTATTCATAATTTCTCCCAAAATCTCGTAGTAGGAAGTACTTTCGTATGACACACATGATTCCCATTTAAAATATAGTCACAACTCCGTCATCACTACGTACCTATTTATCTCCTTTCTTTAGACGTCTATAATGTAAAAGATTAATCTGACAAGTACGTACCTAGTTGACTAAAGAATAAATTGTCTGTAATAAATGAAATTATTATTACAAATTGTACATAACCTTGTAATCTTTTGAAAAAGAAAACCGATTAAGCATCTATATTCGAATTGGACGTAGTTATGCAATAACGTTCCATTCCACATGCAAAATTTATTGGATTATGGACTTTGTTTTTAAAGACAGAAGGTTGATATTTTGTTTTGTGGATTGGAACGTTATTGCATAACTACGTCCAATTGTCAATCTGACTGCTATAAATTGTTTTTTAAGTTTTTTAACTAAACTTTGTCTCATTTTTCATTAATTTTTTTTATTGAAAATGTTAGCCACCATTAGGTAAATATTAATTTAATTATTGATATAAAATGGTTGGCTACATCTGAAATGTTTACCTGACAGTAACAGAAGTAACTTTAAGACATTTTACAGTGACTGATATGTCGTAGTTTTTTTGGTCTTAAATTAGAATTCGGAGTTTATTTTTAATCACAACATGCCCATCTATATTTTCTCATTTCCAATTTCTATCAACCATTCCCAATCGAAAACAAACACCTGCATAAAAACTGATTTTAGAAGGGAGCAAAATATGATTATTAAAAAAGTCATTCATACACAGTGGGTGACAAAGTCTTTGTAAGAAGGTGCCCTCGTCTTGATTACCTCGAGGGGTCTCTAAGCCAGATTAAAACTTCTCCACCTCTAAGGAATGTATGGATATAATGAATTATTAATTTAGCTTTTAAAGTACGGGGCTGATCATGAACAATAATCAGGTGGAGGCTTTGAAATTTTAATTATAACATAAACCGCAACGTATAATAAGGTATTTGCGAATGTTAGCTGCAAAGTTTATAAGAAGTTTGGAGGTAGTTGAGAATGTATACCTACATAATAATTATAAACATTTCCGTGACTAATGTATTGACAGACAGTGCACAGTCTAACTAAACCCCTGCAGATAGCGGGATGAAATTAAAACGTCATGTTCTTAGGGGATGTAGATATGTACTAAGAAAGGATTTTTTGAAATCCAACCCCAAAAGTTTAGAAACGGGGGATGAAATTTTGCATGAAAACGTCAGCCGGACGAAGTCGCCCGCGGGCCACCAGTTTCATTTTATTGACTAGGGTTTTCACGCGGAATGGCGCATATCTGTTGTCGAGTTGCGGAAAATTAACCCACTTTAACCTTAACCTATCCAACTACGGCGAAACAAAGAGGAGAGATTTAACTTATTTGACCTGCGTGAACGAAGTTCTAGCCATCCCCAAGTTAAAATAAAGATGTTTTGGAGATAAATAACAGTTTGTACCTACAGAGAAAGTATCATTAAGTAGGTATGTGCTAAATCTTCAATCTTGTCAATAACTCTATATTTTTTCTTTATATCGGGGTTTGGTTAGATTTTTATCACGATAAACGATCTAAGACTGAGGTTTATCAAGTACTTGAATTGGTTTCATAGAAATATGTTTTTTATTATAACTTTTAGCTATAATATTATTATCTACCTGTAGTATTGAAATATAAAATGGCGCAATTTAATCGTTTTTATCTTTTCCTCATTAACATAATTTAAATGCGGCAACAGCACCATCCGTAACTAAAAAAGCCTTTAACATATGTTGCTCCCGAGTCACACATGTTTCAGCGACATTTCAGATAATGTCATGTGATGATAGCGGTGCATTATAGCTCGGGGACGGACGGTTAACGACTGAGGAAACTCATTAAATACGCGTGGATTTATAGCGGCTGTGGGGTGCGCAAGTGGCGGGGGGATTCGAGCGTTGCTTAGCGGATAGTAAGACGTAGGGCGTAAGGGTCGTTTAATTTATTGACATTTCCGCGTTAATCAGACTTGTTTAATTTCGTTTTACAAGGGGCACTAGAGGAAATTATGTACCTACTTTTTAAATGCCATGTCAAAATGCGAAAATGCTCCTCACTTTTCACGAAGAAAATGTATTAAACATAAATTAAATCACTGATAAATAGTTTTTGGTGAATGAATAGTCCTATTCATTCACCAAAACCTGTTCAATAATTCTGCGTACGTACAATCAAAATCACAAAGAAATGGGAAAAAAGTGTTAATGGGAAATAGGAAAAAGAGCTTTGCTTACGGTGGCGTCGTTGATCGGGTCGCAACCTTTCCTGAAATATGGTTGAGGGAGGCGATGGCTGAGATATGCGTCATGCTCGTGAACGGGCGCCGTTTGTCGGGTCCGGTCTTTTCACGCTTGCACGGGCTATGTTGAATGTGTTAAATAATTATATACTAGTGTTTAATAGAACTGATGTGAGAGACTACATCTTGTTCTCAATTGAAGTTAGTAGATTATATTGTACTTATTAAAAAAAATGTACTTGCCAATGTTTTAACGCTTAGAGACCACATACACCTCTGAGAAAAATTGTTTTAATTTTAGTTTTTAAGTTAAATTATGTGAGTCACTGATTTTTTTTTAAATTGTTAGTTTTTTTTTAAAGCATATAAATTTAAATTTAATGATATTTAGTAGTCTATTTCTCGTTTCCCCTTTTTGTATTTCGACGTTTGGAGGTCCTTGACACCTCCAAAACATGTTTTGACAACGGAGACCCCTTATATCTCCATAAATTTTAGTAGGTATATGTGTCTGATGATGGGTACGAGGAGGGTAGGTGAGTAGTTGGGTAGGACGGTAAGCGGGTAGGAGAGTAAGCGGGTAGGAGGGTAAGTGGGTAGGAAGGTAAGCGGGTAGAAGAGTAAGAGGGTAGGAAGGTAAGCTGGTAGGAGGGTAAGTAGGTAGACGGGTACTTACCCATACCCACTTACTTACATGGATAAGTGGGTGACATGATACTTCGCAGCCTATCATAAGGAACATAACATTAATATTTCATTGCATGTTTGAGAAAATAAATTTAATACATATGCATAAGGTACCTACCTACCTAGCCAGCCACTTACACTACCCTTCTACCCACCTACCCTCATATCCATCTACCCTCCTATGTACCTTCCTACCCACTTATCGTCCTACATACTTACCCTCCTACCTACTTACCTTCCTACCTACTTACCTTCCTACCCACTTACCTTCCTACCCACGTATCCTCCTACCTACTTACCCTCCTTCCATCAAAGAGCCCACCTCCTATACTCCTGCATACAAATTTTTACTCTGGTATGCCTGAGTGCAATGAGTTGCAGCTTTGTATTGAGGTGTGAGAGCTAGGGTGCGCTCTCGACATGACGGCGACAACGTTCTTGAAGTCGCCGACACGAAAGAGCGAACAAAAAGTAAGATTTTGGTCGTAGTATTTAGGCACTGATGGAGCGGGACCCAAGACGCTAAACTTTGAGCGTTCAAAAAGGTGATCAAAAAGATCATTCAAGCTCTGAACTCGAAATCATTATATTCTTTAGAGCAATCTATTCTTTTTAATTCTGACTAAAACTGAGTATAGGTAATGTTTGCCAAGTTTAGTAAAACTGCCCGTAACTCAGAAACTAGAAGCGACAAAATGGGACCATTTACGTGCGACGTCACATTTGTTTAATGCATTGTATTAATAAAATTGCATGATATATCGTACCCTTGGTCAAATAACGACGCATGTGACTTTACGTCAAAAGTTTTTTTATTACTCTAAAGTCATTAAAAATCATACGAACAACACGATACACACAGATCCTGAAAAGTTGGCATTTTGCAGATGCGTCGTTATTTGACCAAGGGTACGATATTTTCACAATGATTAATTATCTAAATGTTTTGAAAAAAGAAACTGGTGAGTTTCTTCAGGCGCTTCTTCTCACTAGAATGTCATTTGCCGAATCGCCAAAAGAATCAGACACGTGAAAGAGCTCTTGAGGCTTGAGCGCTTGGACTTGCAGAAATAAATTGTTTCATTTAATTTCAGTACAAGTCACTTTTATTTAATACTAATACGGAAGAAAGAACGTTAACAATTAACGAAGCGAATGGAAAGAAAATAACAATGCAAGCCTTTACAGAAATCATTACACAATACGGTCATTCCCGTCGTTCCCTGTAAACTTGTAACATTAAAATTGAAATATTGACGTCAACAAACACTAATGACAGGTTAGCCATAAAAGTTCATGACAGGAAAGAATGGTAAATTACACCCTTAGCAATGGCGGGACGGTCTTCTAATATGTAATGCACGAGGCAAGGGTTCTAATAAAGCGATTCTACTAAGTTTTAAATAAAATTGAGTCTGTGGACGATGAATAATTTTGTACACTAACTAAACACTAAAGTTTCATAAAAATAGGCTGCCACTGAATTCAATGTTGATACTAGTAAGTTCCGCTTACTATTGTCAAGTTTTCAATCAAGGTGTTGATCACAGAAATATATCGAGATAAAAGGAAATAGTTCGTTAATTTGTATGGGAACCAAACGTGTAACGTTTTTCGCTTGGCGTTTGACGCCAAAAGTGTAATTTAGTGATAGAAAACATAAATTTTTACATTTCATTTGGTGGTATTTGAACAATTAATTATACTATTATTATCAGATTTTCAAATTTCCGAAGGAGCGGGGCACAGTGCAAAGGAGGTCGCCGTCACTTCGTTTTAGCACGTGAGGTACATTCACTTTTTCCTTCTACCTCCATATATTTCTATGGTGTTGATAATATTCAGCCACATAGGGAATGCAATTACCGGTAATTTACCGGTAATTTACCGAACTTTAGTATGAAAAGACGATAAATTTACCGGTAATTGCATTCCCTACAGCTACACCATTGAACCGTATAATAGTTTTGTATGACATTTAAGTGGCGGGGGTAATAGTTTGTTTTATTGTGTGTAACGGAAGAATAGAGCAAAAACGCGATTTCAGATCAATTCTGCCGTCATAACGTAAAAAGACACAACTAACATTTTTTTTCGACATCAAGATTTTTACATATTCGGAATCAGTAAATTTCGCTGATTCCGAATATGTATATAACTCAGTGTCGAAAAAAAATGTTAGTTGTGTCTTTTTACGTTATGACGGCAGAATTGACCTTTGACAATTTAGAAAAAAAAACATCAAGCCTTTCTTGCAATAATATAATAAAATCATACCTAATCTATATCACACAGAAGGTCTCCTTTCAGTAAATCGACAAAGATAATTTGACACTGTTAAATCTAAAACACATTTTAAAAGTATTTGCTTCAGTTTGGAAGCTGTCAACAAAAAAACTAATTGTGTTCACGTAGTGGCAAAACACTGGTGTCAGTATAGAATGTGTATTAACTGTAACGGTTAAACAATTAAATATCGCAAATAAACCGTATTTGTATTCAATTTCACATATAGTTCCCACACGAGACTGAAATTATGTCATTAAAATGGATTATTCAGGGAGGGCTCATAAATTTGACAGCGTCCGTAAAATTAATGTTCCCGTATCTTGAGGTCGGGACATTGCTCTGGTTTGTTTATTATTATTTTAATACGCTGGGAATTTATTGCAAAAATATATTTTATTTCATCATCATCATCAGCCCGTTGCAGTCCACTGCTGGGCATAGGCCTCTGCCAAGGTACGCCACAGAGCCCGGTTTACTGCTTTATGCCCCCGCCCCCTTATGCGTTCCGCCATCTGGCCAGAAGGCGTCCCACGCTACGTTTGTCGAGACGCGGTCTCTACTCCAGAACTCGCTTACTCCAGCGGTTATTGGTTCCGCGACATATTATGTGACCGTCCCATTGCCATTTGAACCTAAGTACTAACTTTCAGAGCTATGTCGGTCACCTTGGTTCTGTCCTTCAGAGAGACTCCGAGCATAGCTCTTTCCATGGCACGTTGAGCGACTTTAAGCATAAAAAAATGTTTTATTTACTTGAGATAAAATTACTTGGAATCATGGTGGTTTCAATGCGAAATGTCGAAGTAAATGATTGAAATTATCAATGATAAACATTTATGCCTCGAACGATTCTCCTTATGGGACGACCCTCAGCCAGGTGGACTGACGACTTAAAGGTGGTGGAGGGAAGGGGTTGGATGCGGAAATCTGAGAACCGGGTATGGTGGCGCGAACTAGGGAATGTCCAGCAGTGGACGACTATGGGCTGATGATGATGACGACGATTAATCACTCGTGATTGTGTCTGATACTTAATGGTACTTTACACAATTAGGGTGGTAAAACAAAGAAAGGCCGAGATCGCAGACATTTGCGGCCCGAGCTGCAAGCGAGGGACGTAATTATGCAATCGAGGGTTTTCTTTATTACCTCCTTTGTTGTGTACATAATTTTATGTCTACACTTGGCCAGAAGGCGGCTTTTTCCGTACGCATAGCGTGTGGTAAAAGCCACTTTATGGCCAGGTGTGGCATAAAAGACACTTTACGGCCAGGTATGGCATAAAGGATATATATTTTTACGTTGGATAGGTATAGAAGAAGAAGAAGAAGATACATTTATTTTGTAACCAAAAACAACAAACATGGAACCCACTCAGCATGTGTCGCGACACTCGTGAACAGAGTATGTGCAACAGCGTGCTGTGTACGTTCGTATGTACCGTGGAGTATGTAGGTGCGTGTGATAATAAATGGGCATTTCTCCAGAAATATGTCTGCGACTCATTCATCTGTCTCCATACATTTAGTATGAAAAAGGGCCAGATGAATGAGGTGACCGCAGACATATTTCTGGAGAAATGCCCAAATAAGTATGTGAGTGTGTATGTGTGTGTGGAGTACAATTATATGATAATTATTAAAAAAAAATGTAAATATACGAAGGTATATGGGGCAGTGAACGGAGATAATATGGGGTATGAAAGTGAATGCGAAGTAAATAAATACTTATTAAATTAAGCCTTCTGATGGGCGACAAGCCGCCACTTCGTATAAGCATTTGACTTCAATCTCACCTGTTGATAAGTAACGATAAAGCCGACGATGGAGCATATTTGACACTCGTGCGTTACTTATAACTTAATTTCCGTTCAATTTAAAGTGATCTACATAAATATACAACTCGTTAAGGCTTCGTTGCAAACATATTGTTGTTCATTACGGTATGAAATTAAAATTGACATTTTTGTACCGAGTGGCCGCGGATGGCCGACGGGAGGACAATTTATTTTATTAACCGATTAAGGGCTTACAGCGGATTTTACAGCGGCATTATAAATGTTTTAATCGCTTTATCGATGGTATTTTTGAGCTTAATTTAGGCACTGCTGAAAATGAAGCTGTATGATGACTTAAACACGGCTATAATAGCCGTGTGACAATAATTGTCTATAATCTGTACTTCTAGGTTTTTAAAAAAAGGTAAACAAAATAACTGGCCAAGAGCATGTCGGACCATGCTCAGTGTAGGGTTCCATAGCCGTAACTATAAGGTAAAAAATACGATGTAAAAAAAGTACAACAACAAAAGAGCGTATCTTTATAGCAATTACGTCCTTTCGTTGAGAAGCGCAGTTTATCGGCAACAACTTAAAAACGGTACATTCGATCATGTTGAAAATAATTTTCGTTGAAAGTATTAATTAAGCGTTACCTTCGTGATTTTTTTCATATTTTTCGGACGCACGTTTTAGAAAATAGAGGGGGGGGGACACAATTTACACAACTTTCGGAGCGATTATTTCCAAATACATTCACTTAATCAAAAATACTACTTAGGAACCTTATAGTGTTTTTTAAAGAGCTGTCTAACTTTGTACCACACGTTGATATTTGCTGAAAAAAATTTACTGTCTTTAACATGTATGGAGTGCCCCCCCCTAAAAATATTTATTTTAATTATTTATATACCAAACTAAGTAGCGGCTCATAAAAAAGACACCTATATTCCAAATTTCATCAATATCCATCATGTAGTTTTTGAGTAAAATGCCTGTGACATACGGACAGACAGACAGACGGACGGACATGACGAAACTATAAGGGTTCCGTTTTTGCCATTTTGGCTACGGAACCCTAAAAACCACGTGACTCGGGTCGTCCAGCCAATCAAAGTAACGTTTTGTATCTGTGGCGCAATACGACCAATGTGGCTGAACGACCCGTGACACGTGTTTTTTTTTGTTTACCTTTTTTTAAATACCTAAAAGTACAGAGTATAGTCGGGGCTAGGAAAAAAAGTGACGCTTGATATTTCTTGTAAAAATATAAGATTAACATTTAAAATAACATTTATTTTGCAATTAGGCCACAGAGGTATTTTTTTAAGTTTGAATCTACTACAGATTTGAAATTTTCAATAATACTAATTATTAGTAAATCGTCTTGTCTTCGGTATTATACCGAAGACAAGACGTTATACCGGGTGGAATGAAACGAGGGACTCTCCTTAAAATATAGTGTCGTACATTTGATGTAGAATCGACCTCCAATAGTTAAATTCTTGTAGTAATAAAGAAAAAAAAAACAAGAAAAGACAGAAAGAAAAAAACAAGTATCAGAATAATATTTTTTAACATTTGTACAACCCTATTGCTTGTATGCTATTGTTTACAGGTCGATTCACGAAAGCTGGCGCGAGATTTGTACTGAGTGACAGCTATTTTCATAGAAATTCTGTCAAATCTCGCGCCAGCTTTCGTGAATCGACCTGTACATTATTTTGTTTGATTTACTAAGTAGTTGGAATCTCTTTGTTTACCTCCGTGGTTCTCAATGTGTCACATTAATTTACCTACAACGTTTGTGAAAAGTTCGTTTATAAAAAGGTTACCATTTCTTATAGACCGTTTCTTATTGTCCGTTTTTGCATGAAATTTTAACAAGCTATAACTTGAAAACGGTGATAGATACCAGTGGCGTGGCGTTGAAGAAATCATTGGGCAAGCCGGAGCAGCTTTGGCTTAAATTATCTTTAAGAGCACTCGAATTAAGTGCTGAACTGCCTAATATTAGGCAAGCCGATGGGAATCGAGTTCTATGAACGCCACGCCACTGATAGATACTAACATAGGGGCAAGTGCTGTACGTGTGGACGGTTTTACCTGTGGACACTACTCATACAGAGAAAACGAATAACCATAGTCAAATACCAATCACTTATTTGAAAAGTATTTTTTTCATATGGCAACACTAGCTAATCGCCATCTTTACTGATTACAGAAACTGTGTGTTTTGAGGCTGCCGAAAGTTTTTGTGACAAAAAGTAATTTTTTACCTTCTTTTAAAGCATGTTTTATGTAAAATCTCTAAATGTTGCGGGTGTCTTTGCAATGGCATATTAATTTATATGATGTAAACGTTATTTCTACAAGATTTCGTTAATCGTAGGTAGCATTTATAGTGACCGGTATGAATTCAAAATAAAAACCGCCGAAATTGTACCTGTGGATACCTCCGTGAATGTACCTGTGGACTGTCCATAGGTACAGTTATACTGAATGTTCCTGTGGACAGTAAAATTAATACACAATATTTTTGTTTGTTTTAGTGCCTCGTAGTAAAGCTGGGAAAAATAGAGACAAGATATGCCTAGACACTCTGACTGCAGCTGTTTGGGAAGTAGAAAATGGAAGTTCAGTAAGGAAAGCCGCAGAGAAGTTTAAAATCCCAAAATCGACAATCTTTAAAAACATAAAATTAAATCACTGTCAAAATATTGGTGAAGAAGGCTTAGAACTCCTAAAAAATGATGTCAGGAGGATATTTAGCGATACTGAGGAGCAACAGATATATGATTACTTAAAAAAGCAGCATTACTACACACAGCATATTCTTCTGCTGACAATGGAGGCATTTTAAAATCCCATAATTATACTTGAGATTTTGCTAAGAATATTAGATTTCAAGAAGAAAAAAAGTAACTGTGATATGCAGAGCAACATATAATTACATGTTGTTTAATTGTATGTTGTTAATTACGTTATTCTAGAAGTTTATTCTGTTTAAAAGTATGTTGTTGATTAATGTCCGTAGGTACGTTACCGTCCATAGGTACGTTTTTGGAGTCCATAGGTACAGACAGTAGATGTACCTATGGACAAAATGAGTGTTTTTTTTAAAATGCTTCTATCCGCCATCTGCGGATAGCTAGCGTAGAAAACATATGTGGACTTTGAAGATTGTTTAATTGTGATTAAAACAAAATAAAGAATTCATTTATAATACGCGTAGTTTTTGTCTAACAACTGATTAAAAGTCAAATTCTGGAAAGTGTCCACAGGTTGAGCACTTGCCCCTAGTTTATTAGAAGAAAATAATGTTAAATAATGCCGCATTTGCGGGAATTTCCGTCGTTCCGTTCCACCCTGTATAGCCAATCAGCAGCACGATTAACTGTTCAGTTTTTAATGTTGAAGTGCACTACAATCATCAACCGTAATGAAACGACCGAAAGAGTGAGCTCTTAGGAATCACGCTTGTAGGTAATTTTTTTTGAATTCAGGAGCTATATGCTAAATAAATAATAAATAATAAATAAATAAATATTAGGGGACAAACTTACACAAATCGAACTAGCCCCATAGTAAGCTCAATAAGGCTTGTGTTATGGATACTAGACGACGATAATATATTTAATAGACACACGACAATATATTTTACAAGACAGACGATAATATATTTTAGAGATGCTAAAAGAAAAAATAGATCAACGCATAACACACCATAATAATATGATACGCCATTGTAAACTCTGCACAACGAGCGTATTTAATTACATCAGAGTCAACGGGCCGCGTGATTGCCAAGTCACGGCACTCTGTGCTCGTTCCTCGCGTGCTGTTGCTGCCGCTGAAATGTTCTAAAATGTTGAAACTATTTCAATTATCCTGGAGATATAACCTATTAGCATTTACCCACGGTTTCGTTTGCGCTATTCCCGTTGTTATCGCAAGCAAAGTCTTTACCGAGTTATAAAGTCCTCCTATTTTTCAATCCATGGACTCGATCTACTCGTACGCCAAGTTTCATCTCAATATATTGTTATCGCGTTATTTTGTAACAAACCCCCCAACACCTTTCATAAATTTTCACATTTATAATATAAGCAGGGTAAATGTTAAGTTATTGCATTTTAAAATCACACATACGTTGCATCTTAGTAATGGGAGTACCGCCGCACCTGTAACTTTTTTGCGCTGTGGTTGCATCGGTTATTAAACTTCTATTCAATTCGCAGTCAGTAAAACGTGATTTCACATCATAATCAACGGATAACATGAAGTTGAAGCTCATCAATTATCTAGTACATACTTAGCTCTAATTGCAAAACCGTGGTTTCACTTGCGCCATAAATTGTTCGACGTAATTAGGCTTTGGGAATCCGCGGTCGGCTGACACGGTCAGTAACATTGTGAGCAATTGGACTGACAAATTGCAACAGTGTGGCATGAATTTGTTAGGAATGCGGGTAGAGGTTACATTTTATGTGATACTAGAATTTACCTGACACTTTGTCAGAGAAGGTAACAAAGTTAGATCACTATTTTTCATTTCGTTGCAGTTGTCCCTGTAGTTATTATATGTACCTGGCTACAGAAGAATTCAAATACATAAACAAAAAAAAAATGTGGAGAGATCCCATTTTCAACATCATCATCGGCCGCAAGGCTTCTACTGCTGGACATAGGTCTCCCTCAAAGAACGCTGCCATGACCGATCCTGCACCGCCCGCCCGCATCCAGCGGACTCCAGCAACCTTCACCAAATCATTAGTACCTCTGCCTATCCTTATATCTGCGAGATCGAATCAGAAATGAAAAATTCGTAAAAGAACTAGAGTAACGAGAGATAGCTCAAAAAGCTTCAAACTTTAATTGCCAACGAACAGGGCATATGGTCACGAGTAGACCCGACGTTGTTGCTATGACCGATGAGTTCTTGAGTGGCGACTACGCACTATTTAACGCAGACCTCTCGATCCCATTTTATTTATTTAATATTTATGCACATTAGGAAACTATAAATGATAGACATAATGCCTTACGGTAGTTAAGGCCAGGTTGAGTACCTATGTCTTACGTAACCTTCATACAACATTACACCTAAACTAAGCATATGCTACATTATCTTACCAAGTAGAAACACGTATACATGTTTGTATTCACCACAACTTGGACAGTACAGGGTGATGTTTTATCTCGTACAGAAAGTTGTGTGGTTAATTAACTGGCAAAGCTCTCGAGTTTCACGGCACGTCACGCCCGCGGCTAAAAACTTGTAACACCATGTTTCTGGTTTCACATCTAGAAAGACTGATGTTTGCGATAAGGAAACAAATGTGGTTAGTTCGTTAGAGTGGGTTAAAGGATTTGGGAAGTTCTGGTTAGTTAAGATGCATTGTAATGAACTGGAAAGAAATGGCTTATTAAAGAAGGCTTCTCGTTGTTGGGCATAAGATTTATGTTCGAATATATTTGCTTGTGCGAATTTTTAAATCGCATAATTTTCCTCTACTTTAAACAAAAACCTTTCAAGTAAGTTACTTAGAATAGGTAAGGTTAGGTTTGACTTCTTTTCTTCAGAAAACTCAAAGGTAAGGTTTGTAAGTTCACTATTATGCGCAAAAGTATTTGGACAAAGACAAAAATCAAATTAATCTGAAACAAGGGTGAGTGGAGCTAAGAACGTGTATTAATTGAAAATATGATCTCAACGATGATAATGAAGCTTTGCTGATAGAGTTTATTTATATACAAGCCCATTCTTGTCTGCTCAATGGACTGCCACGTGTGAATTGGAATCGTCTCAAAAGTTCTGGCACAAGATACTACATACACTACGCATACACTGTTTCCTTGGAGGTTTGAGTTTAGACGTACTTACTTATAACCGAATCGGTTGAAATCGATTAAACCGCATCGATGTAATACGTTTAAAGAACAATTAATGAATTGAGATGAAATTTGATACACAAGTAAACCAAATCCAAGATGGAAATATAGGATAACTTTATATTTCGGTAAATAGTTCCCTTAGAGTAATATCCCCCGATATTTACCGGATAACGCAAGCAAACGCGTGTAAATACTAAAATAATTCGCAATGTTTTGTTACCATAGTATTTTCATTTACTTTTCCGTGAAACGTGGGCTTCCTAGCGGTTCTTTGGAGGTAATTCAACGAGTCACGCACATCTAGGCACACGATGTGCTCGTTACAAGCGTTACGTTTTCTTGCCGCTGGTGTAACACTTATTATTAAGAAGTTAAGGTTGAAATTTATTCGTGTCGTCTGCAGTAATGGAACCATGATACACGCGAAGGTAATGCCACAACCACAGCATCTTTAGTACATCCGATGTGTATTATGGCTACTAAATAGACAGCTATGTAGAAGCATTTTTCTGTAAAAGTTACGTTTCAAGATTAGTAATTTTTCTAATCTTCTGAAAATATCGTACACTCAGGTTTTTATCATGGTTTACATGACTAAAACCAAATTTGATGCATCATATACACAAGGAGATAATCTAAAGTTTGGACCATAGTTGACTACATTGTACCATAAAAAACTTGAGTTTAATAGTACAATTAGAGTATTAAAGAGTACAATTTTTCGGTGTTTAAGAAATAATAATTGCGATATAGAGTTTCCGGCGACAACTTTATTATTTGAAACTTAAAGAGGTAAAATCGATAACCAAAAAATAAAATTCGTTCAGCTCATACACTTCTACATACTGAACTTATAGTTTGTAGGATAAAAATATAGAACTAAAGACTAGAATCAGTCCCGACATACGGATGTTTTAATCACATACACTTATTGGCTTCTATATGGACTTTACGTTCAATTTATAGGATAAAAATATAGAAAGACTTGCCTCAGTCCCGGCATAGGGATGCTTTAATGGGAAAACAAAAAAAACAAACACGTACTTACTAGTCACTAGCACAAAGGAGAACATGATACCTGTCATTTCGGATACACGAGTATGCTGAGCCTATCTCACCCGGCGGCGCCGGGGTAAGAGCGCCTATTCACCACACGCGATCAACCTATACACAGTAGTGGCAAAAAATCTGTCGTATTCATTGAAATATAATAAGTATGGAAGCGTAACTGAAGCTCAAAATCGGCACTACGGAATAAGTAGTAACGGGGCGGAGCTAGTACTTAGTACCGAAGAAAAAACTGCAGCGGCAAATGAAATTCTCACGTCAGTAGCTGTGTAACCAATGACAGATTTTTGTTTTTGAAACGATAAGCAACCTATTCAAAAATAAAGACTTGTCAAACTTAATACTAATATTTGTCATAAATGATTTTAGACTCACACATAGTAAACATTAAGTTGGTTATAATACCACTTGATACATAAGACGTATTTTAAAAAATGGTTTTGTTAGACGTTATCGTTCCATACATTAATATTATTTCGATGGACATAAAATGGGACCCAGAAGGGGCGTAGACCAATCATAACGGTACATCCATCATCGTATTTTTTCAGAGGCACTGTAATCATGACGCAGTGTGATCCGATTTTTTTTTCAGATCTGACGCTGTGTGTAAGCTCCCTAACCACTGTTTTTAGAGACATGGCAGCCGTGCCGCAAGGGCAATATTTTGGCGAAATTTCCTGAAGTCTTTGTACGATATATTAATGAAAACGATCTATTTGTAAATACTTTCTTTATTTATAGTTGATGTTATGTAAGTTTTTTTAAGTATTTAGTATTTAATTATTTTTTTATAAATATTTCTTTGTTTTCGCATACGCATCAATTCTTGTGTGCCAATTTTCACCTACGCTTAATGCAGATATTTAGTTTTAAGCGGGTGTATAAATCTCGACGTCTATACTAAAATAGAGTACTTACCGTCCATGAAAAACAATGTGGTCTAAACTTCATTATTCTAACTTTCTAATTTCATCGCTCAATTTTTCATAGCAAATTTTATATTACACGTTTAGAAAGCCGGGAATCGACCGGGATAAATTCCTCCACACGAAGTATACGGAACTCGCAAGGTGGTGCCCATTTCTCCATCACGCCTGGGTTCAGCGCATCTGTCTGAAGGCACATTTCGGCGATATATGACCCTAATATTTTTGCACGCGGGTGGTTGTTTAAGAACGAATGAGCGAAGAGACAATTTACTGATGTGACACGGACGGCCTTTATTATAAGTATAACATTTTGTAAAAACGAAATTCTCCCTTTTTTCCCCAGCGTTTGCCTGAACAGAGTTCGCCCACTTTGGAAAAGTTTTTTGACATTCCACGCGTTTCGAACGAAAGAATGTTAAAAATGTCGGCAACAGCATTTCGCGGGAAACCGTTTGACCCCGTTCGACTAAGTTCTTTCGAGGAAGATTGATGTTGGTTTAATTTTGTACGATCCATTAACAGTTGTAAAATAAGAATAGATCAACCTGACCATATTGTCCAGGAAATTTTAAAAGTCCTTTTGATTTGGGTGCAATAATAAAGACTTTCACATACTTCAAATTGGATTTGTTTTTCGATTAACCAATAATGAAATACACTAAGTCACATTACATTAAAGGGATCAAATCAATAAACATAATAATATTATCTACTGAGGTGGGGGTTCCTTTTACATTGATAAATATTTTTTTATTTACGATATTTAAAATGTTGCGCTAGTTGTGACGGTTATTATAAAGCAGTATATATAAAAAAAATGGTGGTATCAATTGTCCCAGTATCCTTGGAAAACCTGGACCTTGGTCCTGTACTTATTTGAATATTGGCATTAATGTTCCTGTCGCTTTAAAACAAGGCTCCACGAGATTTTGGCTTGTGGAATCGTAAATACATATCTAATAAATAGGGTGTCATCAGGGAAAATAACGCTCACTGTGCCAGCTGACTCAGCCGTCCGACTAATAGCCGGCGTTTTCTCAGCTTCTTTCATCTCGGCGAGATCACGTATCGCGGCGTTCGTGTAATTTGATGATATTACGCGACACATGTTCTGACGTGTATTTTTCAATTTGACCCTGCCTTCCGGCGATTTTCCTTACTTGCGTAGGCAACTGACCGTGTACGTGGGTGAAATTGGAAACTTCGAGTTTGTTTAGTGACTGTTTGGGACTCTGGACGAAGTTTGGCTTTCTATTTGCTAGCTGATACAGGTTATGCCGATACTTAATAGAATATACAATACAACACACTGTAATAAATGAATCGTAAACTCTTAGATTTATAATATAACTCATAATTATAACCAAGTCTTACATATCTTGTATTTCTAAATTAAATTACTCTAAGTTAAATCTGTACTTACTTACCTTAATCTTTATTGTGACTTCAATGTATCATAATTAGTTTATTTACCACTTCTTGCTGGTGTAAGAGTGGTGTCTCCTAACGCAAGCAAAATTATTTGCTTAATAGGAGGCTCCAACCTTGGCTATTGTGAAACCTTCTTTAGTAATCAAATAATAATTTTTCATTTTCAAAAAACAATATTCACACAAATTATGAATTGCTTATACACTGTTATTTCTATGCTAAGATTACTAGTAAGTCACTCGACTACCTGTACTATAAATGAGAAAGTTCGTGAAAATGTTTGGATGATTGGACGTTTGTTACTAAAATAGCGTGGTGACAATTTAACGGATTGAGATGAAATTTGGAATACAAAACATAGCAAGATTGAAACATAGGATATTTTTTATCCCAGTACGTTCACTTGGGATGATAACGGGAATAACACAAGCAAAGCCGCGGGTAAATGCTGGTATTATACAATATTCACTCAAATCATGATTTGCTGTTATTGCCGGTCTAGGATCACTGAGGCGTCTAGCTTTCCTAGGTACCTATATAAGTCACTTGACTTGTAACTGATTTATGGTATTAATTGTCAATGCGTTGCTATAAATTTACGATGTTATTGCCTTAACCTACTAAAATTTAGTTTCTTCATTTGTAATAGTTATTCAAGAAAAGTTTTTCACTGTGAAGGTTTCTGTGTACCGTCAAAAGTTTTTTTGTTACTCAACCAGGAAATTCAGTAATTAGTTGAACTGTATGGGATTCAGTTTAAGGTGGTTGATTTCTGTTGTGTTGTGCGTTGTGGTTATCAAGACAATAATTAGGAGCTCTTGCAAAATAATACATATTCAGTCATGTAGTAATATCTTGTTTTTCAGTGGAAAATGTTGTTTATCTTACTTCATATCCCTAGTTCTTCGATAGTGCATTTGTCAAAACAACATTAAGTCCAAAAACGATAAGTGTCCGCAGACACAATCACAAAGCCAGAAACCCTTTGTTTCGCGGATTGATAGCCGAAGATCTGCCATCACAAAGAGCAAAGAATGGGGCCGATCTCCGTGCTCCGCGATCTATCAATTTGTTTAATTGGATTCTTTCTTTGTGCTTTTTTTCCGTTTGCAAACACCGATCGGATCCATTGAGATTTAATGTTACTTCTTTGTTGTCTACGTACTTGTTTTCTTTTCGACGGAATTTGTGTTAACGTATTTTTTCGTTTGAATTTTATGCTCGTTTTATTCGTGTTGAGAGTGTAATTAGATTTAAAGTAGATTCTAGCGTACATTTCGCTTTGTGTAATGTTTCCCTGGATAGTGGTCTTTCTTTTGTTTTGTAATGTATCTATCCGAGTTACTGCTCGCCAGCAAGAGTTGCCTCAGGTTCGTTAGCTTTCCTTCAAGTAGAAATAGACAAGTGAATTCAAAGGTAAAGGTATTTTTCTTTGTTAATTAAATTACGTATTTCTTTCAACACAATTATGTGAAATAAAATCGTCGTATGGTCCGACAGCTTCAAACTCAATCGTGCCATACAAAGTAGACGCTCAGTTTACATGCTCCAGAGGACTGTATTGAGCTTAACTTAGCTACCATAATTGGTGTAGCCACCAAACTGCGGATTCCGAACAAGTTTTTAACAGGTGTTCCGACTTGTTGGCATTTGGGTCGTTTTAAACTATTGCTAGAGTCCAGAGTGTCGGGGAGCTAACTGTGTTAGTAGATAATTTGTGTCACTTGCACAGTCCGTTTTACCTACTGTGGTGTCTACGTAATGTGTATTGACAGATTGGTAATATATATATTGTATATAAATAAATGTGTGCGGACGGTTGGTGGAGGGATTCCTGGCCCCTATTTCACCACGCCGACAGGTGCGATAATTGTCACAAAAAAGTGACAATTGTCAAGAATTCGTGATTATTGTTGTTTCACAAGTTTCGACATTTTACAAGCGATATTTCACCACCCTGACAGGTGCGACAATAGTCACAAAAAAATGACATTTGTCACAAAAACAGTGACATTTGTCAAAAAGTCGTGATTATTTTTGTTTCACAAGATTTTACAATTAAACCGTATGTCGAAAACTGCCAGGCACAGACCATTACAACATTACAAGACATAAGGAAGGTCATTCTAGTCGGTCGGTTCTCCACACAAACGAAAAAGTGTCATCATTTTGCTTTCACGACAATAATCATGGTTGAAATGTATTTCATTTTATAACTTGTTACTTGATACAGTTTGTCTACGCGATACATCATGTGACAGTCAGTGCCACCTATTAACATCATTTGTAACTAAACTCATAAGAATTTCATTTCGTTTCGCGGACACAAAATGTATTCTATCTATGAAATAAAACACAAATAAAACAAACATAATTAATGCTGTGGAAACGCATGATGCCCCATTTTTAAGGTTCCGTACCCAAAGGGTTCCAATGGAATCCTATTACTAAGACTGCGCTGTCCGTCTGTCACAGGGTTATCTTTTGAACTGTAGTAGGTAGACATAATCAGTTCAGGTTCAGTAATTATAGATTTTGACCCGAGAATAATTAGTGCTTGGATTTTTTTTCTTAGGTCCCTCGGGGGGAGGGGGGGGTTTACTGGGAGTGTAAACTCAAAAAGTAGACTGAATCAGGCTCCTGCGTATATTTGAAAAACGGTTTATCTTGAATAACTGGGCCATTTTTGATTTTTACAGTAAAACCGTAAGGACAAAAATTGTAGGAAATTTGATTCTCTACAAGTTTGGTCCACACAATTTTTCTTCTAGGATCGATATTTTGGCAATTAAATTTGAAAAAAGCGACAAATTCAAAATATTTTCATCATCTCGTTTATTTTCAACTTTACGACATAAATGAACGTGGACTATAAAATTTTCACAGAATGTGTATTTCTTTTGCCACTATAACAACAAATTAAATAAAAAAGGGTCTACATACAACAAACATGTTTTTTGTTTTTGCTCGAAGGCGGTACGAAAATCTTCGTGTGCGAATCCGACCAAGTGCGGACTGGCCGGTTTTTATTTATATGAAAAACCGACCGATACTAATGACCTACATACAGTCAAGGAATTTAATTTCCTACCCATTTCATTCAAATGTTGTTAAGCATTCACCGTGCAATAAGATCGAAATTTATATTTCAGTAATAGTATTATGTCAATACGTATTATTTGTCACTGCATATTACAGATAATCTCTTTGCGAAGTCATTTGCTCATCTAATTACGAATACTTGTCAGTTGGTGTCAGTGTCAATCGAGAAAAATTTAAAATAATTCCGAATCCAGACTCCGGAAAGTCTACTGCAAACGTCGATAATCTAAATTTCGTTATCTGTGTTCCTTTTATTCGAATATTGCAAGAGCGAGAAAGATGGACTTTCTTCGAATTTCGATTCCGCGGCTATCGTCCTTTTTTGGTAGTGCCTTGACGTTCCAAATTTCAGTTCACCATGTCAACGTTGTTAATCTGTTACCTAGTTACTGACACAAAACAATGCGTGTGATATGTCAAAGTAACGCCGTACTCTAGCTAGCTCTTATGATGACAGTATGCATATGCTATACGATATTGGACCTTAGGTGGGTTGGAAATTAAATTCCTTGACTGTACAAACAAGAAGAAGGTATACACTTTATGACATCTAATGTTGTTGAAATAAGTAGTTTGATAAATTTTGTCTGCGCAAAACAACATGAGAAATCCCAAAAAGCCACAAAAGCATGCAATCGGCTGTTGATGCACCTACGAAACTAGAATTAATTAAAAGTATTTTCTTTTTTGCCTTTTGAGACTTCTCATGTTGTATCGCGCCAAATATATCAAATCATGAAATTAATCACAGTTCAGTCAAAATGTATGATTATGATGTTAACTTTCATTGTTAACCTTCTTATTATTTGTGTAGCGAACCGAACGATTCGAATCATTTTATGCTTTTTCTACCGTCCTAGTCTAAAAGGCGACTTTTTGCTATGGAAGTTCATAGTAAAAAGTCGCCTTTTAGACTAACTAGGACGGCAGTTTTATAGTATTCATTATTACAGTAGAGTGGGGTAGCCCAATAAAAATGACAAAACTTCCGCTTGAAAGGCACATGTTGGAACTACTCTACTACTACACTTAGCTTTTCGGCGAAGGAAAAACATCGAGAGGAAACCTGCAAATGTATATAAAGAAATTCAAAGGTGTATGTGAAGTACTCGCACTGGGCCAACTTGGGGACTACAGCCCATTCACTCTCATCAATGGGAGTAAGCCTATGCCCAGCAGCGGAACATAATTATATAGGCGAATGATGATAAATTATTAGAAATGGAGTTTGTGGGAAAGGGTTAGTTTTTACATTTAGGTAACGGTATTCGTATACCTATGCATGAATTTGTTGACAAGATGTCAAAGCTCTATTTTGTGTAGTTAGGTGATCTAGAAGTTCACCGATTATATTTACCAAATAATTATACTCCGCTAATTTTAGCGACATGAAATTTTTCCTTTAATGTAAAATCGTGATATTAAAAGAAAAATATTTGGAATCTATATTTTCCTATGTAAGCATTTTCACCAATATCATTATCACCATCGCCGCTGCTACTTTCACAGAGGAAAGCCATTTTCTGCGTAAGTTAACCACGAAACACTATAATTGTCACAAAAGCCTGACACAGCTCTAACCTCATGTCAAGAATTACAGACAATTGTAGAAATATGACGACTTGTAAAAAATTATGTTGTTTCACAACAAAAATGTCATAAAATAAGGCAGTGACAATGGTAAGAAATTGCCTGTCACTCTTAAACTACAATTGAAGACAGTTACGAATTTCGCCATACAATAAAATGTTTGTGAAACGGATAATTGTCAACGCTGACATTTTCTATACAAATAAATTTGCGAATATGTCGACTTGTCACCTGTCACTGACAATTGTCAGTCGACAATTGTCGAATTGTAAACCGACATATGTCACTGACAATTGTCAGTGTGGTGAAATAGGGGCCTGGTGTCAGTGTCAGACTACACGTAGAGCAAGATGGTCGCTGTCAATCAACCGGCCCGGGTACGGATACAAACTGTGTTTCATTCCTTTATTCCTGATATCCTTAGTGCTGAACGCCACAATGGCGACGAGGATGAATTTGTGAGTAAATTACGTGCAGAAAAATGATAGCAAACAAATCAGTGATCAATAGGTTATAATAGTAAATGAGACCATCGTATGCCAACGACAAACATTTAAATGCTTTGTTCAAGATAAGTACCTACATAGAGGAGATTGATGCATTCGTATTTAGTAAGTAAAAGACTCGACAAACCTCGACGCGTAAGGTTATGCGCTAACTTATTGTTAGATTAAGTCTTTGTAATAAAATCACAAGCAAGCGTTGGAAAAAAATGGAGGGTAAATGATAATCTAACTAGTTTTATGGTGTCAAAACAATAAGTGCTAACATATTTCCTTATTTTAAACAAATAAAGATTATGATTGATTTTGACATTTTAAGATATTTAAAGACATGGAAATAAATATATAGATTTATTTACTAGCAACCTTGGGAGAAAAACCCGACTTAAGAATAATTTATTTTTATTAGATCAAATTATCCTATTCTTACAGATACGTGACTCTGTTACATTTTGACGTTCTATTTTCACATAGAAGAAGTACAGTATGTGAAGATGGTTGGATGTTTGGGTATTTGGAGGTTGTTAATAAATTCTAGTGATTGAAAATATCGCGATGTGCTAAAAAATTGTCTTGAGACAAATATCCGTTAATTTTAGTAATTCGGAAGTTTCCGTATAGTACAATTTGTTTGATTTTTTAATTTGGTAATCAAGAAAGTGTCCTTTGGAGTCATTATGATCTCAGTGGTGATCGGGTATATCGCATAGAATCACCGGGTTGGATTTATGTCGAGTACTGCGGTGATAGCCGGACGAAAGATGTACTTACCTTGATATTTTAGTTTTGAAAAATGTTTGGTTGTAATGGGTACTTGAACTCTAGATAGTGAATTTTATTTTGATATAGAAAATGAGAAAGGAACGTTTAGATAAAGTTCAACCCAAATTCAAAGGTCCATTTGATGTCACAAAGTGGTGTTTTGTTTTGAAAGTACTAAACTCTAGATACACCTATAAGTACGCACACGATAGGCTGCGGAAAATGCCTGAAAGCCAAATACCTATTGACATTACTGTAGAAAAGGAAAATCGGGATGATAATTGAAACAATAATATTGTTTTATGATTTTTTTATCAGTTGCTGAGTTAGAGATGGTTCTTGGTTCGGTTGGTCGACTATACTAGAGGCTAGATCGTAGCTGTAGCTTGGTAGAAGTCGGTGTCTGCTCTTGAGTAGTCCGTGAGCGCGCAGTGCGCGGCTAGCCCTAGTGGAGGTCGGGTCTACCGCAGACCGGAGTGTAGGCCAGGGGGATGCGCGGCGATCCATTTGTTGGATGCGCGTAATAGCAAGCATGTGACTTGCTGTGTAGGCTTAATTGCCATAGGCCACGAACAAGTTGCCAGTCTCTTACTTAACTAATCATTGCTGTATTGGTACATAAGTCTTAGATTAATTGTGATCTCCGAACATAAGAGAGGCACTTGCACTGCGAGACAGTCAACACCGTGAAATATAGTCACAATAAATAGTTTTGAATTGTCAGAAAAACTTTAAAGGTTTACATTTGAGATTAACAATAAAAAAAAAAAAAAAGAAAAAGGGGAGCGTGGCTCCACGAAGTGGTTGTGTCCCTACATTAAGTTGTAAATCCACAAAGGAGCTTGACTCCACAAAGGAGCGAGGCTCCACAAAGGGTTTGTGTCCCTACATTAAATTGTGAATCCACAAAGGAGCTTGACTCCACAAAGGAGCGTGACTCCACAAAGGGTTTGTGTCCCTACATTAAGTTGTGAATCCACAAAGGAGCTTGACTCCACAAAGGAGCTAGGCTCCACAAAGGGTTTGTGTCCCTACATTAAGTTGTGAATCCACAAAGGAGCTTGACTCCACAAAGGAGCGAGGCTCCACAAGGGTTATGCCCTTGACGTTGATGACGTGGATGACGTGCATGACGTAGATGACGTGGATGACGTTGATGACGTGGATGACGTTGATGACGTTGATGACGTGGATGACGTGGATGACGTTGATGACGTGGATGACGTAGATGACGTGGATGACGTAGATGACGTTGATGACGTGGATGACGTTGATGACGTGGATGACGTGGATGAGGTGGATGACGTTGATGATGATGATGACGATGATGATGATGATGATGATTATGATGATGATGATGATGATGATGATGATGATGATGATGATGATGATGAGGGCTATGATGACGATGATGACGATGATAACGATGATGACGATGATGACGATGATGACGATGATGATGATGATGATGATGATGATGATGATGATCACGATTATTATTTATGATTTATTGATGAATTTATTGTAAGATTTACAAAATCACTGGAATCTCATTAATGGCAGTATTTCAAACATTAACGTAAATGAACCAGATTTGCCTAAAAAGTGAGTTAAAAAAAAAACGACATATATTACGATGACGTGTTGTCTACATAGTATTATGATTATTATATTTAGTCAAAGTCTGCTTAAATCAATTTAAATGTAATAATACTAAATCATTACTCAGGCAGGCCGCGCTCATCAGTAAAGCATATAAGTCAGTTCTTATAAATATAATAACTTAAAAGAATTGACTGGAAATGTTCAGTAGCTTATTGATATAATTATTATTGCTAAAATACCAGTCATTATAACTTTATTAGCCTTCAATTTAAGATGCATTATTAGTGCAATATACCTACATAAACAACTAGAAAACATATCTGTTTCTGTAACAGCTTGATATCACAATGAGTGAAAGCGCTAGGCGCGACGCGATACAAGTCCGTACTCGTTGTTTCAAGAGTTAAGAGGTTTATAAAAGGCAAGGCACAAAGTCTGACCTGTGGGTAATTCAACTTGCAGTGATGCATTCTAGACAGGGAAAATTAGTCTTCTTAACCTACCCCGAAATAACGAGAGCTCAAAGCAGGGACTGCATAACCGAAAAATGAAGGTAGCGTTTGAAAGCGGTATGACGTCATACCGTTTGTTTCGGTATGATTTCGGTAGCGCAGCCGAAATTATATGGTATCGAAATAACGGTACGGTAATTTTCTTTCGGTACCTTAACCGTTTTAAAAAGGTACCGTTTGAGATTTATGTGTGTGCTGCCGAGCGTCGTCAACCAATCAGCGCTTAGTTAGATATTGTTCAGTTCGGCACATTTTTTACTTATTCACTGTTTATTTGACGGCTTTATTTTATCGCCGCGCGCGCGCGCCGCTTGCTATCAAGAGCGTGAGCTTGGATCAAGATCGAGCAAAGCAAGTATCTACCTACCTACATCGTAAAATATGAGAGCGAAAAATGTCGTGTGAATGTCATGAAATAATATAGGTTGGGTACCGTAATAATAAAGGTATAAGTACCGCTTTCAACATTAGCGGTACGTAGCGGTATAAAGCGGTACAGGAACAAACTATTTCAACCGATATAGTCTACCTTTATATCGTTACGGTACCGATATTCTATAGCGGTACCGTACCGCTTATAACGTAACGAAAACAGTCCCTGGCTCAAAGGCAATTTTATGATAAGAAATGACAACCTAAACAGTACTTACCTATACACTTGTTACTAATGCTATTTATGTACCTACTATTAAGATAGCATAAATAATCAGTAATAAAAAAAAAATATATATATATATATATATATATATATATATATACATATATACTAAAACTAGAGTAAATAATTCAATATGAGGTTGTTCAGTTTCAGTTACGATAAATGATAATAGGGAATAATTTATTATACGCTAGGTGACCTTGAACCAAAGTTAGTTCAATAAGTGGTCTAAGGTCTCAGACACTTTTAATATCAGAAAACCATGAAAATGTTTTGTTTCATGAAATCTCAGGAAATAAACATATTATTAATAATATAAAAATAATTCCTGAATGAGTAAACGATATACAAAAAGAGTGTTTTCTGAACGATATGTAAAATGGTTGGGATGGAGACCGCTGGGCGAGTAAAGTAAAAGCAAACTTGACAATATACTAATTTTAATGAAGGAGCTTACAATTATTATTGATGACCGTACGTGCTAACAGATTTATAGTAGAAGAGGCTGGTCATATACCAGCTTAGGTTTATATAGACCCTGTGTGAGCGACATCTATTAAGATCTACCATAACAATCTTCAGACTTAACCAGTAAAGCTAATGAACCAGGTAGATAGTTGGAATAGCTCCGATAGGGGTCGCTACTGTTCCCATACAAACAGTCTACACCTACCAGGACATAGTGGAAATCAGCTTAAATTGGTAATATAGAAAGCGGCCCAAATGGCGCCACATAGCTTGGAACTATCTATCTAGTTATATTATCCTAGATATTTATGTTACTCGTTAACAATAATTGCACCTTGCGATATTGTGTTACTTCTATTCAATAACAAAATAAGAATAAATAACAATAAAGCTAAGAATACATTAAGCTATATTACTTATTAGTGATTAATTATTTTGAACAAGCAGTAAATTTAAATGTCGCACTTACAATATCTCTGTTTACCCCAAGGGCAGATTAGGGGAGAATGCGTACTTTCTTGTATTCGGAAATTAAGTTAAAAGAATAATGATAATAAATTATATCTATGTAATAAGGGTCCTAGTGGCATGGTGCCATAGATGCTGGCAGCATTTTCTTGTTGTAGCGCGATGCTGACACTGTCTGATACCTTGTGAGATAGTCTAATGAAGTAATGATATAGTTATAGCACTATAATGTTTTGGGTCAAAAGATTTTCAATATTTTTGTTGTTATTGTGATTAATTTAGCAGGAAACTTTTCCAAAGTATTAATTGACGGTTCAAATTGGATTGTCCCACTGGGGAAAATTACATGCAAGTAAAATCACCTAAATTAGTGAATATGGACTACATGTCCCAGATGAAGACACACAAATTGGAAAAGTAAAATTGAGGAAAAAGAAGGAAGGAAAGCACGAGAATCATATTGAGAGTAATCAGGAAGAATATTAACATTTAAGAAAACTAAATAAATTTCAATAAATACTTTATTCCGTCTGAAATACATGGATATAAATTAGAAAATACATAGTATCAGATGGAATTAAAAGATTAGTAAGTGAACATTCACCACACCTACATTGTAAAACCATATTTGGAACATGTCTAGGAACCTATTTAACAATTTCTATAGCCTAGAACGGGTGTCTCAATAAACTCTATTCTTAAATAATATAGGGAATCTTTGTTGTAACAAAATGGAAATTAATCGCGTAAAATATGATATATTTACCTCGACATACACCGTGGACCCGTACAACCCGACCTTTAACTTTATTACAAGTCAATAACGTTATGTCACATAGGTCGAATTTTGTCATTTTACATTAATAGTCTTATGGAACAAAACAAATCAATAAATTCAGTCCCTCGTTATAAACATGTCCTTACTGGAGGAAAAGTTATTAAAAAGGAAAAAAAAGCTAAAATGGAAACGAAAGGTCAATATTTTGGCTTTGTAATCGCTTACCATCTAATACTGCGAAGGTTAATTGCTGTTTAGTTAAAGGATTTTAAAAAATCAGTAAAAGTATCTTAGTCACATTTATTAGGGCTTAGCACTTGGGAGTTTTTATTTTAAAAATTATGAATATCTTGGAAAGTAAGCGTTAATCGACTATACGTCACACAACTTTTTTACTTCTAATAGTTGTTAGAATCTATGGTTAAAGTTGGTCGGGGTATACGGGCCCGCGGTGTATTTTTACATGATTAAGTTTCCATTTGTTATAAAAGTGATTGAAAATCGTGAAGCACTTTCAATTATAGAAAGAAAAGTTTCAAATAAAAACATAACGTCGGCATTAGACGTGCGCGCCGCCGCGGCGCGCCGCCGCCATAAGGAGCCGGCACGCCGCCGCCGCCGCCGGTAGTTTAAAATTCGCGCCGAGTTAGAGACGAGTCAGTCAGTTGGCATGGCAAAACTGTGACGCCGATTGGAGTAATCAATGTAAATCAAAGAATCGATCGTCATTATAGAATTCTCGGAAGCAACATGCGTTGATTTGGATGTTATTTCCAAACCTTCGTTAGTTTCAAAATGATTTCCTTGAAAATTAATGAATGCCTCCTTTTTTTTTCGAGATTATCGAATCTCTAAACTTTAATTTGTAGGTACGTAAAAAAATCTAAAATCCAATTTGAAAGGCGTCGCTTTCTACAGTATCCATTTATGTAATTAAGGTTTTGTTTAGCTACCATAGCATTATATATACACTCGGCGTCAAAAAAATCGCACATCCACAGAGTTGAGCAAGGGAGCATTCTAGTTGGCCTCTCAATTAACCGGGCAAAAACAAAGGTTATGGTCGTGGACCGAGCTGAACAACTCACACGGACAGGAGAACTTACAATTTGTCAGTGAATTTGTATATCTGGGGCTACCAAACCTCACCTAACCAAGGGGGAAGCGAGAGGGAAATTCGAAGGAGAACTCAAATGGCCAAATCTGCCATAAAAAAGTCTCCAACAACACCAAAATGAGTATTGTGAGAACTCTGGTCTCTTCGATTTTTCTCTACGGCTCGGAATCTTGGACAATCCGGTCAGCAGAACGCAAGAAAATAGAGGCATTTGAAATGTGGTGCTGGAGACGAATGTTACGCATCCCATGGACAGCCAAGAAAACGAACGTCTCCATCCTTCAGCAGCTTGGGATCCGGACAAGGCTATCTACCACTTGCTAGCAAAGGATTCTTGGTTATTTTGGACACTTTGCCCGCCGTGACCCTGACAACTTGGAGAAACTTGTGGTTGTTGGGAAGATAGACGGCAAGCGGTGACGTGGCAGGGCTCCTACACGATGGTCAGATCAGGTTTCCGCTCTCACAGGCCTTACAGTGACGACCGCCATGAAGAAGGCCGAGGACAGGATGGGAATGGGATGGAAGCGATTGGTGACACAGGTCATCGTAAAAATTTCAAGACGGACACGACCTTCAGCAATGAAGTCAACGACTAGAGAGAGAATATCGATATCACTGAAAGCTTGTTTAATGCTCTTTCAATTAACAACTGTTTCATTTTATGAAAACTCGTGGATTATGTAGAGGGATTCTAAAAAAAGTGGGAGGAGTACGGGCTCACGATTTCTGCCTCTTTCCACACATTTAAACAAGTGTTTATTGGTCAATCGTGCCTCGATCGCTATTCAGGTTTGTTAACAATTACACCTGAAGAGAAAAATCAAGGAATTATTCTTTGCAGATGATGCTTCTGCTGATGACGCCGATCTTGTCGAAGCACTACTTCAAGCAGGAGTACAGCAGGGTAATGTTGCCTGACAACACAATCTAAGCCATTTCACTGTTTCACGAGTATTCCAATGGTTTGAAGACACTAAGAGGCTTAACCAGAAGACAAAGATTCTGACGATGACAGTGCATTTCTGAGAGAGACGACCGCTTCATCGTTTTAACGTCCCTGCTGAATCGGTTTTACAACTGTCCGGCTCTTACAGCAGCTTCTAAAAGCTCGCAGGACATCGATTAGCAGCTCTAGGGTTGGAAGAAGCCAACAAGACAAGAACATCTTATCTCATAGAGCTGCCGCAAGTCCCAACACACAGCATCGCAGGACACAAGCATGCATCGAAAACATCGTGAACTGCGGCGGTGACTCGTGCATGTCCTGGGGCGGCATGTCAAGCGCAGGAAAAACTGAGCTTGTGTGAGTTTCTTAGTCAGGTGAAGATCACCGCCAGGGAGCCCTGACTGCTCGATGATTCATTATGGTGATCCTAAAAAATCAAGTGGTATCTTATACAGCTTTTATCATTCGTGGGTTCACTTTCACGAGTTTCACGCACGCTAACGCCCGCACACACAGTGTATTAATTGTCAGCGGCTTACTGGAGGAGTTCAGGATTCCTTTTTTGCATTGGCCAGCAAGAAATCCAGTCTTGAACCTCTAGGATGAACTGAAACGATGAGTAAGGTTACGAGATCCCGTTAGCAGTCAACGTTGATAAAGCCCTTAATATTGAAAGCGATACCTATTTGCAAAGTTGAAAAATCTCACGCCGCCGGCGTTACGCCGCCGCCGTGGATTTTTTCGCGGCGCGCCGCCGCCGGTTTTTTTTCGATCGGCGCGCATGTCTAGTCGGCATCATCTCGTTATAAATATTTCATTAAAACCGTAGAGGATAAATTTATAAAAGACAACTATCTTTTTAATATTGGTATAAGATTTCACACATACACAATTACTGAACTCAAGATTCATTCAATACTCTTAGTATACCCCTAACCCTTTGTGTTATTTAATGGAATAAAGTGTTTATATACATACATACATTCTATAGTCAGTCAGTCATATTCTAAACGAGTGGAATTCTCTTCACTGCCAACTTTTTCTCGACGAATATAAATAGGTTTGCTTCACGGGCAGAGAAAATTATGCACTCTCAAGGTAAGAAAAAATATGAGATATAATGCCTAATATGCATAAAAAGGGTTTTATACGTCCGAATACACACAATGACAATATTTACGTTGTCACTTTATCACCTTGTGATAGGCCCTGTATTCTTTCAATTGTCCAATATCCCATGCCTCACATCACCGTTATAGCCTTAATAAAAGCAGCCATAAAAATATTACACGCCATTTCCCTTTTGTGGACTGAACAAAGCCGAGATCTGAAAATGAGCGAAGGTGCGAAAAGTTATTGTTTGCCAAAATGAGCTGTCCAACTGATTGATAAATCGTTCGAGGAAAGTAAAAGATCCCGGAGGATCACGATGCGTCGCGGAGTACGGGAATATGGTCTTGGAATTTGTTTTTGTATCCTAAAACAATATTAAATAAACATATACAATTCAAGATGGTGGCTTGGACGCTGACATTGCTTGGGGCGGTGACGGTGGCTTAGCTGATGTATCTTGTTAGTAAAATCGTAATTTGTGTTCAGCGAAAGATACAATTTTGGTGCTTATCGATAAGGACAATTTTTCAACGCATCTCTGTAGCAGTTGCTAATTGTGTTCATTGACAACCACATGTAACTATGTTGTATCTTGTGTTTGCGAACGATACAATTTGAGGTTCATAAAAGTGGTACTTATATAACCGAAAATCTGTTTAAAAATTGAAACTCAATTGAAAACAGTTACACGCATTAATACTTGATAAGTCACTTGCAATAATAACTTAAAGTAAAAATCGCACAAGAAAAATCTGCTACAAATCTATTATCAAAATCATTAGATATTTGATATTAATTGGACGTAAAATTGAATAACATTTTGTTTCTTCTTCGCTAAATAAAATCCTCTTCAAAATGTTTACTGAAAAATATATAAGATAAGAGTGCCAGTTTTTAAGGACATAATATTATGATGTCTAAAAACATCGACTTTCTCAAGCTAACGTGCCGATTTTATGAATTAGCACTTCAACTTTTTAAGGATGCTTGCTCCATTTTAGCGTTAAAACCCGAATCACCTAAGCCGCTTAAGAAACTTGAAACATTACGGCAATGACACTTAAAAAAAGTATTCAAAACTCGCGAACGAGCTCCCAAACTGCGCGAACTTTTTGTTTTTTGTCATTCAGTGAACCCGCGCCTGCCTCTATTATGCCAATACAATTTTATGCCCGGCTTTACTTGCTTTTTAAAACAATATTATAAACTTCCTTAGCCTTTAGCGTTTTTGTGCCCATATTATGTGAGTTTCCTTCTGATATTTTATGCTATAAAGAAATAACCGGCTGCACTGCAACCGTTGAATCTTCGACACTAGTAAAATACTGAAATTTCTATAGATCTTTTTCGAGACTAGTTAATTCAAGAGATGCTATTAATATGTACCTATAATAGTTCAGGAGTTCTCTTAACTTCTCAAGGCCTAAATCATCAGATATGGATTTAAAAAAAATATGAGGCTAACCGTGACCTTTCGATAAAAACAAAATAAACGACGGACTACAGAACCTCCTCCTTTCTGTGAAGTCGGTTGAAAAAACTGAGATCTTCTGGAAGAGATTGCTTTTACGATAAGACCACATATTGTTTACCACTGTTTTTATATGTATTGTTGATATTGAAACATATGGTCATTATTTATACAGGTAATGTACAAACTTGCCGAACTAAGCACATGTCCTGTCGTGTCCTGTCCATTAACAAAGAAAATAACAAACAAACAAACCGGCCACCCATTTATTTCCCGCACAAGAAAGAAAAATCCTCGTTCCGTCCGGCCGTTTTTCGCGGACTCGCCGAAAGGTATCCTCTAATGACCAAACTTATCCGCTGCCCTAATGTTTCTTTAAACACTTGCGCAGAGACCATTACCTAAAGCTCCAAATGTCTGTTTTGTTCCAACCTAATGGAGGAGTTAGCGTGCGGTGTTTCTCAGTTGATGAGAAAACTAAGAATAGAGCGGGATTACGGAAGTTTGCAGATTCCAACGAGGTTTTAGCGGGTAAATGGGGCAAGGTTACGTAGGATTTCATGAGATTAAAGTAAGGAAATAATTAAACATGTTTTTTATTTGCTTTCTCATGTTTTCACAGCTCACTTGAAAGACAAAAAAATGTAAGTGAGCGAGGGAGCAAAGCAAATGAAGTGTCTCCGCTTCAGCTTGGACAATAACCACATTTTTACTAAAAAAAACCCGACCGCTTTGAAACTGCATAAAATCCGCCATTTTGTTTATTTTAACGAACTTCATACCCAGTGACACTCGCACCATCAAGACGAATCTAATGATGTATCATTTATCAAAATCGGACATGCCGTTGAGTAGTTACGACCGGACACAGGAACGGACATACATACATACAGGTCAAACACATAACCCTCCTTTGGGCTTCGCCGCAGTCGGGTAAAAATGGTTTCGTATGTCTGTTCTTAGGTATTTTTCACACTGTAAATACACAAAAGGTAAAAAAACACAGTCGTTTGTTCAAAAATTGCATTAATAAATTAACCGAATATAATAACAACAAGTTCCATAAATTCACTTTTGTCCCGATACATCGTAAAAGCGGCGGGAGCGAACTATTTATTTTCGATCCCACAATAAATATTTTCGCTATCGGAAACTTTGCCAATTCAATTACGTGGCGTACAAAAAATAAGCCACTGTAAAATAAACCTTTTGATGTGCGCCGACGAAATGTTCCCGGCTGACATATTCGGCTGCGTCGGACCAAAAACTGGTAGCTGACATGAAGCCAATTGCACATGTTAGTACTTTTGAAAACGTCTATTATGTTATTTTGTTCATTACAATGGTAGTTAGTTATAGATATAGGTTCATGCGGGCTAATTTTCCGCAACTTGACGTCAATTATGCGCCTATTTTGCTTGATGGGTGGTAGAGTTGGGTTGGCAAGAGTAATGCCATCAGCATTACTCTTGCCAATCCAACTCTACCAGAAAGTCCATAATTATTTAAATATTTACAACTAAACAACGTCTCTAATAGTAAGTATATTACGCCCAGTAGGTAGGTGTATGATGCTACGCTTTGTCGCGCAATAAATAAATGATTAAGCATCCGTCACGTTCTGAATAATAGTGTGTGAGTGTGACGGGTAGGTATTTACTTATCGCGCGACAAAGCGTATCATCATAAGCTTACAGATCGCATGCGATCTGGGGTCGCTGAATGATCTTGCCAGTAGGTACATGCGTTCACTTAATTATTGTATAACAAGCTTCAACGAAATTATAGCTTCCTTGATGCATATTTTATACAACTAAAATATATGATTTTCTGTCCTCCGGCCGGAAAGCGTCAACTTTCGGGCCGCTACGCTAAACGAAGTTGCCGCTTTCCGACTCCGTTGAACGGAAAAATAGTATATGCACCTTGGCCAGTAAATAAGAAAGCCTTAGAGACATTTCTTTCTTTACTGGCCTAGGTATGTAATATACTATTTTACGCCACTGCTCGGAAAGATGGCAATAGATGGACGGCACCGGGACCGCAAAACAGCGCATTCTTGGACAGCGCATTAGTGAGCTAACAATATAATCAATGACAGCAATAATATTGTTGGCGGGGTTTACAATAGCGATTGACCACTGACAGCACACCGTTTGCCTCGCCCCCATCGGCGATACCGCGCTGACTGCCTGGCGCCGCCGCGCATCCGACACTTACACATAAACGACACACATGTTGTAGACGATTCAACAGGTGTTGTTTTTTAAGGTATTTTTATATTTCCCCGCAGTAAGCGTGAAACGCACTATGTTTAGTCTCGTCTCAAACTCACTCGTCCATCTGCTATTGCTTACTTTCCGACCTCTACAAGAATGTACTTACTAAGACTTAGTCTGATTCTAGGTTGACAAACCCCATATCTCTAGCACAACTGTGACGCGTGAGCGTGAATTATTGTTGCGTGACATATACTATAGCTTGGCAAATTTGTTGGTGACACTGCCATGGTCCGCGGGTGACGGGGGACGAAGTAAGTACAGAAGTACAGGGAGGCGGTATGAAGTATGCGCGCAAGGCAGCGCGTGGTAGTGCGTGAAGTGTGTGTGTGCAAGAGCGCCAATAAGCCGCCGGTCGTTTTGGCGGTAACTTGTGTATATAATCACGGCTGCACATAACAAAAAACACACGAGATAACTACGCAAAGATGAGTCTGCCGATTGGCAAAGTTATTGGATTTCAAGCCAAACAAATTGTGTATATTGTATATACATACCTACCTATTTTAAAAATTGCTTTCTGGCTGCAAATGTGTAGTTAGAAGGCAGTTTTTTTCCAGGTGAAATAACTGCACCAGAACTGTACAGTCCGCTTGCAGTCGGCGTGCAGTTATTTTAACTGCAAAAAGTCTGCCTTCAAACTGCACTTGCAGCCAGAAAGAATCCTTCAAGGATTGCTTCGGCCTTAAGGGATATCGGCAGACGTATCCGTTGGTAATTCGCATCGTGTGTAGTGGTGTCCCATATTTACGTCCCCCGCCCCCCACGCGGGCCATGGGAGTGTCACCAACGAATTTGCCAAGCTATACCCATCCTTTTCCATTCATGACATGTTATTTCAGGTCATGCTCTGTCGCATCAAAAGAGAAGTCATGTGCAGTTGTGCATTTCGTACAACAATATCATAATATCTATTTGACAAATTTACTAGGTTATGATCGGTCACAGCCGTATTCAACGGACGAGCCTGCGGCACTTACGCGATGGGACGCAGAGCAGAGCGCTAAAGCACTAAAGGTTAATTTTGTTTTAAAATTAATCGCTTATAAAAGCGTAATGTGCTTTAAATTGAATTATGTGATGGAATGGAGGCCGCTTGTTGTGGATTGGGCCGTTAACTACCTTGTTTCTCTATGTATTACAATATAATTGTGCCGATACACTAAACATAGGTACGCTATGGATACCAAGCGTTATAGTGCAGCGTAATAGAAATACTATATTACGGGGTGACCTAAAATCATTTAAGTCCGGAGAATACTGGTGTAAGTGCATTACTATTTTTAATATTGGTGATGATAATTTTAGCGGTATTACAAAACAATACAATGAAATTGTACTTTATTGCACACCAAAAGATAAATGACAATGCAAACTTATACAAAAAACAGTGGTAAACAATAGGCGCATCGTTATCGCTAAAAAGCGATCTCTTCCAGAAAACCTTTAGGTAGCGTAGTTGAAATAAAATTAACAAAAAATAAATGAGTAGGTGATGAGGAATAAACAATGCAAAAGACGAAGAATGCACAAAAACAACCGGCACAGTATTGTATTATAGGTAAGTATATTTCTGATCTACTAATTTCTGAAGTTGTTCTATAGCCAAAACTCTGCAAAGCAAGTTAGCATGTCAAATGCTTGCTTCTTTTGTTTAAAAATAATATTAGGTAATCAAATTGGCTTTATATTTAATAATTTTTCGTTGTAACTTTATCTAAGCTAGTGTGTGGAAAACTCGCAATATAACCTTACAGTACAATATTAAACTTATGTTTATATAAAACAGACACATTAGAGTATGTTCCGAAACAGTTTGGCCGCGGGCTAATCGACCCGTTCAGAAACCACCGTGTTGTTGCTCCGACTACAAATGGATACATAATCTGTTGAACGTGGCTGTAACAAATGTACGGTTTGGGACAGATCTCTTCCACAATCCCATAATTAATTTTGAATGAAATCTTACCTGACTCGAGATGAACTTAAAACTTTATTGCAGCTAAAATATATAACTAATGACAGGATAAATGTGCGATTTCTTCCACACGACTTCAACGACCTCGACATCATCAAAATACTTTTTTTTATTTTTGTATTATTTGTGACTACAAACTTACACAGAACATTAAAATGTTTCTTTATAAGAAGTATATAATTGGCTAGTGGTGGCATCAATCGAATTTCATTATAAGAAAAAAATATATATGCTTGACAGTTTAGCAAATTACTAAGATTTTCTTAATAAAGCTAAGCAACCTGCTCAAACACGCTAAGTAGAATTAAACCGATTTAGTAGAAATAAGATAGTCAAGCGATTCACTGAATCATAAACTTATTTGGCTGTTCTAGACATCCGAATTAGTTTAACATAATGGACACGAATTTGGAAAGACAGGGAAAGCTGAAAACATGGACTTACCAATACAAGATGAACCGTATTATTTTTAAGGGAAATAACTAATCAATCTTTTAAAAATTATAACTTCATAAACAATAACTGATTGGGAAACAAAAGCGCAGTTTATTTTGTTGGTTAATCAATATTTTACGTTGTTTTATTAAACGTTAAATTTGAGCTTGGTCTAAAATTGGTAATTATTTTAAAAATTGGCTATGTATTTTCCCAGGCGTCATTATCGACCGAAAGATGTCTACAGCTGGACATAGGCCTCCCTCAAAGAACACTACCATAGTCGGTCCAGCGTCGCCCGCATCCAGCGGACCGAGTTTCACCAGGTCATCAGTTCACCTCGACGAGGGGCTTCATCTTTTGGGAATAGGTCGCTTCTTAGTAACTCGTCAGTCCCATCCCATCGGCCGTCGCTTCTACGAGCAATAGGCCCAGCCTCTG
This sequence comes from Eudemis profundana, assembly GCA_947034925.1. Taxonomy (NCBI): domain Eukaryota; kingdom Metazoa; phylum Arthropoda; class Insecta; order Lepidoptera; family Tortricidae; genus Eudemis; species Eudemis profundana. The sequence goes on from OX344800.1 coordinate 16,870,968, forward strand.
ACGTTACATCATAAACATTATATTTTTTTGGCGTTCTTTCTTTCAGTGTCATACTATTATCACCTAATATTCTATTTACCTAAATTCAGGCTTGTAAAAGTATCCCTGCGTGCGGCATGTTTGTAAAACAAACTTTTGAATTTTTCAAGATGACGCTTCCAGAACAAGCAACTCTCCAGTTCCTTGTAAGAAAGGGTCAAGTCTGCATGTGAAGTATGAATAGGAGCCCTTTCTTTGTCAGGATTAAATAACCAACCAGCATTGTCATAACCTTAAATAAATTATCTCTATTACTAAATCTAAACTGTCTAATGGGCCATTATGAGCCCTTAATTCTGTGCAGTTGAATTATGCCGGTCAAGTTACCGACAATTCTAGAGCTTGTTAGCTTTTAAACTGGCTTTAAGTGTAAAGATACATACAGTTCATATTGCGCAGGGGTCTCCAAACTACGGCCCGCGGGCGCATCCGGCCCGCCAGCCGTTCCAATCCCCCCCTGTATGGCTCTCTGGGAAAAAGTTTGGAGACCTCTGTTATAGCGCATTACATACCCAGGGTGCCAAAAATAATGTTCCAGGAAGCAGTGTGCCAGAACTGTAGGTGACGATCATAAATATGCGATCTGGGAGCAATTCACGGAAACGATACGTAAGCGACACTACCTTTTAAATTCTATTGACAAATAAAATTAGAAGCTGAATATCGGTATTGTAATATCTTAACTTGGATCCAGAATTTGAAGTTGGTTACTTTCTCAATAAAAGTTATGTTTAATAAAAGATTGTTCGATTTCTTGTTGCTATTTTTACTAGGTGAACACCACGCAAAGACGAACGGAGAAAACAAACATCATTAATATAAATAGTTATGGTAATAGTGATTTTAAGAAACGGGGTACTTATATAAATGCCGATTTTTTCTGTAAAATGCAAGTATATCTGCTGTGTTTAACCAGTCTATTTTTATTAAATTTTTCCCGGTAGGATGTATGCTACTGCAGTTATTGATTCCTGCCCTCTGTTATCATGCTTCCAAATGAATAGGTATTGTTGAAGGGATCTCTGTTCACACCCCATATACTGCTTGCATCTATGAAACATCAACTTACGATCTTATAATAAACCTGGTTTACTACATCTTTTATTTTGTTTTCCTCAAAACATCTTTAGTAATTTTTTTATATATAATAATTCATAATAAAAGAACGCAAGTATAAAATATTTTACTTTAACTGGTTCTGTATTTATTCGTTTGAAAGAAGCTTAATGGAAAACATTCACGAGTTTAAAATGTTTACGCTTACAAAGAGGTAATCTTTTTTCTTTAAGGATAAGTATACAGGGTGTAACGATCAAGATACAGACGCAGGTAATGGATTTCACTCTTTAGAGTGCGCATTAGCTAAATGTTTGTATGCTGTTAAATAAAAACGATTTTGCTTAAAATAAAAGCGCCTTTAAATTAGAATTCTGGTTTGAGATTGACAATCTGATGGCGCCATTTAAAAGATCACCTCTCGTTGCTTATGCAAAATGTAGCTCTGACGAATCTGGGCCAAGTCACAAGATAGGTAAAATAGTTCATTACTACAGAGGCCGAGAAGTGAGGTGTTGCCGGCCGAGTACATATAGATGGCTGAGCGAACGCGAGGCCAGATAGTTACGAGACTGGCAACCCCATTTCACGACGAGGTATGTATAGGGCTTTTCTCAAATATGCAATGAAATTAATTAAAAAGACTCCAAAAAATCAAACTTTATTTTCTAGAAATACAAAAAATAAAGTAGACGAAAAGCTTTAGGAAAACAGTCAATCTAGGCACAGGTAAAGAGGGATGTGTGTATATTTGTAGCCACATCATGTGATAACAACTGTTTTCTAAAAAAATTATTAGCTGGAAATAGAAATTCAAGAATGGTTCAACACCTTCAGAGTCCAGTGCCCCATATATGGGTCACTACTAACTAGCTCCACAGGGCCGTGCCCCACATACGGGTCATTAAAAATGACCAGATACAAACCCCCTGTGTATGCATCTAATTATTTTACTGCATATTAAAATGCTGGACGTACGAGGACATTGAAATATTTTGTATGGGTCTCCATACAAAATATTTGAATACGTTTACTGTCTAGTAAACGTGTTAAACATAACATTGTTTGTACCCTACTACTTAATTTTTTATGAGGGTTAGGGCCACTTCCACTTGCACGTTCTCGGGTTAAGACGCTAACCCTAGGTTAATTATTTAACTCTTGCCAGATTCATATAACAACTGTCAGATTGATACGGTTAACCCCGGGTCATTGGCTAGCCGAGAACGTGCAAGTGGGCCTTAGAGGGTTGGGTTATAGTTGTAAACATATTTTACTCATAACTAACACCTTAACTAACCAGCCACGTTTCTTTCCCAGTTTCGCTTGCACCATACCCCAAAAAACCTTTCAGGCTATTCGGGATTCAGGTCATGAGTTCCGGCTATGTTCCGTGTCCGATAGATGGCAGCTCATCCGCGATCAATCGGCGAGCCGTCCTAATGGAGATTTTACACGTGATTTCCTGGACCCGTCGCTCTGATACCTGTTTACGAACGCTTTAATGGGATCAATTGGCCGGTATTCTTTTTTACGCCCTGTATTCTTTTTTAGGGTCGCGAATTAGCGGTTTGATCCAGTTTTGATTGGTTTAAGTGCCGTTTGGGGGTTTATGGCGCTTTGTTACAGGGATGTTGGAGGGTGGACGGTTTGATCAGGTATTAATAATTTGATTGCGGACATCGTGTGAATTATTAATAGGAATTAGATTATTTTTGTAGACAACGTTGTCGTAGAGATATATAAGAACGTGAAAAGGACGTCGGGAGATTTCGGAAAAAGGGGAGGTATATAGAAAAAGTACACGAAATCAAACACAGATTTAATATACTAACCATTTTGATGACATACATACATGTATTGTTTAACCAGCTTTCCTTACGCGTAAAATGTCAGGGTTTAATCGATTTTAAGAGCCTTATCCCACTTGCGATTTGCGAGCGAGCTGCGGGCGGGTTAAAAGCGAAGTTCCATACAAATGTCGCTCGCGGCGAACTCGCTGCGAGTTAGCCGCGACTGGTTTTGTATGGAAACTCGTCCGCAGTCCGCAGCTCGCCCGTGATAAGGCCCTATGTGTCCAAGTTGTGTCACGAATTTTTGAAATGACACACATTCAAATTACAAAGTCACGTAATCCATAAAAATCAAAGAGGCCGGACAATAACATTCAAATTTGTCTTCATTGCGAACATTTTTATACCAGCAGTAAAACACCAGCGCTCGTAAAACGCCGTAAGGAAATTCAGCATCGTCATCTCGGGCTCAGGCTGAATGACGTTTTGTATAAGCTGAGCACGACCGCCGCGATTTCTGCTTTATTTTTTCTGGGCAGGTGATGGATTACGGGTGTTTTCTTGTGTAATTTCCGGACACTAATTGCTGCGGGCATCCGTCAGTTTCAGGGGAAGAAAAAAGCGGCGTTAATGCGCGCAAACAGAGCGCTTTATGATATCGTGCATTAGTTGAGAGAAATGCACATGTGCAGTAAGCTGGAAAATTGTTGGTTGTTTTTTGTTGAGACGTGACGATTACTCTTATACATATGTGTATAACTTATTTTGTTGTTGTCATACGACTCAGTGTAAAGTAATTGTTTTACATTAAATAATTTATGGTCCTTGATTAGAATCGAACCCGCATGTCCAACGCAACAATTTTATGGGCCAATACCGATGTACGACCGTTTATGCCAGCGACTTCTTCATCTGGGAGTGCCCCCGCCCAGTCGAGCAAAACAAAGGCACGGCCGTACTATCCTTTCCTCGAAGCCATTCAGGCCATTTTCAGCCTCCTGTAATGTTGTGCTAGCTAAATAACATTCAATTTGAACGAGTAGTTTAAGAACTATTGTACGTCAAAGCTCCTTAGTTTTGTCACTGTTTGACTGACTGATAGTCATCATAGTTTTAAGGTACTTCTAGCAGACCCACAAGCTCCAAATTTTAAACATAATAGGGATTCATAAGCAAAATAGAAATACGTAGACTTTTTTTGACCAGACTTTCATCTAAAATTAAATTACAAATTGTTGACCACTTGATATTAAAAATAAGCTACTGTCAGAAAAAAAATACTTAAGAGAGTTATCGTGAGCAAAGACCAGATATTAAAAGATAACATCTCGGCTACGAAAATATTTGATTGGCTTAGGGATCGCCGGGAAATGAGTTTTTAGGGTTCCGTAGCCAAAATGGCTAAAAAGGAACCCTTATAGTTTCGTCATGTCCGTCCGTCCGTCCGTCCGTCCGTCCGTCCGTCCGTCCGTCCGTCCGTATGTCACAGGCATTTTACTCAAAAACTACAAGACCTATACTGATGAAATTTGGAATACAGATGTCTTGTAGATGCCGCAACTAAGTTTGGTAGTTAAATAATAAAAATAAAAAAATCTAGGGGGGGCACTCCATACATGTAACAGAAGCTAAAAAAAAATTTTTTCACAAAATGTCAACGTGTGGTACATAGTTCGACAGCTCTTTTGAAAACATTATAAGGTTCTTAAGTAATGTTTGTGATTAAGTGAATACCTTTGGAAATAATCGCTCCGAAAGTTGTGAAAATTGTGTCCCCCCCCCTCTATCTTCTAAACCGTGTGTCCGAAAAATATAAAAAAAATTACAAAGATAACGCTCAATTAATACTTTCAACGAAAATTATTTTCAACAAGATCGGATTAACCGTTTTTGAGTTATTGCCGATAAACTGCGCTTCTCAACAAAAGGATCTAATTGCTATGAAGATACGCTCTTTTGTTGTTGTACTTTTTTATATCGTATTTTTTACCTTATAGTTACGGCTATGGAACCCTACACTGAGCATGGTCCGACATGCTCTTGGCCAGTTATTTTCTTATGACCTTTTCTTATTGAATTGGCTTCGTGCTGGTGTGATTCGGATAATGAATTGAATCACTTTTATCGACTGAATTCCTATTATTGAGAGAGGCTCATGAAAGTCATGAGTTGTTATTAAAATGAATAAGAAGGTTGGAGGAATATAGGAAATATTTTTACGGATAAGTATAAGAAAAAATTATAGCTTTTCTTCGAGGAATGATGGTTTTGTGCTGATATTGCTATTCCAAAAAAAACCGGTCAAGTGCGAGTTGTATTCGCGCACCGTGGGTTCCGTACAAACTCGTCAGTAGATAATTCAAGATAAATTGCATGGTAGGACAAACTTAACTTTGTTCTTGAAAAACTGTTGTTCCCTTACATAGACATAAATATATCGTAGTTAGTTCAGTAGGAGCAAATAAGTTTGTTTTACAATTTTTGCGACTTTCTCAAAAACTCTGCAAGTTAGGAAAACCGTTTTATTTTTCCTGTAATATTTAGGATGACATTAATAACAGGAAATTCTACAGATTTTTCTGTTCAGTAACTTCGGAGATAATAGGGGGAGAATGGTATTTTTTTAACGTTTTTTGTCTTAAATCAAAAACTGCATGTCTAAAAAATCAATTAAAAATGGTTTTGAAATCTACACATTAAGCCCTTTCATTTTTTTTTATGAAATAGGGGGCAAACGAGCAGACGGGTTGTCTGATGGTAAGCAATCACCGTCGCCAGACGCCAGACACCTGCAACACCAAAAGAGTCACAGGTGCGTTGCCGGCCTTTCAGGTGGGAGTACGCTCTTTGATATCTTACTCGATATAATAGCTCTACTTTTGATTTTCGACTTCCCATTTCGGGCCTCTTTAAAAAAAAAGTAAAAAAGGTATAAGATTTCTCTTATATCCCAGAGGCTCGAATTAGCAATTTTTAACACTATTCCAAATTTCAAGTCGATAGCATCAGTAGATCCAAAGATATCTTGCTGTGACAGACGGAAAGACAGACAGAGTCGCGCCATAAGGGTTCCTTTTTTACTATTTTGGTACGGAATCGTTAAAACGACAAGGAGAGATGTTTGTAGTTTTGTTTTATTTCAAAAATTATATGGTTTGCACCGAAATTCCATTTCCTTTGCCAGAGGCAATTAGGCTCTAAAGAAAATATTCCTTATTTAAAAACTGTTCTAGCTCCACTTTAAAATAGGCTACTTTTTAAAATTATCAACACCACCTTTTTGCCTACCTACATCTAAAACTGATTCAATAAAATAGTATGAATTTATATTTTTTACGTTATTAACTTAGGGGCAAGTGCTGTACGTGTGGACGGTTTTACCTGTGGACACTACTCATACAGAGAAAACGAATAACCATAGTCAAATACCAATCACTTATTTGAAAAGTATTTTTTTCATATGGCAACACTAGCTAATCGCCATCTTTACTGATTACAGAAACTGTGTGTTTTGAGGCTGCCGAAAGTTTTTGTGACAAAAAGTAATTTTTTACCTTCTTTTAAAGCATGTTTTATGTAAAATCTCTAAATGTTGCGGGTGTCTTTGCAATGGCATATTAATTTATATGATGTAAACGTTATTTCTACAAGATTTCGTTAATCGTAGGTAGCATTTATAGTGACCGGTATGAATTCAAAATAAAAACCGCCGAAATTGTACCTGTGGATACCTCCGTGAATGTACCTGTGGACTGTCCATAGGTACAGTTATACTGAATGTTCCTGTGGACAGTAAAATTAATATACAATATTTTTGTTTGTTTTAGTGCCTCGTAGTAAAGCTGGGAAAAATAGAGACAAGATATGCCTAGACACTCTGACTGCAGCTGTTTGGGAAGTAGAAAATGGAAGTTCAGTAAGGAAAGCCGCAGAGAAGTTTAAAATCCCAAAATCGACAATCTTTAAAAACATAAAATTAAATCACTGTCAAAATATTGGTGAAGAAGGCTTAGAACTCCTAAAAAATGATGTCAGGAGGATATTTAGCGATACTGAGGAGCAACAGATATATGATTACTTAAAAAAGCAGCATTACTACACACAGCATATTCTTCTACTGACAATGGAGGCATTTTAAAATCCCATAATTATACTTGAGATTTTGCTAAGAATATTAGATTTCAAGAAGAAAAAAAGTAACTGTGATATGCAGAGCAACATATAATTACATGTTGTTTAATTGTATGTTGTTAATTACGTTATTCTAGAAGTTTATTCTGTTTAAAAGTATGTTGTTGATTAATGTCCGTAGGTACGTTACCGTCCATAGGTACGTTTTTGGAGTCCATAGGTACAGACAGTAGATGTACCTATGGACAAAATGAGTGTTTTTTTTAAAATGCTTCTATCCGCCATCTGCGGATAGCTAGCGTAGAAAACATATGTGGACTTTGAAGATTGTTTAATTGTGATTAAAACAAAATAAAGAATTCATTTATAATACGCGTAGTTTTTGTCTAACAACTGATTAAAAGTCAAATTCTGGAAAGTGTCCACAGGTTGAGCACTTGCCCCTATTACTTAACAAAGTACAAGTTTTGTAAAAAATGTCAGGTGATAGTATAATGAATACGGATGTAACGATACCGATATATCGGTATCGCCGATTATATATACAACCGATATTAGAAGAGCGCGAAAAGAATTTGCTGTATGAAAAAAAAACTGCAAAAAAGTAATTTCAATTACTGACTTAATTTATGTATTGGTCTATTACCTTGTGCACTGATAATTACTAATGTTAATTAAATCTTTGGTTCTTAATAAAAAAATTGAATTTTGAGTTGACAATTTGTTATTTTTTTACACTTTCAAGGTTGACTCTCTGTTAAATATAGCCAAGTTTTAGGTATAATAAGGACATACAAATATCTGAAGTTCACACTTCATTATTTAGCTAAGATTTCGGTATCGGTATCGTATCGGCAAAATTATGTATCGTTACATCCCTAGTAATGAATTACATTGACAACTGGTTTCTACAGTTTTTAGGTGATATCACTTTTCGACACATTTTTGAGTCAGTCTGTTTTCCATACAAACAAAAGGAGCATCATCAAAAAGCCAAAAAATAATATTTTTACTGAAAAACCTTTAGTTTCAAATAATGCTAATATGGCGTTGACCCTGGGCCTAAAGGCCAATTCCGTGCTAATTATGTTTTTTTTAGACTTCTTCAAAAACTAACAAAAATAAGCAAAATTAAACATATTTCTAATACAATCAATGGCGTGGAATCAAATGATGACCCTCTTTGTGATTGTATGGAGACGACCGACTCCTATCACCTTAACTTGTGAATTTTATATAATATGAAATTGCTAAACCATTACAACCATCGTGAAAGTTGGCAGAGCTATTCAACCCGCCTTTTCCTAGTTAGATGCAAATAAAACTTGCGGAATCAATGCAGATTGGCCCGCTTCCTGCAATTCTCAATCCAGTGCTTCAGAGAAATGGATGATCGCTCTCGGTAGAACTGTGGATAGTATATGCGGTAATTAAAGTGAAGATATATGTTTTCACAGTTTTATTGTGAGTGCTAAGATTACTGCTGTGGAATACCACAGAAAGTACCGTTTTAATAAAAAGGGTCATCATCATTTTCAAAGGATTATATTGAAAAATATATATTGCTTAATAATACATTTTTATTTGGCGACACTATCTGGTGTCGCCATTTTGCTATTTCAAACCAAGTTTTTTTTGCATGAGGAAATAAAAGTAAATAACAGTAATAAACTAAACGGTAATATCACGTCCCAGTAATATGTAACGAAACCTAAGAAATACCTCCACTGGTGCACAAATTGACTTCTTTAACGTGTACCTATGATGCTTGCCTGCCATCTGAGGCCCGCGCCGACCCCCGGCAACGCCTGTGTGCAAACCTATGAAGCAACCTCTTTATTGTCGTCGTGTTTCGAATTCCGGCGCCCCTATTGCCTTGGCGCCTGTGTGCATTGCACACTTCGCACACAGGGGTCGCGCGACCCTGTCTGCCCACCCTACAGCCACACTGGTAAAAGGTATAGCATATTATTTCTATTTAGGGATTTCATTATTTTAATCTGGAGACGACCACTTCTGAACATAGGGGTGTCACAAAGGTTTACACATCCACAGCTACCCTTCGTACACTTTCTGTACCCGACAACCTCGGCCAGGTCATTATTCCCTACTCCCACTTATCGGATGACTGTGAGTTATTTCTCGACTTTTTGCTACCAGAACCAATTTTTTTTGATGTCTACTAAAACCTCTCGTGAGAATTGGGAGGGAGGAGTTATGGTAGGCGGCACAAAAATTACCAACCTACGCTATGCAGACGACACAACGCTCCTGGCAACTAGTGAAAATGGCAATCTTCTTCGCAGAATGGAGGGGATTAGCATGGAATTGGGCCTCAAAATAAACCACGCCAAGACAAAGTTAATGATAGTTGATCGTGCTAATAAACTCCAACTCACCGGTGTACTTGGCCTCAAAACGGTGAGAGACTTCATTTACTTGGGAGCAAACATCAGCGACACCGGCTCATGCGAAAAAGAAGTCAGGAGACGTATAGCGATGGCCAAAAATGCGATGTCTCAGCTTCAAAAAATATGGAAGGACCGCAATATTTCTCGTAAAATCAAACTCAAGCTGGTCAATATCCTCGTGTTCTCCATATTTAGCTATGCGGTTGAAACATGGATGCTGAAAAAGGCTGATCGAAATCGTGTCGATCCATTTGAAATGTGGTGCTGGAGGAAAATGTTGCAGATTCCGTGGACCGCATTTCGAACCAACGAATCCATCCTGCGAGAACTGAATATAAACACACGGCTCTCCACCACATGTCTAAAGCGAATACTCGACTTCTTCGGCCATATTGCCAGGAAGGAAAGGCACAACCTTGAACAACTCATGGTCACTGGCAAGGTTGATGGCAGACGTCCGAGAGGTCGCAGCCCGCTGAGATGGTCCGACCAGATCCGCTCTTCTCTTGACACCAAGTTGCATCACGCCCTCCAGGATGCCAAAGACAGAACTAAGTGGCGCTCTGCTGTTGGACGCGTAATTGTTCTGCAAAGGAGGAATCACGACCCTCAGCAATGAGGAAATCGACGCGAGGAGGAGGAAAACCTCTCGTACATACACGTACATTTTAAGGCATAGTTTCTTATTCAATAGGATAGATAGATAGATAGATAGATCGTTTATTTCACGACAAAAAAACAGTATAAATTTGTACAGACAAAATTATAAGTATTCACGCCATGATCGTCAAAAACAAATAAAATAAAAATGAGGATAAATGTAACAATGTCAACGGATTTAAAAAATAGAAGTAACAATTAATAATCAAATCATGTCTCCCAATAAGGATCGTCATCACAATTTCTAATAATAATACTACAAAAAGAAAAACACAAAATTATAGAATTAGATAATCTCCGAAAAACATATTTTTAACTATTTTATAATCCGGTATTGTATACTTTGCGGCCCCAGCTGCAAGCGAGGGGCGTAAATATGCGATCGAGGACTTTCTTTATTACCTCCCGTGTTGTGTACATCATTTTATGTCTACACTTGGCTAGAAAGCGACTTTTTCCGTACGCGTAGCGTGCAGAAAAAGCCATTTTATGGCCAGGTGTGGCATAAAGAATATTTTTTTGGTGGCGCTGTGGTAATTTAAGTGAGGAATCAGGTTTTTTTTATAATAAAAACCCCAGAGAAAATTCATAATAAACATTGAGACCCAATTGAAAACTAACGTAAAACTGTTTTAAAACTATTTTGAGACATCTGCATTTTGTAAAAGTGTCTCTAAAGTTTCATCTCCATTTTAGGCATTAAATAGTATTTTGGCCCTTCTATCAAAAGGCTACAGATCCTTTTCATACAATTAAGTGCAAAATTACGACAGTGTAATGCAATAGAAAGAAAATAGGTCCTGCTCTGTCGCGTGAGAAGCAAACTCGGGGCCAGTTGTATGTACTAGCCCAACAGGTCTAGATTGGCAGATTCAAGTTGGTTGATTAATCTTACATGCCAAACTATTTACAGATTACCTTGGATGAATCGGTAAGGATCGTATGGTGTTTTAACATTAACTTAAACTCAATTAGAACTTAACCCAACGCGACGCTAAAAATAACATTTGCGTTTAACAAAGTTTGATGTAAACATGGGTCTAGTCGCGGTTTGCTAAAATATGAATATAAATTGAGAAAGTTTCGGGTCGCTCAAATCCGGTGGCAACTTTAAAATTATTAACACGACGTTAGATTTACGCGTGACACGATGACGTTATCTGTATGAAAAATGTCTGCGAACCGGCGCGAGCGGAGCGGGTAATAGACCTTTTAAAGTTTTTAGAGAGGAATTAGTCTTATTGTGTCAGCTTTAGTTATAAGTTTTCCGCACCGAAAATACATTATTAAGAGCCCTTAGAAGTTTGAAACGCACAGGCTATATTTGCTTTGATGAAACAAAAAAAGATGATAAAATCAAAAATTCAAAATCATTTATTTCTGCAAGTATTTCTCAAGGGATTTTTTACATGTCTAATTCTATTATTTTCTTTTGGCGCTTCGAGTGTGAAAAGAAGCGGCGGAAGAAACTCACCACTTTCTCTTTTCAAAAATAGTTTTTTATCTGTTGCTTTATACGTACAGAACTATAGAGGCGTAGTTCATTAATTTTTCAAAGGAAAATGTTAATTGTGTCGCTGAATTCCAAGGTATACATAATCAGTTTATTTTTTTATTTCTATTAAACGCAATAAAAGCAAATATTAATTCCGCTGCATCAACTCGAACGAAAGTATGCTGACGACCATCAGCTGCCCTAAATCAAATCAATTTCTATGAAAAAAACTAGTTTATTATAGATACTACACATACATGAATAGAAAAGATGTAGTAGGTACTCAACAAAATAGCTAAACGTTTTGTGTGAACATATTTTGTGTCTACTACTGGTTCACAGAAAAGTACTTCACTTTTTCATGTCCGTAACATGAAATAACTAACCCCACCGACAAAAATATCTTTCACCTACACGGTGTAACGAAATTAAAAAGAGTCAGTGGCCATTTATCAAAAGAGTTTTATAACTGGGTCAGCGTTCGAAAATATTTTTTACGGGGCTTCATACATCATTTTCCTTGACGGCCAATTTTCCCCACCTAATGTTATATTTCATGTTGCTTTGACTCTGTTAAGTTTAGTGGCTTGTCTTTATAGAATAAATAAAATGGAAACAGTTGTGGCGGTTAAAGAAAACGAAACGCTGAGATTTATTGTGAAAACTGTCGAAAACTTTCACACGGACGGAAGTGTCTACGAAATTGTTGACTGTTGCAAGTAAAAGCAGAAAGTTTCAGATTTACTTACACTTGAATAATGTGTGTAACGTAAAACATAGACTCTATGAAGTATTACCAGTGGCTCTTACAATTCTCTCTCTAATAGCCCGGCTAGCCTTAATTGATCTCGGACCAAATATCACGAACATTGGATTCGGTAGGTGCACGAGTTATATCAAACAAATTCCGAACGTTTATTTATTTGCCTTGTAGTCCATAGCCCCCACTTGGTAAAGGTGGTTTCGATAGAAAAACCTTCCACAAAAAGATATATTGATAATAATTAAAGAGTTTAAAATACATACTATACTTTTGATTTCGGTTCACTTAAAAAAATAATCCTGTATTTATAGGCATATCGTGTTAAGCTTACGCCGATGCCGCTAATAAAATTAAGGATTTTGTTTACCATGGAAACATCGTTCGGGAAGCAATATCGTTTGATAGTTTGTTTTGATGGCTATACTGAATGGTGCCAAATTCTTTGTATGGCTAATAATAAAATAACTGCCGTATAAAATTCCGGATCAATTACTAGATATATGTAAGATTAGGTATGTTGAAATTGTTGAATCGTTATTGGTTCACAAGAGAATGCAAAGTGATGAAACTAAATTATTAATGTAACTTATTATGGTACCTACTAATCCGTAGAACATAATAATTATTATTGTACCCGAAAATTCAGTATTAGAGTTACATGTAACAATGATTCGTAATAGTGGTAACTTTTGCCCTATATTATATTTATTGCCGTAGCTTTTATCAGTAAAACTTGAGTACCGTCTAAATTATGAAACAAAGCTTATTTCAAAAGGCATTCTGTATATTGTATGGATAAAGCAGCCCTTAGGCACGCAATATACAGGGTTCTTTTTTAATCGTCATTAAACCTCATCGTCATCAATCCAAAAACACGTATTTGCAGAAAATTATTTTTGCTTCATGGGATTGCAAGTAAGGTAGTGAAGCTGTAACGCTTATTTTCGTTAATATATGTATGCTATCGTACAGAAACCCATCCAACAAAACTCGGAAATCCCAAAAATCCTCATATCAGGTCCACACCGATGTGTTTTCAGGTCCGTAACAGGATTAGGGTTTTATTACTTGCAGCAGAAATATCGTTAGGAAGGCAATTTTGGCTTCAGATATTGGCTATTAGCGCACGGGTAAATGCCTCCTCGATATTCATGTAGCTCCGATCTGGGCATATTTTCAGCTTATACGTATTGGAATAATTTAGAAATGCAGACGCCACCGTTTCCACTAATAAAGGAGAAATCGATGGAAACATTTAACCGCTGAGGCTAATTTGGCTCGCCGGTTATGAAGCTCCGCTTTGTAGATAAAATGTTTGGTTATCAGGAATTGTTTAAACATTTTGCAGGTTAGTTTTTCTACAATTATTTATTTTAGATCACTAAGGTGTTTTTTAAATTAATAGAAAAAAAAACGTAATGAACTTTAAACAAAACATAATATGCAAGCTTACAAACAGCCAATTATGTAGGTACACTAAAAACATTCTACCTGGTTAGGTTTTAAACGTGAAAAAAAAAATCTGTTCAAGATTGGCTAAGTTACTGTAACATAATATACAAAACAAAACAGCATTACCATGTATCATGTATCCTGTACTATTTGTATAATCGCATTAATTCCTGACTTTGTTATAAACAAACTGTACCTACCACTAAGGACGTTCCGACAAGAAAAAGTAATGCTAAACCTGGGTGGTATATATTGAAACTAAAAAAACTTAAACATTTTTAACGTAATTATTATCTCCAAGTAGGATCATACCAGGATCATACTCCTGTGCAAAAAAATATGTGAACAACTAAAATTTGATTAAACGCTCCGAGTTCAAAAGGTTTCGCAGGTGAAAACTCGGCCAAAGCCACATAAAACCTCATCTACGTTTTTTCCAGTACCCTTCACCTGGTTACCCTCGAAGTATTCAGTAAAATTAATTGATTTTCATCCTGGCTAACAAGGTAACCCCACTTATCTCCAAAAACTTGGGACGGCATTTTATATTGTAATTTAGTGACCAATATTGATTACCACAAAGGAGGTCAGGTCTCGATCTCATTAACTTCTTAATTAAGGGTCGCGAACGTGATCCAGTTACTAATTTTTGAACTTACGGAATCTCTTGATTACTCTTTCAAATTAAAAATATTACTTTTGAAAACGGAACCAAGCGGCCGCGATATTCGAATGAGCCAATTAGGGCGGCGTGTTGAAATCTGTCCGAGTTTCATTGGATATTTTAATTTGCGCGGTCCATAGGGTTTTGGTACCGTTTTATAGTGGAGTTTGGTTCCAGTACAATAATAACGATGTGCAGTGCCTGGTTGATTCAGAAATTAACTAGTTGCAAAATGTAAATAATAATGTAAAAAAAGGTAATGCTTACTTGAAATTTACTGTCAAGCCAATGCGAATACATTACTTGTTCTAGTTTTTATATCTAATACTTACAATTACGCTTTTTACCACCATTGACTTTTGAAGACCTTAATCAGGTCATCAGACTCCGTTTGGAGCCGACCCAAGCTACGTCTTCTGGTTCGTGGTCTCCATTCAAGAATCTTTACGCCCCGTTCGTTGTGGAAGAGTTTGGAGGATACGTGGGCTATTCTTCAGAAATATGTCTGTGACTCATTCATCTGTCTTCATACATTTAGTATGAAAAAGGGACAGATGAATGAGGTGACCGCAGACATATTTCTGAAGAAATGCCCACGTATGTTCAGCAGTCCACCAGCTTAAAATGTAGATCATGAAAACCACATCACATCATTACACTAATATAAACAAGCATTTACCCGCGGCTTCACCGCGTTGTTCTCTTTACTGTCCCAAGGGAACTCTTTACCGGGATATAAACTTTCCTATGTTTCAATAAATAAAGTTACTTTAACTTTCATTCGATTGGATAAATTAATGAAAGACATGATTCATGTATGTTAAATGTAGTTTAACTTCTGTACCTACGTGATTTATGATGATATAACGTTTTATTGCAGTTATACAACTCGAATCAATTCCGCGAATTTTCAGACAATGCCTCGTCCAATCAGCTATGGTAATAATGTGAGTATCAGTACCTGGAGGATTGGGTTTTCAACGTAAACATTGGGCTATTCATAGTCATTCTCAGTATTTAACAAGTAAACTATAAATAATGTGGCTTCTAGTTAAAACAATTTCACCGATGGCGAGTCGACCTAAACACGTTCACGATTGATTGGTCAGAGATATCTGGAGACAGAGATGAGTATAAACTGAGGAGAGAGGCTCAACGCACAAACTACCAACACACTACCAAACCAACGTAGCTAAAAGTAATAACCAGACATAGAAGTTTTTGTGAAATGAATAAAATTGTCATAGGGACTTCCCAACGATATCGTCGACCGTAGGCTGAATTACGGTAAGGGACAGGCAAAACAATGTCCCTTACGCGATTCAGCCTACGGTCGACGTATATTAATTTATCGATAAATGTACTTTCTTTTGACAGTTATGACTATGAGATAACTTATAATATGAATACGCAATGTGAATATCTATTATACAGTATAAAGTATTATTATGCTGCACAATGTCATACTAATTACGAAAATTGCCTTTTGCTGCAAGGCACTCCTTCTTTCAGTTTACTTTGTAAGGAAATCGATTTAATAGCATTAAAAGAAGTTTATGAGTAAGAAACAAGTTAACAATAAAAAAAATGTTAAAATTTATGTTTATTTGAATTTTTCAATCCCTAAAAAGTATACTTAAATTTAATATTATTATTATATAACATAGATGGGTAGTGATCATCATTTTAGTTAGTTTCTGTATTATCCGGTGAACTTAATTAATATCTACAATGAAATGTCACTTCAAAATAAGTATTTGAAACAGTTATAGATAAATTTAATATCGGAAGGAAGTCCCTAGTTAATTGACGTTTCTGCTACCAAAACTTCTATGTCTGGTACCTTATAACGATTTATTAAAGCGGTGGTCTCACAAAATTAACTAGGCTGGTCTTCTGATTAGCACCAACGAATCAATTAAAATTTGAATACAATATTAAGTGATTGTAAGTTCCCCACAACACGCGAGAAGTTACAAAAAAAAAAATTTAAAACAGTTTATAATAGTTGCTTAATAACCCTAATACCCAGAAACAAAACTGTTAAAGAACAAGCCTTTTTCCAAAACTCATCAGCCGCCATTAAAAATTTAAACCAAAACACGCGCATAAACAGAATTGGGAACGTATGTCGCTCCCCAGGGCACCCTTCCACATAACATCACTAAAGTTATCACACGATTCGTTGGGCCCCGGCTAATGAAATTAACCCCTATTTGCCCCCGAACGAAACACTGGTAATGAGATGTTACATTGCAACTACACGGGGATAGACTATTAGGAAAGAAGGTCTAGTTGACCTCCTGACGGACGAATGAGGCTAACTAACCGTGAAAGGTAAGGGTTTCTGGGGCAAAATGGATAAGAATGTTTACTGCGTTTAAATATGAGTGAGGTATTTTTGGAGCGAACTCTCTTGTTAACCTATAGCCTATCCGTCTATTTCTCTGTTATCCTGTACAAGAACAAGCCATGTCTGAGCACAAAATGAAACTTTTTTTTCTTATAACCAGTAGGCTTATGTCTGAGCACAAAATGAAACTTTTTTTTCTTATAACCAGTAGGCTAATGTCTGAGCACAAAATGAAACTTTTTTTTCTTATAACCAGTAGGCTTATGTCTGAGCACAAAATGAAACTTTTTTTTCTTACAACCAGTAGGCTTATGTCTGAGCACAAAATGAAACTTTTTTTTCTTATAACCAGTAGGCTTATGTCTGAGCACAAAATGAAACTTTTTTTCTTATAACCAGTAGGCTTATGATGCTACGCTTTGTCACGCGATAAATAAATGATAAAGCATCCGTCACGTTCTGACAATATGTGTGTGAGAGTGACGGATGCTTTATCATTTATTTATCACGCGACAAAGCGTAGCATCATAAGCCTACAAGATATAGGTTCTGCTACCTTAGACAAGAAATGATTATTGTACGGTTAAAATTATGGTATTGTCTAGTATAGGTTCATTTTTGACGACTGGTAGCTGTTTGTGGGAAAAATGTGCATCTTAAGCATAATTTAACCCAGTAGCTTAACTTCAAAGAAAGATACATTACGAGATGCGCGAAATGAATGTATGCGTGGCACAGTGCGCCAATAGGAGCGCATCTATTTGTGGATATAAATGGCTTTTTAGTAAGATTGCGTACCTAGTGGTGCCACGCCCACCCTGTACGAGCGTTGCGTACATGCGTTCTAAACACCCGGAGTTAAACTACTAGTCTACCTAAGTTATAATGTGTCTTAAAGATATAAACATATTTATCATTTAAGGATGATTGAAATGGTCCTTAAATCATTTCGTCCACTGTAATAAAATAATTTGAACCCGTCAAGCTAGACGGTTGGTGTAGCACAAACGCTTCCCAGGGTTACGTAAAAATGATTCAACTGGTCGAAAAATTCGATGACTTGGGTATCGCTTCGGTGGCAAAATTGGGAGAGCGCCTTTGTTGGCCTGGAGAGCCATAGGAGACGCAGGTTCAAATCCTGCCCCAGGCATACAATTTCGCTTCAATAAAAAAAAAAATCCGATTATAATAAATTATACGGGTGGGTTGTCAGGCGTAAAATCAGTGTTTTTTACCCGACTGCGGCGAAGCTCAAAGGAGGGTTATGTGTTTGACCTGTATGTATGTGTGTAAGTATGTATGTATGTCCGTTCCTATGTCCGCTCGTAACTACTCAACGGCACATCCGATTTTGATAAATGATACATCATTAGATTCGTCTTGATGGTGCGAGTGTCAATGGGTATGAAGTTCGTCAAAATAAACAAAATGGCGGATTTTATGCCGTTTCAAAGTGCACCGCGGCCGGGTTTTCATGTATAAAAATGTGGTTATTTTTATGTCATTAGTGTCCCTCCATTTTCACCGCAAAGAACTGTCGAGTGACGACAAGTATTGATTAAACCATGTGCATTATGCAACCTCGATACCGTATATCGTTTATAACAACAGTTAACTGTGATCACGACCGCTTGCTGCTATATTTACTTGAACACGTTTAAAAAACACCGCCGCGGTCTAAACGCTCCGAAATCGACCCGGATATGCGATATAGGTACGCAAATAATACACGCGGTTTAATCCATTTTTTTTTATTACAATGAGTGATAACCACGGGAATCGAAGACAATATCGCGACGTCCAGCTAAATAATTAAAAATAATTATACAATCCGAAGAGATTTTCCTTAAAATATCTCAAACATCCTTCAAACGTTTACGGAAGGTCCATTAATAAATGTTTAAGCAAAAGTGATACCGCACTCAAAGGCGAATTAAAGGAATAAATTGAAAGAAAATGGAGAGGAAGGATAATAAATATTCTCGTTTGAGTAACAGATTAGCCTCGGGCACGAAACGTGTGGAAAAATAAAGAGGATTTTTCAGATTAATTAGGCTTAGCTGTGTTTGGACGTGGGTGTAATTTGTCCCGAAGGAAGTTGCTCTCTTGTTGGTTAGTTAGTTGATAAAGTTTGATGTCGCTAATTAGCCGCTTGCTTTCCTCTTGCATAGGTAGGCAAGGATCTGGCTGGTAATCTTTGTTAGCGAAGTTCAATCAAGGAATTCAATGTTCCTCGCAATAAGGGTCTTTAGAAGTCACGAGTCTAGCTGGCACGACGATGTCAATTAATAGCAAATGTCAAAATATACTAATCACACCAAAAGGCACATACTTATCGTCACTACTTTGAAAAAACTCGTATCTAAAAAGAAGACCATAATCGAAAATCGTATCGTAGTCGTATAAGAAGATCGTAGAGAAAAACGTCAAACGTTACGAACGTCATATACACTTACTGCGTTTTTACCTGGAGTCAATGTCAGATACGTGTTTTTTTTTATAGTAATGATGTTATGTTTTTACGGAAACAAATACATAATTATCGTCGGGGATAGTGCAATACCGCGTAAGTAGCATATGTAGATAAGGTTCAGTTTCAAGCAAATTTGTTAGAAATTGAAACCATATCGACATGTGCTATTTACGCGGTATTGCACTATCCCCGACGATATCGGTACTTATTTTCGTACTGGCCAAAAATTATTCTTCACGTTTTTAAGGTGAGACTTTTTTGTATATTTCATAAAACATTTGCACATTATTGCATCAAGTAGTAGGTATCTACGTAGTTTCTACATGCGACTCTTTGGAGAGCGATAAGAAAACCTGGCCACATATAGCGATTATTTTTCAGTCTTTTATTGTTATTTAAAAACATATTCGTAACGTAACACAAAGGATGATAATGTACCTACCACAGAAAAATATCGAGATAAAAGGAAATAATTCGTCAATTTGTATTGGAATGGAACAAAACGTGTAAGATTTTGCGGTAGACGTTTGAAGTCAAGAATGTAATTTAGTTATTTTTGGTATTGTTTTTATTTTCTCAGCTTAGGTTTTTTACAATATATATATAAAAAGTAAAATACAAAATGAGATTACAAAATATAAACACATTATAAAAAACCTAACCTAGGGTGCCGCCGGCAGCGGGGCGGGGCCCAGGCTACCGGTGGTTAGGGCCGCAGAGAGAGGAAGCTCCTGACGATGCGCGCAGTGTCCAGAAGAACCACTTTCTGTATCTGACCCTTGATCCAGCCATCTAGCGAGAGTCTCTTGAGATGGTGTTCGAGACTCTTCGCTATAAGTCCGTTCGCCGAAACGACTATCGGAACATTTAATTTAGTTATTTATTGTTAACAATGTTGAAAGCGAGTGAAGTTAACCACGAGAAAAGAAGTTCCCTGGCCCTTCTTTTTAACACGTGAGGTACATAATATACACTCTTTCCTTCTATTTCTTTCTGTGGTACCTACCAGTAGCGTGGCGTCTAAAGAACTCGATTCCTACCGGCTTGCCTAATATCAGGCATTTGAGCACCTTATTCTACAACTCTTAAGGAAAATGTACGCCAAATCTGCACCGGCTTGCCCAAGGATATATTTGACCCATAGTAACCTGGAGCTTTGTTGAAAACTAGATCGATTCGTGTATCATCTTTACTTCAACCTTGAGACGTCCAAGACGCTGAAAACAGGTGCCCCAAAGACACAACACAACACAAAGCACAACGAAAAGTCGCACACGGATTTGTACAAGCTCGTCCAATAATATATATTTTTTCTAAAGATACATTAATCAAGGAGTAATAAATGTGAAAGCCTAAACTAATTCTCAAATGAATAACATAATGCAATGAAACACGTGTCACCTTGTCTGAATCTCCGTTTAATCTCCCCTATTCTATCAAATTCCCTTCAAATCAGCAATTTTTCTATTTTCATCAAACAATACATACATTCAATACAATCAATGAATGAAGACCGTTCAAAGATAAAATGCACTAACAACCTTTAAACTGCATATGATCTTGTTTTCTTTGGATGTTAGAGGTTTCATACAATTCATGCATCCCCTGTAGTCGCGGCGATCAAGAAAGCAATAATGTAATGGGTTTGATAAAACTTGGCGGCAGGATTAAAGGAGCCATCTTGCTTTAATCCTCAAATAGGATTTTTCGGATAAGGTTAAATGCAAAGAACATAATTTATACTTACTCCTAACTTCGTATACTAGGTATGAAGTATTCTAATTAACCAATACCTAAATGTGTATGTTAGGTACCTATTTAATTGTTTTCAACTGTAATTCGAACACAGACACAGAAATGATAGTCGGTATTGTACGCGTATTGTGTTATTTAGATATTTAAAACAAAAAAATCTAGCCAATAAATAATTTTACTAAAAAAAACCCGACCGCGGTGCACTTTAAAAGTCCGCCATTTTGTTTATTTTAAAAATTTCATACCCAGTGACACTCGCGCCATCAACACGAATCTAATGATGTATTATTTATCAAAATCGGGTATGCCGCTGAGTAGTTATGAGCGGACATAGGAACGGACATACATACATACATATATACATACATACAGGTCAAACACATAACCCTCCTTTGGGCTTCGCCGCAGTCGGGTAAAAAGTCAAGCCACGAAGAACGTTTATATTGAGTGTTTTATGCTTCCGTGATTAGAACAAGCTGAACAAGACCTGCATGGAGCCAATTTCCCACTCCTTATTCTCTACTATCACGCCATAACTGTCGACCAATCAGGATGCCGCATGATCGCCGATTTAATCATAACCTTATTTTCTTATAATCAAAAGAATAGAGATTATATTAATTTCATCACAAGTGCTCGTAAAGGGTGTTAAACACGCGGGCTTATAGACCAGCTCGAGCCGATTTACCTCCCGTGGGTTATAAAAATCTATAACTCCCGAGGGAGTTATGAACGAGTTTAGTTTTTAAATATATAACCTACCCGTACGTCATTTCAGACTACGGAGGTTTCAAATCAGTCAAGGCTTATTTCCCATCTTCAAAACTAGGCTACAAAACCAATTTTAGTGTATATGAAACTTATATGGTATATTTTACTATTATTTCAGTAATTTTTGCAATTATATTAATGCAATTAAAGTAATCTAGTTTAAAATTTTATTTTGAAAATCGGTGCAATCTGGCGGTATTGCCTGTCAAGATTGAAAACTAAACGCAATTCTTAGCATTATCTGTATTGAAAAAGTTGACAGTATATAATTTGATTTTTGTCTTATTTTTTTTTTCCGCGCAAATGTGATGAAAAACATTGTGTAAGGGGATTACAAAATTGAGTCAATAAAAGCCCTCCGCCTACGCCGTCGGGCTCCTAATAGACTCTCGTTAATAATCCCCTTCTTACTACCCTCGGTGCACAATGTACTATAAATAATGCTTACAGTATTGTAGTGTACTGCTACAGTAATCGTAATCACTGTAGGTGCGCGTATAATAACTGAAAAGTACCTACCCTCGATTTCGTCAAAATTTCATCATTTGGCCCGGTGATTGGGTACCAATGGTCTTATGGGAGTACTGGGAAACTCTTTCAAATAAAAATATAAAAACATATTGGCCCAGCCATCTGCAACACTTCGAGTAATTGGGGAACTTACATAACGATAAATTGAGAAGACTTATTTTAAAGTCCATTAATAAAACCCGCATATATACATATATATGTACCTAACTAAATTCACATAACATCATTAAAAGCCAAACAAAATTAACGAGTATGAACAACCCGGTAAAGTCAGCATTGGCACGTTTCACAGTTTAAAAATAAATTGCGCCTTTATATTTTATGCATCGAAAAATTGCACTGATAAATAATTTCGACTTGGCGCCGCGCCCGGATAAAATATTCCGGGAGGATTTCCGTCAAAGTTCCGGGAGAGTTTTAGTATCGTGCTAAGATTCTGGACAAAGACCGGAGCACTAAGTACTCAAGGAGCGCATTAAACTACAACCGCGAAGTGTGAAAGTTAAAATTCAAATATAACTTTAATAGTATAAAACGTTTAATGGCACCGGAATTTTGTGGCGGAAATAAGTAATTTTGCATATTTTAAAAGGGAATTGGAGCTTTAATGTGCGAATATAGGTGACGTCGGCAGTAAAAAGGATGTTAACACGTTCGCGGACAGACATTCTATAGCATTCGAATTTTGAGTAACTTTTGTGACACGCATTCTATAGCAGTCTTGATTTGAGGTTCTTTCCTGAGCGCAAATGCTAAAGAATGCGATTTGCCATAGTAAATACTACTAGATCTATCTTTACTGTCACTTTTTCTGTAGTCCAGATGCGCTTACTGTCATATTACATGCTTTTCGCACACAAACAAGCTGAACATGTATTGCCGGCTATCGTACTCCCCTCTCATGCACACAGATGCTATAGCAGTCGCGGTTGTATGAAAGTTTGCTTGATCAACCGGCGAGTGCGCCGCTGAGTAGTCTATGGTGATGTTGGTGAATTTCGAGCTACGGAGCCTTTTCGAAGCATTATTTCCATCATCATAAGTAACATTTATTATATGGTTTTCTAGCATAATATGATGTGTTGCAATGACTAGGCTTATTTACTAACTGTTTATTGACCTATAACTAGTGTTAATGGTGGCAAGAATTTAAAACGCAGGCATGAATGATGATACCTATTTTTTGATAAACTAATACAGTAATAATCATTTTAGGTAATAATCTTTGAATTATAATATTGTTCGTTCTCTGTTCTACTGCTTGCATTGTAATGGGTGTATGGGTTGCTTAGCACTGTGTAATAAAAGTGTTTACAATTTGGTTTAGATTTACTTCGCCTTTAGACATTCCTCGTCGTGACGAGAGCCCGTTTATGTGCTGCGAAACGAATCAGCCTTATCATCACCCTCTTCACCTCGAAGCGAGCAAGTTAATTCAGCACAAAATGCGCTAACTTTTTCGCCGCAAACGAAGCCTTCCCTTTTGCCACCAATTGAGCCAGCTACTGCGCCACAAGCCGATCCTGACTTTCACTTAGCTGTGCCAGTTGATTTGCCACCAAGCGACTTTTTGCCTTCATCTCCAAACCTGTCAGCATTGTCGCCGCAATCAGTACAAAGCGAACGAGCAGCTTCACCTATCAAGCTTGATAGGTCCAATTCCATCCATAAATGATACTCCATGGGAAGAGACTGGGTGGATTTTAGAGCGTCTCAACCGTCGTCATCACCAATCCCGATATTATGATGACATATTTATAAAAATAACATATTTTTTTATTAAAACATGAAAAAAAATGTGATAAAATATAGCATCCGTGTCACATTGTTACATACTATAGTACAACAAATCAGACGGAGCTGCTATAGCAGGCAACTTATAGCATTCGTTGTCATAATATATCACAAGCTAACTAAACCATGTGACAGAACTGCTATAGCAGTTATATGCTACAACATTTGCTGTCACATAACGTGGTATAACAAAGTATCATATTTGACGTCGCTGGTATAGCATTCGACTTACATAGCATTCACTGTCACATATAAACAGTACACAATGGCACAACTGTGACGAACCTGCTGTAACAGTTCCAAAAATTCCATACAAAATGTTTGTGTCAAACAGGTGTGACTTACTGTCCGCGAACGTGTTAATGGTTATTTCGGGTATTTTAAAGGTTAATGAAGCTTTTGTGAAATTGTATTTTTGGAGTTTTTCTGGTTATTTATGGGATAGGTATTGTATTGAAAACGAAGATCTGATATAGTGATTTAGTGATTTATTTAAATAAAAAAGAAAATGCAACATTACAGGATAATCCTAAGTCATTAAAATTTCTTACAGCTAAGTTTAGGTCAATTATATTATGACTAAAAAAGGAAGCACAATACAATATTTAGAGAACTAGAGTAATTCAGAGCGACAGTACAAAATATGTTTTGGATTTGGAGCATTGGCTGAAAAAAGGAAAAAGCAATAACAAGGTGACTTGCGCCCAACCAGGGTCATTTGCATGCTAAATTTCATCTAAATAAATTCATTCAGTTTTTACACCGTATCCAGATCTCCAAGCATCCAAACATGTTCACAAATTATAACATTTATATATAGCAATATTACTTAATAGGATAGGATTGGAATCTTGGAATCATAAGCCTATATTAGTAAGAAGGTAGGTATCCACCGTGTGCGGCAAGACTATCCAAACCATGTATCAGACAAGTAATAAATGCACTTCAAACGAGGATTCCAAGTTATTTGATCAACATAGCTCGTGGAAAAGAAACGTTTGGCAAGCACTGAGATGGAAGGCCTTTGAGAGATAATAACGCTTCAAGCGCAGACGCCGACTATGGACGCACGAGGGGCTATTGCCGAAATTGAGAGATATGCCTTTGTTCAACACGCACTGAAGTCGCACGGTAATATTGATGACTTAGCTTGATCGTAACACATTCAACAATTAAATTGTGATAATAAAATGGATATAGTTAGGTAATTTACTTTACATGTCCACGTGTGTCATACAGCGTATATATTTTTAATACTATTTGCACTTTCAAAAATTTTTACTTTACCACTTTTATACTTATCAGTAATATATTTTTTAAACGTGTTTATATTTTTTTATATTAATATTTACTTTCTGCTTTGGTGTGAAGTATTCAATATTTTTTTGCGTAGTAAATAAAGTAATTCTTGGTCAAAAATTGCCATAATGATGTTCTGTTTGTTGTCTTGAGTTGGTTTGTTTACCTATGAGAAAAGAAATAGCCATTTGTTCTTTATAACTTGTTTACAACTTAGGAAACTACGGTGAATCGGTCTGTAGAAGTAAGTGCAACCTCCGCGAATTCGATGCATGTTAGAAAAATTACCATTATTCAAAATACATTATGAAAGGCTATATTATTATCTTGTATCGCTGGATTAAGCATAAAATTGCCTATCTAATTATATAATAAAAAAATAAAAATACCAAAAGTTACGTTAGGTAATGATTTCTGTCACACACAAATTTCATTACAAGAACTAGTGTCTGATTACCATTGACTCATGGATACCTAGTCAAATTTATCGCACGCTTCAAGAATACGCTCAAAGAGCCCATGACCGTGCCCCAGGACACGGGTCCGTCTTTGTTCCTTGGATTAACCGTTCCTATCTATCTCCAGCCGGGCCAACTTATCGCTCACCTTTGACCGAGTAGTTCGCTTGCCTAAATAATATACAATCTGTCTGTGACTGTGACATGACCCTTTTTGCCCGTTTCACTGAGGCACTGACTGTTGAGGTCGGATGAAGGTAACCCCTTTATGAACTGTTCCTTGACGTTTTTAATCTGAATATTTAATTTAAAAATAAGTTGTAATAATATGTTAATGCTAGAGTTCACATCGTCAGCCTCATTTAGGTACCTACTGCATGTCAAATACAAGATCATTTCAAGTTTTACTTAGAAAACCACAGTGGGTAGTAGTCACCGGGCAGCATTCGCGGACATTACTCATGATTAAGGGAATGCCATGTCGAGTGGATGTCTCGTCTTATGTATAACGTGAGTGAGCTGTTTTTGTTTAAATATATCAATATCATTTTAAGTTTTATCTATAGTGAATTAAAAGATGGCTAGGTACGGTTTTATGACAAGTGGAAAGATTAACGGACGGACAACGGAGGCTTGGTGACAGAGTTTTTTTTTAATGAATATTTAAAGGACCGTTTTATACCTTATTATTTTAGAGTTTTTGGATATGCCGACAGGTTGTCTAATGTTTGCCCGAAGTACATATGCCATACAATTCATTTGCCCGAATTGCACTTGCCCTAATTTCATTTGCCCAAATGTGTCGTTTACCATAATAGTTATTTGGCATACTCTTGTTTACCCGAATATTAAATGCCATAATGTTACGAATGCCATACGTATTGTTATCCATATTATTAAGTTCAATAAACCGTAATTTGGCCATGCAACGGCTCCGGCGCTGCGGGCAGTGCAGCCCCACCGCCCTCGCGAAACGCCTTCGACGACCAGCCTCAGCCGCTGCGGCTCGCCCGGGTGCCGTGCTTCGTTCCAGCGGGCGAGGGCTGCCCTCCCTCCGCGCCTCCGGCTTTGCAAAAACAGTCTAGGGGTAGGGCAGACAAGACCACGTGGGAGTGGGGTGCTCTGATACGGTTTTCCATAGTTATATTATGCTATAGCATGTGATTATTATGGATTACGATAATGATGACAAATGATTTTATGGGAAACATAGATTCTGGCATATGATATTATTGAAAATGATTTTATGGGATACAAATATTCTGGCATATTATGATATTATTGAAAATGATTTTATGGGAAACAAAGATTCGGGCATATGATTAATATAGTAAACAATGAGTATGACATATGAAATTA
Source organism: Eudemis profundana (assembly GCA_947034925.1). Lineage (NCBI taxonomy): Eukaryota > Metazoa > Arthropoda > Insecta > Lepidoptera > Tortricidae > Eudemis > Eudemis profundana. The sequence goes on from OX344800.1 coordinate 16,898,225, forward strand.
TGGGAAACAACGTTATGGCAGTTGAATAGTATGGCAAATGAAATTCTGGCAAGCAAGTGTATACCTATGCGGAAATTGTTTCTGAGTGTATGTAAATCTTATAATATAACATCTTAGGGTTGTATTATCAGAAATATATTAAAACCTCACAAGCATATCAAGTAGATCTTAAACGGAGAGCTTAGAGCCTGACAACCTGTGGTTATGTTTTATATCTATTTGTAGGATTAGGACAAATTTACGTTTATAAACGTTTTTCGTTTATAAACGTAAATTTGTCATGACGCATTAACTATAAGAAGGATTTAAAATAAAACTTTTACACCCCACCATCTTGTATTTCAAGGATCATATCTATATATAAATCCATTATTGAGCCCTACATAAAAAGCGGGTAGGGGTCGGGTTGCATAAAGTTTAAGGTCATATTTTTGATACGCATACGAGGATTCGTCATACTCATCATTACGCATAACTGTAAATAGTCATACATTTATGCGCATAACGATTTTAATCATAATGTTTATGGACATACTGTGTAATGGGCATATAGTTGATATGCATACCTTTATTCAAGCATACTTTATAATGGGCATACATGGATTGCTCATACAACACTTTAACCATACTAAGTAAATGCATAAAATGCTAAACGCATAAATAGGTTGCTCATGCAACACTTTAACCATACTAAGTAAAAGCATAAATTGCTAAACGCATAAACCTAATCTTAAAAGTTTTTTTAAAAGTTCTCTTTTATGTTGCGTCACAGTTCTAATCTAATATACTTTTCTGGCAGAGATGCGGTTATGTGTGAGATAACAGTTCTAACCTAACCTAACCTACTTTTCTGGCAGCGATTTGGTTCTGTGTGAGGTCACAGTTCTAACCTAACCTAACCTACTTTTCTGGCAGCGATTTGGTTCTGTGTGAGGTCACAGTTCTAACCTAACCTAACCTACTTTTCTGGCAGCGATTTGGTTTTGTGTGAGGTCACAGTTCTAACCTAACCTACTTTTCTGGCAGCGATTCGGTTATGTGTGAGATAACAGTTCTAACCTAACCTATTCTACTTTTCTGGCAGCGATTCGGTTATGTGTGAGATAACAGTTCTAACCTAACCTAACCTACTTTACTGGTAACGATCCGGTTATGTGTGAGATAACAGTTCTAACCTAACCTACTTTTCTGGCAGCGATTCGGTTATGTGTGAGATAACAGTTCTAATCTAACCTAACCTACTTTTCTGGCAGCGATTTGGTTCTGTGTGAGGTCACTAATATTGTGTAATGAGTAGAAATTAAAAATACTTCAATAATATAAATCGTTCCTTTTTTGAAGAACCATCGCAAGTCCATTATCAAAATTTATGCAATACGATTATATTATAATCATCAATATTATGGCTTGATAAATGTATGTAATTTACAATTATTACTAAAACCACTTATAATCATCAATGTTATGGCTTACTAAATGTATGAAATTTACAATTATTGCAAAAACGACTTATAATCATCAATATTATGACTAAATAAATGTATGACAATTTACATTATGGTTAAACCAATTATGACTCCGTATAATTATGACACGGAACAATTATGCCATAGGACAATTTATGCCAAAAAAAATATATGAGCATCAACTTTATGCTTAAACTGTTATGACAATTAATAATATGACAATAGTTGTTATGCAACCAGACGGCCCCCCATAAAAAGCGTAAAATAATTCAAAATATCGGGCTATTTCGGAGTTTTTGCAAAATACCGGTTCCGGGCCCTGCATATTTGTAGTGCCTCTGATTCAATGATAATATACCAGATGCCTCATTGTTATAGTATTTTCGTAGTAACACAGGTAACCCAGCCTATCTATCAAGATATCTCAAGGTTTACAAATGTCTCCGTTTATAATATTAGTAGTATTTCATCGTCTGTCGGCCATTTGAAGGATTTAAAATAAAACTCTTACTGCCACCATCTTGTATTTCAGACATCATGTCCCTTCTTCCGGGCGTCGTTTAATTACTCTCAGGCGCGGCATAATTCAGGCAGGTTTATTCGTCGGCGGGATGTGTGACCGGGCTCCCAGGGGCGCTAAACAAGCGACTCGCTACAATGTGCGCGTGCTGTTCACGTACATATTTGTAGTACCACCGATTCAATGGTATACCAGATGCCTCATTGTTAAAGAATTTTCGCATGAACACCGGTATACCCAGCCTATTTAAACGTCTTACAAAAAATAATGTCCCCGTTTAAAATATTAGTAATATTTAATAATAGGCTGTCGGCCATTTGAAGGATTTAAATAAAACTTTTACAGCCGCTATCTTGTATTTCAGACATCATGTCCCTTTTTCTGGGGGTCGTTTAATTACTCTCAGGCTCGGCATAATTCAGGCAGGTTTATTCGTCGGCGGGATGTGTGACCGGGCTCCCAGGGGCGCTAAACAAGCGACTCGGTACAATGTGTGCATGCTATTCACGTACATATTTGTAGTACCGCAGATTAAACGATATGCCAGATGTCTCACTGTCATTGTGTTTTTGTATAAAATTAGACATATACCTTGATAGATAAGCTGGACTATCTATTAAGGTAACGGCGACAAATTATTTTAATGCACTCCGCAAGAAAAATATTAAAGTAACATTTCTGTATACGATGAAAATATTTATAATGCCTCGGGCGAGACTCTAACCTACATCTCCAATGGCTGCAAACGAGGGTTTTCTTCGATTCATGATTGATCAGGCATTTTGATAAGCAACAGCATGTAGGACGCAATGTGGGTGATCTTAGAGCAATTGCGTTTTTACTTGAATATTATATTTAGATTTTAAGTTTCGTAGGAAATATTGCATACATAAATGCGCCATCAATTTTACTTTATGCTAGCTATTACTTTTTAAATGCTAATATTTTCAAACTTCAGTATTGATACATATAACCAGGATTATCTATTAATCAACTAATGTGCGAGAATAATATTTGCTAAAGTACACCTTCTGTTGCCCTAATGTGTACGCAACGCAGCGACTTATGCATTCAAACACATTTCAAACACGCATAAATCAGCATGCTGCGGTTTTGCGTACAAGTTTCAATTTAACTTCAACGCTTGCCGTGATGCCATAAAAGTGTTAACAACTTTCGCGAAGATTTGGCGACGGGGTTAATCTTACTGAGACTGTAATCTGGAAGATTTATTTTGAAATTGAAATTACATACACTATGTTAAGACAAGGGTGTAGGTTATAATAGGTTTACTCGGGCTAATTTTCCGCATCTCGACGTCTGATAGTCATGTGCGCCTATTTTGCGTGCGATAAAGAGTGTATTTTTTATTTATTTCGTAAAGTGTAGTTTTCTGCCTACCTGGAATTTTTTTACTTAGCCGATTGCGATTTTTTTACCAACCCGTGAGACATCCATACCCGGTCTCCCCTATAGTTGCGCTAAATAAGCGCAAAAAAACGTGTTCAAGATTTCTGTCACAAAGGAAGAGTTTGGAAGTAGCAGCCACTCGTATTCGAGAAACTCTTTGTATCACAATATCACATAGTTTTCGTAATAGGTATACTCAAATTGAAAAACTACTCGAGCTTTACCAAAATTCACTGAAAACGTTATTTGTTGTCTAGTATCACTCACAACGTCGCATCGCTTCACCAAATCCATTTAGGATACACCAACAAAACTAGCTTTTCACATGTCCGCCAGGATCGGGTTTTGTGCGTAAAAAGCATGCAACGTGCAGATTTATGGCCTGCGACGGCTAGGAACACACGCAGGTAAACAATAGCTAAAAGCCGAAAGCCACAGAATTAAGCCCATTACGGAGGCGCCGCAACAATCGGGAGTGTTCCGGTGTAATGCACCGCCTACGTGGAGCACAGTGAACAGTTGTGAACATGCAGTGAACAAGCGCTAGCAAATATTTGAGAACTCGAACCTACGTCTGCGAATATTTAGAATTCGTTGGCAGACGTTAACACTATAGCAGAATTTCATAAGCGCTAATAAACAAGGCATTTATTTATATACCTAGAAAAGAAACATGTTCATAAAATAAATCCGCATCATAAGCTTCGTCGATTGAAGTTTCGGTTACCACAATACTTGTGGATTTATGCAGTATTAACTCTGAGATTGGAATGCATATATTGTTTATTGATGTAGGGACTATAATGGCTTGGAACAAACGCAGATAAGTAATAGCTAAAAGTCCAAAGCCACAGAACAATCGGTAACTGTTCCGCTGTTGATAATCTACCGCCTCGCCTACGTATGGCACAGTGAACACGTGTGGAGAAGTAGTGAACAAGCATTAATCGTGGTGCGGAATCTTGTTAGCGTACAATTTAATTCTATCTTCAAGCTGAAGGTCGACCAAAGTTGATGCTATTAGACTCAACTCTTAACTCTTTTTTTTTTGTACAGAGCATGGTACAAGAAACCAGGCATGTTCTTCCTGAGACTTAAAATGATGACCTCAGACATACTGACGTCACAAGTTTGATATGTTGCTTCTAAAGAAAACTTATTGGCTTCTAAAGAAAATGAATGTGGAGCTAGTAACATTAGAGTTTATTTTTTACCCGTTTAGACAAATAGCATGTAAATAGTACATTACACGACTAGGGTGGTAATACAAAGAAAGGTCGAGATTGCAGAAGTTTGCGGCCCGAGCTGCTAGCGAGGGACGTAAATATGCGATCGAGGGCTTTCTTTATTACCTCCCGTGTTGTGTACATCATTTTATGTCTACACTTGGCCAGAAAGCGGCTTTTTCCGTACGCGCAGCGTGCGGAAAAAGCCTCTTTATGGCCAGGTGTGGCATAAAATAAATTATTTCGTGGGCCGGCAATTTATTTCTTAATTGATAATGGGTATATTTTATTTTATTATGGAAGTTCTTTATCAATGGCAATATTAGCGTGACATCAGTAGGTATATCTGATTTCTGGTAGAAAATACGTCGTTTTCTTGTACCATGGTATGATGAACCGAACTACTCGAATCACCTTAAATCGCAAGTAGAGTGCGACTACGCTAAGTTTGCAGAAAAAAAAAGGTTTTATGAAAAAAAAAACATATGGCAACATCACAAGAAAGAGGATTCATTAGTTTTGATACTAAGCAAATATCTTTCCGTTTAATAAGTCTACTAGATACCTACTGAAATAGAATAAAATATTCACGACAATCTTGCACAAATCGACCTAGTTCAACCAAACTAAGCAATGTTTATATGTACATATTTAAACATAAAAACATAATACTTAAAATTTAAGTATTTAAGTCTTAAATACATAGAAATTATCCAAGAACCTGGAACAAATCACATAGTTTGGTTGGAACTAGACCGATGTGTGCAAGAGTGACCCGAATATTTATTTTAGTAGGTATGTAGATACATTTTGTGATAAAAGGAAGAATTATTTTACAAGTATGTACCAAGATTAAAAATTCCGTTTGCTGTAGTTTCCCGATGTTGCCATATATACATATTTTTTAATAAATCCTTTTTCGACCTCTGCAAACTTAGCGTAGTCCGACTATAGTCGAAAACTTAGGTAGACTGTGTGCTATATATTCAGTGAGGACTGACAGTATGCGGTCTTGGAAATTGGATGGTCAATCGAATTATTTCCGGATGAGCGGAGCCGGGATGCGTGAACAGCCAAAATGCTGTTTAGGACTAATAAATACCTGGAACTAGCTCACTTGGATAGACATTAGACACCACAATATTACAATAGCAATCTAAAATATTTCAAGCGTTTATGTTTCAAAGGGCAATAAAAGACTTGTCTTTGTTTATTTTAAGTTTATTTCTAGCATTGTACACTCTAGGCTTTTGAAAATGCATTGTAATTACAAGAGTAGATGTTTTCATGGAATGCTCCACCTGTCAATACCTGAAAATATTATACATAATTATATGGTAACAGGTTTTTTTCCCCTGCTATTATAAAACATTGTGTTTGGGATAAATACACATGAAATCCATATTCCAGTTACAATGATAATTTAAATGAAATGTAGTACCTATAGGTATGAAAGTCCAATACGAGCAAACAATTAAACCAGATATAGTGCTTATTAGTGTTATCATTAATTAATATGATTTTTTAAATTACACTTAATAGTGACCCCGTAATAAATTTTTGAAAATTTACTGAGCAGCAATGTACCACATACAGGCTTGTTATGTTATGACATTGAGAGATACGAGCTTTTTTAAAGTAATTGTCAACTAGCGTGTTTGTTGTGTTACATTGCGGTCCGAATAATTTTGTATGGTAAATATTTTCATTGTAGTTTTAAGCAAAAGTTATCTAAATATACGTCTTAGGTCCTATGCTGAACACCGTTTCAATATTCGCCCGTATTCGATTTCCACGCTATACATGAGGTTTAAACTTAGTAGGGTCATTCAAAAGTTCGACATCAACCTCGCCACTAATACTCGTGAATAAGAATTCGTAATCTGAGGTCAGGCTGCTGCAGTCCGCCAAAATCGAAACGACGAGTGGACCAAAATACAGCGTGTTTTTTTTTATTTCCGTCAATTTCCAGGGAACATTCTTCAGGTCTAAATATATTAATTTCTTCAATAAATGTATGTTCCGTTTATATAAATTATTCAAAATTGAAAAACCCTGTTTATTATGAGCAACAACTCGATATTATTTATTTTGTATGAAAGGCATTTTCTTATAAAAAGCAGCTTGTTATACCAAGCAGCGGGTCGAAAAGTAAATAAAAAAAAATCACGGTGTGTTTTGCTTCCAACTACAAACTCTTGTTACTAGTTTCCGTGATAAATTATATTTATGCCACACATGGCCATAAAGTGGCTTTTTCCGCACGCTGCGCGTACGGAAAAAGCCGCTTTCTGGGCAAGTGACGACGTAAAATGATGTACACAACACGGGAGGTAATAAAAAAAGCCCTCGATCACGTTTTTACGTCCCTCGCTTGCAGCTCGGGCCGCAAACTTCTGCGATCGCTGCCTTTCTTTATATTACCAACCTAATTGTGTACTATAAGGACCTTAATGACGGCGACGTTCTGAATCACCCAACTGTACAAGCCTACAAAGTACTAAAATACAAATTTAGTACTACACAGTCAACACAGCAGGAATGCGTCGTCCCCATGACAAATAGCCGGCGGTCGCCTTTTGCACAGCCTCCCTTAATTATCGCGTCAAAATGCTACGCTGCATTATTTCACGCGTCACAGTGTACAGTCAACTGCAATAATACTAATGGCTCTGTAAGCTCTAACCTCGGAAGTCCAACAACCTCCATGGCACCGTTAATTTGAAAAATGACAAAATTACTGAATTGACACAAAAAAATGTTTATAAATTATTGAACCTGCTCACAAAATTTCATCGGAATCGGTTGAGAAATGCTACCTTTAGACGAGATCAGCCGGACAGACATACGAAAGCATTTTTACTGAAATCGAGATGCTTTGCACTCGCGGAAACAAGGCACGCAAAAATATCTAACATGACTATTCCTGTAACAATTAGGACGTGTCAGATGATTAAGCGTGCCTCGTTTCATAATGGCATATATATATGATTGTCAGTATCTGTACAACGTTCCTCTCTTGGTAGGTAAGTCGGCCTCAAAAGTAGCTGGACACTTTAGTACTACATCACGATAAAAATATGTTTAGGAACTTTTGAGACCGACCGTACGATTATATAACCGGCGTTTATTTGCAATTTTATGAATAGTGACACTGATAGGTTGCTTTCAACGTCAGAATATGACAGAGATAATACATATAAATTATAATTGACGTTATTGCGCATTGTGACTTTATTTTAAATAACTGATATTCGCGGCTTCGTGTATGTTTGTATGACCAAACTAGTGTTTCATAAGTTTTCGGATCAAAAGAGATTTCTATATTAAAATTATGTGATGAAAGTAAACTTATGCAAGGCACTAGTCTTGGAGAATAGATGTAAATTATTTAAGTTCAATTATTACTAATAGAGATCAATGATGCTACCTTTTTGATAAACAAGCTTTATATTATTAATTATTACTATTTTAACGACTTTAATTTTATGTGAGTTACTATAATTTTTACGTTTTGAAGTGAAAAGTGTCGATTGCTATGAATAAGGACACATTGCCCGGTTGCTGATATAAAAACACAATTAAATTTCGATTTTATTGACAAGCAGCGATTAGTAAATTTTGCCCGTAAACGATCCAATTAGTCTTCTATATTCCTACGCAATACAAGCAGCAACCGCAAAAGCATCAAAGCGTTTACGACGGACAATATTTCAGCAAAGCCGTACCTCATTTTGCAGGACTAATGTCTCCACCATTTGGTACATTCGGGAGACCCTCGTAACGAGTCGGCTCCGTGACAAGAACAACAACTAAGTGAACTTAGACTCAGATGGTGACCACGCGACGCAGCGTGGTCTGATTTAGTGGTCCCGGGAGCTAAGACGCGCTCTTCAAGTGAACGTGAGGGATAGTGGGGAATATTGAGTGGAAGGTTCCAAAGAATTGTTTAAATATTAATGGGAACACTTTTATCTCGATTTTTGAATGTGTCTGCTATAAGAATATATTGATGTAAATGACCTGAAAACCATGTGTGAAATAGAAACAATGTAAAGATTCGATTATTTTTAAGACAATGGATGTCTCTTGACGCACTAATGCCTTCATATTAAATTAACGTAGTAATTAGGCTATTTCTTTAATGACTAACTGAATGAAAACATTTATTTAGGTACCATTAATTCACCAATCTAGGTAAAAAATATTTTAGAAGTAACTTTATTATGTTATCATTGTACACTGGGAGAGATTTTTTTGATTAAGTAGTTTATTTAATGCCCTTATGTTTCATACCTCTCATTAGTCAGCTTTTTAGTGCAGAGTCTATAACGTACGTTGTGTAATGACGTCATACTTATTATTCAATCAAATTCCTTAATTGCATCCTACAGTAACAACAACCTGTATGTTTTATCAATTCACACATTTACTAATTCACCTAAACGGTATCGTTATGATACTAATCCCATGCTAATCTATTTGTAGTATGTACACCTATGTTATAATTTACGTAAGCCCATTTATTCATATTCACATAGGCTGCATTAGTGTGCGGGTATGAAATAAATCCGTCGCATGCACACATAAATCCTCTTTTTGCGACGGAAAAGTTGCAGGCTTACTCGTGGGGTATGTAGGGTAAGGAGATTAAAACGGCACCGGATGAACGTTATTATTAAATTTAGGTATAAAAAATGTGTTTATAATTTAAAACATTACGTCTCGACGTTCCGAACCCTTTACAGAGTTCGTGATCGCGAGGTAAACTCGCTGAAATAGTGTTATCTAGATTAATGCTAAGCTCAGGAATATAAGATTATGTTTAAAAAGGGAACTACCACAAAATAATATCATATGCATCACAATTTTGTGATGAAAGAAGAATTAAAACGAAGGAAAATTTGTAAAGTAAAGAAGGTGTACCAAGCCTCTTATTTGTCTGTATTTTATGTATGAACGAACAAATCAAAAGAGACAACTTCAATGACACGTGTAAAATGTTAATCAGATTGTGTTACGATTACTAGAGTCTGGCTAATGAAAGATGAGACTAAAAAATAGCGGCAAATTTAAAAAAACAACGGGTTGCAACACTGTTTATAGGGTGACAAAAACGGTAATGATACTTGAGCCGATTTTTGAGTTGTTGTCACCTTTTTAATTCTTCCGATTTTAGTGAAAATTGGTAAGTACATAGCTTTTATTAGAGTGTTAGTGTTTATTTATGATATATATTTACTCCCCACATTAGCCACGGAAAGAAAAGCAAAAACAATTCAGTAAGTATTTTCGGAAACTGTTACTTTCTTATGTTGCATATTGAGTATCAAAATCACCACAGCATACTATCCTCAGAAATCTAATGACGTTTGACACATTTGACGTTTGTATAATGTCGCCATTTAAAAAGTTTGGAATAAATGTCAGTCTCATCTTTCATTAGCCAGACTCTAACTCAACGTTCCCAGTCCTTTAGCATGTGGTATAGTGCGCGACAGGCATAAAATTCGACCTCGGTATATTTCCATTTTGCTGCGTAGCACCGCTACACGGTAGCTGTACACTGCTGTCGCCTTTTCCTGTCACAACGACTCAATAATATGAATCAGGAGTTAGGATTATAAGTGTATACAATCAATCCAAGTAATGCACTCTGTCGTAAGATTAACTGGTAAGAAATGCCTTGTGAATCAACATCATCAATCATCAACGGCTAATCTACGACTGATCAATATTGGTCAACGTTAGATTGATTGGTGAAAATTGTTATTTGATTTAATGGTAGTGTCAGGCCTAGCAGCCATAATGTCCCCATGTCTGCAATGTATGCATTATTATCAACGAGCAAAAAAATGTATACGTAATTAGTTTTGATGAGTTTATGTATGTATGTACTTAATTGCAAATAAAATCACACAGAAACAGTACAAAAATCAATGGTTATCGGCGAGGTGAGACCAGAATCGGGCACGGAAGCCTAGTTTCCAAATCATTTTTAGAGCACTTATTTGACTCTTAGGTCACTGTAAAACATATATAATAATATTCAGAACTGTATCTAGGGCTTCCTCTCACTTAGAACACGATAGCGAACACTTCGCTCGATAGAAAAGTAGCGCGAAAACACTATAAAATAAAGTATTTTTTTCATTTTTTTTCATTTTGTTCATCACCAGTTACCTTTTCTGACAAAATTAATACCTGACAATCATGATTTCACAGTCATGCAGGGCATCCTCTCATGTTTGGGTTGATAACGTATACTTTTATGTTAGAAATCGAAGATAATCTGCAATAATCTGCATTCCGCCCGACCCTAGTTTGTATGTGAAATGCGAGCCAGGTCCTACCGCGCCTTAAAGGCGAACGTATCCCTGTAAGGCATCTCTTCCTGCTAACGTGTATGGTGTTAAATACGTCTTAGGAATAGTGTTGATTTCAATCGATGTATTAATATCAATCAACTATAACCAGTGGCTCTGTGAGCAGCAGATCTCGCGATTGAGAAATGAAAAAAAATCGCTAATCTAAAAATTTACAATTTTATTTTCGAGAATCGGTTGAGAAATGCGACTTGCAGAGAACAGACATCCGGCCGGACATACGAAAGCCTTTTTACCTAAGTTGAACCAGAGACCTTCGTTCGCTTTGCTCACTCGGTCAATTAATAATCAATCTACAATCGATCGATGTTGAGCATCGAGCCGTGTAATGGAACTGAAAATGTCATTGATTGGTTCACACCAATCAATGACTCAAATAATCCAGTTCCACTAGTGCTCTTTCAGGTTTACATACGAGCCCCGATGCATAAAAGTTCGTCTATAGCTTGGCAACTTTGTTGGTGACACTCACCTGTGTGCTTTTTGCTCTGTGTAGCCGTAACTACGTAAACAAGTTACTCGAACAGCGACCGACGGAGACTGCCTCCGGAGGCCCCCGTTCGTGTTGGCGGTAACTTGTGTAAGTAGTTACATCTGCACATAACAAAAAACACACAGGTGAGCGTCACCAACGCAGTTGCCAAGCTATAGCACGAAGCAACTATCACACTTTTTTAAATAGGTACTCATTACCTGTTTAGATCTAACAACTGAGTGATAGGACCAGTGATAGCTATCTTTAATGATAAAGTTTCCATGAGACCGTTATTGTAGAATTTTTTTTTGAAAAATTATTGTCATATTGTGCTCTCGTACAGCAGTTCTGCACACTTGGGCTCAAAGCAACATTGTCGGTATATCGCTGTGCTGTGTTGTTTTCCTTAGTACGGCCCTTCTCACACCTTTCGAGCTCGAGACAAAAAATAATTTAAATTAGAAAATTGAATATATTTTACTCATCATAAAATTCGTATTTCCTGTCTTTTAAAATTGTTAGGGTAAAATATTTTTAGAGCACCTGTATTAAACAGTATACATTGTTTGTCTCAAAAAATTTTTCCTAAAAAATTGTAGAGCCTAAGAAAATGCTCTTACTATAGACGAGAACTTTTGGATCGGGGCTCGTAGGTGCTGAAATGTCCACACGTACGCAGTGTACTTGTACAGTCGGGGTGTAGCGACGCGGGCCGCGTCCGTGACAAATTGCACGCGTCTCCTGCGCCGCCCCGTTAATTGCTCGCCGTAAATTGTTGCACCAATTGTTTAATGAGATGTCACATTAGTGCGGCGTTGTTGCCGCGATTACTGGCAGGTGCGTAATTTGTGGCGTTTAGTGTTACCTGAGGTTAGGTTTTTTTTTGGGCGAGTTACTGATATTCGAAGGTCAAGGTTGAAAAAATATTTTTTTCTTAGAGTTACCGCTTTGGAAGCAATTTATGCATCATTGTAGTCCTTGTTTGTGTTCTCAGAAGGTTTATATGACAACTTTTAGCTAGTTGTCGTAGTAAACATTTTTACCCGACTGCGGCGAAGCCCAAAGGAGGGTTATGTGTTTGACCTGTACGTATGTATGTCCGTTCCTGTGTCCGCTCGTAACTACTCAACGGCACATCCGATTTTGATAAATGATACATCATTAGATTCGTCTTGATGGTGCGAGTGTCACTGGGTTGCATCGCTGAAGTTCATTAAAATAAACAAAATGGCGGATTTTATGCAGTTTCAAAGTGCACCGCGGTCGGTTTTTTTTTAGTAAAAATGTGGTTATTAGTTTAAGTAGTAAAAATCGGTCAAGTTTTACCGAGAGAGCTAGTTTTTATATTTACATCTGATATTTAGTTTTCTTTGACGCGACAACGTTATTTTAGTTATTTCAGGTCAGGTGTGATCCCTAGCAGTTTCATTTTAGCTAACTAATAGAAAAGCACAAGAGGTTTTAAATTAGTTTTAGCAATCGTATCCGATAGGAAAGGCATTTCAACGTTAAATCACATTAAGGCAAAGATATTATTTAAATTGAAACATTTCAATTAATTTTGCTTCAATTCGAAATATTTTATCTAAAGCTCGGGTCTAAATTTGATTTAATATTATTTAAAATAAAAAAAACTGAACGAATGAAATACAATGCAGGTACATAACATAACATTGAAAATACATTACGTATTCCATCGTAATTGCACCTGTGCTTTTTTAACACATCGGCTATTGTTTACAAATAAATATTCCGACGGCGTGCAGCGACCACCAATTATTTTAGCGTCGTAATAACCGCCCTACAACCTGGGCGGCAATCAAATAACAATCAATGTCCATGGACTCGATGCAACTAAACTTCACGTCCATCCTTTATTGATCCGTTGGGTGTGTACAGAACATAAACTTCCAATAAAGTCCCCATGCGATAGGAAGTCCCGGATTTATCGGACTAACCCCATGTAAATAAATAAAGTGGAGCATGCATTTCTTATGAGAAGTTAGCCGCGTACGAGAGGGTTACAAAAACTATCGATTTAGCTTCATTGTTATGATTTATCGTCAGTTTAGACGCGGCATCATAACTGATTTTAATGTGCATATTTAGGGGTGTCAGATTTTCACCTTTTTCATTAGACAATACAGGGTGTAACTGGTAATAAATTGGCACAACTTCGTTGATACTTTTTTAACTTGCTTAATTTTGTTAAGGTGAAAAAGGGGTCGGAAAAGTGGAAAAAGCTCTATTTTACAGGAGGTAACAAACGACTTCTTTTCATATCAACGCTAATGAAGCCACTCTTAAGTGCTTGCATTAGTCACCCGATAAATAGTCATGACACTCGCATTTTTCAGAGTTGCAAAAATTCAAATGCGCCGGACTCAGAACGATTTATCTGAGTCGTAACTTCAATCAGATTAAAGTACATTAAAGTGTTGGTAAAAGTTCAATTTGGGGAAACCGGGAAAGAAATATGGCGTCAGGTAGGGGATTCAATTCAATCAGTTCCCTTGGTACCTTTCGCTGCTGTGATTTGATGAGATTGTTGAAAATCAGAATGGGTAAAGAAAAACTTGGTTCCGTGCGTTGGATGGTCTAATGGAAATGTGATGTTTGCTCCACGCCGCGAATAACCAAGCGTATTGCTCGATCCTGTTTACTTGTACTGTTTTGGTTCGAAACTCGATATGAAATATTACCATTGATGTTTGCAATACCTTTGTGAATATCAATATTCGCTTCTTTGTTATCGTTGCTTGAATTTCTGATAATGTTTTTATAAGCTTTCGTATTTTAGCTTCTTGTTTCATGTATTATTTGTTTCAATCTTCCGCAAGCCTTTGGATTTATGTATATCTGTAGTTGTAGATACATGTAGCTATGAATTAAAATGTTTTAGTGAAATAAATATACTAAACTATATACTTAATTCGCAAATACGTGCACGGTTCACTATTTTCGTCCTATCATTGTTTTACGTGTGTCTTTGAGCCTATGCATACGGCGTCTTTTAAGCGCGCCGTCGACGCGCATTTCGTAGCGCTGGCTCAATTTATTTTTAGGATTTAAAAGCGATAGCGCTACGAAACGCGTGTTTATGTATTTTCGACCGATTTCACAAAGACGTTCTCTTGTCCGTTATAGGTATACTTTTGAATGCTTGTTACCTCGGAACTCCATTGATAATGAACCGATTTGAACTATTTTGTTATTGTAAAGATATATACTTCGAAATTGGTCCATTTTATTCAAAATCCGACTCTGATGATGTAATCCGCGAGAAGTTGACGGAAATCCTCAAATATTATAGGCACATTCTTCAGGAATTTTAGTATTTTCATAGTATCTCATGAATTTGCTAGTGTCGTACGGTCAATGTTAATAGTCGGGTTTTTTTTTTTGTAGAAAAGTTGTTATTTGTGTAAAGAAATTTGTATCGTAATGTAGGATAAAATTAATTCGTTACGATTCAAATTAATTTCCTGACTAGCCCCTAAGACTTGACACATATTTTAAACCAACCTGTTTAAAGTCCCAATTGCTACTAATTTATTACGGGAACAACCCAGTTTTCGTTGTCGAATGAGTTATTGTATCGCTCGATTCGCTGTGAAAAGATCGAACACCAGAAAGGCGGGGGGACGGCCGGCGCGCGATTTGTCAACATCATTGCGATTATCCGACTGTCGTGCAAATAAATCGAACGAGATTAAAGAATGCTCGCAGAATAGGCACCTGGCTGTTCGCTTTTCCCTTTTTACGTACGAATGCTCGTTTTACTTTTCTTACTTAATATATTACTTTTATCAATCGTTTCGTTTCTCAGTTTTTACGTAAATCAAATAATTGATGAGGTTTCTAAGTATCACGCATTTCAAATGGGTTATTCCAATGGATACAACCTACCAACGGTAACTATAGTACCATTGACGATATATCTAAATATTCAAGCGATATCGAAAACTTAAATTAAGTTTAACGTATACACAGTTTGATGTTCCATTTTAGAAAAAGGACAAAATTCTATATAAATCCTATACTATTCAATAAGGACTTTAAGGGGTTTTACCTATATTATAATATGATAATATTGTCATCCTAAAAACTGTGTGTGTTTCTTCCGCAATCTGTCAGCCTGTGGTGCCCATATAGTATAACATTATGTTCATGTGCCAGATTTTTTTTGTATTTCAATTGTATTGTCACATCACAGTACAGTTGCGACATATTGACACGATATATCGTCACACATCTTAGTACCTATCAGTAGCGTGGCGTTGAAGAAATCCTTGGGCAAGCCGGAGCAGCTTTGGCTTCAATTTTCTTTAAGAGTACTAGAATTAAGTGCTGAACTGCCTAATATTAGACAAGCCGATGGGAATCGAGTTCTATTAACGCCACGCCACTGGTGCCTATAGTAATAAAGGTGTGTTACCCCTTGGATGTTACTGACTATTTAATGCTGACTGTACGTTTTTAATTTAACAGTTTTTTCGCAGCACATTGTATTCTCGTATATCTGATGTCGACATGTATTAGTAATAAACTTTGACACGGCTTTATCTACCGACAAACCCAAAGCCTTCCATCATCGATTCCGAGCGCATCACGCCGAAGCCCCAGCCGGGGGTCTACTACGTGGCGTAAATGTTTCAGCGCGGAATTTACATCGCGGCACATCGTGCCACGCGAGACGTGGCGGGACGTGGCGGGACGTGGGACGTGGCGAATATTTAGCCGCCACGTGACTAAATGGGCACGTGACGCTCGGAATGAGGGATTGTAGAGGATTTCGGATACTAATTAAATTCGAGCGCATTAGGTAACTGTTTTGTTTAGTTTTTTTATGAAACGCCTTTTTAATATTTAAATATAAATAACATTATGTGTGTTTTGGGGTCATAATTTCATACAATATTTTGAGTGTAGGTATTTTGGGTGTAAAACAAACTGTTTTATACCTACGATAATTATTAAGAATACACGTAAAAATTAGCCAACCTTAGCTTGGTTAAAAATAATTTCGTGAAACGTTTACGTTTTTTTTACAAGATTACCATATCATTGAGGTTTGTTTTATACAAAAATAATAAAAAAAAACAATCTGCAATTAATCATGAAATACTTAGACCGGGAATCAGTCATTTAGATACCTTTATTGTTTACGGCGGTAGATTTTATCCCATAAAAAAACAATGCATGATCATCAAAGAAAAAGTAATTAAAAGACCCACCCTCTAAAAAAAGTAATCCTAATGTACCGAAAATACTGCAAATTAGTAGTCACCGACTTTGATTTACAACGCTTACTACATTACAAAAAAAAACGCAATTTGCAAGTTCCTCGACAAAACAAACAAAATTAAGATAACGCAGTTTTTAGCGATCTATGCAGGGACAGTGGACTCCCGGGTGCAATGAACCGGGTACAAT
Organism: Eudemis profundana; assembly: GCA_947034925.1. Lineage (NCBI taxonomy): Eukaryota > Metazoa > Arthropoda > Insecta > Lepidoptera > Tortricidae > Eudemis > Eudemis profundana. The sequence continues at coordinate 16,915,144 of OX344800.1, forward strand.
TGCCCATTCGTAAACTTCCCGAGATACCCGCGCGGGTAACGGCTCAGGGGGGACGGTATGATGAGCCCTGGTTTATATATGTGCTGGATTTTTAAATGTTTTGACATGGTCTGCGGGTTTATAACTGTGTTAATCGTGTAGACTGGGTGGCGAAGTGTGTTGTTTATTATGCTTTTTATAGTATAGTTGAGACTCTATTGGGTTTGTTTTGGGCTGCTTGCTAGCTATTTCACGTACATACATTTTTGATAAGAAATATGTTACAAAAATTACAAATACCTGTGATAATTTTAGGTGATTTAGTAGGTTTATTTTCCTCATAAGAACAGTTAAAGAGTGAAATTCGTCTTTGATCTCTCTCAGTCGAAAGTGAATAGGCATTATCTAGATTATAATCCATCATCGACTTCATCTTCATTAGGTACCAACAGTTGAAATTAAAGTGTAAAGTGCTTAAGATTGCTTATTTTAGTCGTTGTACAATCAAACACACTGTTAACTTTACACTCTAAAAAGAGCTGAGCCTACGAAGAGAGATTTTCTCTTGGTTGGCGTTAAATTAAATAAAACAAACAAGATATTAAACATGTCAACGAAAGCTGATTAATTAAAACAGTAAGTTCATTAGTAATTAAAACAATAATCTTGAGTGTTGATAATTTTAACAAAGATATTCCTTGTTTCCATCATTATTTTCTTCTATGTATGATTCGATCATGTTTAATTAGTTACCTTACCTTATACATCCATGTTTGTTGAATCAAATCACATCTCGTTAATTGAACTATGATAAACAATCAATATCATCTTAGTTCGTGCATGTAACGTCTTGTTAGGCTCGTATGGAATCAAGATGCCTCATTATAACATGTACATTTGTAAACTAATGTCAACTTTATTGCAACGTGTTAATATCTAAGGGTGGTCAGTTAACAGTGGCTTCATTTGTACCAATCCGGTTAGTAAGGTTAAAATTTTAACTTCAGTGTTTACTTAAGTGTTGACTTCACCCCTAGACTGTGTTTGATAAGAATCCCGATTTTAGCATCCCGATTTAGGCGGCCTTTTTGCATTTTTTTCGTATAATTTTTTGCTCAATACGGCGCAAATTAGGCTAGATTCCGCGATTTTTTACCAATTCATCATCATCATTAGTGTATAAACACTCCACTGCTGAGCACATACCTACTCTCATACATTAAACTTATGAATTAATCGTCTTCGTTACGCCTCAAATACTTACCCTGGAGGATTCACAGATAAGAACCGCAAAGTCCAAAATACGCACAACAATACATCATACCGAAGTTACCTACGCAACATTAATATATTGTCAAATGAAATGATTAAGCAACGTCTTACAGCGATAGGGAACAAAAACACGTTCACACTAGGGTAGTTGGAATCCAAGATAATGCCCGGAGAGTTCCACAAACAAGGGGATTCGGGTGTTGTTAACTATCTTAGTACCTGCACAGATCTTAAGCTGACTATACACCGAGGTTGTTTTAACCTCGACAATTTGCGACGGCTATTCTATCGCTTTCTAAACAAAGTTACCATCAATTTTACGGGTTATTCAATGATATTCATAGTTTTTAATATTTTCACACTTTTAAAATGGACTTTCCCACTCAGCTTTGCAAGTATTTGCAGCATTATACTCAGAACTTCAACATCCTTATTTTGCTTATTTTAACAAGTTTTTAAATACCGTAAACCGAGGTTACTTTGATTAATTTTGAAGTTTGACACCATTTTTTTGACAATCCTAATACACGTAATAGTATGAATCAAAACAAGGCTATCAAAGTTATATTCAGAATGGGTTTACTTTGAAACCCCTACTTTTTTATTGATAATATATAGTAAACCCGCTAAAAAGCCCGTAAAAAATAAAAAAAATAAAAAAGTACTTTGATAACATATATACCAAGTGATACAATACAACTTAATAACTTTAGATGCTTTACTGGAAAAAATAGAGGAAGTTTACTTATTTAGGTGTCAAAGTACCTTTTAAATACCTTTTATTCACAGACCTCCTTTAATAAAAAAGAACACAAAAAAATTTGCTTCTTTATTTTAAATAATAAATAAACATCGCGGGACATCTTACACCAATCGATTTAGTCCCAAACTAAGTAATGGATGTATTATGGATGTGTACTAAACTAATAACACGTTATACATACTTATATAGATAGAAAACATCCATGACTCAGGAACAAATACTCGTGCTCATCACACAAATATTTGCCCTTACCAGGATTTGAACCCGGAACTTCAAGCGATATAAGCGGTGTCACTCCCACTACTCTAAACGTGTTGTTGTAAGTAGGTGACACGTTCGATTAATCTAAAGTAGAATAGAGAGTATGTAGGGTAAGTAGATATTTTTTGGCATTTTTGTAATCTCGGGACCCGATATCTCGTGGCAGGTTCCTACAAAAAAAAACAATATTTATTAAGTTATTATTAAATAACTGCCCTGGTAACCTCACCGGCGTATAATAATAGACTTTGATCATATGAACAATTTCACCTCGTAAAGGTGATCAATGACTCCCCAACCCATGGATTCCCCGGCAACGCGCGCATCGGTTGTCGAATTGCGGTTAATTTTTTTTAAACTTACTAATAAATAGGCCCTGATTAACGTAAGTCAACAAAAAAATCACATATATATTTATTATTGACTCAGGTACCATTAAAATCAAGAAGAAAAGCGTTCTCACTAGGGATGTAACGATACCGATACCGATATATCGGTATCGCCGATATTATACAACCGATATTTGAAGAGCGCGAAAAGAATTTGCTTTATGAAAAAAAAATCTGCAAAAAGTAATTTCAATTTCTGACTTAATTTATGTATTGGTCTATTACCTTGTCCAATGATAATTACTATGTTATAAGTAAATCTTAGGTTCTTAATAAAAAAAAATTGAATTTTCAGTTGAATATTTATTTATTTTTACTTTACACTTTTAAAGTTGACTCTGTGGTAAATATAGCCAGTAGTCATTGCCATTAGTTATAATAAGGACATACAAATATCTGAAGTTCATACTTCATTATTTAGCTAAGATATCGGTATCGGTATCGTTATCGCCGATATTAACTACTATATATCGGTATCGGTATCGTATCGGCAAAACTGTGTATCGTTACATCCCTAGTTCTCACCATTAACGTTTTCTTCTAGGCGAAATAATAATACTACACGCGCACCCGATCACTATGCGGTGAAACAAGATTTTACTTAGAAACAAATCGAAGGTATCTGTTTCAAATTAACAACTCTTTTAACGATCACAGCAATATTTTTGCTATTTTGCTTATGGACTAAAGCTCTCCAATTCATATGTTATCTTGTAAATACTTAACAGATAGTTCTGTAACAACACATGTCATATCGACAGTACTTAAAAAAAACACGTATCTGACACTGTGATATGAAGTGTATATGAAGTTCGTATGTAACTTTTGACGTTTTTCTTTACGACGTTTGTAGATACGATTTTTTTTTTCCAATTAGGATCGATTTACCGTTGGTGGCTATCATCTACATTTCTCAGTTATACCTTAAAGAGAGACAGATTGCAAGTATCATCCATCACAACCTTAATAATTATTAGATTTGATGTATTTGTATTTCGAATAAAGGAACCTAGACTATATTCTCGCTCGTCTCAAATTACCTGCCCGTGAATAGGCAGCTTTAGTTAAGACTTGTCTTGTAGCTCATGTGTCTGAAGTAAAGTGCTTAGTAGCTAGCGTCGATTTAAGTCGGGCACAGCCGCTGCAGTATGTTAACATGCAACGTAATCAGCGAGCGTGCAAGACATGATAATGTAAGCGACAGTTTCGTACCTTGATGAATATAAGCAGTAAGTACCCTGAGATGTTCCTTGGGGTAGCATCTTAGGTGCTTATAAGAAGCCCAATATTGAAGGATCGTTTAGTTGGGTAATTAGGAAGAATACAAGTAACGATAATGCTAAAGACCGTTTTGTCTTGATAAATATGGAGGTAGGGCCTGAAATGCTGCTCTGAGAAGCACACAAGTGAGGCCGATTAAGTATTGAAGATGTACCTATTCAAGTTATAATTTTTCTTGATATATATGTTTTTATAAGCTTTTATCTTGCAATGTATGTATATGTATGTAACTATGTTCGGTCGGAAGCTTGCAACTCAATTTTGAAGCAGATATCTTCAACCGATTGAACTGAAATTTTGCAAGAATATGTAAATCAGATGACAATGCAATATTATTATATCATGGAGCTGATCTGATGATGGAGTTGGATGGTAGCCATTTGGCCATCTAAATTACATAAGATAAATTCACCGTGTTTGGGTTCATTTGATTAGTTGTGACGAGCGGTTTGCGATGATACAAAAAACACAGTCGGCAATAAAAGTTTGTCTCAAAAAATCATTTTTCGACAGTAACTTATTTTCCTTGACATAGTTTGGTGGTCGTCACATCAGTAGTTGTTAAGTTAGGTAATTTGTGCAAGATGGTGATGTACGAGCACCTAGGACGCTACTCGTACCTTGGGTTACACCTTAACAGGACCAACAAAGAAACTATGCTACCATAGACGTAACATAACTATAAGGTGAGGTCTGGGAAGAGGGCAACCTTAGCTAACCGAGCTTTATTGTAGCTATTCCCGCACCCAAGATTGTAGATATGCCCGGCTCGCAATTAATTTGTTCACTTATAACCCTTAATCGTAATTTTACCATCAAAATAAGGTATTTTATACGGGTTGTAACTCTGAGAAAGCACCTAATAATTACACAAACCGTGCTCTTCCCTAGTCTCGGAATTCTTTTATCTTCTTATATAAACCACTTAGCTAAAAAATTTGCAAAGTATTTGAGAATTTTGCCCTGTAAATTTTTTATGCTAAAGTTTTTAAGGAATCTTGAATCTAGATACCTCGCGTAAAATAAGCAAGATAGTAAAACAAAATAGAATTAAAATTGTTTTGAATAAAATAACTTTGTGCAACACCTTTTCTTTTATGTGTGATAGACAAGCATTTGACTCCGATCGCACCTGATGTTAAGTGACGATGAAGCCTAAGAAGTAACATGCTTGTCTAGAAGAAGTCTATTCACTCTCAACTTGAAGAGATCAAGTCATATTTTTCTGGGAAAAGATGGGCGGGGAGAGAGAGGAAAAAGCCGCTTTCTGGCCAAGTGTAGACATAAAATGATGTACACAACACGGGAGGTAATAAAGAAAGCCCTCGATCGCATATTTACGTCCCTCGCTTGCAGCTCGGGCCGCAAACTTCTGCGATCTCGGCCTTTCTTTGTATTACCACCCTAGTTGTGTAATGTACTATAAACACATACCACGCAACTGCGGAAAAAGTAATAATATTTTGGTGTTATTATTGCCATAATATAAGCGAAGAGATACACTTGTTCAAGTGGAAGGACATTAAAATAGTTTGGAAATAAGCAGCTAATTTTCCCTCTTCCGTGAAGCATCCTTATATAGTTATCCAGTGCCAAAATATATTATAAAACGCCAATACCACCGTCGACTATCGGCGGATCCTATTATTATAACTTAAGTATCCTTCATAAGCCACTCACATTTCTGGATTACAAGTGAAAGCTCTCCGTTCCTAAGGCGACCTGTAATCGGCTTTCTGACCCGGACTACCTCTCAACCAACCACTTTCATTGCACCTTATTATAATAGCTGTAAGAACTATACTGCTATGACAAGTAGATGGGGGATGAATAGTTTGAGTTAGACGTATAGTCGGTTAGTGAAAGGATTTATATGCAAGATATTAATGGGGTGTCCCTCGTATCTATTGTCGCATGTGCTGTGCCTTTTATAAATTGGGCTTGATAGGTAAGGTAAACGTCCGAGTGCTTCAAACTGTATCAGTAGTTTGCCATTTTGAATTTAAAATATTGTGACAGCTGGGTGTTCTATTGGGTGAGCGTGGGTGGTTGAACGTATCAATCACTAGGACGTTTACATTTGCTCTTGCCGGTGGAGTATTCCGTTCTCTTCTCTAATACCATCTTGAGCTCCGGATACGAGTTACATTGATTTTCTCTTTAGCTTGATCCATAAACGCACGCCTTGGTCTTCCACTGCCTTTTCTTCCTTCTATTTTGCCTTCAATTATAGTTATTATACAGTTGTCATGTCGTATCAGGTGCCTCAACATATTTTTTCTTCTATTCTCAATACTCTTCAGTAACATTCTTTTTACTCGACTGCGGCGAAGCCCAAAGGAGGGTTATGTGTTTGACCTCTATGTATGTATGTATGTTCGTTCCTATGTCTGCTCGTAACTACTCAACGGCACATCCGATTTTGATAAATGATACATCATTAGATTCGCCTTGATAGTGCGAGTGTCACTGGGTATGAAGTTCGTTAAAATAAACAAAATGGCGGATTTTATGCAGTTTCAAAGTGCACCGCGGTCGGGTTTTTTTAAGTAAAAATGTGGTGTTTTCTTATGTTATTTAGGTGATCCTATGGCCATTTTCCGGTTTCATGATCAGATCAGCTTCATGTCATAATAATATTGCATTGTCACCTGATTTACATATCCTAGCAAAATTTCAGCTCAATCGGAATCCGGGAAGTGGGTCAAATTAGCTTGCAAGATCTAATTACGGACACACGGAGAGACACCGGGACAGGCCAAAATAAATAAAAGCTTGTAAAATCCATCTGAAACATCCTGATATTTAAGATGGATTTTACAAGCGTTTATTATTTGATATTAATTATTTGATACATCATTTAATTATTGTCACTAGATATTGGTTTTTCTGTGCACGGATACATACATTGTCACATCAAAAAGATCACAACAGGTAGTCCTGTGTAAATTATTAAGCATGTCACACACGAAACCTGTTTCAGGGATTTGTGTTTTATTTGTGTGTCCTCATTAAGTTTTATCAATTATCTTTTCCTCTCTCGTAAGGTTTTGTAAAGTAGAATTATTTATTTATTTAGACTTTATTGCACAATATAGGAAAGTTCAAACGGGGAACTTAATGCCATAAGGCATTCTCTATCAGTTAATCGCTGGACCAAATAGAAATCATAAATTGGTGCATGAACTATAGTCTCATATGTACCTAACATAATGCTGATATATTTAATTACATAAATATGCTATAAAATATACCTGCATATTTACTATTACGAAACAATATAATATAATATTAGAATGTGCACAGTCTTATTTTAGTAGTCTTATAACCTAAAATAGTTTCTCATTGTTAGGCATAGCGCCCTTAATTTGAGTTCACCAACTCCTTATTAGTGGCAGACTTTGGCCAGTCGGCTGAGAACGCATATGAGCGTTTTCCAAAAAAAATACCGGGGTATCTACTTTCTCAAAATATGGACTTTTGAGGTATTTCTGGCTCAGAATCGTTAGTACATTCGAACCTTATACGTAAAATAAGTGTCCCAAAATTTGTATGGGATTTTTTTCTTTCCACTACGTCACGTTCATACAAACACAATGCAAAATGGTGACGTAATGGAAAAAAAAATTGGGACACTTTTTTTTACGTATAAGGTTCGAAAGTACTAACGATTCTGAGCCAAAAAAACCTCACAAGTCCATATTTTGAGAAAGTAGCTACCCCTAGCTAGCTAAAATGAACGAAACAGCTTTACCAAACTTTAAAGATTTTAAAAACTAAGTTTAACATTGGCGCGAAAGAGCTCCGAAACTAAAAAGATAGATGAAATACACGGATCTTAAAAGCAACCAGCAGAGCAAAATTCATTTTTTGTCCTTCGGAACTAGAGATGTGCCATTCCCGGGAATATTCCCGCGGTGGGAATATTCCCCATACAAGTAGGGGAATATTCCCGGGAACGGCACATCTCTATTCGGAACTGGTCATCGTAAATACAAACTTTCATTTAGTTGATTTCATCAGTTTTTTCTCATATCTCATCATTCGGTTCTCACATTTTGATAACTTAAAAAATTTAAACACTTTATTCAATTCAATTCATTTATTCTCATGTAGGTACACTAATATATACTTATGTCTGTCAATACAATATACATACATTCATTAAGCTTATTATTACGGTTATTAATTAATCGGGTGCTAAAGTACAGCTAGTACACTTTTTCCAAAAAGCTTTATCTGTTATACAGGGTGTTTGGTAGAGGGTTAGCCAAACTTAAGGGCCAAGTTAGTACACCTATTTAGAAAATACAATTTCAGTAAAGTGACGATTGAGGCCCAATTTTTTTTTTAAATAATTTTTAACTGGTTTTTTTTATTGACTGGAATTTGGCCATTAACCCCCCCCCCCCCCTTTATGAGTACAGTTTTTATTTTATTATTGTCTTATAAATGTTCAATCTAATGAATGTCATTTTGGGGCAAAGTTATGTCTAAAACATTGAATCCTAAGATAATATATATAATAGATATACGGATAATTATAATATTTAGTATTGTCATATAAAAATAAGAAAATAATACAAAAGTTTGAATATTTTATGTCAGTAAATTCTAGGATTTTATATCCTATACGTGAAAAAAAAATTAAGATAATTATACATTGTCTAAATTATCCTTATAATCATATTTCATCAACTCGCATTACTATCTAAAATATCTAGAATTGAGCACTATAAACTACAATGTTTGCTGCACCAACATCCCGTGGAGACAGTTTGTAAGCCGTCAGACAACACCTTGGCAGGCACTCCGGCGAAATTGCAAGAGAAAATAAACAGAAAACTCCACGTTCCAGATTACACTTGAGAGCCACATGCAAACACGGTTTCGGCAAGCTGGCACGTCGATTACATATCGTATATATGATATTGTTTTGCTCCTGAAAGATAGCGAAAATTTCGGGTTATTTCAAATATGTCTCAAGTACGATCTGTCTTCTATCGACCTACATTTAATGGACTGTTTTTCTTGAAATTTAGTGTATAGCTATAATAATGTAGGGTACTTCTTATCCCACTTTTCAATCTGATCGGTTGCGTGTTTTCTTTACTAAAAATACATTTAAACTGAGTTGCGAACACTGCTGGGATGCTGTACGCAGATTTATGTCAATCTCAGGCACCATAGTAGGTAGTCATAATCAAATGCCGCCCTGCAATACGTCCGTGTGAATTTCGACTTTTTCATACAAAATTTCATCCCCCGATCTTTTGGGACTTAAATTTTTGAAAATCCTTTCTTAATGCATATCTAAAGAACACGTGTTTCCAATTTCAACCCGCTATTTGTAGTGGTTTAGGCTGTACTTTAGTACCGCATTCATGGAACTATTTTGTTCAGATAAAATAAGGTAAACAGTAAGCACTTATAGTTTTCATAACATAAATTGAATACTTGTTATAACGCTGCATTCAATATTTTGACAGCTACAATAAAATTGTAGATGGTAGACCGAACAAAAGTATTCATATACTTAGGTATTAAAATGCGGAAAATTAGCCCGCATTAACCTTGCATAACCTATAATATAACCTAGCATTTTTCCGCGGGTACGCCTTGTTCCCGTTATTGTCCCAAAGGTACTCTTTACCGGGATATAAAGTATTCTTTGTTTCAATCCAGGACTTTGTCTACTTACATGCCAAATTTCAGCTTGATGCATCCAGTTGTTACCCCGTTATTAGGTAACAAACATCCAAACATCTACACAAACTTTCACATTCATAATATTAGTGGAATAGGCACAAAAACAGTAATTTACTACGAATACTGCAATTTTGTTCCACTGTGATTAGTTGAGAGAAGTAGATGATATTGCTATTGGTTGTCGAAAGTTATTAGGCAGCCTGTTGGTCGCCATTTGGCAGTTTGCCAGAAAATTATGAATGAGTCTAACACACCAGCCAAAGTGGCATGAAAATTGGGAATATTAATGTGCACCCGTTTTGTGGCTCCCAGTAGAAAACCGGTACATGTCACTTACAAATATATCTAGAGATGTTCCTGGCACAAACTTCGTGTGGTGATTGCTTGACATAATAACAACATCGGTTCTTGAGTTTGGAATCTTTAATGTGGAAACACCACAACCTATATTACAATTATATGTAGATTTATAGATACAAAGACTAAATACATAGTAAATTTTAAACGTAACTCACTGTAGCCAAGGTCAGATTCTTCTATGTCTTTGATATTTGTAGGTAAGGTAATCAACATTCTTGTTGATTTATTATGAAACGAGTCAGATTGATATATGACTTGTGATTTTTGTTGCATGTTGCGTGCGTTATGTCTTATAGCAAGATTTTCGCTCCTTGGCACTTAGCTTATTTGTGAGTTGTTCCCCTTTTAATTTGACACACGGTACCTTTATGACATCGCAAATTTTAATAATAGGTATATTATAAAGGTACAATGCGTACGGTCTTGGATCCTTACATTCATTGGATATGTGTCTCGACGTGGGCACCTTTGTATAGAACGCCTGGTAGTTAAGCGTAGAGGGAGGGGTTGTGGTACACGTGGTCTAGCTGCTCCCAGGAGATGGACGGGCCGAATTAAGGCCGCAATGAATGAGGCTCTGCACAAGAACACCAGACGAGCACACATGAGAGAAGAATGGTGCCGGTGGTATAGGTAGCTCACCACTGGCCACATCCAAAACATGACGGCCACTACCAATCTAGCAGGAGTGTTACGACGGAGAAAAAGATCCTCTTTTTTAGTAACAACAAAATGTTTTGGACCGGACCGTGCTATCGGCATGCCTGAAGGATATTAATATCAATTCTGTGAGCAAGAGATAACCTATTTGTCGACAGAAATGGGCACTGGTGGGTAAATATACAGTAAATACCTAAACCCAATGGGAGATTGAGTATTTGCTCGTAAAAATACTTTATTTATGAATTAATTTAGTTACTAAAAACATTCATTGCACTGTTCTTAATTTCTAACTCAAATAAAAGTGTGAACCAGTGTAGACCCGAGCAAGGCCTCGGGTCAGCGTCCCGGGGGATGACGGAGGCGTTGAATTACTGCGGGCCTGCTTCTCTGTGACAGATGGCCGAGCGCCTTCCGAGATGTTGGAAACTACAGATGAGGTAAAAAAATCAAGAAGGTTACTGTCAATTTTAATTTTCATTTATTAAAATTTAGTTGAAATGTAGTTTATTCTACAGCTTAATGCAATTTATCTGTGTAAAACAAAGTGAGAAGATGCAAAAAGCCAAAAATGTATGTTTTAGTCATTAAAGCTTTAGTTGCGGCTAATGCTAAATGGCTATGGCGCCAACCATAAATTGTCGATTGTTATTCTGACTTTTCATTTAAATATGTTATGCACAGATGAAATGTAACAGGTTATGAAATGAATGAAATAAACATTTCAACATAATAGATTTTGTTACAGTCATTTCTTAACCCTTTTTTCGTTTATCTTATGAAAAATCGAGTGACAGGAGTAACCTTAAACAAAAATTAAATGCTATACTATTACAATTGTAATCCGAATTCTCGTAATATTGGCTAAGATTATGTACGAAGCTATGATATTTGGAGCAGCAAGAATAGGCCTTATTGACTCAGGATAATTTAATTTGCAAACTCTAACAGCGGCTGGGAGCGTTTCGTTATTCCACGAATACAAAATGTAGGTCTCATTTAGTAAAATATCCCGGCCATCTGCGACTCCACTGTTCAGGCAGATTTGTCATTTTTGATACAAGTAAAGCTTTAGTTTCGTCTCGCGTGTTTATTTGCCTTTTTTTTATCTAGTGATGGTGTGACGATTGTTTGTGATAGTTATGGACGCAAAAAATAAGTGATTTTATCGATAAAATGTTTGAAATGAGTCCAAATTGAAAATGCTTTCTTATCTACTTAGTCTGTGCTTTTGTTTAAGATCGATGTATCTAGTAGTTTAAAGTATAATGATGATTCATTCATCAGATCATCATTAAAAAAATCACTATAGACTTGAATTTAATTCGCAGGGATCTGAATTCAAATCTCAGTGCTAAGTATTATTGACTTTATGTACCATAATATTATATGTATTATTTCACCGAAGGTATAAACCTTAGGTAGCATAGGTGCCGTTATAGTAAGTAATGTTCATAAGGCGTGGTAAAAGTGAGGAAACCAGCATTTTTTATTATTTACAATTAATAGCCTGTTATTGAGAGAGGTTTCTGTTCAGCAGTGGACAGTGTATGCCTGAGCGCCTGAGAACATGACCACTTGACCAGCCTAGTCCCACTTCAACTTGGCCGAAAACCTGCATCAAGGAATGTAATTCAGTGTGTAAACATGATTAAGTCTGGTTTCCCTGTCACAGTTCTGCCGTCCTATGACTAAAACTAGACTAATCTCTATGGAGTTGTATAGGGGTTAGTCCAGTTTTAGTTATCGGACAGCAGAGTTATGGACACTACGCACCAAAACATTATCTTTAAATGAACAATAATTAAAAGCAAACTGGTAAATTATTAACAGTAATTAGGTACATCAAAAAGATAAGCTTTAAGATCATCCATTAAAAGAGTCCGCGACGTTTTGTTTTTACTCGGCAATTCCGGGAAAGACTGTAAAAAGCTTATTTTTTTCCTTTAAAAATTATTACTTTTCATCAAGTCTGCCTTTGATATGAGAAATGAATAATATCCGGCTCCAAAGGACAGTGAAGTGTGAAACGGTTCGTTATTAAAATGCTTCCTCGGGAGACTGTCCTTCCCAATTGTTCTCATACAAAACGCTCAAACAAAATAAGATTCCTTGTCTGAAAATACTTCCGTAGCTTAATGAATTCCCTTCAAACTCCCTCTTTGGATACTGCTAACGGATTACTCTTTGCATGGTAGATAGTTAGTCTGTGGCAGTTTTTTAGTAGGGATTGCAAACGAGTTACTCGAAACTCGGTTAACCGAGTAACTCGATCGAGTTTTAATCGAAATAGAACTCGGTTAATAACCGCGGTTTTTCGAGTTTTTTTGCGTCCTTATAATATTACGGATTTTTATATTTTTACTTAAGTAAACCTTAAAAATAGGTTTTTAAGTTTCGTAACACGTAAGTAATCGACGTAATAACTGACTACTGCATAAAAAAATGCCTTTAATTCGATAAAGACATATTCTGACTTCGCAAAATGACACACACGCGAAACGACAGAAAAGCAAAATGACAGAAATACGTTGTGTATACGCACCACCATCATCATCATCAACCCGTATTAGTCGACTGCTCGACATAGGCCTCTCCCATGTCATGCCATCGAGCACGATTCGCGGCCACTGGCATCCAACCTCTGCCAGCCATCTTGCGAAGATCATCACTCCATCTTGTCTGAGGGCGCCCCACACTACGTTTGCCGATCCGTAGTCTCCACTCGAGAACACGCTTGCTTCAGCGCTTGTTGGTTCTGCGGCAGATATGGCCAGCCCACTGCCACTTCAGCTTGCTAATCCTTTGGGCTATGTCGACGATTTTAGTTATCTGTCGGATCACATCATTACGGATACGATCCTTCTGAAATACTCCCAACATGGCCCTTTCCATAGCTTGCTGAGTGACCTTAAATTTACGTAGGTACTCAGCCTTCCCGTGAGCGACAACGTTTCGGCTCCGTATGTCAAGACTGGTAGGTAGGATGCACTGATCGAAAACCCTTCTCTTCAGACATTGTGGAATGGACGACGAGAAGACTCGACGTAATTTCCCATACGCAGCCCAACCCAGCTGTATTCTTCTATTAACCTCTTTTACAATAGTACATTACACAACTAGGGTGATAAAACAAAGAAAGGCCGAGATCGCAGATGTTTGCGGCCCGAGCTGCAAGCGAGGGACGTAATTATGCGGACGAGGACTTTCTTTATTATCTCCCGTGTTGTGTACATCATTTTATGTCTACACTTGGACAGAAAGCGGCTTTTTCCGTACGCGTAGCGTGCGGAAAAAGCCACTTTATGGCCAGGTGTGGCATAAAGTTATTTTTACCTAACTGCAGAACTTGCCCGAGGTAAACGTACTCCTGAACAACTTCGAGAAGGGCGTCCTGCACTGCAGTCAGTTTCGGTAAAACAATAACGTTGAACATAACCTTGGTTTCGCCCAAGTTCATCCTAAGACCGGCGTGTTGAGAAAAAGCAGCTAGACCATTCAGCATGTATTCTAAATCCTGCAAAGTTCAAGCCAAAATGACGGGATCGTCTGCAAATCGCAAGTGTGAAATGTACTCGTCGTTTATATTAATGCCACGACCCTCCCAAGCTAGCGTCATAAACACATCCTCCAGTGCATTCGTGAACAATTTGGGGGAAATGACATCCCCTTGTCTCACACTCCGCTGCAGGAGAATGGGCTTAGTCTGCTGGTTCTGTACTTGGACGGCGTAGAGACATCTCAGCACTTGGATGTATCGCCAGTCTATTTGGCAACGTTGCAAGGATTCCAGAACCAGACAGAATCAAAAGCTTTCTCATAGTCCACAAATGCTAAGCACAGGGGCTGATTTTACTCCTCAGTCTTCTGTATTATCTGCCTCACTGTGTATGTGGTCTATGGTGCCATATCCTCTAGGAAATCCGACAGATTGTAAACTCTTTGTCGGTAAGTGCAAGGTCGTTCACAATTTGACGGTTTCTGATGGATAGATTAAAAACCGGTCAAGTGCGAGTCGGACTCGCGTACCGAGGGTTCCGTACAAACTCAAGTAGCTACATAGATAGTTCAAGAAAAACTGTATGGCGATTAGTTTAGTAGGAGCAAATAAGTATGTGTTACGATTTTTGCGAATTTCTAAAAAACGGTGCAACTTAGGAAAACCGTTATGATTTTTCCTCTAATATTTAGGACGACATTAACAATTGGTAATTATTACAGATTTTTCTGTTCAGTAACTTCGAAGATAATAGGGGGGGGAATGGTATTTTTTTAACGTTTGGCATTATAAATCAAATACTACTTATTTAAGAAAAAAAAAATAAACACGGTGTTTTAATCTACAAATCAAGCCCTTTCATTTGATACCTCGTTCAATATAATAGCCCTACTTTCAATTTTCAAAGTCCCATTTCGGTCCCCTTTTAAAAAAAAAGGAAAAAGGTATAAGATTTTTTTACTGTCCAATAGCCTCGGGTTAGCGATTTTTAACACTATTCCAAATTTCAAGTCGATAGCATTAGTAGATCCTGAGATATCTTGCTGTGACAGACAGATGGAGTCGCACCATAAGGGTTCCTTTTTTACCATTTTGGTACGGAACCCTAAAAACTACCCTACTACCCTACTTAATCCCGAGTTTACAAACTAATTTAATCATTATCATTACACAAAAAAAAATTAAAACTACTTCAGACAGTTTCGAGTAAAAATCGAAACCGAACTCGGTTTTCGAGTTTAATCGAAAAGTACTCGTTTTTCGGTTTTCGAGTCTGGCTGCAATCCCTATTTTTTAGGGATGGGTGGAGTAGTGACAACGCAGAGTAAATGCTCAGTGTTGCATTGACAATCCCTTCTATCTCTGCGACTCACGCGGCCCCTGATGCGAATTATCCAATAAACATAATGAAAATTTAAGCCTACAGACGCTGACAAAGCGCTGCAGGTAATCCTTGAATGGAGCTTGCGTATAATCTCAAATTAGACACAGACGGAATTATCTCTTGATATTTGTTGGTGTATTTTGAGCAACATTTTATTTCGTTACAGAACATTTCTCAAGACTAAACTACGTTTTTATTTTGTATTCATTCATTATTAGGGAACAGTGGCCTATGCAAACTTACCATATACTATTGCTAGGCTATTTTCATATGCCTCATGCAGTTTTGATTGTGTACCTACTTTTATACATAAAAAAAACCTAGCCCAGGTAATTTACTTAGGTATAAGTTTTTTTTACTGTGAGTTATTGTTATGCCGTTTTCTGAATACATTACAAAGTTAAGGACTTTCAAACCTTAATCTTAATGATAATATCAAACCAGTACCGTTAGGCGTTAACTATTGTATGATCAACAGGAAAGTCGGTTGTTTTCTGAAATATGTACGATTATGGCATTACACTCACTACTGTGTACTAGTTTGTACTGTTAATTTGATAAGAAATAAATAAAGCATAACATACTTACAATACGATAAAATACACAAACAATATGCTTTATACGTTGGTACGGGCTGAAAAAAGGAGCTCATTTACCAAAGACCATTGCCACGGTAAGCCGTGATACTGACTTTCGGTGAGGTTTTAATATTATTGTTACCATAATTGAACAAATTAATGTTACGGTACTTCTGCATTAGCGTTAATTTTATTTCGCTAAACCGATATTGAAGAGTTTATAAAGCAAATTAAGTTGTGGTCGGCGGTTAAACGTGATTATTCTATTAACTTTAAATAGCAACATGGTAAAATTATGATTATTTTCAATGCGTATTGCATACCGTAGTGACCCCTAACTTCGCCTAGGGTGCCTATCTTTGCCTAGTTGATTTTCCTAAACTTGCTTTACGACAAGCTACAATTACCTAAAACTATATCAAGTAAATGTATAAGTACTGAATATTGAATAGTTTTATGTGCAGGTTTTCTTACAAGATTTTTAGGAAAATCAACTAGGCAAAGATAGGCACCCTAGGCGAACTTAGGGGTCACTACGGTACGTTAAGTAAATTATGGTCTCATTATGAGGTTTTGCAAATTCGTTTCCAGATAAATACTTGTTTAAATTGGTTGTACCATTTTGTAAATATACTGATAAGATAAAACTCGTCGGATGCTGTTGAAAAAGTCCGCACTGATGATGATAATAGGCATATCTAATAACTCATGATAAGTAATTGATGAATTCCGTACATACCTGAGAAGCATACCGCCATAAGTCCACTAATTATTACACTTACTTACAATGACTTGTTATGCTTTTCAGGTATGAAATTAAACAACTGGCAAATACCTATAGTGCAAATTTCACAATAAATAAAGTCGAACATCTTGACTGAGTTTTGAATTTCCAACAACAATTAGTTATACATAAATACTATGTAGTAATTACCTTTGTTTTTGTTGTTTGTGTAAGTACAGTTTTTGTTAAGTAAAATTTACGTACGCACACTTCATTGAAAAGAGGTGAAAAAAAATTGTAGGTAACATAATTGTATACAAGTTGGCTTGCCGTAGGAAGAAATTCTGTATAAACGCAGCAATTTCAAGTTCACGTTGCTCTTAAATAGCGGAATCGGAGACAACGTTTTAAAATACCTCTAATCGGCATTCTGTTAATTACACTGGCGTGCAGACTGCTATACGTCGACTATTTGAAGCGAACAAAGCGATATGCCATATTGTTTTAAATACTCAATAGGGAGAGGGATGAAGTACAACTTCGTTGTATTATAATTATATTCAAACTTACGGGTTTTTGCGAGTAGTTTGTTTTAATAATTCTTATAAGTCAACGGTCCTAGAATTAAAACTCTTAGGCAATATGAGAATCCAGCTACAATACGTAATGGACCTAAGATAAGTAATTTTTCCGCTTTTGCACTTTCTTTTCATAGTTAGTTATTGTCTGGTTTGCCTGACGCAAGATGTTCTATGGATGGCATTTTAGACGGACTCTGGCATTTTTTTTAATGGTACCGCGCTGGCTATTATAAGACTCGTATGACCAGAAGAACTGATGATAAACTTGACGAAAGGCCCGGTTTGCAAGAAAACGCATAAGCATAAAAATTATGCAATATTTTCTAAAATTCGAAATTCTCATTAATCATCATGCCATTAAAATTATAAGGATTAATCAAACTTTTAAGACAAGCAAATAATGAGTTTGCCTCTCTGCAAACTCTTACAACGTTACTTAAATGTTTCACCTATAATGCCTGATTCCTTTGTCACGCCATCGCCACAAATACTGCTTAACTATTCCTGTATTATTGTGAAAGTGAGAATGGTTTGTCGCGTGCCAAGGGCTAACCCGACTGAATCTCAAATATTACGCAGTAAGGACTGGCCATCAGATTGCTTGGATATCTGTCTGGCCTGACGCAGCCATATCGCTTTCCGTTTTCAGAATGTAGCCCCCGTATTGAAACTCTGAACACGCTCGCTACAATCCTAATTACGGCTTATTAACTATAATGAAACTTTAGCCGCGCGCTGTTTGCTATGCCACGCGCGCAGTGTAATTTACAAATTTTATTAGTGTTTGTTTCTGTTTAATTTTAACGTTATGCTAATTGAAATTTAGGGAAAGCGAGTTGAGCCGTGTTGTTTGTGTCTATCATAGTATTTTAAAGCTGTTTTCTTCGTCAGATGAGATTAATGCCCAATATATTAAATATTTGTTTAAATTCACATTTTCATAAATGCAGTAATATAGATCTATATGTAATCTTACCTACCTAGTCATTTAGTTGAAGTCTCAAATATATCAAGTCTCCAGCTGTCTAATGTAACAATGGGCGGTGTATATTACAAGCCCGTAAAATAAGCCGAAATATGATTATGAAAATTTTGAAAGTTTATGATTGATCCTGTTGATTCACCCAAAAATCCTGGACATATTTTAGAAAATCCATCAGAAACCCATCCTTTATTACCGAAGTCACAACCCGGCAATATCATTTCATATGATTTCGTATCGTCAGGTATACGCTAATGAAATAAACTTTCAGGTAGAACGGAGAAAGTTATTAATATTCATGGGACGGCTTGTCCCGGCCCTTGTAAATGTTTTATTCGTTAACGAGTCTCCGGGATTAAGGTAATCATGTCACGTTGTGTGCTAGAAGCCTTTGCAATTAATTCGCCACGTAATCAATTTTAGTTTGTGGCTATACAGCCGTGTGCTGCGAGTTTGGTGGAGTTAGGACCTGTTGGGTTTATCCTGATGTCTTCTCCGGACGTTATGTATAGGTGTTGAAAGGGATTAACCTAATTATGAGATCGTGTGATTCATTCAACGCGTTGTTACTGTTATGCACGACAAGAGTAAAATGAAAAGATGCTATCTTACAAGATGGTATGAACATTATATCTAGATCTAGACAACACAATAATTCAGACGAGAACATTTCCCCAATTTCCCCGAAAGTCACATTCACGTCCGTGGCGTTAACGATTTTAAAATAACTAGCACCATAAATAAGGCACCAATAATGAGCATGTTAGTCAGTGACGTCACTAGTCAATTTCTCTTAGAAACGGCATTCTATTTGAGCATTATGACACTTCATCAAAAGAGGCTGTTTTCAATCTGTATCAAATAGCTTATAGTCCTGACGTGGTCAGCTATAATCATTCAAACATGCAGTATGTTACCAGTGAAGCAGCTTAATTAATCCCAGTCAACGCGTGCTAGCGTACGAAATTCATCCCTATGTTCGAAGCCCCACTAAAGCCGCGAACATGTACGGGGTCACGAAAATGCAGCACATTTCGCCAGACAACCCGATACATATCTAGCGCATTCAATGGCCGTCGCTTTGTTCCTGTACTGTGAATTTTAACTTACTAACAGATAAAACGTAACCTGCATATTAGTTGAACTTGCCTTTTGGGAAGTTAAAATCTATTGTTTATTTTGCTTGGAAATGCACTCTAATGTAATATCCGTTGTTCTATCTTTGGCGAATAGAATGGTGTAAATCAAAATGCCCAAAAACGTTGAAAATTAGTATAATGCAAAAATATGATGTTAATTGTACAGCGGTAGTTTGGCAAGTGAAGTGAATTGCACTATTTGTATAGAGAGCACTTGACGCCTAATAAATCATAAAAGCAATGCGCGCGCGCGGTGATTCTCGTTAGGAGTTGTCACAGTCTGAACATCCTCCCGGCCGTTGAAAGATCACTTTCAACCTTGAAGATCCTCAGCTGCCGGAAGCTTGCACAATCGGATCAGGGAACGGCGTACACAGCCTTTGCTAGTGGAGACGTCCGCCACTCTAGCTACTCCATCAGATCCGGTGATGAGGCGAATCACACGGCCGAGCTTCCATGAGAGTGGAGGAGCATTGTCATCTGCCAAGAGCACCATATCTCCTATATTCAACTTCGACGTACTGCTCTTCCATTTTGTTCTTTGTTGCATTTCAGATAAATATTCTCGCTGCCACCGTTGCCAGAAATGTTGCTGCATTTTTTCCAGGCGTTCATAACGTTGTAGCTGGCTTTCCTTAAAGTCGCCCAGATACTGCGCTGGTGGAGCAGTTAACGGTCTCCCGATCAGAAAGTGTCCAGGGGAGAGGGAAAGAAGGTCATTGGGACAGGACGACAGGGGACACAAGGGGCGGCTGTTCAGGATTGCCTCCACTTGTGTAAACAGAGTAGCAAGCTCTTCAAACGTAAGGTGGCTGTTGCCAATGACTCGTTTAAGGTGGAATTTAGCCGATTTAACGCCGGCCTCCCAGAGACCACCAAAGTGAGGACTATACGCCGGACTAAACTTAAATTTGATAGAATTTTGACTTGCAAAATCAAATAGAGGTTTTTGATTTTCTTTAATAAAAGATCCGAATTCCCGTGCGGCAGCTACAAAGTTAGTCCCGTTATCACAAAATATCTCGGTTGGTCTGCCTCGGCGCGCTATAAAACGTCGGAGCGTCATTATGAACGCATCCTTGGTGAGATCGCTTACAGCTTCAAGATGAATGCATTTATAACGCAGACAGACGAACAAACACAAATAACATTTAATTAAGCGACTTCCACGGCCCTTACGATTTACGATCGCGAAAGGTCCCGCAAAATCTAGCCCCACTGATAAAAATGGGTGCCCTGGAGTAATACGTTGGGTAGGTAAGTTACCCATTTTAGGTTGCAACCTATCGCCTCGTACGCGTCTGCACCGAACACAGTTGTTAACTACGCGCCATGCGAGGTGACGACCGTTTACTGGCCACACTGTTTCCCTTACAGTCGCAAATAACAGCTGTGGACCAGCGTGCATATTATTTATGTGCTCTTTTTCAAAGTGTAGCCTTGTTAACCTGTGCTTGGCATGAAGGAGAATAGGATGCCTCTTTTCATACGAGTAATAATTTGCTGCGTCTAATCGCCCACCAACACGCATTAATTTATTATCTAAAAATGGAGACAAACACAAGATTTTACTTTTATTACTTAAAGGTTTATTTTTTATTAGTAGATCATATTCGGTTGGGAACGATTGAGTTTGAGCAATTATACATAGAGAGTGCCATGACTCACGCAATTCATCAACTGTTAATATACCTGTGCGTTTAGCGTTGTAATTTTTCATATTAAATATAAATCTATGTACATAAGCAAACAATCTTTGAAGTCGGTTTAGAGAAGAATACCTTTCAAAGTCTATAATAGGTTCACTTATAATTGCTGAGTGTACTTTTAATTCAGGTAAGGGATCGGACCCTTTAGCATTTAATACTGGCCAATCATGTTCATTTTTGAGTAAAAATGGGGGTCCCGACCACCAAAGAGACAACGAAATGATATTTTTCGGATTTACTCCTCTTGAAATCAAATCCGCAGGGTTTGAATCAGTGGGAACGTACCTCCATGATAATGGTGAAGTTAGTTCCACTATTTCACTAATGCGATTAGCCACGAACGTCTTTAGCCTAGTGATATCACCTTTAATCCAACTAAGAACCACACTGGAATCACACCAAAACACTATTTTCCCTGGCTTATATCTAAGGGAGTCGACTACGGACTTTGTGAGCTTGGCGGCGAGCAACGCTGCGCACAATTCAAGTCGTGGGATGCTGGTAGGTTTCAGTGGTGCAACTTTAGATTTCGCGCACAATAATCTAATGGTGACGTCATCGTTCTGGCTAATTGATTTTAAATAGATACATGCACCATATGCGGACTGAGATGCATCACTGAAAGAATGAAGCTCTATATATTTAGGAGAATCACCCAACACCAATCTAGGGATTTGTAAATTAGATAAACATTGTAAATTATCTGCAAATTTAACCCACTCGTTTTTTATTTCTGATGGGACAGGCTGATCCCAATCTAATTTTTGTTGCCACAGTTTTTGCAGCATAATTTTAGGTAAAACTATAACCGGGCTGAGAATACCTAACGGGTCAAATATTTTAAAGGAATTTGACATTATGAAACGTTTGGTAATAGGTGATTCTGTGTCTTGAGTTACCTTTATAGGAAAATGTAATGTGTCGCTAGATGGCGTCCACCCAAGACCAAGAGTACTGGAAGACTCGCTGATAGTTAAATTATCTTGCTTATTTATGTCAAGATTATCGAAAATTGATGGATGATTGCTCTTATACTTTCGTAGGTTAAAACAACCGGATTTTAATGCATTTGATACGGAATTTTGTATATAAATTAATTGTTTAGGATCATCTGCGCCTGTTATTAGATCATCTACATAAAAATCTTTTTGGATGATATTTTTGATGAGTTCATCATCTTGTTCCTGACCTAGTTGCCATAAGCAACGTGTACTCAGATAACTTGCGCTGGCTGTGCCGTATGTCAACGTATTTAAGATTAAAGTTTGGATTGGATGTGATTGGTCCTCTCTCCACAAAATTAGCTGTAAGTTCCTGTCACTTTCGTTTACTAACACCTGACGGTACATTTTCTCCACGTCTCCAGTGAGCAGGTACTTATACTGTCTTGCGCGTATTAAAATGGAAAAGAGGGTATCTTGGACATTCGGGCCGACCATCAGGATGTCATTGAGCGAGTACGACGAGGACGAAGAAGCGGATCCGTCAAAAACCACGCGAAGCTTCGTGGACTCGCTCTCCTGCCTTATGACAGCGTGATGGCACAGATAATAAGATGGGCCAGGTACAGGTGAACCACTGTGATGAGAAATAGAAAGATGTCCTAATTCAGCATATTCTTTTATGAACTTTGTGTATTCTGCTTTGAGTGTTGGATTTCGCTTGAATCGTTTTTCTAAATTAATAAAGCGCGATTTTGCAATGTTGTAACTATCTCCTAAACAATCAACGGAGTCTTTTAAAGGCAATTTAACGCAAAATCTGCCTTCCTCATCTCTAATAGTGTGAGTGAGAAAGTGCCTTTCACATTCGCTTTCTTGTTCACTCATAATGGGTTTTTTGGGAACTTCCTCTAATTCCCAGAATTTCGACACTAAATTTTCTATATTTTCATTCTGCGATGCAGAAATTATGGCGTGATTACAGTGTATCCTTTTGCTGGATGCAGCTGAATTTATGGGGCCAGATATTATCCAACCTAGCTGTGAGCTTCTTAACTTAGGATTGTTGGGTCCTAGGGAACGCTGCTCGTTACCTAGAATATCCCAGAAAAGGTCTGCGCCTATCAACATATCAATGGGAGCTGGCTGATGAAACATGGGATCAGCCAACTGAATATTTTTTGGTAGATTTAAAGAATTAATATCAACTGGCGTCTTTGGCAAACGACCAGTGAGCTCTTCTAACACGAAACACGATAACATTGCACTAAACTTGCTATTTGTAGCCTTTACTTGAACATCACAACTTTCAATTACATTTTTCGAAGAAGTATTGCCTATGCCAATGACCTTTAGTGTGTCAATGTGGCGTGACTTTAATGATAGCCTGGTCTTTAGGGACTCAGATATGAAAGACGATTGGCTTCCGCAATCTAAGAGAGCTCGAATGTTGACCTTTTGCTGATCAACTGGATTCGACACTTCTACAATAGCTGTCGATAGCAAAACCTGATTTGTACTATGGTTAGAGTAGTTAACGATTAGTTCATCTTGTTCTTGTTCATCGATAACGGCGAGGTGGTTTGAAGGGGGAGATGGACGGTGGAGCAAACTATTGTGGCGCTCGGTGCAGCCGTGCTCGCGGCAAGGCCCCATGCGACACTCACTTGCGGGATGACCCTGCCTCAGGCAATTAATGCATAATTTATATTTTGTCACGTCCATCATTCGCTCTTCAATCCCCTTTGCCTTAAACGTTGGGCAATCATAGATTCTATGACGCTCATTACAAATAATACACATAAATGTGTTTGGTCTTTTATTATAATTATTACTCGTACTTGCAAATGACTTGACGACGTTTTGATTCTGACCCTGTCTTTGAAAGTAATTATTGCTAGGTACAGAACGAGTAGGGCCAGCAGGCACTTTTGGCATGCTAACAACATCTGACCGATTGTTACGGTTCAACGACTCGAGCACATCTGCACGGTCTATCATAAATTTATAAAATTGTTCGAGGGTAGGTACATCACCTTCCAAATTGTTACGATATTCCTCCCATTTTAATAATGTGTTGCTATCTAACTTTGAGGATAACATAAATATTATTAGAACATCCCATTTATCAGTGGGCTGTCCAAGGCTGGTTAAGGCGCGCAAGTTTTTGGTCACGTGGTCCACTAAAAATCGCAAAGATCGCTCAGATTCCCGTGGAAGTTGCTTAATATTAAATAGTGACGTTAAGTGATGATTAATCAATATACGTTTATTGTCATACCTATTACAAATCATCTTCCAAGCCTCAGCATAATTGTTAGTTGACACCTCTAAATTCGAAATAATCCTTGCCGCGTCACCTTGTAAATAAGATACGAGGTAATGGAATTTATTGATATCGGAAATACGATCATTCTTATGTATCAAATTTTCAAAAGTATCCCGGAATTCCAACCAACGGAAATATGCGCCATCAAATTTAGCAATTTGAATTTGAGGTAATTTCAAACCGATTTCTTGGTGGTGACTAGGATCCTCAATACAACATGACGCGTTGTGAACCGAATTGCGCCTTTTTTCACATTCCAACCTTTTAGAAAAATGTTCGACTAATGTTTTGGCTTTCGCTATATTCAGTATAATATCTTGCTCAATTTTGTCGCGTTCCTCAATTTCAATGGAAATATTTGAAGGATTTAAAACCTCTATTTCACTCTGCAAATCATCAACCTTAACGGAGAGTGCCTCGAATTTAGTGAGTTTTAAATTTAACTCCGTTAATTGAACGTTACCTAGTTCCGTTAAGGTAGCAATGCTATTTAAATAATTTTTAAATTTTGTAATTTGCCCTTTGGCGGACACCCTTCTTGTAGTTAAATCTCGCAAGCGTAACTTATTAGCTTCTTCTGACATTTTAACAAATAAAAACAATCAAAATAATTTAAATTAATATTAAGTTAATTATATTTATTATACTAAGTAAATAGTTATTTATTTAAATAGCAATGCAACGTGATGTCTAATACTGTAATTAAATTGAAATGGCTCACGTTCCTCGTTCTGGTGGTTCTGGTACTTGCCGCTCAGGGAGACCGGCTGCCCCTGCTGCGCACGCTCAGCGGGCCGCTCCCGGCCGATGCTCAAGTAGCGGGCGGCCGCCGTAGCCCCGCGCGATAAGTATGTACTTGCAAGCGGCGCGAGCGGCGCACGGCGTTAATGGAATTTATCCTGGAATAGTCGGCAAAATACGCTAAATATTGTGTAAATAAATTATATGAAACGATGGAATTTAAGACTACTAAACAATGTAATTACGTAAAATAATGTAACTTTAACTTCGATTTAATGGGATTTTATTATTTAAATACTTGCAACTAACCTTTTCAAATAATAGTAAATGTAAGTTAAACGTTTGTAATTGAAATCTAAATGAGATTACGTTAAATAGTTACGAAGTAAAATCCTTTGTTCACTTTTGTTCGTACGATCGGGTAGGTATACAAAATGATGCACTTTTTCGCTAATTAACGATTTTACGTATGTAATTGGAATAAAATCTTGCTTTAAAACACTAGATTTACACAAATGAAGTAAAATTCTGAAGGATTATCTTGTTAGTAATTGGATTTTATAGGATTTAGTTAGTTAAGGAAGGACACTTATCTTGGCGGACGAACTCGTAACTGCTCGATGTGAAACTTTAGCTGATTCACTGCTCGAATCTTCTTTGTATCTTCTTACACTGCAGCCCGTGGTTTTAGAAATATCCACTGCAAGGCTCCTTCGACAGCAATTTTGATGTAATTGTTGAAGTTATGTCGCCGCGGCCGCCGGTGTCTCGTCCAATTTTTGTAATTATAGTATTATTTCGCGGATTCTTCTTTTTCCCCTCATGGGCCACCATGTTCTATCTTTGGCGAATAGAATGGTGTAAATCAAAATGCCCAAAAACGTTGAAAATTAGTATAATGCAAAAATATGATGTTAATTGTACAGCGGTAGTTTGGCAAGTGAAGTGAATTGCACTATTTGTATAGAGAGCACTTGACGCCTAATAAATCATAAAAGCAATGCGCGCGCGCGGTGATTCTCGTTAGGAGTTGTCACAGTCTGAACATCCGTAATGGTCTAAAAATAATAGTCTTTTGCCCGATAAAATTATGATCCTGGATTTTTATTGTGTTGTTTTTATCCCTCCCCTGCTCTGCCAATGCTGTAAAAATACTTTTTCATCACACTTGCTCGAAAATGGTGTCATTACACGTAGGTTTTGCGGGCCGTAAATGACCTATTACGCCCAAGGGCGTAATGGTTTTCTTTTTAAATTTGTAACGCTGGTTCTGTTTTACTCTTATTTGTCATGTTCAAAGGAAAAGCCAACGTACTTTTTTAACTTTTATTACTGAAATATTTATTTAAAGAGAACTGTTATTGCAAATACCTGTAAACACATATTTCTGTAACATTAATTATAGTATTTTATGCAACAGTTGTATAAATGGGTTCAAAAAATGCGAATTGCGTGAGTTGCGATACGAGCCGCGAACGCGGCGAGTATCGCAAATAGAGACGCAATGAGCATTTTTTGACTTAATTATACAACGTTGCATACAATACTTTTTCTACGACGAGGTTTTAAATTATAAAATACAAAATTAATCATAACCTGGAAACAAGGCAAATGTGACGTTTGACTGACGATATGTGTCTATGGTAATTTTTTTTTAATTGAAAATATGTTTAAATTAAAAATACTTTTTTTATGTTGGCATCAATGAATTTAGTTCGGAAAGTTTTGTTTTTCTTAAAAACCTTAGGAATTTAATTGTTTGTTAAGTTGGTAGTTGTGCATTTTTACCGTAAAGTTAAAATTGAGCGCTTAATCCTTGACCTAAGTTTAACCTAGATTTAGAAGTCTGTGGCTGCTAGCAATAACGTAAAGTGACTATAACGACACTAGTGCTGTTATGGGGAATAGAGTATAGACTTCTCTGAACTCATATTATGTATGTTCTTATATTAGTGTTCGTGACCAAGTAAAAGACAGATAACAGTACAGGAGTAGAAAAAATGTTTAAATAGTGCATTTCAGTATTTTGCAAAAATAAAATAAACCATTTTAAGTCTTTACCGCTAGGTTTCCGAACGTGACTGTTATCGCATTGTCTATGGATATTGTCACTAATGTCACTGTCAGTTTTACAATGTTATTTAGGTTAAGTAAGGTTATTTT
Organism: Eudemis profundana; assembly: GCA_947034925.1. Lineage (NCBI taxonomy): Eukaryota > Metazoa > Arthropoda > Insecta > Lepidoptera > Tortricidae > Eudemis > Eudemis profundana. Next base: position 16,942,588 of record OX344800.1, read on the forward strand.
AATCAGATTTCCTCGCAAGTGTGATGAAAAACATTGTGTGTGCCACGGGCGGTAAAGGAATTACAAACTCGTATTATTAAAGCCCTCGGCTTCGCCTCGGCCTTGTAACAAACACTCGTTTGTAATTCCTTACTTACCGCCCTTGATACACAATGTACTAATAAGAGTAACTACAGTACGGTCATGATTTTTGTCAGTCTTAATTACTAACTAATCGAAATTCTTGTGTTTTCAATCTGCGAACAACACACAAACATTATTTCACATTTTATTTTACAATACTTCAAAAAACGGCGTAAAAAATCATTAGTTAATTGCTCTACAATAATTATAGCTTTTCTATTTCAATTTTTGATGTAAGTATATCGACCTCATTAAATAAATGTTGGTATGTGCATCTGGGGGACCTGTTTTGCTTGCTATGACATAATCAATAACCACATTTTTACTAAAAAAACCCGACCGCGGTGCACTTTGATACTGCATAAAATCCGCACTTTTGTTTATTTTAACGAACTCAGTGACACTCGCACCATCAAGACGAATCTAATTATGTATCATTTATCAAAATCGGATGTGCCGTTGAGTAGTTACGAGCGGACACAGGAACGGACATACATACATACATACAGGTCAAACACATAACCCTCCTTTGGGCTTCGCCGCAGTCGGGTAAAAACGCCAAATATCTGACTGATTGTGTTGAATGCAACACAGATTCCATATCTGCTTAATAATACAGTCAAAGGCACCAATACGTACCTATACCTATTGGTGACTACAATTACAAAGTTTCAAAAATATGTATACAGATCTTATTATTATGGCAGTAAGGTTTATGAATACATATTTTGGAACTTTTTGTGGATATTTATCTTTGCCTTTGACTGTACCTATCACCGGCTAATCGCTTCTCACTTAAAGTAGTTTTTTCTACTCCTATACTTTTATCTGTCTTTTACTTGGTCACGAACACTAATATAAGAACATACATAATTTATGAGTTCAGAGAAGTCTATACTCTATTCCCCATAACAGCACTAGTGTCGTTATAGTCGCAAAACGATACTGCTAGCAGCCACAGACTTCTAAATCTAGGTTAAACTTAGGTCAAGGATTAAGCGCTCAATTCTAACTTTACGATAAAAATGCACAACTATCTACTTAACAAACAATTAAATTCCTACGGTTTTTAAGAAAAACAAAACTTTCCGAACTAAATTCATTGATGCCAACATAAAAAAAAGTATTTTTAATATCGCCACTGCGTAACACTAGCTAGTATACGTAAAATTAAAAAAAAGTTTACCATAGACAAACAAGGTAATATGACATATGACTGACAGTAGACATGTACTGTCAGTCATATGTCATATTTCCTTGTTTGCGAGCTATGTTTAATTTTGTATTTTATATTTTAAAACGTAGTCTTAGAAAAAGTATTGTATGCAACGTTGTATAATTAAGTCGAAAAACGCTCATGGCGTCTGTGTTTGCGATACTCGCCGCCGTGGCGGCTCGTATCGCAACTGACACCATTCGTATTTTTTGAGCCTATTTAAACAACTGTTGCATAAAATACTATTAATACTTTCCTATTTTCAGCGTTAATTTAGTTTCAATTTAAAGAGAAGATTTAAAGTGCCTTTTATCCCCGTAAAATACCGTGAAAGCTATTCCAGGCGGATTTTATAAGCTTTTAATGCACGAGATCATTCCCGGAAATACTCTGCCTTTAGCTTAGTTTGTTTTCAACTGTCTAGTTTTGCAAATGTTTTTTTTAATTCTGATTTTAATCCTCCTCTCAATTTATACCGACTTCGTTTACTTTTTACCTCACATAACGATCTTGAAATAAAAAAAAAGATGAGTTTTTTTAGTTCTGCATTTGGTTTATTTATATCTTGAGCTACGCTTTGGTAGATAGGTAGAAAAATGTACAAGACAATACCATTTTTAGGGCTTCGTAGCCAAAATGGCTAAAAAGGAACCCTTACAGTTTCTTCATGTCCGTCCGTCCGTCCGTCCGTCCGTATGTCACAGGCATTTTACTCAAAAACTACAAGACTTACTAGACTGATGAAATTTGGAATATAGATGTCTTGTAGATGCCGCTACTAAGTTTGGTAGTTAAATAATAAAAAAAAAAAAACTATGGGGGCACTCCATAGTCCATACATATAACAGAAATAAAAAAAAAAATTAGCAAACATCAACGTGAGGTAGGTACATAATTCGATAGTTCTTTTAAAAACATTATAAGGCTTTTATTTACTTTTTTTTGATTAAGTAAATACTTTTGAAAATTTAACTTTTCAACCGTAAATCCAAAAAATATGAAAAATATCAGGAAGGTAACGCTTAATAAATACATTCAACGAAAATTATTTTGAATAGTAACGAATAAACCATTTTGAAGTTATTGCCGAAAAACTTCTCAACCAAAAAGTTTTAAGTGCGATTGATTTACACGGCATTTAAGACCTTTTGCCAGTTGTTTATTACGACGTTTTTATGTACGGTGGTACGGAACCCTTCGTATGTGAGTCCAACTCGCACTTGGCTGGTTTTTTTTAGTTGACATAAATGCGTGAAAAATAGGTGACGTAAGACACTTAAAATATACATATATATGATAGGGGGAATTCGGGAGACTTGTCCCGGTGGCAGAATTTTACCATTTTATAAAAAAAATGCCAAAAATTTAATGTTTCGGCGACCTAGGAACCCCCTTTACGATAACGATACCGAACAATTAACGATTTGAACAAGACACATGCATGCAAAAAAAAAAAGATTTTGGCATTTTTTTTTTGAATGCTTCGTCTCTCACCTGGGCAAGTCTCCCGGACTCTCCCTAATTGTTGTATACTAAATATAACTCTTGTTTTGGTCTCAGCATATGCCATGGCATGTCATTTTCGGGCTCATATCATCTCTTTACAAGATTTGCATATATACGTTACTCTGTTGTTGCGAAAACCAAACAATTGTAATATAGATACGGAAAGCGAGATCAGAAAATTACAATATGACAGCATACATAGCGTGCTGGCATAATAACCACCCCTAAAGATCCTTAAGCATAATTTTCAATCCATATTCCTGTCACCCGTTGTCGCCAGGTGTATAGAGCGAAGCTATAAAACTTCAAATTACACTGGCCCATTGTTGCCGCCGAGAGCTCTTATGACTCGCAGACAATATGCATATTCACCCCGGCCTCCCCTCGAGTGCGTGTGTGGAAGAATAAGGATACAGGGGTGGTGTGGTAAGAATGGAAAGTTGTGATATTAATTTAGAGCGCAGAAAGCTCTAAGCAAGATGCTATGTGAGCTAGTCTAGTGGCTATCTCTGAAAGACGTGACATTGTGAGAGTGGTTTTAGGTTTTACATGTATGTTGTTTAGTGAGAAGTTGCATTGTTAAGATCATAAAACGATCAAAATCACTGACAGTAGCTAACGCGATATATATTTATATTGAGCGCGATATATCTTTATATCATTTTTACAGATAATACATCAGCAGTATCATTAACGCTCAGGACTTTAAGGTTCACAATAACTTTCATTTGATCCCAAATAGAAAAGGAAGCATACACCCATCGGAATTTTGCGGGTTTTTTTTAAATCACGGAGTGTACATACCTTTGATGTTTTTTTTTATCACACTTGCTCGAAAATGGTGTTGGTGGGTTCTGCGGGCCGTAGATGACCTATTACGCCTGTTTTTTTTTATTATTTATACGCTAAGTTCTGTTTTACTCTTATTTGTCATGTTCAAAGGAAACGCCAACTTACTTTTTTTAACTTTTATCACTGAAATACTTATTTAAAGAGAACTGTTATTGCAAATACATGTAAACACATATTTCGGTAACATTACTTAATGTTTAAACAGTGTAGTACTGAAAGTATTTTGCACACATAAAATCAACTAAAATTGTCGTTTTAAGTCTTTACTATGGTTTCTGAACGTGATTTGACATTCGCATTACCTATGGATATATGTCACTTGGGGTTTTTTATCCTACTGGGTGGATTAGTAAGGTTATTTATTTAGAATTCCTAACAAGCGTGATGAAAAACAATGTGTGTGCCACGGGTGGTAAAAGAATTACAAACTCGTGATATTAAAGCCCTCTGCTTCGCCTCGGGTTTCTAACAAACACTCGTTTGTTAGAAGCCCGAGTACACAATGTAGTATTTTATAAGTCATAAAGATCAGTAAATGTTTTATCAATGTTGTGATATAATAATATCAAAATATCCTTCTACTAATAGCTGATCAATGAGAAAGGATCCGAACAAACGAATTTATTTCCAATATTGGCAAGGATAATGTACCCGCAATCGAATCCGGCCGCTATAAAAAGCGCACATGTATAAATGGCTTATCAAATTCTACGGATTTTATTTCCAAAAAACCGGAACGCAAAGCCCTTAGAAACGGAGCTCAACCTTTTCCCCGGAACATTACTTTTGGGATGAAATGTAAATACAGGGTGATATGAATATAAATGCTGTTTAAGTAGACGGCATAGGCAGCGGGTCGTCGTTATACGCGGCCAGCCGCTGCTTGGAACTGATGCGGTAAGAGAAAAAGACACGGTAGGTTATATCACGGGACAAGAAAACCAGATATGTTTATACGTCAGATATGCTGACGTCACATGCTTGAATATGTTGCCAATTGTCATTTTGTGAAATTAAATTCTCCGTCTAACGTACGTTTCTTCACATATTTGCTAGCAACGTTTGATAGTTTTCTTTTCATCCGAATAAACAAATAACATGTAAAAATAAATAATCAGTAATTTATTCATGTAATTGATTATGGGTGATACATTTTATTAAATTATGCAAGTTCAATAGTAACATTAACGTGTCATCAGCATGTCAATTTTCGGGGAGAAAATACCTGGTTTTTTTGTACTTCTTGTAGTCCGTACAAATTCTAAGACCAAATACTGTCAAACCAACGCAAGTCAAAAACTACCTTATAGTCAGATCATAACCAGGGGGCCGACACTCGTTTTTCGCCGAGCGCGACCTTGAGTGACGTCACTTACCGCCGGCGGTACAAAACTCAGTTGGTTGCCACGCGCTCGCATGCGTGCAGCCTACCGCTACGAAGTAAGTCCGATAGTTTTGACAGCTCCTTGAGCCTGGTTCACGAACAAAAAAAAACAAAAGCGCTCGCATGGACCGCGTCGCACCGCACTTCGATGGCGTATTTATAATTTAATATTATTATTTTGTTGATGATGGGGCGTGCGCGTTGCAGTGTAGACGGCTGCAACAATATCCAGTTAAACAAACATTTATCGTTTTTTTACACTACCCAACGACGAGGAGAGGTAAATACCTGTTATAATAGTACTTATATTTTATATCTTGCCCTTAAACATTTACAACCGAATATCTAAATTTCTAAGTAGGTAAGTATTTTATTAATTGTAACATACTCAGACTATTTTTTTCGTTTGCTATGTCCATATAAACAGGCGGCAAATAATTTGTTTGATATCCTAAATATCATCATTTGCTTTCAGAGAACACTTTAATTTATTTGGGATTTGGGTATCGGTCGACAGCCCTAGCACTGATTTTACGCCGCGCGGGGTCGACGACCGCACTTCGGACGTTATGATTCCAGAATGTTCTTTTCTATTGTATTGCGGGAGAGTGTCGTATCTGTTCGAAGAACTATTATATAATCTGTGTCATAACGTAGTTTTTGGCTTGCGTTTGTTTGACAGCATTTGGTCTTAAGAGTTTATACAGACTATACAATAGGTTATAAGATCTAGTTTAACCTTTATTTGGGTGTTTGGGCACATGAAGCACATCGTTACTGTGGATTTCATTATAATGTCGATAAAAGTAGAAATAACTTAACAGTAGATAGCGCTACAAACGCCTCCCGGGAGGCCATAAAAAAATAACCGACTGGTTGGAAAATTGGGTGTTTTGGGTATCGCCTCGGTGGCACAATTGGTTGTGCACCTGTGTTGGCCCGGAGAGCCGTTGGAGACGCGGGTTCAAATCCTGCCCGAAGCTTATAATTTTTTAATTTTTCTTTTGTTAAAAAATATTTACATTAATATATTTCAAAAGTATTATATCAAATTTTAACTAAAGTGATAAGTGTGATTGTTTAAACACCTAAGGTTTTGACAGTCATAGGGGAGACCGGGTATGGTTGTCTCACAGGTTGGTTGTCACAGCAGCCATTAAATGATACGAAACGAAGGAATAAGTGCATCGATTGGTGAAGTAGGGAAGGAGGTGAAGCTCTTGCGATCTCTTAACACCGAGCGATGCAATTATTCCTTCGTTTCGTATTATTTAATGGCTGCTGTGACAACCAACCCGTGAGACAACCATACCCGGTCTCCCCTACTAACCTAAATAAAAAACAAAAATAATCATTAATCAATACGTTCCACAAAAAAAAATGGTAATTACATATATCAAAGACAAAAAAGAGCCGCGAAAATAATTATGAATCTACATGTGACTATATTATCTTCCTAAGGCTAAGAAAAATAAACAATGATGTAGGTGTTGTGGAAAATGTTTAGTTACATTGAGTTTTTTTCGAAATTAAACAATATAAATCACTAAAGTGAAATAATAAAAACTTAAGAGAACGCAATAGACCTACTCTTTTTAGTTTTCTCTCTTATGTTCAGCTACCTTTCCATATGTAAGCGCACTGCAATACGCATGGGGGACCCCACAGATATGGCTATGCAAATTACGTATTATCAAAACCTCTATCTTTCAAAAACGGTTTATTTATACCATTTGAAATGGGGCGTAAACTTCTTAGGTAAAATTCTTATGAGGTGTTTTCATCCTGAGATATACAGAAACCCAGATATTCAATCAAAATATAAAGATTTTTTTTCATTGATTCATAATTTGATTTTGGACCACCGAATGGATACTATAGGATGGGCAGAAGCAGGCCGAAAAGGAGATGGCAGGATGACCTGTACTAATTTCAAGTCGAGTGACAAGAGCATGAATTAAACCGGGATGGGTGGCGGAAAAAGGGGAGGCCTTTGTCCAGCAGTGGGATACACAAATAGGCCAGGAAAAAGTATTTCAAAAGAAAGTTTACTTAATACCTACTAATCTCCTTTAAGAAAACGAAAATTATTTTGAGGGTATAGATACAATGTAAGTTGAAGAAAATCGAAAGGAAAACAATAGGAAATCGCAGACTACTAAATATGAAGTGTAGGGCTTTACAAGCAGGGCTGGAGAAATATTAACGTTGCATGGAATTTAATATCGAACATAAGCACTTGGAATATTCTGCTGGGAAATCTTATGGAAAATAACTTACCTAGCCAATGCGCCTGTAACAAAGTAGGTATTTATATTGCTTATTTGCAATAAAGACTACTTTTTATCACTAAAGACTTTAATCTGAAAAATAAGCTATTACAGAACGTTTGATATTAAAATAACTTTGGATAAATGGTCTAAGATCAAACTTGAAGGAATTTAATTTGATGTAAACTATTTTGCTAGCAACAGCAGTAAAATAATATTTATGAGTTTATAATATTCTCAACAACTAAAAGCATCCACTTTACATACACGAGTAAAAGCGTTTGCTACAAAGTTAATTAAAACAAGTTATGCGCAATAAGTACTTCTTCTAAGCAAGGCATGAAAAACATTTTAATTAAAGAAGATAATTTTCCTGCCAGCCCTCAATATTACACTCTACTGAAATAAAAACTCCTTTCGTAGTTAATGAAAATACAAGCGGCTATTTTAAGAAAAGAAACAAAACCGGTGTCGATGCCCCTATAATGGAAGTTGGTGATAATAGGATTATTCCAATATTAGTTGCAGAGAGAACAACGTTAGGAAAGCAATTTTGGCTTCGCATATTGCCTATTACCAAGAGACTATGTCTTTTTCTTCTCTAGATGTTTACGTATCGGTGTTCTGTAAGCGGAGAAAAAACGCGCTTAACATAATGGGTATGGACGATAATTTTATTGTCATTCACGTTAAAACATTTTTAAATCTTAAACGACAAACACTTTTTTCTTTATTCGTGTGACAATATCGGAAAAGTAATGGCAAAATATGATATTCTTACACGTGTTACAGAGTAGGTAATTAAAATTAAGCTGTTTATTTGGTACCAGTTTTGATTTTGAACTCTTTATCCGTCGTAAAATCACTGAAATCTATTCGCTCCTTTCTATTTTGATACCTTCTTATGATATGTAAAATCATCAAATCTTTTAGGTTTACAATTTTTTTGTCGTAGGCAAAAATGTCTACAAATTGAAATCCCATCCCACTAATATTATAAATTTGAAAGTTTGTGAAGATATTTGGATGTTTAGATGTTTGGATGTTTGTTACCTAATAACGGGGTAACAACTGGATGGATCAAGCTGAAATTTGGCATGTAAGTAGACCAAGTCCTGAATTGAAACATAGGATACTTTATATCCCGGTAAAGAGATCCTTTGGCACAATAACGGGAACTACGTGGGCGAAGCCGCGGGAAAATGCTAGTTCTTAATATAAAAAGACCATAACTCCCGCTAGATAGACAAAAATAATATTTAAACCGCTTAAATTAGTTTCCGTTCAGCGATCTAGGTAGAATCTAATTGTTTTTTTTTTTTACTTTAAGGTTTTAGTTGTATCGTTAGTTTAAGATTAGTTGTATCCTTCTGACTAAACAAACGGAATTACAAAAAAAATGTATAAATAAATTACATAAAACATTTTAGTGTAATGATTTGATTAAAAGCTAATAAATTAAGTCACATTAGCTAGTGTGGACAAAGTCGCAGGCGCCGTTATCAACCCCACATCAGAGATTGATTGATAAACGGCTAAAAAGCCGTAGACGCAGAGCGCAGACATAATTGGGCGAATTTCCTTGCGGTGTTATCGCACCTACATTCAAAATAGAATGCACACACTGCTATGTGTAATGGCCAATATCATTCATCAATACCCAAAAATATACATGCATTTAATATTATGGCTATGTATTCACTGCCTTTAAAATACATTGTTTTTTTAATCATCTCAACTAGTGCTGTATTTCAATAATAGGTACTCAATCTATTTTCTTTTCCTCGCCTAGTTTTGTGTCCCGCTGCTGGGCCTTTGGAAGAGCCCTTTCTACTCCTTCTTCAGTTGAGAAATTTTTATTTCCTGGAAATATTTTTTAGACCAGATTATATCACTCACAATCCTTTTTATATTATTTATTAAACATGTGTGTAGCGGGTGCTTCAATTAGATATTCAATGGGGACCGGAAAGAATATTTTTCAATTTATTTGAACTTTGTATCAATAATTGTGGTGTTTCCACATTAAATTATAAGTAAAAAAAATCGGGGGACAATCTTACACAAATCGTCCTACTCCCAAATTAAGCAATGCTTGTGCTATGGGTACTAGACGACGATATAAATACTTATACAGACAAATACTTAAATAGATAGAAAACATCCATTACTCAGGAACAAATACTCGTGCTTATTACACAAATATTTGCCCTTACCAGGATTTGAACCCGGGACCTCTAGGTTCGTAGGCGGTGGCACTTCCACTGAGCTAAACGTGTCGTCTATATATGATGATCTCATATTTCTTGTTAATTATATTAATTCGAACACATTTCAATGAGTATAGGGTAACAGTAGCGGAAACCGGTGAGAACATTTTCGTTACTAGAATTTTTGATTGGAATCACTTTAGTAGCCTAGGTAATTTTTCATAGGTTTACATGCCTCTACTCGTGACATATTAAGCGATACTCACGGAATTAATCGTTAATAGAAATGTCCATGGCCGGTCTTTTGAAAATGACAGCATCATATGATATCATATCATATCATATCATATCATATCATCATTTATTCATAGGGAAGTTACAAGTACACGTCAGTTTGCTTACAACTATGTAATATAATTATACTATAACTAATACGTTCGTTTAGATTTAATTCCAATTTATTTATATTATTCATGTAAACTATTTCCACTAAAATTACATAAATATACCAATTATAATTGAATAATTTTATTTTTTGTTCCAAGTTAAAAATTCTTGGTAACTATAGAAAAACTGCCCAACAAGCCACTTTTTTAATTTAAATTTGAAACTCGCGAGACTGGTTGCATTTGTGATTGTGGTCGGCAGTTTATTATATACCACCGGCCCCATTGCACCTATGGTTTTGGTGGATTTCTTCAGCGCGTAAGAGAGCGTAGCTAGTTTATGACTGACTTCACCCCAAGTAATCATCAAACTTACCACTTTCGAGGCCGTGTGTATCATAGAAGGGTGTGCACCGTACCGTGCGACATATCTGAAATTAATTCATGTTTTGTCATTCCCTCACTTTATACGCCGGGGCTTAATGACGTTGCACTATAAAACGTCATAGTGAAAGCCTCCTATACGTGAGATATCGCCGACGCGCGTAGGTTGGCTATAAATGTAAAAACACGGTTTCGCTCTTACTGGCCGGTAGAGCAAAAACCAATATTTGGAAGGGTTCCATTGAATAGCACCCTTTGATATTGTGTAAAAAAACGTGCTCGAAATCCCGTGATTAATGTGCTCGAGTTATGCCGTAATAATAATTCAGTAAACACTTGGCGTTGAGTGTGTTATGTAACAATAATTATTTTCCCTGTGCGAAACTGCTGTAATTTATATTCAGGAATAATGTTGATTTTTTTTATAAATTGGGACTAAAGAACAAAACAATGGTGCCTACATAATATTATAACATTCTGATGAAACAACGATACCTACCTTTTCATTTAGTAAAGTTTGTTTTAGTAATTCAGTCATTATTATTATAACTCTTTATTAAAAGGTGTAGATATAATTACTGCAAGTTTAAAATAATAAGCCTTTATCCAGAAGAGAACCACACAGGTACACGTTTTATATTTCAAATGTTTTATTTTTTAAATCTGTATATTGTTTAACCACACAGTGCGCAGTAAAATTTAAAATATTATAGAACAATACATCTGCTTCATTCACTGCTTACAATTCATTTCAATGGCTCGGCTTTTAATCAGGCGCATATGGAAACACGCGGTCAGTCCATACATGCTTAACACAACTATTTTAATTATTTACTGCGAATAAACTCATATCATTCGGTACAAAGTTATTTTAATCAGCACGCTGCCTCCGCCATGTTGAATTTTAAATCACGGATGTGCAAATTCACATTAAAATAATTTAACAGAGGTGAATTTTTGTTCGCTTTATACATTTATTTACATTGAAAAATATTTATTGTATTGTCGTTGGAACTAAATGCCACCAAATGCTGTAGTAACCAACGCTCGTACGGTGAAAGTAATGTCAGGAAACCTGCACGCTGCTTTCATGATCACATCGGTGTAATTTCTCTGTCACAGGGGTTACGAAGGTCAAAGGTGGCAGTCGCCCACTTATAATTCTGGGATCATGTTTAAAACTTATCCCCAAAAGAAACAGCAAAAGCGCTAGAGCGATGACTTATTCCAAAAAAAACTAAAGCGACAGAAAACCAATTTTTTTGAAGAAAAAAGTTATTGTACAATTTGAAAGATTACTAAATGATTGATGAGACATGTGCACAAAATTTGACTTTAGATTATACAAGCAAACTAAAAATATCGAAATACGTACATAACGTAATACCTGTATAACGCCTTTAGGGGGTTGTTGGTGCTGCCCTGGCACTGCAGCGCGTCGGGGATGTTTGCAGCGCGGAGAACAGACGGTTTCCAAGCCGTGATGCGCAAGCGGGTGGCATCTCTGAGGGAGCGCGTACGGGGCAGCACCAACGCGCTTCTGAGGGTGGTAGCTGAGAGGATGGACAGCCCTATCCTAGCTCATTGGATGTCTGTCCACGTCATGTCTAATTATAATTATACTTTCTACTAACAAACTTAGAATAAGTTTTACTAACACAATATGGATCAATTTCCGAAATAAACGCATTCATTTCATAGATTGAGAAATTAATAATGAAAATACCTACATGTAATGCTTATTTCATCATTTTCAGACGACATTCAATTAGACTGTATCTAATAACTTCGAATATTGGTCTCTACAATCTACAAGCTCCTTAATATAACGAAGGGAAACGAATACCTACTCTAAATCTGTATAATAAATGATAATAATGAAAGAAAAGTATGAATATGTTCACAAGTTTTCCAAGATTTATTACAGATATTACAGGAAAATGGGAAAGCGTTATTCATACGCAGGTGTGCTGACGATTTGCTAACTTGCCATATTTTTGTAAGAAAATTGAGTTGGGAACATTTCCGCCATTGCAGGTGGAATGGAACTTATATATGACATCCAGGGTGCTTTTTATTAGACTTCCAGCAAATATGTATGACTAGAATTAAGAATCATCGTCATATTTTTGCATTTGGTTCGCCTTGAAATAATCACGCAAAATAGACAATTATTAAATGGCCAGTTGCGAAAAACAAGACCGTGTAAACTTATAGTATAAGTCTTATACCATTAATCTAAAAATTGAAATATGACAATTATTTTTTCTTTACGTAGGGATTTTTATTCGATAACCAAACAATAACAATAAAGCTAAGACGAAAACTAAAACCACCCATTAAGTTATATCTAAAAAGGGACCCGTGGCATGGTGCCAAAGATTCTGGCAGCATTTTCTCACTGAATGGCAATACTAATGCGCTAGGTGAGGAAGCTGCCAACCCTATGATGCCTGAGCCGTTTCGAAAGCTCCTTGAATAGTAGCCAAGCGCATGGACCACACGAGCCCATTGTATTGGGAGCCGAGACCTGGTATTTAAGTTTTCCGTCCGTGATTCGGCCGCCTCTGCCACCGCCACTATTTAGGAGGGGGTCCGTAGCAGATGTGATGCCGCTAGTGTATCGGCGCATGTTACGTCCCTCACCAGCACTCGACCCATCGTCCACCACGGAACCTGCGACATCCCCTCGGGCCTCTTGCCATCTTCTCTGGAGATCCCGTTAGGCTCCAGGATTGCGGGCACTTTGACGGTGGCGAGGGCCCGGAGGATGTTGATTGTTGAAAATGTATTTTATTCTAACGATATGTACTATGTAGACGGTGACTTTTGATCATCTATATAAATGTTGTATTAGTGTTTACTCACCAGTGGCTTGGTGCCCAAAGAACTTGATTCCTACCGGCTTACCTAATATCAGGCATTTGACCACCTTATTCTACAGCTTTTGAGGAAAATGTACGCCAAATCTGCACCGGTTTGCCCAAGGATATCTTTTACGCCACGCCACTGTTACCCACAAAATATAAGATAGATGGTCAAAAAATATTTTTTTTTTATAAAAAAAAAAAAACAATTCGCAATAACAAATGCAAAATTTGTAGTAGTGGTTAAGGTGTATTTTTTATAAAATTGTGCAGGATTTTATTAAATCCAATTTCTAATTCTAGACAATAAACCTAAAAACTGCAAAAGGATTCGACAAAAGAAATGTGGAATGTCATAAATAAACATCGAAATAACAAAGTTGCCCGAGTGCGAGAGAACCTGCTGCTAAAAACCGTAAGTGAGGAAGGGGTCCCAAAAATTGCTAATGACCCAAATGAAGTGTGTGCTATTTTTCTAGATAAATTTGCTCACATTGAGGTCACAGATGACACCACAAATCAAGCTCTCCCATTACTACGGTCTCAGGTAGCTAGAGTAGAAAACGACATGATCTTTGAGTTGGTAAATCCTGTAGAAATTCAGACTCTACTTAAAAAATTCAAACCCAAAATTTCGTGCGGATATGATGACGTTCCCATGACGGTAATCAAAGATAATAGTGACATACTGGCAGTTCCAATAACTAATTTCCTTAATCAATGCATTGAAAATTGTATTTTCCCAGATCAACTAAAGGTGGCGAAGGTTCTGCCAGTACACAAAAAGGGTTCAAAATCTGATCCGAAAAATTATAGACCAATCTCTCTCCTACCAACCCTCTCCAAAGTGTTTGAAAGAGTTATAAATGATAGACTCACCAAACATCTGTATTTAAATAAAATCATAAGCGACAGACAGTTTGGTTATCAAAAAAGTAAGGGTACTATTGAAGCTGTTAGTACATTGATTGAGGATGTAGTCAGCCAACTAAATGAAAAGAGAAAAGTAGCAGGTGTTCTACTGGATCTGAGCTCTGCTTTCGACACAGTGAACCATAACATTCTGTTGGGAAAGCTGGAGCACTACGGGGTTAGAGGAATCTCATTAGATCTCATTCGTTCTTACTTAAGGAACAGAAAGCAGTTTGTCGAGGTTTAATGGACCCAGAGCAATCATGAGAAAGCTTATAGATCAAGAGTGTCTAGCGTGAAAGGGGGAGTTCCACAGGGTTCAATATTAGGTCCAATCTTTTTCATCATATTTACAAATGACCTGATAAACTTTATACACAACAAGATACCAAATACCAAACTAGTAGTTTTTGCCGATGACACCAATGCCATTATATCTGCTGATAACATATCAGAATTAAATGATCGGGTAAATAATACTCTTGACACATTCCTGGCGTGGTTCAAAATAAATAACCTGAAGTTAAACTGCAGTAAAACCAAGGCTTTATTATTCAAAACTACGGCACGTAATAAAGACTCGCTGCAGCTCTATCTTGAAGGGACCATGATAGAACAAGTGGAATCGGCAAAGTTTCTGGGAGTCCACATTGACTCAGCGTTAAATTGGAAACCGGAACTGTCAGCTGTGGTAGGCTCTCTAAGTTCTGCGTGTTATGGGCTCAGAAGTCTTCGAGATGAGTTACAACTTTCGCAACTAAAAATAGTCTACTACACACTGATAGAATCCAAACTACGATATAGTATATTGTTTTGGGGAAACAGCTACAAATACAATGTCCAGGCTGCTTTCATTGCGCAGAAGAGAGCAATTCGAATAATGGCTAAGGTAAACCAGCAAACATCTTGCAAGGCATACTTTATAGATTTTAAAATACTAACTGTCCCGTGCCTGTACATCTTAGTAGTACTTACAAATTTAGTAAAGCATATATATCATATCGAAACGCCAGAACAGAGAGATAAACGTTTAGCTACGCGTCGCAAAGACTTGCCGCAGCTTACAAACACCCGACTTCGAGTGGTTAAGCACTCCGCTAATTATCAAGCCATAGCGCTATTTAATAAGCTTCCTGTTGAATTTAAGTCACTGACAAACAGTACAATATTCAAAAATAAATTAAAAGCTTTCTTGCTAGAGAAGTGTTACTACTCAATAGACGAATTTTTTAGCTCAAATGTTAATGTTTGACATGATAATTTGTAATGATTATGTGATTAGAATAATTGAATGTACCTATTTATTATGGATCTAATGTAAGTATAGTTTAATTTAATGGTTTAAATGTATAATGTATGTATTTTCAAACACAACAGCATGTTGTTAATGAATAAATGACTAATGACTGGTAGATTGCTTTTTAGTCGTATTTTATTCTACATTAAATTATCATTGACGACTCATAATTTAGTGTCTTTCATCAAAATTCAATGACATTAAACAGATCTCATGTAATTTGTAATAAAAACGATATAGGCCATTTTGAAAAACATTTATTTACTTAATGGGATTTTTACAGGTAATTAAATACCTACGTTTAAACAGTACGAGCGACATTCCTATAAAAATATGTCTTATAAACAATTGTAAAAGTAATTAAGAAGACAAACTTATTTCAGAAAAAAACCTCACCCTACAATACAGCAAACAGCAGTTATCTTTATGTAAATTTATTTTATCGTTCCAACATTTGCCATTAGGGGACCACCAATTTGACAAGCCGACTCTTAAAGTCTTTACAACTAATATATAGCTGATATTACTGAATATACAGGGTGTAGCAAACATCTCCTTGAAAAAAAAAAAGTACCTGAAGGATTTTGATTAAACCTGGACACTTTTATTAATATATATTAAACTAGCTCTTTGTTCCGCTTTATAATGTCCCCATTGTAAACTGAAGCAAATCCGTTTTGTCATGAAAACCCCATCACGACGCCATCTACCGGGACCAATTGTATTTTTGAACCATCCAGGGATTGACTCAAATATACACACAAAATTTCATCCAAATCGGTCCAGCCATTTAGGAGGAGTTAGGTGAAAAACACACGTACAGAATAATTATATTGTTATACAAATTATTGTAAAACATAAAGCTAAAAAAATAACTAAAAACCAAAATAAATAAAGATGCCCTTACTTGAAATAAGTAAGTGATATTTTACTATCACTGCCTTATTGGACGTTATAATTGCTAATTAAGTACATACCTAATGAAAAAATCCTGTTTTTATTTTCTCAATGTGTAAAAAATCAACCTTAATGTGAACTTTGAAAAATCTTCAAATACACCGTGGGTACGAGTTACCCGACTAACTTTGACTATAGATTCTAACAACTATTAGGAGTAAACTTTCAGATATATTCATTCTTTTTTAAATGAAAACTCCCAAGTGTGTAACAAGCCCTAATAAATGTAACTTACTATTTTTTTTAATCCTTTATAACTAAACAGCAATTAATCTTCGTAGTATTTGATGGTAAGCGACTACGAGGCCAAAAAATGTACCTTTCGTTACCATTTTAGCTTTTTTCTTCTTCTTGATAACTTTTCCTCCAGTAAGGACATGTTTATAACGAGGGGCTGAAATTACTGATTTATTTTGTTCCATAAGACTATTAATGTAAAATGACAAAATTCGACGTATGTTGATATAACGTTATTTACTTGTAATACCATCAGGAATACGCGGTTAAAGTTTGTCGGGTAACTCGTACCCACGATAGAAAAAAATTACATAAAAATACCGATAACCTTCGGCACCAAAGTTCTACAACGTAACCCTTTTTCCATCCTGTATGTTTGGCACATTGGAGTATATAAGTGCCTAAGTGTTCGAGGTTATGTCGCCACGTGCCTGGCACGTGTCTGGCGCGAGCACGTCATTAGCTTGACTCGTCTCGTGGGAGGTGCTACAAGATTTTGTTTTTTATCGGCGTGTTATCAACTGAGAAGCGAATAAGCGCTAATAATTTTAAGTTCACTAGATGTAGCTTTTGTTGATGGAACTAAACATTGTATATTGTCTATGAAATCCTTACAAAATTATCTGTCAAGGTGTATTTTTTTTGACTGAAATGAATTCCCTTCATCTTTGGCTTAGTCGGGTAAAAAGTATCCTATGTGTTAACCGGGGTCATAAATTACTTATACACTAAATTTCATCGAAATCGGCCCTGTAGTTTTGCATGATGAGCGAACAAACAAACAGACAAAAAAATCAAAAACCATTTATTTCAATTTTATTTTTCATTTTAAACACTCCCCTGTTACTGGTCACATACATCGTTTCCACGATTTTATCACTTAGGATATTTGCAAAATAAATTAATCAAATAGGCAACAAACAATATTTGTGTATATTTGTGTATTTTAGTCAGAATTTTCAGGTTTTGGTATTTTATGGTAAATAATTATTTACTACTTATCGTGATCATAATTATCGCTTCGGTTTCACATCTTGGACCACAAAGGAGCCAGTAGAGGGTTAGTTTTAAACTCTTGAACTTTCAAGTTTGGTTATGGTTGGGAAAGTTTTTTTTGTGTAGGTAGAATTTATTAAAAACTAACTTAATAAAACTTAAGTGTACAGTTTTGTTATTGTTAAGAAAAAATAAATTGTAGCTAACTTAAAAAGTTCAAGTTCAAACGAAACGAATTTTATCAAAAGCTTAAAGATTAAGTAAATTTTTTATTTAATTTTTATCGAACTTTATTGCGAGATTATATTTTACTAGCATTTTCCCGCGGCTTCGCCCGCGTTGTTCCCGTTATTGTCCCAAAGGAACTGTTTACCGGGATATAAAGTATCCTATGTTTCAATCCAGGACTTGGACTACTTACATGCCAAATTTCAGCTTGATCCATCCAGTTGTTATCCCGTTATTAGGTAACAAACATCCAAACATCCCAACATCCAAACATCCAAACATCCAAACATCTAAACATCCAAACATCCTCACAAACTTTCGCATTTATAATATTAGTGGGATTGCATTTTAATACCCAATCAACTTATTTTTTATGAATGCCTAATGTTTTACTCTTCTTATTTCCAACATTAGAAAAGAAGCAACTGCAATTAAAAAGCGTCGGTTCTAATGAATAATATTTATGGAAATATATTAGATCTTAGCTATTAATTACTTAAAGCCAAATATTCCTTCACCATTTTGCCAAACGCCGCATCTTCAAATAATAAGAGCTCTTATGAAGTGGCAACGGAAGGCTTCCTTTCCTGAATAATGGACGCCGACTTCCGGCGATATATTTCCGCTATCTCGGTGCCAGCATGGCGTCCACACTTCCGGTTGACCGTTATGGAGTGTTAATCGAGCATTATGTCTGACAAATGAAAAACTATCTCTGAAATTCTGCAGAGGTGTAGTCATATGGATGATTTTGGTATTTTTCTCTTAGAAAAAATTCTATCTTCTTTATGGAGTTTAAATAGTGACAAGTAGTAACAGACAACAAACAGTGTTATTGTAGATGTTAAGGCGATTCGATTCCATCAGTCCTTCGGTTAACAATTTACTTGAAATGTGTTTAATTTTATAGCTTGATATATTATGTTTGATTCAAACAAAAATATTGCTTTACTTATCCGCGGCAGGCGTGTCTCACTCTGTTTCGCGGTAATTATTATTATTCCTTGCCTAATGCATTAGACAAGCCCAGGGCTGCGCTGACACCCGGCAGCGACTGTGTGCGAAACCTATGAAGCCCAAAGAAGAGTTATGTGTTTGACCTGTATTTATGTACTAGCTATTTCCCGCGGCTTCGCCCGCGTTGTTCCCGTTATTGTCCCAAAGAAACTCTTTACCGGGATATAAAGTACTTATCCTTTGTTTCAATCCAGGACTTGGTCTACTTACATGCCAAATTTCTGCTTGATCCATCCAGTTGTTACCCCGTTATGTAGTAACAAACATCTTCACAAACTTTCACATTTAAGTATAATATTAGTGTGAAGATTTTCGAATGTTAAAAGTTTAAATATACAATTTAATATAACCAGAGATCGGAATAGGTAGAGTATATTTACCTAAACTTCGAAGAACATAGTCGAAAAGTGGAGAGTCCCTTACAACAAAATATTTTATCCGGGACTTAAGTCTCGGAATCTTACTAAAAAAATATATTATTGGTATTCTTTAGCACATTTCTCGAACATTCTCAGTATAGCTGTCTCTTTCTAATAGTGCTGTCTCTTTCACTCCTTCGAGAAATTTCGCCATATACTGAAGTGTAGTTCAATTTGGCCCATAAGGGGTCCTGAAAACGGATTTTCAGGTTATTACGCCATCTGATAGAGGGTGTCCTGGAACAGACTGAAAACATGTTTCAGGCGCCTGAAAACAACGGCAACTTGGGTGAATTTTCAATCTTGTACTATGTGAAAGAGCCACCTCTGAAACGGCCTGAAATCACCTTTCAGCCTGCTGAAAACGCTTCTAAAGCACGGAAAATCACGTTTGAAGTTTTAATCTATACCATCGGCGCAACACACATACACACATTACTTTTGCGCCGGTGGCTCTTTCACATAGTAGAAGATCGAAAATTCACCTAAGTTGCCGTTGTTTTCAGGCGCCTGAAACATGTTTTCAGTCCGTTTCAGAACACCCTCTATAAGATGGCGTAATAACCTGAAAACCCGTTTTCAGGCGTTTTCAGGACCCCTTATGGGCCTTTGAACTACACTTCAGTATAGTTATGGCGAAATTTTCGAAGGAGTGAAAGAGACAGCACTATTAGAAACAGACAGCTATACTGAGAATGCTCGAGAAATGTGCGAAAGAATACCAATAATATATATTTTTTAGTAAGATTCCGGGACTTAAGTCCCGGAAAAAAATGTAGTTGTAAGGGAGTCTCCACTCTTCTACTTTGTTCTTCGAAGTTTAGGTAAATATACTCTACCTATTCGGACCTCTCTATATAAACTTTCAACCCCTATTTAAACCCCTTAGAGGATGAATTTCGAAAAACGGTGATATCACTTTTCTTGTAATCTAATAAAAAGTCTAAACATGACGTTTCAAACCTCTTACTCCTAAAATCTTAGACTCTCCATACAAATTTTGAACCCCTATTTGAACCCTTTAGGGGATGAATTTTGAAAAATCCTTTCTTAGTGCACATTTAGACCTTATAAGGATCCTACGTGCTAAATTTGGAATTCCTAGGACCAGCGGTTTAGGCTGTGCGTTGATATACAAACTTTCAACCCCCATTTAAACCCCTTTAGGGGATGAATTTTGAAAAATCCTTTCTTAGTGCACCCCTAGACCTTATAAGGAACCTACGTGCTGAATTTGGAATTCCTAGGACCAGCGGTTTGGGCGGTGCGTTGATATACCAACTTTCAACCCCCATTTAAACCCCTCAGAGGATGAATTTCGAAAAACGGTGAAATTACTTTTCTTGTAATCTAATAAAAATCTAAACATGAGATTTCAAACCTCTTATTTCAAAAATCGTACTCTCCATACAAATTTTGAACCCCTATTTGAACCCCTTAGGGGGTAAATTTTGAAAAATCCTTTCTTAGTGCACCCCTAGACCTTATAAGAAATCTACGTGCTAAATTTGGAATTCCTAGGACCAGCAGTTTGGGCAATACGTTGATATACAAACTTTCAACCCCCATTTAAACCCCTTAGGGGATGAATTTTAAAAAATCCTTTTTTAGTACACCGTTGGACTTTATAAGGAACCTACGTGCTAAATTTGGAATTCCTAGGACCTGCGGTTTGGGTGGTGCGTTGATATACAAACTTTCAACCCCCATTTAAACCCCTCAGAGGATGAATTTCGAAAAACGGTGAAATCATTTTTCTTGTAATTTAATAAAGAGTCTAAACATAAAGTTTCAAACCTCTTACTTCTAAAATCTAGACTCTCCATACAAACTTTGAACCCCCATTTATACCCCTTAGGGGACGAATTTTGAAAAATCCTTTCTTAGTGCACCCCTAGACCTTATAAGGAACCTACGTGCTAAATTTGGAATTCCTAGGACCAGCGGTTTGGGCAATACGTTGATATACAAACTTTCAACCCCCATTTGAACACCTTAGGGAACGAATTTTGAAAAATCCTTTCTTAGTGCACCCCTAGACTTTATAATGAACCTACGTGCTAAATTTGGAATTCCTAGGACCAGCGGTTTGGGCGGTACGTTGATATACAAACTTTCAACCCCCATTTAAACCCCTTTGGGGATGAATTTTGAAAAATCCTTTCTTAGTGCATCTTTAGACCTTTTAAGGAACCTACGTGCTAAATTTAGAATTCCTAAGACCAGCGGTTTGGGCTGTGCGTTGATAAACAAACTTTCAACCCCCATTTAAACCCCTTAGGGGATGAATTTCGAAAAACGGTGAAATTACTTTTCTTGTAATCTAATAAAGAGTCTAAACATGAAGTTTCAAATCTCTTACTTCCAAAATCGTAGACTCTCCATACAAACTTCAAACCCCTATTTGAACCCCTTAGGGGGTAAATTTTGAAAAATCCTTTCTTAGTGCACCCCTAGACCTTATAAGAAACCTACATGCTAAATTTGGAATTCCTAGGACCAGCGGTTTGGGCTCTGCGTTGATATGTCAGTCAGTCAGTCAGTCAATCAGTCAGTTTCTTCTTTTATATATATAGATGTATGACGATGACGCCCTGTATCAAAACAGTTAAATAACGTCACGCAAATATTTTTTTTAACTACCTCTAATTCACTAGGAAATTCAAGCTATATAATATTTTTTTTTGTCGACAATCCTAGCGATGGGCGTGGCGACCAGAAAGCGCGCGCGTTATGAGTTAGAGCGAGTAAGTAGGATTCGGTGCCTTTTTGTGACTCGAACGTGGGTTTTGTTAAACAGTGCGACTTCTGTACGAAGTAACTACCTACTGTTACTTATTCTGTGTCCACGGCATGATAACGTGTTATACCGCCTGATTCAATCAATTATTATGTTTGCGCAAAACAACAAGGGAAATTCCGAAAAACCACAAACATATGCAGTTCAAAAAACATTTTCATCAAAATTAATGTTGTTAAAGTAAATTATTAACACTCTTTTTGAGAATTCCACAGTCTGCCTACTGAATGTTGGTTTTTATAAATGCAAAGGTGTGTTTGCTGTGGATTTGAATATCGATACTAAACTGTATATAAATCTGCAATTATCAGAAACATTATTCTTTGTAAGTATATTATACAAAGAATATATGAAGTGTTGCTAACCCAAAATAACCACATTTTTATTTAAATAAAACCGACCACGGTGCACTTTAAAAGTGCATACAATCCGCCATTTTGTTTATTTTAACGAACTTATACCTTATACCCACTGACACTCGCGCCATCAAGACGAATCTAATGATGTATAATTTATCTAAATTGGTTATGCCGTTGAGACATACCTACTTACATACATACATTCATACATACATACAGGTGAAACACATAACCCTGCTTTGGGCTTCGCCGCAGTCGGGTAATAAAAATAAGAATAATTTTACTAGTACAATATTGATTAGCAGTAGTAGTAGAATAAGTTCTAAAGTTATAAATTCACAGTTAAGATAAACTAACTACCAATTAGCTGTAAAAAACCTGAAACTAATTTCGTGTACAGAAAATTCAATAAATTAACGATTTTCTATTTAAGCACCCTTGAACCTGCTTTGTTCTTACTCTAAGTTAACAAAACATATTGAAAACATTCAGTCCGGTTCTATTTCACCAGCCCTTTATTTACTGTCCAATCAATAGCACAAAGATGCTCGACGGTCCTGGTGACGCGAATGAAAAATCTTCATTGCCATAAAAAGTAAAACACAGTAAAAACCTATGAAACTTATACGCACTTACTCCCTGTTTCTACTAGAAGACAGCTCCGTTTCATAGTTAGTAGACATCATTGTTTTCGCTTCCCTTGTCTGAGCGCTTTTGTTATTATTCCAAGCTTACCTTCAAACAAAAGAACTTCACGAGGAACAAAGACGTAATTAGAGAGGGGCAAGAAAAATCTTACGATTATAATAATCTAATTTTCTGGAATCCGCCGTAATCGAAATATTCACCGAATTAAGGACTGGAAATTCCGGAGATAATAAAGTGTTATAAGAATGATTTTTAATATCCAATATCATAATTAAGGGTTCTTTAATAATCGGATACTTGCCGTTTGATCGCCTTTGCCCGCGGCGTTTAATAAGGAACGTTGACAAAGAATTTAATTTCTCAATTTTATGTCTGGTGCATGTTTTTTTTCTTGTAGATAATCCTGAACTTTATTTAAAAGAACATACAACATTCCAAAATAAACAAAATACAATTTCTTGTTTACCTTTTCGATAATAATGTTTTTAATGTGTGGAGCAATCAATTGTTTCTTGAAGGGTCGTCAACCTATAAATCGTTGCGTGGGTAGTCTTGCACATGCTTAGGCATGGAAAGCACTTTTTCAATTACAGTCAAAGCATAAATGCTCCTGACCTGTAATTTCGCAATTGTACTATCTGTTACATTCAACCTATCTTTGATTGATAATCCTCTGTTATTAATAAAAACTGTAACAGAACTGGCTTTCTATGTGCCTATTTTTGGTAGCCACAACGTCTAAGTTATCAATTTGAGCGAAATCATTACGTTACGTATGATAATGTAACAAAAGGTTTGTCATCGTTCAATTTTCCCTCACATTTCAACCGCGAGCAAATAACATGCATTTATATACGCTGCTCATTTTGCGAGGCAAATCGAGCCGAACTCCCACACAAAAGACTCGCATATATTGCATGTAAATGCGACCTACTTTAGACTCTTAGCATTATGAGCACCATACATTACCCGAATGAATATAACATTAAACACTGTCCAGAAGCGTACTGGGATGATTTATAATTCCTTTTGACCCACGTCAACGTGTCAGAGTGGAGATATAGTACGTTATACCAGCTACTGAATTACCGAGAGTTCTGTCTGACAAGTGGAGCTCACTATCATAACTCAGATACTGTCATAAAACCTATTAGGACTGGTATTATCTTTGAGTTAACTTCATTTCAAGTTACTCAACTAATCATAATAAATGCTATGGTCTAATCTAAATGACAAATGACTTTAAAAAAGCTTTACGTATATCAAGAGAGTATTGTTTGGCAATCCTGTTCTTTATTATCTTTATTTGCCTGATGGCGTTTATGTTCTTTTTTAGGGTTCCGTACCTCAAAAGGAAAAAACGGAACCCTTATAAGATCACTTTGTTGTCCGTCCGTCTGTCTGTCAAGACCCTTTAGCTCGGGAAGGCGTGGATGTGTCGAGCTGAAATTTAAACCATATACTCAGGTCTGGTCCCTTGAAGCTGTGAAAAAAATTAAAACTTCTAGGTTACGTAAAAAAAGATAACTATGGCCGTTTTGACACTCTCAAGGAAACCAAAATTCAAAGGGTACTTTTCGTTGACCTAGAACTAAGAAATTTGGCAAGTAATACCGTCTTGTACTACGTGTATGGGAAAAATCTGAAAACTGTAAACTTTTGCAATGAAATCATAAAATATATTTATGTACGGAACCCTCGGTGGGCATGTCCGACTCGCACTTGACCTGATTTTTACTTTTTATCTCTGGTTCCTTATAAATGTACATTGTTAAAGTCAACTTATTAATAAATAACTTTATTATATCGCTTCCTATTGATGTACGATAAAAGCATTATCATCAAAGTTTTCCACAAATTAGACGTTGCTCAAGACGTTCCTTTATGATTTTTCAGGATAAGTAGGCTTATTTACTTTCCCCACACGCGTGCGAATGCTTTCAAGTGGTGAGTATGAAAAGGCTTAATTAAAATCCTTCTTAATTAGCGGAGGCAGTGCGCGAAGTTATAAGACAATAAGGATGGAAGTAATTAAAACATTCACGTACCTACGAAGCCAGGATGTTTTCGTCCGTTCATTATGGGGCTCAACAAGTTTGGCTTAATTCGCGAGTGTAAGGAATACTCACTTTCGTTTGGGTTTAGTGGTTCAAGCAAAACTTCAACTTGGGTACCGTTTTATCGATCGACGTTTTATAGAATGTCTCATTTTGTTGACCACTTTTTTCGATGAAACCGTACATTTTTCGTGATTTTTGAAATTCTTGTGTTATTTCAATCCCGAGAAAAAAAAAATCTGAGGAAAATGGTTTTGTTATAGTGATATTATCAAACCGTTAATAATAAACCGGCCTAATTAAAAATACGGTGCTAAAATCATAGCCCTCGTTTTTGCTTCTCCGTAGTCGGGTAAAAACCGGACAAGTGCGAATCAGTCTCGCCCACCGAGGGTTCCGTACAAATTTGTAGACACATATATTAAAGTACCCTATAAATTTAGATTCCGTTATTTAAGTATATTTTTTTATGATTTAATTAAAATTGAATAGTTTCCAGATTTCTCCCTATACTTGTAGTGTAAGACTTGCCAAATTTCATAGTTCTATGTCAACTGAAATTACCCTTTGAATTATGGTTTCCTTAAGAGTGTCGAAATTTAAGTTTTTTTCGGCATAAACGGTTGTATCTTTATTTCACGTTAACTTAGAAGTTTGATTTTTTTACAACTTCAAGAGACCGTAGATCTGAGTTTATTGTTTTAATTTCACTTCAATACCTCCACGCGTTCCCGAGATAAAGGATCTTGATAGACGGACAGACAGACGGATATACGGGCAGCAAAAAGATCCTAGAAAGGTTCTGTTTTTTCCTTTTTAGGTACAGTACCCTAAAAATTATAATTTTAGTTTCAGTCTTAAAAGTCGATGAAAAAAAATGTACGATGACACCTTTGACAGCGATTCAATGACCCTTAAACCTGGTAAACTGCATTTTTTTTTTCATATTTTAAAATTCATACGTAAGGATTGATCCGGAACTCTAAGATTTATAACTTGATCAACATTGGTTGGTATATTTGTTTGGAAATGAATTATTGTTATTTTGTTTTTATTTAAATAAACTTCTTGGCTAATCTTTTTAGGAGAAGTGCAGGTTGAACATTTCCTTCTGGTCACTCTGTAGAATCCAAAACTTGCTTTGCACGCCTTTAATGACGAGATATCTTATGTATACCTAATTTAGTCAATAAATTTCTGACTACTTTATCATTCAAGTCAGTCTTAAGTTTAAACAATTTCCCTTTTCACCGCTCCGTCTTTCAGTTTCATCTCATTCCATAATATTTTCCAAACAAATGCAATGCTCCAGTACCTATGTCTGTCTGTTTGTCCACGTGTACATTCTCAGGAACATCAGTATGTATTATGCTAATTCTGAACATACATCGCGTATTATTGTTGCTAACTTTTGTACGCTTTGGCGTAAGGACCTTTCATCTCCTTAATAACATCGTAGGCACGCTTGCTATTTATTTACTCTATTTAGTATGGAATTAGGCACAAAATTTAGCATATAAATTAAAGTCTTAGTTTAAAAGAAACGCCGGTCTTGAAAATTGTTTTCACAAGTGCGATGTTGTTGTTTATAGCCGTGTTAAATATTCAAACTGAATTACGTTTGTCGTTTTCGTTGATTAGGTTGATAAAAAATTACATAGGAATAAAATATAAACTCCTCGAGTTATAACTAGTTAAAGTCACTCCATCAGTGAGAAAGTACCATCTACCGCCGCAGTCGTAGGGGAGTGTGGGGGAATTGCGGGCAATTAAGCAAAGATCTGAATAAAAATCATACCATTATCATTCAGCAAATATATTTTTGTATAATTAAAGTTCGGTTACCTACCTAATACCTTAAATACCTATAAAGTACCTTACAAAATTACCATAATCTTTTAATTCTAAATAATTTACAAAAATTAAATATTGGAGAATAACAAAAGGCTTTCCGTCCGAAATTACCTGGGGCATGTGGGGTAAATGCGGACACTATTTGGACTTATTGCGATTATTTTGACTATAAATATCCTACATATTTAATAGAACTACTTAGTAGCAGTTATCCCCATATCAGTAGAAGTTATAACAGTAGGAGTTATGATAACTCCTACTACTCAGTTGGAGTTATCCACATAACATCGTATTCATAGCACTAAATTTAGATGAGAATTATAAGAAAACACGTGAGAAGTCTTTGGTACCTATTTGGAAATGCGTGCGCGGCTTTTCTTCTTGTAGACCATCCAAGCACTACGGGTGGTGCAAGTGATAAGTAAAAAATCGTGATAGTGGGGCACGGGTAGGGCATGCAATACTGGTTTTACTTGTATAGACCAAATACCGAAAAACCGTTTTTTCGGTATTGGCCCATACAAGTAAAACCGGTATTGCATGCCCTAGACACGGGGAAGCTAGAGTTCTAGAAAAGGTTGTGCCTGGGAATAGGTACCCCGCGTCTGTATTTACCCCACTCTCCCCTAACAGTTAAAACGAATAGAAAAGACGGTAACAGACAAGATATCAACTAAATACTATAATTATAATGAGGGTGATCAAATAAGCAATCTTCCAGATATCAGGAATTTGTCGCAGGCTGATTCACAACTTTCCTGTTAATCTCGTTCTAAAATTATATTACGGGTAAAATTATATTACCCGTAAACTTGAAATAATATTTCGCAATCAAGGGTCGAAATATTTCGGTCTGCTCGCCATTTCGACCTTGACGGTCCACAGCAGCATGACCGTCGCGATAGCGCGAAAATTCATTTTGGCGTCTCTTTCTCTGACAAACAAAAAGAACGAGTCACCAACAAGAATCTTCCCGTTATCGCGATGTGTGTGTAGTATAAATGAAAGACTAGTTCACTTAACTAACATGCCAGTAAGTTATGAAATCAAATAATATAATCTGAATTGAAGTTACTTGCTAGTAAACTTGCTAACTAAACAGTCAAGTCATCCAGTTTATCGCGAGTTCCCACGTGGCTAAGTTGAATCCACAAATGTAAACTAGACTCATTGAAAGAAGGTCCATTTGTTCTTTAATAAGAAAATATATTTATCTGTAAGTAGTTAATATAGACACATGCAATGCAGGTATGTACTTAGTGTACACACATACTCCAAACAAGCGCGATTTAAAATACTGTGAAAATTTGAAACCACTTCTATGTTTCTTTATTTATGATCTTAGTTTTACCAGTTTAATAATAATTTTCACGCGAATGAACAACTTGAAAATATTTGGTAGTTGCAGTTCTAAAAAATTGAACACTGTTTATTATTTATTCCATCAACATCTACAGAGTATAAATTATTTATTGGTAGGTAATTTCGTGTCCGATTTTTGCAACAGCCAGTAAGGCTTGCAAGTTTGTCAGGCTTCAAAAAAAAGGTAGGTAATAAGTTGGTTAAAAAAACAGTACATAGCAACTAAAACTAATTTAAAATTTTAAGTATACTATAAACTAAAACAAAAAAATCTAATAATGTCCCTGCGCCATGGTATCGTTGATGTTGGCAGCTTATCCTCGCTGGATTGTCAGGCTGATGCGTTGAGCGAGTAAGCTGCCAGCTTGTCGGTCTCTCGTGGTATCTTTGAGTCTTTTCGACAAGTCTTTGAAGAGACTCAGAACGCCGGGACCCCACAGACCAAGGGCCTCGACGCCAAAAGGAACAAAATTATATTCGGCGCCGAGACCACTGTATTTTCCCACCTTGTCAGTTTTCGCCGCCTCAGCTGCTGCTGCCGCCCTTATTGAGGTTCAGTGGTGATGTGATGGGGCCAGGGTGTCTACGCAGAGTTATATATCAACCTCATTTTAACCCTGAGGGTCTATGGATGAACACAGGTCTCACGCAAATACCTTCACAGCGAAGACACTCACGCTTTCGCTTGGTCACATGCTTTTGATTTTCTTTTGGATTGATTTTGGATGGTCGACTGTACGTACCTAGTTTCAATTGGTGTACATTTCCTGTCCCTTACACCAGTTGAACGTATATACCTAAGTTATATGTATATACAGGGTGGGAGGGACTATACCGACATACTTTAGCCATGAATTCCTGGGGGTGTGACGAGTAAAAAAAGTTATGTGATGTATAGTCGAAAAATGCTTACTTTCAGAGATATTCATTATTTTTTAAATGAAAACTCCCAAGTGTGTAACAAGCCCTAATAAATGTGACTAAAATAGTTTTACTAATTTTTTTAAATCCTCCCTTCAATTAACCTTCGCAGTATTTGATGGTAAGCGACTACTAGGCCAATAAATTGACCTTTCGTGTCCACTTTAGCTTTTTTTTTCTTTTTGCTAACTTTTCCTCCAGTAAGGACATGTTTATAACGAGGGGCTGAATTTACTGATTTATTTTGTTCCATAAGACTATTAATGTAAAATGACAATATTCGACCCATGTTGATATAACATTATTTACTCGTCACACCACCAGGAATTCATGGCTAAAGTATGTCGGTATAGTCCCTCCCACCCTGTATATATATATGACGAAGCGTGGATTTAATTAGTAGTCAAAATCCAATTTAAAATGGTAATCAATAATGAAACATGTTTTAATGATTTGAGAGCGGGGAATTCAGTATCCCGAATGGAGTTTTTCGTTGAACATTGACAATGTCAACTAAAGGATTGGACAGTGGTTGACAGCTAGAGGTACGCGCGCGGATTTTGGCGCGGTATGTGCTGAATGGATGTTGTTGTGTTCGCGAACTAATCCATTGACTCTTAAACTTGTTTTTAAATCACCGTAATTTAGTGGCAAGTGTGTTCAGATGAACCTAAGTGATTAGTTGAAGTAGCGGAGTGTGTCCATTTCCGAATGTTTCCTTGATATATACGCCCAAATAGTAACAATGATTGAGACCGGTCGGCTAAGCTATTTGTTCACTTCGTCATATTTTTAAAGCATAAATACAGTTCCTATTGAAAATCGTTATGTTCTCAAACTGCGTTTTCTGTCTACGTCTACTTTGTGTCTACAACTTGAACGTAGCAGTCTCAACAGTTCCTCAGCAAAATGTAATGGAATGAAAACAAAATGTTGCCCCGTGAAAGATTAATTTTTCTTCTTATTCATCGAATCAACTGATTGCTTTTCGAAATGATTCTGTTTTGGCATAATTTTTGCTAATGGGTACGAAGTTTTTCGCGCCTTATTAAGAACCCATAGAAAATTTTAAATGTTTTCTTTTTGATTATATGAAAAGTAGTGATAAAACTAGTCAACTAAAGTATTTATATCATGTTTTGTATGAATTACAGGTGCTGACGGGCCCAATACATATGGAAAGTTAATTAAAACATAGGTATCGACTGAGTAATACCACAGCAGTCCTTAACTACTTAGGTGCTAATGCCAAAAAGTCCTTAATTAAAATTACAAGATTAATCTTGGATTATAGTTTGTCTACGAGTATCTATACAAGTTAGCCTAGATAGATGCTCGTTCAAACTCTCACTTAAACGTTTTTACTGGAAGAGTGCAAAGTATACGTATTCATTCCGTAAAATAATGATAATAACTATAACTGCTGTACCTAAAACCAGTAATATTTTAGTGTTTTTAAATAAAACTTTAACTAAATGTTGCTTAAATACTGTCTAACTTTCCGTCGCGTCACGAAAATGTATTCATTTGACACTATCGAGGGTCAAAATATTTCGGTCTAACTTACAGTTTCATCACGGCCCTTAATGCCCGGGCTACACGAGGCTAGTTTTTCAAGCAAGGATAGTGAAATCAGTGGTGGGGGGACGCTACTAGCCTAAAAATAGAACTCCATCCTATTAAAAACGGTCTTCTAGCTTACTAACTTGCTATCCTACCTTGAAAAAAACCGGTCAAGTGCGAGTCGGACTCGCGCACCGAGGGTTCCGTATAAACTCATAAGTAGACCAACCTTACGACTAACAGCAACCATGCTTTAAACCCACTTTAGCTCTATTAAACCAGGAAAAATCTTAACAGCGCGATGCAGCGTATGCTACAGCGACATCTATTGATAGTAAATAGCGCGTAAATTTTACTTGTAATTTAAATTTAAACGTTACTTTTTGTTATTGGCTGATTGAAATAATTGTTTGTCAACTAAGTTAGTTCTCATGTATCATTTTTCATGAAGGAATCATGTTTTGAAGCACACTTTATTTTAGATTTGTGTCCCTAGATGGCGCTAGTGGTATTTCATTTTTATGGTCATGGTGTCAAATTTCCTAACATACTCCTATTATAGAGTTTTTAATAATTATTGTTACTTTATGTTTTTTTCCCGATTCCTGATGAGTGATCATTGTATTTAATAGAAATTTTTTATGTAATCTGATATAAACTATCGCTTAGTTTTGCTACTCTCCGCTAGATGGCTCTCATAGGGAGGGTAATATGTTAAGATTTTTGTAAATTTTTAAAAAAGTATTCCAGTTAGGAAGAGAAAATATAACGGTCTTCCTAACAATAATAATCCTAATAAGTAGATACATGAATAGTTCAAGAAAAACTGTATGGCGATTAGTTTAGTAGGAGCAAATATGTGTTATGATTTTTGCAAATTTCTCAAAAACGGTGCAAGTGAGGAAAACCGTTATATTTTTCCTGTAATATTTAGGACGACATTAATAATTGGTAATTATGACACATTTTTCTGATCAGTAACTTCGGAGATAATAGGGGGGGAATGGTATTTTTTTAAACTTTTTTCGCCATAAATCAAAAACTATTTATTTAAGAAAAAAAATAAAAACGGTATTTTAATTTACAAATTAAGCTCTTTCATTTGATACCCCACTCGATATATTAGCCCTACTTTCAATTTTGAAAATCCCATTACGGAGCCCTTTAAAAAAAAAGTAAAAAAGGTACAAGATTTTTTTTATGTCCAATAAGCTCGGGTTAGCGACTTTTAACACTATTCCAAATTTCAAACCGATAGCAGCAGTAGTTCCTGAGATATCTGGCTGTGACAGACGGACAGACAGACAGACAGACAGACAGAGTCGCACCATAAGGGTTCCTTTTTTACCATTTTGGTACGGAACCCTAAAACTAGCCTCGTGTAGCCCGGGCATAACTGCTCAATACAAACTTTTTGGAAAATGGTAATTTCTGTGTTGTTAAGTAACAAATAGGTATGAAAATCGCTATATTTGTGTTAAATAATTTTAATTATTCCATTCATTCATTCTCTTAACTATATATCTGTCGCAGTACGATAGATAAAGCCGCTATACTATAGTTATAACCCTAGGGATATAATTATATCTCGAAACATAGTTATACGAATGCGATTCATTACTATCTTACTAGGAATATAACTATAATACGTCTTTAGTTTAGTGATATAGTTATATTACTGGATTAAGTTTAGTGAAATAATTGTAGGTAGGAGTGCGGCGGTGCGGCGGAGGTATAGTTATATCCCTAGGGATATAGTTATATGCCGTAAAATACGTATTATAATCATATTCCTAGTAATATAGCTATATTACTGGATTATGTTCAGTATTATAATTGTAGCAGTGTAGTGCGGGGGTTGATATTATATTTTCATGCTGCTATTTTTAAGGGTTTATGAGTCATTGCGATCAATTTACGAAAGCTGGCGCGAGATTTGACAGAATTTCTATGAAAATAGCTGTCACTCAGTAGAAATCTCGCTCCAGCTTTCGTGAATCGACCTCTACTTTTACGTAATATTGCTAAAAAGTATTACAACTAATTGCAACCAACAAATTTGATTTTGTAATACAGATAAAAACGAATATACTTACTGTTTTCTTGGATTCCCTGGCAGATTTATATCCATTTATCCACATTAGTTTAGTCAAATACCGTATTATAATCATATTC
Organism: Eudemis profundana; assembly: GCA_947034925.1. Taxonomy (NCBI): domain Eukaryota; kingdom Metazoa; phylum Arthropoda; class Insecta; order Lepidoptera; family Tortricidae; genus Eudemis; species Eudemis profundana. The sequence continues at coordinate 16,975,588 of OX344800.1, forward strand.
CTAGTAAGATAGTAATATCTGTAGCATAATGACTACAGGTTCAGTCGCATGTTGATTTTTTTTCTGGGACATCTGTTGGCTGCAATAAGCACTAGAGTGGGACCCGTTTTTGCTAGCATTAGAAGCGGTCCTTCTAGTTCCGCCATTTGGGTATAGGTGGCGGTGGAATTAATGTGGAATTAGTTAACTATATGTTCTTCTCGAGCGTGTTCAACTGGTTTATGTATGAGGTTTTCACCACGCTGGCTGGTTTTTTTGAATTGTGATTTCTTAATTCGCAGGGTTTGAAATTTGGGTTTGTGAACAAACGCCAGAGGTTTTTTTTATTCTCGATCTGGCTTTCGTTTGGAAAGCACGTTACCTAGCCTTGCATATTTTTGCAGTTTTGCTTGTTTTCCTTGCCCGTTGAAGTGCAAATATTATCGCAGTGTTTTACTTTCTAAATAACCGTGAACAATACCATTTCTGCGAGTTCGCGTTACATGAGCGCAGAGGACGTGACGCACAGCCTTGTGCATGGTGTGGGAACCTTCCACGGTTTTGTGACCCGGTGTGGTCTTTTTAAAGAAAAGCCGGTCATCTCTCAATAGTCGTGGGGAGTGGTGTGTTTATTGTGTCTCGTTGTTTTTAGCTCCAACTCAAGGCTCCGATCTGACCTGGAGAACGATATACGCAGGCGGCCCTCGCGAGCGGCCATCTCGGCGGTTGGCTACGGTTCGGTGGTTGACGCCGCTCTAAAGTGCCTCGGGAAGACAGCTACACGAGCAAGCCTAAGGCGTATTTAAAGTCGGTCGTGTCGAAGGATCAACAACTATAAGAGTTATTAGTGTTAGCCAAGGTACCCTGTAGTTTTAGAGACATTCGCGTGTTTGTGATCGTCTTTGGACGCTTTAATATACGCCCGGCGCAGGGCTTATTTCTATTGTTCATGCGCGGCCAGTCAAATACCTCAAATTCCTTCCCTAAATTCAGAAAGGCTTCTACTCGCCAGCGTAGTATTTATTTTTCGGTTTTTTTCACTATGCGACATCCTAGGGTCCATTAAAATCATCCATCCTCCCATTACTTCACCACTTTCAGCCCTAGGTACCGTCGGTACTCCACGCGTACGTTCGATCTTGGGATTGCCCGGACAATCTGTTTCCGAAGCTTTGTCCCAACACCGATCGTACTCGCTAGGCCTTCTTTATTGACTACTTTGACTTGGTATTTGCCTTTTTGCTAATATTACTACTACTGATCGTCCTTCCGCGTCTCAGCTCGTGAGTCAAATAAAAACTAAAGTGTTCGTGTTGCTAATTATTTAATGATTTCCGGTTTTAAGACAACGTTATCGATAAAACTAGTGTGAAGTCGGTCTTGTGCCTTACTAACGTGCTCTGTAACTTGCTTGATTTTAACATAAATTACGAACTCTGTACCCTTACTTGTTTCTGTTCAGGATCAATAAATAAAATTATACGTGTTATTGTGAGTGATTTATTTATAGTTTATTCACTACATATCTTACTAGGAATATGATTATAAAACGTTTTATACGGCATAAAACTATATCCCTAGGGATATAACTATACCTCCGCCGCACCGCCGCACCTACAATTATTTCACTAAACTTAATCCAGTAATATAACTATATCACTAAACTAAAGACGCATTATATTTATATTCCTAGTAAGATAGTAATGAATCGCTTTCGTATAACTATGTTACGACATATAATTATATCCCTAGGGTTATAACTATATAGCGGCTTTATCTATCGTACCGCGACATATCCACACCGATGACACCAAAATTTCTCAATATTGAATAATATTGAGTTTACAACAAATTTCATTATAATCTAACAAAAAGTTCCAAGCATTGTCAAACAAACCAAACTCGATACAAATAAACCGTTCCACTCAAACGAAAAGGAAGGCCCATATTGGCAAAACTTTTTATAGGTAAGTTTCTGTATTGCGGTTATCGTATAAGTTACACTGTATTATTTCCCGCCACTAGGGATGGCCCAAATTATCGATTGCTGAAATTTTATTTATAAATTGCGTCCTCATACAATTATATAAATTCATATTACGCAAGCATGGCATAGGTAAACATGGATGGATCTATTGTCGACACATTATACTTGAATTATGTTAAAAACGAGACCTAACTTAACGGTTGAGTAGGCATTGAAGACGCAAGATGGTGGTGGAAAAGTCAGTTTCAACTTTTTGAGTAAAAGGTGAAACAAAGAAATTCTAAAGCATCAAACTTTACCTACTCTAAAGGTGTTTATGTGACGGAACATGCCATTTTACATACGACTTAGTGAAATAAATAAAACTACATTAAAATTTATATAGCTAACTAATGAAACATGAAGAACTAAATGGCGTAATTTTTATGTAATTTTTAATCGATACATTATTTCAATTAAGATTAATCTCTGTCCTTCCCTAGCATGCAATCGGATACCTCACCACCGGTCCTCTAGTCGTGACGTTTATGAAGGTCTACCCGATACCTATCTAATTTCACCTGAATTATGAACTACTACCGGCCTTTATCGTAATGTATGGACCATTAATTTCCTCCATAGAGCGCCGTTTGGTCTTATGTGATTTTATTTTGTATAGTTTTCTTCTACACGGATGATTCTTGGTTTTTGTATTGTTTGCAATTTTAGTCATCTATATGGGATAGTATAATGTTTATTTACGTACCTATAAAAGTATTTTATTTATTGTACTAAATACGTTTCTAGGAAATAAAGTTTATTTATATTTCTTCTCAAATCTGCATTATCTGCTTTTGGTCTAAAACAAACGTGTTTGAAATACATTGACAAACATTTGACAGACAGACATTTTCTACACAAAATTAACCAGTACCTCTAGCACAACTGTGACACGCGACTCTTTGTCGCGCTATAATGCTACCTATCGCTTTCCACTCAATATCGTGTGACAGTGACAGGTGATGCTCTGTCGCGCGAGAAACGAAATCGCGGCCAGTTATGCTAGACGTACAGTAAAAATTATTATCGAACTGATAATTATAAAAGATTTACACTGAATAAATGTAATACTTCCACATCTTTCTAATGATGTAATAAGACTTAATTCTAAAGGGGATACAATACTGACGATGCATTAAAAAGGCAATCCAAAGACTGCATTGACTTTATTGTAAAATGAGCTTTGTATGCCAATCGATGATTATTTGAAGAGGTGAAAATCCCTGCCATTACGGCCACCCTAACTTAAACACCGCGCAAGATATAAGCGACCCGCGGTGAAACAATTCAAAAGCATTATAAATTTCTATGCTGTAAGTATAAAATAACACGTTTTTGATGTTGTATTTCTATGCCTTGCTATTGGGATAGAAAGTCGCTGGTTTTTACTTATTTGTATCTGTGTTTCTGTGGGTCTGTGTCTGTTATATTTGACTCACTTTCCGGTTTCCGATTAAACTGAAATTTTACAAGTTTATGTGAATCAGATGACAATGTAATATTATTATAATATGAAGCTGATTTGGTGATTGAGCCGGATGGTAGCCATATGATCATCTAAATTACATAAAATAAATTCACCGTGCTTGGCCTCATTTCAGTTGTTTTGATGTGCAGTTTGCGATTATATAAAAAAATTGAGTAGGCAGTAAAAGTTTACTCTCAAAAAAAACATCTTTTCACAGAAACTTTTATTATTAGCCTAATTGTGTGTTCCATTGCTGGGCAAAGGCTTCCAGTTTCTTCCGCTACATAATCAACCGAATCAAAAACAGGTACTAAAGTTCGCTCCAAATCAGTCCTTGCAGATTTCACAAGATGTACACCATCGGTTCCGAACCTGGGGTTAATTACCCCTCTAGGGGTAAAATTTAGTTTTCTAAGGGATAATACTCATATTAAGTCGTTTCTCGTTGAGTACCTACTTTCATATATCGCCTATTTTTTGGAGGGGTAACGATACAAATCTAGAACGGGTCTGTGGGTGATGAGGCAATAAAGGTTAGGAACTACTGATGTACCTACACGTTTGCGCGATATATATCCTGAACGATGGGCCAAACCAAACAGCCACCAAACGGAACCCGAGAGATAGATACAGGGACAGACACAGATCAAATAAGAGAATGTGATCAAGTAAGAGGATGACTTGGGTCTCTTTTTCAGTCGGATGGTATGAACGTGTATTGTATTAATCGGTAAAAGTGATGAAAATATTTTGATTGATTTGATCAAATTTAGTTCCCCGATTTATTTTTGTTCTAAGAATTAAAAAATCATTACGCAAAAATTTATGGCTAACTCCAGTCATACTTAATAAAAAAAAAATTTGATTACACTGACTGTCTTAAACTCCTTTGTTTAGGTTAGGGGCTCTAACAGATCCGTCTCTGGCTTTGTGGGAGGCTAGGCACTCACAACTTGATAAACGCTATACTCTGACAAATTGCACCACACCCAAGGATATTGAGAGACGGCTGGGGTGCGTCAGGGACCGTCTCATTTGCCACAGACAAGGAAGAGGCGGGCCGCCGTCACCGCTCCGACTTCCACCTATTTACGATAATTGACGGGCCGTATACCTGGCCCCATAGCCCGGTGGAAAGTATGCGACTGTCAAACTTTACGACCAGTACAACTGGCTACGACTTCGCTTGTCGCGCGACCTGTCTTTCTTACACCATATGGAATGGAAAGGGATAGGTAGTATTTATAGTGCGATAAAGAGTCGCGTGTCACAGTTGTGTTACACGTGTGAGGTACAGGAGGAGGTATAGTAAGCTTTGTCGCGCAATAAACGATATAGCAGCGTCAAGTTCTGACAAGTATGTAAGTGTGAGAATGACAAAAAAATATTTATTGATCGACAAAGCCTACCGTCATAAACCTGCAGAAAACTATAAACTCCAGAAGAAAATTAGAAAAAAGGGAGTATGCGGTTTCGCGGAAGTCTCGTAAGTACATAATTACGAATTTCTGTGAGACTTTTGAAAACCGTGTAGAGCCTTTCATGCTATTCAAAGTTAAGTGCGCAAGTAATTAAAACTCCCCATAACTGGGAAAAGTGAATGTGACTAGTCGATAGTGTCGGGATTTCGAACTTGCTTAAATAATTTGCCTTAGTTTCTATTGTATCTAAAAAGGATGAGACAAAAAAACGTAGTTATCTTTTTCATTGGTTTTACAAGTCTTGTTTGCACATTAAAGATTTTATCAAAAAAGTAACTGGGAGTGTTAATTATAAGTAAAAATACGTAAATATATTGTTTTTGTCGGTTTATCTGGGGGCACGGCAGTGCCCCCGCCAAGTCGAGCAAAACAAAGGCACGGCCGTACAATCCTTTTCTCGAAGCCATTCAGGCCATTTTCAGCCTCCCGTAATATTGTACTGCCTAAAGCTAGAACCCTGAAATTTCAGGGATACATAAGGCACAATAAGGCTTATATATATTCTCAATATCATTCAATTTGAACGTGTATTTAAGGAACTATTGCATGTCAAATTTCCTTAGTTTTGTCACTGATTCATTCACTGACTCACTGACTGATGATCATCATAATTCTAAGGTACTTCTAGCAGACCTACAAGCTCCAAATTTTAAACATAATTAGTTTTTAACCTATGAAGTCCTTAAAAACCTAAATATGTTGTAATTTCAGTCATAATTTGTATTTCATAAATGAAAAGTGCTCATGATTCTGAGTAAAATGGTATAAGACACACCATGATCAGACAAAAAAAGTAAAAGGTACATTTTTTCTGCAATTGACCCTTAACTTATTTACCAAAAAATCGTGCAACCTTCTGTTTAAGGTCAGCGCCGCGCATCATTCAAAACGAAAGCTTTAATAATAACTAAAAGTATATAGTTTTTTCGCTTGAAACTTTCATAATATATTTTATGTGCAAACGAATGGTATTAAGCTATAAATTGCAACACATTTCAACCAAATGTTATATCATTAAAGACGATTCTTTATCTCCTTTTCGTAAGTATGGCGAACCGAGTGGCTCAAATCACCTTAATCTAAAAACTAGTTTCAAAAAGTTACCCATGAGGCATGTGCCATATGGTTTTAAGGACTCAAAATCTTTCCCAACCAGCTCTTTACAGCTCTTTACAGTCAATCCGTCTGCACGGAGCACGTAAGGACGTCCATACAGACCAGTCCCAGACACAGATTGCGTCTATTATTTATGGGCAGCACACGACCCTAGCAATTTCGATCCGGAACTTTCCCTTCCTTTTATTCCAATTTCGCAATGTTAGAAAAAATATGACGATATTATTGGACGAGTCAAGTTATGAGCGCCCGGGCGGTCAAGCGGAAAGGGTGTTTTTATTTCGATTCGCGACGGGAAAGTTCCACATACCTAATTTGATGTGGAACGATGTTTGAATTAATCATTAGTGGACGTTTTAGGGTTGAAAGTGGAAGCCTGTTTATGTAGGTAAAATAATGGGATTTATAAACGAGTTGTTGCATATTATTGAAACTTAAACATTATAATCACGTTATGTGATAAATTAATAGATTACACTATGTGTCATAAATTGTAATCATAATTGTTTCGCTGTACCTATCGAAACGCAAATTCAAACGAATAGAGTGCGACTACGATAACTTCGCAGAGCGGAACATGGCAACCTGCATTTTAAAGCCACATATTCATAGAAATTTGACTTTTAAACGGAAGTTATCGTAGTCGCACTCTAGAAAATATTATTCTTATCAATATTTCATTTTGGGCGAAACTGTAATTAAACCTCCTCCTAAAACTTCTTTACCAATTGGGATTATAATTGCTTGCTTTATATTTTTATCATAAAAAAAATATAAATATAAGGTACAAAATAATTTGACGTATTATGTAAATTAAAGTGGCAGTTTTTTCAATAATTCGTTCTGATGATTTTATTGATTGTCACTTTATTTTTCAGTCGGTGCAAACTATAAGGGTTCCCTTTTTGGCATTTTAGTCACGGAACCATAAAAACTGACAATGAGTAAAGTTTATTTTAAAAATGTGACTGGTACTTCTTTATTAAATGGTTCATTAACTGAAGGCTAAAAATATTAAATTTATAGCTACTTGTGAAACAAAACATGCCATTGTCGTAGCAGTCTCTGAGGAATGGAATTTAATTTATTACCTGGCGACGTTCAGGGATAATTCAATTTGGGATCTTTTTTAATTAGCTTTGATCCAGATTATTTATGAGAGACACACCTTGGCAAAGGTATACCCAGACTTCATAAAATTTGGTTACGTAAAAAGTTTCAAAATTTACAACAATCGTAAAGCGCATTCAAATGTGATTCACAAAATATTTAAGCAAACACAATTTGCTAATTCTATGCATGTGTTGACAAATTTAACCACTTCTGGGTGTTTGTCAAAATAAATATCGAGTCGCTATTTTGTCAAAATATTGACTTCTGAGGTTTTTCTGGTTCAGAATCGTTAGTACTTTCGAACCTTATACTTGAAAAAATGTATCCCGAATTTATTTTTCCATTACGTCACCTTTTTGTACTTAATGTTAGTATGAAAGTGACGTAGTGGAAAAATATTTTTCCGTACAAAATTTTACTCGCATCTCTTTACGTATAAGGTTCGAAAGTACTAACGATTCTGAGCCAGAAAAACTTCAAAAGTCCATATTCTGACAAAGTAGCTACCCCGAGGATTTATTTTGAAAAACGCCTTTCTAAAATCATTGAAAGGTGAGTGACTTATTTATTTTACTTTTTGAATTGGTCAAGTCAAGCTTTTTGACAAAAACGTAGATAGGGTTTATGGAGTTAGAATAGGTACCTGTTTCTGATTATTAGGCCTTGAAGAATTAGGGACCTAAGAAGTTTTGGCTCTACATGAGATCTGGTAACTTTTCCACGGATTTGGTGAGTTTGTGTTTTTGGAGCATTCCATGAAAACATCAACTTTTTACCCGACTGCGGCGAAGCCCAAAGGAGGGTTATGTGTTTGACCTGTATGTATGTATGTATGTCCGTTCCTGTGTCCGCTCGTAACTACTCAACGGCACAACCAATTTTGATAAATGATACATCATTAGATTCGTCTTGATGGCGCGAGTGTCACTGGGTATGAAGTTCGTTAAAATAAACAAAATGGCGGATTTTAAAGTACACCGCGGTCGGGTTTTTTTAGTAAAAATATTTAGTTATTGTCCCTTCCGAAACGCTATGGTAGCTACCCTAATAAAACGTATTAGCTGCTAAGAAACACTACCAATCTTAAAGCCGAGTTATGATATTACAATGCTGGTAATTAGCTTCCTGAATTTATTTCTTGGAAGTATCAAAACTGTGGTGTCCTTTACGAAATATTTTCATGGAATGCTCCTTTTGCAATACATTTTACATGAAATGTTTTAATAATCAACAATCAAAATGATCAACAGTACAAATAAAAATACTGCTCCGTAGACAAAAGACTCATTACCTAATCGGAATCAGATTTGAATCCATGAAATGTTAAATTGGAATTGACCTGTTTATAAACGTGGAGCGGAAATTTTGCATAGCCAGCGTTTCAGCGTTCTTTTACATATTTATGAGTTATGTTCCAGCGAGCCGGGCGATCGCGGGAAGAAAGTTAAACATTAATGAACGCTTAAATATTCCGTACATGTAAATAAAGAAATGAATTTTTAGGGTACCGCGCGTAACCGTTTATGGATTGAGTTTAATGTGGGGGGAATTATTACAGCTCTAGAAGAAACTGCTTTTGGTAGTAATATAAAAGTAAAAGATGAGTTAGCAATATCTGCAACTCTGCCTGCATGTACGAAAAGGAAATGGATAATGTACCATTTAAGGCCATTTAATTTATTTATGATGTAAATTTGAGTGTTAAATTTACCCTAGACAAGTATTACTTTGATCCCTAGATATATTGACATTTAAATTTGCACCAACAATAAGAAAAACACTCGAAGAATTGGTAATTGACATTACTCTCAGCAATGTAATAAATAACCCAAATTGTCAATATTCAACCTCTATTGATATGGTACAATTTACTTGTAATATTTTCAGAAATACGTGGTTAAAGTTCGTCAGGTTATTCGGGGCGAAGGTATATGTATAATAGATGCAATATGGGTTAGGTTTGTAAAACATAAAAGCAAAGGCTAAATAAGTATGAGGGTAGTTATCTGCGTCTAAACAGTCGCACCAATCGCATCATTACCATCACCACATTATGGATGAGAACTATGGAGTCGTTTTCGGTTATCTTGTAGAAGTCTCGTGCTTCTGCTATTTTTACCCGACTGCGGCGAAGCCCAAAGGAGGGTTATTATAATAATGATCCTGATTGCTTTTATAAAACGGCCAATAATAGTGGCGATGGCTAGGTAATGAAGCAAGCAAAATGGTAAAACATCGCATAGAACTACCCTTGAGGTCCATAATTTACGACAGTTTAATATTATGAACAGTAGTATCTATCAGATGTAATAAATTCATTTTTTTAGAATAAAGAATAAGAATAAGAATAAGAAACATTTATTGTCACACTGAACACAGAACGTTACAGAACTTACACAGTACAAATAAACAAAGAGAAACAAATACAATTTTACAATAATAGTACATTACACAACCAGGGTGGCAAAACAAAGAAAGGCCGAGATCGCAGATGTTTTCGGCCCGAGCTGCAAGCGAGGGACGCAAACATGCGATCGAGGGCTTCATTCACTACCTCCCGTGCTGTGCACACCATTCTATGTCTACACTGGGCCAGAAAGCGGCACTTTCGTTGCGTGCGGTAAAAGCCACTCTATGGCCATGTGTGGCACAAAATATCTAATAAAATAACTAACTTTTTTATCCTTTGCTATAAAAAAAAACTAGTTACACATAAATAATGCTGTCTGATAGAGAATATTATTACCACCGTCAACTGTACAGTCACCACACGGGAATTTTACGCCACTTTGTCACTGTTCTTAATTTAGTAGCCGTGTAATCACAATTCGTTAGCAGGCGTGTGCCCGTAGTACCCATGCCCGCTTTGCATTTCACGGCTACATTAAGAACAGTGGCAAGTGGCGTAACATTCCAGTGTGGTGACTATACATCATTTATAGTCGGTCAACGAAAACGCCGACAGAGCAATCGTGCGGGAGGCAAAGGACGAAACACGGGTAGGGTAAGGCCAAGTTGCATACATTACCGTACTTTAGTCATTCAATAAACACATTTTTGTGTTTAAATGACTACGCATTGGAATGGCCTTCGGCTAACTCTATGGCTTTAACCTGTAGCATTACGGAAAGATCCTCCTAACATGGCAGACGTGCATTCTAGAAGCATTCTCGATCAATAATGGCCACATAATGGTTCCCATTATGGGGAACCCTTCTGTCACCATGACCATTCTGGAACCAAAAAAGCAACTAGAGTAGTAAATGGCAGGGTTAAGTGAAATTTCACTATATGACGGAACCAGCATTCTGTGCCTAAAGCGCACTACCACTATTTTTTGCATCATAACAGACAACCTCGCAGCAAAGCCATAAAAATAACGCACACCTTATAATCCTTACGGTAATAGCAAAAAGGGCTGTAATGGCTTGATCTAATGGTATTATTTGTGTGATTGTCTTGTATAGCCGCGCACATTGGAATGCAAATCGAATCAGTCGAGAAGCGGGCTCGAAAGCCTTGTTTTTTCGAAGCGCATTCTTTAACGGGCTTCCCTGAATTGATTCTGTACTGAAGAAAAAACGCAGTAAAGACGTAGTGTAGGAGCCATAAATACTTAGTTTACCTTTTTTTAAATTACCGTAGTGACCATTAATTGGCTATTCGCAGGTTGATGCAGCAATGAAAACCTTTTAAGCACAATTACAGACGCATTGGGCATTTTAGTTCTCGGGTCACAGCGTCAGCGCATAGGGGAAAATCGTAACGAAACTGAGATGTTATTTTTTCTGAGTTTCGCTAAGATTTTGCCCTATATTTAGTTTGGGCGTAACGAAACTGAGAAATTCAAAATTTGTACGGAAAAGTTGGGACATTTTGCACTACTTTTTTTTATTTCATAAATGAAAAGTGCTCGTGATTCTGAGTAAAACGGTATAAGACACGTGATCAGACAAAAAAAAGTAAAAGGTAATTTTTTTCTGCAATTGACCCTTTTGCAAAATTTTGACGCCCCTTTTGTTTGTATGGAAAACCGACAACTCAAATCACCTTAAGTAAATTAAACAAAGTAAATATTTCATGCAAAATTATTAATATTAAATAGGCAACCGACTTCAACTAGTCTAGTTTCAAGAGTTGCTATAATACGATTTTGTAGGCCTTATCCAATTGAAATAAGGTTTATTCGACTTAACCTACCCAAAAGCATTTCCATCCACACCTACAATTACAATTTTCCGCTATCTCGAACCGGCTACCGGCCGTAGATCACAAAATAATCTCTAATCCCAAAAACGTGAAAGATTTACCGTTGGCCACCATACCTCAATGTTTAGCCATGATTCATAGGGCGATTAACTCACTGCAATAGGTGGGCAGTGGGGCAAACAGGAAATACATTCGCCGGAAGTGGTCGGCCATAACTCAAAGAGAGAGACCGTCCGGTGATCATCTGATAGTGCAGCGTTTGAGCTTGAACCTCTTTTGTTAGAGACACGCGTTTAAAATTGATCAGTACTATCAAGTCAGCGGGAAACTTATGGATCAGACTTGCGCAGAACCAGGCAAAGTGGCGTGAAAGTGAAGAGGCCTTTACTCAGCTGTGGGTGGGTGTGGACTAAAAAATGATAACCAATTTGTAAATGGGTCTGTTGGTTGATAGGGTACAGTCAGCTTCAAATAGTCTGCAGCATCCAAAACGCCATATATGTATATAGTAACACGTCTTTGTTCCTATAGTAATAAAATACGTGTGACGATACAAGGTAAAATTTGAGTGGTTGTTTTCCGTTTAAGGGCATGTTCAGTATCGTGTTCTGATTAGGAAAAAGAAGAAAAAAAAATTTGACGTAAAAAAAAATTGTCTTTTGTATAGAGGGTCGGCTAATTTGAACGATCTGCTCCATAGAAAAAATTTCTTTTTCGCGTTAAAAAAAAATCTTCCACTATTTCCTAATCAGAACACGATACTGAACATGCCCTTAAACGGAAAACAACCATTAAAATTTCACCTTGTATATATGGTGCTTTAGATGCTACAGACTATTTGACGCTGATGTACTAGGAAGCTACAAATAGCAAAATCAGTACTTGAAATGCTCTTCAAGACTAATTTTTATTGTACTTATAAATTACTTGTAGTTTACTTTAACCCTGGATTTGGGCGCACTTATAGGAGCATTCCTTTCTTATAACGATCCTATAATCAACTCGCAGAATGTCACTAAGCCCTATAATACACTTACAGAAGAGCAATTGCTTCAATAATCTGAGTCTACACATTTTTAAGTGCAAATACGCTTATTAGTATCTGAAATAAGTATTTTACTAGAGCAATCATGCTTGTAATGCACTGTTAAAGTACTTAGTTATAAATAATCTCTGCGTTGTTTTGGCCGGTTGATGCGGTTGTGTTGTGAACGAGAAATACTTGAAAACGAAATAGTAAGTATATTTCCTATTAATTTAACACGTTCGCGGACGGACATTCTATAGCATTCGAATTTTGAGTAACTTTTGTGACACGCATTCTATAACAGTCTTGATTTGAGATGCTTTCCTGAGCGCAAATGCTAAAGAATGCGCTTTGCTATAGTAAATACTAGTAGATCTATCTTTACTGTCACTTTTTCTCTAGTCCAGACGCGCTTACTGTCATATTACATGCTTTTGCACACAAAAAAGCTAAACATGTATTGCCGGCTATAGTACCCCCCTCTCATGCACACAGATGCTATAGCAGTCGCGGTTGTATGAAAGTTTGTTTGGTCAACCGGCGAGTGCGCCGCTGAGTAGTCTATGGTGATGTTGGTGAATTTCGAGCTACGGAGCCTTTTCGAAGCATTATTTCCATCATCATAAGTAACAATTATTCTATGGTTTTCTAGCATAATATTGTGTGTTGCAATGACTAGGCTTATTTACTAACTGTTTATTGCCCTATAACTAGTGTTAATGGTGGCAAGGATTTAAAACGCAGGCATGAATGATGATACCTATTTTTTGATAAACTAATACAGTAATAATAATTTTAGGTAATAATCTTTGAATTATAATATTGTTCGTTCTCTGTTCTACTACTTGCAACGTAATGGGTGTATAGGTTGCTTAGCACTGTGTAATAAAAGTGTTTTCAATTTGGTTTAGATTTACTTCGCCTTTAGACATTCCTCGTCGCGACGAGAGCCCGTTCATGTGCTGCGAAACGAATCAGCCTTATCATCACCCTCTTCACCTTGAAGCGAGCAAGTTAATTCAGCACAAAATGCGCTAATTTTTTCGCCGCAAAGAAAGCCTTCCCTTTTGCCACCAATTGAGCCAGCTACTGCGCCACAAGCCGATCCTGACTTTCATTTAGCTGTCCTAGTTGATTTGCCACCAAGCGACTTTTTTCCTTCATCTCCAAACCTGTCAGCATTGTCGCCGCAATTAGTACAAAGCGAACGAGCAGCTTCACCTATCAAGCTTGATAGGTCCAACTTCATCCATAAAAGATACTCCATGGGAAGAGACTGGGTAGATTTTAGAGCGTCTCAACCGCCGTCATCACCAATCCCGATATTATGATGACATATTTTTAAAAATAACATATTTTTTGATTAAAACATGAAAAAAAAGGTGATAAAATACAGCATCCGTGTCACATTGTTACATACTATAGTACAACAAATTAGACGGAGCTGCTATAGCAGGCAACTTATAGCATTCGTTGTCATAATATATCACAAGCTAACTAAACCATGTGACAGAACTGCTATAGCAGTTATATGCAATAGCATTTGCTGTCACATAACGAGGTATAACAAAGTATCATATTTGACGTCGCTGGTATTAGGGCTTGCAAAATCGGTCGAGTTTCCAATTCCGGAATTGGGTTCGATTTTTACCTTCAATTCCGGAATTCCGGAACTGGTTCCGGAATTGATTAGTTTAGTTTTCCAATATGAGACATTCGATTAAAATATATTTAAATAATAATCAGCGCTCAGAACACAAACAACAAATACGTATATAGTATTCCAAGTACAACACGACATAATTACTTATTTAAAAAAAACTCAAATAAAAGCATTCTTGCTTTTATTTGAGATTAGTAGCAATTAATTTATCAATCACCGTATTATTAAGTATACAAATCCTGTAATTCGACATCAAGTTATATTAGGGTAGCCCTTATTTCGTCGTTTTTAGAGTTAAGTAAGTCAAAAGGAGAAAACGGAATCCTTATAGGATCACTTTGTTGTCCGCCTGTGCGCCTGTCTATCAAGACCCTTTATCTCGGGAACGCGTAAAGGTATCGAGTTGAAAATAAAACCATATACTCAGGTCTACAGTCCCTTAAATCTGTGAAAAATAAAGACTTCTAAGTTAACGCAAAAAAGATACGGCCGTTTATGCCACAAAGGACACTCTCAAGGGAATTAAAATTTATGGGTTCTTTCCGTTGATCTAGCACTATGAAGTATAGCAAGTATTATCGTTTTATACTACAAGCATAGGGAAAAAATTGAAAACGGCACTTGTAATTAAATCATTAAAAAAATATAATCTTTTCATTTAAAATATTTGTACGGAACCCTCGGTGGGCGAGTCCGACTCGCACTTATCCGGTTGTAGGACATCCTTTCATTTTGTACTACTAAATCATAAAACATTCCTGTTTTTGTTTAAGTTTTAGAGAGTCCTTGAGGAAAGTTTGGAAAAAAACCTCTTAAGGTTTTATGAGGCCGGCTTTGCTGGAAATGTCATTGGGACCTTCTTCAGTGCCAAGGATTTTCATAAATATTAAGGCATTATTCAATACTTAAAAAATACTTTTATTGTGTCGGAGGCATAACGCACATGATACGAAGACTGGGCAAGAAGATAATTAGCGTTTCTCTATTTTATAACGTCATAATTTTGTAAAATAACCGTCTTAATTTTCTCTGTTACACTAGTTAGTTTCAATTCCGGAATTTTAAGTACATGAATTCCGGAACTGTAACATCGGAAAAATCGGCCGGAATTCCGGAATTTCAGAATTCCGGAATTCCGGAATGCAAGCCCTAGCTGGTATAGCATTCGACTTACATAGCATTCAGTGTCACATATAAACAGTACACAATGGCACAATTGTGACGAACCTGCTGTAACAGTTCCAAAAATTCCATACAAAATGTTTGTGTCAAACAGGTGTGACTTACTGTCCGCGAACGTGTTAACTATCATACATTGTATTATTGTAGGACATAATGTAAGTATTGCAAAATATTGTATATATAGTGAGTGAATTCGCCGGGGATGTCATTTTTACTGTAAATGTCTACCAACATTTGTATAATTTTACAATGCCCTTTTAAATAAAGCACATAGCATATTTATTGTTAAAATAATATTCCGATAATTATTACAAACAATCGCCATGTTTTGAAAGTTCTCTGCATTGAGTATGTTATAGAACAATTATAGGTAAATTTGCACTTATAATAGTTTCAATCCAGATAACCTCGCCTCCATATTAAAACATATTAGGGTTCCTCACGAAATGTACCTACTAAATTCTATAAAGCCTAATAAGGTTTATTTTAAATTAATTGTTGTCTTTTCAGTTCTTTACGCGATGGTGGTTTATTTAGACGTTGACTGTTTTTTAAGCAAAGATGACTTTATAAAACTCAACGAATATAAGGTTGTCTGGAAGAGATCGCTTATTAGCGATAAGACCGCCTGTTGTTTACCATTTATGCTGTTTTAGATTTAAGTTTTTGTAATCTTTTGTTTTGGTGCACAATAAAGAATATTGTATTGTATTGAATATGACTGGCCATGGACAATAACACTTTTCATCCTAGCCGAAAAGAAATTTTTAGTAATATTTAAGCTATTAAAATAAGTTAAATTAAGTTTAACTTTTGAAAAAGTGTTAGTATATTTACCAATTACAAAGGGAGGAATGTGGGGCATTTCAAAGATGTTGCACAATATAGGCCAGAGTTGATGTCTGGAACTGTTATACACGGGTAATCCATCTATATTTATATTTAATGAAAGTATATTCATTGAACTATTTAAATTCAGACGATGTAGAATATTTTTTAGGCATTTACTCAATCCGTTATGCCAATAGTGTCCTGGGTCCGAGGGTATTATTTGCAATATTTCTTTATTGGTACATAATAATGTTCGTGCATCTTTAGGTAAAACGTTACTTAATCTTTTGTTTAAAATAGTAGATAATTCGTTCAGGGCTAGGTGGGGAATATTAAATTTTAAGGCCCAATTTTTAATACCTTCAAGCAATTTATCATTTTTTTCATATTCAGTAGTTTCTTCAATATCGATATCGTATTCTTCTTCAATTTTTTTAAATTCTTCAGTATCCGAGTCCAAAAAAAAATCCATTGCGGAACCCTCATTTTTATCACCGAAATTCACACTTGATGTACCAGGTTTACACTCTAATGCCGATGAAATTATTTCTGATGAATCTGGCTTCACTAATTCCTTATGTCTTCTCGTCACTTTTCTTCTGTAACCACCGCTCCTTTTAAATCGTTTCCACGCGCTTACATCCATAATAAACGATTTTGTCAAGACGAATTCTTATAGTTAAAACAAAACAAAATGGCAAACGTTTACTAGTAAAGTGATTGATCGAATAGCTTATAGAGTTGTTTAATCTAATATAGCTCTAAACAAGTACAATTATACTTAAAATAATCTTGAAGAAGACTATTAACGATGCACACTTATAATAATCTCCACTTAGTATATTATAATATCTTGTACTCTTATAAAGTACTACTATTGTAGCAAATATTCTTCAAGACTATTTAATCTTCCTGCAAACAATTACAGGATACTTATACTTATAAGTATCTTACAAGATAATCTTATAGCTAACTAGAAAACTGTGAAATAAGAACAAATGATCTTGAGACTATCTACGCTTGGAAAATGTTACTATTAGTAAAACTATCCTGTAACTGTTCTGTGGGTTAGTCTTGTAGCAAACTAAAAGACAGAAATATAAAACTAAATGCTCTTGAGTATATTATTACTTGTCTAATGATATTATAAGTAAAGGAGTCTACAACAATGTCTCTATAAGAATTTTATTAGTAGATTAATACTTATAATTTTATTTATAGGATTACTTTGCTTGTTGAGGATCGATTCAATTCAAATAGGCGTCAATTCTTCCAGCCCTTTGGATCATATGATCTCTGAGATGCAATAAACAACTACACTACTACTGCAAGAAACATAGAAGCTTGACGACACAAGATTACATGAAATATAACTGCAATATGCAAATAAGTAGGCATAGTTTTTCTTTTTATCCACGACGGATGGACGGGACAAATTCATGTCTTCATAGACTGTGTTAATTAGCAAGGCGTAATGTAGCAGTGCAACATATGTTAGAAATATAATATCAAATAACTAGCCGTCCAGATTTTTTTATATAATACTTGTAATGGTTTGGAGCATACCTACACATATTCTTAAACTAGGCAATCTATACACTCGTACCCCAATGTCACCCGAAGACATTTTAGTAAAATTTATGTTAAAACAATTTCGCCCAACTTAGCCTAATCAAGTGGCTAACACACAGTATACCCCGATCCATTAGGCTCCGTTTACAATGGAAACGTAAAATAATATTGCTTTTTCCAATGTACTTAGGTACTAACCTAATGAAATTATTTTTAAAAGTCAATTATTAAAATCATATCGAATTTATTTACAATATTTATAAATTATTTATTTAATGGCTCAGAGTGTCCGGACTGCTGGGCTAAGGTATCCCTCTCCCTTCTTCTATGTATATGCGTGAAATTAACAGATCGCTTCGGGAACACGGTACTGTGCTCTAAGAATACAATAGCTAATATATGTAGATTAAACAGTCACCAAGCTGAATGTCAGTTGCATACCGGGAGATTTTTGGGCTATAACGACTACCAAGTGACACAATATAGGTAATAGCAGATTTTTTTTCCCTACAAATAGTACATCACACGGGTTGTATGTTGCGCGCCGTAAACGAGCGCACTACAAGCAAGTTTTTAAGAATGTGTAAGAATGCTCCAGTACGAATTGCACTGTCTGCGCTTCGGCTTTGAATACGTATCGCGCGCTCCTAAACGGCCGACGGAAGTTAGACTTCTTGTCTGTCTTTATATTTTGTGAGTGAGTTCCATAAAGTAAAGTTCGGCGATGTGGCAGACCTAGAATGTGTTAGCAAGATGAACTTGACGCATTTTGTAAAGATTGGTGGAGGCGCTCTCCCACCAATCTTTACAAAACAAAGACCAGTATAAGTGCCTTTGTCTATACCTGAAATATTTTTCAGGTTATTTTTAAATTGTTATTGTGGAAAACAGTAAATTAGGTTTTAAAGAAAAAACACCTTATAATTCTGGTCAAAAATCAAAAGGCGTTCTTTCTTACCACCTTTTTTCTTCTTTTGAATTGTATAGCAGACAATTAAGACTAAAGTAATTGTATTGCTTTAATTACATTTTAAAGTGAAATAAAGCGTTCATAACCATAATTTGCCTGCTTACAACAAGTCTGTTCCAATTTTTGTGGACTTAGTCTTATTCATGTGTTTTTCATGGGTGTATATCACTTTCCTAGTAGTATATGTAGGAGAGTAGCAGTATCTTAAAACTAGATAACCCCGTACCAATATCTGTAGAAACACAGCCTTAGAACCGTCCTCGTTACCTCGGAACAAGGGCTCGACATGCCATAATTTATGTGCCAGGGCACCACAGCACAGCTGCCGCCCTTCACAGGAGACGGTAAAACTTCCTTCTATATAGTAAAATGGCCCACTCCTAACCAAATATAGGTAAAAAGTTTTTACAACACAGTAGTCTAACTCCGGGCATTTGGGAGAATTACGCAAGTACTAACACTCGTAGAAGGCGCAATATCGTTAGTCCTTACTTGCTTTCATACTCCGTTGACTCAGCACGAGAGCCACACTACTCTTCTCGGTTCTGTGCTATTTCTTACCAAGTGACAGCATGACATTTGCGTAGATCTAGGACGTCTAACAGGACACCGACCTGTTGGACGGCCCAGGTAGGTAGGTATGCCCTCTTTACGTTCCGATTTTCCTCGATTCCCTCAATATCCTTACTACCGACCCATAATATATCGCCAAATAGCTGCAATGCTATTGGAGCGCACGATGCACTTTTCTTTGAAGTTAAACTACTGAGTTATACTGTGTTAAGAGCCACGCGGTTTGGCAAGCGCCTACTCAGAAGTTTATAGCAATATGTTCGTTGTTAGTATCATGCACTTTGCCATTCAGTTTCTATGTACACATAAACATGTTAGAAATATCAACGAAACATGGTATTTTACGACAGTATTAATATTATAATCTTATTTATAAGATCTTTTATTTATAAATAAAAGATTAACTAGGTATTACTTATTTAATGATAGTTAGACTTATGATAAGTTACCTCATTACAGACTATTAGTAGTAGATAAGGGACATAAAAGGAATATTATAGTCGAAGTATCTATTTGATTACTATTTTCATAATAATTATCCATCTGCAAAAGTTCAAAACTTTACGCAAAAGTGCCAAATATTTTTACTTCTTTTACCCAGAGATAGCATAGCTTGCCGCCACAAAATTCACAGCTCCTCAAACTAAAGCACTCCTCTATTCCAATTTGCACAGATTCCCGCCGAAAAATTGGATTGTAGGTAACTCGTTAATTATTATTCATGTTTCGCTACCTCTTGTACCGTATCCCGGAGTTTCGTAATGGAAAAACTTTTTTTAAGTGCCGAAATCTCGAGGACTCTCATAAATAACTGTAACTACAAGCTGTTACGCACGGAGTGCGTTTCTTTCTCTGATTACTTGGGAAGGGCCGGTGTTCACGTAGATAATTATTTAAGGCTTCTTATTTCGAATGTTTTTGAACAATAAAACGTGGAAGGAATTTTGGGTAGAGGAGTGTTTTGTTTTTAATTGTTAAGGGTATTTTGATTGTTCGGGGTTTCTTTATGCGCATGGATTTAATTCAAATCCAAATTCAAACATATTTATTTCGCTATATCTATATATTTATTTAAATCGCTGAAATCCAGTGGTTAAGATTTTAGACTTTAGGGACACATTCTCAGTTACTATAGTATAAAAATAATGCTACATCACATTATCACTGAGAGTTCGTGAAATTTCCCGTTTAACACGTTTACTGTGCCCATACAAAACTATCGGGCAATGCCACAAGTCCCAGCTGTGCAATCAGTATGGGGAAGTGACCCCATAGTGAAAGCACGGACTCCTGAAAACAACCTTCGTGACCCCACATTGGGGGCGCCGGAACGTGTTAAGAATGGAATAAGGGAAATGCCCCAGTGCTCGACACTCTCCCAGTAGTTGCCATCTTGAATCTTTAGTCATTAGCAATAAAGGTGACAGCAGAGGGTGTCGAATATTGGCCATTAGCCTGACGAGCACTAGGACGTTTCCCTTAATTGTAAGACAATTATAAAAATAAGTGCAATAAACAGCGTGATGGAAACTTACAAAAATCAATTCTTATTACTTGAAAAATGTCATACAGTGATTATAAATACTAAATATGCATATTTAATTTGCTTGTTTTAAAAATAACATTTATACTAAAGCGCCGTAACTTGTTACAACCCCAAGATTACCCATTGCTATCCAATCAACTAACATAATTAAATTGAAAAACCAACGATCTAATTCACCGAACATCATGATCCTAACATGGCAAACTATATTTAGTATGATATCTTAAAACAACTCGACGAGTATAATTGCGTGGGAGCGGAGGTCTCATAGCCGGGGGTCGGAGCAACATGTAAGGCAACTCCTGGAGGCAAGTTTCCGAACTTGCTCCCGCTACAATAACGGATGCAGATATACAACTCGTGGAAGAACTACAATAAACACAAACAATACGTATTTTAATAACGAAACGAGACTTGATTCCGCAAAACACTATTATGCCACACCTGGCCATAAAGCGGCTTTTACCGCACGCTACGCGTACGGAAAAACTGCTTTTTGGCTAAGTGCAGACATAAAATGATGTACACAACACAGGAGGTAATAAAGAAAGCCCTCAATCGCATATTTACGTAATGCAAAAGTCTGCGATCTCGGCCTTTCTTTGTTTTACCACCGTAGTTGTGTAATGTACCTACTAATTTACTCTTTATTTATTTTTTTGTTGTTATAATGAGTGAAATCGTGAAACTTAAATTAATAATGTATCCGATGGGTCATTCTCAAAAATAAATGTCCTTAGTTAGGGCTTTATCAAACCAGGTGTCCTTTTTCCTTTGTGTCACGGAAGTTAACCATATAAATTGTATGGTTTTGTTTCATGGCATTTTGTTTAATTAAGACTTAACTACGGACATCTTTTTTGAGAACGATCCCGATTCGTTTGAAATTAACTATTATGTCACTAACGTCGTTCCTACGTGACTTATACTTGAAAAAAAACCTAGTCGGAACTGGATTTGCATCAGCAATGCATTGAATAATGTTTGTAGGCGCATATTTGATTGATGAACGAATTCAAAAATCAAGAGTTGGCTAAGTTGCAGATTTCGCTAACAGAAAAATGATATTCTATCCCTAGATTAGGTTGTGCTGACAGGTTTTGTCTACTAATAAGCGTAATCTGGCTGTCGACAAGAGTTTGAAACAATCTCATTAGCAGCTGCACATTTATTTATGTGTATGTAATGTAAATGTATATTTATGTAATTGAGGTATGTGTAATGTTGCGGATTTTAGTGTAAATTTTTATCAGTTTTTGTGTTCCGATTTACAAGAGTTCCATACCAACATGGTAAAAAAGGAATCCTTATTTTTTATAAGTACACACTAATCATATGTATGTAAGAAATACACATATCTAAAGTACAATTTCATTTCATTTGAAAGTCTTGAAATGCCAAATCTAGTAAATTTTACATCATTACACCCACTAAAATAGGAATAACATCGTCTTGAAATTGTTGCTTGCAGTTTGCGGTTCAATTTGGTACTTAATTTGATAGTTTATCTTCAATTGCGCAGTTTACGAGCTAAGGCCGAACGAACGACCAAACTAGCAGGCTTAATGGCCTTAACTGACGGCTGTTAACATTCTTGTATAAGTTTAATGGAAACTTGTAGGTATCTAATTAAAACCGAAAATGTATTAGTCAAAAAGATCATTATCATCATGATCGTCATTATTTTAATGTTTAGATGTCCGCATTATTTCAAACTTAACATAGGCCTCTTCAAATAACGCCAACAGTATAACAGGTTATCTCTTTTTTTTCTCTCTGTTTATCTGTAAAGATTTTTGAGAACTGAAAGAAAGTAAAACCTATATTTCACTAAAGTCAAGCATCGACATTATCACGCAAAATTATCTGAAACAATGTTTTACAATAGGAATAGGACTAGAGTGTTGTCAGATATTCTTGAATGCCCATTTCATGATATAGCTGGGGACTTTACAAAAATTACAACATGGACATTGTAAATTTAAAAATTAGCACCAGCACTATTTGTCTTCATCATCAACCCTACTACGAACTACTGGCCGCAGTAACTATATTACCGGATTTTTCCAAGTTGCTAAACTAAACCAGGTATTAAAATGGCCTCGCTTTTTAATTTAGCACAGTGTACAGAAGTGCTTCTGAAAACGGGAGCTTAGCTTTAAACGTAGCGAATATTGTGGAAGGCTGCGAAGGCTGTCTCCCGGGAGTCGTAGCTGCTACGGCCCGTAGCTCGTAGCGCGTAGAACGGTAACGAATCATAGTGCTACGAAGTTTCAGACCCGTACGATGCTCTTCGAAGCGCCCGGGTATTTTTGTATGAAGAATCATACAAACCAAAAAGGTTGCAATAAAAGAACTTACCTAAACGGATTAAATCAATTATATTACTTTATTTTTACGTCTCGCCGTTTTATAATCCTTCTGAGCTTGTTTTATTACAATGACTGATAATCGGGGCAACCGAAGACAATAAAACGAAAACGGTGTTAAGAATCCATTTTAACGACATCGAATATGGTTTAAATTGGGTTCATAGTATAGCTCGATATAATTGATTGCGCAAAATAAAATGAAAAGGCTCATAAAGTTAGAAAATTATATTATATTGAGCAACTAAAAATTTAGTTTCGAATGATGCTTATATTGCTGGTTCTGAGGTTTTTTGGGATTGGAAATGTTATAATGCGCAAACAAAATGTGTCGAGGTATAAAATGAAGCAATTTGATGACATCATCAAAGTGTATTTTTAACCCTATTAATACTATTTATGCGCAACGATTGTAATGACAAAAGTAGTAATGCTCTTCGAAAAAATGACTTTCACATTTATGCCCCCCGATAGAGAACCGTCCCACTGCTGGGCAGAGCCATTCTATTTAACTTCCACAGTCCATTCCACTTCAACAAGGGTTAAAAATACACTTTGATGATGTCGGTTCTCTATCGGGGGGCATAAATGTGAAAGTCATTTTTTCGAAGAGCATTACTACTTTTGTCATTACAATCGTTGCGCATAAATAGTATTAGTCATTCAGTGATTGGCATAAAAATTATTGTCATTATATTTGTGCGCATTAATCACTATTATCATATAGTTTTGACGCATATCAACGTAATTTATAATGATCAAATGGCATTAAAATTGTATGCATTAAAAATGTACCGCATTATTTTTATACGGTTCTCTATCGGGTGGCATAAAAATTATGCTCATTATATTTGTGCGCATTAATCACTATTATCATATAGTTTTTACGCATATCAACGTAAATTATAATTATCAAATGCCATTAAACCTGTATGTTATGTGTGTATGTATGTTGTTTTTCAGAATGGTTTCCTTCATAAAATTCTCAGTCTATAAGTGAAGTTTTTCTGCCAGCAGTTCGTTTTTGTTAGGAAACGCAGTTCAAACCTAACCTAAACCTAACTTAACGTAACCTACTGTTTCTTCCAGCAGTTCGTTTTTGATAAGGGATGCAGTTCAAACCTAACCTAAACCTAGCTTAACCTAACCTACTTTTTCTGCCAGCAGTTTGTTTTTGATAGGGGATGCAGTTCAAACCTAACCTAAACCTAACTTAACCTAACCTACTTTTTCTGCCAGCAGTTTGTTTTTGATAGGGGATGCAGTTCAAACCTAACCTAAACCTAACTTAACCTAACCTACTTTTTCTGCCAGCAGTTCGTTTTTGTTGGGGGACGCAGTTCAAACCTAACCTAAACCTAACGTAACATAACCTACTTTTTCTGTCCATTTTTTTTCATGCGGGGGGCTTCGCCCCCCGAGCCCCCCTTGAGGGGGGCTCCACCCCCCCCGTCCCCCCATGTGTGGCTCTATGTTTATACATATTGGTACCCTTGTCTGTACCACTAGAAGAAACATTAACCTCTTAATTGCCGACTCATTTTGCACATTTAATGCATTGTCTTTTTATGGCCAACAATTACTATTATATGCAACAATATTACTTAAAATATTGGGTGTCTATCATTGTATCGAATTTCCTGGCATCGAATTTCATATCACCGAAAACTATTCCACGAATGTCATTTCATATTTTTTTCTAATCACATAATCATCAATTCATTTCTTTTCGAATAATCGATCAACTATTCATCGTAAATCGTTTCGAATTTGTCTCAAATCGTAGCTTAACTGTTCATCGAATTTACCATTCATAGAATAATTAGTTAGTCGTAGTATTAATTTATCGAAACATGATTCACAGATGGTACGTTCCATATATTAGTTTATTAATTTGTAATCTGGATTTTTCTTTTTTGTACCTAACTGTTTGACAGTCTCTTGACCCGCCAGCGTGTCGACGACGCCCCGCTGACGCGGTTTCTTTGGGGTCGCAGTTCAAACCTAACCTAAACCTACTCTAACCTAACCTACCTTTCTGGCAGCATTTCGGTTTGTTTGGGGTCGCAGTTCCAACTTAACCTAAGCTACTTTTATGACAGCAGTTCGGTTTTGTTGGGGGACGCAGTTCGAACCCTAACCTAACCTAACCTAACCTAATTGAACTTATGGTTTGAGTTTTTCTTAATGCGGGGGGCTTCGCCCCCCGAGCCCCCCTTGTGGGGGGCTCCGCCCCCCCGTCCCCCCTTTGTCGCTCAGGCCCTGTATGTTTTTGATTGAAGTTATTTCCCCAAACGGCCCCTTTTTTTAATGAACCAACCTAACCTACTGACCCGGGTCGACCTAAACCTACTATAAGAACCTAACCTAACCTAACCTACCTTTTTGGCAGCATTTCGGTTTGTTTGGGGTCGCAGTTCAAACCTAACCTAACCTACTTTTCTGGTAGCAGTTCGTTTCAAATAGGGCGTTAAAATGTACTGTTATTGAAACGTATTATCAAATATAGTAACACAGGTGAAACGATTTTCTATGTAATAAGACTTTTGGGTACTGAAACTTAAGTTAGACCAAAATTATAGTAAAAGCGGTTCGATGAACTACTATGTCGATCAACAAATAAAATAATGAAGTAAAATTCGATAAATCGATTCTTCCGTAAAAGGTAATTCGAGCAAATGTATGAGCGATTTAACAGAGTTCGATGAATGATTCTTATGTGATAATAAAATTCTGCGAATAGTGTTATAGGAAACGATAATCGGTGAAATGATTTTCTGTAAAATGATGGATTACCTAAAATATTATGCGCATTCTGTTCATTCTCATCAAAATTATGAGCAAACGCAATTATGACAAACAATCTGTTATGCAAATAGTCATTAATGACAAATACTACATATGAGTAAGAACATTATGCGAAATGAGTTGAATTATATGCAACAATATTACTTAAAATATTATGCGAATTCTGTTTATGCCCATCAAAATTATGAGCAAACGCAATTATGACAAACAATCTGTTATGCAAATAATCATTAATGACAAATACTACATATGAGTACGAACATAATGCGAAATGAGTTATGACAAACGAAAATATGACAATAGTTGTTATGCCATCAGAGAGGATCCCCAGTGGGACACTCTTGTTGGCCAATAATAAAAACATACTAGTTTAAAACTATCAACTTCTATGTCTAGTTATTCCTAAGGCGCCGTACACAGCGTAATCAGTATCGTTCATCGCCCCACGCAACCGGTAGTTGAATTTCTTGAACCGTGAAATTTTATCAAGAGAATTAATCTCGAACTTTCCCTTCGACTGCCTGCTTTTTTTAATCCAAATGAAATTGATTCCTCTTTTATTTGGCCGTGAACTTGCTCGAAATTTGGTTTTTATTTAGTTTTAGTCGACATAGATTGATTAAAGGACCGACCAGCCAGGAGTGGCTCACTCCGCCATTTCGCTGCGCGACTACTAGTACCAAATTTTGTAATAGTACATTAATTACCTAGGGAGGTAAAACAAAGAATGTCTCAGATCGCAGGTATTTGACGCCCGAGCCGTAGGCAAGGGCGATAAATATGCGATCTGAGGCTTTCTTTATTACCTCCCGTGGTAAGTAAAAAATTTTACGTCTGCCCCAGGCCAGGAAGTGGGATTTTATTTGTGGGTAATTGCCACTTTATGGCCGTAATGGTGTGACGTAAATGACGTTTCATACGTATACGTATCAGGACATAGGTACTTTAGGCTCTGGCGTGAATAGCCCTTGTAACAAAAAAAAAACATTAAGTACCTATCAAATGGTTGAAAAAAATCACAAAGATACTCAGTTTGTCTCTAAGTTTGTAAACACAATAGGGATGATGACTGGGTTAAAAATATGTAATTCTATTTAGTCCGTCAGCTAGATTATGGAAAAATATGGGACACGTATTTTTTGGTTTATCAAAATATTAAAAATCGACAAAGTTATAGATCATCAAACTTCTGGAGTGGGGGCTTGTGACGTCACTCTTGAGTACAATTTGTACTCAAGAGTGACGTCACTCGAAACTTCTAAGCACTCTATCCTCGTCAGTTTTTGTTTGTCAAACAAAACAAAAAATACGTGTACAATATTTTTTCATAATGTAACAGACGGACTAAACAGTTTTTTTTAGTCATCTAGCCTATTATGGTAATGCAAAACAAATGTTCATCTGTTTTTACAGAAGTCGATATTTAAAAAATCTGCCTTTATTTTTCATAAATTTTACTATAGCAATATTTTATAATAAAGAAACAAAGCTATTAAACAAATAGTCTAATGAACAGTGTTTTCCGAACTTATGAATAGCTGGGGGTTTCCGTTACCCTTTAATAATAGAAGTCGAGCACATGTGAACTAAACAGTTCCTTATAATTGCAGAAAACTTCCTAGTAATTTTCAAAGCAACATGCATAGGGCGTGTTGCATTTCTTCCCCTTTAAAACAATTAGCTTACTTGCTTTTTGTTATAGTATTTTATTACTTGCATTTTGCAAACTATTTTATGTGTTCCGTGGGAATTTCACATTTATCCTGAACAATAAACCAGTTCCTTATAGATGAAATTTAGTGCCTATTTGCAAAGTATGAAGAGGAAGAAGTAGTCCAACTTCGGTCGTTTATGAGCGCGCGACACGTATTCACACAGACGCGCGATTTCACGTCTGTGTGAGTGCGATCCATACTGGAGCATTCTTACGCATTGTTAAAACTTTGCTTGTAGTTCAAATGCACACATTCAAATGCGCGATGTACCTTTTGTAGAAAGAAAAGAAAACTGCTATTATACTCTACTATTTGTGTTCTTATGTGAGTTGATTTATTAAAAGTTTTAAACAAATAAGCAGTACCTACTAATTATAGTAATTTTAAATAACTAATAAACTTAAATTTTTGGGTACTTTCAGGTAATTGTCCAAAAGCGACCAAGAGAGATAAGTCTTTTTTGACCAACTTAAAATCGGTTTATCAAATTTAGTCTTCGTATCCCGAAATTATTATAAGATCACTTTGGTGTCCGTTTGGTTAAACGACAAAGAGACAGATGAATGTCTGTCTGTTTGTCAAGAGCCGCGTAACGCGTAGAGGTATCGATATGAAACTTAAACCTCGGGTCTACGGTCCCTTGAAAATTGAAGTTGAGATAATCATCATTAATCTTGATAATCCAACTCCACCAGAAAGCCTAGCAGATCCTTGACCGTCGACTTTTGGGAACCATTCCGAAGTGTTGTATACTTGGCCACTCGCGGGCATGGTTTGTTCTTGTGACAACGTGATGTAGTTGGATGTTTCGGTTTAATACTTCGAGTGTCGCCGACCCGCTAGTCGGGTTTAACGTCTATGCAAAATGTTCGCACATACAGGAATTAGCGTGTTACGGATTACGGCGTAGTTCGCAACTACGTAGCGCTACGCTCGTAGCCAATAACATGAGAAAATGGCCCGGTGGTAGCGAACATGTTCGCGAGTTCTCGGTGTTGAAAGTGTTTATATTAGGTATTATATAAGCACTGTAACATCCACCCGAGAGTCTCTTGGATAATAAAGCATCCCAGAGAGACGAGGCACTAGCGTGCTACGGCCTTATTCATCAGATGCTCTGCCGGCGATCTCCAAAAAAAAAATTAAATACGAATAATCAATTAATTATTCGAGTGAAAACACATTATGTACGTTATATTTCCTTTTATTAAAGCTAAATTTCACTACCATATCACGGTGGCACTAAAATAATCCACCCGAGACTCTCGTGAATAATAAAGCATCCCAGAGAGACTGGGCACTAGCGTGTTATCGCCTTATTCGTCAGATACTCTGCCGGCGGCCGTCCTGAAAATGCATGCGTTTTACGATCCACTGAATATGGACGGATGTAAATTTAGTTTCTCTATTCGACATTTGCCATGACAGTGATTTTTTTACATGGCTAACTATCTCGGTTTCAGTTACTAGGCTGCCAATAATTTATTACATTTAATGATAATAAATAAGTGATGAAAATATACGTAAAGGCTAATTTTTGACGACTTTATTATAGGTCCAAATATAACCGTACTTATTATACACATCACCCGCTCTAGAATATATAAATTCACTAATTTTTTTTATTATGTAGCGGACGATCTAGAAATAATCCCACGTGTTAATTTTCATTTCACAATTTTGTTCAACTTCATAATTTGGTTTTCTCATAGAACCTATACAGCTAACATTTTTTTTTATTTTAGCCAATATTTAATTTATTTCTAACAAAAGCCGGTCAACGTATTTTCGAATTTCTTTCCCTAAACTTTGGTCTCAAGACAACACTATCATAACTCGGGGGTCTATTCTTGCCCCGAAGATGCACTTGTCGATCGATCCGTATCACAGCGACTTATAAAACATTCAAACCGCGTTACTCATTCATGCTTTGGTCCCATAAATTCTAGTCACAAAGCTTCCCGCTTACCGGTACGAGTACCGGTTATTTAAACGGCGAGCCGGGAATTATGGCGGGTTCATTAGGAACGGGGTTCATTATCTACGTAATAATAATGGAATTTAGACCCTATACGCGGTGCGATACCTGCATTAAATGGACTAGACTACATGTTTATTTATCTAAGCGTTAGGCACGAAATTAATTAATCAGCACGCTTCGGACATGTTTGTCCCTATTTTAATCCGGTTTTGTGTAAGTACTCTTTTACAAGATGAACACTTTTCAGTTTAATAACAACCTTACAATTTATTAAGAACTTAGTGTTGCAATAAGTATTTATTTTGGGAATGTTATGGACTACCAAATGCATTACATATTATTATTGTACTTGTTTTTATTAAGAGGCTCATTGACCAAAAATCCTTGAAAAAATAAGTAAGGTATGAATTTATAAATGTAGGTCGTGGCCACAGAGACATCACTTTTCCTGACAAAAATTTTGCTTATTGCAAAATGATCGCACCACCTCATACTTATAATAAAATTATGCGTTCCCAACTTTAAATGGGGACACTTACCAGTGGAACCGCTCGCGACTTTGTGCGCGGAGGTAAAAAAAGTAAACTGTTTTTTTTTTATTCAGTTTAGATGAGTATAAATGATCCTATGTGTTAACCGGGATTATAATCTACCTGTACGAAAAATTTCATCGAAATCAGTGTAGTAGTTTTTGCGGGATGCGCACACAAACAAACAGAAGAACAGATAAACAGCAAGTTTATTTACGTTTACTGCTTATTTTTATTTTAACAATCCCCAGTTACTTTTTTAGAAATATCCTTAATGTTGAAACACATTCTTTCTACGATTTTATTATACTATATAGGTATAGATAGACGAATACATTTAGATGTTTGAAAACCTTCATCCATGCTTCTTATTTTGTTTAACCAAATTCCTTAATAGGTCTTAACGCAATTCTTGGCTAAAGGCTGGTAAGCCATTCGGTGTTTAGCTAAGCCGGTGGCTGATGGCTAATCAGTAGCCCAGAGTGCTGTTAATTTATTTAACGGCATTACAAGTTCATCAACTCTCCGCAAATTAGAATTTCGCCGGGCTACCTAGTTTGCAATTTGAATTTATTAATGTTTGTAAATAAGTTTAAATCAGAAGGAAACAAAACGTTTAATTATTCTAAAGAATAATATTGAAAGGAAACTAATGCTAGATCTCATTTGATGTATTTTTTCTTGTTTCATAAATCTAGCCACGTGCCGTCCTACGTATTATTTTCTAGACTAAATTACCTATACTTAATTCTTGCATTATGACTGTAATTAAGAGTTACGGCTTAATTACGAAGACTTTGCTAACGTAGATAATACATTACCTAACTATACGTAACCTAATTACAAGTTAATATTATTATTTTGATAAGTTTTAAGCCTTCTGTCGTCATTTGAATCAATCGGAATACGGAAAAATATACATATGAGGAAAAAATTAAGCTTGAATATAATTTCCATTTTTAGGGTTCCGTAGCCAAAATGGCTAAAAAGGAACCCTTATAGTTTCGTCATGTCCGTCCGTCCGTCCGTATGTCACAGGCATTTTACTCAAAAACTACAAGACGTATACTGATGAAATTTGGAATATAGATGTCTTGTAGATGCCGCTACTAAGTTTGGTAGTTAATAATAAAAATAAAAAAATCTAGGGGGGCACTCCATACATGTAACGGAAGCTAAAAAAGAATTTTTCAGAAAATGTTAACGTGTGGTACATAGTTCGACAGCTCTTTTGAAAACATTTTAAGGTTCTTAAGTAATATTTTTGATTAAGTGAATACCTTTGGAAATAATCGCTCCGAAAGTTGTGAAAATCGTGTTCTCCCCGCTCTATCTTCTAAACCGTGTGTCCGAAAAATATAAAAAAAATTACAAAAATAACGCTCAATTAATACTTTCAAAGAAAATTATTTTCAACAAGATCGGATTAACCGTTTTTAGTTATTGCCGATAAACTGCGCTTCTCAACAAAAGGACGTAATTGCTATGAAGATACGCTCTTTTGTTGTTGTACTTTTTTTACATCGCGTTTTTTACCTTATAGTTACGGCTATGGAACCCTACACTGAGCATGGTACGACATGCTCTTGACCAGTTTTTTTATTTCATCCAACCGGCTTAGCAATTTCATAAACCCAAATTTTATCCAAATATCTCCAGTTCCTAATTTCCGAGTCAACGAACAACAGACGCCCAACAATCCAATGTTATTCCAATTCTTCAATAAATAAAATCCGCGCTGAGCAATGCGATACAAAAATTCGAATTCGCGACAGGGCGTCTCGAATTTTCATTACCAAGACGGGCCGAATCGAAAAACGCTACAAAAGGGAAGATTACCAACGGAAGACTGCCTTATTGCAAAGATATCGAGAAATATTTTAAGGGCAGAATGTTCAATTACTCTGGCATGTGGAAGCTAATAGCTCAATGCTCAGGAATGCCGACTGCCAAACGAGATTGGAGTTCGCGTTACAGATTTAAGAATGCATAACGGATGTTTCACGTTGTTTTGTTTAATATCCCCCTGCTGCTTATTTTTCTGTATTTTTTAAGATTATAAAAGGTATCTTAACTATTTAATAATGAGGAAATGTAGTAATGAAGAATGCTGTTAATTTATGTAAAGTTTATAAATCGTATAAAGCGTGCACACAGAGGTAGGCTATAACAACCACCCCACACGACGGCGGCCCTGGAGGGGCATTCCACGTTAACGTCGGGTACAGTCAAGGGTAGAGATAAATATCCACACAAAGTACCAAAATATATATACATAAACCTGACTGCCATAATAATCCTACTAATATTATAAATGCGAAAGTTTGTGAAGATGTTTGGATATTTGGATGTTTGGATGTTTGTTACCTAATAACGGGATAGCAACTGGATGGATCAAGCTGAAATTTGGCATGCATATAGACCAAGTCCTGGATTGAAACATAGGATACATTTTATCCCGGTAAAGAGTTCCTTTGGGACAGTAACGGGAACAACGCGAGCGAAGCCGCGGGAAAATGCTAGTAATACATATTTTTGAAACTTTGCGGTGTATACATATTGGTGCCCTTGACTGTACGTGACGCCATTCTTTTTATAATTCTACCAAAAGTTAGCAAGTGTTTTTTGGTATATTAATATTTATGACTTGACTTTTGAATTGATAGTGTTATTCTAAGACTTTCTATATGTTTTTAAGGAAGCTGTCATAGCTCTCACGTATCCGACAAAATTGACGTTGTCGTGGAGTGCCCCACAAGAAGATGCCGAGATAACCTGAATGTATTATTTGTGTTTATTTATGTGTACCTATGTAAAAAAAAAAAACATTGACAATTTTTTTTTGTGTTGGAATTGGTGGTAAAATAAAATTAATGATATATTTCACGATCTTTTTTACTTGTCAGACCAAATGTTTATTAGAGAGATTTTATCCTGACCAATAGTCATATCGATTAGTAGAATAAAATAGTTAGTTATTATTTTTTTGCAATGTTAGCTGGTTCGATTCCCATAGATTTCTTCCACTCTGTATAGTTATCCCTATGTGTAATTATGAGTATCTTTAGTATATACAAGGTGAAATATTTTACGTGATACAAGATAATTAAACCTCAATCTATCCATGATTTTAAACAACTTTTACTATGGGGTCAACTTTGTAAATGCAAAAAAAAATTAACTGTTTCATAGAAAAGGTCATGAATAAGTAGACCAAAATGTATGAGAGTTCTATTTTTTTTTGCATTTACAAAGTTGACCCCATAGCAAAAGTTGCTCAAAATCATGGATAGATAGAGCTTTAATTATCTTGTATCACGTAAAAGATTTCACCTTGTATATTATGTGATGTAACGTATTTTTTTTTTGTTAGTAGCACCGCCCACAATTTATCTGCTTTACCCTAAGGTTAACCGGTAGAGAATGCCTTACAGCATTAAGTTCACCTTTTATACGAAAAGTTTTCTTTTGTGCAATAAAGTTTAAATAAATAAATATATCTCAACGATTAAGCAGAAGTTGAGTCGGGATGACCTCAAGTCCCCCAGAGTAAGCTACTTTGCCCAGCAGTGGTTCCGAACCTGGGAGTAATTACCCCTTTAGGGGTAAAATTAAGTTTTCTCAGGGGTAATACTCATATTAAGTCGTTTTTCTTTGAGTACTTTCATATACTTGTCTGTATTACCTATTTTTTGGAGGGATAATGATACAAATCTACAGGGGGCCTGTGGGTGATGTGGCAATAAAGGTTAGGAACCACTGATTTAACAGAATATAAAAATCTACATAACACTGCATTATTACATTAGTATTACACATTACGCTCTTGTACGATTATGATGAGTATTAATCTTCGGTGGCGGTTTCTATATTCAATCTGCCAGCAAACCTTGATTACTTAAGATCAAATAATTACAGTGTTGTTTAATTAATTATTGCTAATTTGTGTAGAAATGCTCTTTTGTGAGTAGGTACCTACCTATTTATTAGTGCGTCGGAAAGGAAACTCCATTAGCAGAATGAGCGTCGCGATGAATAGAGGTCATTCAGCAGAGATGTCGACTGTCACAAAAAAACTGTAGGCAAAGGGAGGCATTTGGCAAAGAGTAATAATGTTTTTGGCACAGATTGGCCCAGTTCAAGATATCTAAGACAGTACCTACGTAAAGAAATTTACGATTGGGTTTGCGATTTTTCAATTACGTTTATTATATTCTTTAAGTTCATTCATTTCCTTAATACTTTTGGAACATCATTCAGTTCCGATCCGTTTTTTTGTTACAGAGCGGTAACTTTTGCCAAGTTTAAAATATTTATATAGGAATGTTACGTCGTTTGTATTTTTTGAGAAATAAATGGATTGTACAAAGTTTCTTCTGCTAAACACCATAAGGTATTAATAAATAGGCATTGAAAAATTTAAATCCATGAGGTGTTAAAGAGCTCGATGAAGTTGGTTATTTTTTTAGAAAAAACATTTCAATAGAGTCTGTGCGGAAAGAATAGGATTAATTTTGGAGGGCGCTTTAATGCTTTTCTACCGTACTACTGGTTAGGTTAGTTCCGTTTTTCGCCACGCCTATTCTCTTTTCGCACAGACTCTACTGAATACGCTGTTTCTAAAACAGCCCCCAGGCCTACTTTCACAGATGAGAATATGAAATGAAATTAATGAAGACAATTACTGATTTTAAAAATAAAAAACTTTTGAGATGTGACGTGTCTGTTCTATTAATTAATCTATGAACCAAGGTAGGAGGCAAGAATGGAGGTGGTGCTTCGTTTTGCTTATTTACACACATGCATCGAACAAAAGAGCGCTTTAGCAAATTACTAACTGCGCATCAATTCATTTTGGCAGTATTTCTACCTCAACCAAAACTCAAGAGATGCGCCTTCAAAGAGCTATGAGGTCATTCGAGGCATATTATGTTTAGACTTTGAATAAATTTAACCCTTTAATCATGATTAAGTAGGGGAGTGGTTCGGACATGAGCCTTTCAAGCAGATGTCGTGAGTTCGAATCTTGGCTTGTACTGAGCTTGAGAGCTTGTAATGAGTTTTTCGGAACTTAGGTACGAAATATGATTTACTACTACTTACCATTAGCTTTTTGGTGGAGGCAAAATATCGCAAGGAAACCTGCATAGGTATAAACGATAAGAAATCCAAAAGTGTATTGTATCTGAAGTTCCCAAACCGCAATGGGACAGTGTTGGGCCTACAGCCCATTCACTCGTCTACCTATGAGATTAGGCCTGCTTGGGCCGTATTTATTTATGGAAGGTTGAAGTACCTAAGTACATTTTCAATCTGAAAAGAATATGAGTTAACTGTCTTTGTTTCTGATACTTTTAAACGTTGTGTGGTTTTCCAGCAATATTTTTAAAAGTTTTTAGTTATCGTTCAAATATCGTGTACGTACGCTATTTTTATCCTTACTTAAGTTTTTGTTTAGGCTACCTATTATTGCGTTTAAGCAGAAATCTTTGTATTGTGACATATTTTGAACGTAAACTTCCAAATTTCATCATTGCCAAAACGGCTAGAAACAGCTGCATACCTCAAAACGACAATAATCCGTTTCGTTGACTATGCAAAGAAATGGTTAGGCAATCAATCCGATACAAGAACTCCCGAGGCACGTACTGCTGTCCTAACAAAACGATGTATCTATAATGTTAAGCTATATTGCGATTCCGCAACGTTTGCACCTCCTTTGTATGCCCCGTGATAGAGTTCAGATGCAAACTTAACTCAACCGGGTAGTACATGTTACAGCCTTTTCGTTATGAAGCTTATACAGGGATGTAACGAAGCGACGAACGCCAGCCTTGAGTATGTGGGCTCTTTATATTTGAGAGCTTTGTTTACTGCAAAAAGTGATAGAAACAACGGTTTTGTAAAAATACTGAATAAAGTAAATATATAACATAAATTATATCTTAAAGAGATAGACAGGACAGGTAATTAATAAAAAAAAAACCTAATACAGGTATAATGTATTGGTAGACCTAATTATAAATACACACAATAAAAATAATGAGAATTCAGTTTTTTCTTCTTCATCATTACTGAGGATCGCGAACAAATATTGTTTCTCTCCAAAGGGTGCAGTCATAGCACCTATCATAAACTAACACTCTACCAGTACCTTAAGGTTTAAGTACCTTATTTCTAACATCATATAGAATTTGTCCGGAAATAAATATATTTCATTCATTCATTTACTAGCGACCCGCCCCGGCTTCACACGGTGTTTCTCTATTATATTATGCATGTATTATACATATAAACCTTCCTCTTTAATCACTCTATCTATTAAAAAAAACCGCATCAAAATCCGTTGCGTTGTTTTAAAGATTTAAGCATACACAGGGACAGAGAAAGCGACTTTGTTTTATACTATGTAGTGATAGGCTGTTCTTAGTTTTTAGTTCTAGATGATTACAACAAGTATTTGTACTCACTCGTATACTAAGTATTTCTCTTAAACTCTATTCCACCTATGAAGTAAATTACACCCACACTAGAAGTCTTAGTCGATAGCTATGCTAATGCGAGGTAGTTGAAAGCCCCAGGGTTATGTTTACAAAATGGGGCAAGGATTACCCAGGCACCGAGTTATGCTCCTCTAGGCACAGATAGCAATTATGTCATTAAATTTGATAGTATATCTTGATTGCTGTGTGGTTTGGATGTTACATCTCTGGAGTCTGGTTTTGGTGCATATCCTATCCTGTTAATATTATAATGTGAATGTTTGTGAAGATATTTGGATGTTTAGATGTTTGGATGATTGTTACTAAATAACGCAGTTACAACTGAATGGATTGAGCTGAAATGTGGTATGCAAGTAGATCAAGTCCTACATTGAAATTAGGGATGTAATGATACCGATACCGATATATCGGCCGATATATCGGTATCGCCGATATTATACAACCGATATTTGAAGAGCGCGAAAAGAATTTGCTGTATGAAAAATAATCTGCAAAAAGTAATTTCAATTTCTGACTTAATTTATGTATTGGTCTATTACCTTGTGCAATGATAATTACTTTGTTAATTAAATCTTTGGTTCTTAATAATAAAAAAAAATTGAATTTTGAGTTGAAAATTTATTTATTTTTACTTTACACTTTCAAGGTTAACTCTCTGGTAGGGGAGACCGGGTATGGTTGTCTCGCGGGTTGGTTGTCACAGCGGCCATAAAATAATACTAAACGAAGGAATAAGTGCATCGATTGGTGAAGTACGGAAGGATGTACAGCTCTTGCAATCTTTTAGCACCGATCGATGTACTTAATGTTTCGTTTAGTATTATTTTATGGCCGCTGTGACAACCAACCCGCGAGACAACCATACCCGCTCTCCCCTAAATATAGCCAGCAGTGGCGTGGCGTAAAAGATATCCTTGGACAAGCCGGTGTAGATTTGGCGTACATTTTTCTTAAGAGCTGTAGAATAAGGTGCTCAAATGTCTGATATTAGGCAAGCCGGTAGGAATCGAGTTCTTTGGACGCCACGCTACTGATAGCCAGTAGTCATTGCCATTCAAACTCAAACTCAAACTCAAACTCAAACTCATTTATTTCTGTAAGTAGGCCTCAAGGGCTCTTTTACATGTCTGATTCTTTTCTTTTCTTTTGGCGCTTCGGATTAGTGATAATAATGACATACGAATATCTGAAGTTCATACTTCATTATTTAGCTAAGATATCGGTATCGGTATCGGTATCGCCGATATTAACTACTATATATCGGTATCGGTATTGTATCGGCAAAACTGTGTATCGTTACATCCCTAATTGAAATATACATCGGATCACAGAATTTTTTTTTTTTTTTTTGAAACTGACAAACTCGCAGCCCCTCCTGGGCGTAGCGATTGTCGGACCGGGTGGTTGGCCGTGGCGTTCCCTGGGGTCGAACCAGGTCGCTAGCCAGACCACCCTGAGTTGGTCGGACTGGGTGGGAGCCGG
Source organism: Eudemis profundana (assembly GCA_947034925.1). Taxonomy (NCBI): domain Eukaryota; kingdom Metazoa; phylum Arthropoda; class Insecta; order Lepidoptera; family Tortricidae; genus Eudemis; species Eudemis profundana. The sequence goes on from OX344800.1 coordinate 17,013,732, forward strand.
GAGTGCCTGGGGTCGAACCAGGTCACTTAGTCCGGTCCACCTCGATATGATCGGGCTAGGATGGATCACAGAAATATTGCGATAGAAGGAAATAGTTCGTCAAATTGTATGGGAACCAAGCGTGTAACGTTTTTCGCTTGACGTTTGACACCTAATGTGTGACTTAGTGATCATGCATTTTCCATTTCATTTGGACAATTAATTTTACCATTTGAAAATCTGATAATAATGGTAAAATTAATTGTCGAATTAATATTGACGCAAACTGAAGTTGACGGCGCGCAAAGTCGCCGTCGTCGCCACTTCTTTTTAACCGACTTCCAAAAGAAGGACGGTTCTCAATTCGTCTGTATGTTTTTTTTTTTATTTTTTTAGCATACACTTTTCCTTCTACCTCGATATATTTATGTGCTTCGGATATTTAATATACTGGTAAAAAGGTGATATCAGACGGTTCACTCGAGTGAATGTTCACTAAAGTGATTGCTTCTTTTTTCTTTCATTCCATGTTCACACAGCTTCGCTAGAATGACTTAGAAATGAACATTCACCACTCTTTTCTGTCAATATGGCGTCGAAGGAAGTCGTGTGTCTTAGAATAAGTTTAGTTGGCCGAATCCGAGTGAACGTTATCTCTGTGTTCAGACCGTTCATTCGGAGTGAGAGTGAATGATGCCAAATGAACCGATCCAACATGTTGGATCGGTTCACTAGTGAATTCATTCGGCACTTTTGTTTCACTCCGTGTTCAGACGTGTCACTTCGAGTGAAAGATACCGAATGAAAGATGAAAATGAACAAAAAATGAACCGTCTGATATCACCTTAAAGAGTTCACTTGGGATTATAACAGGAATAACGCAGGCGAAGCGGCGGGTAAATGCTAGTAATATCTATAGTGTTACTACCGTATAATGAACCAAAATGTTTCTATAAGGTAAACGTCCTAGTGTTTGACACGCTAATGCCCAATAGTCGACACCCTGCTGTCATCTCTATTGCTAATGAATTAACATTCTAGACGAGACTGGGACTGGGTCAGTGTCAAGCACTCGGACCGCCTTCTTCACATGAAAAAAAGGGACTTCCTTGTTTATTTAACACTCAACCTGGTTTTTTTACAGCAGGTTTTCAATCAGGATGGATTAATGCTAAAGTATAAACGAGTACATTTACATGAAAAAAGGGACTTCCTTTTTTATTTAACACTCAACCTGGTTTTTTTACAGCAGGTTTTCAATCAGGATGGATTAATGCTAAAGTATAAACGAGTACATTTTTGCTACTGGTAAACTAGAAACTACACTTAGAAAGGCCCGTTGCATGGTCCGAAATCGTTTGTTCCAATGCTATATTTCGCTAAATTATGGTTTGGCAGAAACCGCTTTTTTTACAGTAGCAGCTTAAAATTGGTCTCTGTTATAATATTCGGAAAAAGTCTATAGATTAAACTAAGAAATTTTTGCACAAACATTACATAAGAACAAACAATAAGTATACCTACCAATCAATAAAGACTTCCAACAAGTGTATTTTTTTATTGAATCAAACACAAAAACACTAGTAATGAACACTCGACACGCCAGTTCGCATTAAATGCCAGGTTTGGTAATGCCTGCCAAATAATCCTCAACATTTAGTAAAATTGCCAATACGTGGAGGCCAAATGATCATGAAACGTGATAACAAAGTCATCCGTCCGATGAGAAGGGTGTTGATAATATATCAATTTGGATCTCCAATTTATTTCCGTTGGCCGAACGACATTTTGTTGCTCTTCGCGAAGACAGATGGATGGGGTAAGGGTTTGTCATAATGTGGATATAGCCAGCGATAGAGTTTTGAAAACATGTCAAGCTGCGATTTCAGTGGCTAAAGAAAGAATTAAGTAACACTTAAGAGGAAACAGTAGAGCAATAATTTTTTGTCCAAAAATCTATGGCTACTATTGATATGTTCCTATGTTTTCCTTTGTACGATAAATTGATTCTCAAAAGAGATATTAACCTTCTAAAACCTAAAAAAAACGCCAGATTTTCCGCTGTGTTCACACATCCAGAAAACAAATTTGACTAGATTATTAAAAAAAAGGAAAACATAGGAACACGGCCAAAGCCTTTCTTTAATGTTTAATGAAAAAATTAGTTAAATAGGTTAAGTTTTGGGGAAGAAATCAGGGGACTACGAAACGTTGTTTTCATGAAATTTTAAAAGGTATTTTCGGTCCAAGCTGCAGTTGTCTCTATCGCGCTCTGCGGGTGAGAGGCGGGCAGTGCGGGATAGCGACACATTTTACAAATACCTAATTTTCATTTCTCTCGACCAGTAAGGTCGAGAGAAATGAAAATCCTCTTAAGTAACAATTAAGAGCCACACAGCGTCTATTAAACGCGCCATGGACGCGCGTTTTGTAGCACTGTCTCTACTTATTTTTAGGATGTAAAAGCGACAGCGCTACAAAACTTACCTACTTAAAAGACGCCGTGTGCGTATGCGCTAATACGCAATACAAACAATTGTATGAATCCAGACCCAGATTAATAAACAACTGTTTTGTCTAAAGCACGGTTATAGTGGAATGAAATTCGGAACATGTAATGGGTTGTAGACAGCGAACCTTGACCTTGAATATTGATCTATTCAAATTAGAGCCGAACTCAATCCTTTTATATAGCTTTTTATTTAGCTCTAATATTATGACAAGTAACAAAATAAGGCAATCTGAAAATTTAAAAAATATTTTTATACTAAACAAAAGATTACGTGGGGCTTCTATTTTATCTACCTGCATACCTGTGAGCAATAATAGTACATTATACAACTAGGGTGGTAATACAAACAAAGGCCGAGATGTTTGCGGCCCGAGCTGCAAGCGAGGGACGTAAATATGCGATCGAGGGCTACCTTCCGTATTTTGTACATCATTTTATGTCAACACTTGGCCAGAAAGCGGCTTTTTTCGTACGCGCAGCGTGCGGAAAAAGCCACTTTATGGCCAAGTGTGGCATAAACAAAATAACATCTTTTGAAAATCTGCAGCACAGTGGAAAACAGAGTCCAACTGTAACTCCGGGTTAAAACTCTCGATAACTATCGCGATCCTCCCTAAGCCAGCACGAAGCACAGGATACGGATATACGATAACGAATGCAATTTTCCAAGTCCTTGAACAGAGCTTAGGCGGGCGATCGCCTACTGCACCTGACTTGGCGGCAATATTCCCGACTGACGAAACAGCTAACACCGGACAACGGCGCTTAGGAATTTTTAGGTTTAAAACTGGACACTTGCGAGTTGGACTCGCCCACCGAGGATTTCGTACTTTCTAGGTATATATATTAAAGTACCCTATAAATTATGACTCCCTTAGTAAAGTCTATTTTTTATAATTTAATTAAAAATGTACCTATAGTTTCAGATTTTTCCATAATACTTGTAGTATAGGTATTACTTGTCAAATTTCATAGTTCTAGGTCATCGGAAAGTACCCTTTGAATTTTGGTATCTTGAGAGTGTCGAAATTAAAGTCATAAACGGCCGTATCTTTTTTCCACGTTAATTTTGAAACTTGATTTTTTGACAGCTTTAAGGGACTGTAGACTTGGGTATATGGTTTTATTTACAACTCGATACCTCTACGCGTTCCCGAGATAATGGGTCTTGACAGACGGACGGGCGGATAGATGGACAACAAAGTGATCTTATAAGGCTTCCGTTTTTTCCTTCTGAGTTAGCGAACCCAAAAATTACTGGGAAAAGAAAATAATAATGATAAATGTACACATTTTGCATAATTTGGTATCGCTGTTTACACGATTAGGTACGAGCTGCGTGGGTGGACTGCCATCTCACAAAAGAATTAATACTCTAGGGATTGCTATTTAGGGCGAATAATCCCTTTCATAGATAAATTAACAATAGCGGTACTTTTATGTAAATTAAATGAAGGGATCACATGTCCTCGCGTTATCCTGGATAAGTAAGGGTGATCGATTCTTTCTCTCGACATATTATAGGCTGGGCCATAGATAATACTATAATGCCTACCAACTGTTGCTGCAATCCACTAAGAGATTGATTTCAATGCATTTATCACTTATCAGATAAATTTTGTGGTTACTACGATAGTCTGCAGTTTCGTGGCGTAAATTTTTTTCGAGGGTAAACAGGAGCACAGTTGGCTTACTTTTTCTTAAAAAATAGTAATATGAGGAGCTCGAATTTATTAACGCCACGCCGCTGATAGTCAATGCTCTAGCGTCAAATACACTCACGGACAATGAATTCGGGTAATTTTCTATGAAAAATTATATAAAAAATTACCCGAATTCATTGTCCGTAAGTGTATATCCAGACGTAAATCAAACTACTTAGATTTGGCATAGGTTTTTGATCAAGAGTAGTACTCAAAAGCCTTTAGAAAGACTAATTGGCGGGAATCAGGTTTATATAGATGCTATTATGATTTCTAAGGAAAAGCTAATTCCATTAGGAATAAGTAAAGGTTGAGTCAGAGATTGCGGATATAGTGAATTACAATGTGACGTAATTCTCTCTAACGAATAGTATATGTAAACAAAAACTTTTTCTCTTTAGTCATGGAAGATTAGTCACTTCACTATGACGGTAGCACGAATTTCCTTTTAGCTTATTCATCAGAAAATAATAGCCTCAGGTAGTAAAGCCCGCATCCAAAACATTTTTCCTCGAGAGCGCACGTTAGCGTAGTATATTTAAGCGTTAAGCCCGAAAATCGATGGGGACGTCGCGGTACCCTCTCCAGAAACTTTCTAACGACATAACCGCGTGCAATTGATATGCCCCAAGAGTAGGCCCATTGTAAAGAAAGGAAAATCCCGAGCCGAAAATCTTGGGAGAGTTAGGAGAGTCAGGGCAGCATCAGTATTCGAGTCGCGGCGTTTCCCGGTGTCGGTGGCCCCGCCCCCCCGCGGTAAACTCCTTTAGTAATTCGACTTGCTTGTTATAACTCAGTTTTAGTTGTTTGTCGCTCGCAGATTTATCAGTTTAGTGAGAATGCACAAAATGTTGAGACGGATTGTTGTGTTAACTGTTTCCATCTGTTGTCTACTGACTTTATGGCACAGTTTTATTTTAGCTTGCCTTTGAACATAGCTAGTTAAGGATGATCATAAGTGTTCGACTAAGCATCGAGAACATTATTAACTGTATTTCGCACAAGTTTGCTCGTTAGTCCAGAGGACGATCGAGTAAGTACCTCCTAAAGAGATTTTAACGCTTCAATGGTGACCATAACGGACAGTTTAGACCCGAGGAGCGTTATTAAACACAGACCGAACACTCGTTAAGCAAATCGATCAAAAGGCCCGAATGACGTGTACACACATTTTGTGGTGATTCCATTAAACCACGGATTGTCGTGCCCGATCCTATTGAACTCTGAATGGCGTACTACCGTACGTCGCGTTGGCATCATCAAATTGCATTGAATGGACGTTAGAGCACTCATAGAGCGTGCCCGACGTTCTGAGGGTAAAAATTTGAATGGAATATACGTACAGGGAGAATTGAAAAGCAATGGTGACGCCCACGCCGGGCATGCTTCTGACCACTCGGACCGCGGTCACAATAGATCGGCACGGACTCAATTTGATATTGAAATTGGAGCTGGAACTAACGTTGATTCTTTATTGCTACTGTGGTTTGAAACAAAAAATCAATTCCACCTTTTTTCCCTGAAATTTGTGAAGCCCAATCCGAATTTCATTCGCAAAGTTTTGATTAGGTAACATTCGAGTTACGCTCGGCATTGTTTGAGATGCGCCCGAGAGGATGCTAATCTCGTCGAGTTAGACTTTTGACACTTTCCAAATTGCTCTAAAAGCTTATTTATTTAGTCAAATTTGTGAAGCGTTCACGTCAAATCTGTGATGAAGCGGAATGTTCAATGGATTCACAGTCACGGAGGGTTTGTCCCCAGAATCATGACCCTCGTGTAAATCATTAATGATGCCATCCCTCATGCGACGGCGTAATGTAGGTTACTGTGCAAACAGATCTCCGGGGTGGTTGGCCTCTGGGGCTCGCCGCGCGGTAAGACGACGCCGAAGCACATGATATTGCTTCATTATAATATAATTAGAAATTTTATTGTAAATTTAACACACATGCAGTAACTCATTTTTTTGTCTAAGCAATAGTTAAGTATATTCTGTGGATAATATGGAAAAATGAAGGTTTGCTAACGTACGTATAAATGTACGTATAAATCAAAATTTCAAACTATATTATCTTCACATGAAAGGACCTTTCCAAGAAGATTTATCTTTTAATTATGCCTATGTCCTCATGCAATATACGCAGATCCCTAAATACGATACCTTAAGCTGCGGCCAAATTTATTGCTTACGACTATAAAAGCGGACTTAATTGGGTATAAAATATTTAAGATAATGTTGACAATGGCTAATCCCACCCTTTCTTGTGTGACCATAAATTAAATGCACTCGTGCACTTAAGACAGACGCATGTTGGTGCAGCCCTAATGCAATAGATGTTAGCACAAATCACTTACCCTAGTCATATCGACGCAGTTTTGTTTTTGCGACACAGCAAGCAGACGTAATTCAACCTTATTATTGAAGGCTTATGGTTGAGATTATATTGCACCTTAAAGAAACGACTCCACACTCGAAATTAGGTTGTATATGTTTTGAAATAAGGTCGAAATAGGAGATAAATGTGTTAGACGCGGCATGGTGACCTACATCTCTAGAGAGAAACTTGGTAGCGTTAGTCGCATCTATAGGGAATAATATTTATAGGGTGCATTATGCACATGACATTTTTATGTTTTCGGCGTTGCGCAGATAGTGAGGAATGGCCGACCAGTGATTTTGCTTCATTTATCGCATTTTAGCGGAACAAACCATTTTTGTTTCGGATTATCAAATTCTGAAACATCGACACACTTGATATTTATCAAATCGTTAGCTTTTTTTAGTATTCTAATTACATAGACACTGATTTCTACATGTGTCGTGTTGAGACATTGAAAATTTACAATAGGTATTAAAAGAATGCATTCATATGGAAAGTGGTTTTAGAATGCTTGTAAATTTCAGATGACACATAATAGTATACTGTACAATATAAGTACACTTAAGCGCCTTTTATGTTATAATTTTAATAGTATTCGTTTAAATATACTTACTTTTATTGCAAAGCTTGAAAACACTACCTAAGTTATTTTGAATACTCGTAAGTTTAATGAAAATCTATATTGACCAAGTGTATTATTATGTTTTTTTTTAAATAAGAGGTAGCTTTTAATTCATTCGAAAGGAAAAACGAGGGATAAGAAAGAGTCTAAGAGGCTTTGTCGCTGTATCCTAAGAGTTGAGCAATCAGACCTGCGGGACGGCAGGGTACAGATTAATAAGGAAAATCACTGATAGAAGCATCACGGTGATATCATCACCAGTATCTTGACTCCACACAAAATCAAAAGGATATAGCATTAAGCTCAAGATACAATACATAACTCTTTATTGCACTCCAAATAAGATCCCTAAATAAACAAGATACTAAGAACTAATGGTAGACAATAGGCGGACAAGATTCCTCCAGGCATCTCAAAATAACGACAGCAAACACCGTCCATACGTTACATTTCCTCTCCCGTTCCAGTGGAAGCGGCACTGTTTATGGCTGTCAAAACAAGTGAACTTGGAAGACTCGTTTATTCTTTTTTATCTTATATACCTACAGTTTATGTTCATTCAGAAAAAAACTATTAGTAATTCAATTATAAAATAGCTGGCTATGGAATTCTCTAAGGTAAACTTCGCAGAAACCGACAGGTTTGATACCACATAGTATAATGAATTTGTGACAATCCCGAAACCCGGTACCCGAAAAACAAACTCCTGACTCAAACAAAAACTTGTTTCGTACCAATTGCACTATTTTGAAAGCGTACTCGCTGGCGTTTACATCAAATCACAGCAGAGACGTCATTCCTTTGGACGAAGTCAACGTACTGACATATATTGTAACTCTTAATGTGAAAGCACCATTTCAACGGGATGACAAGAAATTATTGTTTAATTCTTGTCCCCTTCTCAAGCCGGGAAACGCAGCTGGCTTTCCATTGTCTGCCAAATTGCTGTTTGGATTTCACTACACTGTTATTTGCACATGCAAATCAGCATTTTGTTTTCATCTAGTCGGAACGGAGCTGGAAAGAGAGTTACGCTAAAACGTTGACATTTGCATAAACTATTAAGAATTTACAGCTGACTGTTTTAATTAAAAGTTGAGTGGTCTATTATAGCAGAGATTTTAACCCACTTGGGACTAATTGTGGCATTTGATATATAGTTCCCTCTTCCAACTTGACATTTTTGTAATATTTCAAAAGTCCTGAGATTTATATAAGGTAATACGACAGACCGAAGCGAAGGTACATACTTGGGGGCCATTCATTTATTACGTAAGACGATTTTTGCCAGTTTCTGACCCCCTCCCCCCCTTATGTAAGAAAAAATAAGAATCGGCTGGCCCTTCCCCCACCCCCCCCTATTTAATATTTATTACGTAAGAATCTAAAGGAAAAATTATTTTACGTTTGGGGTGTTTTAATTTTTATTTTTCAAAGAATCATTTTTGTAGGGACTTTTATTTGCAGATATTAATAGTTTTTAATTTTTTATACGCAACCGAGCACACGTCTACGCTCTCGCGCGGATTTGCGCGCTTTTTCAATAATTAAGATTATTTTGCGCATTTTTATGATCTTACGTAAGAACGATCAAAACTCCCTCCCACCCCCTGTAAGAAAAAATAAGACACGGTTGACCCCCCTCCCCCCTAAATCGTCGTACGTAATAAATGAATCGTCCCTTGCTTTCTTAATACCAATCTTAACTAGAGATTTCCATCACGTTCTATGTAGTCTAGAAAGCAATACGCAAGCGATAGTCTTAATGTAGCAATGTTACGATAAATGAATCTAAGCCCATTGTGATCAATTAAACTATTGTTATATTGTACGGAGAAGAACTATTTATTACAAGAGAGCCAATTGCGACAGGGATAAGCGAAAGAAAACATTGTATACTGATAGTAAAATATAAAATAACAAGGCTAAATAAATGTATACAATTTTAATAGTTTTCTCTAAATTGCTGAACGTTTGGTCCTCGGTTCGTGTCCTATATTCCACTACAAATTCAGTCTTAAAGTGCACTTTCAGATACTCGAGGATGCGAAGTGAATTGCTATGCACTCCATGACAACTATTTTAAAATTCTAGTAGAATCTGTTTTACGGTCGGTGTACTTGCTTTTTACATTTTTCAGGATAAGTTACTAGACGCAGCTGTACGCTCGAACTATTTGTTGAAGTTAGACACTATGTAAACTTACTAAAACCATCTCTTTAAGCCAGTTGATGGCCATGTCGAGCTTAATACTATTTCGCACTTTTTGTTAGTGTTTATCGATTAACTAAAATGGACAAATTGTACCATTTACTAAGTCGGTTAACACTTCTCGTATCATCCTGTGGAATGTTATGTTAATGTCATAACAAAAACGGACAACCATCATTGTAAACACCTCACTTAATATTTCACTATTAATGCACTTCAGTAAGTGTAAGCTATTTAAAAAAACACGTTTCTCTTGAGACAAATACATTAGCAGAAGTAGCAGCCGAATTATGTAAAAATTATTACAAAAATAGTATCCATACGTAAAGACTTTCACTGTTGTCATGACGTCACTTCAACTTCAATGTCAAATATTTTTTTCTTAATAAGTTTATAAAATAAGGTTCTTAGCAATGAATTGACAAAGCATTTTCAAAATGTAATTTTTAGTCATGGATATGAATAAACTATAAGTATTATGCGTATTTCCGTAACTACAATGCCGTTGAATTTCATTGCTCAGGAGGTCGTAGCGTAGACATGATTTTCATCTACGGTGAATGCAGTAATAATGGTAGGGCAGCTTTTCGACTGTACGCGAAAGATTCCCGCCACGGAGACAGCCTAAAAGTGCACGTATTATTGTAAATGCGTGCTCGGCGAAAACCAAATTTGATGCGAGTTTGAGATTTTCGAGATGCTTATAAAGAGATTTCGGAAAGATGCGACTTTAATACGTACCACTACCAGCATGAAATAACACCCATTAAATAAATTAAAAACTAAAACCTCTAGTCCCTTCTGGAGAAAAACTGGTGAGAAATCAATAAAAATTGCGTCCCCCTAATGCAATGATGGATCGGGCCGCACTTATCTGCCGGCGACATCGCTGACCAAACACCCATTTCCCAGCTCTTTTGTTGACGGTACACGCGTAAGCTATACGGTAGTGGCAGCAAAATGAAAAGAGTTTTCATCCATCATAGTTGTCGATTAAGCGATAATGACATTAGCTGTTGTGTAAATAGCTTGATTGTTTGAGGCGGGGATAAGTCTAAAGATAAACTTTGGTTGTGTGACGATTAAAATCGGCGTTAAATTCTTTTTAAATGCATTTATCAATTTATTTTTAAACTGTGTACCTATTTCATTTAAAGCTGGTACATACGAGTTAAATAAGAGTTAAGTATTAACACTTTCGCAACCATGTAGTGCTTGCTATGTGCTACGCACGTAGCCGATAAGATGGGAAAATTGCCTTGCGAGCCTAGCGCCGGGTTGTAAGTATTAAAATATAAGATAGACTTTTTAGAACCTTTTGTGCACCTATCAATATGTATGTCTTACTTCTGAAACATGGTTTTTTATTGTATCTATCTATGTACAATAACGCACGAGTTCAATATAGTCTTAATGTGATAATTGTATGATTTGTAATCACCAATTAAATACACTATAATACGGGCGTACTAGGTGGGGTGACTTTTTGCCTCAGGCCTATAAACTTGTTACCTCATTATCTTTTACTGACTTAACTTATTATACAAAGGGGCTCGAAATAAATCAAATCAAATCAAATCAAATCAAATCAGTTTATTGCGTTACATGTTGTTATAAAGTTCTTAAATACTAATACAGCTTCAACATGAACCTTGTAAAGGCACAGCAACATTAATTACCTAATTAATTTATTTATAATTATTATGAGTGCTTCAATAATTCATATTACATATATTATAGCAATTGAACATTCGATAAATTATTATTACTATTAAAACAATAAACTATTAAATTATGAATTATTATAATGTAAAACTAGATTTGCCAAGTCAGTTCAGGACATAGAAATTATTTCTCATTTAAGAATTCTTCGATTGAGTAGTAGGACTTGTCTATTAAGTATCTTTTTAATTGGAATTTAAAATTATTTATATTAGTTTCTTCCTGAAGTAACTTCGGGATCTTATTGTATATCTTAACGGACATGGCAAAGGGACCTGAATTGACCATTTTCATGTTCGAGTCAGGCATTGCTAGTCTATTTCTGGGACGTAGGCTTGACGAGTGGGAGTATTGTGGGAATAAGTATCTATTATTTTTCACAAAAGTGCATGTCTCCAAAATGTACATAGATGGTAAAGTTAGTATTTTGCGTTCGATAAAATAGTTTTTACAGCTAGTCATATTATTTACATTAACAATAATTCTGAGGCACCGTTTTTGTAATCTAAATAATTTTATTGCATCTGAACTATTTCCCCATAGGACTATGCCGTATTGGAGCCAAGCATGTGCGTATGCATAATAGGCACACGTAGCTGTTTTAGCATCGGTACATTTCTTAAGCTCGTATAGTGCATAGGTGAACCGACTAAGTTTTACAGAAATTGCCTGTATGTGATCTTTCCAGTTTATTGTGGAATCGATATGTACACCCAGTAGTGGAAAAGATTTAACGCATTCTAATTTAATATTTTTGAATGAAAAATCTATGTTTAAACATCGTTTCTGATAGGGCCTAAAGTGCATGAGTTTCGTCTTATTAAAATTTAGTTCTAGATTGTGGTCATCCAACCAAGTTGCAATATTAGAAAGGGTTAAATTTAAGCTATTTTTCAGCTCGAGATCATTTTGGCAAGGAATAATCAATGATACGTCGTCAGCAAAGAGTGTACAAAAGTTTTCCACAATTTTAGGCAGGTCATTTATGTATATTAAAAATAAAATACACCCAATAACGCTTCCTTGAGGTATTGAGCGATTAGTCTTTATTGTTTCCGAGTTATATGTGCTTATATTGCCCGTAAGATGGTTATGGTATTCCACTTCAACGCATTGCATTCGTCCTGTAAGATATGATACAAACCAGCTGTAGGCTATACCTCTGACGCCTATTCCGTACAATTTATGTAATAGGATATCATATAGAACGCGATCGTATGCTTTGCTCATATCTAACAGAACACCTATAGCGTATTTTTTGTCGTTGATTACATTCAGCACTTCGGTTATATACTTATATACAGCTAGGGTCGTAGAGCGGCCTTTCCTGAAACCATTCTGAGAGTCGTCAAAAATCTTGAACTTTTCACAAAAAGAGTTCAGGCGGGTCGACATAGCAGTCTCAAAAATTTTTGAAAAGGTAGGTAGAAGGGCTATAGGTCGATAATTGTAACAATCGCTCTGACTACCCTTTTTATGGATAGGTTTTATTATAGAGATCTTAAGATTATCAGGAAAAACGCCGTCTGCAAATGATTGATTGATAAGAAGAGTTAAGGGTAGAGCTAATTCCTCGGCGCATTTTTTAATTAACACTGCAGGAAGTTCATCGTGACCAAAACTACGTTTATTTTTCAGACCTCTAATTATTTTTAAGACTTCCTTTGGGGTGACGGGACTCAAAAATATTGAATTTTCTGAGGGTGTAATAACTGTCCGTCCACGTGGGGGCTCAGAGGAGCTATGTACAGAGCCAACTGATGAGAAGAAGTCATTAAATGAATTTGCAACTTTGATTGGATCATCGGTAGATACATTGTTGATTTTTAGGTTAATGTTTTTTCTATTTTTTACTGGAAATTTATTGGTTTGTTCTTTAACTATATGCCACATTGATTTCACCAAATTATCTGATTTTTTCATTCGTTTAATGTTTTCAAGTTTCTTTGATGCTAATACAGTCTTTTTAAGTAATTTCTCGTATTGTTTGTAGTTATTATTTAGGATGGGATGATTCAATTGCGATATTAACATTTTCAGTTGTCTTTTGTGCTTACAAGATAATCTAATACCAGTTGTCAACCAGGTTTTCTTATTACCTGTTTTTATTATTATTTTACGTTTTGGCATACACAAATTTAGTAAGTTGGTTAATATGTTATTTAAATAATTATAATTTTCATTTACATTTTTATTCAGGTCAATTATACTACAAAGATCTATTTTATTTAATTCAGATTTGAACCAGTTCATATTTTTATCATTGAATTGCCTTTTTTGGGTTGTCCAGCTACGTCGCAGATTTATTACTTTAGATGGTATGTTTATAACTAATCCCTTATGATCCGAGAAACCATATTCATGTACATTGACAATAAAATTCTTACATGGAAAGTTTGTAAAAATTAGGTCTATACAGGTAGCGCTAGTATTTGTGATTCTAGATAAAATTCTAAATAAAAAAAAAAAATTAAATATTCACTCACACACACTCACTTTCACTTTTCCTCACACCGACACATTTATAACCAATATACTGCTCATTTATTAAATATTCTTCTAGACACGAACCCTTATATTCATGGCCGTATTTACATAACAACACCATTTGACTTGCCGTCATCGAACTTGCTCAGTTGAATGATTTCCCCGCGTATTTCCGTGTCAAGGCGCTATAGTGCCTCCCCAACAGCTGTGGGCCCGGGAAGACGAAGTGTGCAGTATTTATTGTCGGCGCGCACGCAGTGTCAGCTGTGATGAAGTGCGCGTCGGTGTCGCGTGTTCCACCGCGAAATTTGGGACCTTTGGAAATATGTCAAATCGGGCTTCGCACTAAAGCCCGTAGTCCGTACAAACTTATCTGTATCTTAACACATTCAGTGTCAAGCTCCCAAATGTCAATCTCATCCCATCCCACTAATATTATAAATGCGAAAGTTTGTGAAGATCTTTGGACAATGATTTCAAAAGTAAGCATAGGGCGATCCGTACAGTTCGGGTGGGTCTATTTTTGGCCGCGACATTTGTATGCCGTACAAACTAAATGTATGGCATTTGTATGCATGTCGCGGACAAAAATCCACCCGGGTCTATATTCCCCGTAACAGTAAATGGAGCCTTTTACCACGCAATTAGGCATTTTTATATCGTCCGGCTGCGCTGTGCGCTGCGCGTCCCACTGCCGCGTTGGTCCTAAAACTGATTTTTAGGACCAACGCGACCGGAACCCTCTGCACGCTAGAGGACTAGAACAAAATTGACGGTAAAATTTGCCCTACAATGCTTACTTTTTAAAATCAATAACGTCTTACATATCAAGTGGTATTGATAACCAACTTAATATTTACTCTGTGTGAGTCTAAAATCATTTATGACAAATATTAGTATTAAGTTTGAGAAAACTTTATTTCTTTTATAAGTTGCATATCTTTTAAAAGACAAAAATCTTTGATTGGTTACAAAGCTACTGACGTGAGAATTTAATTTGCCGCTACAGTTTTTTCTTCAGTACTAAGTACTAGCTCCACCCCGTTAGTACGTATTCCGTGGGGCCGACTTTGAGCTCCGTTACGCTTCCATACTTATTATATTTCGATGTACTCGGCTTATATCAGTAGCCTAGCTAGAACCTTTTTGTAAATACACTTTTTGTAAACAAACTATGACTTTAAGAAAGACACATAACATTAATATTTAAAACAGACAATCCGTGAGAAAATATGTGCAACAACAGGCAAACTTGCTTAGCTAATTACGTAAAGTCACACATCATAAGAAAATCCAGGTTCTACTAACAGTGCTTGTATGTCACGGCTTGGGCACAAAGGCGTGCAAAATGTTTGCCAAGCATTGTGCTAGTGTCACTGTACTAACAACAAAAGCGTTTCTTACGAGTAATGCTGTAGGGTAGTTTAGATATTTACGGCTAATCTCGTTCCCAATATAATTTGATCCGTGAACTACTATAACAGTAAATAGTCTTTTTTTCCTCGCCATTAGGTAAAGGATACGTAGAAGAGGTGTAGTGTCATCAGTTATAACATACTTATTAAAATAATAATTATTGATTTCTTTCAGTTACCGTAGTTACCTATCCTAGCACTTATTTTTATAGCACCAGAGCACAACAAAAAATTGCAAGCAGGAGGGGTGTAGAGGTATGGGTCATTGTCAGATTTAGGTTAGCGTCTTTCCGACATGCGAAATTAAGGATTCCAGGGCCTAATTTTCTGATAAGGTATGAGAATAAAGAACGTTCCCTCTTATATATTCCGATGTAATAGCAACATAACCTAGTTTCATATCATACCAATTGCCAGCTCAACTTTTGACCATCGGAGGGACGACTTTAGTATTTTGAACTGCCTACGACCCGGATAGTAGTTATAGTTTAAAAGTAACTTCGCTATTTAGAGCAACGTAACACATGTAGTGTTTGAGTGTGTAGATACGAAATATAATTAACATTGTTATTTTATACGCAATTGGTTAACAATAATAATTGTATACTATCATATGGCTGCGTTTCCACCAGAGTTGTGTGAGGTAGCGGAGCGGTGTGCGAGGAAAAAATCCACCAATCAACGGGCCTAGCCTCGCTCAGCGCGGCCTGGCATTGGAGGATTATTTACCTTAGGCCGGCTTTACACCTGTAAGTTTTACTTACGTAAGTAAGGACGCAGCTATACGTTAGACTGAGATAGCTGACTAACTATCTCAGTCTAACGTGTAGCTGCGTCCTTACTTACGTAAGTAAAACTTACAGGTGTAAAGCCGGCCTTATTTCATCAAAATTGTGCCGGTTCGCTCGTCACTTCAATTTTCACGTCCCACAATAACAGGACTTTCGATTAAATAACTGTTTTTACTATCTAGTTCACGGATCAGATTAGGTTAGGGAAGAAATTGATTGTAAATTTTTGAATTACGCTACTGAGACGGGTACACTTGGCGTATTTTCTTGTTTTTGTTTCATGTCACTATCACTTCTAAAGCTTCTTGCTGTTGCTAGTATAAATAGTGCTCCTATGTTTTATGTGTGTGCTCATTACAAAAATCACAATTAACTTAGTTATGTGTATATTTATGTATAAAGACTTTTTGTTAATGAAATCGCATTTATGATCGCACTTGTAAACACTATAGGTTGACTTCTCACCGTGACCGCGGCTAGCGAACATGTTTGCAGGTTTTTTAGGCCCCACTTGGTCCTTTCCTACCCAAGACTCAGTAGGACTCTTAGGGCAAGTCAGATTCTAAATAACCACATTTTTATAAAAAAAAAACCCGACCGCGGTGCACTTTGAAACTGCATTAAATCCGCCATTTTGTTTATTTTAACAAACTTCGTGCCCAGTGACACTCGCACCATCAAGACGAATCTCATGATGTATCATTTATCAAAATCGGATGTGTCGTTGAGTAGTTACTAGCGGACACAGGAACGGACATTCATACATACTTACATACATACAGGCCAAACACATAACCCTCCTTTAGGCTTCGCCGCAGTCGGGTAAAAAGGCAGACTTCTTTCTTAAGACTTTAATTAACAAATCATTCAAATAACAGGTTTTTTTAATGGGTTCAGTAGGTCAGTCAGTCATAGTGCCGAACAAAGATGTATAATCTTACTCTTAGGCACATAAGCTACTGGACTCTACTATATATTAAAGACCACAACAAACGTTTTACAATAAATGACATTTAGGTACTTCATGGCCCGTAACAGATTTAAGCGTATGCAACACAGTAAATCTGCTTCCAAGTTGAAAGCAAGTTAAATTTTAGGTGAATTTGTGAGCTGTCCTCATATTTCAGAACCGTCGGAAAACTTTAATGCCATCAAGTTTGTGAGTAATAGGCGCTTGTCGACACCGCGGGTTTAATCTGCCGCCTGCAACAATATCTAGCCATTTATTGTTATGTATGTTGCCAGTGAAACTTTCGCCTTGTAAATTGTGGCAATTTGTTTATAAGCTAAATGATTCCCGGACTGCGTCGCATAGCTGTTATGCGTGCCAGTTGTTCAAGTTTTTAGAGTGTAATGCATTGAGTTAAATTATAAATGGGTACGATATTACAGGCCTATGGAGGCTTTTGTCGTGCGATAAATGAATGATAAAACACCCTTCATACTCCGATAAGTGAAAGAGTGACGGATGCTTTCTTATTTTATTTGCCGCGCAGTAAAGCCTGTAAGCTTTTTAATCTTAACTAGTACTTACTGGTGATATACTTACGCATAATAATATAGTATCTACTAGTTGGCTTGGACCTCACGAGATGGTCTGACGATCTGGTTAAGGTTGCCGGAAAACGATGGAGGCAAAAAAACGTGCGACCGTTCGTTGTCGAAGTCTTTAGGGGAGACCTATGTTTT
The DNA here is from genome assembly GCA_947034925.1 of Eudemis profundana. Classification (NCBI taxonomy): domain Eukaryota; kingdom Metazoa; phylum Arthropoda; class Insecta; order Lepidoptera; family Tortricidae; genus Eudemis; species Eudemis profundana. The sequence goes on from OX344800.1 coordinate 17,031,247, forward strand.
GCAGTGGAGTATTCAGGTTGAAATATATGACTAGTGGCATTTACGTCCTCAGTATTTGTTGTTTTTAATACCAACCATGCATGTAATGAAATTGCACTGCTGTCACAGTAACGTCACCCGTGAGTTTACTTACTATGTACTTGTACCTACCTACCTTAATCATGACTCTTGACTGGTGAATGTGTCATTATATTGATTGTTGGTAACGGCTCAAGTCTTCATTTAATGTACTTAAAACTGTCTTTCAGGTATATCCTTTTTATATCTTTGAGTAATAGGTAACTTAAAGTTCATTTTTCAGTATGCATTGTTGTCCGTTTATTACAATACTGGACGACATTGCAACCAAATAGAACGCATGTCCTGCAAAGGGATCGCGACTATTATTACAACCGTACACACCATGGATCCCATAGATAATCCCCAATCCGACCCTCCAATATTAACCCGTCCGAGCTAACTGCTCCACTATCGCTCATGTGCACATGCGACTGACAGAACTGTTATTACGTCATTAATAAAATTACAAAACTCTGGCCCCATGTGCTATCCTAGTTTAGAAACCATTTCGGAAGGGTTGTCTTAATTAAATTTGGGCAATCATCGCCGGTTTATAAGGACGTTACAGTTGACAATGACCTGAATTGAGTGAATTAAGTAGAATCACGTTGGTCGTTATCGCGAGTTGCAGGCGTGATGCAGTCGCATGTGAGTAAGGGGTTTTAATTGTTCAGCCTGCGGTTTTCTAATGGATTTTCTATACAGCCTAATGGAATGACTGGCTTTTTTGTAATAATGTGTTTATTGTCACTGTTTATTTCTGCAAGCGGATGGTTCTCGTAAAGTGTGACACCATTGAGTGTACCCGTACTTGCAATATCTGACAGGGATAGGTAAAGTATTGCTAAAGCTTAATAAAGTATTGCTATGGGCGCGGTCACAACTGTTCATTATTCTGCCAAAAGTGACCGACTATAAGATAATGTCAGAATGATCCTTTTGCCTCTTTAATGTGTTATGCGTATAGGTACCTACTACTGATCAGATAATAAAAATAATGTCTGATACTTTTATAATATAAAACAAGTACCTAAACTGAAAGTTCCTTACACTATTGTCAAAAATTATTCATATTAGAAACGTGTCAATCTCAATGGTACTCAATATCACCATTCTGCAAAGGTGAACCAGTGAAACCATTACCGGTTTTTACAGGAAATATTGGCCAACCCTGAGCAAATATTGCTAAATATTTCCAAACCTATGAATGGATTAAACTATTAAAAAAGGTACCTAACGTAAGATCCGATGAAAGTCGAGACGGAGGGTGCGATATTAAAAGGTTCAGAAGTGTTGGTCCTGAAAAGCCTCTGAACCTCGCCCACTTAAGCACAGTATTAAGTGCACTTGGGCTGTAAGGCCGTATATTATCGTGCCTTTTACCTCTACGGATGTGAAGCACGTTATAACACGTTTTGCTAATTTTCTAGTTTTACCGGTGAATGTGAAGGGAGGGAGAGATTTTAGAGATAAGAGTACTGCAGGTTTGATGCAAGGGTTGCCTGGAAGAGGTCACTTTCTAGAGTTAATCTGGTTATCATGTCATTTTTTAATTTATGTTATGCTATTCTTTTGGTATGCAATGTGAAATTGTATTGTATCTAGTGAATTTCTTCTCTTTATTTTTTGGATAATAAACCCACAATTCCGTGGGTCTAGTGAAAAGGGATACAAGTCAAATGTATGTCAGGACCAAAAGGTCACAACTCTATAGTTAAGCTCTTTTGCTCCTAGGTTAATGCGACTTCCCAAGTAACACAAAACAGCTGTATAAGAGCTGTATAATAGAATATATTAACGTTAAAAGCTGAATAATTTTGCTGAATAAGAGCTCAAACAGCGCTGTTTCAGCCATTATACATCTAATTTGGGCACAAATTATTCAGCCTTAAGTTCACATGGCTGTTTAATAGCTGAATAGTAGCTGTATAACGGCTGTATCAAGGTTCACAGAGTTATAAGGGCTGAATATCGGCTGTTTAAAAGGGCACGAGTGACTGCTTATTCAGACTAAGTTTCACATGTGAACCCTTATTACTATCTTAAACCTCCACAGGTTCACTCTTTAGCTGTATAAGCAAGAACGTACGCTAAATTTGACGTTAGAGGAACACAAATATTTATTATGACTGTTGATCTTTCATCGATAGTGACACAGTCAGAGTGTGAAGTTTCTGATTTACTTAATGGCGGAATATATTATTTTGTTAATCAGTATGCACTTGATGTTTCGTTATCTCGGCGAAAAATGATTGCGATTACGATTTTACTGTTATTATATACATATATTGTATAACGGCTGTATCAAGGTTCACAGAGTTATAAGGGCTGAATATCGGCTGTTTAAAAGGGCACGAGTGACTGCTTATTCAGACTAAGTTTCACATGTGAACCCTTATTACTATCTTTAACCTCCACAGGTTCACTCTTTAGCTGTATAAGCAAGAACGTACGCTAAATTTGACGTTAGAGGAACACAAATATTTATTATGACTGTTGATCTTTCATCGATAGTGACACAGTCAGAGTGTGAAGTTTCTGATTTACTTAATGGCGGAATATATTATTTTGTTAATCAGTATGCACTTGATGTTTCGTTATCTCGGCGAAAAATGATTGCGATTACGATTTTACTGTTATTATATACATATATTACCTAAGAAATTTTTCACGCGCTCCTCGAATAATACGTTTTTTACAAAAATAAACACTAAATATGCACCATAGAAAGTATATACTAATCAGTTTTGTTGAACCTTTTTAGCCCCCGTTGACTACAAAACAACTTATTCAGAAATCCATCTGCAACATACATATACCTACGTTAATTCAAAAGTTAGATAGTTGACGTACAATTTAAATGTGACTTTTAAAACAAACTAAACACTCCAGATAAGTTTTAACGTCTAGACGTACTTAACTAACTTTGAGGGTTAATCAATAAAAACTTGCTAAAATATACATTATCAACGAAACTTAATTATGTTTAATTTATGTTTTATTTTAGAGTTTGATACATTTTTTCTGCGTGAAATGACATGAGGAGTCATTATGAAGCATTTGAGCACCTTATTCTACAGCTCTTAAAAAAAATGTACGCCATATCTGGACCGGCTTGCCCAAGGATATATTTTACGCCACGCCACTGCAAGCTATAAAATAAAACATATTTCAAACTTAATTATTGATAGCGTAGAAGCAAACGATCCTCCAAACCACTTTTGGTTTATATTTAAAACCGACCGACTCATTCACATCCACAGTCACTAGTATAATAAGCAATTTATTAATCGTCAAATGATCCAAATTACGTGATGCCCACTCATGTCGCGTCAACATCGATGCTTAGCAAAGCTTTCACCAAAATTGACTCGAAAAACACCACACCTTCGCTGTCGAAATCATATTTGAAGCAATTATCGGGAACAAAACTCCCCGGTGGCGACGCAACTTAATTTACCAATTAAGTTCTAATTGAATTATATCCGTCAAGTCCGAGTGGACAGCGGCCCTTTCAAAATATTGCTCTGAATTTTTGCACCGGAATTTTGTCATGATTTAGTGGCCGAGTCTTATTTGGGATGAAATTGATTATTGTCGAATTACATTTACTTAGTTGGTTTTATGAACACCGGTGTTTGGCAGTAAAGTTGTGAAAGAATATTTTACTGTGCTATAATAACGGTTAAAAATTTTATTACTCTGCACTTTATTAGAGTTTGTATTAGGGAATGCAATTACCGGTAATTTACCGGTAATTTACCGGATTTTAGTATGAAAAGACGGTAAATTTTACCGGTAATTGCATTCCCTAGTTTGTATATACCTATCTACAGATTTTAAAAGTCCTACCTTAATTCATATCACTACTCTAAAAGCGAAGATATTAAAATTTGACTACAACTTTGTTGTAAAACATTTATCTAGAATTACGATCACGTAACCTACCAACATTCTTATTGCAATATATTTTTCTTACAAGACTTGTACAATTTTGGGAACAAATAAAGATCGACGAAGACCCACATCAAAACTCAAAAATAACATCTCATGAAATTTGATTGTAAATAAGGCCCATTTTTATATCTCAGAAACTCGGGCCGGCCAGTTAGTAAAATTGGTCCTATCCAAATACGGGTTTGTTTTATTTGTTCTTCCCAAGGGAGAAAAAAAAATGTAATAAGTCGTAACTTTTACGTCGCGCATAATTTCGAGAGGTCGATCAGTTAACTTTTAAAGCTCATTAAAGTAGATGGTTCATTCAGTCGGTGTAAATTTTCAGGCGGAAAATTAAAACGACACCCCGGGCGGCTTGCGTCCTTCATGCGCCTCACATTCGCTGCTGGTGACTCTGATCACAGTAGGTTTGCATCTTCCCTTTTGGAGTAAACAACTCCTTAATTAAAACCTTTTTATATTGCCTGTCTGACTAACTTGCAATCCCTACTGGATGTAGCAAAAATTGGACTAAGTGGTGGCCAAAGCGCCTGGGATCGAACCAGGACTCTAGGCCAGGGCCACCTTGAAGTTACGCTGATTGCTCAAACCGAGCAGCGGACCAGCGGGAAGATTGAAGCGGATCAACCTGTCCTTATGTGTGGTGTGTGTGAATCGAATGAATGGGAGTTTTAGTTGCCAGTTCGCTAAACCTAGCTAAGAAGACTCCGGCAAGAAACTTAGCTGAGCCCGAGCAGGGTCGGAGTGAAGTTAATCCAGGATATTCGGGTCCTGGGGCAAGTCGGGACGTAGCCCTTGTGTGCTGTTGTCTCATTGAAACCTAAAATATGCCATAAGATAAACGTCCTAGTGCTGGACACGCTAATACCCAATAGTCGACATCCTGCTGACACCTCTGTTGCTAATGACTGCGATGGCGACTACTGGGACAGTGTCGAGCACTCGGACGTCTACCTTACGTTTGCACAATTTTTTTACAGGATACTAGCAGGCCCGGCGAACTTCGTCCCGCCTCATGAAAACACGATCACCACGCCATCTATCGGGTTTTCTACTAAGAAAGCGATTATACATAGATAATTCTTAGAATAAAAATTATTTTGATGTGATTGGGTGGATCAGAACCAAATACGTATCTTAATCGTTAATCGATTACATTTTGCAAAATGTAATCGATTAACGATTAAGATACGTAATCGAATGACTACTTAATCGCGAGCAACGTTTAAAAATGACGATTAATTAATCTGTGTTCATTTTATCAATATTACAAAAAATTGGTCTGATTTTACAATTTATGTTGCTCAAAGTATGTTATTTTATGTGTGATTAATTCTTGACACGCTATTATAAAAAAAAGAAGAATCCAATATTTCAAGCTGCTGTAAGAACACGATACCGTTGCATGCATAAAGCGCTCTAACTATGCAAGTTCGCTAATGAGCTGACCTACTGTAGTTTTTACCTCCGCGCCATACACCGTCCATTGAAAATATGCAAAACTGGGACGTAAGAGAAAAACTTCCCGTGCTTTTATACGTTAACTTGGTTGAAAAAAAGTTTATCGGTTTCACGGGTACGAGCTTAAAGCTTTTTTTTTAATGCCATTTTTACTGCAGCTAGTGCGCCATGGCTCCAGGCATTTTTGCCATTTTTTCTGGAATCTATGCATGCATATTTAACTTTGAAATAAAAGGATACTTTGATAGTTGGAGTGAAGTTAAAAATTAGCCATGCGAGGAATATGAGTATTATTTCTATTATTTTTTATGAAGTCGTTTCGCAATAAATGTGTTCTCTTTGCTGACCTGTACCTCTAGCACAACTGTGACACGCGACTCTTTGTCGCGCGACAAATGCTACCTATCTCTTTCCACTCAATGTAGTGTGACAGTGGCAGGAGATGCTCTGTCGCGCGAGAAACGAAGTCGCGGCCAGTTATGCTAGACGTACTGAGGTAGGTATTATTTGCGAAAGTAGCTCGTGCCATTGTTCATACTGAGTTATGTTAAGCACCAAATGGTAGACGGATAATTTTTTTATTCACTTTTTCATAATAAAAGAAGTAGTACGAGTATAGGGAACGTGCACAACGAAGGTGCTGCCAACTGGTGCCGCCAATCTAAATCAAGTACCCTCTCATGCAGAGGCAACATTGACGGAAACATATTGTCATTGACATTGACAGCTTCATTTAACAGGGGTCATAGTTTCCTTTATTGTCCACCCGTGTCTCTTTTGTCGTTTAGTGCTGCCACCTTATAGTTCGTGCACGTTCCCTATAGAGTTCCTTGTAAACAACTTGAAATTTTAGATAAATTTTTGTCCAACGGTTGAAATGTACCTTTTTAAGTTATCTTGCTTGCTTGCAGAGTTAGCAAGTTACAATGGTCTAAGCATATAGATCGACGAAGTGATGATGGTGGAGGATCTTAAAGGTTTTCGAATGGAGACCACGAACCGAAAGACGCAGCGTATGTCGCCTCCCCACAAGATGGCCTGACGACCTGGTTAAGGTCGCCGAAAGCCGATGGACGCAAAAATCGTGCGACATTTCGTTGTGGAAATCTTTGGAGGAGGCCTATGTTCAACGTAGTCTCCAAAGAATAGTACACTGAGAAAAATGTCACTTTGGGGTAATCTTAAAATATCGTGATGTCCGTCTAAATTAGGTGCGTTGTCCTAAAATAAGGAGATATCATGTCAATATTACGCTATAATTGAAATGTTTTAGGACGTAATAGAATTGTTTGGGTATATAATAAAATATTACAATGCTTGTCATAGTAAAAATTGGTCACAGTAAATAATATTATCTTCATCAAATAATAACGTTATGTAATAGAAAATGACCCACCATCCTAGAAATTTGTATGATATTTATAATATATTGTATGCTGGTCCTACTAACGCCAGTGACAGTCATCTTAAACGTGGTTATCATCAGCAACATCATTATCATCGTACTTTTTGGTGATGTCAGTATGCTCCCTACTTCTCAAATTCAAATTCATATAGTTTATTTCAGGCTTTAAGCCCATAAGTATTAGTAACAAACATAAACTTATAAATAATGTTAGTACACAAAGAAAACAAACAAAACTTTATATTTATTACTTTTAGTGAATTCATCTTAATTTACGATGAACAGTTTTCTCAGTGTATAATGACCAATCTTGCGTCGCACCCATTGGGCTCAGGCCAGTGGCGTGACTTCAAACTTATCTGAAGGCAAATTTGGTTTATCTTTTCTAGCAGCAGCAGTGAGGATAAGGTGCTGAAATAGCCTAAAATAGACGAGATGTCCTGCCCATTATCACCTTAGTTTTGCATGTGCGAGCTATGCTAGTTTGGTCATTATCTCTTTACACAACAAGATAAATACATATAGGTAGGTACTATGAATCAAAGGAAAAATAAGTGTACTCACCTTGGCCCATACTGGGAATCTAAACAAGTCCTACCTCTGGAACCCGGTCCAGCGAACCCCACAACCAGCAAAGCAAGTGACAAAACGCCTAAAGTGCCTTCAACTTTGTCATCTACCTAATTTGACTTCTGTGTCATGGCTTTAACCTAAACTTTTCTTCTTGTCAGAGTCGTCGTAGTAGTCATTTCACCTAAGAGCAAGGTTCATATTTGTATTCTGATAAAATTGCAGGCAAATGAGATGGTGCTGTTTTTGTACGTGTATGTAGCCAAATGTAGGTACAATGCAAGTAGGTCTTTTAAACCGAAATCATTGTTTCCAATTTTCCAATCAATGCAGGTTGTGTGCGACGAATGTTCGCATATTGGCACAGGTATGTAACTAATAGCTCACTAGCCCACTCAACATGCTTCGAAATTAAATTCAAACGGCAAACGAGTGAGCATCGGCTTTGTTTACCCCACCCAATTTACGAGGATGCAATTCATAAAGCAAATCTCGGCTCGACAGTCAGGGCGTAAGTACGTTATTGGCGGGTATTTAGCAGGTCTGCGGTGCGGACTGCCGACAGATGATAACGTGTATTGGGCTGGTATGAATGGAAATCGGACGTAACAAGGCAACAGCGTACTTAATACAGGGTGATTTGAAATTCGTAGTGGGAGGATTTTGTTTTAGTTTTATCTTTTGTTTTATTAGCTCGCGCACTGTAGGCGCTTTGCATAAAGTTCTATAAACCCATGTTTTTTACAAGTACGAAATCTGTTAGGCGTTTCTTTATATTGTAATGAGCCCCATTACGCCTCATTGACTATCTTCCAACTGGCCACTCATAAAGCCATTTATATTCAAAAGATTTCAAATTCCGTTGACACTACTGAGCGAAAGCTCATTCTAGCACAACTGGCCGTGACTTTACTTGTCGCGTTACAAAGCTTGACCTGTTAGGTAAAATATGTCACACTATATTGAGTGGAAAGAGATAGGTAGTATTTGTCGCGTGACAAATACTTGCATGTCACAATTTTGCTAGAGGTCTTCTTCGTCGTACTCTTCATTACTGAAGGTCGTGTCCAGTTTGAAAGATCTTACTCGCTGAGGTCTTCACCATCTTTCGCCATCCGTTCCTGTCTTCGGCTTTTCTCGAGGCAGTGGTGATAGGAAGGCCAGTTATAGTTCTCACTTGTAACGTAGCAAAATGTACAGTAAGGGAAAGAGATTCACATACCATCGTAGAACCCTGTCACAGTAAGGTCACATATCACTCTACCTTGAGTGACAGCGATCTGTCATTGCAACAGGGTTCTACGGTGGTACGTGAATCTATTTACGCACGTTCTCATTAACTGTTACATGCTGTGTTGCGCACGAGTTACGTCGCAGCCATCTTGTGGTAGCTAAGCTAATTTGATCGATGAAGCGACCACATAAAATTGGCTGTGGGTGGATAAATGCACTTGAATTCTCACAAATTGAGAGATATGGTAAGATATTACTAGCAACATCAGCGCCTGAACTGACTACCAGTTGATCACGATATCTCTAGAAAGAGTGCACCGACTAACAAGAAGATTACCTAATCTAGGTTTAATGGGCGATTCTGCGAGCTCTTTGACCGCGCGTCCCGAAAGTCCACGACTATTTATCACTATGTACGGGCAAACGCGACAACTATGACTAGAACTAGACATAGCTTCAAGATTGTTTGTAGGCAAGAGAAAGCTCTTGCATATACGAGTAAAGATAACTCCAAGCACCATACGATGCTTAAAGTTAATTGTTGGATAACATTTACTAAATCCCAATGACGAAAATATAACTCTCATTCAGCCTTAACACCAGTTACCAAAGTAGATACTTTTTAAACGAATTACTAATATCCCACTCCACAGGCAAAAATCTTTTTTTTGCTAGTTTATCGTTGTCCCACTGCTGGGAAAAGGCCTCCCCTCTTGATTTCCAATAATCTCGTATAAAATAGATAATTATAAATAATTATCAGCCAAAAAGTACCACTTTGCCTCAACATTATTTATAATTAACCGTTGCCTTTACATTTTAGTTAATAGTATCCTACTGCTATAAGGGGTTGTGCCATTTGCCTGAGAACGTCTTAAATGAATTAAACACTTGCGCCTGAGAACGCAAAGTGTGCAGCATATAAACGATATTTCATGTTTACGTATTGTTCATCTCGAGGAATGTGTAGCGTTGTGAGGAAATTACCTCTATATGCATGAGCGGTACATTCGGGTCACGTACCCAAAACAGGGCACGATTAAACGACATTTGTACACCAAACTTATGCGCCATACTGTCGAAGTCGTAAATTTTACTACATGTAACTGCGCGCGAGTTTTATGGACGGACATGCGTACGGATCTTATTATAATACTAGCAATTGATAGTTTAGAACGGATGTGTAGAAATTCAAATATGCGCATTGTTATACTTATATACAAAGACCTTAAAATAATAGCCGGACGAAGCCTCACCAACAGATAACTGAAGCATTTGTAGTGGGGCGGTTGCTTTGTATTACCAGTCGCACGCACACGTCAACAAGTTTTTTCCTACTACCCGCAGCTCGCACACATTGAACTGACCAACCAGTGTTAAAAAATTCGGCGGACTAGAGGTGCTTCTATTCTTTGTTAGCGAGGCTATGTCCGGCTATTTATTTTAAGGTCATTGCTTAAATGCGTTGGATTGAGACATGACTCGTGTTTCCCTATTGCTTCAAATTAGATGGCGGTAGTGTTCGCTACTTTTTAAAAGATTATTCCTGATTTAGTCCAGGAATAGATACTAAACGAAATTAGGTACCTTCCGGTACCTTACTTATTAAATATTAACCCTTCACAAAGTATGTACTGATAATAAATGGGTCGATGTCAGGCGTTTTTAGGGTTCCGTAGCCAAAATGACTAAAAAGGAACCCTTATAGTTTCGTCATGTCCGTCCGTCCGTCCGTCCGTATGTCACAGGCATTTTACTCAAAAACTACAAGACGTATACTGATGAAATTTGGAATATAGATGTCTTGTAGATGCCGCTACTAAGTTTGCTAGTTAAATAATAAAAATAAAAAAATCTAGGGGGGGCACTCCATACATGTAACAGAAGCTAAAAAATTTTTTTTTCAGCAAATGTCAAAGTGATGTACATAATTCGATAGTTCCTTTAAAAACATTACAAGGTTTTTATGTACTTTTTTTTGATTAAGTGAATACTTTCGGAAATAATCGCCCCTAAAGTTGCATAAGGGTTTGAAAACGAAACTATTAATTGGTTTGCAGGGTTTGAAAACGAAACTATTAATTGGTTTGCAAGTTATCTCACTGATCGTAAGCAAATAGTAGAAATCCACAATTGTAATGGTAGGACTATTCGATCGAGCCTTACATCAGTCGTTAGAGGTGTACCACAGGGGTCAATTTTAGGACCTATTCTATTTATCTTATACAGTAGTGACATAACGAATGTAATTGAGCACTCTAGGTATCATATTTATGCAGACGATCTGCAAATCTATGTATCATGCAATCCAAAAATGGTGCTTCGTGAAACTACCAAACTAAACGAGGATCTTGAGCGCATCTCTAAGTGGTCTCATTCAAACTCACTTCTTTTAAATCCAACAAAGTCTAAATACATGATACTAGGGTCTAAACAGCAAATAGAAAGAATCTCAAAGTCACATTTCACGATTAATATAGATAATGATTCTCTGGAACGCGTGCATGAAGCTCGCAACTTAGGTATCGTAATGGATGGCGAGCTGCGTTATGAAACTCACGTGCAGAAAGTAGTAAGAAACTGTTTTCACAGGCTTAAAGTACTGTACAAAATCCGTGACTTTCTTAACGTCCAGCTTAGAATTAGGCTTTGTGATACTCTAGTACTGTCGCTGTTAAACTATGGCGATATAGTGTTTGGGCCACGCCTACTGGCGCGCACTCAGAGACTTATTCAGCGTGTGCAAAATGCATGCGCACGATTTTGTTTCCATATCCCACCGCGCTCTCATGTGACACCATATATTAATAGTAACCGCATTCTAAAAATGTCAACGCGTCAAAAGCTTCACCTAGCCACTTTGGTTTTTGACATCGTGCACCGACAACTGCCGTCGTATCTTTACAATAAGTTAACCTGGTGGCCCAAATCTAGATCCGCTGAAGTCAGGTCAGCAAGATTCCTACAGCTTGTTTGCCCGTCACACCATACAGCTGCATTTCGTGGTAGCTTCCGATATGCCGCCACGAAATGTTGGAACAATCTTCCACCACCAATTCGTGCATTGCGTTCGATCAGCATATTTAAGTTAAAATGTCGTGCATATTTCCTAGAAGCACAATACAACGGAAAATAATTAGGCATTCATTATTATTTTTTAAATCATGATGATGGGTATTAGGTATATACGCAGCTCAGTTCTATGACTATATGACTAAATGACATGAGTATTGTTAATTGTTTCTTCTTTTATTTTTTGTTAATAATGTGTAAGTAACTACACTTGTTAAAGTTTCTACTTCTGTTATTTTTCTCATTTGTTCAACTTTGCGTTCGTCCAATTAGGATAATTAGTTTAAGGTAGTTTTTAGTTTTAGGGCACCACTGAAAATCAGCGCCATGGCTTGCTGTGGCACAATGCTGAGTGGTGACCCCTTTTAGCGCCGTTTTTTATCTTTTGTATTGTACTATTTTCTGTGTGTATGTTGTGTTTTTGCGCTAAATAAACGTTAATTCATTCATTCATTCATAAATTGTGCCCCCCCCCCCTTTAACTTTTAAACCGTAAATCCAAAAAATATGAAAAAAATCAGGAAGGTAACGCTTAATAAATACATTCAACGAAAATTATTTTGAATAGTAACGAATAAACCGTTTTGAAGTTATTGCCGTAAAACTTCTCGACCAAAAGGTATTAAGTGCCATCGAATTACACGGCATTTAAGACCTTTTGCCAGTTGTATATTTTTAGCTTAATTTTTATCTGTAGCACATTTCCTTATAGATACGGCTATGGAACCCTACACTGAGCATGGTCCGACATGCTCTTGACCAGTTATTTTTTCATTTCATTAGTGTCCCTCGATTTTTACCGCGAAACACGCGAAATGGTGACAACTTTTGATTAAATCATGTCTCTATACAGCTTCGATACGATATATTATAATAATCACCCTCGTTAGCTCGTTACCGTCTATCGTTTATAATAAAAGTTAACTGTGACCGCATACTTCTACCCAAGGACCTTAAAATAAATAGCCGGACGTAGCATCGCTAACAAAGAACTAAAGCTCCGGACCTTTAGTAAGCCAGTTGCTTAACACTGGTTGGTCAGGTCAATGTGCGCGTGTTGCGGGTAGTAGGAAAAAACTAGTTGATGTGTGCGCGCGGCTCGTAAGTACACGCAGCCGGCTTACTAGAAATGGCTTCAGTTCTCTGTTAGCGATGCTACGTCCGGCTATTTATTTTAAGGTCCTTGCTTCTATCTATATGTGCTGGAACACGAATGAAAAAAACCGCCACAGTCGAAACGCTCCGAAATTGACCCAAATATGTTAGGTAAAACGATAAATAAAAGACAAAATAATATTAGTTCAAATTATTTTATTAAAATAGGTATCCAAAGACTATTACAAAAATTAAAATTCATCTCAACATTGTGATCGTCCATCTATTTCTTCAAGTGGTCTTTAAGCGCAAAAATAATTTACTGGTATATTCCAGTTTGCTTTAACGGTATGAAACTATGTACTAGACACCTTGCTAAATTACCATTTTAATAGTTCCTGCACCTCAGAACCTATTAAACTTTATGTCATACATATTTAGTAAACGTACGTTTTAGCTCTGAGGTGTAGAATTTCTATTACTTGTGGTTAAAACGAAACTATGTGAAACGAGCGTTTTATGAATGGCTATAAGAGTTTAAGACTTTAAGCATTGACTATTAACGCATGGCGTCCTACATGTACTGTCAGTGCTATAAACATATGTCTGCTTCCGTGTGTATAATACCGGTAATATATGTATGGCTAATACAAGTAAACCGGTATTGTAAGCTCTAGTTCCGAGGACAAGTGCACGTCACAGGTCTCGAGCGGTTTTATAATTACAAAAGTGAACAGATTACATGGATTTCATACATTGATTGCGACAGATAATTATCAAACCGCTCCAACACAGGTTCATTCATTAATAACATAAGAACGATTTTGGCCATTTTTGACCCCCTACCTCTATGCAAGGGCACATAAGATTTCTGAGACTCCCCCTTCCCCTTCTCAGGTACGGTTTTATCTGGTTTTAATGCCCCTAGGAACCCTTACGTAATTAATGAATGACCCTCAGGCACGATAGCAGATACTTAGAGTTACGTGTGTTCTTTCCCTTAAAAAAATGCAAACGTTCTATAGGCCTCATGGCTACGGTAGTAATAAGTTTGTATCTATTTCTATACACCGTGGGCCCGTATAACCCGACCAACTTTAACCATAGATTCTAACAACTATTAGAAGTAAAAAAAGTTATGTGACGTATAGTCGATTAACGCTTACTTTCCGAGATATTCATAATTTTTAAAATAAAAACTCCCAAGTGTGTAACAAGCCCTAATAAATGTGACTAAGATACTTTTACTGATTTTTTAAAATCCTTTAACCAAACAGCAATTAACCTTCGCAGTATTAGATGGTAAGCGATTACAAAGCCAAAATATTGACCTTTCGTTTCTATTTTAGCTTTTTTTTTCCTTTTTAATAACTTTTCCTCCAGTAACGACATGTTTATAACGAGGGACTGAATTTATTGCTTTGTTTTGTTCCATAAGACTATTAATGTAAAATGACAAAACCCATGTTGATATAACATTATTTACTTGTAATACCATCAGGAATACGTGGTTAAAGTTGGTCGGGTTGTACGGGCCCACGGTGTATTCCATGATCACAATACCTGGTTACAACATCGTTAAAGAACCGATATAAGACTGATGATTTATGAACAGGAAATTACTAAGTCTCTCTGATGCTGACTGAACAAATGTTTATAACACTGAGAGGCAAGAGTGGATTCGATGAAGATATTACTCATTAAATATTAACACGACATTCAACACTGAGATATTTATTTTTAGTAGCTGAAAATATTTGAAGTATTTATTTGCTTCAATGGTGGTCATATTAAGTGCCATACTGTAGGGCGATTCGCAACGTCGCCATTAATCCCGTACCTAGTATAATTTGGCCCTGAACTAGTAATAATAGTTCCTAATCCGGGGTCAAAGTGTGTCGGTCCGTTCATCACTCCGTCTTTAACGGACCTTTGATTACGAAGTCTTGCTCGTATTACTAGTTCACAGTTCAATTTATATTAGAGGTATACGACAAAGCTGTGAAGTACCTTACTGGAGATTATAATTATATTGTGGAACGGAACAACGATAGTTTTATTTTACTAGAATAGTTATTATTCTGTATTATTTATACAAGTCTGGTGAAGATGAAATACTAAATACTTTTGCTATAATTATAACTACAGTTTCGCGACGAAGTGTAATTTTGACATTCATGAAATGCAAATATGACTAACCGGATCTGTAACATTTTGATGCAATTCATAAATAGGAACCATAGATATAATATGTTTTTCTTTCTAATCTGTTTCTACGAAGTTAAGCAAGGTATCATAGTAATTACCATAGACTAAATAACCACTAGACTCCGCGTGTTGTATATTTTTAATATACTGTTTTTTATTAGGATTAGGACGCAGAATAATATGGTGATTTGCTTTATGAAATGTTGTTTTGCGAAGAAACGCGACCTATGCGCCTATGAACGGATGAAAATATAGGTACACTGTATCTACTATACAGTGTAGTGTGTTATTCCATGTTGTCTTGCGAAAAATATTGGTATTTAGTCCATGGTATTAAAAAAATCGTACATTTTCGAATGGAATGAGAGTAACAACGAAGAATAGACACATTTAAGTCGTAGTTCTCGTGAAGGCGATATTTTTTTCATTATACATAATTATTTACAAAATCAATACCAAAGGACGTTTTCACAGCTTAGACGTGCATTTGTGTCACAGTTTAAAAACATACAGTATTACTGAACTGGCGAGCAATATCTTCGGCATTTTATTCACTATCAGGCGGTACTAAGGTCAATCACAGGTCTGTTATAGAATTAAAAAGAACAACCGTCTATGATTGAAAATTATCATGTACAATATACAGTCCACACGGGGATATTACACCACTTGCCACTATTCTTAATTTAGCTAGGTAATGCAAATCGGGCGTACTTCGGGCACACGACTAATAACGAATTATGATTACACGGCTAAATTAAGAATGGCATAGTGGCATAATATTCAAGTGGCATAATATTCCCGTGTGAAGACTGTATATTGCACATAGATGACTTTTAGTCTTATTTTCAGTTATAGTCATACACATGATGACTATCTGTTGTTAAATTACTCGTTTTGAGTTTTAATGAGATAATGTAATATAATTCAATAATGGCCCGTCGATCTCGACGTAAATATAAAATTAACCCGTGAATTTATCATTTTTTAATTGTTCGTTTTTGTTATTGTTCATAATTGGAGCAATTCATGTGCCAATTTTTGAAATAATACGACTTATTTGAGCTTTCCTCTATTTTCTTAGGCTATCTGTCGAAACTTTTTCGTCGGCCGTACCTACTGTATGTGCGTAGACTGTGGTTATGTGCTGGGATACATTCAAAGATCTTTAGTATGAACCGATATTTTCCGTTTCATGATAATATGATTACCTCAGTGTGAACACGTCCTTATTCATAACATGTTTAACAATTACTCCAACTAAGTAATACAGTTGATATGCAGTTATACAAGTTGTGCTAAGTACAGTAAGCAACAAAAATGGCTTCGTAACTCTATTGCTCTCGCAATAAGTTGGAATGA
Source organism: Eudemis profundana (assembly GCA_947034925.1). NCBI lineage: Eukaryota > Metazoa > Arthropoda > Insecta > Lepidoptera > Tortricidae > Eudemis > Eudemis profundana. The sequence goes on from OX344800.1 coordinate 17,047,670, forward strand.
ACAACTTTACTTGCCTACTGTACCCATATAAAATGGCTATAGTATCATATCACATATTTTACGTAGATTATAATTTTCACTTTTGTAAAAAGCTTCATTTGAATTTCATTTCACAACTCCGATGTTACTTTATAATTAATAATTATAATACATTAAAAAAGCTTCTTTATGGCACGAGTTATAAAACTAAACGAGGTATCAAAACAAGCTCATTAAATGTAATTACTTCTTAATATTTAAACCAAATACGACCGTTATTTCAAATATATAAAGGCAGTGACTGAAGGTATTTAGCTCTACGAAAGGAAATCTATGTAGTATTTCTATTACCAGACACATAAAATATTATGTACATACTATATCAACGTTACTTCAAGTTATTGCCAAGCGTTAGTTTTGTATTCAGGTTCTAAGTTTTAATAATGCTTAAACTAATGATATCGTGGGTACAAATTCGTTTATTGATATTCAGACGGACATATCAATTGAATTCTATCAATTCCGATAACACAATAACTATAAAAGTTCAATAGATCGATTACAATATTCCTAACGCGTTATCAAGGTATAAGTATCAGATCTCTCGTGCTAGTTAAACATACTTAACTTATTATATACAATATATACAATTTTATTTACTATACAAACGACTAGGCGTAGTTATATAATTTAAAAATAACTAATTTAAATTAATATAAACTCTCGAAAAATGCAGCTACGCATTGTGCGTTATAAAATTAGGCAGTCAAAATAGTTCAATAGGCCAAAATCGATAATCTATTTCCATCAGTCCTTACCACTAATAGGCTCCATAGAAATTTCACGTAACACAACCGAAACACGCACTTTAAAACGAATCTCAAAAAGCTTCCCAAACAGTCAATAAATCTGTACAACTTTAGGAAGAACTGCGATCTTTCTTAGTGGCATCACTACACTTATGTTTAGGTCGGTCTATACGTCCGTTTGGCACAGGTCGCCGAAAACCGGCAGAGCGTGATACTACCGAGTTACGGAGTCCGCCCGCGGGTGCGGCGGGAGGGGGGGATGCGCCGGCGCCAGTGAGCTCTGGGATGTGCCATTCATCACCGTCTGCCCGTGGCGAAAGGACGTCAGTCGCGCGAGCGTCCTCGTACTATCATTGTCAAAATTAGGCCTCTCGTACTGGTGCTGTGGTCTTTGTCTCTGAGGCTGCATAGCTTGCAACTCATCATACCCACCATCCTCAGGATACGTTTCATCATCAGATTCGTCCTCTCCAAACGCTCTATAAGTTGCTTCAGTTTCAGAATTCTTTCTGGAGCTCACGTAGGTCCGCCCAATTAGCGACTGCGTCACTTCAGACTTTTGGTTCTTATCGCCCTTTCTGTCATCTAAGCTCTGGTTGTAACGCAACTGAGCTTTCTGCGTTTTATCCATTGAGGGTAGATCGTAAAACTTCAACACATTAGGATGACCTTGGAAATATTTTTCGCTGTAAACGTTCCTGTTGTAGTAGCCACCATTGCTGGCTGGATAGAGTTCTTCCTCTGGAGCGTATCGGTTATCAAAGTTATCTACATTCTTGCCACCTGGTGGAAACCAACCCTGTTGACAAAAAAAACATTGCTTTAGAATCAGGGGCACATTTGCTGTAGAATTCTGGCTGCGTTAGTATTGACGACAACTTACATAAGCCATAGCGCCTAGGCGACTTTTGGGTGCGCTTGCTCCATTGTAACTACATATTATCAAAGCTGATAAAATCATAAATTAACTGCTGGCAATACTTTAACTACGGCCACTATTATATAGTATTTTATTAATCCTCAGATTTCATCAGCTATTAACCAAATTGATAAACAAAAGCCAAACTACCTAGAGGAAAAACGGTATTAACTTACCAAAGAACTGACGCATTGCCTTGTATTTGCAACAAGCGTGACCGAAGCGTAAGCCGCTGGGGAAGTGGCCGTCTTACTAGCGTTCCACTCGTTGCCTGTGACCTTTGAGGACGTCACTTCTGCGTATTCCGGCAACTGTTGCGCTACTTTATCGTACTCCGAGTTAACTTTCTGCTTACTCTGATTTGTCTGAGTACTGGACATGCACAAGCCTGGCTGATTCTCCATCCATAACAGCGACTCTGTTTTTGTTACCGTGTTCTTATTATAGCAGCTACTGAGCGGGTGGGACAAGGAAACCGCGGCTTTTATGTTCATTTGCGTTACTAAGCTTGTTCCGTTTGAATCTAAAAACAAGACAAACATAATTACGAACTTCGTTTACATTCTCCTAACTGAATTACCAAATTAAATTTTTTGCAGTAAATCGAAAGCAAATCATCTCCTTCACTGCAGGCTAAAAAAAGGCCTGATACAATGCCAACAAAGCGAGGTAAATTGGCTTAGAGGTAACTGGGTGAGTCAACAAACGAATCGCCTCGAGAAAACAAAATAGAAAACATTTACATTTACTGGGTCTTTATTTCTCGGATTTGTATCATTCCTTTGTACCCTGTACGTGAATGCAAAGTGAAAGAGATCCAGTGCGCTCGCGAGAGGGCTCGTGCCACCTTTCAACTCGAAAGTAATCTAGCCCCTCCCTTCGCATGGCAAAGCCTCCATCAAACAAACGCTCGGCTCGCGCCTCCCTACGACACCCGAGGAATGTTTTTAATTTTGAAATTCTGATGCTGATTCCACGGAAAAAATGTAAGCGTTTCGAGTTAAGCCGAATAACTGTTTATTTTCCAGTTACCTTTGCCTGTCGGATATTATTCGACTGCGCGTCACTTGGGACAATCGTACAGAGTATACGAGATGTAATCTTTATATTCATGGACGTCGTAAATCACTTTGATACGCACCATATATATTTGGAAGAGCGGACGACTTTTTGGCGAAAATGTTGTGCTTTCTGATGTAAATGATGCCGCCAATCACAATTACTTTGAACAGAACGATGGCTCCAATCAAAAAGTAAAACCATGTTTCCATTACGAAGTCGCCGGCTACGATAGACACTTCTCCATTTACTGGATATCTGGAATAAAAATGTCACGTCAAATGACAATCACGTTAAACCAAATACATTTGGAGATCTTATGAGCACTCTACCGATTATTTACCTTGATAAAGGATCCAATCCAATAGAACGAGAATCAATATTCAAGTACACCTTTTGACTAAATGGGCCCAACCCCACTACAGTTTCAGCGGCAATTTGAACAGAGTAACTGACTCCTGAAGTTAAATTCGTCATTATAAGACTTGTGGCTTGATGTACTGTTGTGTTTATGGCCACCATCGATTTGTTGGCAGGTATATCCAGCCAGTTCACCAAAACATTGTAACCAGTAATTAAACCATTTTGTAGATGGGGCTCTGGAGGTGACCATTTCAAATGAACTGTTGTTGTGTTGTAAATAAACATTTCAATATTCGCTGGAGGACCCTCTGGCACTGAAAAATAATTAAATAATACTTAACATATTTACAAATAGAAATACGGTTATTTAATTTAAAAAATATCTTTGTACGCTTACCATCATCCAATGTCTGTGCAATTCTAGAGTTAGACGGCTTTCCTTCGAACTTCTTATAAAAAGGAATAAGGAAAAATTCGTATTTCGTATATTTTCTCAGGAACGTTATTTCATACCCAGACACGTCATTTGAATGTAAAATAGTCTTCATCTGATACTCTACTGTCGTATTGTCAAGTGGTCTGAAGTATATAAATAGTCCTTCCAAATAGTAGAAATTTAAAATCTCCCACATCAATTTAATAGTTTTGGAGTCAATAGGTGTCGCTTCGATCAACTCGACAATATTGTCAGTCATAATATTATTTCTATATTCAGTGTTATTGGAGAACACTCCGTTATCCCACAGGGCATTGCCACTTTCGCCCACTATTACGGGATCGGAGACCGGACTCGGTCCCGACAGGCCGTGCGAGTTTTCCGCCCTCACTATAAACATATAGGTAACTCCAGGAACTAAAGATCTCGCTACATGTTGTGTTTGTTGTACTTTCTTTGCTAAAACTACCCAACCCCGAGAATTCCTAGGTGTATTCTTTCCGGAAAGAGTTTCTCTTGAAAACACTTCCACTTGGTATCCGAGTATAGATGACGATCCGATTTTATTATTTTGGTTCCAAGATATTGTGACACTATTTTCCGTTACGTTGTGTATCTGCGGTTTTGTGGGCGGGCCGGGTAGTGACGACACATCTGCCGCTCGAAAGAAATGTATGTTCGGATTTATTGGACTATCTACAAGTAAGACGCCGCTCCATACATATTTTCCGTGATGTGAGGAGGCGACGCAAGTGTACGTACCGCTGTCGCTTTTATCCAAATCTCTTAATATTAGAGTTCCGTCATTAGACACATTTCTTCTATGGTTTTGTATAAGCGCTTCCCCTCCGAAATACCAGGCAATGATTGGTTCAGGTGTGCCGACGGCCGTGCAGGGGAAAACTGCCATCGATTTTATAGGTAACGTTTGGTTAGAGGGCCCGTTTGTTATGATTGGCGGTGGGCGGTCATCGTCTGACGTCACGGTTAATTTTCCTCTGACAAACGAACTGCCGGCAAAATTCACCGCGGAGCAAACTATCGTGATACCGCTATTGTTTTTGGTCGTTTCATTGACTGTCAATATAGTGACACCGTCGACAACGGGTGTGGCGTGGTATTTGCCTTTCGACGTCCCGGGCAGGATTATTGTCCTGTTTCCCTCTAAACTCCAGAACATGGTCGGATCGGGGCGGCCAGAGGCAGTGCAAGTAAACGTAGCAGCAGCACCATTTTCTACTGTTACTGTGTTCGGTTTTAGTGATATAGTGGGCGGATCTAAAAACAGAAGATAAATTATAAACAAAATTCCAATGGAAATATTTATATATGATATGATTTGATTGTACTAACTATTGTGATTACTAGAGACCGGATTTGAAGTAGCGATCTCAATATTAATATGGATATGACTAGTGCAATTTGTTAAATACATGTCATGTTGGTTATATAGGGTCTTAATTTTTACTGTGCATTGTGCAGAAGAAATATTAAAGAAGAAGAACTTAAGAAAATAAACAATTCTAAAATTAAAAAACGATGTTATAATTTATTATCACCATAATTTTTGCTCAATATTTACAAAAGCTTCCAAAAAGGTTTTTACTTTTTTGTCCCGATAAGTTACATTATTTTTGTGTGTAGAAAAAATAATAAATTATATATATTCATATTAATATTGAGATCGCTACTTCAAATCCGTTCTCTAATCATTACACTGAACATTATGGACGTATAATTTGTTCAAAATAATTAAAACATAATCTAGCAAGATCATAAATTTCTTCAATTGCGTTATAACAGAATTTCGTACGTATAAAACACAACACTCACCGTATACCGTCAAGTACCCAGTCGCACTCACGGCGCCGACAGAATTCTCGGCCTCGCAACTGTACTCTCCTTCGTCTTCTAAAACAACGTTATCGAGCCTAAGGCTCCTGTCGTCTAGCACTTTGACGCGGCCGAGTGGCATGTTGCCTCCTCCGGCCGTCCTTCGCCACAGCACATCCGGGAGGGGGTCACCCCCCACCCGACATTGGAACGTCACGCTGCCGCCGGTCTGCGCCACGACGTCCTCGGGGCCCGTTATTAAGTACGGCTTAACTGTGCAGTGAGAAATGTCTCTCTCAATTACATGACAAAAGAGCTTAAATCGCGACTTCTAATTATCAGGGTACAAATATGGCGCACAATGGAACGCCGGGAAATTCGAGGATTGATACTCACTGTGGATTCGTAGCGTAGCAACAGCTGATTCCCTCATGCCCGCCGCATTCCGTGCGATGCATTGATATCTGCCGGCGTCGGTTTGCCTCGCGTCTTGTATTACGAGACTGCCACCGTCGACTAAGTGCATTCTACAAGCAAATATATCCAATAAAAGTTTAAAAATGAAAGATTCATTGCAAAAAAAAATTTTGAATGGATTTCATTAGTTAGACTGAGACGATGAAACAAAGTCATTCAAATGTAGGGCGGAATAATTCAATGGGAAATTAACATTTAATAAGGGGTCCGGTGAGTCGGAACTATTCAGATTTTTACTTGATTGCTTGTTGAGCTCTTCAAATATCCCCTCTCTTATAACTTTGATGTACCCTCCCTGCGACTGTTAATTATTTTTATGCTCCGCCATACGTAACGACGTGCGCCCTCAAGATGTAACCCAACGCTATGACTCATAAAAATTCATAGACACCAAAGTGGAATAAATTGGCAATAAAACTTTTAAGGAATATTCAATTTGTGCCTCTATTAGCCATGTGTATAGCTTAGCGCGCAAATAAAAACAAACATCGTTCGTCTAAATTTAGTTTTTACAACCGATTTATAAGGTGTAATGAATTTTCGCTTTAGTTACTGCATGCGGCCCTTGCACTATTTGAGAATTTTATGATAGAAAATAGAATGCAGGAAATAAAGTGGCAAAACCATGGAACGACTTTCATGCGGTCGTTAGACTTTTGTCTAAATGAGTAGTTTTCATTGCTCGTGAAATCGCAGTGCGATTAAATTTATACGATGCCAGATATCTAATATCAAACGAGTTTGTTCGCTCATTCACAAGACTATCGCATTACCAACCCACTCAGCCCAAGCCAAGAGCTCTCACTGACTACCCCTAAATTCTCTACTAATTATGCTTTATCGAGCGAGAACTGAACCCATTCTAGGAAAACTTTATGTGCAGTTATACAACTTCTTTTTACTTCCAAGTTCAACTCTTAGGCAAGCTAGTTTATTATTCTGTTCATTAGTAAGCGGACTCTTACTTAATTAACCTTACTATTAAGCTCAACTTGGTATGCAAAGTTAAATAGTATTTCTTAAGCATAAAGGCAGTAAATTACCTGGAATCGCCATCAAAATGCAAGGTCTGGCCATTTTTCTTCCAATAAATAGTTGGTTCTGGCGAACCACGAGGTGGCGAGCATTCCAGTATCACAGTCTCACCTTGTGCTGTTTGTGTGGACACTGGCTCTAGTCTAAACTCTTCTCGTAGCACTGTAAAACACACGTAGTTATAGCAATCATAATGATGAGTTACCCTGATCTGGCATAATATTGATTTTCCGATATACACTTCACTTAAAATGTTTCGCTAAAACACTGTTAGTAGAGTGATCATTTCGAAAATATATATATTTGTCATGACTATCACGCATGGCATAATGTTTTTTCTGTTTGCAGAAAAGTTAAACTTGAACTGCACCTCAACAAAAACGATCTGGTTCCAGAAATTAGGCGAAAGGTGATTGATTCTACCGAAAGATATTTATACCACGTAACATTATGCATCACAAAAACACGACGTAAATTTTAGTCGCTAAACTTGATCATGATCAGACTCTTAAGAATCGAGATATTGATAAAAATGGATTCTTACCGGCAACGTGCAAAGATGCATTTCTACTCCTTGCTGTGCCATACGCATTAGTTGCTTCGCACCAGTAGACTCCTGCGTCTGAATGAGCTCTGCCATGCGTCGCTCTTAAGAAGAACAGGCCACCAGCAGGCAGAAGGCTTCTATGAGTGTCCGAGACCACCAGCACGCCTCCTTTGTACCATTTTATGTTCGGTGTTGGCGAACCACCAGCGCGACAGTTGAGCGTGGCAGGCTGGTGACGAGCAACCGTTACGTCCAAAGGTTGTTCGATGATGTAAGGCGCTTCTCCACTGCTCCCATAATCATCACTCAATCCACCTCTAACTGGACCTGTTGACAAAACGATCCCTATTTATTTCATCGTCCCCTTTATGCAATACTTCCGTGTAAACACTTAAAAGTTCGAGTACTTTATACAGCTAGCGTGCCAGGGCCCAGCCTAATGAAAGGCGACGCTTGGTCTCGCATGGACCCACCCACTGCAATTTCCTACACACAAGCTTTATTTTAAATTTACTTAACAAAAGGCCTTTCTAGGCAACGGTTTATTTTAATAATAGGTGGAGTATGTCATTTGCAGCTACTCTAAAGCGGGGCACAATAATAATGAGCTATAAAAACATGCCAGCCAAACCATGGGCTTCCCCCAAGGATGCTGGGTTTCGAACCCTCCACTATTTTACTGTGTTTACAACGAAACGCGCAGATGTTAGTTTTTGACACTCCAATTGATGTATGTCTATTGTTGGGCTTCGGTATTATTATAGCGACGTAAAAATCGATCAGCCAAAAAAATTCGATTCGGTGTCCGATTTTGGCAGAATGAACCTCTGGGAGCGGGCGGTGACTCGGTTCTAGAGACAAGGCTGTTTTGTGAACAAAATCAATGGGGATTACTCTTTTGTACGAAGTAATTGTGTTTATTTATTCACGTGTCCCAACATTATGGATGCGGTACCGATACAAGGGCTAATCTATAATTGAATCTCTAATGCTGAATTCGATTTGCTATCCTTCAATTTTTGGACGTAAATCCCATATTTATTGGCCGTGCGGGTTTTGTTGTTCCACATTATTTCCTAAATTAGCCGTTACGTATAATTCACTGTGAAGTGAGTATCTATATAATCACAAATACATATATTATGACAAATGGTATACCTAAGTAATATTATATGTAGTAACTTAGTATGAAACTTTGATCACTTAATGTGTGTGCAACCTTTTTCAAAATGATAGTATGAATTTGGTTTCTCTATTCAAAAAGTACCGTACTTTACCACTCATGGCTAATTATAATTTCATAACATCAAACTCCATAACACGGGGAATTAAAACCGCGAGCTTAATTTTGTACGAAAGGTTCCGCTGGGTACCGCTTCACTGGTACCTTTACCTGTACTTATACCGGTGTATATACTTGTAGTTATACCGGCATGGATGGCGGCAGGAATATTTTATGCCTGAAGCGGTGGAAGAGCTGCGTGGAATCGCGTGAAGTCACGTTCGAGCAAACTGCAGTTTTCATACAAATATTCGCTGGCATTTATGTGGTCCGCGTGCTGCAGCTGCCCATCTCGACTGACCCCGTTTTTTATGCCCCTGAATTCTAGGACACCTATTTTCAATATTACTCCGATACGGCACGTGATTCCTTTTTAGGTCAAATGGTGTAGGTACCTCTTTTTATCCTCACTTGGTCCTTTCTTTGCGTTATTATTAATTCACAAATCGGATAGAATGAAAAAAAAAATAGTACTGAAATCAATAGCGCCATGCCTCAACAACTAGACAGACCTACGACCTACATATTAGATTCATACGTAAGAATCGGGCCAGCAGGACTTCGATATACCTGACTTGTGAAAGAATATGTATTTAAAAATGGCGGAAAGTCAGTAAATCAATTTAATATTTGCGTGACACGTTTCTTTTATTCTGGACACCTATTATGTACCTATGCAGTACAAAAAATATCTCAATATAAATCATACATAGATGTAATTTGCGCATTTGAAATAGAATGAATGAATCGAAGCAAAAAATGACCATGCATGGCAGTGTGTAATAAATTAACTGTCAAACTCATAAAGAGACGCTTCCCGTCCCGTCCGCGACGCGACAAAGTCCATAAATATATAAGTATCAGGCGAATAAAAATAAGATTTCGCAGATTGCGAAGAGCATAAAATATTGTTTATGTCTATCTCAATACGTTGTTTTATCGCGCATAAAACTATGAAGCTTTATAGCCTAGTTATATATGAACCATTTATTCAACCGTAGATGAAAAATCCTTACTGTCTAAACAGTTCGTCGGGAAGTTTAGACAGTATTTACTTTAAAAGAAGAACTATCGATAATACAGACGGGCTTTTTATTGCACATCAAATCCGCCGAAACGGTCTGCTGTTTCTCCGTTTTATCTAAAAGAATAAAAGTGAAACTATATAAAGTTCGGACTAAATTTGTTCCATGCGCATGACGTCGCAATACCGAAGTTAGGTAATAATAAAGCTGTCCGTAACAATAGCTTAATAACGCCTGTATATTAATGAACCAAATCCAAGTGTTAGTTGACAACGTTCGCCCACGGGCATAACATTTCGATTCGCACGCGAGTAGTTACGCTCTATTGTTCAAAATCTTTATAAAAAAAAGATTGCGAGGGTGCTGGCTGTCCCCCTGCTAATTTATACTACTGGCACATGTTGACACGCGTCGTCAAGAAAAAATAAATAAAAAAGTCGGTTATAGACATGGGTTTCGCATTTAAAGTCGTCGGCCACGCGCTCGGATGCCATAAGTCCGTTTGAACTTCGTTGTATATTTTTTGTCGGTCTGAAATTGATAGCTCTCAGAAGTCCGTGAACTTTTAGGCGAACATTTGATTGCACTCAGTTCACACTAGAATATAGGTTTATAGTGTTGTTAGTGGCGAGCCTCTTTGAGTTGGAAAAGAGATATTTGAAAATTCCGTTTGATTTCACTGTGAATCTATCGCCGCGTTTTATATCTCTGTCAACATCGTTAAAACATCATGAAGATGCAAGTTTTGAAATTTTCTTTGATCTACGACGCGTTTATTTACATTGACTATTTCATCATTGGAGTAATCATGCTGGTATATTTACTAATTTAATAAAATATGCCTCAATTCCATTGCCAAACAAACCTATTAACCTGCTTCGAAAAAGAGGAATGTTGACAGTTCGTTGGAATTTTTTTTATGTATGTTCCTCATGATTTGTACTCGAAGATTTGCAATATTCTTTATGCCACACCTGGCCATAAAGTGATTTTTTCCGCACGATGCGCGTACGGAAAAGCCGCATTCTGGCCAAGTGTAGACATAAAATGATGTACACAACACGGGAGGTACTAAAGAAAGCCCTCGATCGCATATTTACGTCCCTCGCTTGCAGCTCGGGCCGTAAACTTCTGCGATCTCGGCCTTTCTTTGTATTACCACCCTAGTTATGTAATGTACTATTTTTTGTTTCATAGTACCCTACGCTTACGCTTTTCAGTTGGTTCCATTGAAATCACGATAGTATCTGATGACGGTGTCTTGAAGAAATTGAAGGACATTTGAAATTAAGGGTTACTATATTTTTTCAATCCTCCGGCCGGAAAGCGTCAACTTGCGGGCCGCTGCACTAAACGAAGTTGCCGCAGAAATAAGAAAGCTGTGCTCTCTCGTGCTGTCTAAGTCGTGCATTTTTTACTGAAAAGATTTTTATGAAGTCGTTAATTTAAAAAAAAATATTTTTTGCTTTAGCGAGTTTTATAATGTATCACAGAATAAAATTATGCAATTCTGCGTGATAAGATCGTTTGCGCTCAAGTTTAATGTCACCCTAAGTAACTTGATCGCCTTTTCAATCGCAAATATCTAATTCTAATCACATTGATTGGCTCCCTTAGGAGGCAATCATGATTTTTCAAATTACGAGCACGTGTTAAATTTTGGGGACCCCTTTGCAACGCGACGCCGATGACGTTATTACGCGCATGCCATCCAGTCGCGACATAGTTGTCTAATTGGGCGGCGCCCTCATTGTAAAAAGAAAGATGTTTATTTACCTCCTAAAGAACACCGCCAAATATTTCGACTCATTTAGCCTAGTAGGAGTGAGACAATTGACGAAGTTAGAGGTCCCGGGTTAAAAACCTGGTAAGGGCAAATATTAGTGTGATGGGCATAAGTATGTGTTCCTGAGTCTTGGATGTTTTCTATCTATTTAAGTATTTGTTAATCTATATAAGTATATATGTATAATGACGATATACATACTTAATACAGGGTGATTGGAAATTCGACCTATTCCTTGAAAGGGGTTATTCTAGAGCTTATTTGCAATGATTTAAGTCCAATCAACCGGGGGTCAAAACTCAATGGTTATCAAGTTATTTGACTTTTAACTTATTTTTTTTAAAACCCGCCTTTCGATCTAAAACTGCTAATTGTGAAAAAACTACTAAAATTAGGAATGAAAAAGAACCATCATCTAATAGCCAATAAATGGTTGATTACGAAAAATCCAAAAAAAATGCCAAAACCTTTGAAAATGTTACCAATAAAAGAATTTAAAGTCAAAAGTTTTTGGATTTTGTTCAAAATTCTGTAATTCTTTGAGGCATTACTTAAAAAAAAATCATGACACTTCGCGTAAAAATTACTGAAATTAGTTCCTCAGTTCATAAGCTTTCTAAAAAGGTAGAATTGTTGAAATTTTTTGCATAACTTTTTAAAATAACATTAATAATAAGAGAAGTGGTAGGGAATTTCACCTAGCGTACCGGACCCTTAATCAGTTTGTTTGTGTCACTTTAGTTTCTCCGTGGGCTTTGTTTGTCTTCCGTTTCTTATTTTATCTCATCTTCTTAGGATAGAAGTCACGAAAAGTAACCTTCCGTGATATTTCGATAAGTAATTTATCTGTAAGTTCCCGGTTGCCTTAAGTTTGCACCTGGTTTCCTTGGTGTAACTTACAAATTAGGTGCATACTTAACGCAACCGGGAACTGATTGATAAATTACTTATTGAAATATCACCGAAGGCAACTTTTAGTGATTCCAATCCTAAGAAGATGAGATAAAATAAGAAACCGAAGACAAACAAAGCCCACGGAGAAACTAAAGTGACACAAACAAACTGATTAAGGGTCCGGTACGCTAGGTGAAATTCCCTACCACTTCTCTTATTATTAATGTTATTTTAAAAAGTTATGCAACAAATTTCAACAATTCTACCTTTTTAGAAAGCTTATAAACTGAGGAACTGATTTCAGTAATTTTTACGCGAAGTGTCATGATTTTTTTTTAAGTAATGCCTCAAAGAATTACAGAATTTTGAACAAAATCCAAAAACTTTTGACTTTAAATTCTTTTATTGGTAACATTTTCAAAGGTTTTGGCATGTTTTTTGAATTTTTCGTAATCAACCATTTATTGGCTATTAGATGATGGCTCTTTTTCATTCCTAATTTTAGTAGTTTTTTCACAATTAGCAGTTTTAGATCGAAAGGCGGGTTTTAAAAAAAATAAGTTAAAAGTCAAATAACTTGATAACCATTGAGTTTTGACCCCCGGTTGATTGGACTTAAATCATTGCAAATAAGCTCTAGAATAACCCCTTTCAAGGAATAGGTCGAATTTCCAATCACCCTGTAGATAAAGTCGTCAAGTATTTGACGACGACCAGACAACGGTCTAGTTCCCGTAGTATTAAGCAGTGCATAGTTTGGGCCTCGGTCGATTTGTGTAAGATTGTTCCCACAATATTTATTTTATATGTATTTATTCGTCCTTTAAGACCGATGTCAAGTGCAAGTCAAATGCAAGAGTTACTATAAAATATTGAAATAGATATACAGGAGTCTATAATGTTTGAAAAGTTTCCTCAATTGTTCATGGAATGGTTCCCATCGTCAGAATTACATGTTACAACAAATGCACGAATTACTTTAAGAAATTGCAAAACTAAAACTAACTGTCTATGATATTTGACGTGTGTCACTAGATTAAAGAAAAACGGGATTAAACTTTTAACCCTTATCATTTAAAAAGTTGTCGAAGTAAATGAAAAAGAGAAAATTAAATTTTTATTTACCTACTAAAGAATTAGTACCAAATATTTCGCCCGAAAACTGGCAACAACTCAAACGAGGGAACATTGGGCGGGAAACAAACTGCCAATGAAATGTCACGGCTAATGAAATAGCACTTATACTTGCCGGTGCAAAAAACGGGAAGACACACATGTGCTAAGAATTACTCGCAACGGATGGCAGGATTAGCCCTAATGTGAAATTCGTGAGCTACAATGTTTGTGTTGTAAGGCGTTCACCTAATGTAGGGACAAATTGTTGACACAGCATCATCTTTCATAGGGCTAGCCGGGTCTACCTGCGAATGAAGATCATCACTCAATTATCAACTTAAAAACAAGGCCACAGAGTCGAAGTTCTAATACTCATGGGGCGAGTTCCTTAAGATAGTTTTAGAAGTAACGATTTTTCTGATAGAATGCGAGGAAACGTGCCAGCGGCAGTTGTGATATTTCTTTCTTTTCGTTTGTTGTTGTAGTGATATAGATCTCGGACAGTTGAAATAACATGAATACATCAAGACAATTAGTCACACAAAATTAGGTCATTGAGTTTAAATGGCGAAGAATACCTAACCGAAAGTCTATCTTCTGTTTGTGACTAAGGTACTGGCAGGCAACGCGGAATGATATTTGAAACACATTTTTAAGGGACAAAGAGGATAATTAAGAAAGAATTTTTCAAAATTCAACTCCTAATAGGTTGTTAGCGGGATTGAAAGTTTGTTAAAAAACGTCGAAAATTCACATGGACTAAGCCGCGGGGCGGGCCGCATGTAGCCTAAGTATACTAAGTTGTAATTACCTGCGTATCTTTCCTATGTTATTATATACATTCCTTTTACCTGCGTGTCTTTACTATGTATGACGTAGATAGGTACATCTATGTTATTAATCCATGCATACCTACTTATTTGAGTTAAGTAGAAAGAGATCGTATTTCAGGTTATAAAAACATAAGCAAAACACGTGTTTAACATTTTTGTAGCGGAATTTTATGTTATCTTTCACTGATAAACGTTACGTCGATAAATCGAGGCGGGAGTGCGCGTGCAGGAACCACTCTTATTAATAAGACGTATCGGCAAACAGGAAGGCGGTCCGCTGAATAAATAAAAGGTATAGTTAGCAAACTGAAAGCTATCTGATCGTGGCTGCTTTGTGACGCTCGACAAAAAAGATTTTTGGCGATCGGTCGACGCGATAAGTTTACTTCAGCGCACTGACATCTATGTTTAGGATCAACAAGGGATGGCGATTGACATCATTTGACGCTAAAGGCGGCATTTTAAAAGTCCAGCCGCGCTGCCCTTATTATGAAAGTGAAACGGCATTTTTATGTCAAATAGAACCTTGTTTATGAACATAATAAAGAACTTTTATTAAAAGTCACACATGCGTAAATATCCATAAGTGTCACAGTTTTAACTGCCACGTTCCGATATGAACCATTTTTCAATCTCAATACAATGACGTGCACTATGCCTAGGGCGCTGTTTATTTTTATTATTCTCTTTTTTACCGCGTTTTACGCATCCATCACGCATTAGTCACAAAAGATAGGCGTCGTTTAACATTAGCTTAACTTCTTTACGCTTTGATAGCCGCCCGGGGCGCTGGCTGTTTTTTACCGCCCATTGATACACAGACTAAAATAATTCAATCACGGAGACATCATTTACTGGGGGATGGAGTGTATCCAGACACGGCTTTTTAGTAGACTTTGGTGTTGATTGTGAAATGTGTGCTGTCGCTACAGACAGATGCGGGTTTTATGCATGTGTGTTTTGTTATCCTAATGAGCTTTGTCAATAAGTTACGCTTTCTTTTCTGTGTGTCCCCGGAGGGCCGTTATTTAGCGTTTAATTTGTAAAACATGATTTTGAACGGTCGCTGTTTTGAAGCATTTTATTAAAGCAAACAACAGTATACGGGGCGTGCATTTTAATAACTATAATTATCTACGAGCAAAAGAAAATACTAAACAAAGGCTAACCATATACATCAGTCACTTTTGTGTATGCTTTCATTTATTACGAATTTTAACAATAAGACGTTGAAAACTTTACGTGTAGTTTATATTATAAAAACGCATTCCTTTTACTTTGCAAATAACAGTTAGCAACATCATCAGCTGTTAGTGGACACACCTGCCTGTCAAATACCTAAGGGCTAATTTCGTAATGATTTAAGAGTAAGAAATACATACTACTCATTGCAAAACGATCATGTTTATCCAAAGCAGGTGCAAAATGCACGCATTAGGCAGATTGCTAATTTTAATGAAGCATTCCACTTAACAGATTGTTTTACCCTTTATTATTACATACTTCAAATAATAATACACAAAGATTTAAATAGTAAACATAAATAGTAGTGGTAAACCAACAGACAGTCTTACCGCTAAAGAGCGAAATAAAAAAATAGGCCTCTATATTAAAAAGTCTCTGTAGCATGACTCTAGTTTAATCTTACTAAGCATTTAACAAATCCACCCAATTAAACAATACAACCACTTTGCCGGTTATTTCTGGCTTAGCCGGGGCCACAAATCCAAGATGGTACGGGAAGGCACTAAATATCAAATAGGTGTAGGGGAATGTACCCCCAGAGGGTTCGCTATTAGCACTGGGTGAACCCTGTCCCCACTTATTTGTTAGTCTTCAATGCATTTTAAGTTGGAAATAACTGCGATTATATCAGTCGATTGGGCACGTTTAAATCAGGTACTTATGAATTTGGAATTACCTAATGTCTGACATGGTAGGAGATGTGCACATTGATATACAAATAGGTATGACAGAAGGGTTACTTTCCCCTGTAGCTGACTGTACATACACATTTAATATTTCAGTTTGGGGTATTTTATCACTGTACATATTTATTTTAGGGCAATTTTTATCAAAGGCTATTTTATCATTGAACATTCTTATTGTTGGACAATATTAATAGTGAATATTTTTATGTTTGGGCAATTTTATGAGTGGCTATATTTAGCATTGGACATTTTATGGCTGGGCAATTTTATCATTGGCCAAATGTCTATTTGGACATAACTTTGGACGTTGGTCTTTTTTGGTTTTTTTCTCCTTTAGACATCAGTATTGCAAAGGATACTAACTAGTATGTTATGTGTCAGGAGTAAATTAAGAAATAGGGTAGAGAAAGTAAGGAATGGCTAATTGCCAATCTTCAATACTTAAGGGATACTTATAGAGTATCTAATTATGTGACACTAACGATTAAATATGAACGTAGAAATATATTTTTGATAATAATTTAAATTAAACAGATGCTAAATAGCACTAACTGTTTATAGTATAAAGTTAGTAGGAATACGATAACATTAAAACTGTACTATTTGTACTGGCGTTAATATTTAAATATCGACGGGCACTATTCAACTAGATATGACGCTCATTATCCTACTTATTTTTATAACACTTTGAACTTTATTGCAAACATAATTAATCATAGCATGTTGCCTAGTTCCGATACGAATTTATTGTAGTGTGTTATTTTATTCTGTTAGCATATTATTTAGGTGACCGAACTAATCTTGTATTATATCCATAATGACCTATTGAGATGCCCATAGGCCAAATCTCGACACGAAATACGGCCAAATCTCAACACGGAAAATGTTCATAACTAGGTAAAAGCAGTTCAACTTATGAGGTGAGGTATAGGAGTGAGTTACGAGTACGTCACATATCTCCGATACATAACAGTGTTATTATTTGCGGGGGATTTGCGTGACATACACTTGCACACACGTACTTTAATAATCGTCTGTTACTGCGATATTAACACAAAATGTTTGCACGTTTGGAGATCCTTTACACCTCCAAAACATAATATTTTGACAACGGAGACTCTTTACATCTCCATTAATTTTACTATCAATTTATTTTCTATAATTATATTTGTATTGTTGGACGCATAGAGAGACCCTTTACATCTCTATAAATGTAGTTTTAAGTTTAATGTAATGTATTAATGAAATCTTATATTAACGACATATTGTTGTAATACTCGTTGGTCAAAAAGAGAAACTGGTGAGTTTCTTCCGGCGCTTCTTCTCACCAGAAGGTCAATTACCCGAAGCGCCAAAAGAAAAGAATTAGAGATGAGACATGTAAAAGAGCCCTTGAGGGCTTACTTACAGAAATAAATTATTTTATTTATTTATTTTATTTTTATTTTAATGAATAAAATATCACACTGAAAATAAAATTGATCACAAAGATAAATGGCTGACTAATTTGGTCAGCTTTTTTGACGGTACTGGACAGAGGGGAACAAACGTTCCCGAACGTAGCCAAACGGCTAGGACTACTACCTTCGAATTGGCTATGCTCAATAATCTCAACATGACGCCTTATTTTTAGTTTTTGTAATTTCAAACTGGTTGGTGACACGAAAATGAATGTAACTGATTTTATCCAACCAGTTTCGGAAACATAATTTGATGGTTATCGTTAGCAAATTTATTTTTACTGTGGTCACATACCCTATTCCGCTTTACTTTAAGTGATGTGATTTTTTGGATGGTCATTTTTTTATAAGCCTGCTTTGTCCCACTGCTGGGCAAAGGCCTACCCCGTCTTCTCCCATTGCTCTCGGATGGGCTTACCTGAGTAAAAACAGATGAGGGCCAGCAGGGACGTGACTACGGTCAGGATCTTCATGATGTCGTCTACTGCCACGTGCTCACAGCGACGTGAGGTGTTCCTGGAGCGCTCGCTTCATTCTCTTGTACTTCTCTCATCTGGAAAGAAAAAAACATTGAATAAGTACCATCAATATACTCGCAAAGAGAGTAGCCAGATAAAATAGGCTGCGGGTGGGCTTTTATGTTAGTCGGACAGTAATAGCAGTTAATCACAACTGCTCTGTAAATAGTGCAGCGACTGGGATGAAACATAAGAAGCAGAGACGTCCTATTTTACTTAGAAATACTAGTAAACATATTATGAATTATTTGAGACTTGAGATTATGTTCCGAAATTAGTTGATTATTTTCTTATTGTTTTATTATATTTTACATTTACGACATTTTATTATACTTAGCGTTGGTGATTTATATTTATTTTTAATGTGCAATTTTATAAAACATTATTGTTTAAATTTTTATTGAAAATTAATTTTTGCATGCCAATGTAATGGTGAGTTGTGTGTATCTACTTTTTTTTAATTTGTCATCTAATTGTACCAAATATCTAATTGTACATAATATAAAAAAGCAAATAAAATTTTGACTTTGACTTTGACTATTATTCGCATTAACAGAGTTATCGACGTCTAATAAGTCAAGGTAATATCCGCCGATTTAGTATCGGCGGATATTACCTTGACTTATTAAGCTTGTCTTGTGACAAGCTTAGGTTAGAATAGGATCTGATCAGATCTCAATCGGAATCTACATAAGTATCATGATAAATGGCTATTTAGTCACAAACTTCATTAAATTTAATGCCATGTTTTGAAGCATGCTGTTTACCGTGGTAAATTAGGATGTGACACCGAGTATTTTATATCAGCGACAATGAATTTTTAAGCGACTGTATGACAATCGCTATAACAGTAAGTCAAATCCAAGTAAATAATTGTTAATCAAATTCATCCTGGTTTAAATAGTTGACATAAACACGCGCATATTTAAACGTTTATGACGAAAGAAAAAATATGTCAAATATTTTTAGACTATCGAAATTAGGACTAAGTACATGACGTATATAGAATATGATGACCCTGAAACATAACGCTACATTTATATAACGAGGTACCTCTGAGGTTTAACATAATCTCTTAAAACATTTTATCAAAACAAACCTCACTTAAACGAGTTCCAGGAATTTCAGGGAAAAGTTAAGTAACGTAATCAAATTTATTGCGGGAAGACAAATTCATCAAATTTATTGGTTTATGGCCCTCTAATTTATCGTAGTTTCCGCTTTACATTGAATTCCATAAAGCCCTTTTCCTTTATCCAATAATGCATAGCGAAACTCGCTGTCCCATCCTTAGGGGTGGAGAGTTTCCGAATTAACCTCTACCATTTGTACTTTCATGAAAAGGGGTAGTGGCGATGGCGTGGCGTCTATTCCTATCGATATTTTAAGACATTTAAGCAAGCAAGCGTCCATAAAGCTACGGTGACTGTTCAAGCAGTTACGCTTGTTTACTAACGTGGTAGTATAAATTTAAGCATCTTACATATCTTTACTACCCTTTAAGAAATAGTAAACTAAATTTACTTCGGCTTGACTTCGGAAAACACTGACGCCGAGCCACTGAAATAAAACAAAGATACTAAAGTAAAATCGTGTGTTTCAAAAGTTCAAGATTGAATTAATTGTTATAGCTATATAGCTATACCTATACATATTCTCATCTAAAAACTAAAAATATTTAATGACACAAAACGAATGGCTTAAACCGATGAAACTTCATGCCTGGAATTTTGAACTAGAATATCTTGCGTAACGTTACCGTAAACATGATGAAGCAAATCCCATTAGCCACAGCTAGTATTTTATAAATTGAAAAATAACGGTAATGTTGAATATAAAAGTTGACTCAAGTAGGTAAGCACTCCATTTCATACATGATAATAACTGTCAAAGAAAAGTTATCCCTTTATCTATCTTATCATAAAATAGAATCGGAAAAGTAAACGACAGCACGTGGATGTAAATTAGTAAAATGACTTCACACTGCCTTTCTAAAATCAGAAGATAAACACTTTTAGAATTTCATTCATTAGACTATCCACACACTTGATAAGGTCTTTAGAAGAATTAATGTCAACGACTTAGGTAAATATGTGAGGACAGGCTTCATAGATTAGACTTATTTATTTTGTGCACAGGAAAAAAAATGTCGGGCAGCATACATGTTTACTATGGTCTGTAATTTTGAGAGACCTGCAACATGAATATATTGTTTTAATTTTAGTTCGAATATTTTTTTATTATTATTATAATAAAACTGAACCCAAAAATCAGGTATTCAGTTCGTTGGATTTTTTTAATGTCATAAAATGGTTGGTAATATCCATATATAGATAGCATCTGGCATTACAATACGCTTAAAACATTGTTATAGAAATAAATAAATAAAGGCTTACCAACCATATTTCGAAATAGCAATTGTACAGCACAATGAATTCTGTTAACCCTTAACTTTCGTTCATTACCAGCAATGTACCTACATCAAATTAAATTTACATTTCTAGTATGTATTTCCAATTTTAAACCAGCGTCACAGAATATAAATAGAGCAGGATGGAAACTAGGCTTACTTTTTGAAATAAATACCTACGCTCCTCTTAGAGCGTTAGGGTTGTTTAAAATGAAAAGATCGCGGGCCGTCTGGGCGCGCGCACGTAACAAACGCAAAGCGCAACCACTCGTCGCAACGCGGCACTCGCGGCAGTCGCGACTGACGGTGACGGCACCGCGAGATTCGCTTAGGGGCCGTGTAAAAGCGCAGCGTCTATGTGTGCGTTCGTTTCGATCGATTTGTTTGTAGTTTCCTTACTGCTTTAGCTTATATATATTCTGTGCCAGCGTGTAGTATTTTGGTCCCTTTCTTTAGAGGCCTGGTTAAGGAGGAATATTAGCTGACTTCAGTATCTAACGTACATACCTCAGTACGTTAAATACCGAAGTCAGTAATTCAGTCTATCTAGTATAGTGACGAGTGTCAAAAGAGAAGGTTGCCAAAACTAGATATTTTTAATTTGTCATAATTTTCCAGGCCCTAATATTATTATAGCTAGAAGGTAATCCTTTGCTAACTCATTCGTGGTAAGGGATTGCGCAGCGCCTACTCATCTGTTTCAAAACGCCGGACCTTTATAATCAAATTATATAAACAAACAGACCGGGCGTCAGCGACACTTTCCGAACTTTAATATAAACAACTTCACCATATTTATTTGCGTTATTAAGGAGACCGTAAACATCTGTCAAATTGAGATTTGAAACTCTTAAACTTGTCTCACAAGCATTTCTCGGGAACACATGAGTTTATGTTAAAGCATATTCAACCTAATTCCACTGGCAAAAGGCAAATGTGAATCCGACTTTTCGAATTTACGAGGGAATCTTTTTGAACTTATTATGTTTTAACATATTTAACGAGTTCCCATATGTTCTAATTTGCGACATCGTATCGTTAATTTTATCCTCAAACATGTGTTGATACGTAAAAGTATTGCTATAATTTTAATTTAATTAAGTAAGAAAGATATACGTAAAGTGTTTGAAATAATACAAAAGATGTGAACGAACATCCTGTACAAAATGTATGAACTGACAAGGAAGCTTCAATAAAGATTGACAGAACTTCACTTGATCCAATAACGATTGATATGCCTAATTGAAAACAAATACTCGAGTTAAATGAAAAGCGTGTGGGTGGTTTTATTCCTTTTGCTAAAACATTTTGAACTTTATGGCAATGAAATACGATTCTCGATAATTTGGTTATCATCGAAATCTGCGGGTAATATTCATAAAGGAAATACATACTAACCCTTATACAATATAATAACATTATCAGTTAATCGGAGATTCGAAACTAATGAGGTAAATCGTGATAATCAATCGAAATTAATATTCAATGCGATGGCACAGAGCGATAATAAAATTTAATAACTAGGTCAGATAATATTGAGAGAGATTTAAACTCATGATTTATAATCCACTTTTATGTTTATTTCTCTGCACCAGATGCCGAATTTTATCACAATTCCATAATATTGTAATAAAATTGCGTAAAGATACTGCAGTATCCTGTGATAAGATTATCTTCGGGCTCCATAAAATGAAGCGGGTTACAGACAACCAATAAATATGTTGGAAAATGATAACGGATGTGTACGTTATGTTTAAACATAGTGTCGCAAAAGGAAATCGTTAAAAAATAATCGCTCATAGGTATGTTGCGTGCGACAAAATAATTAGACGCGACGGATGAGGTTCACCTTTAACACAGTATAAGGAACGTGCACGATGACGGTGCTGCCAACTGGTGCCGCCAATCTAAATCATATACCCTCTCATGCTGGGGCCACATTGACGAAAACCCCGTTAATAACGTTAATTTATCGCGTTGAACGGCGATTAACGTCAGTGCAGCTACGACTTACTATATTTGACATTGACACTTACATATTATCATTGACATTGACAGCTTGATTTGACAGGGGCGATAGTTTCCTTTATTGTCCGCCCGTGTCTCTTTTGTCGTTTAGTGCTGCCACCTATAGTTCGTGCACGTTCCCTATAGTAGCTGTAATGATTCTTTCTACAAAAGGTACATGGCGCGGCTTGTATGTGTGCGCGCCGTGAACGTACGCACTACTAGCAAAGTTTTACGAATATGCTCCAGTACGAATCGCATTGTTTGCGTCTCGACCTTGAATAGGTATCTCGCGCTCCGAAACTGGCGAAGTTTGATTCTCTTTATACTTTACCTTTAATTCGGTTAAGTTTCCTATAAGGAGTATTACTTACTACAGAGGATAACGAAACCCACATACACCTACATGAACATTGAAAACATAACACTCAATTTTTTGGGCAGTTATGTAAAAATATGCGTAAAGCTTATTTTACAGATGTACCTACGTAAAGCATTTCATATAATTATTCTCAAAAATGCCCATAAAATTACAATCAAAACAAATTAATCAAGACCTTAAATTTAGAGCGATGCCCCCTCAATTTGCTGATTTATGCCGCTATTATTGCACGTCAATCTATTGCCCACCGGTGTATACAAAATTTGTATTAGAACAACTATCTTACAATATTTCACAGTCTATACGCACGAACGTAGGAATATTTCGAGTTCAAGAAAAAGTTATCAACATTAATTCACATGACAAGAAATTTGAAACGGTTTTTTTCTTGGAATAATTATTATACAGCAAATCTAACTTAAACAATATAGGGTGGTCCCAAGTAAGGTTGTACGTTTTTGTTTTATCTGGCTCCACAACTCCTATCTTGGTCGGTTCTTGGTAAAAAAAAAATAGAAACCAAAATTTGAGCCTATAGAAATTCTGACCAACAACCCGCCGTCCTTACAGCTCAGATGCCAGCCGATTTTGCGTTACACATTTTTCGGTTTCTGGGGTACCTATTTTTAATTTTTTTGCCTGGTCGTGAAAGTGTTAACGTAACTAGGTATCATATGCGATTGAATATCGTATCAAATTAGTTTTACCCGAACTAGTTAATGAACGAGGTGTTGATGAAACAACCAGCAACATCGGTTTGGTATTCATTAGTTTTAACTTGTAATTAGTGGTTGGCATTCTGCAGCGGTACAACACACACAAAACAACATACACGTAATTAGACTTCCAATCTCAGTTTAATTTGTTGGAATATACAAAAATGAATCTATCTCGCTTCAAGTATGCTTTCTCTTTCATACGTGTGGACACCACTTAAGAGTATAACACAGCCCTTTGTTTTTGTCAATGCTTGGACCCTTCCCATGAATCGGTTTGTATACCGTCGTGGCCTGGCTCTGTAGGCACACACCTTACCTTGCTAAATAACGATATAATAAACATCATATATATTTGTATCGTTAAATGTGTCTTTCAATAGTATCCCAAACCTAATAGGTTATGGGCCCAGAGCAAATTAAAAAAATACAGACTTTTATTAATGTGTTCGCTTACGTAATTTGTGGTTTAAGTGAAGAGACTTGTGATTCGTGGACTTAGTAGCTGTGAAATAATTGAACAATTTATTAAGTGCTTTGGTGATCAGAAAAATTGACAGTATAAAGTTAAAAAGGAGCATTGCACCGTTTATTGGAGTCAAATACAGTGTGTGAAAATTTCGCGTACGTAATTTATTGTGTTAGTTAAAATTACTTGAAGTCTTCAATGAAGAACCCCCGGTGGAGCCAGACAGTGCGCGTCAAAGAAAATAAAATAAATATAAGACCACAATAATTCAGTATTTAGCTGATTCGATGCTGGGGCTCACTAAGGAGCGAAAACTGCAAAAGAAATATTTATAAATTTAGACTCCATTTACCAAAGAAAAATTATATCTATTCAAATAACCTCAGAAAACAGTTACTAAATTTATAATAGAAGAAGAATACACATTTCTACTTTTTCAAGTTTATTTTGATAACTTGGCACCTATGTGATTTGCTGCAGGCGCTAAGTTGGAAGCAGTGGACAAGATTACGCACTAATTTAAGACACTGCCAACCAGCTAACAGCAGTGTTGTAATTGCTATAGAAACACTTGCAGAGAATAATCTGAGTCTAACATTCGAGAACACTAGACTATTGGACCACGAGGTGAAACTTATACAAGAAAGACGAGAACAATTTGAGCAAACATAAAAAAAACCAAGAATAAATCAAAGCAACTGAAGTGCTTTTATGGCTGACGATTAGACCAGTTATGGAACAGATGATTTTTACTAATACATCTGGTGCGACTACAACTCGAGAAATTTGATAAAAAAAATGGATTGGGAACGACGGGCGGTCGTCTACAATTTCGAGTATCAGGTACAACGGGCACATGATCCATGTGCACTGTTATCATTTTTTATTTTTAAATGATGTTGGAATGCACTTAACCGTGCACATCCAGAATCTTCTGGGTTGTTGAAGGTAATCCTTTGAATAATTAAATTAGATATTATTTTTGTGTTTGATAAAATGCAGTTTATGTTCTGAAATCTCATTGAATAGAGTCGTTTAAAATAATTACTTAGTTTTATCTAAAAGGCTTGAGGCCTGATTTACTTGTTCATATAGATAAAGGAATGTAAAGATTTTATTATATGAAATCAAATTAATTACATTGCTTTTGGCAATCTAAAAACTAAAGATTGATTAATAGTATTGAAAAATATAAATAGCACTTAATGATAATGAACCGTACATAAAAATAATAAGATTTTTTTTTATGTTTAATAAGAGTCTACTTATTACTTACCTACAAACAGATTTTAATTATGACAAAAACGACATCTATTCAATGTGTTCGCACATTATGTGCTGTCCCGTTCACTCCTTCAATGCGCGCCCGTGTCATTCATAAAGCGTTTTTATTTTGAACAGATAGACACTTACTTAGTTAAGTACTTCGTCTATATTTTTTTTATTACCTACCTAATTTTGTTCGGTAATAAACGTTTGGGATGGAGCAAAATGTGGACGCTCTTTGCCTCACCTAAGGAACATAGGAACTTAATCAAAAGGCTTAATTAATTAATTATTTTACAATGTGAGGTTCGTTTCGATTTGAGAATTGTTGACTCGTTTTAGATAAAGGTAGACCCTATGCGTTAAGTTAATATATGAAAGTATGATTGTAACTTTGTATGGATAAAGTGGTAAGTAGATAAACCACTAAGCAGTGCGGTATTTCACAGCTGTGCACGGCTGATGATGCAAAAAGAATGGTTAGAACGATTTTGTGACATGTTGGTATAAGATTTATAAATCTGATAATTATAAATCGTTCTTGTGTGGACTGTTATGTTGTATATACTTATTAAAGAAAAAAAAAGAAAGATCCGCTGAAAGGGACTGGATGTAAATGGACACAACGATGTTGTATATATAAATATATACCTACTTGAAAAACAGATGCACTGAAAAGCACTGGCTATATAAGGATAAGGACACACTGATGTCGTATATACTTAATGAAGAAAAACAGATCCACAGAAAAGCACTGTATATAGAAAGACACACCGATTCAGTACTGAAATACAAAAGTAATAAAGGGAAAAATCCAAATTTGGTGCGGTGTGAAAAGTAGTCAGAGTGCTATTGGTCATTTGACAAATGTGTCATGTTGGCTTGGGACCCTGCGAGGTCTGAAGGAATTAATTCCTATGGTAATAATGACTCTGACTATGCAATCTTGGTACGAGTAAAAGATTGCCTGATTATGTTGAATCAAACGAGGCGTAATACATGCCACTATTATGTAATTACTTAATTAGGTCCACCACCTAAACTGTTCGCAAAACAGATTAGCATTCAAACTACTATTATTCCAAGATGGGTAACACTATCTCAAAATGAGCTAATCACATACCTTAGGGAGGAGTGATAGGGATAAAAGTCAATCATTGGATGTTATGACGAGAATTGAAATGGTATTTCTGTGTAATAAGCAGGTATATGATAATTATTGTGATGTTTACCTAACCTTTAGCACAAAAAGGAATAAGGAGGATAAGCAAGTATGAAGCTATCTTCATACTTCGTATTTAAGATAAAACTAAATCGCTTAGCGACGAGTATGTTTTATTATCTGTAACCCTTGTACAAACAAAACTAGGTAAAAAGAAAACGCTTACAGAAGCAAAACGTTGTGAGTTCGAGCGTTATAATTTTCGTGATTGTATAAAATAGTATTTTTGGTATTCATTACCCGATTGTGAAAATCTAGTATTCGAAAGAATGGTGATATTCTTAGTTACATGTTTAAACGGTTTTATTCAGCTTGACCCCGTAGGTATATTGGTTTGGGTGGTTTGAGTTCCCGTGACTGATACTATATTTATGCCACACCTGGCCGTAAAGTTTATTTTTCCGTACGCTGCGGAAGGGGCCGCTTTCTGGCCGGGTGTAGACATGAAATGATGTAGGTACACAACACGGGAGGTAATGGGGAGAGCCCTCGGTCGCATGTTTGCGTCCCTCGCTTTCAGCTCGGGCCGCGAACTTCTGCGATCTCGGCTTTTCTGTGTCACCCTAGTTATGTAATATACTATAAAAAAGTCAATTTGGTAATGAGGGTCGGGAAGAGTCGGAAGGTAGCTAGTGACTCAGCTGATTATTTAAAGTAATACTGTTTACCTAACTTAAAGTTTTTTTTATTCATCAAACCCGTATATACGATGTAAAGCGCAGTTATACCGTAATTTTTAATAACGGTATAGTTCAATCTTGTACTGAAGTTTAAAGTGAAAACAGGGCGCGATTTATTTCCAAAGTATTAAATGCACTGTAAACATTATAAGTTCCCGTGAAACAGTCAAGACCTTTGTCGACATCTTATAAGGTACTTGACTTATACACTCGTTCAGTTTGAAATGAGAGCAGTTGAGTTCATAGAAACAATCATCCACTTTGGTTACAATACTGAAAGACTGTTATGGCATAAAGCCATAAACTAATGTAACGTAATATTTCTAGAGTTGTGTCCTGTAGTGTTTTGTTAGTGGCTGGAAAATACTATAAAAGCTGCGGTTGTTACTTAATGGGCAAGAAATACATCTTCAGCCCTGTAATAAAGTATAATCTGGTGATATTTGAGTTCAGTTTTATAGCATATGGACATACTGCACTGCAGTAATTAATAATAAATAAAACCAGATTATTTGCTTAACTTCACAGATAATAGGTAGTCATAGCTGAATTGTTACCTTTATGCACATATTTAAATGGCAAAATGTTAAAATTGCTATGTACTGGAAAATAAAGGAAGCTTTGGTATAAAATCTATCAGCGAGCTGTGTATAAGTATAGAGCTCTGTAGAAGACTGCCAAGAGAACTGTGTGTGTGGTAGATACTGAAAGTAGGTAAGCTTTTAGTTCCACGTGAGACTGTCAGGGAGAGCCATGTGATGAAATTGACAATTCATTGGTTATGAATGAGTCAATATTTAGCTCTTGGAGAGCTGTGTAATGAAATTGACAATTCGTTGGTTATGAATTAGTCAATATTTAGCTCTTTTCGAGGTAGTCGCAGAAGCTCTGTAAATTAGAATTGGAGTAACCAAGAACTAAAATAATTAAAATAGCCAGCAGCGTAAACCATATTTATAAAGCAATATGAGCGTTTGTGTGTGTAATAACTAAATTATGTTAAAATGCGTTCGAATTAACCTTATACATAACCGATACATAAGTTATCAATGTAATGTATTAAATAAATTGTTCTTAAAGAACAGGGTGTGAATAATGTAATGTTACTACAACTTCATCAATGAGAGTAAGAGTCATTTGTGACTAAGGATTTCTCAAGATTGAGAAAATTCGGTAAGACAATTTGAATTATGACATAAGGATGTTTGATTTAGATTTTAGGTTTATTGTTATTATGTCTTCTTTTCTTGTGTTGTTTGTGCAGATATATATTCTGTACTTCTACGAATTTTAAACTAATGTAACTAAGTGTGTTATGTTAAACGATGTAAGAATCCGTGTGTCATGTCATATGTAATGATTAGAAATGATTGATGTCATAAGAATTTCATTTGTTATCTCATTTAATTTTGTTTATACAAAACTTGTCTAGTTCATAAAATGTAAACATGTAATATATATGTAAGTAGTATTTAAGATAAATCGATCTGATCAATCGATTTAAATATGTAGATCTACATAAGGTAAATTATAAGAAATGGTACCATAGAAATAAGTTTGAATAATAAGTTAGTAAATAAGACGAATTGGTCTGATTAGGTTTTTCTGGGTTTCCCTAATCCTACGCAACGAATGTTGGACCATGAAAATTGTTTCCCAGACAAAGGAAGGTGTGTAATATTTGGTTTGTGAATAGATTATTAATTTAAGATTTATTTTTGAGGGGGCGTGTTGGAATATACAAAAATGAATCTATCTCGCTTCAAGTATGCTTTCTCTTTCATACGTGTGGACACCACTTAAGAGTATAACACAGCCCTTTGTTTTTGTCAATGCTTGGACCCTTCCCATGAATCGGTTTGTATACCGTCGTGGCCTGGCTCTGTAGGCACACACCTTACCTTGCTAAATAACGATATAATAAACATCATATATATTTGTATCGTTAAATGTGTCTTTCAATAGTATCCCAAACCTAATATAATTTTCACTAATAGCTCGTTTCTATTCTGGATAATGCTAATGAATATTTGAATGCGATTCACATATCGATAATGGGTTAATCATTCGTGAAAACTAACACTATATAGTAAAATTTAACTCAGTGGGTTGAAATCGTCAGTAGGTATGTTTCAATTTGTTTTACATGTTTGGTAAATGTTTTTTATACCTAATGTAATGAGACATTAAGCATATTTTCGTGAGGTCCAAATATTAGGTCTGTCGTATACATATAAAATGCGAGGTCTATGATGAAACATGCTTATCCAGAAAATGTCTATTCACTGTTTAAGTTAAAAACTTACTTTCGTATTTTTAATGGAAGTAGTATAAGCATGAATGAGTTAAACTTTGTCTTCACCTTCCACTTGTTGACCCCGATAAATAAGGTGAAGTTAAGCAGATAATTGGGCACTTAACAATCTCGACGCAAAGTTAAATTTGTTTACGAAGTACTAGACGTTCGCATAACTAACCTATCCAACTTGAGATGCAGTGTTTCTCACGCGCATGTGCTTCAAACAAACGGTTAACCAAAACAAACGCGGTTAAGTTTATAATTTATAGCCACTTGCACGATGACAGGGCGCCAGTTACACCGAAATTATTGTTTGGATAAACAATGGGTGCACATACATACTTATGTACCGCATCGAGTGGTTTAAGTCACTTTAGTCGCCTGCAGTTTACAAAGGGCCCAGTAATTGAGCCGGACGGCAAAAGTGGAGCAAAGTTTTTCACTCCGCTCGGCCTTTATGCATCGAGTTTGAGCACGGAATATTGATAACATTTTTAAAACGCCCGTATAAATAGCCTTATAAGGATATCACTTTCTCTTTATTTACCAAAAACCTTTATTTGGCGATGCATTCTTATGACCACAGGGCTAGCAATTTAGCGACGCTCCAACATAATAATGACTGTTGACTTTTTGGTTTCGAGGTGCGGCTAGAGATAAGTTTAGCAAACGCACTAAGCGCTGAGCTTCATGTTTATTTTTCACATATAGCTACGTCAACATACTTTATTAACGCTAGAAGATTGTATACAGAACTGGTTAATATTATTGCTCGGCTTGTTTAGTCTGTGCCCTGTTCACCGCAAAGGTATTAGTCACTTTTTATAATTTAGCTCTCGGAATTTATGTGGAAAGATTTGCTTGAAATGTGATGTAATGTTTGCTGTCACCGGCTCGTAAGCTTTGTATGGTGGACGTGAATTATAAAAATATTCACACGAAAGCCTACGCGGCCCGTTAAACTCACACACGGTAGCTTTTTCAAGCGTGGGTGTTATTATAAAAATAAATGAAAACATGTTTTCTGAATAATGTTTGTTTTGACGGGGGCTACCATATTTACGGTGCATTCGAACCAAATGCCGAGTTAGACCCACACAAAGCGCGATTGATCGTTCGGATCTCGTAAAATATGAACGGCGCCCCACTTTCGAAATTGATTAATTGTGACTCGCGACGTCAAAGATGCGAGTCTTTCGGTGATCTAATTTAAGAATCCACTCAAACGCTTATTTGTCGACAGGCGCTTTAGTTTTTAATTGCCGCTATCATTAATCTTTGACATTGATTTACGTACAAGGCAATGGACTAATGGATAATTGAAATAGTTCCCTGACCGTTCGAATCTTTGAATTTGAAAATAGAATTGAGTGAATCTTCTGCGACAATAGAGGATTATGGGTGGATCGTTGGAACTTTTTGTCGTCCGCTTGCGTTGGTGCGTGTATTGCCAAAATTGCGCAAGTTTTTAGGAAAGTTTTGGACAAAGCGTCACTCCTGGCTGACAATGGTATATTTTTGTTCGTGCGGTCTCGACTGACAGTTCGCGTGATGTATTGGGGACCGGGCAGAGGATTATTTTTACCCATTTCACGAACTTCGCATGCATCTATTGTGCCCGCCGGAAGCGGCTTCACAAAGCAGCTAACAGATTATTGTTCATTGTGAATTTTGGAAGTTTATGAATGACGTCGTTTAGGTAATTTAATATTTAGACATTTGTAAGCTAAGCTTTTGTTTCCACTGAGATTGTGGTAGAATTTGATTTGATTTATTTATGAGTGTTGGCATGTTGAGCCAGACGCGTATTGCCTTTTGATTAATAAATAATAAATGGAACGTAAAATATTTTTAGGGCCACATTATAAAAGTACAGAATAAATTTAAAAAGACAAATGTAAATACATACATTAAATATTGGAGGAGATAAATGTAAGATAAGAACCTTATGATTATCACATACCTAGGCGATTAGCGGGCGAGCAGCGGGCGAGTTTCCATACAAAACCAGTCGCGGCGCGAGCGACATTTGTGTCGCTTCTAACTCGCCCACAGCTCGCTCGCAAATCGCAAGTGTGATAACTTGATAAGGCTCTAAAATAGCTGATTTCTATGCATGTATAGAACCTTAGACGTAAGTGCATTACCAACTTTTACTGAATTATATTAAAATACATATATAATACGGGGAATGGAAATACATTCATCACGGAGAAATCTATGTTTACATGTAGGTGTAGTTATAAAATACATATATCACCCATACAATACAACGACTCAAACATGAATAATCCCAGATTATCGACGTGCAGAAAAATACGTTGCAACATAAAACATAAAAAACAGAGATAAGCCTACAAAGGACGGCGTGCCAGTTAACACCCCCGATTTATTCAACAATGATGTTCGCTTGAACTACGCTGTGGTACTAAATCGGTATAGATGAACACGCTACTTGTAAACACGTTTGCACTTGTGGTAAGGAGAGTATCGAGGTTTTCTACTGTGTTTAAAAACGTATAATGTATATGTATTTACTTTACACTTTTTGTATATTTTTGTTTTAATTGTCAAATAAGTAACTGTCTGGTTTCCTCACTATCGAAACTGACATTCATTTAGGTACTCTTCAATTAGCAAAACGAATAATTCTATAACAGGTTACAAAATAAAATTACAGCCAATTTATTTTTATCATACGTAGTACTACTCATAGTCACAAAATCAAAATTTAAAATAAACATTATCAAGTTTATTTTGGTGATTGCACTTGTTAAATTGAATCCATTATTCAATCGCATCCATATACATATATTCCACTAAGTCGATTGAAATAAATTGTTTAGATATGCCGATACGTGGTTTATGTAAGCTTTACAAAACATTGACGTTTCTCACACACGTATCTAGGTTAAGAAAACCGTTTCAGTATCGATAAAATAACAGAACCCGGCCACTTGGGTGTTATTATTGCTCATTCTCTGTATTTGTTTATAACTACGTTCGAACGGGTAACTTTGCCGCAAGCCTTTGAAACAATATTAACGTATGCACATATAAATCATGTATGCGTCACAAACTTTCGAACTTCACGGAGGCGTTTTGAAATAGGTAAATAGGAATGGACTGTTTATATGATACAGCGACACATAGCGGAAATTAGTGGTTTTTTGAAATCATATTAGGTACATATCAATATCACTGGCGTTGCGTAAAAGGTATCCTTGGGCAAGCCGGTGCAGATTTGGCGTACATTTTCCTTAAGAGCTGTAGAATAAGGTGCTCAAATGCCTGATATTAGGCAAGCCGGTCGGAATCGAGTTCTTTGGACGCCACGCTACTGGTACATATTCAGTTCGATATGAAAGACTAAATAATTCCATTAATAAAAAAGTTTGAGTGTGAGTTTAATTATGAGTTTCATTTAAAGTCACAAATAATTAATAAAAATATCATTGCCAAATTTAGATCTTTGCCAATACAGTGCCTTCTAAACATTTTACTAATTATCTTGTTTATAGATAAAATAATTAACAGATACAATTAAGCATAATAACAACGACAGTTCTATGTATGTACAAATGAAGCCACTGTTAACTGACCACCCACAGACTTTAACACGTAGCAATAAAGTTGATATTCGTTTACAAATGTATAATTAACAATGCGATTGTACAATTAAGAAGCTTGTTGTTTCCTCCACAGACAGTTAATGTACAAATAACAAACATATACTATTACGTAATAATGGCAAAATTGCTACTTATCTCTGCCATATAAGCTCCTTATTTAGCCCTACACTGGCCTAGTTTGTTAAACATATCGTCTGTGATGGCTTGGTTACATTAACATTCCAATGGGGTGGGTGACAATGTGAACTGAAGTTATCATAGTTTAGGAGTCAGATAAGACCCAATTGAAGGACAGATAACCCTAGACTATTTATTGTTAACAGATATCCCCTTTCCGTATAACGTGTATTTCAAAGTTAGAACATCGTTAGATTCACCTAAGAGAAATAAGATTAGATTATTATGAAATAAAACTAGTCTTTTTTTACTGTTACGCCTAAATAACCTAATCCTTAAGCTTTTTTGAATAATAACCTAATCTTTTGTGATAAGTTTGATGTCAAAAAATATGTATCTTATTACCTAACAAAGGTATACAATCAATAGACGTTATATTTTTTGCCAATCTCTCAATTCTGTTATATGTATATTATAATGTCGAAATGAGGAAGGAGGCAACCAGAATATTAGGCCAGATAACTGGTAATTCGCAGTCGAATGTAGGTTTCCAGCGGTTGATGAATGATAGTAGCAATTGTTACTAGTTATAACAATCGAGGGAATCCAGTGAAGTTGGATCCTTTACTAGACATGCCTCTTCGACCAAAAGTCTCAGCTCAACCATCACTGACTCCAATTCCTTATCCAGCACAATCACCGATTTTCTGACAATCAACAACCGAACTAAGTCAATTTTGAATAAACCTTATTGTACCGTAATCAAAGACACTCAAACATAGACAAACTTGACACAACCTTGACTTCTTCGTGGGCAGAACTCCGACACTGCGACATATAAGTGCCCCTCAGATTTTAAAGCAATGCACGCACATTCAAATTCCTGCGCGTGTGTAAAATAGGAGTGATTGTTATAAAAATATCGTTTTATTTTTCAATGGCTAATAAATAATGTTAAGGATTCAAAAAACCCCACTAAAGTTTATAATTTAAAGGCCCATTGTCTCGACTACCATTGTATAGTTTCTTGTGAACATAACACTCGACTCGCACGAGCTTCGTGAAGAAATGTACACTGAAATTGCTACGGTAGATACATGAATTGACCATGTTACTACAAGGCAGTATTGCCTGGTATCATAAAGGATCGTTCTACGGTAAGAGCACAAAATATGGTAAGAGGTAGCGCGAGACACGATTTTATTGCGTGTTGAATCAGCATAATGCAAATTTTAAAGTTAATATATCTCTAAATTAGTGTTACTTATCATGCCTAAATATATTGACACTTAAAGGAGATTGCCGACTTTTGGTACCAATATCGTCATTAAATTGTGTCACAACCAAAATGATACCAAAAACTTAGTTTTATTTTTTTAACCATTGGGATTTTTTTATTACTCAAACTCAAACTCAAACTCATTTATTTCTGTAAGTAGGCCTCAAGGGCTCTTTTACATGTCTGATTCTTTTCTTTTGGCGCTTCGGTAGATGACCTTCTGGTGAGAAGAAGCGCCTGAAGAAACTCACCAGTTTCTCTTTTAAAAACAACATTACAACAATTGTGACATTATTACATAAGATGACAATATTTATAAAATGCAACAAGCAAATAACTGGGCACAGTTTTTTTTACATTTTACCGAGAGACGTATATAATCTCCGGATCCATTACATTACAAAACTTAAAACTACATTTTTAGAGATGTAAAGGGTCTCTAGGCGTCAAAACACGATAAAAAATATAGAAAATAGGCAAACATAGACTAAAATTTATGGAGATGTAAGGAGTCTCCGTTGTCAAAACATTATGTTTTGGAGGTGTAAAGGAACTCCAAACGTCGAAATACAAAATGGGAAACGTATGTTTCACGTCGAGAAATAGACTATTAAGCTAACAGTCATTACAACTAGCTACAGTATACATAACAGGTATGTATTCAGTATGTCAAAATGCAAATAATGAAATAAAATTACAATAAAAATAAAAATAAATGTAACAATGGAACGATACAGCCCGTAGCAGCGACGCCATCTGTAGGCATCATGTACCTAAACCTCTCCGGGACACTGCCCTATTTCGACGACTGCTGCGACTGATGCTTTGGCCATGGTTCTTTGTCATCCAAGTAATCTTGGACTTTATAATAAGCTCTCTTCAAAAGCGCAGATTTAATGTAATTTTTAAACGAACTATAAGGCAGTTCCCATGCATCTAGGGGTACCTTATTGTAGAATCTAACACAGTTGCCCACGAAAGATTTTCTTACTTTCTGTAGACGGATTTTTGGGACAAACAGCTTATGTTTGTTCCGCGTATTTAAACTGTGGACATCAGACTGCTTTTTTACTGAATTTAAAATGGGAAATCTGAGATCAATTAAAAAAGAATGTGTTGTACGATTTCCGCCGCCACCATGAAAAATGTATGATTTCCTTAAAACTGTATTTGACAGACAAAATCGGTCAAAATCTAAAAGGCCTATGACAGTGGCACCACCGTCTACACAAATGTATACAAAAATTTTAATTCCATAAAACTCCGCGGTTCTTTCTTATACGAACTGCATCCAGCTGTCCTATACCCAGGAAAGTAACATGTTTGTCTCGTTCTTTCTTAAGACTACTTCTCACATGAGTGTAAAAGACAAAGCTAACGTCATAGATACGTCTTAATACAATTAATTATGTATGTAGTTTTCTTGATCTTAGCACGAAAATTGACAGCTTGACATTCTGTCTTATTCTAAGTTTAAATATAAGGTACTTTACACACAAGACACGTCTTTTCACAATTTTGTGTCGAAGGTCGTAAATCATTTTAAATTCTTTATTTGGTACAAATAACTAGTGATATTTCGCTGATACTTCACTATACGAGACATTGAGCGTAAATGTAATGTTACAATATTTTTTATCTCACGATGTATCAAAATAGTTTCAAATAACTTTTTTTATAATAATATTTTAACAATCTGAATAGGCACAATAAAATACCTAAAACAGGTATCCAAAATGGCATGTCATACGACTAAGTTAAGTGAAGTCTCGTCAACGTCAGGAATTAAAGTTATTAGGTGATTTTGTATTTGGCCGGTTGACAAATACTTTGACGATTTGCTACGCAAAAACTCACTTCGAAATCTGGAAATCAATCTCAATTTCCTATGGATCCCCGAATACGATTTTAATGGGATTTAGTGATTAGGAAAGGCAGTTTCTTGTTCTTTAAGATACAGTCGGTTTCGTGTTGACACAATGACTTTTGATTTGGTACGAGGCCCCATAGACGCGTCGGCAATCTCCTTTGGAAAACGCAATGAAATCGTGACTCGGGTTACTTTTACGTGGAATGACCCTAACGTTTGATTGCCAGTTATTTAGCGGTTTAATATAATGAATCATCTACCTACATAGTATGGGTTTCAATAATTCATCATCAGCCAATTTAAGTAAATTTTTAGACGTGGAACCTTCCTATAGCCCGCAATCGAATCCAAACTTCCGCCATATCATACATGCGAAATATTTTTCTTAAAGCATACCTATTACTCAAGTTACAGTTAAATATTACACTAAAACAAATGTTGTAATACAAGCGGCAAATGTTTACCTATGGTACTATTTTATGCTAGTTTTTACCTGCAGCTTTAGCCTCGTTCGCTTTGTATCCCAAGGGTTCCCTTGGGACAACAGAATGCTTTCTATCCCGGTAAGAAGAACTTCTTACCGGGATAGAAAGCATTCTGTTTCAATCCAGGACTTAGTCAATCCGTGTACGTAATTTGATCTTAACCCACCGTTACCGTGTTATTAAGTAGGTAACAAACATCTTTATAAACTTGCACATATATAATATTAAGTAAGATAGTAAGATTTTAGTAATGTTCCAAATATACTTAGATATTGTGTAAATTTGAAACGAAATTAATTCACATTAAGGTGACGCATCGCTAAACAATGAATCGAAAACGGAGCATTTGCGCCCCGCAACCCGCACACCCTCCTATATTTTTACGCGGTATATCACACACAATCAGTAGAAATGTCATTTCTAGTTACATTATAATCGATGCTAATGACGCTCACTTATAACCTGTGTCTATAAAAACTGTCATTCAAAAAAGAACTCAATTCCATAACCCTATATGTCAAATTTGCAAACGCACATTGAAAACTTTACATTAATATTACCTATCGAAAAGTGCCTACATTGATTATGTCAAAAGTGAACAGAGAATAAATCGAGTCGCTTCCAATATTTTTAAATTTGTTATTTGTTATTTAGTAATGATAATGTATTATCTACAGATCTACTCAAATCAATAAAATACTACCTTGTTTTGTGTACTGTTTGTATGGGAAAAAGTAAAGTGTGATTGATAAATATACCGTAAACACGAGTAATTTTAAATATTATTTGTGTTATTTATTTGAATGGAATAACCAAAAAACCTTAAATAATTTTCGTGGATTTTCCGAATACAATCCTACTAATATTATAAATGTGAAAATTTGTGAAGATGTTTGGATGTCTGTTACTAAATACAATACAAATAAATCTGTTGTTTAATTCTCTCTCGAAAACATGGAAATTATAATTTCCATGAGTTTTAGTATTTCGATGTAGTTTCAACTTAGATAAATAGGTATTAATGAATAGCATAACTAGGTATGTAGTTTATTTCTACATAACGTACGTAGGTAACTTGATAATTATCGTGTACTTAGTGTTTTTTTTTTATATTCTTGATGCTCACTGTTTCAATTATATACTACCCACTGTAATGTCTCATTAAGTGAAATGTTAAATTTCTTTTGAGAATAAAGTTTCTTTAAACCTAATACGGGGTAACAACTGAATTGATTGATCGGAAATTTGGCATGCAAGTAGACCAAGTACTGGATTGAAACATAGGATTTATGCCGTAATTAGTTCCCTTGGGACTATAACGGGAACAACGCGGGCAAAACCGTGGGTAAATGCTAGTAAAGAATAAATTTTGAAAATTGGTCGAATGATTAATTTGCGGATATGCTATTCGCGAATAAATAATTCGGCAATAAAAATATCGTGTTATTGTTTAGTCGAATAATTATAAGTCCTGATAATTATCTGAATCATCTTTTGTCATTAAAACCTCGTTATCGATACTAGATATAATGAGAACCTAGTTGGTCTTTGAGTATTTATTTATAAAAACATGTGTAGGTAGCAGATGTATGCAACTTTACATAATTAAACCTTAAATACTCGTGTGATTTTATGTTCTTTTTACTGTTTCTGTATG
The DNA here is from genome assembly GCA_947034925.1 of Eudemis profundana. Classification (NCBI taxonomy): domain Eukaryota; kingdom Metazoa; phylum Arthropoda; class Insecta; order Lepidoptera; family Tortricidae; genus Eudemis; species Eudemis profundana. The sequence continues at coordinate 17,086,463 of OX344800.1, forward strand.
ATTTTATGTGCAATAAAGTGTTTACATACATACATACATACAAACGTGGTTAAACTATTGAAGTTTTTATGAGGCAAACATTAATTTAATATACCAGGGAGTGATATGTATTATACATTACCTACTATAAAGTACTCTACTACTACTCCCTAATGCATTAAAGAAAAACCGTTACTTATGAGCCATCCTGTATTACACACTAGGTATTATAGTTTTCCTTATTTTAATTTAATACAATGGGTATATTACAAATGTTTCTATTTACGTACACCAAAATAATATTTAATTGTACAATTGAAAGACTCGACGACGCCGCTGTTCCAATGTGGACATTTGTTGTCATTTTCCCGCAGCGTAAACTAAACTTATTTGTGGTATAAATATGACGATTACTTACTTTCTTTTAGTCATATAGTTACATTTCTCTAATAATAGTGCTTTCCTTTTCCTTTTGGAAAATCCAACACGCTTTTTTCCCATTCTTAAATAAGATTTCTCACAGGTTTTGTTTACGGCGCGGCCAGTCAACTGTCACAGACCTGTCGTTGGCAACGGCCGTCGGCGGACTGAGGGGAGACTGATTTCATACAAATGCGCGCTTGTGCTAGCTTATATGAAAAGGTCGTATACGTAGAAACGGTTTTTTTCGTTTCAATTACAAACTACAATTAATTTTCAAAAACCTTATCTCAGATATTAAAGTATAGATTAAAACTATGTTACTCAGAGAATTTAGGGGCTTAAATAGGTCTGGTTTGCCTGTGCAATGCAAATTCCGCTTTTTAAAGAGGTATCTTTGACATACTTTTGTCTGTTACAAAAGTTAACAAATCGTGTTCCTGCATCTCACAAAATGTAGTAGTTTATCCCAATAATCAGGTTATCAAATGTTACTTTCATATGTTTTATGACTCCTGAGAAAAATCGAAACCCCTGCCACCAAATTTTCCGATTCGTCATCTTAATAATAAAGTACTCGTATTTAACATCCGTTCGCTAAAAACGTGTCAACATCTTACAAATGAGTAAATAAATAATAACTTGGCAAAGTCATGGATGTTTGCATTTCTTAACACAGTTTGAAGACTTCAAAAGAGTTGTTAATGAATACGATTTATCGAGTGTTCGTAAAACTGACTCATCGGAGGAAATGCTCTTAATTAGAAAACATCAACGCGCATATGCAGCCAGTGAAATGTATCTTTCGTAAACAAAAGGTCTTAACTTTATAAGAAATTGCTACCAAAAACCAGAAAAATAGTGCAAGTCATTAAAAAAAGAGAATTTACGAGTACAAGCCGTAAATATTAAACCCAGCCAAAACATAATTGTCGACAACGGGCCAAGTTTTGGTTCAAAGAACGTCGTCAAAACAAAATGGAGTTAAAATGGGTGCCAATTCCTTTAAAGCCACTTGTTGTGAAATCTTAACGCTTGGCATGTTTTATGCAATAAGTAGCAAGCACGGTAGGCAAAAACGCAACATTTTTGGTCAATTTTAACTAACAGTTAAAGCATCTCGCTGAAGAAGCAAGATAAACTGAAACGCTACCATGACGAGGAGATATTATTTGTCTAAATATGAAATGCCTACTGTATGCTTTTATTTCTAAACTTGTATGACGTCATTCTTGGTCTGTAGATACCATAAAGAAAGTTATTTTGTAGTGCGGTTTGGACACTTCCGAGCGATGCAGCTGTGTGCGTAAATCTCCCAGTCCTCAATAAAACTGTGAATAATTTGTCTCTCCCGCCGTGGGCGAAGTGTCAAATTTTCCACGCCATTAAACGTTCCTTTAACTTTCAAATTGGTGTATTAAAAATTTAGGGCCATTTATGGTCCGCTGCATAATCAATCTAAGTAATGGTACTGATGCTGTTGCAATATTGAACTTGATAAATTTCTCCTATTAGGTACGCTATTTTGTAGTTCCCGAAAAAATTGTCGATAGTAAAAAGTGAAATAAAGTCAACTTCCGTGAAAGTATTGGCTTTGAAGTTCCCAGTTAGCGGTTGATTCATCCCAGACAGCTATTTTAGGCACGGCTGCCGCGACTTATACGCTTGCGCGTGGCGAATGCCTGGTTGCATGTTTTGCCGAAGCGCGCGCCGTAAGCTCGAAAATTCAACACGCATGCGTTGCACAATGTTTGACCACATGTTTCTACCATCACCACGCGCGCTATCAAAATATTGACTCTCTTATCCGCATTGAGGTTGCATTCTGCCACTTTAATAATACAAGTGTACCTTTGGCTTACCCCATTAACTGGCACTTAAAGTGTAGGCACGCTGCTTATAATAATATTTACTTAAGTGGTAACCCAAGTTCGGGAATCGATAAAGCATTTCTGCTGCCAATGCTTGTGCGTTATGGCCAATTACGGCTACCTACATCTGTTTTTATGGCTTCCTGGTTTTTTATCCGTTCGTTAAAGGTTCGTCCATTTTTTATCACGCCGATTGAATTGACGTTTAAGGGTAGCCTTGCGACAATTAAGCGTCATTTAGGGTTAAAAAATGTCACCCCTTCGGACGGGTGCACTGTCCAAAAAAGAGGGCGTTTTTTATCACCTGAGTTGGAAGTCACAAAATGTTTATCGCCACTCGACGGCATGTTGATTTATGTTTCCACCCCGTCAAGGACCGGGACCCACTGAAATGAATTAGATTGTTTAATTGGTCATTTATTCTGGAAGATACGCCGGTCACCGCGACAGAGTATTTTAATGCCGTCGGAGTGGCTCATAAAAACTGTCATGTCATCGGCATTCTCTATTCTCATCCAAGCGCCGATTTTAGGTCATGTTATAAGACATTTTTAAATATAACACCGTCTTATTGCAACATGAAACAAAATAAAGCGTTGTTGCTCTAACTTGTAATTTATTACACGTAATTGCTTTGAGGAGCACCGTATCTCATGTATTATGGATTATGTCGAAGAAATATGATGTAGTTTAAGACAAAAGGTATAAAAATCGATTAAAAAAGGTGGCTAATGACCGGCTTACACTTTCTTTGGGCCACCCGAGACGTAAAAATTAAAGGCTTATCTTAAATTATGCTTAATTGGAGGGTCTAAAGAGTACAGATTGAATTTCAAGGGATTGATTGATAGCTTTCCGCCAGCACGGCGTTTCGGTAATGCTTTATGGAAAATGTTGGATATTTATTGCTGTATTAACATAAGATATGGTTAGATAGGTGACCAATAAACTATTTGATGTTCAGGCTAGAAGATTTACCGCCGATATGGTAAAAATGTTGTACTGTTCGCGTCCGCTAAGTGTTCGTTCACCGTAAATCAATCGGTTACATAATATTCAAAGTCTGTCTTCGATTCTGTGGATTTCACTTGTCTCTGTGTCTGAATTAATTCGTGCTTTTAAAGTATAAAAAATGGCAACTGATTTTTTAACCGACTTCCAAAAGAGGGACGGTTCTCAATTCATCTGTATGTTTTTTTTTTTTTTTTTGTGTGTTTGTTCACCGATTACTTGAAGACGGCTGGACCGATTTGGAAAATTCTTTTTTTGTTTGAATGGGTAGACTTCCGAGGTGGTCCCATTGTAACCAAATCAGGATCTGATGATGGAATCTTGGAGAAATCGAGGGAACTCTTCAAATATTATAGGCACACATATAGCGATTTCAGTATTTTTCGTAATTTCTCGTCCATCTCTTATTAGAAACGAGTTTCTAGTGTTAACCGACTTCAAAACAAAGGGTAAATTTGTATCTAGGTTTCTTCCCCGATTACTTGAAGATGGTTGAATCTATTTGGAAAATTCTTTTTTTGTTTTAAAGGGTATACCTCCAAGGTGGTCCCATTGCAACCAAACCAGGATCTGATGATGGGATCTTAGAGAAATCGAGGGAACTCTTCAAATATCATAGGCACACATATAGCGATTTTGGTATTTTTCTTAGTCTCGTCCATTTCTTAGTAGCAACAAGTTTTTAGTGTTAACCGATTTCAAAACAAAGAGCAATTTTTATTTAGGTTTGTTCCCTGATTACTTGAAAACGGCTAGACCGATTTGGATTTTTTTTCTTTTAACTAAATAGACTTAAGTCTATTTGGTCAAAACAATATTTTTCCAGCGCCACTAAAAATTAAAAAATAAAGTAAATTTTTAAAACAAAAAATAAAAACCGACTTCCAAAAACTTAAACTAAAAACCAAAAAATAATAATCACCCCAAAGAAATGGATAATCAACGATTCATATATACATAAACAGATATTTATAGTTTTTAACCTGTTGTTTTTGAAGTCGGTGCCAGCTAAGGAGCTCAGCATAGCCAGCTTTGCGTGGCAGTGGCAGGCACCGACTTCAAAAACAACAGGTTAAAAACTATAAATATCTGTATATGTATATATGAATCGTTGATTATCCATTTCTTTAGGGTGATTATTATTTTTTGGTTTTTAGTTTAAGTTTTTGGAAGTCGGTTTTTATTTTTTGTTTTAAAAATTTACTTTATGTAATTGCGTGTCATCAAAATCGGTATTGCACTTATAAAAAACTATATATTCTTTAATACATAATTTTACTCCCCATTAATTTCAATTCCACTGCAAACTATTTAATCAACGTATGACGAGCGAGTTTACTCCAACAGAAATAATTTAGCCTATGAATAATTAAAGCACTACAATCATTTTAATCCAAAATGTGTGGTATGCATACAGTGCTTCCATAAATCATTCATCGACGTCTACCATGCACAGTTATTATTTTTTTGTATAATACCTAACCATTGTATCGTTTTGTATAAGTACATACATGAATTACTCGGAATACCATATGAAAACAGATCTGAATGACTATTTGTATTAACAAATTGATATGAATTAGACATTTACATCAAGGCAGCGATTATTTAGTTTTTAGTTTTCAGAAAATTATGTTTCTCTGGCTATGTAATCACAACGTTAAAATGGCAAGTTTTACACCAACGTCCACAAGTATAAAAGTTGTAAAAAAAGTAAACGTCGTAGAAATAAAAGTCACTGTGATGGAACTTTGATTGGATGCAGACACCGATGGCCTATAAACGCAAAGCAGGCCCCGTCAGCTAAAACTGCACCATATATAACAAAATATAAAGCAGACGTGTATTTTTATCTAAAGCCATATTTTACAACTTAGCTGAGAGCCAGGTTAGGCAGGTTACGCGTGAAATGTGGGGTTGAAGTACGACAAAAATCGATGAAGTACCTCATCACATGACACGCATAAAATGCGGTTCTTAATTAAGTTGCACAGTCAATTGACCAATGAAACACTAAAACATACTTAGAACCTTGTCATCTTACAATTTCACGTATTCGATTCAAAAAACTTTCTGTGATCTGCTTGAAGTTTGGTATAATAAAATACTTAAGATTTGTATATGCCTGCGGTACGTCTATAACAGAGGCAGAAATGGTTTCTACGGCAACGTAAGCATATCTGACGTAATCAAGCCCCATGCGATTTCACAAAGCTTCATGAATTAGGCTTAGATATTCCAATTTGTGTTAATAACGGTACTCCTCTCTTGTATATGTTATGACAGCTAATTATAAAAACATTTGCATTTGTATTCGTATATCACTGTTTGTTTTCCGGAACTAATTGGTGCTGCGGGCTGCACTATGAAACTATGATAAATATTTAACTGTCATTAATGATTATTTATAGATGTAAATAAAGTTAATAGCTCTAGAATGTTATTTGGTTTGATTGTCGGGGCCTTTGGGTATGCTAATCGTAATGATTTGCTTTCATCATCATCATCATCATCATTTCAGCCATAGGACGTCCACTACTGGACATAGGCCTCCCCCATAGATTTCCAATTAGTTCGGTTGGAAGCAACCTGCATCCACCGTAAGCCAGCAGCCTTAACCACATCATATGTCCATCTTGTTGGTGGACCTCCGACGCTACGCTTGCCGATTTGTGGTCTCCATTCGAGAACCTTTCGGCTCCAACGGCCATCTGTTCTACGTGCTATATGCCCTACCCATCATTGCCACTTCAACAAGTTTCCGTTTGGCTATGTCGGGTTTGGATTTGCTTTAATTTTTATCAAAATATACCTACAATTGATATATTTTTGTGACAATTTTCTACTTATACAGGGTGAAATCGGAAAAGTAGTCAGAAATCTCTGCAATCGATAACCCTTTTAAGACAACAGCCTAAAGTATTTGGGTCATTTCAGAAACAGGACTCAATCTAAAGTCTGTATTGGTTTGCTCATTGTTATTATAATTCATCTTGACAAAACACTCAAATCCTTGTATCAAATAGAAACTTCATTTTATAAATCTCACGAACAATACTGTATTGTTCCCGAATCCCCCGCACAATACAGCCACTGTTCGCTTCTGGCTCTTAAAGTCCCTCTAAATGAAGAACAGACCGCATTCGTGAATTTCAATACTGACTCGAGAAAACTATCGTTTTAATAGTGTAAACAAAAACTTGAACGCTTCAAGTTAATAAAGGCTCCTTTCAGTGAAACAACACATGTCTAACAAAGATGTAATAAAGTATCGGTCTATACAAATATTAGCTTCATTCCATTCCAGGGGCACTCGTGTTGGCACTCGAGACGTGTAGCGTTCTCTGCTTTTGTATACCAGAGACCTAGGTGCCCTGAAGCACTTTCCTCTTTCTAGAACGCTACTTAAAACAACAAATAAAGTTCTTAATCAATTATATTGAAATACCTGTAACTCCGCGAATAAAATTAAAGTACAGAAGAAGTTTATCAAAGAATAACCGTGCAAACTTTTCAAATTAACCCGCAATTATCTGAATAAAGAAAATATTGTTCGTTTGCGGCTTTTGAATATTTAAATCACGAATTGCAAACGAACCCATTCTTCAATTGGACGTTTTCGTCATTTGGATTCTAAGGCAATTGAAATCAATTGGTATTATCCCGCAACGATAAGCGTACTGATAATCTCGAAAGATATATACAAACGAGAAATAAATCCAATGAAAAGACTATAAGTTACCATTAAAGAAGCGGGGGAATAATTCGAGTGGCAACAGACTCGGATGGCAGCATACGACTAGGAAACTGGCGATTCTGGTGAACATCAATGGGCCGAATGGCTCGATGGCAACATCCGACGTGGGAGGGAATGAGACAGTTAATTCTAATTATGGCCGTATTGTGTCGCGAAATTTTATCGCTATCTCATTGGCGCTCTCATTACTACCGAACGTAATTGTGTCCTATTGTGGGCGGCCATTTTTCTACGGAGCGTGTGAATCTGGGCCGAGGGGACATCGTAATTTGCGTGAACTTCCGCTGACTTTTCGTGCGATATTAATTGCGTTAGGCATATAAAAGATCGGATTTAACATCCGAGCGGGTTTTTCGGTCGAGATCGGCTCCACGCAACCGTTGAATGGGTTTGCGGCGCGTATTTTTCATTTTAGTAAAATATGGAAATAGGAAACGAGATTTTCGCTGGACCAATTAAACTAGGCATAGCGGTTGTTAAATGAACAAGTTGTTTACGGGATACAAATACTGGAGCAAACTTAGGATGTTTAGCAAAGCGTTATAGGGTACATTAAACGTAACGAGCTCTCAGGGGCTTTCGCTAAAAGGATAACAGAATAAATAACCGGGGTTATTGTGTTATTTTGGGAGCACACGACCGCGGATGGACTCTAAAGTTTCATCGCGGCCTGTCGGAGCGATTAGCGCCCTGACAGCTAATTTATATACTCAACTTACTGTTCTATTCCCGGCGGGATGCCCATAGACGTGTGTGGTTGCAGATGCGTATGAATGAACGATATGGAAGTGTGGGAATGTTTGCATACAACCCCCTCATAACATATGAATGGATTATAGTCAAAAGTTACTTTAGCTATTAATGCTAATAAAACTAAAACAAATAATACTATTAAAAAAGGCTAATGAAGGTTAACTTTTTTTGAGGTTCATATTTCAGTTGAACTTTTTTCAAACTTGATTTCTTATACCTACATAAAGAGCAGATGAGCACAATGACAAAGTTTTTAAAAATTCTGGCTGATGGCTGATTAACCTATAAATTTCGAAACGGCATTTTTCAGAATTTACCGCTTTATAACAGGAAGTACAAGACACTTTCTATCCTTCTAAGTTTAACCATTTGTAAGGCTAACAGCGTCAATACTAATCGAAGCATTACTTTCAACACCGCCTATGTCACTTCACAACTGCGTAGCAAATTCAATCTTATGACAATGGTAATAAAGTTCATATGTAAAGCATCTTATACAGTGTGCAACAACAGTGTCATTATCGACAAGCGCGGCAGCTGCGCGCACACCTCATTGCCTTTTCCGTGACATTGCGCGATGCCATAAAAGATATTGCGTTTTGTAATAGCATAAGAGGTTCTGATTTATTATATGCCTCGTTAATAAATTGATTTCTATGTGCGTTAGTGCGATATTTCTGGGCAAATGCAACTTTTTTCATACAAGAAGAATTCACTGGAAAGGACGCTATGCTGTACTAATCCCCTAGAAAGGTTATCAATGAACAGGTAATTCTAACAGTCTTATCCGTAATCTTTTGTACACACTGTATTCATAGGTATGTTTTTTTATTGCCTTAGACTGGCAAACAGGCAGACGGCCCATCTGTACCTACTCATAACATTAAAATATAAGGTTAGCTACCCCTGCAAGGATTTTTATACTTATATACATATCTGTGTAAACCTTCTTATTCCAATAAATAATCGTAATATATAAAGAGACAAAGTTTATCTCTTCTTGACAGTTCTAATTTTACCCAGTTGTTAGGTACGCGATGGACAAAGCCAGATGGTGGCCAATCATTTATTCCAAACATTAATCATCCGATGGTGACCACGATCCTCATAAGGGAACGACGAAAGATAGAGAGACACTATATTCTATACTAAGTATGTCATAGTCAATTCTACGAGATTGTTAGATCTACGAATGTCATTGTCTAGCTAGAGCATGAGAGCGTTTCAAGAAACCCCTTCGGAACTAAATCTGGAACCGATTTTCGGAATAGTTTCACTTGACAAATAATTTGTGAACAAATCGTTCCCACATTACTAAGAAATGGATGTGTTGGGCCGTTAAAATACTTGTCAGTATTGTTTCACTTTATTTTTAGTAAATATTTTGCTTTTAAACCACTGAGTAGGTGTGATTCGAGTGTAATTAAGCTGGGCTAGTTGTTGAAATGTCAAAACAAATAAAAATTAGTTTTAAAAGATTGGTTCTATTTTTTTTTAATTCAGCTGTTTTTGCACGCTGAATCGAAGTAACGGCATGCATTAGGCTAGGCTGTAACTAGACGAACTAGTTTAAAAGATGAAAAGTCAAGAATATGAAACATCAAATACATTATAGTGACTTTTATGGATATTACTTTGCGATATACCTTTGAAGAACATAATATGAATACCAAATGCCTTGCACTTAAAGATACTTTTTTAATATCTACCATAAGATATATTATTTAGGCCATGTGTTTATTACGATACCAATAATAACATGATCAGGTACATAAGCGATACAAGAATGCCACCAACACCGGAGTTGAAGAGGTCGAATGACTATGAGGAGTATACAGGACCCAAAATGATCTATTAAATCTTTCGTCAAATATCTATATCAGACAAACCGTTACACTCGAATACCCCGACTTAAAGCCTGCTGTTGTCTGCATGCCCATAAATTATCCTATAACGACGCACTAAAATAGCATAACACCCCATCGCCATGGGCAGGGATCGGAACCGGTATCGAATTACCGTTTTATTTCGTTGAAATACCGTTATTTTACTTCGTTCGTGCTACAACCGGTATTTTGATGGAACGGAACGGAATATTTCGGTGATCGCTAAGTGATGAAGAACGAAATGATAACGTTCCTGATGAGAATAAAAACCGGTATTCTCGACGAGCCGCGCTCGCCGAGGGGCTCGCAGGGGTGGTGACGATGTGCGCCGGCATTTACAAGGTCAAATTCCGTGTTTTGTAGCGCGTCGCATAGCGCGATGTATTTATTTTCAATTTTTGTCGGGAAAGTTTAAATTCTGAGTGTTGAAGCGCGCGCGCTTTTTATTATAATATTGTTTGTTTTGTGATATTAAGTTTTTAAAGATGATACATAGTAATTTTTTAACTAGATTAATTATTTGCAGGTATTTCTATACTACCGAGTGACAAACAAGCATTCTGTCTACCTGACAGAACAAACTGAATGCAAAATTAAATAATACAAATAACGTTCTTCTTTTTACAATATTTTTATTGTATTTTAGGTATTTTAATTTAGGTAGTTTAATTTAGTTTTTAGGTTTATTTAGTTTTAGGAAATTTAAATTTTATCTTCTATGTATTTGTTAGTTTACTGTACTTTCTTTCAATAAAGAAGTCACTGTCAAAAAAAAAAAAAACGTTCAATCAAACTGATTGATTGAGTCAGGCGTTACTTATATTATTACCGCGTTATTGATATTTTTGTTTAATTAACGTTCAAACTCTTCAAAGCAAAAGTCAGTCTAGGGACAAAGATGTAGTGTCTGATGCACTGGTATACCTACCTAATACATACTTATATTTAATTTGGATAAATTTAATGATTAGAGGCAAGTACATTTATTTCGTCTTGACGAGTACTCTGAACCGAAATAATATCCAGGTTCTGATGATGGAGCCGGAATGTGGCCATGGGAACTCCGTAATAAAACGTCGGAACCCCATCGTGTTTGAGCTCATTTATTTTGTCTTGACGAGTACTCTGAACCAGAATGATATCCAGGGTCTGATGATGGAGCCGGAAGGTGGGCATGGGAACTCCGTAATAAAACGTCGGAACCCCATCGTGTTTGGGCTCATTTGTTTTGTCTTGACGAGTACTCTGAATCGAAATGATATCTAGGGTCTGATGATGGAGCCGGAATGTGGCCATGGGAACTCCGTAATAAAACGACGGAACCCCATCGTGTTTGAGCTCATTTATTTTGTCTTGACGAGTACTCGGAACCAGAATGATATCCAGGGTCTGATGATGGAGCCGGAAGGTGGGCATGGGAACTCCGTAATAAAACGTCGGAACCCCATCGTGTTTGGGCTCATTTGTTTTGTCTTGACGAGTACTCTAAAGTGAAATGATATCCAGGGTCTGATGATGGAGCCGGAAGGTGGCCATGGGAACTCCGTAATAAAATGTCGGAACCCCTTCGTGTTTGGGCTCATTTGTTTTGTCTTGACGAGTACTCTAAAGTGAGATGATATCCAGGGTCTGATGATGGAGCCCAAACACGATGGAGTTGCGACATTTTATTACGGAGTTCCCATGGCCACCTTCCGGCTCCATCATCAGACCCTGGATATCATTCCGGTACAGAATACTCGTCAAGACGAAAGAACTGAGCCCAAACACGATAGGGTTCCGACGTTGAATTACGAAGTTCCCATGGCCAGCTGCAGGCTCCATCATCAGACCCTGGACATCATTTCCGTTCAGAGTACTCGTCAAGACAAAACAAATGAGCCCAAACACGATGGGGTTCCGACGTTTAATTACGGAGTTCCCATGCCCACCTTCCGGCTCCATCATTAGACCCTGGATATCATTTCAGTTCAGAGTATTCGTCAAGACAAAACAAATGAGCCCAAACACGATGGGGTTCCGACGCTTTATTACGGAGTTCCCATGCCCACCTTCCGGCTCCATCATCAGACCCTGGATATCATTTCGGTTCAGAGTACTCGTCAAGACAAAACACATGAGCCCAAACACGATGGGGTTCTGACGTTTTATTACGGAGTTCCCATGCCCACCTTCCGGCTCCATCATCAGACCCTGGATATCATTTCGGTTTAGAGTACTCGTCAAGACAAAACAAATGAGCCCAGACACGATGGGGTTCCGGCGTTTTATTACGGAATTCCCATGCCGACCTTCCGGCTCCATCATCAGACCCTGGATATTATTTCGGTACAGAGTACTCGTCAAGACGAAACAAATGTACCTGCCTCTAATCATTAAATTTATCCAAATTAAATATAAGTATGTATTAGGTATAACAGTGCATCAGACACTACATCTTAGTCCCCAGACTGACCACCCATGTGTAATCTTTTGCTTTGAACAGTTTGAACGTTAATTTGTTCTATCAGGTCGACAGAATGCTTGTTTTTCACTCGGTAATATAAATTAAAATTATACCTACAAATAATTAAATACACTCACGAACAATGAATTCTGGTCATTTCCTATTATAATTGTCCTTAGAAAATGACCCGAATTAATTGACCGTGAGTGTAATTAATCTCGTTATATGTATACCATATACCAAATACATCGCGCTAGACACTTGCTAACTAAATTATCTACGAAAAATGGTTAATTGTCCGAAACTACTTTTATAATCCGAATATTCCGAATGAATCCGTAACAAAACAACACAACAACCTAAGCAACGCACAAAAGCAAAAAATACAAAATCATTGTGCGCAGCATACCGAAAAACAAAATATCCCGCAGGCAAACTCAAGGTAAAATTAGAAATAGCAACTCGTTCTATCTTGTTACGCAACGAGAAAAACGTTTAATTTCGTTCCACAGAAACGGAACTTAGTAAAAAACGTTATCGCAAAAGAACGGTTCTTTAACCGGTGATCACAAACAAAAACCAGAACCTTTCCGTTCTCGGGTCAATGAACAAAACCGGTATTCTACTCGGAACGGTTTCCGATCCCTGGCCATGGGAACGGCCCATCCCGGGACCCAATGCCGCTAAATGCTTACAAATCTGCAGTTTGGAACCGAATCAAAAAGACATCGAGGGGCCAATTTGAGACGGGGCTCAATAAACTATTTAAGACCGTGACGATTTCGTATGCGCGCACCACATTTATCGGAAGCTGAACCGTTGCCCTATGGGATTTCCATATAAGCATTTTACGTATCTCTTACCCCTTATGGAATGAATTTCCAAAAATCCTTTGTCACAAGTTATATACCAGCATGGTTCTACTTTTTGGTATGGTTTGAAGATTTTTATATTCGCGCTCTGAAAAAAATATTCGAAAAGATTAAGTAATGAGGGCAGACCATCTCAAACTGACATTTCATTTGTGTGTTCTCCATGAAAAGTTACTTGCAAAATTAGGCCTAGTTTCAGTAGTTCGGTGAGTTTATTCCGGTTCATGTATATTAGTTCGAATATATATGAACCGGACTAAAATCAACGCCCAAAATTATCTGTCAATGCTTTATTGTTGTCTGATTACCAGTAGTGCTATTCTAATGGCCAGAAATCTCACTCTCATCGTCAGGAAATGGAGACTAAGAGTAGGTAGGTACTCTTTAGTAAAGTAGTCCGCATTTTAATGAAACGGATCACTTTTCACACTCGCAAAATTTGAGGGAATGCAGAGCTGCCTTAAACGCATAAAAACTACGATGATAAATGCATCACTAACGCGATTAAAGAAATGCGTAAATTGGAACGCGGAAGTAGGGACAAAAGAGCGCAGCCGGAACGGAGCGTATTTTTCCCTGTTATCCCAGCAACAATGGGACGGTGCCTCAATGGCAACCTGCCGTCTTTTTGTTTATTAATTTCAAAAAGGTATGAAATAATTAAGCGCTGAGTCGCTGTGATTAAAGGGAATGCTCTAATATTAATTACAGTTGCACATTGTTTGTTTGATGAATTAAGCTTGTCTTGGGGACAAAGCATAAAATAATAGATTATTCAGAACTACTTTCTCTTTTTAGCCCTTATAAGAACCCATTGAAGCTTATAGCTCAAGTAAAGAATACATCTTTATCTTTATTTATGTTTAACTAGTGGACCCGGCGCAACTTCGTTCAAGGAGGTGAAATAAGTTAAAAATCTTTTTTTGTTTATTCGGTCTAGGCGCGTTCAAGTACCCTCTATGTGGAAATCGGTGTGGGAGTTTTTGCGTAATGCGCACACAAATATAGTGTTGTTTATTATATTGTATAGATAGATATATATAATCGTCTTTTAAGCTTTATCAATGGTATATTCAATTAGCATCGCCATATCGCTATTGATTGAATGCCAGTCGTGGTTATGGGGTGATCGGTCACTCCTGACAGTAGTCTCCATAGACCCAGCCAATCGAGCGAGGCCATAGTTTCACGGTACCAACGCCATCAATCAGAGAACATTCGCAATACGCCTGATAATGTATCGCCAACAACCCAACATTTAATTGTTGATGGATGAATCCGATCCGACGGCAGATTTCATGGCCGCCGAATATCATATTCCGCCTAAAGAATGTTTTTCATTCGTTCCGCGTGCATATTCGATACGGATTTATTATTTTCGTCTTTACATCTTACCCTCTTTTGGCTCGGAAGCGATACGTAAAATGACGGAAGATATGAAGGGCGGTAATGGGGGAAAATTGTACTTTATTCGATTTTGATAGACTTGGCGACACATTGCAGGTCGGCTGCCACTCAAGGGTGCTAACGGGGACTTTTTAGGAAGGAAAAGGATGCAATTTGCACCCTTGTGCGTAAATTGAACACTTGATCTTAAGCTTTATTTAAATAGTTTAGATTGCCAAATTATTGCGCCGTTTATTAAAGCGGGTTTTTGTTGGAAGATGTATCTTCTAGAATAAAATAGTACGAAGTTTATAATAAAAATTAAATCACTTAAATTTGAATAAGAAAATGCTGCGAATGCTGAGTGAGAGACAGAATAAAAATACTCGAAATTATAAAGAATAATATCAAGAAAGCAATTACTTAATGCTGTCAGAGTATCTTTTCCAACTTTTTTATAAATCAAGTTGGGTGTTCTCCGGTTATAAAAGTTTATAACAGCTTTTAGTCGGTCTTATCTTATTCATACAAAAACTTCTGAAGTAGCCTTTGATATATTTGTTTTGCTGATAAGCTGCTTAAAGCTAATCTAGCTTTTTATGATTTGTTTTTATATCTTCGTGATGAAATCTGTCATATCTATAAATCTTAATTCTTTTCCAGTGTAAAGTTGATCAATTCAACTCTAGTTATTTCTTTAAGGTGAATCTAGGTGTGAGAGAGTTAAGAATTCATGACACATGATTTTTCTTTAAAATATGTTTCATGTTATAGCTTGACTTGTATGCACAAAATAACATGAGAAGCCAAAACATATATATTTTATGCCACACCTGGCCAACAAGTGGCTTTTACCGCACGCTACGCGTACGGAAAAAGCGGCTTTCTGGCCAAATGTAGACATAAAATGATGTACACAACACAGGAGTTAATAAAAAAAGCCCTCAATCGCATATTTGCGTCCCTCACTTGCAGCTCGGGCCGCAAACATCTGCGATCTCGGCCTTTATTTGTTTTACTACCCTAGTTGTGTAATGTAGTATTACTTGATTAAATGCTAATACAAGCGCTGACCATAAACGGCCGATAGCATGTTTTTTTTTTACTTTTTGAGACTTCTCGTGTCATTTTACGCAGATAAAATATACTAAATTGTTAAAGTTGAGATTTTAGTTTGTATAAAGAACCGAAGGCTAACTAAAGATTAAATATCTAAATAGTCCTCACTATTGATTATTCATCATCTGCGTCCTAAACGTTCATATCTAAGACACTCTTATTCAATTTAAAGTTATTACCGCCATCCATGTGTTTGGAAGCAATGCCCCATATCACCCAATTACCTATTCGATAAGGGGCTTATTTACGACCCTTGCCGTCGGCAGCGCCGAATTAAAATTCATTGTTTCTCTTATCCTCGAATGAAAGATATCGCCGAGGTCACGATATCTCGCTTTATCTGTAACAGGAATAGGCTTTTAAAGGGAGTGATATTGGAGGAATAATTACTTGACCTCGAATGGAGTGTGCTTGGGACGTGAACCCATTTTGTGAAATACGGTATCGGATTGCCGATGGCCAGTGATGGCGGATTGGATGACAATTGTGGTTGTAAAAACGGTTTTACACCTTTTAAATGCTTTTAACGCTACAATAAACGTTTTATTGGGAGTTTGGGGTTTTATTAAGTTAGGCGACATTTAATACTGTAAGTTTTAAGTGTAATCGTTACGATGTAACCGCATAGAAAAGTGTGCCTACCATGAGTTGAGCATACGATCGGCGCTAGCGAGTTTAACGTATCGAGAGTCAGTGCGCCTCTCTCGCGCGCGCTGATAGTACGATAGAGATAGACTGTCATCGAGCGCTCGATACTCGCTAGCGCCGATCGAAAAGCCAACTCATGGTAGGCACACAGTATATTTACAACGATAGGTTTAAATGGATATCATTCAGTGGACATTCCAAACCTAACAACGACTTTCTTGTACTAAAAAGTATTCAACATACTTGATGACTATACTGAAAAATAGTAATGATTGTATTGTGAAATTGCTTTCACTTTAGTATGTTCAGAAATAAATTCAACATCATACTTTTCCTGCAATAAAAGTTGTTTCTCTGATACGTAAATTAAAATACTGTTACGTTTCATGTTATTGTTTTGACGAAATCGTGGGTGGTACAAATGACTCATAATATTCAAATATTCAACATAAATATGTATGCAAGAGAAACGCGCAAGTGATTTTTTTAGCTCGTCATTAATTTTGCAAACAACGGAGAAGTAAAGTTTACCTAAACGGGACGCGTCTACCTCTTAAATATGCGCATAACTGTATCGCACACATTGTATGGTAAACATGTACAGTCATCTTTCATAAACATACATGTTTAGTCAACTTTCTTTGAATATTTTTCATTAAAATAAATTAATGGTTTTGGAAAAACCAAAAAAAAGAGGAACAACTTTGCCTCTAAAATATTACACTAGATCAGCGGTCGGCAACCTGCGGCCCGCGGGCCGCACTCGGCCCTTGAACCGCTCACTTGCGGTCCAATCTTCCGGTCTGTTTTGCCGTCGCTTTATTCCGAATAGTATAAAATCCCAAATTATTAACAAAATGCGGCCAGCGTCAATTCCTAAGCTACTATATGGCCCTTGGCTGCTAAGCGGTTGCCGATCGCTGCACTAGATTATGTTTATCCATCTGTATACAATATTATTCTTGTTATATTTGACCCAGTCAGAGCACAGCTAGACGATTCGCTAGAATCGATAGAGGATCCGATGGATATTCGCTAGGATCGGCTGTAGGATCAGTATAGGTATATACTGAGGAGTCAGCTTCAAGCAATTTGTCGGTTAGGTTTGGTTAGGAAGCTTCCGTTGAGGTACAAAAAGCTAAGTATGTATAAAGACAGACAAGTACCTAGTCAAACTTCGGCCATTTGGGAGTGAAGATCGAGGTGTAGACAGTACGATCCGTACGTATTTACTGCTATTACTGCTAATTAAATTACTGCTATTATAGTGTGCAAAAAGTCATCCGTAAATCCTCGCCGTGCAGACCATCGCCACCACGACATTTCGCCAGACTGGCTGATTGCCATTCTTCGGCCATTCTCACGAAGTATGTCTGCGGTCACCTAATTACCGCGATGCTGTTTTCATACTAAGTGTATGGAGACGCGGTAATTAGACGCAGTCATACTTCGTCAGAATGGCCGTCTTATTCTTACAAAGTATCAAAGAGGCGCGATGTGACATTATTTCAGTCAATGGCTATAGTGTACCAATGGTACAGTAACAACGAGATGAGCTGCTTCCGTTTGTAAGCGATGACCTCTCTGACTCCGACGCTAACCCTTGCACCCACCCGCAGCCATTGAGATAAACTTCCTTGAGCTTGGGAAAATTGAATGAAGGATACAGTTCACTGTTTAAGAATAACTTCTTTGTTGGTTTCAGTCAAATGTTATCAGAACTATTTTTAGCCAAATTGATAATTATGTTTAAACATTATACAAGTCTTAAAACAGTAAAAAGTTGATTAAAACAAGGAAGAAGCCACAAATTTAATAGTTTAAAAGAAATGCCCACCTAATATATCTTTCTACGCTGATAGTACATTGTACCGTGGTAAGTACAAAATTTTACGTCTCCTCCAGGCCAGGAAGTGGGATTTTCCACACGCGTAGCGTGCGGTAATGGCCACTTTATGGCCAGGTGTGACGTAAATGTAAAACTCCATGGAAGGAGAGATCGAAGGCAAGCGAGAACGAAATGCAGACAAGGATGAGCTACATGAAAAAAAAATAAAAAAGAAGGTAGTCTTCATGTCGTACAGGGGAGTCAAAAAGGTGGGTTTTGATAAGGTCTGATGGCGAGAGCCGCACGCTCCATTAGCTGGAACAACAAGAATATAATAGGTAACTCTTTAATTTACGATGATGAGGAATCTAATATAGAAAATTAGCGTTAGTTGCTATTACTTCTGGATGTGATTCACAAACAGAGATAACACGCGACATTATTTTTCTATTTTACCGATCTAGCGTCTGCGCTAGTTGCAAAAAATAACCCTGCCAGATGGAGCGGTGAGCGATGCTTTTTAGGGTTCCGTAGCCAAAATGGCTAAAAAGGAACCCTTATAGTTTCGTCATGTCCGTCCGTCCGTCCGTCCGTATGTCACAGGCATTTTACTCAAAAACTAAAATACGTATACTGATGAAATTTGGAATATAGATGTCTTGTAGGTGCCGCTACTAAGTTTGCTAGTTAAATAATAAAAATAAAAAAATCTAGGGGGGGCACTCCATACATGTAACAGAAGCTAAAAAATTTTTTTTTCAGCAAACGTCAACGTGATGTACATAATTCGATAGTTCTTTTAAAAACATTAGAAGATTTGTATGTACTTTTTTTTGATTAAGTGAATACTTTCGGAAATAATCGCCCCTAAAGTTCCATAAATTGTGTCCCCCCCCCCCCCCCCTTTAACTTTTAAACCGTAAATCCAAAAAATATGAAAAAAATCAGGAAGGTAACGCTTAATAAATACATTCAACGAAAATTATTTTGAATAGTAACGAATAAGCCGTTTTGAAGTTATTGCCGTAAAACTTCTCGACCAAAAGGTATTAAGTGCCATCGAATTACACGGCATTTAAGACCTTTTGCCAGTTGTTTATTTTTAGCTTTATTTTTATCTGTAGCACATTTCCTTATAGATAAGGCTATGGAACCCTACACTGAGCATGGTCCGACATGCTCTTCACCAGTTATTATTTGTTTATAGTACAGTATCGTAACGCTTCAGAGCATATATAGTGTGTTACAAACCTCTTGATGCAGGATCTGAGGCATTAGGCCCGTTGTTTCTCTTTGTCAAATGAAATGTAACTGATTTATATTTTATTCATGAGCTAGAAACTCGATATCCGAACAATGAGCATTTTGTAATAAGTTACCTGTCATGGGAAAGAGGAATACATTAAAAGAAAATGCCAAAATGTGATTTGTAAAACTCTTAAAATACATTTTTTTTTTCATTTACTACTACCGCCCGGGAGAGACATGGTGGAGTTATTTCATCTTTAGGGTTTATTTAGGGTTTACTTTTTAGGGTTCCGTAGCCAAAATGGCAAAAACGGAACCCTTATAGTTTCGTCATGTCTGTCCGTCTGTCCGTATGTCACAGGCATTTTACTCAAACACTACACGATGGACATTGATGAAATTTGGAATATAGGTGTCTTGTATAAGCCGCTACTTAGTTTAGTAGTTAAAAAACTAAAATAAATATTTTTAGGGGGGGCACTCCATACATGTTACAGAAGCTAAAAAAAAATATTTTTTTCAGGAAATATCAACGTGTGGTACATAGTTCGATAGCTCATTTTAAGGTTCTTAAGTATTGTTTTTCATTAAGTCAATATCTTTGGAAATAATCGCTCTGAAAGTTGAGAAATTTGTGTCCCCCCCCCCTCTCTATTTTCTAAACCGTGTGTCTGAAAAATATAAAAAAAATTACAATGATAACGCTTAATTAATACTTTCAACGAAAATTATTTTCGACAAGATCGGATTAACCGTTTTTGAGTTATTGTCGATAAACTGCGCTTCTCAACAAAAGGGCGTAATTGCTACGAAGATACGCTCTTTTGTTGTTGTACTTTTTTACATCGTATTTTTTACCTTATAGTTACGGCTATGGAACCCTACACTGAGCATGGTCCGACATGCTCTTGGCCAGTTATTTACTTTAATTTTAGATGTTATAAATAAATACATTTTCATCGTTACTAAAAAATTAGGAGTGTTAAATTCTCAGACCGCACTGGCCACATGTTACATATTAAAACACCCAATGATTTACTCCTGTCAACTTAAAATGCATTTACTTGTACATATTTTAACTTTCCCGCTGTAAATGCAACACCGAGTTAAATGTATCGGGTGACATGGTAAGAAATAAATGTGTCTATTTGTACCGATGTTTCCGGCGTATGCGCAAGCAATTAACCAGAGATTTGTGATGGTACTGTTTTAAATATCACTTTCCTCGCGCAAGTTAACACGCTGTTGACCTGGTGTTTTATTGGGGGATATAGTTTGAACTTGCCATTAAAGGGTCGATTTCAGGCGTTTTTTTTTATTTCATTAGTGTCACTCGACTTTTACCGCGGAGGACTGTCGAGTGACGACAACTTTTGATTAAATCATGTGTAGCCTCGATACGATACCGTTTATAGTTTATAATAAAACTTAACTGTGATCACCACCGCTTGCTGCTATATTTGCTGGAATACGAATGAAATAAAACCACCGCTGTCGAAACGTTCTGAACTCGACCCTAAACCTTAAAGTTTATTTTTTAATTTTGTGAAAATCGCCATGTTACTGACTTCACTACAATTTAACGATTAGCGTTGTAAAATGTGACGTTGTTTTTAATGGAGTACTGATATAATGACATTAGGTTCTTCTTATTTCATTTTGTTTGAAAATTCGAGAGCTTGACATTGAATGTGTTCATTTACCACTAACAGTATTCTATCCCTGGCTTTGTCTACGTTACAATAGTGCTGTTAAAATGATTCTCCCTGAAGAACTAAATCATAAAAATGGCGCCCAACGTGGGCTGTACGAGGACGTTATCGTTAATATACAAATATGTATGAAATATTATCAATAATGCAAATTAATAGATACGGTGACCCAGTGCAATATCGGTGGGCCCAGACCGCAGCCCTAGGGGACCGCTGAGGGCCGCCTCGGGAACTATAACGAATTTAATCAGGGAAACTTTACAACTTTCCCTACTATCCATATTACTGATTTATTATTAATGTTCCGGATTTTAGTTCAAGTTTATTAGAAAATGTCGTGATGATTTGATATTCATTAGTTATAGCAGTTTTATTTGATGTTTTCTTACTATCCTTCTTTACAACGGTATAATAAAAGAGCTTTATTAGTTCAAGAATTTTGATATAAGAAGGCACGCAATGAAAACTTAAAAAAAAACAATGTTTTTATTTGTTTACTTGCAGAATTAGAAGGCTGCATTTCTATTGGAAGTATAGTTCGATTAATATTGAGGTATTCAACCTGCTATACAAACATATTATTATATGGCAGGATGCATACCTCTCCCATGTTCAACTCTACATTGGTAAAATAGGTAACTAATATAAGCCTCCTTATTTATTTTTCTTAAACAGGACTTTGGTAAAATGCATATGATTGTGATGTAAGATATAAAATTAACTTTACCATTATTATAATTCCTTAATGGGCCTCAGTATTCTGAACCTAATACATCCGCATAAATTTAATTACGATCTACCATTCACTTACATTTTATTTATTTATTTAAACTTAATGTCATACATGAGGCATTCTTTACCAATTAACCTTAAGGCAAAGCAGATAATTTGTGGGTGGTTGTTACATTGCAAATATCTGAACAATAAAAAACTAGCAATGAACATAAGTCTATCTCAATATTTTAAAACGAATCCCATTTAAAACCTTCTTACACTAAAACCTCCCGAACGCGATTTTCATTAATGCAGCATTTCTTAGCACAGTGCAGTGGTTCACCCGTGTTGATAAGTGGAGCCCGGCTGCCCGGAAGCCGCTTTTTTCCCTCAAACTCTTGAGAGCTTGCAAAATGTCTTCAAAAACGACTTTTGCTCCCTTAAGTACATTTTGACGTCCTTTTCGCAACAATGGCGTGCACTTAAGCCGCTCTCCGTTTGTGCTTCTGTTTGCAATTTGGGTGTTGTAGTAGATGATTTTGAATGGACTTTAAGTGCATGTTATAACTACGTACAACAGCGAGTTGTAATTTATAAGCTACTGTAATAATATTAGAATTTAATTGTTATGAATGCAATATTATATGAAGCAAATGTTTATTATTATTATTCGTATTTTATCTGAAAGTAGGTGTTAAGAAAGCCTTAACTAATACATTTTCCATATCCTAAATGGATGCACTTGTTTTAACATAATTTTATTTGTCTGAATACTCTTTTCGCATAATTATTATTTTACAGATACCAGTGACTTTTCACATGAATTATAAAAGAAACCTAACCTAACCTAATTTATTCTAAGTGACTTATGGAAAAGATTTTCCACAATATTTTCGGTTAATGCTAGGTAAAATTTATGCGAAATAAAATTCGGAGTAACAATACATTCGGACAAATAAAACGTATGCCAAATAGAAGGAACCCATCCTAAATAATTGCATTTATCATAAAGTAATAAAAGTTGATGATTCCAAAATGGAAAAGCTTCTCTCTGTCTCTCTTTTCCAAACATCCTAGGTAAACAAAAACATTGAACTTATTTATTAATTACTGCGACAGGTGACAGTAAATAAAAACGTACGTAATAAAATAAATCCAAACAGCCAAAATTACGATAAAGCTCGCATACTTATCGCAAATTTAGCCCGCGTACGATGCGTACAGACAACGAACGTTTTAAGATAAATGTTTTAAGCAAGTATAATTCATAATTTAATTATACTTTTATCAGATCGGTATTGATGTTCTTTATTCATATAAAGTTAAACATACAAGATTCTTCTAACTTGTGCTATTAAATTTTATCATTGTTTAGTCACAGACTAAGTATATTGTAAATAAACCCAACACGGTTTAATTCCCCAAAACTAGACAATATAATACTCACGTTACACAAACATCCATCATAATTCACCAAGTTCCGTTAAAGTCACTTAAGCACAAATAATATCACAATAATCCAATTTCTAAAATGCAAAGTCACGCACGAACGTTCAAAATTCGCGCCAAGCGAGCCGAACCAGCGACACCCTTCCCGTACGAGCGCTGGGAGGCAACTAACGAATGGTCTGGATCCTGGTCTAGACGAGGTACGGGCAGGCAGTGCTAGAGGGGAGTGGGGGGTCGCGAGGGCAAATCAACCCCGTACATTATTACCCATACCCGAAATGAACTAGACTAAACATCACTGGTACTTAGCCTTTAATGAAACTGGGTATTTGCTGGTAGCGAGCTTTACCTGCAACAAAGATGGACAGTTTAATCAAAATGTGCGGCTAGGTAATCAAATATTTTAACCGCTATTTTATCGCTTGCATGATTGGTTAATTAAGTTGGTAATTAAGGGTATCAAAGTACACAATTACGCCCAATAATAATAATGATAAGCGGTTGTACTGGAAAATGAATCTCAAATTTTCGGTGAAAACGTAGGAAGTAAGAGAATCGTTAATTATCAATTTCACTAGTAATAAATTGGCAATATTTCATAAGAAAACGTAGGCAGGCCTTATTATTGTTATTACGAACCGTAATTATTTAATAGCAGTAATAACTAATACTTTGAGTACCTTACGGCAACATTGAGAGAGTCAAGTGAAGTGACATATTATTATTTTTTTAATAAATAAATATTAGGGGACAATCTTACACAAATCGAACTAGTCCCATAGTAAGCGAGGCTTGTGTTATGGATACTAGACGACGATGTATTTTATAAACACAAATACTTAAATACATATAGAAAACATCCAAGACTCAGAAACAAATATCATCACACAATAGTACATTACACAACTAGGGTGGTAATACAAATAAAGGCTGAGATCGCAGAAGTTTGCGGCCCGAGCTGCAAGCGAGGGACGTAAATATGCGATCGAGGGCTTTCTTTATTACCTCCCGTGTTGTGCATCATTTTATGTCTACACTTGGCCAGAAAGCGGCTTTTAAAAAGTCACTTTATGGCCAGGTGTGGCATAAATAATATTTAGTCTTACCAGGATTCGAACCCAGGACCGTCAGATTCGTAGGCAGAGTCACTAACCACTAAGCTAAACCGGTTGTCATTTTATTATATGTACATAGTTCCTAATAAAGATGACATAATAACGATAGTTAAATAAGGACTTGAATAAGTCGCATTAGAGACATACCTAATTAATATGCATAAAAGTAGGAGGGTCAATCAACTTTTTTACCCACACGACGCTCGCTGCCCGCAATTTTAATTTTCGTTGTAAAATAACGCCTTTAAATAATGTTGTTTAAATGTATGGTGTATTTTAGAACGTTGAATACCCCGTCACATAAACCTAATAAATAGAAAAATATCCTATTAGAAGTTTGATTTCTTGGTCGTAAGACGTCAAAAGTGTGGATCTAAAAGTTGATTCACCCAGGAACTACAGTTTAACATTACACTTTATTGCACAGCAAAATTTATATTACAGAGATCTTTAAATATACATACAAGATAATATAAACTTATGGTAGACTACCGATCTACCAAATGAACAATTTTTTTTTCATGACCCGAAGAATAGACATAAACACGGAAGATTAAATACGATCGACCCAAAAAGCACAAAACTGTTAGAAAATCGTAACTCTGGACTGAAAAGACACCAATATAACTATTAAGATATGCCGCCAACGTTTAAACATCACATATCACTCGCGGAAACAAACATTTACTAAGGTCTTTAAGAAAGTCGCTTTATCTTGAAGATTAGGCTACTATAACCAGTTTTCAAAAGCTCAACTAAGTAAACTAGTGTCTTACGCCAGGTGTCTTATCTTTGATGTCCTATCTTGGTCATCAATGTCATAATACTGTGAACTTAATCCTGTAGAAACAATTTCTTCATAAATATATCTCGCCCGTCATTTCTAGGAAACCATATAAAATGATTCAAAAAAGTGTCTGTAAACACAAGTTGATACCACCTAATTAAAACAAAAAATAAGTACCTACCTAAATCCGTTCACGAATCGAAAAATCCAAAATTATTTAAAACTGGAGCCGCATGTACGAGAACGATGGAAACTCTGTATTCATCTCCCATATTTTATTCAGATTTAACCCCTTTTGCCGATGAATTTTAAGAAATCTTTTCTCAGTGCTCACCTGCATATAAAAGGAACTGCGCAAAATTTCTTGATTCTTGATCAGCTAGATGTGCGACTGTGCGTTACCTGTGCACTTTAAATTTAAACTCGTTTTACACACTGAGTACAGAACAATTTTAATCAAAACATTTTTTTACTAAGATATTTTTACGAGCTAAGAGTTACATTTTTTTTAGATAGAGGTAGGCAAGAAGGATCAGTGGGAGGGCAAGGAGGGAGAGAAAAGAGTAGAAGACGATGATTTACATGGAGGTTTATCTTTTTATATGGGATGTTCAATTGGTTTTGATGAAACGATTTTTGTTGGAATAAGAAAATACGTTACCGACTAACATTAGCTTAATGTCAATTGATCATTTACCTTGCCTTTAACTATTAGTGCGCCCAAACAGTGATCTCACGAGTTTCTTCTTTCCTCTTTCTGAATTTTAGTAGAAAAGCAGTTTCGGCCGGTCGGTGCGAGGGTTACGTTACGAAGGAATCTTTTACCAAAATTCAGAAAGATCGGATCAGTACCCGGGATATCGTCAAACAAACATACAATCTTCAACATGTCTCCATAGTCGGTGTGAGGCCATGCTTATTCGACTCATTAACTTCGTCCGTTCGGACAAGAAAAAAAAATGCACAGTGGAACTTCGATCGAAATATTACACTTGCAGAAGTCGAATTTCACCAATAATAACTCCCTACAAGACGTTTTAGTAAAGCTTTAACCTCTTTAGCTCAAAATAGATGAACTTTACCTCTATATCTCGAAGAAATCGTTATTGTGTTAGAACACCTCTGTAACTCGAAGAATTAATATGGCAGGTGGGTCATACGTATCCGGTCCCTAGAGGGAAATATTATCTCTATAACTCGAATTTTTAATTATTTTACCTCTGTAACTCAAAAGTACAGAAGCCTTAACCTCTGAGACGAAACCTCGTTAACTCGATATTTCGAGGTTCCACTCTACTAAATTTTCTTTGTTCCATTCCATCGCAACGTTGCTCACAACAGAAACGCCATTTCAACCTTAATCTGCCACAAATAATTCTATTTTAAGACATTCCAGCTAATAGCTATTAATCGAACGGATACAAAGTATCAGTCTGGCTGCATCCAGCGTATCGATCTAGGCTAAATTTAGCATTCAGATGAAGCCGGATTGGGATGGCCAACCGTATTTGGAAATTACTTATTCAAAAAAAGTTTGTTGGTTAAAATAGTGCTTTAAAATACGAAGGTTATTTTGAAAACTTACCTAAAGTGTGACGAGAGGAACTATTTAGTTACTAAAACTTACCTATCATTATCCATTTTTACCCGACTGCGGCAAAGCCCAAAGGAGGGTTATGTGTTTGTTTTGTATGTATGTATGTCCGTTCCTATGTCCGCTCGTAACTACTCAACGGCCCAACCGATTTTGGTAAATGATACATCATTCATTAGATTCGTCTTGATGGCGCGAGTGTCACTGGGTATGAAGATCCTTAAAATGGCGGATTTTATGCGCTGCACTGCACCGCGGTCGGGTTTTTTTAGTAAAAATATTTATTTTCCAATATATTTATTAAATTTCCGGAAAACATCTGAGATAATTAGTAATATTATCGTCCGGTGGAAACGCAGCCTAACGCCTTGATCACACGTACCGAGTATAGTGGCGAGACAGTGCCCTCGGCCGAGTACTCGGTTCGTGAGAACGGCGTGCTCGGCCCAGTACCGGAAGAAACGTACTGGGCCGAGCACTGACTCGCCACTGTACTCGTTACGTGTAACAAAGGGTTTACTATTGGATCGCATAAATTTAAAAGGCATAATGCATCATTTCGCATAATTCATCATTTGGCATAATGCTTTTTTTTCTGAACACGTAATTTTTTCAGGATTATTATAACGCAAACCTTACCTAACCTGACCTATTTAACAGGATGAGGCCTTAAAGCGTCCTGAAAATTTCACAGTTTAAGAAAAAAATGCATTATGCCGAATGATGAATTATGCCAAATGATGCATTATGCCTTTTAAATTTATGCGATCCAATAGGATCCCGTAACAAAGCCAAAGTAAAATGCTCTCGAAACATGCCGAGTGGAAGTCTCGTCTTTTGTATAACGTGAGTGATCCGATTTTATTTCAATATGTTAACTGACCATCAGTGGCGTGGCGTTGAAGAAATCCTTGGGCAAGCCGGAGCAGCTTTGGCTTCAGTTTTTTTAAGAGCAATACAATTAAGTGCTGAACTGCCGAATATTGGGCAAGCCGATGGGAATCGAGTTCTATAGACGCCACGCCACTGCTGACCATACACTGTAATCTAATTACCAATCTGAGTAACCTTCTCAAACTGATAGATGCTGGTGAAAAGACAAATAGATATGTTCACGAGGCACCACTTTAGATGTAAGTACTTAAAGCGGCACTGAATAATTGACCGAGGATGACTTGCAATATTTGTGTAACTAAATTACGTGCATAGAAAATATGAATACAGTTCATTGCGGCGTATAACAGTATTCATAAATAGATTAGAACAATAACTAAGCCATTGTATGATCGTAATTAATCTGTTAATGTGTTTTTAATGCTGTCAGAATTGTTTTGTTATGCACTTGAAAGTTATAGTTAGGTACTTTTTGATCGTTTTAAATAAAGAGCGGCCAAGTGCGAGGCGGATTCGCACACGAAGGGTTTCGTATCACTGTCGAGCAAAATGACTCAAAAAACACGTTTACACGTTTGTTGTATGGGGACCGCTTTTTATTTTTAACTTTATTTTGTTTTTATGATTTGTTATAGCGGCAATAGACATACGAATTCTGTGAGCATATCAAATATCTACCTATTACTTTTATTAAAATCAAACAAAAAAACGGTAAAAAAACACGTTTCTTGTATAGGGATCTCCTTTTATTTTTAGCTTTATTTTATTTTTATTATTTGTAGTTATAGCGGCAATAGAAATACACATTTTATTAATATATCAAGCTTTTACTTATTACCATTGTTAAAATCTAGCAAAAAGCACCAAAAAACACGTCTATTGTATAGGGAGCCCCTTTAATTCTTGATTAATTTTCTTTTCATTATTAAATTGTTTAGCAACACTAAAAATACACATATCTGGTTGCTATCTATTACGGTTCAAAAGATACAGTCCTGTGACTGATCGATACAAACCCCCTTTTCCCCTTTTCTTATTCATTTTATTTTGTTTTTTTTACATAGAAAATAACCCGTTACGTTTTAAATAGCTAGACCCCTGTGACTCACATATTTTATTATATTTCAAAGCAAAGCCTCGTTAATTTATACGTAGATAAGAAAAAAATGTATTTCAACTGATACCAGCTGTGGAAGGAATTATCTGAAGATGTTAACTTCAAAGTTTTTGAACTGTCTTTGTCAGCTCACTTTTCCTTTTAACAAGGATCAAAAGGGTAAAAATAGTACTAAGGAACATAGTTTTGTTTCACAATTTTCGTGGGCTTACTGGAGTCTTGCCGGAATGTGAAAGTGGTTGCGTTACAGGAAACAACAGTGAGACAATAGATAATTATCAAAAGGAATTCTAAGACGGGAAGGGCTTTCGTATGCAAATACGTTTAAGCTCTACATACAACTCTTGAATAGTATATTATAAATTAATGGTCATAAAAACTAAAGCATCATAAAATCCACATATTTTGACCGCTAATGCCTAAAATACCGCATTCCCAAAATACCAGATTTTGCAAAATACCGGATTATCGATTTATCACATTCCTGTCTTACGATATTCCCGTTACACTAGATTATAAAATCGTAAATTACTGAAGGCTCTAAAATTATTTTGGTGGATGTATTATTTTGGAAATGTGGTATACGGAGAATCTGATATAGCGAGAATCTGGCATTTTAAAACTCTGGTATTTTAAGAATGCGGTATTTTGCGAATGAGCGATTTTGACGCTATAAATTTTAGGGGATGGTAGCATAGTGTTTACCTCGTGAAATGTTTTGCGAACCACACTTAAAATATGTATGTCCGTACCGGTATCCTACCTTTTCGCTGAATTATTTTTCCCAAATGTTTCATTTGCCAATTGTTTCATTTCCCAACTCTTCGATTTTCTCCGAAACCAAAATTTTTTCTCAGTGTATTTTGTTATACATAGTTATATAGAATACAGAACGTTAGGTTTGTTTTATAAAAGCTCCGAAAAAAATATGATTTCAGAGAAAATCGTGAGTTGGAAAATTAAATAACTGGCAAATGAAACATTTGGGAAAAAATAATTCGGGTTAAAGGAGAACCGTTTGTGCCATACACAAGTTTACTTGAAATGAATAGGTACTCAGCTCAATGTCCTCAAAAACCCACTCTTCTCTTCCCAGTCGTTCACTCTTGGCAGAGTAGTCGTAGTCATGTTCATGTCTCGGTCTTGCGCCACCGTATGTCTTTTGATGCGATGCGACGCCATGTAGTTCTATGTTTGGCATTCGCAAAAAATTCACAAAACATACATTTAAAACCTTTAAAATTATTCTATTGTCAATTCTATGCACCTTTACTTACCTACGAGTTGAAAAAAACTGTCCGTATTAATAAGAAACACATTTCCTCTTTCATTGAAGCTGGTTAGAAAAATAAGTCTATTTCATCACCATTTCCACTACATTTTATTTTAAGTAATCCGCTAAATCCCTACATCGTAACACATTTTTCCACATTTCCTCGAATGTAAGACATTTACTGTTTATATAGCTGACGTGTGACATATCAAAAAGACGCGTTAATCGCAATGGCAGCGTGTAGAGCTTAGTTCAGAGAGCTTAATCCCGTAAAGCTCACGAAATCTTCCGACGTGATAGAGCTTTCGGCTGCCGGTCCGAGGCGCCGCAGCACCCAATATCTAAATACTCGAGCTTTCAAAAGCACGCAAACTAGGCTTGTAACCGTAGCCTTTATGCATACAAATTTTATTAACAGGTAACTTATTCCGGTCACTTGCTGATTACGTCATATTATTGTGCTTTAAATCATTCGTCATCGTTATTTTAAGCCGGAGACGTCCACTGCCGAACATGGTCTCCACTAAAGACTTCCACATCGAACGGTAGCACTCTTTTTGCCTCCATTGACTTTTGGCGACCCTTAACCAGGTCGTCAGAGTCTCTTTAAATCATTGAACCTGTTTATTAGATATAGGTCAAAATGCGGGCTTTAAAATAATAAAGAAATATTTCAAAAATAAGATTAACCGGTTAGAAGCCATGTACGCAAAATTTAAAAATTCATTAATATTATGCGCTATTTTGTTTGACAACCAAAGAAAATCACAACGACGATGGATTATGCTTCGTGGTTTATATTGTTTTTCACGGTTATGGCGCGACTGTATATCTGACACGCGCAAACAATGTATTTTATATCCAGTTCTAAACGTAAACTTTGTATGTTTAAGTATAAAGAGTCTGTTAGACTAGCTGAGGAGAAAATAGGTCCTGACTATAACACAACAGAATGTTGTGTCTGATTTCAAGCGTAGACACGAACTCAAAGACAGTGATTAGAAAAAAGAAATGTATCATTCTTAGACATCAGATACAAATGACTTAATTACCAATAAGGTATTTCAGTATCCAATGACTAAGATTGGATACTGAAATACCAGATGAGAATTGTGGCAAATGGGTTTATTAAAATTTATTATACGCTTTAAACCAGCAGTCAATAAGTAAATGGTCACTAACACTTTACTTCGGCACAGCAAAAGCCAATGAAATCCCTGAAACAGTTTGCGCAACACTAAAAAGTCCAAGAACACCGTAATTGCAATATTTTTCATGCAAATACACTTTCGATTTGCGAGCGTCAAACGGCCCTAAGCGGCGCGATCCGCGAGCGTGCCTGAATTTATTAAGCTTAAAACCGTGCTCGAAGTCGAGCACTCGAGCATCCGAGCTCGACTCGAACCAAGCTGTAATTTACCGTGTGTGTTGTTAATTCGGCTCAAGCGTGGGGAATTTCACACAATCTATATGCTATGACGCTAGGGAAAATCAAAGTGAGACCGACGATGATGTTGGTACGGATTCAATTTAGAATTTGCTCAGAGCTAACAGCCATGGATAAATGGAATTTAAATAATTAGTGGGGAAGTTCATAATGTTTATTTATTACGCGTTTCGTATAATTTGATTGAACTTAGTAGTGTACTTCCGCTTCTGAACTACCTAGACTTATTTAATTGCAGATTCATACTGACGTAAGTACGTTCTATTCCAAATTTAAATTCAAACCATGAATAAATTTAGAGCCGAGTGTAACTTTTCGATGGCAATTTTATTTCTAACTATTTCTGTAAACATAAACTTGACGTTTGACGACCAACGTTTTATTGTTATTGTCAAGCATTTAAGTAATACTAATGGAAATGCTATTTTTGTTAAAATATACGAACTAGTTAGTGTAATAACAGTCTACGTGTCGTTATACTAAGTAACACGCAGGAGGAAAAAGGTTCGTATTCGGGAATCAGCGTAAGTGCTTGGAAGAAAGTGCTGTATTTCAAAGTATTACCGGGATAGGCGCCGACTGTTTACAAGGCATTCTGGAATCGCTCCAAAGTTTCACTACCTCATTAACGCAGTAGTGTTAATGCCGAATGCCCGTGAAATCTTTTACGAGGGCACTTCAGCCGGTACGTTTTAATTATTCTATCTCTGGCTGGTCCTTCGTTAAATTGCTGGGTTTTTGGCTATGTTTTGCCTTTGAAGTAGGGTCTTCAGTGGTCATTACGCGTTTCGTTTTGTAGTAGGCTTTATGGTTGTTATTTTTACGAGAGTGTTGTTTTGCTGTGTCCGTTTAAGCATAAGTAGGGTGTCTACATGTGCTTGAATCAAAACCTTTGCTTTATTTTTTCTTTTGGTATAAATCTGCGTACGGTGTTTGGTATAAATTATTCGGTTAATATACGTGGATAGCTGTCTATAAAAATATTCAGCTGCGACATCGCAGAGCCTATTCTTTGGTCAGTTTATTGTTCAACATGGAGCGAGCACAATAACCAACATCACAGATCACCCGTCCCAACACAATACGACTCCAGCTTTATTATAAGCACCGATCACAACTGTGTTTTCGAACAATGAACTTTTTTCAAATTACCAAAAATGCACTTTAAAGGGACATAGACAGAAATCGTTTCATAGTAACCAGTTTAGAGACGCCTTGCGCTTGTTTGAACAGTACGTTTTGGACATTTTTTTTCGACTTGTGTGGGTGAGCGCTACACCCCATGTTTCGCTTAGCTTTATGTCGTTTTATTTCGTCGAATGCCATATATCAATGGTCGTTGAATAGGAGACGTTTTTTAAAATAAAAAATGCGCACGGGACAATAAAAGTGAAAAAAGTATACTTATTAAATTCGGTGTCTCTAAAGCGCTCATATTTCAACTTATTTCGAAAATTCATTGAAATTCTACGTCCAACATCGACTACCGTTCTCTTTACAAAATCGTGTGTGATAAGTGGAATTATTATGCATACGCGGTGGATTTACATAAAAATGTTGCCTTGTGATCGAAACAATTATCTGAATGGGTTCTAGCAATACACGAGTCGAAGATTTATCATGTCACCAATAGAATTTCAATGCGTACGGCCACCCGCCAACTTACTAACGATGTCGTTGTTAGACAATACAAGTGGCACAATGCAAGAATAACGACCTTCCGACCGTGTGCCATTGATACTGGTGCTGGCTAAACACCCAAAAACAAAAGATGAATATAAATCACTAACCCCGTACCCCACGCGTCTGCAAAGATCCATTTGTGCAGTTGACAACGTCAAAATGCAGCCAATAATGCACTCTATACCATTAAAATATGGCGTTGTGTCCACGATTTTGAATGCGCCGACTGCATCAGTACAATTGCCGTTCTATTACACTAACCACTTCCACGTAAACAATAGTCTCTTAGAATAATAGGGACATTATTACTTTACAGTCACTAACATAATCATTGGTCCATTGTTGAGTTTGGATTCCCGAAAACGGCTCATGGAAGTTAACAGGCCCTTACAATTTGAATGCGGGCGGACATCGGGTAGGACTGGACAAAATATTGTTACCGCGAAGCATGACAAATTAACTGTTACCCAGTTTTTCGCAAACAATTGTTAAACTAAGCTTATTGTTTCGATTTTGTTACCAGATTTATGATAGCACCGCCGAGTACAAAGGGCAGGTAAATGCTTAAAGCGTTCAAAATGACTCTCAGTGAATAAAGAGCTGACCGCAACTTGATTTATGGCTTCATTTTACAACGCTTCCACAATACGCGACAAGTGCAATAAAGTTATAAAACATCCTTTATCGTTCTAAAAATAAGAACTACATTCGATTATCTCTCGTAGATTTTCCCCACCTGAACCTAGGGCAATTTTCTCAAAGCAAACGATTACGATTGTTGGAGAAAAAAGGTAATTCTAGACTCATCAGTTGCGTGCGCCCCTTCTGATACGGGCAGAACAGTTTACTCATCGCATGACAGGGCAAATTAACACGTCTTCTAATAGGACTCATACGAACACAAAAGTAAGAATGGGTATTATTACGTGGTCATTAGGAGACACGCACAAGTTTTTACATGAAGTAATTGTGTCCAAACAGTTTCATTTCGCCAAGTGTTGCAAATTTAGCATATTTGGGGCAAAATTTAGCAAATTTTCAATCTAGTTAGCATTAAAATTTACACACTAGCTTAAAATTAGACAATTGAAATTTGGTAAAACAGTTAAAAATAGAACCACAGCTATACATACTTATTTTATAATGTTAAGTTTCTTTATTTGCCACCTGTCTTTAGTTTATTTTTTCATATTTAATTTTTTTGGACTTTAAGCAAATAAATATGTGTATTAAGAAACATAAAATTGCGCGCAAAATGTATTAATTCACAAATTATAATTTTTTATTTTAAATATCCCATACGACAATAGCTGCAAAATAGGTATAATTTATTCTTACAAAGATGGTATAACATTATAGCACCTTCTTTATAAGTGTATGATGGAAAATGTGCGCTCATTCATCCATAACCCAAAAACTATTCCCGTTTTCCAACGTTAAATCAATTCGGAGATTCCGTGAAGCATTGTGAGAGTAATTGTAGCGACGTAATCTGCGAACTATACCTATAACTTCCTCAAACTCCTATATTAATCAATAAAATGAAAGCAAGAACGACCTTGTTGCCAAGCGAATAAAGTTGCACTTTCATTGAAGGTGGAATAAGATAATGTGATTGAGAAAGTAAGGGAGATATTGGAAAATTTAGGTATCGCGTGCGAAGGGCGGGCACCGACAGACACGAGCTCACACGCGAATGCGGTGGAAACCTGAGAAAATCAAGCTGTTAATTTACTGGGCTCTGTCAACCTGGTGTGTTTTGATGTGAATTAGAATGACTCAAGTCGCTGAACCTCCGTTAACGTGCATTCTTAAAAAATGTTGGTTGTATTTTATCTTATCACGAAGCTTCTGCAATTGCAAAAGAAAAGGCTATAATATTAGTAATTTATGGAATCGTTCCGAATAACTAAGTTACTTCGATCTTCGGAATAAAATAGATTTTTTGCTTTACGAACTTGGCTGACACACTGCTGTGTGTAGAGATCACTAAGTTTTAAACTACAGTCATTATAAGAAGTTCCATCCGTCCATTCGTTTGTCATAAGGCTCTTTTGAACCCTACAATGGGCCGCTAAAGTAAATCTTACATAGGACTAAAATTCTTATTGTTGGTCACGGAACATATGCCTAAACACAAGTACCTATGAAAGTACCTATGTAAGCATTTGCAATGCTATTTTAACTTACTTAATTATTTTTATACATGCATTATCACCGGATTATTAGGTACTTGCAAAAATAAACAAGGTAAATAGATAGTTTTATTGCTATAAAGTATAGTAAGAATTAGCTAAGGTGTCCGAATGTTTGTTCATTCTCTTTACGAACATTCGGACACCTTAGATAATTCTTACTATACTTAGAAGTACTTTATAGTAATAGCCATATAGGTAGTGTTGCCTGTTATGTAGGTACGTATACTCATAGTTACAGCAGACAGCCGGAAAATGAATTTTCATTGCAATAAAACAACTTAAGGTAGACTACCTACCTGCGACCACGAACGCTGAAAAGGGTTGCGAAACGTCGGGACATAAAAATGAAGTACCTAGTAATAATATACGCGTGATTTAATCAGTTCTAGTTATATTATTTTTATTACAATGAGTGATATTCGCGGAATCCAAAGACAATTACAAAGAATTTTCAGCTAAGTTTATAGTAAAACCAAATTTATGGCATCCGCGAAGTAATATTCAACCTCCAGTCAATTTAATAAAAAACTCGCTTTCATCATGCCATCCGTGCCATTATATTTTCTTTATATTACTTATTTCTCCGCAAAACATAGGGCCATCAAAAAGAAACTTTATCTCGAGCCGCGTAAAAGGTATTTTAGGAAAACATCACTTGGAAGTGATAGTCTCGTTTAAACTTGAGTGTGTCCATTTCTTTCGCCGCCCAAAATAATGCTCGGCTATTTATCAAATTGCAATTTCGTAATAGATATGCCTTGATGGGCAAGAAGTTTGGCAGAATGGTATTTATTTTGCCAAAGCGGCGAGAGATCGGTCTAATACGTAAAGCTCTCCGCAGTGCCTTGAGATTTATTTGCGATCGATCGTTGGTTTCGACTGACGTAGATTTGTGAGTACTTTTCTTCAAGTAGTAATTTCGCCGTAAGAAACCGTAGTTTACCGCGGATTTTTACTTTACGGATTTATGTTTAGAGCACATTAAGAATCTACTTGGGTTTGCGTTTTAAAACCAAAAGGCGCGTTGCACTTTACGGTAAGAGCTTAAGCGTCTAATATCTTTTCTCAGTTTTTAAGTATTAAATATGCATATAATTGAGTAAATAATGCATATCATTTTTTCTTTCTTTTGGATTCTGACCCATGTACCTATATAATAATAATAATAATAAAGTTTATTTCGTTCCAAAGTGTTTACAAAAGACTTAAGCTAGTTTCTTATACTAAGGTCTCATTCGTATTTCAATTAAACTATCGCTGATACTTAAAATAGGAAAAACCTGTGCTTTAAATATCAGCTATCTTCCAGCTGGTCAAATATAAGAATAAGACAAAAATAGTGACCTATCAGTTATCAGTTCGTTTATTGCTTTCATAGGTTTACATATAGGTCTTACATTTCTAATAGCTCAGCTATGAAACCCTGCAGGGCACTGCAACATGTAATTTATACATTCTTTTAAGTAATTATATACTACTAATTAAGTACATATTTAAGCCTAACTATCCTTAAATTCTATAACAATATCTACGTAATTAGATTACTATTCTTAACGAAGCAATAGAATAGAATTTGCTTTAGTTTTTACATACTTTGCACTAATACGTAGGTCTAACAATAAAAATCACATGAGATCTACTTCCCTTCAAGTGTAGTAAAATGTCACAAAGAGCCACAGCTGGGTCATTATTTGAGCGTTTCCCCCGCCTCACTTTCGTGGACATATTATTGTTGAGATTCCGGAAGATTTTAATGTAATTTTAAGGTATTTGTTAGGTTTTTAGTCCCGGATATGTACCAAATACCTCGATATGAGACTAAAATTTGAGGGAACTTCGACAATAATGTGTCCACGAAAGTGACGCGGGTGAAACGCTCAAATAATGACCCAGCTGATTGATCCTAACCCAAAATAAATAGGCCCAATTTCAAAAACTTCAATTAGCCTCGTAAACCACGTGGTATATCTTTATATTTAGGCAAAAATTTAAATCTTCACGAGTCCTTATACATATATGTATGCACATTAAATTAGGTGCAATTGGCTCCTTTAACTACGTGACAACCTTGTGATGAGCGGTCAATCAATTAAGAGGAGTATATTTATCTATACCAAAATATATACTTTATAACAAACATGAAACCCAGTACCTTATTTTAAAAACTTATCGTGTGTAAATTCGACTCAAAATTACAGCTCTGTATCATTTTTATAACTCAGAAGCGGCTGCGTTAGTTATTCCATATTCGATAGAAATATACTCTTGATTTAGGCTCGCCCCGTCTACTAACTTACGCGCCCGCAATAAAGCTGGTACACACGGCTCTAACAAACTTTGCTTCTGCTGGACGGACTGAGGAATCAGTTCTGTTTTTTATCATTTCACCCAGTATTTAGACAATGTCCAGTATGTCCACCGGTGGATAGTGAAGGATACTAAGCTTTATTGGTTACTGGACGCGTTCTCTAGTATTCGGGCGCGTATTGAAAATCGAATGGAAAACATAATTGTATGTAACTAGATAGGTTAGGTTACCTACCTGGGTGACAAAGCCATTATTTTATAACTGATGATTTTGTCCCGCACATAGTACTCATTATATATAGACTTCTTTAAAACTATCCTGGGAATTCTCCCTCCTATATGTAGGTAACAACTAAATTAAAATCTATCGAAACTGTAAAAGTGTCCTATGTAGGAATTTTGACTGGTATTTTATTGATTTTGATAAGTATAAGGATACTTATAATCATCGGTCCACCATTGGCAACCATGTTCTTTAGAGTTCAATAGAAATCTGATAACTAGCTCCGTTTATAAAAGGCGCGCAACAAATTGTACTACATATATCATCTTAAACCGTATCATAAATTGCCTTTTATGGAATTGAAGAATGTACCTACAGCAATGATACGCAAACAAGGTATTCCTTTATCGCATTGGGATCGTGTGAACGCGATTTCAGCGCCCCGCTCCATGAATAGCCGCCTTAAGCGTGGGTCGCCGTGTTTATGTGTAATGATACCTTTTGTTACGACTCTTTTGTAACGCCTGCTGTTATCTGCTTTATCGCTACTGCTCCATCTAAAACAACCCAATAAAAGCCACACCACTCTTAACCACTTAAACTTAAAGCATATTTTACAACGGCAAATAGATTTTCATTTGTAATTTAAAATTGTTTTCTTAGCGCGGTCCACATTGATAACCCAAAATATGACAATGGATTTAAATGACTTTATTCCTGACATCTCTGTCCGGCATTGTTGTATCCAAAACGCGTTGGTGTAATTTATGTTGTTTTTTCAAAGTTGTTTGTTGATACAAGTGCGGCAGATAGCGAGGGTCGAAAATTATTTGAATAATAAACGGAACTCTTGTTAAAATTCTGTTTAAAGATGACCTCTGTTGTTTGTGAAGTCACTTTATTGGAGACGTTACGTATTTTAAGTCCTTATAAAAATATTCGAGGGTCTCCATCAGAATTCCAAAGGAACTTTTGTTTTGTAGAACAATACAAATTGAATAAGGTAAATAATAAAGCGGAGTTTTGTGTAAGGAGCGAAATCTTAAAGCTGTTTTGTACAAACTAAATTACTTAAGTTAATGGCAAAGCTTTATTTAGCTTCACAGCCTGTATTTGTATAATCATCATCAGCGGAAAGTCGTCCAATGCTAGACACAGATCTCCCCCAAAGGACGCTACTTACTACTGACTGACCGGTCCGTGCCACCCGCATTCAGCGAACTCCAGCAACCTCCACCAGTCCACCTTGTGGTCATCAGCCCATCTTGTGGGAGGCCTACTCATCAGGGGTCGGATACCAGTACGTTCTCCATTCAAAAATACCGGTATTTTTCCGTTCTATGGTTTATTATTTAATTTTTTAATCGGACAATCTAATAATACGAAGTCATTACTTAAACACATGATTGAACACTACATAAAAAACATTAAAATAATTCAAAATATATATAACATTAAACTAATTCAAAATATAGGGCTATTTCGGGGTTTTTGCAAAATATGGTCTCCGAGCCCTGCTACCCTGCTACCCATGCGGCGTCATCCAGTGTGTATATTTGTACCTACTCATTATTGAAAAGCGCCAAGAACCGGCTAAAATACGAGTATGTATCATTTGTGTTTGAGGTACCATGGTTGAGCTGAAATAAGAGTTTCTTTTTACTCGATTGTAGGTATCCTGTGTTACTTTATTATTAATTTTATTTCAAGGAGGCGGATATTCACCATTAATTTAATCAAACAGTTGTTAGGCATAAGGTAACTTTGGTTGAAAACGATCGAGAGCAGACCCAGTAACATATATAGATACAGGAAATCAAAGAACACAGAAAAATTAAATGGCACTCGCCTGTGTACAGACCGAGAATCGAACCCAGTACCTCTGGATTTCCGGCCCAGTGACTCAACCATTCGTCCACCGTACACTCAGAAAATGCCCTCAATTCTGCTATCTACCTTGACTTTCGTATCTTTTCCGTGTACTTTGATTTCCTGTATATGTATATGTAACATAAAAATGTGGTGTAAAAATTTCCCGTATTAAAAACCAATGAAGAGACAAAAAAATGTTTCTTTCAGGTACAGACCCAGTAAGTTACATAAACTAACATCGTCGTTTTAAACGACGTATTTTAAAATATCCTTAATTCTTTGGAATTTGCAAATATAGAAATTATACTCCAATAAAATTGATAAATCAAGACCTGTAACTTCAATGCACTAATAAAAAAAACGAAAAAGTAAGCTTAATAAATTTTGTCTAATAGGTATAAAAGGCTTGAGATAGGTTCACAATAACCCACGTCAACAATAACTGGCAATCTAATCACTTAGCGTGCCGTTTGAAGCTCTGTAAGCTTTGTCGTTAATCTCCTCCTCAATATATTTTGATATGTGAACTAGTTATAAATGGTCATTCATTAATTACGTACAGAACAGGGGGACAGGTGGGTTTGAAAAATTTCTACACGCCTTTTTCTCGGGGGGAGATGGTAAACGCAATTCTTACGTTATATTTTATGCTGAGATGACTTTTATTTTTACAGAGCGATGCAAGCGAAATTTTCCTTAGTTTTATTTATGTCATTTCTAAAATCAAATAAATTCTTACTTGGGAAGGGGGAGGGGGGGGTCTAGGAAAACTTATGTGCAAAGACACACATTCAAGTAAGGACATAAGGTTCATAGGGGTCAAAAAAGCCCAACATCGTCCTTACGCAATGAATGAAAGGCCCCTTGGTTTTTAATTTAAAAAAGTTCAGAAATGTTTCTAGAAGCATTTTGTTTATATTTTATTACAATTATAGCATTAAGATTAAGACTGAGTTAAGACTGCGACCCCTTCCATGAGAATAACTGGTAACGTTGCTACATGTTCTACGGTAAATTATAATTAAAAATGGTTTGCTTCACCTGCATTCATGCATGTTAACTTCTCAGGGATGAATTCCCAAAAATATATAAGGGAATATACAATATTTTTTTTCTATATTTTTGGACCAACCGTGCATGTTATCAGTCACATTTGATTTTTTAACAGTGTTACGCGTAACCATGAAAGTCAAGTAATCAGAACATCAAAATAAAATTATGACCTTCACCGTTAGCTAGATAAGCAATTCAGGACTAATAGTAAAAACTTAGAAACAACTCCTGACTTCAGTAAAATCTATTACCAAATATGTACTTAGCAATAGAGATAACATGCAAGTTACCAACTGGAGTGTCGCAGAGGGGAAGAATTCAAACATTGTAGGTTTATAGTAATAAAACAACTTAAACGGATTAAATCGCGTATATTACTACATTTTAAAGTGGGTTAGTGGGTGGGTTTTTAAAGTGGGTAGATTTGCACAACAGTAATTTTGACAGAGGAAATTTATGATTTTCTCAGTCTACCCGCGACCACGAACGCTGAAAAGGGTTACGAAACGTTGGGACTTAAAATGTAGTAATATACGCGATTTAATCCGTTTAAGTTGTTTTATTACTATGAGTGATAATCGTGGAAACCGAAGACAATATTATT
Organism: Eudemis profundana; assembly: GCA_947034925.1. Lineage (NCBI taxonomy): Eukaryota > Metazoa > Arthropoda > Insecta > Lepidoptera > Tortricidae > Eudemis > Eudemis profundana. Next base: position 17,127,729 of record OX344800.1, read on the forward strand.
GTAGGTTTATTTTATGTAATTAAGATGATCCTATAGCCATCTTCCGGCTCCATCATTAGATCAGGTCCATGGTCACTAAAGATACGCAAGTGTAGCAAATTTGAGTTCAATCGAACGTCACAAAGTGGTCCTAATTCAGCTTGCAAGATTTGCTCTAAACATACTCTCATACAAACATTGCAAGTTGATAGATTTAAAAATAAAGGTCTCCCCGGCGAATATACTCGAGTTTCCATATTTTGCACTTTGACCCGTAGTTAAAGTTTACTACTACTATTACAGATAAATTACCTAATTGAATTGTGTAAGACCACGCCGCCTGCTCTTTTCAAGCGTAACCAACGTAGCATCAACATTTTCACAGCTGTGGAAAGCTACACCTGCGAGAATTATTCGCTTCGCCTATACTCTCTCTTAATAAATGCTGGTCTTTATTACACCTCCCTCGATATGTTATCAAGGAAACATAATCTGTATTGAATCATTAAAACATGTCATTATTTTATGATTTATATAAAAGTTATAATAAATAGAAATTGATGGAAAGAAATTACGTAACCATCACCATGCTTGATGAGCGGCTGAACCTATACCATAATGTAAGTTTGCAATAAAAGAATCTAATTTGAAACTTATCTGACCTCTTCTGCAGGATTCTTATTAGCAAAGTAAAATAAAAACAGATATTTTAAAAAAATATAAATGCAACCCACAATACCTTATAAATCCATAGCGAGCAACCAAAGTCCAACAATAAGTCAATGATCACTACACAACACTAACAATTCGCATCTTCCGAAAGCCGGCTGAAATTCAGGCAGCGTACACCCTCCACCGTGGCCAAACGAGTACTGAGGGGGACTAGAACCTAAAGCTTCATACAGACGCGCGCATCCCTAACCACTCCATATACATGCGTAAGCAAGGGTCGCATCTTCATATGTTAGACACTGCAATATCGCTGGCAGGTAGGAAATGTTTCGCATTGCTATGAGTTAAGGGTTGAGCAATAAATAAATTTCAGCAGTTTTCATAATGTGTCGAGGTTTTTCTGCCGATGGAAAAATTGGAATCCATATGCGTGTATATAGCATTTTATTTAGATTTAGAATATACTCGTATATGAAATTTCTAATAAGAAGTGGAATATGATGTTGTAGCGTTTAAAATATGTACTTTGTGACTGTATGCTGTTGCATAATAGTTATTTAATGTAACCTGAATAATGTCGATAGACTTAATACATAAATCGCCTGAATGCTCGAAATTTTGTTCATCAATTTTAAGCTTTTAAGTTTATTCCTCTAAATTCCATAATCAATTAATTTGGACTTTCACATAATACATTTGTACTGTACATTTTCACATAATTTATACGACATAGCTACCAGAGTAAGCAAATTCAAGTGGCTTGGGCTCGGATTACCGCTGGCCGATGAAGTGTACCTAGGTTCTCGAATGAAGACCATGAACCAGAAAGCAGCGAAAGTCGGCTCCCAGGAGTAGCTGCCAGATTTAGCAAGTTAAAGTGGCAATACCTCGCATGCATAGTAACCTTCGCGTGCCTCGAAGAACCGATGGCCGACGAGGCGTAAAGGTTCTCGAGTGGAGATCACGAACCGGAAGACCGGCCCCCCACAAGCTGCTCTGAGGACCTAGTTAAGGTTGCCGGAAGTCGATGGAGGCTAAAACATGTGACTGTCCGTTGTCCGTTGTCCGTAGACTTATGTTCAGCAGTGGACGTTCCAGGTTAAAACGATGATGGTGGTGATGAACATCATTTATAATCATTTCAACTTTGATACGTCCACTGCTGAACATAGGTCTCCCCCAAAGACATCCACAACGGTCGCATGCCTCTTGCCTCCATTGACTTCAGGCGACCCTAACCAGGTCGTCAGACTATCTTGTGGCCGGTCTTCTAGTTCGTGTTCTCCATTCGAGAACCTTTACGCCTCATCGGCCATCGGTTCTTCGAGCCGTATGGCCAGCCCATTGCCACTTTAACTTGCTAACTCTGCCAGCTACGCAACATAATTTATGCAATACACTTCACATTCTTTACAGGAAAAATAAATAAGTTTGACCAGGTTTAGTGACTGTAGGAAACCTGAGGTAGATAGCGGGCACAAACTCGCGTGTTAGGTCACACGTGCCCACATTATGCATTTTTGCATCAATGAGTATGTCGCGTGTCGTGATTTACCTTCAAACAGGACACTGGCTGCTGGCAGACAACTTAAGAGTACCTAGACTACGTTCAAAAATTGAATTGTGAAGATTTTTTGTTCGTTTGTGTTTATGAGTCGCATCGTTAACTTTTTTTGAACATTTTCTTTTATAGTATAATAAGTGGCAAACTAGCAGACGAGCTACCTAAATACATTGTACGTACAAACTTTACAATAAGTTAAAATATCATTTCACAATTTTATATAATATTATGCTCTATTTTTAACTCTGGTGATAAAAAATAATAATTTTCCCATTAAAAGAATAATTAACTATGAGTGTTTAGTTAGCCTACCTACCTAATATTAATAATCATATAAATTTTATCTTCGAAAAAATATTATGTAAAGAAAATATATAATAAATATAATAAATAAATACGCAATAATTTGTAACAAAGCGTTCATCCTTAAAGATTAGAGTTTGTGACACAAATTATTACGTGCAAATCGATGTATCGTGGTATCGGTGTACAATTACCGAAAAACCAGAATTCTAAAAAGGATTCGGCCACAGAGGTCATATTCAGTTCATACATCACCGAACAACAACCTCGTAGTGACCTTTAAGGGTGAAAGCGTAGGAGTTATGTGCGTAGTAGGGCCTATAACACGAGAAAAGATTTTAGGTTTCCTAAAGGCACCTGGGGGAGGATTTGACTACTCGGGAACTGTGTAAATGGGTATCATGTTAGCTGAGAATTGCTTAAGCTTAAATTTCGAAGAGTTTTGAACATTATCCACGATAAAATAAATATAAATTACTTAAACGTGTAGTCATATAAAATGAATCGATAGGGTAATACATAAAATGTAACCCAAAATCGCAAAAAGTGTATATGTAAATTGCCCAAAAGCAATAAAGTACAAAAAAAAAAAAACGTTGTAAACGTTTCTTGGCGCACTTTTTACTTGCTTCTATGAAAAGATAAATGCGATCATTGTGTCACACGTCTGCACGGATAATATATATTGTGGGTAAGGAAAAATTACGCACAATAAAAACTTGAGGTCCCTGCGAAATTAACGATGTACCGGTTGACAGTACTGTCAGGGCTTATCTCAAGCTTAATGGGAGGGGAATTATAACTGTGCTATTTTTAAATGAAATGTTTTTCTTTTTTAGGCATTGAAATGTTGCTGTCATTGAACTGAATCATTTTATGCTCGGCTTAATACAATTGCACAAGTTTGCGTTTGAACCAAAATTAACGACGTTTGTGCGCATATGTATTATGAAAGTATATGATTGGCAAAATTAGTGCTTTCAGTAAAAAAACCGGACAAGTGCGAGTCGGACTCGCCCACCGAGGGTTCCATGCAAATTTGTAGGTACATATATTAAAGAACCCTATAAATTTTCATTCCCTTAGTAAAGTCTATTTTTGTTTGTGATTTAATTAAAAACTAGCGACCCGCCACGCACGGTGTTTCTCTATTACATTATGCATGTATTATACATATAAACCTTCCTCTTCAATCATTCTATCTATTAAAAAACCGCATCAAAATCCGTTGCGTTGTGAGAGTGTTGAAATTTTCGTTTTTTGCGGCATAAACGGCCGTATCTTTTTTTACGTTAATTTAGAAGTTTAATTTTTTCATAGCTGCAACGGACCGTAGATCTTAGTATATATGGTTTTATTTTCAACTCGATACCTCCACGCGTTCCCAAGATAAAGTGTCTTGACAGACGGACTCACGGAAGGACAGACGGACAACAAAGTGATCCTATAAGGGTTCCGTTTATTCTTTTTGAGGTTACGGAACCGTAAAAAAGGAACAAGTTACTTATATATTAGGTACAAAAACACACAATTCTCATATAACTACTTCCCTTTAGATGTCGCTTATCGGTGAATTGTTCTTGTTACTGGAGGCACTAAAATTGCAAAGATACCTAACTGAAATTAAATACAAGAGACGATCTCCCAAATATAAAAAATCAGAAAGAAATAATTATAAAAGTAAGAAAAGCTTTAAAATCACTCACTCGTATAAATATGAAGAAACCGCAGTACCATAAACTTTTCAGAAGCACATTCGGCTAAACGCACTTTCCAAAACATACTCATCTGCCAACATAACTTGAACCGCGTGTCCCTTGCCATCTAAAGTCAACCACGGACCATGTTAGGTTGAACCCGCACACAAATAGAGGAAATATGTGCTCCCGTTGGACTATTAATCACTGTCCTCTAAAAGCCTCCGTAGTACCTACACAAAAAATTAACACCGCACGGTTTTCTATAGTAGCACTTACGTATTCAGTGGCAGATTTATGTGTCTCCTTGATGCTTATTATAAAAAAGTTGTTATTGTTACGTATTTTGTGGTAAAGTGATTTTCGTTTAAGGAGTTTTAAGGGAATTCAATAAAAAGAGACACATTTTGTAGTATTCAGAAGGTGTTATTAATAACGTAGCATTATTAAAGTCTCGCGTGTTTCACTCATGGGTATAACAAAACGGGACCTGATCGCATATAACTTGATAATACTTTACACTTATTATGTTTTCACGAGATTAAGTTTTGTTTTTATTTCTCTGTATCCCGATTGATCAGCTAATGGACATTTTGGGTAAATTCGGAAATTGTCTCTCTCTCCTTCGATTAGGCGTTGCGATTAAGTAACGTTTTGTTATATTAAAATGTATTAGCAAATTCATACCGTTCTATTTATTCACTCGAGAGAGGAAGTCTATGTCCAGCATAGGCTTTCTCGCTGGTGTGCCAAATTATCTGGTCTTATGGAATGGTGGATGGTTTCTGTGTAGCCACCCAGATATTTTACTTACTGCTGCCACTAAACAGCTTTGCCTTACTGTAGTGGAAGAGTACCTACTATGCATTTCATCTTATTCCTCGGAGCAATCATGGATTTGCCTGTTTTTGTAGAATGTTCAAATGAAATTAGAGCAAAATTGACTTTGAGAGTATAACTTTTTTTATTTTAGTCCTTGAAATACATTTATTTGGAGTGGTTACACAAAAACCATGCATTGTAATACTCGTAGTTTTATTATTACAGCAGACGCTATAAAAAGGGCTAGAAACGAAATTCGAGCGAAATTTGATACAAACCAGTACTATACTGGTTCAGATCATAGCTGAAATGGCGGCGGTCGAGTGTCTGCCTACCCTTATTATGATCTCCGACGTTTGGTCATGTCTCAAGTCACAAACAAGAGCGATTCCTATAAGACAGGATTTCCCAATCAGCAGGGCTCGTACAACTTAACGCAACTTGACACAGCATGACCTGTCACTTTCATATTATATTGAACTGAAAAGAATAGGTAATATTTGGTGCGTGATAAAGAGTTGCAACACACAGTTGTGCGAAAGTTACTGGTGTTCGCGTACCCTCAGGAGCCTGAGAAGCTATCCCAGGTGATCTGTGGGCAAAATAAACCTATGTTACTTTTGTCAGGGGGCCGACACTCGTTTTTCGCCGAGCGCGACCTTGAGTGACGTCACTTACCGCCGGCGGTACAAAACTCAGTTGGTTGTCACGCACTCGCATGCGTACAGCCTACCGCTACGAAGTAAGTCCGATAGTTTTGACAGCTTCTTGAGCCTGTTCACGAACAAAAAAAAAACAAAAGCGCTCGCATGGACCGCGTCGCACCGCACTTCGATCGCGTATGTATTTATAATAGGGAATATGCATGATATTTGTTATTTTCTTTAATAAAAGCTCATTCATATAAAAAAACAGTTGGAAAAAAATATTTCACGAATAACTATATCCTCGTCCTGCCCAATGTTCTCAATTAAGAACAAATTAGATTTGATAGTTCCTGCCCAAGCTTTTTTATTTATACTTCCGAATTCTGCCCAGTGTTCTCAATTAATCACATATTCAAATTTGCCGCACAGCGGGCAAATGTTTCGCACTTTGCGATTTTTATTTACTTGTTTCTGATTGGTTGGAGTATTAGCCAATACTTAATCAAGCCCTTGTGGTGAACTTCCGTGGACTCGCCGATCAGTGTCACGCCACGTGTCAAGGATGGTGCAATTTCGCTGGAGAGGTAACTTCCATCCCTCCTTACCTTGATAATCAACCGTGCGTTTTTAATGAGTACCATATAGATGTAAAGCCATATAGCTCTAATATGTCACAATAGCTTTATTTTTGGAAAAGTTTTTATTTTAGATTTTTCAAGGTAACTCATCGAAAAGTGTGATTTATTGAGAACATTGGGCAGAACTGACTACCAATACCGCTTAACTCAAGTTCTATCTATGAAACAGTTAGACATGTCAGAGATGGATGTGGTCGCAGATTTTACGGTCAACATGGTAGTAGACGAGGTGGTGGCAGAGAGGTAGTTAAAGTAGAGACTTACAAGCTGGATCAACCAGAGGCTCTTTGCAATTGCAGTCGTCACCAGTTCCAATTCCTGCGTGGCGTGATGACTCATTTGCACCTTACTTGCCAGAACAGGTATCAGTCCCTAATTTGTTGCCCGACCACACTGAACGTCGGTCAATTCTGAACTACTTTACTGAACATTTAAACGATGATATTTTGACTGTATGTGTTGAAAAAACTAACCAGACTGCGGTGCAAAAAACAGGAAATAGCATAGATCTGAATTATGTGTAATTGAAAAGGTGTAATGGGATAACATTAATCATGGCCACTGTGGACTACCAAGTTCTGTATATGTATTATTTTCCACGATAAAAATCAATTAAAATCCAGGCTCTTTAATTTATTTTCCTTTAATTGTTCAATAAATACTATATTTTAGTTATGAAGTTCATGCCCAATGTTCTTAATAAATGCCAAATCAAAGATAATAAATTTACTAAAATCTGCCCAATGTTCTTAATAAAGAACATAAGATATCGACGAAATATCTAGCTCAGTCTATTTAATATCTAACCCCTATAACCTAAAAAATAATACAAAAAATCCTACTTACTTTTTACACACAAATTTCAGCAAATAATGTCTTGGGCAGAACCCATCAAAATTAACTTGTGCTTAATTAAGAACATTGGGCAGAAACTGAAAGTCTATTTAAATATGTTTGGGCAGGACGAGGTTATAAATAACCAAGATATAACACAACAAAGATTAATCTCTATCTCTTTCTCTCAAAACAGAATATAGTATGGAGATTGTATGGCGGCCGTGTACTATGACGTCATAGTCCATATCGGATCTCTCTCTCTAATCGCTGTCTGATTAGTGGTTTAAAATGTTTATATCTTCCGTTTTTCTCGGTCGATTTCAATTTTATTTTGACTGTATGTCATCTTTTTTACGGTATTTTCATATTTTGTTAAGAAATCTGTTAAAAAAAAACATGCATATTCCCGATTTAATATTATTATTTTGTTGATAATGGGGCGTGCGCGTTGCAGTGTAGACGGCTGCAACAATATCCAGTTAAACAAACATTTATCGTTTTTTTGGTCTACCCAAGGACGAGGAGAGGTAGATACCTCTTAGAATATTACTTATATTTTATATCTTGCCCTTAAACTTTTACAACCGAATATCTAAATTTCTAAGTAAGTATTTTATTAATTGTAACATACTCAGAATGTTTTTTTGTTTGCTATGTCCATAAACAGGCGGCAATTAATTTGTTTGATATCCTAAATTTCAGTAAGATTAGAGCTACCAATAAATATCAAACGGCATTTGCTTTCAGAGAACACTTTTATTTATTTGGGTATCGGTCGACAGCCCTAGCACTGATTTTACGCCGCGCGGGGTCGACGTCGACGACCGCACTTCGGACGTTACGATTCCAGAATGTTCTTTTCTATTGTATTGCGGGAGAGTGTCGTATCTGTTCGAAGAACTATTATATAATCTGTGCTTTTGTACCTAAATAAAAAATATCAGCAACTATTAAAAAAACCTTTAGGGTTCGTAAAGGAAGGTGGCACTCGTTTCTCGATTTTTTATGGAAAAGGCTGCTCTAAAAGGTTATAATACACTGTAATAAAATCAAGGCCATGTTAATATGACAACTCGCATAATGTACAAAACAGATACATAGTTATAGTGTATGTGAGAAAGAAAGAAAGATATTACGGGGTGTATTATTTTTATTATATTAAATACAATATTCTAACGTGCAAACTACACAAATTTAAGAGCATCAAAAGCGTACCCGCAGACATGAAAAGTTGAGCTGGAGTTACAATTTAATTAGTACCAAAAACTGGATACAAAATTATGACATTTCGAAGACGTAATTGTCATAACAATGACAGATTAATATTCTGCTTTTTAGCCTCGCTTCCGCTCATATATTACGACAAGATATTACACAGCTCGACGAGAAAACAACGAGACGGGCGTTACTGCTATCGTTTTTATTTTCCCTGACTCCATTTCACGTACAATGTTCTGAATCAGAAAAGGTTTTTCGAACGTTCTTATGTTTGTTCAGATATTGGAAATTTCAATGCACGATTCCGAATTCCGGTGGAAACGTGAATTTGCTTGCTTAATAACTTGAGCCAGTCGATAAATTCGTTAGCTTTGTTCGCAAAAACAGACTCTTTTTCGTAAATAACGAAGCACCAAAACAAATGAGCGAAAAATAGCACGAGCAAAACAGTTGTGCTTATATACCTGCGAGTATTACGCTTATTTAGATTAGGTAGCATTTCTCTTATTACATTCATATGCTTACTCGAGACTTTGATTATTTCTGTATAGTAATAGAATTGCATAGCTTTTCGCAGGATCGAATGATAAATAGTTTACTGTAAATGATTTGTCCCATGCGATTGGCAACGGCTACTTAGTGTAATATGATTATTAATGGAAACCAAAAAGAAACTTGGGTGACACTTGAAACTGTGGGCCAATAATTACCACTGCTTAAATGTCACCAATTTTTTTTTTTGGCAAACTAATAGCTAGAAATTATTGATTAATTAAAAGCAAAATGTACTTAAGTTACTTTTAATATCAGAGTGAATAAGTTCGAGAAGAAGATATTAAGATAGAAAAAAAATTGTGTATCTTTCGTTACTCTTCCGTTTATCTTCTTCGAAGCATACTGCATCAGAACTTTATTCATTACAATTAAAAGCATCAACTTTAATGGCCTCGCTTCACTGCTCTTTTTATACAGCCATTTTGTCATCGTACGCGTCATTGAAAATCGATTCAACTCCAATCCGGGTATTACCATCGATTTACCGTTGATGCTCGAATATTCCTGTCACGGGGATTACACGCGTAATCCAAATTTTCACCATTCCATGGCAACTTTTTCAGGCTCCCATGGTTTTCAATGGGATTACACTGTTGAAACTTCCCTTTTAAGCCTTTTGCACGACCTTTTAAGTGCATGCTTTATTAATTAATTAGTGCTTCAGTTTTATTATCTCGAGTTTGGAGTAACTTGGGAAGTTGGGGTGTTTTTAATCAGTGATTTGGCTTTAATTCGAAAGTTAAGAAATAGGTAAGTGTTTCTGAAGTAGCCACCCTACTTATTCTTAATAAGTTAAGCGCAGCTCTCCACTTAGAATTTTTAAACAAATTAGCGACTAAATTCTAAGCTTATAGCAACCGGCTTCTAGCAATCCTGACCAATTTTTAATAGTTTTGCGTGATAATTGGCGACACGCTTGGCGAAGTTATCGTGTACCGTCCTGATTTTTAATGCATATTTATTTGTTTGACTTAACTGATTTACAGTAAATCAGTTAAGTCAAAAAAATAAAATAAAAAAATCGGTAAGTAACTTACCGATTTTTTTTGTGTGAATATATAACTTTGTACATGTTATTAAGCATTATGATTGCCTGTAATATAATCTATAATCCTCAATGAAGCTGAACGGGGTATACAATAATCGTCTAGTGACTGCAATACGGTCACATCTCAAAAAAAAAAATTAGGGTTTTGTTGATTACTGTCGCTTACTTAACTCTCACAACTTTGACACGCGATGTCTCAAAATTTTGGCATTTTGAGATGTGGTCGTATTGCAGTCACTAGAAGAATTATCTTTTTCAATTTGCTTACAATAAAATGTCGGGAGAAATACTGCGGATATAAGAACTCGCCATTATCCCGCGTAAATTCTACATATGCGTCAAACAAAAGTTAAAAATATATACATCCATTGATCAAAGTAAAATCAAACAGCAACAAAATTAAATCCCATTAATGTTAATCGTATCCACTAAAAACACGACATTCACTCTCATTTTGCCTGTTCGGACTCCATAAATCTCCTGTTATCTTTCAGCGGTTTTCCATTACCGCTCCAACGTTTGGTGCACGAATTACTTTGACGGTACGTTTTGCATTCACTTCCTATGGCAGTATGAGTACATGTTTCTACATGTTTGTGAATGGGATTGAAAAGATTTTTTGTTTTAATGGAGCGACTCGAAACATGCTATTTTGTCATGTCACGCGTCAGATGCGATTTGCTTTTATTATGTTCCCTATGGCTAGATTAGATACATATTTTGGGTGCGTTATCCCGTCAATACTTGTAACGCATCCCGGTACAACACGGGGCAGCTTAATATTAAAAGAGCCCTAGAGGGCTTACTTGCAGAAATACATATTTTTTTTATTTTATTGAACATCTCATGATAGTTATTCCAGTTAGGTAGTTCTGTAAACATTTCAACCTTTTTTCCTTACCTAACCTGTTTAAATAGCCATCTATGGTTGTTTAGACTTCTAAAAAATACTAAAATTTTTGTTTAAGGGAAACGGGTACTCACAGAGGTACTGACGTAGTTAAAACGCTAGTAGAACCACTCTTTCTTCCACTCCTTAATCTTTTTGACAAGTCATTATGTGTTTTGAGAGTGAAAAACCAATTAATTTTTCATAAAAATCTATATTCATGATTTCCACTCTAATGCGATATCCTTAAACCGCTGGATTAGCTTTCCTACGATCCGTCACTCATTCAAGTCTTCCATTCGTTCAAAATAAATTAAATAAAAGTCTACTTGTCAAGTATGATGAACAAAAACAATTATTACCCGGCTTAATTTTTCTGTCACAAACACCCACACCCACCTCTCCCTGTAGTTAAAATTATAAATTCCCCCTTATCTCAAGTACTACCTACGAAACGAAGGAAGGTGCAAAACTCGAAACAAATTGTGTTAAATTGTAATAGAAACTCGTTTCCCGTGAAAGTTTCAACGAGATTACGACGCAAATTCAATATTTAAGATTGATTTGGGCAGATGCTTGAAGGGCATCCGACGTCTCCTGGAAAGGGCAAGGCTGTGTACATTTGTACAACGATGTTCATATAAACGGGTTTCATGTATGTAGTACTTTTTTGTACATACATATACATATATATATTTAGCACTTCCAAATGTTGCGCGAATAGACCTACAGTAAATTAACGTTAATGAAAACTGAAACTAAAATACATCCTAATTTCAGTTTTCATTAAGGTTCATTTACTGTAGCTATTCGTGTGAAATTGGGTGGATTCAATAATTCAAACCAAACACATTAGGTATTTGCTGTAAGCCTAAGTAGTTAAAAACATGTTTTGTATTTTACAAATAAAATAGATCCTGTGCATTCGGATATATGCAATTAAAGATACCATTAACTGTGTAATCTATTTATTTTCTTTCTCGTATCAAATCACATCATTAAAATCTTATCACATCCCCATTACACTATCCTATAGCTCCTTGAAAGTTATATCGTCATAAAACGAAAAACACGATTTTTGGGTACGAGTCTTGACATGTCTATATTGAATATTACACAAATATATTCTACCTAATAACAATACCGCATTTATTATACCGTAACGTGCGATTGTTTCATTTACTAAAAGCAGTTAGGTACATAAAAAATGCATATTTAAAGCACCCAGAGTACGCTAAAACATATTTTACCATTACAGTACAGTTTAGTCTAATGGAATATAATGGACGTAAAAGACACTTAAATGATGTTTTAAAAGTGTCAATTAAATAGCTATTATATACATGCAAAACAGTAGCACCGTTTGTTAACTCTGCAAGTGAGAGCAACATTAAGGGCTTTACGACATGACCCTAAACCTGAAGAAAGGGAAAGAGAAAAATAAAATGAAATTCATACTTAAACCGCAGGAAATTTGCATGATATTACGGCTCATCCGGCCCTCACGGGGTTGTACAATACCGATTGTGGCACAACAAAAATTTGAATTTTTCTTTCAAATTACAGGGATTGCTAATCAAAACAAACTGGAGTAAACGAGTCATCGAAAATTGAAAAAGTAAATTAGAGAACAAATTTACAGATAATAGAAAATGCAGGGGCGACCCCAACAAATGAAGTGTGTAATCACTATGTAAAATTGAGACATGGAGATTATATATGTGTGTGTGCGTGGGTGGGTGATTCTCAGTTCTTTTTGTGACTAAACAGCCGGAGGCGTCCAATTTGGAGAAAAAGATGCCGCAAACACAGTGTTACTCGCTCGAGATCACACCAGGCACTATTCGAAATTTCTCTTAGGGAGGGTGGAATCAATTTAAATTTTAACTCACACTTAATACACTCCCTTGTTTGGTGTCTAAGTGGTGAGTTCTGGCACCCTCTGTTTGGAACGAATATTAGGTTTGGGAGACAACATGACCGGCAATTTGGGACAAACATGAGTTCTTTGATCGTCTGTAGATATTTTAAAGCTGTTTACATTATTAGGGGAAATTTGGATTTGAGGTCCTCGATCCAACATGTGGCAATATCGTGTACAACGACATTTTTTTATAGCTCTGTCGTAGATGAAGCCAAAAAAAGTTAGTTCACAATCATTGGTAAAATACATAGGTACGTACCTATAACTTACAGGTCCGTTTAGTGTTAGTTAAAACCTAGCCTGAGTTAGTATCTCAGTTAGTCAACAGTCATTTTGTCCTCTGAATAATGATCCTTATGAAATAAATAGAAAAAGAATACAAGCTGTTACATGGCAGCAATTCAACTTTTACACGAGACATACAGGGTGATTAGAAATTCGACCTATTCCTTGAAAGGGGTTATTCTAGAGCTTATTTGCAATGATTTAAGGCCAATCAACCGGGGGTCAAAACTCAATGGTTATCAAGTTATTTGACTTTTAACTTGTTTTTTTTAAAACCCGCCTTTCGATCTAAAACTGCTAATTGTGAAAAAACTACTTAAATTAGGAACGAAAAAGAGCCATCATCTAATAGCCAATAAATGGTTGATTACGAAAAATCCAAAAAGCATGCCAAAACCTTTGAAAATGTTACCAATAAAAGAATTTAAATTCAAAAGTTTTTGGATTTTGTTCAAAATTTTGTAATTCTTTGAGGCATTACCTAAAAAAATTACGACACTTCGCGTAAAAATTACTAAAATTAGTTCCTCAGTTCATAAGCTTTCTAAAAAGGTAGAATTGTTGACATTTTTTGCATAACTTTTTAAAATAACATTAATAATAAGAGAGGGGGTAGGGAATATCACCTAGCGTACCGGACCCTTAATCAGTTTGTTTGTGTCACTTTAGTTTATCCGTGGGTTTTGTTTGTCTTCGGTTTTTTATTTTATTTCATCTTCTTAGGATTGGAATCACTAAAAGTTGCCTTCGGTGATATTTCAATAAGTAATGTATCAATCAGTTCCCGGTTGTGTTAAGTTTGCACCTAATTTGTAAGTTACACCAAGGAAACCAGGTGCAAACTTAAGGCAACCGGGAACTTACAGATAAATTACTAACCGAAATATCACGGAAGGTTACTTTTAGTGACTTCTAACCTAAGAAGATGAGATAAAATAAGAAACCGAAGACAAACAAAGCCCACGGAGAAACTAAAGTGACACAAACAAACTGATTAAGGGTCCGGTACGCTAGGCGAAATTCTCTACCACCTCTCTTATTATTAATGTTATTTTAAAAAGTTATGCAAAAAATGTCAACAATTCTACCTTTTTAGAAAGCTTATGAACTGAGGAACTAATTTTAGTAATTTTTACGCGAAGTGTCGTAATTTTTTTTTAAGTAATGCCTCAAAGAATTACAAAATTTTGAACAAAATCCAAAAACTTTTGACTTTAAATTTTTTTATTGGTAACATTTTCAAAGGTTTTGGCATGTTTTTTGGATTTTTCGTAATCAACCATTTATTGGCTATTAGATGATGGCTCTTTTTCATTACTAATTTAAGTAGTTTTTTCACAATAAGCATTTTTAGATCGAAAGGCGGGTTTTAAAAAAAATAAGTTAAAAGTCAAATAACTTGATAACCATTGAGTTTTGACCCCCGGTTGATTAGACTTAAATCATTGCAAATAAGCTCTAGAATAACCCCTTTCAAGGGATAGGTCGAATTTCCAATCACCCTGTATACAGGATATCCCAAAACTTTCTCACAAGTAGGAAAAAACAAATGTTCTAAATCCCCCTAACCCTTACCTTGGGTAATTTTCGATCGGTACCGTAAAATTAAAAATTGTATTTTTGCGTATTTCGTGGGTTCAATTCCTGTCTGATGCAGATGATTTTTCAAGAAATGTACAATGCAGTTTCAAGTTACTTTTTAAATCAAAATGAAGTCTCGTTTCAGTTAAATTTGCTATCTTCAATATTTAAGGTAGTTACTTTCCCTCCATGTGGCAAAATTTTGGGACACCCTGTATAGACCATAGACTTTTACGATGCGCATTCTTCACGAAACTCTCAATTGTCTTTTCTGGAAGGTATAATACGCCTGTAAATCCCCATAAACGTCGCCCGACGGTTGCATTTAAGCTGTTTAGAACAAGACAAGTCTTATTTAAATTGTTATGCATTACATTCGCAGTCCATATGAGATCTTGGCATCGTCCAAATGGATATAGTAAATCCAGCGAGCATACTTCGCTTGGCTCAAGCCCATTCTCATTTTCCTAGATGACCCTGGAGTAAATAAATCTGGTCTGGCTGTAATGAAAATGCCGAGCTGAAATGCTACAAAGCGAGCTTTAATACTAAACTGCATGTGTTTTGTATTAACTTAGGTACTAATCAGAGAAACTGTTATGACTCATTATCATTTGGGATTAGGTTGAGTAGGATAGTTTTCTACGTAATCGTTTGTTTGTTATTTTTATTTTCTACCTTAATGTAACGTTGAATAAATGTATCTTCTTTCTTTCTTGTTATCATTTGACTTAACAATTATGAGTTGTCCTGTATATTACATATTTTTAATGAGACCCTTAATTGATTGACGTCATTAAAAAAAGGAAGTTTTCTATTTTTTCTCACCGATACAATATTTTCTGAAGCTATGGTCTATAAAAAAATCCTTGTGGCGTACTTGCAGGGAAAAATCCAGTAATAAAAAGAACAAACATTTTATGTTCTTAGAAGAGTTATCTAAATCGGATAAGACTGCTTCTGTACACTACGTGCTAACGTTATTTCACGCCTCTTTATATAAGTACAGTTACGATCTTTAATTTTTGACCCAAATTCCAGAAATTTTTTGTACACTCGTAATGCAATAAGGTAATCCGCTTGTAACACATAAGGTATACAATGCAATATGAGTGACTGTATAATAAATTATACATATTACATAATATATACATTAAATATACAAACTACTATATCACAAGTATCACAACGGCCGATAAGTTTTCAGACCGCTCTGTAGCATTAAATTAGCTTAAACACCGAAGTCACAAACTAACGGTAAAGACGTCTGAAATCATATTTCCCTCACCACCTCCTCAACGCAAACGAGTTAATTCTCAATTGAATCGGCAATAGCTAGGCTGCATTCAGACGGCCCGAGGCCTAGCCTGAATGCAGGCTGCAATTGCCTCCAGTTGTTTAGCATAATACGGTGATACCATTACTGCACAAAAGACATCCGACTCGCAGTCAAGAGCTAACAATAAATCGGCGCCGTTAAGGAAAAAGCCTGTAACTTAAACGTTTTCTTTTTTAACCCCTAACGCAAAAACATGGTTTAGTTAGAGTTAGACGGTAAAAAAATGAATGACTCAAATCACATGTGTTTGTAATAAATCTGCAATCTGGGGCTTTTTTATCACTGCTTGATTTTTTGCAGATGGTAAATGATTATTCCAAGCCGAGTTGATGTAAGTGAATAAAATATAGTTTTTTTTACCATTGAACTAATTTTCTGCTGTCCTTTGAACACTCAGACTAGACCTATGCCTGAATGCAGGCTGCAATTGCCTTCAGTTGTTTAGCATAATACGGTGATACGGTGATAGCATTACTGCACAAAAGACACCCGACTCGCAGTCAAGAGCTAACAATAAATCGACGCTGTTAAAAGAGAAGGTTGTAGGTAAGTGAAATGTTTTAATTTTTAAATCCCGACACAAATAAGGCGATAAAATGAAATATGACTCAAGAGGCGTGCTTGTGATTATATGTAATCTGGGTTTTTATCACAGCCGCATATTCGCATCATTTAACGTTTGGGTCTTCTGGGTAGAAGCTGGAATTTTCTCTCCGCGTAGCGAGCAGTAAAGGCTATTTACGAGCCGAGGTAACGTAAAACATGTATTTTTTAACACTGAGTCTAAGTCTCCAGTCTGCCTGAATGCAGGCTGCAATTGCCTCCAGTTGTTAAGCATAATACGGTGATACCATTACTGTGGACCGATTGGATTGCGGCTTTCTTATTACGCAGCTCGATCAACGATGGACATTAAGGGCCGATACAGACGGACTGCAACCCAACTGCAGCTCCCTACGATTTGTATGGGAACTGCATCACAACTGCACGCCGACTGCGCAGTTGTGATGCAGTTCCCATACAAATCGTAGGGAGTTGCAGTTGGGTGGGTTGCAGTCCGTCTGTATCGGCCCTAACGATGGTCCTCAGCACAAAGGAAATATATTAACTTATTTTCTCATCACTTTTGGGAAAATAAGTTGTTGGTAAAAATCATCACCCTTTCACTTCCATCACTTTTGGGAAAATAAGTGGTTGGTGATTGTTTTTGTTGGTAAAAACAAATATCTCTAATAACTCAAATAGCAAAATGACGAGCGTAATTTTTTGAGTTGTGAATCGCGTAATTTCGGTCGCGTAATTACTACTATGGACGGCACTAGACCACGGGGAAGAAGCCCAACACGACGGTGCGATCAGATATCCGACCAACTGGATACGACACTCAGCAGCGCGCTTCACAAAGCAACCGACAGGGAGAAGTGGAGAGCTGCCATCAAAAAAATTAATCGGCGGAGTCACGATCCTCAGCAGTGAGGAACTGACTTAGAAGAAGAGAATAACTACTACATTCGGTTCCGTACAAAACTCCGGTTTAGTTCACACGGCAACGCAAAATGAGTTATCATAATGTATTGTAGCTGAAACTCACAACTCACAAAATTACGCTCGTCTAGCCTCACCCTTAATCAGATCTGTCATTGTATTAAAAATGTAGAAGTAAGTAGATACCTAACTCACATTAATTAATTAACACTTTCGACCGTGACGTCATCAGTAAAATCAGTAAAAAAACCCTACAAATGAAATTAGTTTTCGTGAGAATTCGCAGCTACAATCTCATCCACGTAGCTTCATTGTCTAAAATGCGCTTTCAAAATTCGCTCCAATGTATTGCAGTGAATTTTTTATTTAATTTTCCATGCGGAACCGCGACTGCGTTAGGAAAGGATTTATTAAAGCGTATTTTAGGAAAACAACGGTTTGTTCAAAGCATTGCCATTTAAACAATTATCTACATAATATAACAAAGACAGTTTGAGTTGATTATCTGTCTGTATGTTAGTCTGTTTCGGTTTGTTTTGACTTTGGTCGTAAATAACATTTTCATCACACTTGCTCGAAAATAGTGTCATTACACGTAGGTTTTGCGGGCCGTAAATGACCTATTACGCCCTAGGGCGTAATGGTTTTCTTTTTAAATTTGAAACGCTGGTTCTGTTTTACTCTTATTTGTCATGTTCAAAGAAAACGCCAACTTACTTTTTTAACTTTTATTACTGAAATATTTATTTTCTCATCAAGAACTGTTATTGCAAATACATGTAAACACATATTTCTGTAACATTAATTAAATGTTTAAATAGTGTATTTCAGTATTTTGCAAATATAAAATCAACCATTTTAAGTCTTTACCGCTATGGTTTCCGAACGTGACTTGTCGTCTCGATATATGTCACTAATGTCACTGTCAGTTTTACAATTTTATTTAGGTTAAGTAAGGTTATTTTAATCAGATTTCCTCACAAGTGCGATGAAAAACATTGTGTGTGCCACGGGCGGTAAGGGAATTACAAACTCGTGTTATTAAAGCCCTCGGCTTCGCCTCGGCCTTGTAACAAACACTCGTTTGTAATTCCTTACTTACCGCCCTTGATACACAATGTACTATTACCGCCCAGCATATAACACATCATGGGCGTAATAAATAAAGCCCCGATGACATATTTACGGCCTGAAGGCAATATGGACCAGGGCATACAACTTGGCCCAAAAACCCATACAATCTTTTATTAGGGTTCCGTCGGCTTTGGGTACGCCTCCATTGCTAAGCCTCCGCTGTCTATCCGTCTCACAGTGGGACAAAACGGTCATTTCCATCTCAAAAATCTGCTTTTTTTGTTTATTGAGATATAACTGTCTGTGTTTATAACTGAAATTTAGTAAACGTTATCCTGACTAGTTATACAATCATCCTAGACAATCTAAAAATATATAATACTTATCCCATCAAAAACATACATCTCGAAACTTTTTTGTTGTAAAAGAACTGCGTTGCGAGACTTCATCTTTTTACATGTAATGTTTTTGATGGGATCTCATATATTTTTGTAAGTGGTCTACCTTTATTTATTACATTCCAATCCATTCTTTTCAATTTGAACTGCAAAACTAACTTTGTAATCGCATGTATTTGTATAGGATTACAAACTTATCTGTGAGTTGTGACTGAAATTACAATATTTTTAGGTTTTTTAGGACTTTATAGGCTAAAAACGAACTATGTTTAAAATTTGGAGCTTGTGGGTCTGCTAAAAGTATACCTTAGAATTATGACGATCATCAGTGAGTCAGTGAATCAGTGACAAAACTAAGGAACTTTGACGTCCAATAGTTCTTAAACTACACGTTCAAATTGAATGTCATTGAGGATATACTTAAGTCTTATTGTGCCCTATATACCCCTGAAAATTCAGAGTTCTAGCTTTAGCACAAAATAGCAGAAGGTTGAAAATGGACTGAATGGCTTCGAGAAAAGGTCGGTACGGCCGTGCCTTTGTTTTGCTCGACTTGGCGGGGGCACTACCGTGCCCCCAGATATATTTCTTTGGAAATCTTCGGATAACCTGGTAAGCACGAAATTATTGAACTTCAATGTTTCATTGTAATTTAAGGTCGGTAATAATATTATTTTTCACTATAATATTAGGGACCGGCCTTTTATCATAGAATGTAGAACTATCAAAACTACAACTATCGTCCAAACCATTTTTGAGATGGAAATTACCGTTTTGTGCGTCTGTCTGTCCGTGAGTCACAGGGCTGTATCTTTTCAACCGTAAGAAGTAGATCTTCTGTTGCCAGTATAACAACAAATAATAAAATTAAATTAAAAATAAAAGGAGGTCCCCATACAAGAAACGCGATTTTTGGCGTCTTTTTGCTCGACAGTCGTACTTACGGAACCCTTCGTGTGCGAATCCAACTCGCACTTGTATTTTTATCTTTATTTTACCGCCTATTGTGTGTAATGTACTATTATATCTTCATTTGTGCTGGTAGTGGGATTTTCTCTCCACGAAGCGGGTAGTAAATGCCGCTTACAGCTCGCGGTGACACTAAAATATATACAATATTTCCGAGTTTTCAAACAAAGGCAACATAACAAAAGTTACCTAGCACAATTATAATTCTCAAAAGTGTTTCTTGGAAGCTAATGGGTACTTACTGCCTCGTACAGGTGCTCGAGTATTTATTTAGATTCGGGCACAGATGGGAGTAATGCCGTGGGTGTGCTGGCTATCATTCTTTTTTACATTATGATAATAAAGTCTTGAGATTTTGTGTACACAGTCTTAAGAGTTGTTGTCGTAAAATTAAGTATGAGTTAGCACTTATTGATTTCTAGTAAAGAGAAATGCCCTCGAGTTGAAGATCAATTTCTCGATTTCTGTTTTTAGGGTTCCGTAACAAGATGGTAAAAAGTAACCCTTTACGACTCTGTCTATCTGTTTGTCCGTCTGCTACAGCCAGATATCTCCAGTACTACTGCTGCTATCGATTTGAAATTTGGCATAGTGTTAAAAAATGCTAACCGAAGCCTTGTCGACGTAAAAAAATCATATACCTTTTTTACTTTTTTTTTTTAAAGGAGGCTGTCGAAAATGTTAAGGAGGGCTATTCAATCACATTTGATTTAATAGCCCTGCTCAAAAAATTAAGCCCTTTTATTTGATACACTATTGGGTATCAAATAAAAGGGCTTAATTTGTTGATTCCAAAGCCATTGTTATTTTAAGTCAAATAGGTAGTTTTTGGTTTAAGACAATAAACATTAAAAAAAATACCATTCCCCCTATTATATGCGAAGGTACTGAACAGAAAAATGTGTAATAATTACCGATTACTAATATAATCCCGAATATTACTTTATTATTAGAAATTTAAGAAATTGTAACACAAACTTTTTTGCAGTTACAAAACTAATCGCGACGTATGTCGATGTATGAGAACGACAGTTTTCCAACGGCAACTTTAAGGGCCGATACAGAATCGTAGGGAGTTGCAGTTGGGTTGCAGTCCGTCTGTATCGGCCCTAAGTTTGCGCGGCGCCGTGGTGCGCGAGTCTGACTCGCACTTGACCTGTTTATTTGCTATTGTACTTGTATGACATTGCAGGTAAAATATAATTGTTTAATTGACATATCAGCTCTTAAAATATCGGTTTCAAAATAATTCGGCTAAACTCCCTCCGATGCTATGAATGCCGAGCTATACCGCAAGAGCTTATAGGCCCGCAGTGTTCGATGAGCTACGGTCGCGAATACTCATGATTAAGAATGCTGGACGCATTCAAAACATGTCGAGAAATTTTAGCTTATTTATAACGTAAGAAATCCATTTTTATGATGAGGCACGATTGCAGTTATGAGCACTCCCATTCAAACAATTATTACAAATTCGAAAGTTACTCTGTCTGATTTAGATGAAATTTGGTACCTATGGAGATAGTTTGAGACCCTCGGAAGGGCATAATTTCGAGAATCATCCCTTAAGGAGGCGGAAAAAGGGGTGAAAGTTTGTATGGGGTGTCAATAATTTCTCAAGTAGGTAACGCAGAATAACTTATTCTTCACAGATGAAGCCACAGTAAAAAGCTAGTTTGCTATAAAAAAAAAAGATCTTGGAATAATGAAACAAATACTGTTGTAGTACTATTTAAATGTTCAAAATGTACATACCCGAGGTTGTATCATCGTGCTTGTTTTATGTCTGATACTTGATCGTTTATTTATCTGCGCGATCTAGCGACATGGAACACTACTCTGCAGGTGCGGGTGAATCGCCTGAGGATACATTAACGAAGTGTTTTACCATATGATAAGATAGTATGGGCGACAGAGGTACAGACTGCTTCGAAAGCTAATCAATGATATTGCTTTAAATGTGCAATTCTTTTATGTAATATAGGTATACATCCTCAAAACATAATCCTTTTGATCACGTAGACTCCTTACGTCTCCATTAATTTTAGCATATATCTATTATATTTACTTGTCTATTATATATACTATTAATAGTCTACTTTTTTCCTAGTTACAACGACTAGGAAGAAACCCATTAGGTACATCTCAAAAATTGTAGTTTAAGTTTATGGTGATATCATTTTTTCAGAGACTATATGCATGTTTAGGTATAAAGCTAATAGCAAAACTATCCAAGTGCATGTGTGGTTCTCACATGAAGGGTTCCATACCATCGTCGTGCAAAAAACGACAAAAAACATTATGTCTTGTATGGAGTGGAGGCCTCTTTAACTCTTATATATTATTTCGTTTTTATTATTTTTTGCTATAGTGGCAATAGGAATGAATATTTTGTAAAAAAATTAAATGTCTACCCATTACGGTTTAAAAGATACAGACGACACACGGACAGACACATGGACAAACGGATGGACGGCCCAGACAGACAGCGGAGGCTTAGTAATAAGGGTCCCATTAACACCCTTTGGGGACGGAACCCCAAAACTGTGCCCAGTTGATTGCATATTGTAGATATGTCGCCGCCAACCAGCTTAATTAGCTCTTTGGTTAGCTGCCTTGCCTTTTCATTAAAATTTTAGGTTGGGTTTGTTAGCTTGTGTCCCTCAGAGCAGAAATAGAAGCCCCGCACAGCGGGGTTCGTCGACCTGCTGGCGGGTCATGTCATAGTTTAGTGAAAATGCTAGGCAGTTAACCAAATGGCTAATTAAACCAGCAGGCTGCGACATATATACAACAAGGAATCATTGTAATTGCCTGGTAATTTTATATGTCAGCGTATTTTACTGTAGTGCTTTTCACTTCGACTGTACGTGTTCTCTTCTGTAAGGTGTGATAGTACATATTCAGGATGCAATAAATGTTCGGAGATATTTGATTTTACGCTTATTCATTTATTTTATTTTATGAGTAATTATTGCTTTAATAATGAAATAGGGTATTCCACACTTTCTAAGTAATAAAGAACTAAAGTTATAAACCGGAATAAAGACATCTATTGAACTAACGCACAAAATCTTGCGGCGATCATTATTCCCTTTTATTTTATAGCTCGCTCTTGTATAAACAAATGTCTGCGAAACAACAATACATTCTACAATCTACATATGTACGAGTAGTCACTGTATTGATAATATAAGTGTACAAATACTTTAATAAAGATAGATACATTTATTTGTTATACAGGATGTCACAAAATAATATGTAGGTACACCAAACTGACACAAGCGGCATACCAACCTAAGACGCGCAAAATAGCTTAACATAGTACAAAAAAAACAACACACGCCACTTGGCTTAAAACCAACATTATCCTGAACGTTGGAAATGAACATGGAAATAAAGTTCAGGCTAAAACATTTCTTTTATCGTGACCCATTCGCCGGACAAAAAAACTCGTGCTGTGGCAGAGAGACAAAAAGACTTTCATTAGTGGCCGGGAGAAATCTGTTTCTTTCTGCAAACGACAAAAGTTTTGCTCAGCCTTTTGAGTTTCGCCAATAAATCAGTTTAATTAATAGAGAAGAAAGCCGCAGCACTTTAGCTCAGGGTTGATGTTTGTTTTTACTAATGCTTTTGTGTTTTAGTTATGGCCATCGATTAAGTTTGTTTTCTTTATGATTGAATTGTTTGCTATGACTCTCTTTAATAATAAAAAAAAAACCGGTCAAGTGCGAATCGGACTCGCGCACCGAGGGTTCCGTACAAACTCATAAGTAGATACGCGAATAGTTCAAGAAAAACTGTATGTCGATTTGTTTAGTAGAAGCAAATAAGTATATGTTATGATTTTTGCAAATTTCTAAAAAACAGTGCAAGTTAGGAAAACAGTTAGATTTTCCCTGTAATATTTAGAACCTGACGTGTAATGATTCTATTTAATAGCAAGGACCATTAAATCAAGAGGACTGTCATTCTCCATACAAAAAGCTGTTCCCCGAATTTACAACGCCATCTATGTATAAGCTTGGTAAAATAATTATAATATTATTTACAATTATTTAACTTTGCAAACGTGACACAGTATTTAAATGTATTTAAATTTATTTAATGTTCAATTATAACATCGTTAAATGTGTAGTGTTTTAGCGCCATCTAGTTTTGCCCGGAAATCCCCTAGCGTGAAACATGCCATCGCTTAGTTTTGCTACTCGCCGCTAGGGACTCCAAGTTTTGTAAATTTCTAAAAAGGTATTAAAGTTAGCAAGACCGTTCTATTTTTCCTGTAATATTCAGGTTGATATTTATAATTAGTAATTATGACACATTTTTCTGATCAGTAACTTCGGAGATAATAGGGGGGGAATGGTACATAAAAATGTATGAATCAAAAACTACTTATTTAAGAAAAAAAATAAAAATGGTGTTTTAATCTACAAATTAAGCCCTTTCATTTGATACCCCACTCAATATAATAGCCCTACTTTCAATTTTCAAAGTCCCATTACGGAGCCTTTTAAAAAAAAAGTAAAAAAGGTACAAGATATTTTTTATGTCCAATAGGCTCGGGTTAGCTACTTTTAACACTATTCCAAATTTCAAATCGATAGCATCAGTAGTTCCTGAGATATCTGGCTGTGACAGACGGACAGACAGACAGACAGACAGACAGACAGACAGACAGACAGACAGACAGAGTCGCACCATAAGGGTTCCTTTTTTACCATTTTGGTACGGAACCCTAAAAAACACTTGGTTTGCAAGGAAAATCGACTACTCATATTCATCGTGCATTAAAAAATGAGGATATTGTTTTATAGTTACGGTAGTTTTTTTCTATGTACACACCTTGTAATCTTAGAAATAATTGTCGGATTCCGTTAACCTATAAATATAATTCTCTAATTATAATTATGCGGATTGAACCCATTATAAGTAACAAAGAACTGGTTTTAGTATGTCAATCGAAAATCAATACGATAAAAATAATTCAATCCAGATTACTTAATTGTGTTCTTAGATAATATAAGACAAGATTTTCTTAATTTATCGCAATTCTATATTGAGATTTTAATGTCAAATTTACTTAAATTACGTATCAAGTAATTTGATAAGAAATTTTCCTATAAATCAATTCCCAGTCGTGACCATTTTGCGTAATTGAGTTCGCGTATTCTCCAATAGAGTTCAATCTGGGGTAGATTACGAGTCGTAATGAACGGGGAAAAGTCACCTGAACTTGAGCAATAAATTCAAAGGGTTCTTTTGAAAAGTGACAAATTGGAAACAGTATTTTGCGTTAGCTGTTTTTTTCGCTGGCTTGATAATAGAAGATATAAATTGGTGCGCTTTGTTACAAGGATTGATTGTTATAAACAGCACTTTATGCTTGTTGTAGAACTAATTGACAACGCGTCTAGCCTTGTTGGTAGTAAGGCAGTGTATGAAGGTCTTGCTTGGGATCAATTCCCGGTAAGGTGAAAAATTGCGATATAAATACAACTTTATTTACTTCATCTCTCTATGTAAGATTGCATATCATTTATCTTTCTATAGATACGGAAATTTCAACAAATTACAAATAAAATTTATAAACCAAAAACTAAAAATATACTAAAACCTAAAACTAGATTAACAATATGAAGTTAATAGACAGGTAGGAATAAATGAATCTACGAGTATAAATAATGTACGGCCTCCAGGTTAGTGCCCAGAGGGAGCGTGCCCAGGATACTGTAATAGGGATGATGACTGGGTTAAAAATATGTAATTCTATTTAGTCCGTCAGTTAGATTATGGAAAAATATGGGACACGTATTTTTTGGTTTATCAAAATATTAAAAATCGACAAAGTTATAGATCATCAAACTTCTGGAGTGGGGGCTTGTGACGTCACTCGAAACTTCTAAGCACTCTATCCTCGTCAGTTTTTGTTTGTCAAACAAAACAAAAAAATACGTGTACAATATTTTTTCATAATATAACAGACGGACTAAACAGTTTTTTTTAGTCATCTAGCCTATTGCAATTCCATGTTATGAAATAAATATCATGTTTACAGTATTTAAGCACTAGAGTTGAAGGGATGAAAAAAGATGAAAAACAACATTACTGACTGGTCGCTTGATACTTGTAGAGAAACATTTTTAATGACAGTAAGTGTCAACTAGCTTAGTCACTTTGTGTTTGCAAACATCCCTTCAATTATTTATTTAACTAACTTATATCTTAGCATTTTTTATGATTCCCTTTATTACCTCCCATATGTGCCTTTGGCAGCATGCAGCCAATACTTTCGAAATTTGATAGATCGCTCCGCCATCTCAATTGCTAAGGCAAAATGGAATTGGGCTATACATGTCAGCCGCATCCAAAACGGCTTGTTGACCTAGATGTCTGACTAGCACTCTCCGTTTAGTGCTTGTTGAGTTGAGACCTACATCCGCCAATGTAGGGGTAATACAGTAAAATACGAATGTTTTAGAGATTCAAGCATCGAAATATAATCTATGGAACAATAATATCTAACAAAATGGACGTTGAAATTTGCCCCACAACCCACTTTTTAAAATACGTCTTAGCCCACTTTTTAAAATACGTCTTATGGATCAAGTGGTATTGATAACCAACTTAATGTTTACTACGTGTGAGTCTAAAATCATTTATGACAAATATTAGCATTAAGTTTGAGAAGAATTCATTCTTGGATAGGTTGCATATCGTTGAAAAGGCAAAAATCTGTGATTGGTTTCAAAGCTACTGACGTGACAATTTCATTTGCCGCTGCAGTTTTTTCTTCAGTACCAAGTACTAGCTCCACCCCGTTGGTACAGTTGAGTTCATCATTATCTGAGCAAAGATTGGACAAAAAAACATCTGAACAAGGCTCTATTGTCAGAAGCATAAGAACTAGATCAGATATATTTGATCCGTTCTTTGCTCAGATAATGATGAACTCTGTGCGTATTCCGTGGGGCCGATTTTGAGCTTCAGTTACGCTTCTATACTTATTATATTTTGGATTCAAGCTTTATTTTTTTATTCACGTGGATGATTTGTCAATCAGCAGAAAGTTATTGTTGGAATGTTTTGAGACCCTATGGCACAAGGATGTTTGTAATAAACGTGAACTCACTTAGAAAAGTTATCACTCCATGCTTAATAAAGCAAAACAGCCTGCTCCGAAAACTGAAGCAGATAGACGAACGAAACGAAATGAATGCTGATAGAGAAAGAAAATAATATGCGAAACAATGTACACCGTAATTTCAATGCAAAATATAGAACCTAAAGTTATAATTTTTTTGATATTACATTGAGACTGGTACGCTAAGAATTCCAAAGGCTAATAATTTTAATATACGAGTTAGTAGTAATACAAAGCAAGTATAAATAAATAAAAAGACTTAAATCTAGGTTCTAGGTTTTCGTGGGCTGGTTTTCCGCCACTCGTCGTCTCATATTCCGTCTTTTTTGCAAGTTGTAAAATCACAGAAATGTATCGAGGTAAAAAGAAAAAGTGTATGTACTTCGCGTGCTATAAAGAAGTGGCAACGCAACGACCTACTTTGCACGCCGTCAACTTCAGTTTCCGTCAATATTATTATCAAGTTTTAAAATATAATAATAATGGCATAATTAATTGTTCAAATACTGCCAAACGAAATGAAAAAAATATATTTTCCATGACTAAATTACACTTTTCGCGTCAAACGCCTAGCAAAAAACGTTACACGCTAAGTTTCCATACAAATCGACGAACTATTATTTCCGTCTATCTCGATATACAGCGTGTAAGTCTAATACGGGCGAACAATAGGGAATATGCATGATATTTTTTATTTACTTTAACAAAAGCTCATTCATATAAAAAACAATAAGTTACACAACTAGGGTGGTAATACAAAGAAAGGCCGAGATCGCAGAAGTTTGCGGCCCGAGCTGCAAGCGAGGGACGTAAATATGCGATCGAGGGCTTTCTTTATTACCTCCCGTGTTGTGTACATTATTTTATGTCTACACTTCGCCAGAAAGCGGCTTTTTCCGTACGCGCAGCGTGCGGAAAAAGCCACTTTATTGCCAGGTGTGACATAAAATAGTACATTACACAACTAGGGTGGTAATACAAAGAAAGGCCGAGATCGCAGATTTTTGCGGCCCGAGCTGCAAGCGAGGGACGTAAATATGCGATCGAGGGCTTTCTTTATTACCTCCCGTGTTGTGTACATCATTTTATGTCTACACTTGGCCAGAAAGCGGCTTTTTCCGTACGCCCAGCGTGCGGAAAAAGTCACTTTATGGGCAGGTGTGGCATAAAATATTTTTCAAATAACTATAAAAATAACCAAGATATAACACAACAAAGATTTATCTCTATCTCTTTCTCGCAAAACAGAATATAGTATGGAGATTGTATAGCGGCCGTGTACTATGACGTCATAGTCCATATCGGATCTCTCTCTCTCTAATCGCTGTCTGATTAGTGCTTTAAAATGTTTATATCTTCCGTATTTCTCGGTCGATTTCAATTTTATTTTGACTGTATTTCATCTTTTTTACAGTTTTTTCATATTTTGTTAAGAAATCTGTTAAAAAAAAATCATGCATATTCCCTATTAAACCAGATATAGCGTTTAGTAGTGTTATCATTAATTAATATGATTTTTTACATTACACTTAATAGTGACCTCGTAATTAATTTTTGAAAATTTACCGAGCAGCAATGTACCGCATACATGCTTGTTATGACATTGCGAGATACGAGCTTTTTTAAAGTAACTGTCAACTAGCGTGTTTGTCAACTTGAATGTGTTGCGTTACATTGCGGCCCGAATTATTTTGTATGGTAAATATTTTCATTGTGGTTTTAAGCAATAGTTATCTAAATATGCTTCTTAGGTCCTATGCTGACCACCGTTTCAATATTCGCCCGTATTAGATTTACAGGCTGTATTTCTGTGTGTAAAACTGTTCTATCAATAACATTAAACAGCTGACTAGAACTGAAGTTACATTTATACTTAACCCTTATCCAGTGCTAAATACCTACAGTATCCCCCGACCCGTCTCAAAAGTCAAACAAATCAAGCGGAGCACTTAAGAAGCCGCGGCCAGCTCCCTCAAGACTGCAAACTTTAAATTGTTCTCGACTTGTAACAATTCCGATTTTTTACTTCTCCCACTGATGCATTCGGGTTCAATAAGTTTCATCATTTAATTGACGTCCAATTGAGAAACTGTAAGTTTTATTTTTTCCAGAAAAGCTGTTAGTTTATTTAATAGCTATTTTGACAATTATTTTGGGTCATCTTAAATTTGCATTTACATTATACAAATTACCATTTAGTTTAGATTAGTGAATTGTTTTGATATTTCATAAAAAGTAACTGATTTTAAGTCTAGGTTAAAGTTATTTATATTGGGTACCTTCTATTTGGCAAACGTTTTATTTGTCCGAAATTATTGTTAACCCGAATTTTATTTCGCAAAATTATTTTGGAACATATTTCTAGTAAATCACTTAGAATAGGCTAGGTTAGGTTAGGTTTTTTTTATAATTATTCTGAAAAGTCAATGGTATCTGTAAAATAACAATTATGCGCATTCGGACAAATACAATTATGCAAACATCCATTTATATTTAAAGACAAATACAATTATGCAAACAGGGGGATCCATTTAAATCCGATAGAACTGCATCGACCCAGTCATATAATATTGTACACAGATTTTACATTTCGACTTTCTCTATGTACCTACATATAAACATAACCTCTGTAAATACATGATTTGATTAAACTCTTAAAAATGAAAGGGATTTCGGATTGTACCGTTTCAGCCAACTGATTCAATCCATTCGCAGCATAAATCATCCCCATTATTTAATTTCCAGATTTAGACCTGCAGGCATAATTCACCCCGGCCAGTAGTGTAATTCAGAAATACTCCGCCACTCGCGTCCCTAGAACCTAAGACCTGTGAACAAGTAATACGACTTCCTAACCAGATGACAGAATATTTCTTTCCTTGTTGTTTCGACTAAACTTCAGCAGCCTGACCTTCAATTACGATCTATTATTATCACGGGTCAAATTATATTAAATACGATATTGACGACGATCTTCGGAACACTACAGGGCCGCAAGCTTCGTCCACAGCGGGATGTTTCAATTTAACTTTTTGCGGCCGCAGAAGTTGCCGGCCGCTCAAAAAGCATTGTTATTACGTTCAAGTGACAAAGGTTGAACGAGATTTTTTGCCAGACTGTAGCAAAACCAAAAGGATCTCGTTTTTGTGAATGTTATGTTTGGTTCAGCCATTTTGGATAAACCGTGAGGCTTATGTAAGAGCATGCTAGCTTAGGGCTGCGCAGTCGGCGTGCAGTTGTGATGCAGTTCCCATACAAATCGTAGGGAGTTGCAGTTGGGTTGCAGTCCGTCTGTATCGGCCCTTAGCGGTGGCGTAAACTGAAAATAGGTAAGTACTAGGATACTGCCTAATTCGATTTTTTTACTAATTAGGTATTTCTTATTAAGGCAACTTAGCCATACTCATTAAATCTTATAATATGCTGATTACATCGTGCAATCGCATTATTTCGAGATTCAATACCATACGATCAGGTTTCTTTAGAATTGATTTTAAAGTCCGTAAATACTTTATTTCTCGTACTCTTGACATCCCCTTTTAATTGAGATCGCAGTTCGATTAGCTTCGTTAAGCGCCAGATGAAATCAAGTTAGCATCGTTATCTCCTCGGCTTGTCTGACTTAAAGGGTGGAAATATAAAATATATAGACTTGTTAGAATTCTTTTTTTAACACGTTTACAATTAACTTGCAATACGGTTTTATGGAACAAAGACGTAATGTATATGACATACAAAAATTAAACGTCTACTCAAAAAAAAAATACTACTATAACCAAGGCCGGATTTGAACCAGAATTGTATTTGTAACGAAGCTTGTCGTGTCACCGCATTAAATTCTGAAGAATCAAAATATTTCCATTAAATATAGGTTCGAATGCATTGTCTAACTTGCAATGTTCGCACGAGTATGTAAATTGGCCGTTTCAAAACTTACAAACCTTTGTTCTATTTGCCATCCGATTCACCTGAACTTTAGCATAATAATGCAAGTTTGGAGACACTTTGTATTAGTGCAGAAATACGAAAGAACCACAACAAGTCTGCTCTATATTCAAGTCAGACGAGCAAAATTCCCATATGCACATAACCGTACGCCATGTATAGGAACTTCAGATGTAAAGCAATTTAACAGAATGTTTAGTTAAACAATACTCTGGGTAACACGTTTTGCGCTAATGTTGCGAGCGAAAACAACAACAAAATCCATTGACTTTTATATAAGGACATGTCATGCATGACTAACCATGCTTCCGCGCTATCCTTAAAAGTCAGTTTTAGAGCCCACGCAACGCCTGTCGGCCGTGAGATGCGTCAGCGAAATGTCTAGTTGCATGGTAAATGGCTAAAAATTTGGTACGATTCAATAGTTAATAAGGAATGAAGTGGCGACCACGCATGGTCACGCATGGGTAAGCATAGCGTAGGACGATGCTTGTTGTAGAACTAATTGACAACGCGTCTAGCCTTGTTGATAGTAAGGATATGAAGGTCTTGCTTGGGATCGATTCCCGGTAAGGTGAAAAGTTGCGATATAAACACAACTTTATTTATGGAAAGACCTCCTAAGAGTAGGGGGATTCATGGATACGTCTACACCGTACCGCAGTTTGTGTCAATCTATGGGGGAGGCTTGTATCCAGCAGTGAACGTCCGTGGCTGATTGATAGATAAAGTAATAATAAGAAATATGAGAAGAACAGATTTTAGGTCCAAAGCGCTGGTACCATTTATCACGTCCATTAGCTGGGTCCTTATATATAAGTCAATGACAGAACCGAACTGGTTTAGCAATCGTCGCCACAAAGCAATCTAAACTTCCGAAGCAATATTGCGTATTGTGTTGCTTAAATTGTACGTTATCTGAACCGATATTAACCTGACTTCTAATTTTCACATTCGAACCGAAATACCCTTAGGAGTATAATCATAGGATCCGTAACCATTTGGTTACCACGTGTGCGGAATGATACGTGGAAAGGTGAATTTTGTAGTAGGTAGTAAGTAAGGTAAGTACCTAGGTACTACGTTACTTACTACCTACTACAGTACTTAATTAATTAATTAAAAGAAAAGACACGAGAAATTGTTTGTTTATCGGATCTAAGGAAATTTAAGCCAATGTGACGGACCTCTGGTAAACAACAACCACAAGTAAAGTCGCCGTCAGATATATCATAGCGAAAGAGGTGTTCACAAATATCTGAACACGCACTTTAACGCCCTGATAATGAAAGTCGTGTTCAGATATTTCTGAGTGCCTCGTTTGCTCCAATATATCTGATGGTAACTGTACAAAACAGGACTCAATGTTCATTTGCCGTTCTTACACACCTCTAGACTTTTCGCATAGGCTTTTATCGAACCAGATAAAGCAATTAGCAGCTAAAACTAAGTCGTCAGCTTCGCGTCAGTTTTATGTAATGTACGCGTATGTGTGTAATAAACTTTAGTAGGTAACTGCCCACATAAATGGTCCAAAAAGTGATTATTTTGTAAACTAAGTGTGTGTTTAATAGTAAGATCTGATTAAAAGCTTAAATGAATAAGAATAAAATATTTGTGGCGACGCCGCCAGGTGGCGGTGGTCACTAGGTAGGTAGTGACATTCGTTCGAAGTAGTGGACATCAACATGAATACAATGATTAGATGGCGTTTACATGAACACCCATACAAATGGCGTCATATCCATACTGTTCTACATCAAACTATCGAAGTGTGTATAACATGCTCATTATCTGTCATATAATATGAGAACCAATTTATTTAATAAAGAAATCATACAACTAAAATACCAATCGCAAACTCATGACTCATCTTTATTCTATTCAGCGCCATTTCACAACCTTTCATTTACTCTCACTTCACTCTGTCACCAACAATTTGCATAACTCATCAAAACGCCCACAAATCATCGAAATGTCATCGTCATAATCGTCAAAACACGAATCACGTTTCCCTTTAACGAACAAACGAACTGACATCAATCATGACGACGTAGGCTGTGTTTTAACTAAATTATTTCCTAATTCTGGGTACAATTTCCGCACTAACCGTATTAGTAAGCGTTGGGGAAATCGATCGAACTCGCGGGAGATTAGGGAAATGTTAACGGAGTTATAGAGAGACAGGTGAGACGTCGTATGTGTTTTATGGGCATTTTTTGAAGAGCTACCACACACTAAATTTTTAAATTTTATGTGATTCCTAATCACAATCACTTATATTTAGACTGTGATAGAAGAAAAATTGTACGCCGGCCATTCTCGCGAAGTATGTCTGCGGTCACCTAATTGCCGCGACGCAGTTTTCATACTAAATGTATGGAGAGGCGGTAATTAGACGCAGTCATACTTTTGAGAATGACCGATGCGCGTAAAAAAATACAAAATAAAACGTCCTTCTTTTATAATTTGGTTAAAAGTAAGTAAGGCTTCGTTGTCATTTGCAACAACGAAATCTAAATATAAGCGAGTAAAAAACAAGACAGCAATGAAGACAATAAGGGGTGCCAGACGGTAAAAAATTTTGCATCCTAAAGGTATGTAGAAATATTATGATTATCTTTTTCCTTAGGATAGAATACACGAACTGTAAACACGAATCTATGTTTTTCATTCAGTTTTGTCAAATATGCCATCCAGTTTATCTTATCCTATAAAATTATCTCTCCGGTATGATAATGTTGAAAAAAAAAATACTCCAAGCTATAAAATTATACAATTTAAATAAAATATCCGCGCTAACATCGTTAAAATATAAAAGGGAGCATTTACAAGACATTTTCCGACACAAAATGAAATTACGCTGCGTGTTGTGCAAATATGATGATGGGAGAAAATAATATACTCTTAAAATAGGCTGCACAAAAATGTTCCAGACGGTTTGTGCGTTTATCACGTTAAATTAAAAATGCCAGCTTTAATATCCTACTGTCTTACTAATATTATACATGTAAAAGTTTCTGAAGATGTTTATATGATTGTTACTGAATAACGCGGTAACAATTGTACGGATTGACATAAAATTTGGCATAGAAGTAGACCAAGTCCTATAAGGTGATCTTTGCTGAGCTGCAATTTCAAACCATTACTACAAAAAAAGGTAAAATACATGTATGAGCAGCTGCGGAGAAAAGATACAGTCGAGTTCATCATTATCTGAGCAAAGATTGGACCAAAAACATCTGAACAAGACCCTATTGTCAGAAGCATAAGAACTAGATCAGATATTTTTGATCCGTTCTTTGCTCAGATAATGATGACCTCGACTGTACCCCCTGTCATACATTCGTAGTACATACAACGGTAGTTCTCCGGAAAGCCCATTATTATTTCAGTCTAAACCCCGTTTTGATTTTTAATATAATACATTTACAAAGAATTTCCCATAATAGAGACCAAAACTATTAAATTGTGCCTTGATGTAAGTTTTTTCACATTTTGCTACCATTTTTATAGAAATAAGTATGTATGATAATATTGATAGTTAATAAAAAGCTGAAACTCTGCGAAATGCAATTGTTCGATTAAGAGCAAACGTCGGGGTTCTCTGCAAAATGTCTGAAAATGCTGTCCTAATCTCGCACAATTTCGACAAAAGATTAGATTACAAAATAAAATCAAGTGTTATCTCCCAACATGGATCGTCATCACAACACAAAAATATCGACCCTACTGATGTGACGGCGTTTGAAACGCTCGGGCAGAAGAAAGGCTATCAAAGTTACGTTTTGGCACAGAATAACTAATAGTACTACGTAAGAAGTCTCTATTTCTAACACACCAGTCGTTCGGGCCCGAACACTAGACGGAACACACCGGATCCGACCGTCCCTCTCTATCACATAACGCGGGCTAACGCGTGTGGTCGTTGGCTAATGCCCCCTCGTAGGGGCCTCAAGCCCGCGCGGCGAAATTGCGGAGTGAGCCACTTCTTGTTTTGGCTACGATGCCTTTCGTGAGGATGTCTGACAAATGTCTAAAGATTTAGATCGAGCCTTGTACCCACTAACGTATAAAAAATGTTCAATGGCCAAGTCACACAACATTAACTATAATAATAAAGAAATCGCAGTAAGGAACCTTAGACTTGGCACGACTTTGTCTAGATTTCATTACTTTTTAGAGATAAACAAGCAGCTCCATCGAGACTTGGCTAGTTTTTTACAGAATGTTTTTGCTGGGATAATCCAATTTCAGTAATTATCTAAAAATATCGTCTAGTTGCAGATACATCTTAATGTTAACAACAGCTTTGTTAAATTAACTTACACTTGCTTCTTACAAACGCAATTCCGTTAACATGTTAACAGTAACCGAAAAGCCAATTGTGCTTGGAGCCCAAAGAGCATGTAAGCTCTCGACGTCTTCATTTCATTAGAAAGCTCACCAGAGCTTAACTCGGCCCTAGAGTTCCCGACTGAGTGCTGAGCGAAATAAGCAAACTTAGAAAGTCTGTTTAAGGTAGTTTTGCTACATTAATTTGGTTCTTTCCATGTTACTTCAGTTTGTTTTCATGTGCAGATAGCTGTGTTATGTACTGTATTTTATTTAGCTAAATAATATAAAATCAAGTTTTTAAATTAACCGACTTCAAACAAGTCTATTCAATTTTAAAATGCAAGAATTAGTATTAAGGGGATTCGTTAGGGAAAGTTACCAATTTTAGCCGCTCAGGTGGCGTTGTACGTCGTTTGCGTAGTGTTTTTATTATTTTTAGCTAAACCAAACTATATATTTACTATTTCTATGTATTGGCGGAACCAGTAAAAAATGGTGAGCTTAAATCGCAACCAATTTCAGCTCAACAGTCTTCTTGTGAACATTAAATCAGATTTCTTTAAAATAATCGCAATTTTCCACATTCTCGCACACACGCGTACCCGTTCACAGTCATTAGTGTCAGTGACTGTCAATAATTATTATCATGACAGTATGACAGGTCATGTTTGTTTACATATTATTTTGGCGCCATTTTAATCTATTTGATAAAGATTTTGACGTAGTTTCAGAAGATGTTGAAATATGAAGTTTTAGTTTCATATTGTTAGGTATCCAATATATTGTTATATTTCTGATCTTTTGATTATCTGCACATGTTTATTACTTCTTTCTTTGTAATTTGACCTCTCTCATATGAATAGTTAGTTGTGCATGTAACTTACATGTAACTAGTATACTTACTGACCTAAGTTAGTATACTTTTATAGTATACTTACTTACAAGCCAAGAAATAAAACATATTTTATATCGTATTGTTTTATTAAAACTTTTTAGTTCTAGGTACTTATCTACTTTGTCATACATTTAGGATCTGTTATTATTGCGCTGTAAAAAAAAGGTTGATTCGCGGGTTCGATAGAATATCATTCATAGACTGGTAGAATACAAAGGCAAGCCTTTCAGCTGCCTCATATCGCTTCTTAATTCTTGAACGCACTAGGTAGGCCATCTCCAGTCTGGCTGATTCCAGCCGAACATCTCCATGTAGAGCTATAGCTTTTCATAGCAGGGGTGATGGCAACGAACTTCTGATGATGACGCAAATTAAGATTTACTTGGGTAATCTATCTGGTCTCGAGTGTGCGTACGTTTGTTTTCATATTTTTTAGTAAAATGGCAGTACGCTCCGGTGACTACTTCACATCAGGCAAGCTTACCACCCAAGTAATATGCAAAATGTTGATCAAGGAAATATATAATTAACCATTTTCTATTCAAATAATAAAATTAATAACAAGGAAAATCTTTGCTATTGTATGAAAAATTTTGACAACTTCAAATATAAATGTGACTGTAGGCAACATATTTTTTTAATCGAGCATGGGAGTGCAATAACTAAAAAGGTTTTTTTCAAACGATATACTTATGGTCAATGATAGCAAACTCTTTTAGCTTTTAAAACTAATGCACTGCATCGAAAAATCCAATATTTTTTACTAAGAATAAGAGCACGTATTAATATCCATAGCAAAAATTAACTCAAGTATTTGTACAATTTTTATCTATTCGATAAAAACGGTTACAAATGAAATTTGTTGATGGAGATAAACTTCGACACAGACTGACAGCACTTTATGTTTTAATTTTTATTAGCTTTTAGTGGCCAGAAGTTTTAGGAGTAGGTTTTATACAATCTAGGCATTCTTTTGACACCTAGAATCAGCTGTTGTCGATAAATGCCGCCCTTTTGTTTACACCGACACGATACTCTACACTCACACAAACAACGGTTTGATCAAAATTTTATTAGTTTTCAAATGGATTTATTTAGAATATTTCTTATTTTTTCGGTATTTTTTTCTCATTGGCGGAATCAGAAGGAAAAGTACTATCGAACTTATAATGTTTCAAATACAGAAAGTGATCACGGCCGGAGAAAAACGGGACTGAAATTTGTATGAAAAGTCTCTGAAACGTTCAACCTTAAAATACCCATATCGCTATAAGTATAATATTTGAATAGTTCCCTCAATTTCTTCAAAATCCCACTATCGGTTCCTGATCTGTAAGCTTATAATACTAGGCATCGATCGATTAATAAATGATAAAACATCCGTCACTCTCTGTCAAGTGACAAATATGTAAGTGTGAGAGTGACGGATGCTTTATCATTTATTTATCGATGAACAAAGCCTATTTAGCATCACAAGCTTACTGATGACAATGGAACTACTTCGACAGAATAACCTTTCAAAGAAAAAAAAAATTTCTAAGTAGGTCTAGCCGTTTTCAAGTAATCGAGGAACACATAAAATAAAGATTCCAACGAGCAGAAAACCTTCCTCCTTACTCTTATTTGAAGTCGATTGAAAATCGCATACCTGTATTAGTACATTGTGTATCAAGGGCGGTAAGTAAGGAATTACAAACGAGTGTTTGTTACAAGGCCGAGGCGAAGCCGAGGGCTTTAATAACACGAGTTTGTAATTCCTTTACCGCCCGTGGCACAGACAATGTTTTTCATCACACTTGTGAGGAAATCTAATTAAAATTAACCTTACTTAACCTAAATAAAATTGTAAAACTGACAGTGACATTAGTGACATATCCATAGACAATGCGAAACGTTCGGAAACCATAGCGGTACAGACCTAAAACGGTTGATTTTATAATTGCAAAATACTGAAATACACTATTGAAACATTTAATTAATGTTACAGAAATATGTGTTTACATGTATTTGCAATAACAGTTCTCTTTAATTAAATATTTCAGTGATAAAAGTTAAAAAAGTAAGTTGGTAGTTTCCTTTGAACATGACAAATAAGAGTAAAACAGAACCAGCGTTTCAAATTTAAAAAGAAAACCATTACGCCCTAGGGCGTAATAGCTCATTTACGGCCCGCAAAACCTACGTGTAATGCACCATTTTCGAGCAAGTGTGATGAAAAATTTTTTATGTCACACCTGGCCATAAAGTGGTAATAATAAGCGGAAAATCCCACTTCATGGCCTGGGGAAGGCGTAAAATTTTGTACTTACCACGGACGGTAATAAAAAAGCCTCAGATCGCATATTTATCGCTATTGCCTTCGGCTTAGGCGTCAAATACCTACGATCTGAGACATTCTTTGTTTTACCGCCCTAGATAACTAATGTACTATTAACGGCCGACGGACTGACTATGATTCCTTCAGTTCTCCTATGAATAGTGGCCACACCACAAGTCAGGCAAAATTGTGTGGCCCACTTTTATTCAATCCTTTTCGTCAAAGTCAAGCGAATATCTGGGTTAAATATCTTAACGCCGATTGCGAAGATACCAAAAAACCCTTTACTTTTTCTAACACAGGCAAATGCATTAAAGTTAATGTTGCGTTCAGAAAACCTTTTCAGACAAACAATGGAAGTTTTTTCTTCTCTTTAGCTAACATTAGACGAAGAAAACACATCAGTCACTTCGGCTTCCTACCCTTTCAGCATTATTAAACAGGCTTAAATGTATTAGTTGTTTATGGAATATAAATTGTATTTGTGTGGTGTATTACGTTCTCTGTCTTACTTGATGACAGAAATCAAACTATGTATTAGCTATGTATATTGGTATTTGTTTTATGAGCTTATATTCCTTATGAGCTTAGAATAGGTTAGTACCTCGCTTTTATTTTGTTATTAGTATTATTGTCTGTGGCGAAATTTGGTGACGTGAATCAGCAAATTCATTATTTGGTCCCTGACCGTGAGCTCATGAGGTGCTTCGGCCCATTCTCGATGTAGGTCCAACGAACCGCTGACGCAGACCCCGCGGAATAGGCTCACTTGAAAAAAAAAATTGGGCAGTGGTATGTATTGACTTTGTTACAGTCATCGCATGTAAGTATATAAATTAAATAGTACAATATTCATTTTTACATAATTATTTACATTTTTAATCATTAATTTATTAGGGCTCTCTCGATTTTTCACCTCAGCACGCGAAACCAAAAATTTAAAATATTCTATTTCAACGTATTATAAAGCGTTGTTATTATTCAGATTCCTTGTTCCAACATTTACAAAGAAACTTAGCGGTTTCAGAATCCTAATTGAAAAACTTATTGCTAAGTAATTACAAAATTATGCCAGCTGGAATTGTAAATTAACCCTCTAATCATTGTTGTTTAAATTTGTCTTTTCAGTTGGTATTGTTTTATCTGTTTCGTTATTTAGAGTTATTTGAATATAACCATATCAATTTTTTTTATCGTTTTTTATATAAACCAGTATTGTCTCCTTTTTGGTAGTAAAAGGAGTTTATAAAAGCATACTATGTATATAACACATTCTATTTTTTCTTCATAAATATACTTTCCCTTTTCTAAATACCAGGTATGTGCCCTATATGGTACTTGCAACAGGGCTGAAATTAGGAAATCCTTTATACAGATTATTCTATTTGAATTCATCGTTCCGATTATTTATTTAATGCTTATCTAAATCGCGAAAACACACAACAAGATCTATTTTAAGGGTTCTGCCAATTTATGTGAGGATTGAGGAAGGTGGCACAGAGTAGGTTCGTGTGGCCTTTTTAATCTGTGATAAAACTATTTAACTGCCTACGCTGATTTGGATTTATGAAGATTTAAATATCCGCCGCGGCATTTTACCATTAACGTTTGCAATTAGGTAAAATCGCTCAGCGCGCTATTAGACACAAATGAGGGCTCGGTAAATCGGTAATATGATAGAATACTCCCCTCGTGCGCGGTTGACTCGGAAACATTTTCCCCTAAAAAATTGAATTAATTTCAGCCAAACATTCGATCTGGCATCAATATTAATGGGCGGCGCAATGCGAGATTTACAGAACAATTATTTTCTGGCGGAGAAATGCGTGATTGAATTACATCAAAACATTAATGTTCCCAATAAACTTGTAAAACGATGTTTGTAAGAGAGTTAAATTCGAATACGAGGTAGGTAATTCCGAATGTTACAAATTACTTCATATTAATCCACACGACGTATATTAACTGTGCCTCGGTAACACGATACTAGACACCAGTGGCGTGGCGTCCAAAGAACTCGATTCCTTCCGGCTTGCCTAATATCAGGCATTTGACCACCTTATTCTACTGCTGTTAAGGAAAATGTACGCCAAATCTGCACCGGGTTGCCGAAATATATTTTTTACGCCACGCCACTGCTAGACACACTAAAGGTTTTTCGATTAATTGTGCAATTCAAATATATTGCACGGCTCAGTGGAAATTCCTAATTTTCTCGCTTTGAAGAAATTTTGAATGTACGGTACATTCGAATTTATTCCAATGCAACCTTGAAATTACAAAGCTGAATTTTACTATGTTTTTGAAGTGCTGTTTAGTTTTTGTTGCATTTGAATGGTAACAGTTACACTAACAATCGCCCGGGGCAAATAAATGTTTGTGTTCAGTCTGATAGACTGTTAGAGAATATAAATAAATATAGTCAAAAAACTTGGATCTATATTATAACGCTACAGGAAATCTTCCTATTTTGATAACGCATACCGTTGTTACGCATAATTGTATATTCGTATAATATTAAGATGTATATTTTAAAACGTATATTTTAATTTGCATAAGTACTATTAATAAAAAATATTATAATTTACTTTTCGAAGAGAGGCATTCCTAACTTTGGTTGCCCAAAATGGCCACTCTACTGGATACAGAAATACCAAAAAATAGTTTTTTCTGTACTGTCAAACCCAATCAAAAATAAGTTATTTTATTTTATACAAAGCTTGTTTAAAGTCGGTTTACTTTTAAATTATGTAAATAGTTTTTTTGGCCTAACTTACTTGGTTTTACGTTTGTATGACTTAATTGAATTTTTTGGTGGGTCTGCTTATAAATTAAAATGATACAAATTTTGTTAAAATCCAAAAATAGTATAAAACCTAACTAAAACCCTCTTGTGTTGTCAATCGTCATCGAACGAATCGGCCACACGACATACCTAGTTGTGTGCAGCATCCATCAAATTTCTAATCCCCTTCAATACACGCGTAATCTTCCTATCTCCAGTTCCCGATCTGTTTGGCATTACGAGAATAAAGAATCGTAATCAATCCCTAGGGCGCGCATCGTTTAGTTACTCGAATCTTATCTCGGCCACGTGGCGAGGCATGATACTGGATTGTGAGTGCAAACGCCGCCCTTCATGCCCACTATATATAAAAATGCGTAACTGCCGTAATTCATGCATCATGATACGACTTTATGTGTGCGAGGCAATTCTTTGATGTCATATTAGCGGAGTTCCGAATGTAAGTTTCAAGCTGAGACTTAATTTTGTGATTAGTTGGAGATATTAAGATTAAAGTGAGACTGTTTTGGTGTTATTATAACAAAACGGGACATAGTCGCGTAAAAATTATATTACCTCGACGTTTCGGACGTGCTGTGACGTCCATGGCCGCGAAGGGATTGAAGAGGCGGATGTCAACATCTAGCTGCACGAGTTTTTCGAACTACCCGCACTTGGTCTAGATTATCACTTTGCGTAGGGTTGTAGCTCGACCGACACACAACACAAATGAAAATGAAAATGAAAAATTTATTGATAACATTCGGTTACAGGTCATAGTATCATAATTATTGTTATACGTGTTTACATGTCTTTATCATTTTATATACACACAACATCAGTCGATTTGTCGTACGAAGAAAGCTTAAAATCATCCTCCCGGTTGAAATTACGGTGTTTTTTTATTTCAACTGCTGCACGCACAATCCTACTATAGTAATGTTTTTATGATCCGTAGAAAGGATCGACGATACGGCGAGGCTAGCGGAAAACATCGCTATAAATATGATGAACGAAAGTACAATTTTTTTGGCAGCAAAAAAGTCTTGCTCAATTTTACTTCCAGACCGAATAAAGTGTTCTAACAGTAAGATAATGGTAATAGGATTTTATGGACATTATACTGCTGGTAGACTTCATAGAAATTTTCTATTTGCAATAAATTGGAACAAAAGTTAACCTTTATTCTCTTTCTCAAGGGACATCCCCAGTGCTCACAAAATAAAGTATCATAATGAAATAAGTGCTTTGTCAAGTATTTTACAGTAAATACTGTTCACTTATTGGACAATGCTAACCCCTCGTTTCTGCAAGTTTGGACAACGGAAATACTAACAAAATAATGGTTTTATTTTTCTCTATAGGGGTGAATGCGGGGCGTCGAACTAGTGTCACTTTGACCGTCTCATGTCGTCTATTAGGGTCAAGAAATGTCAATATTATTCGTAATAGACACCTAGAATGACGTTTATAGGAATATTTGTTTGTAGTAACTTAATTGTGCTTTTAGTAGACGTTTATGGGAAATATGATGCGTTGTTGGCTCACGCTCAAACTATTTAAAGTGCTCCTGCGAAGTAGTGTTGCAAATATTATGAGTATGCATGTCACTAAAGATGTGTAATTCGTGTTCTCGAAAATTCCTGGGAATATTCACGACAATATTTTTTGTTTCACAACTCTGTCGACCATGAATTTTTTGAACATTTTTTAGTTGAAAGGGAAGGGCTTCGACATCTATCCTATTTAAAAAAATCCTGTTCTCAGTATGGGATTTATGAGGAATTGAAGGAACTCCTCAAATATCATAAGTACATGTATAGCATTTTTTTTTATATATTATCTCCTGAATAGATAATACGGCACTAGAAAAGTGTCTTAATTATCTATTAATTTCTTCTATTTAAAGCTTAATGATATAAAGTCTCAATAAATTTTATCTCAGACACTTTATAGACGCATTTAATAACCAGTCTCAGAAACACCAAAAAGCACGTTTGTCCTCACATCTGCCAACAATTTGATAACCTTAGTTACGGAGTTAAAACTGATAGAAACGGTGAAATTTGCTCAACTTCTTATTCCTTTAGCATACTCCGGTAGCACAGTTCAAAAACCTACAGTTGCTCAACGGCCATTGTTTAATAGCGAAAAGGATAAACTACACTGAATCTGCCCGCTACTACGTCGTCGTGTCAGGTTTTCTCCA
This sequence comes from Eudemis profundana, assembly GCA_947034925.1. Classification (NCBI taxonomy): domain Eukaryota; kingdom Metazoa; phylum Arthropoda; class Insecta; order Lepidoptera; family Tortricidae; genus Eudemis; species Eudemis profundana. The sequence continues at coordinate 17,171,286 of OX344800.1, forward strand.
TACATTTTTCCCTTAAGTCTAAGGAGAGACTTCGCCTCCTTATGTGTGTTCTACCGCTTGTATAATGGGCTGTGTTCTGAGGAATTGTTTGACATGATGCCTACGGCCACCTTCTACCACCGCACTGCTCGCCATCGGCAGGGTATTCATTCACACACGTTGGAACCAAAATGGTCGCGCACCGTGCGGTTCCAAAGAAATTTCCTACCGCGCACAATCCGAATGTGGAATGAGCTCCCTGCCGCGGTTTTCCCAGAAGGCTACAGTATGGAGTTCTTCAAGAGGGGAGTGAATAGGTTCTTAAAGGGTCGGCAACGCGCACGTAATGCCCCTGGTGTTGCAAGCGTCCATAGGCTGCGGTGACTGCTTACCATCAGGCAGGCCGTACGCTTGTTTGCCACCCTAGTTGTATAAAAAAAAAAAAAAAAAAAATACATTTGGTTGCGTAAACGCAGTCAGCGTATTTTAAGTAGCGGTCAATAGTGGTGTGGTACTTATTTATTACAGCCGCCTATGATCGTGGTTACCTAAATGCGCTATTAGGCGTGCCCTGTAAATATATCCCGAATTGCATAGCGCGGTATAGTACATTAAATAACTAGGGTGGTAATACAAAGAAAGGCCGAGATCGCAGATGTTTGCGGCCCGAGCTGCATGCGAGGGACGTAAATATGCAATTGAGGGACGTAAATATGCGATCGAGGGCTTTCTTTATTACCTCCCATGTTGTATACATAATTTTATGTCTACACTTGGCCAGAAAGCGGCTTTTTTCGTACGCGCAGCGTGCGGAAAAAGTCACTTTATGGCCAGGTGTGGCATAAAAGTATGAAACTCGAGCTGTTGTCTGGGGTTGAGTAATCCAGACCTACCAGAGCTGTGCCTGGTAGGTGCGCAAAGTAAAAATCAACCAATAAAAATGCCTCGCTCTGTGCAGATTTAGGTGATTCGAGTCAGCCGCTTTTTCATACAAACATAAAGAGGTTCATACTTGCTTCTACGGCATCAATTACGATTAAATTTTATTTTATAGCTTTAAGGTGACGCATCGCTAAACAATGAATCGAAAACGGAGCATTTGCGCCCCGCAACCCGCACACCCTCCTATATTTTTACGCGGTATATCACACACAATCAGTAGAAATGTCATTTCTAGTTACATTATAATCGATGCTAATGACGCTCACTTATAACCTGTGTCTATAAAAACTGTCATTCAAAAAAGAACTCAATTCCATAACCCTATATGTCAAATTTGCAAACGCACATTGAAAACTTTACATTAATATTACCTATCGAAAAGTGCCTACATTGATTATGTCAAAAGTGAACAGAGAATAAATCGAGTCGCTTCCAATATTTTTAAATTTGTTATTTGTTATTTAGTAATGATAATGTATTATCTACAGATCTACTCAAATCAATAAAATACTACCTTGTTTTGTGTACTGTTTGTATGGGAAAAAGTAAAGTGTGATTGATAAATATACCGTAAACACGAGTAATTTTAAATATTATTTGTGTTATTTATTTGAATGGAATAACCAAAAAACCTTAAATAATTTTCGTGGATTTTCCGAATACAATCCTACTAATATTATAAATGTGAAAATTTGTGAAGATGTTTGGATGTCTGTTACTAAATACAATACAAATAAATCTGTTGTTTAATTCTCTCTCGAAAACATGGAAATTATAATTTCCATGAGTTTTAGTATTTCGATGTAGTTTCAACTTAGATAAATAGGTATTAATGAATAGCATAACTAGGTATGTAGTTTATTTCTACATAACGTACGTAGGTAACTTGATAATTATCGTGTACTTAGTGTTTTTTTTTTATATTCTTGATGCTCACTGTTTCAATTATATACTACCCACTGTAATGTCTCATTAAGTGAAATGTTAAATTTCTTTTGAGAATAAAGTTTCTTTAAACCTAATACGGGGTAACAACTGAATTGATTGATCGGAAATTTGGCATGCAAGTAGACCAAGTACTGGATTGAAACATAGGATTTATGCCGTAATTAGTTCCCTTGGGACTATAACGGGAACAACGCGGGCAAAACCGTGGGTAAATGCTAGTAAAGAATAAATTTTGAAAATTGGTCGAATGATTAATTTGCGGATATGCTATTCGCGAATAAATAATTCGGCAATAAAAATATCGTGTTATTGTTTAGTCGAATAATTATAAGTCCTGATAATTATCTGAATCATCTTTTGTCATTAAAACCTCGTTATCGATACTAGATATAATGAGAACCTAGTTGGTCTTTGAGTATTTATTTATAAAAACATGTGTAGGTAGCAGATGTATGCAACTTTACATAATTAAACCTTAAATACTCGTGTGATTTTATGTTCTTTTTACTGTTTCTGTATGATTTTATGTGCAATAAAGTGTTTACATACATACATACATACAAACGTGGTTAAACTATTGAAGTTTTTATGAGGCAAACATTAATTTAATATACCAGGGAGTGATATGTATTATACATTACCTACTATAAAGTACTCTACTACTACTCCCTAATGCATTAAAGAAAAACCGTTACTTATGAGCCATCCTGTATTACACACTAGGTATTATAGTTTTCCTTATTTTAATTTAATACAATGGGTATATTACAAATGTTTCTATTTACGTACACCAAAATAATATTTAATTGTACAATTGAAAGACTCGACGACGCCGCTGTTCCAATGTGGACATTTGTTGTCATTTTCCCGCAGCGTAAACTAAACTTATTTGTGGTATAAATATGACGATTACTTACTTTCTTTTAGTCATATAGTTACATTTCTCTAATAATAGTGCTTTCCTTTTCCTTTTGGAAAATCCAACACGCTTTTTTCCCATTCTTAAATAAGATTTCTCACAGGTTTTGTTTACGGCGCGGCCAGTCAACTGTCACAGACCTGTCGTTGGCAACGGCCGTCGGCGGACTGAGGGGAGACTGATTTCATACAAATGCGCGCTTGTGCTAGCTTATATGAAAAGGTCGTATACGTAGAAACGGTTTTTTTCGTTTCAATTACAAACTACAATTAATTTTCAAAAACCTTATCTCAGATATTAAAGTATAGATTAAAACTATGTTACTCAGAGAATTTAGGGGCTTAAATAGGTCTGGTTTGCCTGTGCAATGCAAATTCCGCTTTTTAAAGAGGTATCTTTGACATACTTTTGTCTGTTACAAAAGTTAACAAATCGTGTTCCTGCATCTCACAAAATGTAGTAGTTTATCCCAATAATCAGGTTATCAAATGTTACTTTCATATGTTTTATGACTCCTGAGAAAAATCGAAACCCCTGCCACCAAATTTTCCGATTCGTCATCTTAAGCTTGATACATATTATTGGCGCAAAATGACATGAGAAGTCCACAGCCATTAGCCAAAGAATTAACGTGCAATGGGACCTTAAAGTACAGCGCCAGCTATTAGCATCATTTGTCTCGAGTCAGCTTACCTACCTTTATTCACCTTAAGCCTAAATAGCTTCGTCAGCCGACTGTATGTGTCCATAGTCAGCCAGTATCTGGCGCTAAGTAAACCTAGCCGAGACGAGTCAAACTGAGCGTTATCACGTGACTGGCTTTCCTAACTATCTCGAATGCTTTACTATCTCTTACGTTCGGACGTTTTGAATACTCTATAGAATTCCGGTCTAGTCAGTCTTCAGAGAGATTAAATGGTTAAGTTTTAGAAAGTAGTTTGTAGGGTGTTTAATGGCTGTTCGTTTTGTGTTATATAATTATCAAAGTTAATCTATAAAAATTATGTACAAGAGTTTACAAGGTTAAACAGTTTTTAATGAAACAAAATTGTACACGGAATATAAGTTGATATTTAACTTGATTATGTCCAAGGGGCAATGTCATTGGGCACAAGGTAGTAAATATTAACAGTCATCATTGTTGGTTTCACAGTAAATACTACAAATTAACTTACTTTATATTCAGTAACCAAATATTTCGCAGCGCTAACCTCGTAGCCGAACATGGGCAGTCCTATGGTGTATGTAGCTGGTAGCTGCCACGAGCCTAGCTCCCGCGGATTTGCCCAAAAATTAGAATCAAAATTGGTTCCTGCTAATTATACGTTTTAAAACTAATCAAGGTTTGCGCCACTTTGTAGGCTTTAAGTTCCATCAATAAATGTCGGATTAAACAAAATTAATGAGCATTCCAAGGTCGACCTCTAGTCAATAAGGGTAATTAAAAGCAAATATAAAGGGATGCCTCGCCGAAGGCCGAGCTCTAAGTCCTTTAGCCTCTGCCAATAATTTTTAACTAAACGTGGCTCGGGGGCTTAAGCAAGATTAACAGCTGGAGGCGGCGGGACAGTCATTACGGCGTTATTGCCAATAGATGGCTCTGGTAGATTTAGTACTTAAAGTTGGAAGGATTTGTAAACTTTAAGAGTGTTAGTAGGGAAATTGCCTTCCCTGAGAGAATAGGTTTTACGAGGATTAGTTTTTCGCAACTCGACGTCTGATAATATGTCTTTTTGCGTGATTTTCTGTGACGGATGTGAGAGTGTGATAAATATAGGGGCACTTTAAAATGACATGACAACTTGACTGAGACGCTCTCTTAGATCAAGTAAAAAATGATAAGTATACTTAATGTGTTGTACCAAGAAGTCATAAAAAGTTGGTAATGTTGGCATATTATATGTATTTCAGACTACAAGCTTACTTCACCAACAAGGGAGGAGTAGATAAATCAAAAAGTTTAGTAGCTCCAGTGCACTCTCCACCACTCTCTTGCTTATTTTTGCTGCCGATCAGCATTTCATTACATTGTTGTATTTATGTTGCGATTTGAAGAGTACGATAGCCAGTGTAACTTAAATTTTAATCGTCGTGGTGACAACACGCTTGCGCCCCTTCTATTGACTAGTTGCATGAGTTATGTGATTGTTTACTTGTGTATTCCGTGCCACGATTTCAAGAAAGCGGTGTAGGATTTCTTTGGTGAGAGAATGATGTCATCTTACGCCGAATTCACGGCTCAAAGTGCAGATCCTTCTGAAATACATATTAGTAGTTAGTGTAAGACCAAACAACTTATAAGATTAAATCACACTAAATTTAAGTATGCCTAATTAAAATATCTCCGTATTCTCGCGGTCTCAAAATACTCCTAAAACACACATTGCCATTAGGTTTCCCGCAGGCGCTAGTGACCGAGACATTATTCCGCCCGCATCTCGACGACATCCAGGATAAGTGGGCTCAACCGGACTAGCACTATATGAGGAGATTAGTCCGGCCCCGTACGTAAGCCCAACGATTTGGGGGTGTCATTGCCCTCGTAGGCCTCTGGGGTGTGCACGTAGGACCTATTTAGCATAAATATGTATGGTTCGTAACATTTTGTTAACATTATGAATGTAGGATTAAGAGCATGATTTCGGTTTTTTTTAGTCAAGAGTTGAATCAAAAAAATAACAGATGATCTAAAATACTCTACCCCAATGTTGCCCAGAACAAATCGCTTTATAGCAATAAAAGTCGTTTATTTTAAAAATAACACAAAATTTCTTTTGGTGTACAATAAACAATATTGCATCGCATCCGTGTCTGTTAAAAGAACATAATCGAAACATTACTTTGAATAACCGAAGTCGAGGAAAAGCAATCTACTTAACATTAGATATTTCCTATTGAAGTTAGTGTGGTCATTTTGACCAGGAGGGATCCGGGAACAACATTCAAATTAGTAAGATATTATATTTCTTACTATGTTAACAATAAGGAACGTTTAATTGATTGATCAATGCTATGGTGTCGGTTATATTAAAATACATCACTATGTCATCATACAAACATTATACATACTTCGCGCTTAGGAACTTTGACCTCAAGACGACATCTACTTTTCTTTGTCTTCAATATTTCAATAACTCAACCGAATATCCCTCATATTCGCTTCTTACCCCAATCAATACGACCCCTCATCCCAAGGGCTAAAATTCAACGACATGTCAGGTGTCAAAAATGTTTTCAGTCAACGGGTATAAAAACGGAGGAAACCGCTATCTGGCGGCTTTTCCGGACCATTGACGGTGACGCGCACGATGACGCGTGAAAAACGCTTGAAAACGTTGCGCTTATTACTTTTTATAACGTCTTAGAGGCTTCAAACTCCATTACAATGTAAGTCTGTTGCATAACCGTAATCTCCATAAGCCTGAACGTTACAAAAATTACCCATCCCACGCATTTCAGTAACGAAGCCATTTAATACACATACCAGTAAAATAATAACAGTTGATTGCGTTTAATTTCGTTGTTCATTTGTCGACGAGCACACCGCTGCAATTATTGCATCCTGGTTACATACAAAGACTTATGTTATTAGGAAATGTTTGGTGCTTAAGCTTTTTCAGGCTTAAAGGTACCAGCTGCTAGGCTAAGGCGGACTAATGAACATAATTGATATGAAGGCTCGATTGCTCTCCGGTACGCCAAGAGTGGAGTGTCAGTAGTTTCAGTATAACAGTCTCGTCGCCAATTGGCAGTATTCAATTAATTTATCAGCGTTTTAATTGCTGTTTTGGCGACGCGAAGTACCTAGAGCAATATTGTCTTATAATTAAGATTTAAAGTTTTTATACAATTGCCGAAGTCAGTATCGGTGCTTATTTTATTAGGTTTAAGTTTACTCTTCGTTTTCATATGAACTTAAATGTTACCATGTAAAACATCCTAGTTTTGCATCTCGTTATCTATTATATTATTGGCAAATCCTTTCCATTTTTCATCAACTCCTTACTCTCTATTTCAGTAACTATCAACCTAAATTTGTAGCATTGCGATTAAAAATCTCGTGACGCACATTCGCGTCTTCGGCAACGGGCTAGAGGCTTTACGAGTAGATCTTATCGCTCAATCATAAACTTAACCCGAGCACTTTTAGTGTGTTTTTGAATTTGGAACCTTATTTCATAATATAAAAGTTCAAAACTCATTTCAAATTAGTCTTAAGTATAGTAATGTGAACCTTAGAAGGTTAATCAATGCTTGCCATCAGACATGATCTGCCTCAAGATCAAACCTTAAATGCAAATCATAGAAGCTGAAGCATAGAGAACATTTTCAATTCAATTTTCTGTAGTAAATAATATAGTACATTTTATTGTACTTGTCTCATGTAGTAAACACGTCAGTAATCTGAAACAGGTGGCGGTAGGCTCACAACTGTTTTCCATTAGTGTTCCAATTCGGAACACGCCGGTAATTTGCTTGGCACATGGTTCACTGTCGACTCAATCTATCAGTTTCTCGCTGAAGATTTTAGCGACATCGAAGGCGATGTACTTGAATTAAATTGGAATTTTGGTGTTATAGGTTTAACCTAGTCAAACAGCCGGTTGGTATAATTAAGCTAATGTTAAAGGATGCAGTCACCGTAGTCTATGGAAGTAAAAGGTAGGTTAAAGCACAAATGGGGTGCTAGACAGGAAAACTCCCAAAGTGCCTGGATTCTTCTCATTCCTCTTGATCCGATTGATCCGCAGGAAAGGGAAGCGTCTTGGCCGGTGCAGCCAAGCGATTGCTTAGGGGTCCCTAATTGATCACTTGCCGATGCTGCGAATGAGCCTGTCTGCCTGGAGGGTTGGGGGTCCCGCATCGGGGCTTCCTCTGTTAGCAGAGGACGCGTCTAGGCGCAGCACGCGAGGGTGGGGCGTCGGGTACGAGTGGTATCCCTCCGACGTCTCCTTTTGGGGGGCACAGCGGACAGGCACCAGACGAGTGACCTGTGCCGCTGCGTGGTGGCGGTGGACTAGTCCTCTGTGTCCTATAAACCCTTCTGGGAGCGGGACGTAGAGGACTGGCCCATCGCGGTCCGTAAGGACAGTGCGGGTGGGAGTGGCACCGGATACACGGCTGGACCTTGCGTGTCTGGTGCCGGTTCCTGACTTCGCCGGGACGGCCGTTGGTCGGGGAAAAGCAGGTGACGGAAGGCACACTGGCCATGCTACAGTGTGCCTTTTTCTGGTGCTGGTGATGGCGTGGTGTTAGCGGATCCCATTTTATCACCGTGAAGGCACAGGTTGGAAGCATCCCAAAGTTTTAGTGGGTAGGCCAATCCCTTCTGGAGCAGAGAACCTCACATAACCAATGTGTAACATCTGGCTGTACCCCCGATGGCCTTAGGTTACATTTCATGCATTTCTTCGGGTCAAAAAGAAGGTTAAAGCATACATAACAGATCGGCTTGAGCCACCGCTGGTCGAATTTTCTCATTTCACATTAATAGTCTTATGGAACAAAATAAATCAGTAAATTCAGCCCCTCCTTATAAACATGTCCTTACTTGAGGAAAAGATAACAAAAAGATTTTTTGGACTCGTAGTCGGTTACCATCAAATACTGCGGAGGATAATTGGTGATTAGTTAGATCATTATTAGTTAGTAGTTAGATTTTAAAAAAATTCTAAAAGTATCTCAGTCACATTTATAAGGGCTGGTTACACGCTTGGAAGTTTTCATTTAAAAAATAATAAATATCTCGCAAAGTAAGCGTTTTTCGGCTATTATACCTACATCATATAACTTTTTTATTCCTAATAGTTGTTAGAATCTAAAGTTAAAGTTTTTCGGGTTACTCGGGCTCACCGTGTATATCTTGAGATATATCAAACCATGACACCGCACTTCTCACGTCGCTGACCAGCCATAGACCATTATAAAACAACATCCTGTATCCCAAAAGTCCACCATTGTTATTCCTATTTCACACAACAGTACCTAAACTCAATTGGCTGAAACTTGAACGGAACCGCGCTCGCGCTTAGTGACATTTCATTACAACTATTTGATTTATCGAGTGCTCCTAAAATATACGCCGCACGTAGCTCGGGAGCATAAATTTAAAACCGCATAGCCTAGCTCTGAATGGCTACACGAATTAACCGTGCTGTGATTGGAGAATAGACCACTGGTGCAATCGGGTACGTTTTGAAAGTTGAATTGCGTCTGAGGTCTTTTGGATGTTTTAAATCGCAAAAGATAATAATGTTTTATAGTCAATCGACTTGAAAATAATAGGTTACTAAATATGATAATTGTTTTAATGTAAATTAAAAACCTTTAAAAGTATTGGACTTATATTATTTCGCAATATTTAAAGAGCCCCTAATATTTATTAAGAATTATTCAGAATCGATGGTTATTTATTTAGAATGTTAGAGTCAGCGGGATTAATTACTTACAAGTAATCTGAAAATATGCCTATCAACTTCTATCAAGGACTTATTTCCCTGGTGAATGAAATACCAGGGGAAATTTAATAATAATTATAGTTAGATATTTTTACTTAACATTAACTTAGTTAAGAACTTTCCTAAGTAATATGTATTTTAAATCACCGTACGGACTCTCGCATATTATATACTCGTACTTACTGTTTTAAGTGATAGTACATTTCTTACACCCAACAAACAAAATTCTTAAAACTTTATAGACTCCATTATTTATTATCTGCCGAGCAGACAAGGGTAAATTAAAAACTCCACCGTTATAAATTGAAACAAATTATTAACAAGCAATAAATAACGTTTCGAAAGGCTTTCAGAGTAACTGGCCGGTTTCCAGAACGTTTTAGATACCAACCTCTTGTTCCGACATGCAGGATATTCAATTGCTTACTCCTAGAACCTCGTATGTCTTTAAATACGTCATTGAAATATGCACTTTATTGTGTCTAAATTAAGTTCTTTTTTAATAGACGATTTTCTTTTACAGGTGGTTGGGAAAATAAACGGGTACCCCGACATCGAACTAATGGCTGCCCGCGATTACATCGGTAATTTACCTTGTGCTGGAAAAAGGTGAGCTGGAAATTTTTGTATTGGTCTCGTATGCTTTGTTTGCTTAGGATGTTTGGATAGACAAATGGATTACAATACGGTTTAATAACTGGTCACGTTTACTGCCAGATGAGATAAAAACTTACTTGGTTATTCTTCGAAAACATGATTCCTGTTATCACATATATTGACGAATACCATGTAGAACCTGCCAAGTTCTACAAAGTAACTAAAAATGCCATTATAGTGAGCCGGAATCTTCTGATTATTTGTGGCCAAAGGAATCATGTCTTCGAAGACCCATTTACTATATACGTGGTTGCTTGTTCAGTGGTCAGGATCTTTAATCTTAACTTCATTACATTGGTGCATTGCATACTATCGTATCTTCTAGATGAGCAGTAAATGTAAAACCAATTAGAATATTTCTTCATTGCTATTTTCAGATAAATCTAGCTGTACTCTATTCACAAATAAAATGGATTACAAAATGGAAACTCGTTCGCTACAGAAACATTCACAACAACCCTTACTTCTATTTTTTTACGGATCAATGTGCTTGTTAGTATCAGCTAGTTTTCCCATTCCTCTCCAACTCTTTTCCACGTTTGAGTGAGTTTTACACCGATGTCAACTAGAGCTAACTATTCACGGGGCCTTCTGAGAATTCCGTCACACCGACGATCGATGCGTCCGTTCATACTCGCGCCAGTCGCGACGCCTCGTTACGGCTACGTGATCGCAATCGCTATCGCCTATTTATACACATTGTCGGCTTCAGCACTCCCAACTTCCACGACGTCATAACCACCCTCCCGAGACCCTTCAACTAACTCCAAGTCCACCAAATTTAACAAGACGACGCCAGACGCGAGGCTCTTAACAAAATGGCCAAAAAATACAGCAATAAGTACACCTTTTTTGCCAATTCGATCGCAGTCAAAAGCTTAGTTGGACGTTAGCTCGCGAATGAATGGGAACTTTTAATCAGCTCGATACTGAATACTAGGCTTTTTATTCTTTTTACATTGAATTCAATTTGAAAGAATCTAAATTGGACGGTAGGTCATTTGTTCGCTTATTGAAATGGCCACCAAACGCAGCTATGATTGCACTCTGGTTAATTACGGCGAATTGGAGGCATTTAATTTCAGAATGCGCAAAATAAATTGGTCGAAATTTGGGCAAAACGGACATGCGGAAACAAAAAAGCGGACATGCAAATGAGTCCGACCCATAGTGATTTGAGAGCGGTCGGTACAAAACGCACGTAGGATTAATATAATCGGGTGGTCAGACTGATACAGACAGAGGTGGACTCGCTACCTGCGCCGAATACTAATTTTGATGACCGCTGTATTCTGAGATGATATTTTGACCACGCTTTTGGCACCCCTGCTAAAATTTATTAAATATTGCAACCCCGCGCCTTTTCAAAACTGACAGCAGTCCAGGTAATAGCAATTTTAGTCTGTGCGTGTAGTAAAAATGTACTGATAAAATCATAAATGAGATCCATTTAGTCCTAATATAGATAGAACCCGATATTTTCTGCTGGCTCGATGAGCTGGATAAACTTTTTATGCCCACAAAAACTTCATGTCAGAAAACCTTGAAAAGAAAATTCGCTCTTGCCATCAGAATATGCCTGTTTGCATAAACTTTTTTATTATTTACGTTTACTTAACCGAAAGCCGTAATCAATGTGAGTACAGCACCTTTCTGCTGCTGTGTTATTGTTAGTACAACTGTGATTGGAAAATAACTTTTTTATTCATTTACTTCGTAATTTCAAGATTGATATGTGGTTTATTTTTCCATTCATCGTTTTCCATTCCATTTACCTATAAATCGCACTCGTATATTTTTATATTTTTTTCTTTTTAAGAAAACACTTATAACTAAATAAAAAAAAAAAAATTCTTATAAAATACTAGGGCATGCAACACCGGTTTTACTTGTATGGACCAATACCGAAAAATCGGTTTTTTGGTATTGGCCTGGCCCATACAAGTAAAACCGGTATTGCATGCCCATATGCATATATACATGTAAAACACTTATAACTTCGGATAAAATATTGTACATCTCACTCATCACACAAAGTTTTACCCTTACCAGGATTTGAACCCGGAACCCCTAACTTCGTGGGCAGTGTCACTTGGCTTATCTTAAAATATAGTTATTTAAATCTCTTGTACATACATGATTTCTGGTTTGTCTACCACCTCTCTTGTGTCATACTCAACTGCTCGAAGGTTAACTGGAAAAGATCCTTCAAAGGGATAATTTCGCCTTTGTATTTTGCAACCCTAGACTGTACTTTGTCTTATCTTGTACAATAAATGTTTACATATACATACTCTCACTAGGCTAAAGGTACCGTAACGTAAGATCATATGATCAGAATTATCTTACTAAACCAGCAGCAGAGGTAATAAAATGTGTTTTCTTTTCATCTCTTTCGGAGCCAGTAGGGATGTAACCCAATTACCAACTTTTTTCCTAAGCCTAATGTTTTCCTTTTAGTAGACTACACTAATGCTCTAAATCAACCTGGATTTTTACTAGCTCTAACCGAAAACTTTCACCTTTCGCGTGTCTCCGCGACGTTATCTGGGGTCGACCTCTCGGGAGGTGACCTTTTTAGTCCCATATCCCTGAGTGCCAATGCTTACGCATCTAGGTTATTGTGCTATAACAGTAGTGAAATCGATAGTCGATAAACGATATCGAATATCGTTTGCTTTCACCGTAAATTGCGTAAATGGAAATCTGGTTGCGGAAAACGGAAAAAGGTTGCGGTACAATCTAAATGAACGTAACTTGATCACGTTTCGGGGACGTAAATTTTACTAAGTGAAGCAACAATAAGCGATGGCGGCTAAGTGCGAGTTTTTAACTCGGTTGTTAAGTAACTTAATTTGTGGGCAGATTCGTTTGGGGCAAATTAAAATAATTTGAGGTTTGTATAAATATTGTAAGTAGTCGGGAAATACTAGATTATCCTGCCGTCTTAATTTAAAAGGAAGCATCTAAAAAAAACACTTTTTAATATTTTTGCATAGAAAATATATCAATGGATCATATGACATTTCCGAAAAGAAGTCTTAACATTTATAATAGTTAAATAATAATAACATTTTCTTAAAAAATATTAGGAAAATTTAACTTCATCTCCAAAATTCTGCCATTTCCAAAACTAAAATTACTTAATGTTTTATTAGAAGAAAAAAATAATAAAAATTATATGTCTCGGGAAGGATTCGAACCTGTATCTCCTCGGCTATCCGGGCGGGGTTAAAATTACTTTTTTCTCAAAACCATAGGTTTGAGATGCGTCCTTTTGAATTAGGACGGCAGTAGGTATAGATATAAGCGGGCTAGTTTTCCGCATCTCGGTGACAGATATGCGCCTATTTTGATAACACTTGATTAATTCGACGATTTGACGAAGAATGCAGGCCGTAGAAGATAGCATTATCATAATTAGCTACACTTAGACATTAGCTACACTAAGACTAATCTCATCCAGCTTTGGGTAAATTATTACTCTTTCTAATCTGCGTCTGGCGATACACAATCCATTCTCAAAAACAGGAACGTAGTGTCAGGGTCATGGGAGGATCAGGGACAGATACAAGGACAAAAAACGGAGGGGAAGGGACAAAAAACTGGTTGGTATTGCCTGTTTTGACGGTGCGACGCTCGCTGCTCCTGCTTCTTCATAGGTGCCCCGACGGGTGCTTCTCCCTCTCGGCGGCCCTCTAGCATCATTACATCAACTTTGGCTTGCTCCATGGTAGATCCGCTGAACGTGGGGGCTGTTGCTGTTGGCTTCTTTTCTGAAATCAACGTACGGCTGAGCGTGGTGCCAGGGCGAAATATATGCGCTGACATCCCGCTCGTTGTTGCCCCAGACGGTTATTGGCCGTGGCCTCCGCCTCGACGCGGCTCCTTGACGCCGTCGACGCCGTACACGGCGTTGCCCATGGCGACGACGTCGCTTTTCGGGGATACGCAGAAGGTGGCTGAAGAGAGAACTTCTCTGTTCTGCCGCCGCCGCTCGCAGAGCGTGCCGACGCCCCGATGAAGTGTTTCCCCGATGATAGTGATAATGAGTGGTAAAACGCCTGTGCTCAATGAACTTAATACTGGGGTTCCTCCCGCATCCCGAGAACTTCGTCCGGCGACGTGAACATGTTACTATTGTATTTTTTTTTGTGTTTCATTATAACATTTTCGTTTTAGTTTTTGTCGAAAAGTTAAATGATTTTATACTGACAGCGGTAGCCGTCAAAATTCGAAAATTGGCTGTTTTCGATCGAATCCAATACGCAGACCATTTTGCACAGCTATTTCACTTCGTAATAATGAGTTTTGTAACATGGGGGGTTGGTGATGTGAATGTACGTGAGTAAAAGGAATTATAACATCACCGAATGTAGCCTTTGTTTCTTCTTTCTTCCAGAGCGCATTTACACGCTTAAAATTTGGCTTGCGATAAGTACGTAGGGTCGTTGATGCACCTCCACCATGTCAGGGTCGTGGGAGGATCAGGGACAGATACAAGGCAATACTTTTAGTACTTTCGTTTATTCAACCGTCCACAATAGCTACCACACGACTCATCCATTTGTTTCTCCACTAGAGCGAGACAGACTGAATTCGATTAAATTTGAATATTTAATAGTTCCAAAGGTTACCAGTCTGTCATTCAAGGCGGTAAGGTTTGTATATCATGGTACAAACCTTACAGTAGCCTACATAGCGTTACTAGCCAAGTCCATGAACATAATTTATATTGTGAATTCTTTTAAATTCTTAAAATGCTTTCATGAAAAACTTCTTAGTATTTAAACAATAAATGTAATATTTTCGTCTACGAGTAGAAACCTTAAAGAGATCTTCCAAAGAACAAAGTTTCAAGAAAGCAGTTTGCATCCAGGTACAAAGTAATCAGCCGGGCACTGCTAATGCTTCAAGACCTCGACGGGATTACAAAAACGGGATTTCGTATGACTTTGCAGAGCTTTATCTTTTTAAACGGTCGCCTGTGCGTCCCTATTACAGCGAATCCCATGATAGTTGAGATGCACTGCCAACTTTAACCGAACCACCAAACTTATATCTGCTGTTATTGAACTAAAATCCAATCAAATTTCAGCTGTATTGCGCTGGGATTAGAGTCCGTTTTTTTGGGGGCAGTGAAAAGTTATATTGGTAAAATTGGTACTGTAATGCACGCACGTGACATAGGGCTGTAATCTTGGTCCCTAGCTTTGATGTAGCCCCGTGTTTGCTTAAACGCGTTGGTTTAATTACGGGCTCATTAATGTTGGATTATGTAACCGGTCTGGCTGCCATGTTGTGGTTGCGCTTCGAAAAGTTTACCAGAAGGATTGTTGATTTTAAAGTTAGGTAGCAAAATTTGCAACGATTTCTAGAAGCAAAATACGATAGCGCAATATTTCTGCTCTTGTAGTAGAGCAGAAAACTTGGTAATTTAAAAAAAATACCAGTCTAATGCGTGTCGGACTTCCGTACAAACTCGTAAGTATACATACGTGAATAGTTCAAGAAAAACTGTACATATGGCGGTTAGTTTAGTAGGACCAAATAAGTTTGTGTTACGATTTTTGCTAATTTCTAAAAAAACGGTGCAAGTTAGGAAAACCGTTATATTTTCTCCTGAGGATGATATTAATAATTGGTAATTATTTACAGATTTTTCTTTTCTGAAACTTCGAAGGTAAATACCCCTATTTAAGGAATGGTATGATTAAGAAAAAAAAAATCAAGTCAGTTTATTATTCTTTATACCTACGGAGCGCAAATTATGGAGTTTATACTTGAGGAGTTATCTAACATTATGTGCGTATCGTGATGTAGGAAACGCTTTCTACAGCGTTGGGTGTTTGTTACACAATCAATTAATGGTATACATATGGGTATAAAACCGGTCAAGTGCGAGTCGGACTCGCGCACCGAGGGTTCCGTACAAACTCATAGGTAGAAACATGAATAAATACAAACAAGAAAAACTATATGGCAATTAGTTTAGTAGGAGCAAATATGTATGTGTTAAGATTTTTGCAAATTTTCAAAAACGGTGAAAGTTAGGAAGACCGTTATATTTTTCCTGTAATATATAAGACGACATTAATAATTGGTAATTATTACAGATTTTTCTGTTCAGTAACTTCGAAGATAATAGGGGGGAATGGTATTTTTTTTAACGTTTTTCGCCATAAATCAAAAACTACTTATTTAAAAAAAAATACAAAAATAGTGTTTTAATCTACAAATCAAGCCCTTTCATCCCACTCGATATAATAGCCCTACTTTCAATTTTCAAAGTCTCATTACGGACCCCTTTAGAAAAAAAAGTAAAAAAGTTACAAGATTTTTTTTATATCCCATAAGCTCGGGTTAGCGGTTCTTAACACTATTCCAAATTTCAAGTCGATAGCATCAGTAGATCCTGAGATATCTTGCTGTGACAGACGGACAGACGGACAGACAGAGTCGCACCATAAGGTTTCCTTTTTTACCATTTTGGTACGGAACCCTAAAAATGATTTCGGAATCTACAAATTAAGCCCATTTATTTGATATACCACTTGATACAATAATACAACTTTGAATCCTCGATCTCCCATTTCGGCCCCCTTTAAAAAAAAGTAAAAAATTTTAAATCGATAGCAGCTCATGTAGTAGTAGTTCCTGAGATATCTGACTGTAACAGATGTACAGACAGACAGAGTCGCACCATAAGGGTTCCTTTTTTGCCATTTTGGTACGGAACCCTAAAAAGTAGAAACTATGAACAGACAAGCTGTAACTAAAGTTGAGACAGACACCAGACGTTTCTCCCAAATATGACCCCCCACTAACAAAAAGCGGAAGGAAGCTAACGCCTATTTAATGGGCACCGACGCAATAATCCCAGTAATTGCGTGCCAGCCTCCTGCATACAGAGCAGATGCCGCGGAATTAGCATTGTTTAGTCTCCGAGGAACAAATTTGAAATAATTACGGTAATTTGTCACAGTTTGCTTCTTTTGGACGGTTCCGTTTAATGGCTGTTTTTGAAGTTCTGTGATACGCACGCAGCTGTGATTTTGGAATTAATGTGATATGGTAAGGTAAAACTTTGGACAGTATTTTTGAGATTTTATCACCTTTAATTAATTTTACACATACAGTTCCCATCTATGAGAGTAGGCCTGTGCCCAGCAGTGTGGCGTTATTTATTTAGGGTGGTGATGATGGCAATTGGGTTATTCTTCAGAAATATGTCTGCGACTTACTCCTCTGTCTCCATACATTTAGTATCAAAAAGGGCCAGATGTATAAGGTGACCGCAGACATATTTCTGAAGAATAACCCAATTACAGTCCTTCTAAAGACTCAGTTGGATGCACCACAAAAATAAGTGGCATCGAAAGTAAAAAAGTGTACTTTTTTCATTCTAGCTAACTGGATGTTTATCTGATGTTAAACCATATTCCAATTCAAAAATACATACATGCATAACATTGGAAAACTGGAGCAAAAAGTTGATTTCCTCAAAGCGATTTCAGCTCGCTCGTTCAGACTAAGCATTATATATGACTAAACATTGGAATCATTATACAAAAACTGACTGAAAAGAATAGGTAAGAAATAAAGCAACTTTGTTAGTCACTTTGTACTAATTTCACAAATTTTGTACCAATTTTAAATTCATCAAATTACAAAATTAGAGCATGACGTAGCTCAGAACAATTTCAGCTCGCAAACGCAGCGCGCGAACCAAAGTAAAAAACTAAACGTTTTAATGCAAGTAAGCTACAAATTAAGCAGCAGTATATCATTCAATGTGAACTGTGACGTTAAAACAGTAGTTATTCCATTCTTAATTTAAACATCACATTTCAGAACTAGAACACGAGGTTGGTTTCCTCAAAGCAAATTCAGCTTGCTCGCTCAAACTAAGCGTTATCACGAGCAAGCAGGTAACAAAGTAAGAAAATAAAGTCGCACTTGGACATCGGACGACATTATTCATGTTTATCGCCCACCGGCCGTACGACACCGCAATTAGAGATTTTCTCTTCCATTCTTTAAACAAGCTTAGCTATTTAAGCGCTTTAACGTTTTTTGCAGTTAGTACAATAATTACGGTGTGAGTACGCGTTAATTTGGTCTAATTTTTGTATTATGATATTTTTGTACGGGCGTAGTCAAAATATTAGAGGTCTTTTTGATGTGTATAATTATGACTCGTTTTTAAACGATTTTTGCTTTGGTTTGGTTTAGTTTAGGTTTTTATTCGAAGTTGTCATTAGGTGCTCATGTCGTTTCGCCTTTAAACAATCCGGCAATGGTTGACTGGTAGAGAATACCTTAAGGCATTAAGTTCGCCAATTGTACTTTTTTATTATTATGCAATAAAGTTTAAATAAATAACTATAGTATATGGTTATTCTGGAAAATAAAGATCTTTTAACACAACTACTAAATATTTGCTAAAGCCAACTTATTCCTAGCGCATTCCTCGTACACACTCCGTTATGCATAAAGAAGAGATAAAATATTGGCAGAAATATCTAGTCCGATTAATGAAGCATTTCGGCTCGGAATAATTCCTCTGTCGCTGAAACTTTGCAGTGTGATAAAGAAGGGTATAAAGCATACGTTTGACAAATTATCTAGGATTTTTGATATTTCGAAGTTAGGTATTTCTGCCAAAACATGAAAATCGCTTATAACTGCTTGTGAAAAATTCCTCCGTCCGAACTTCCATCGGTATATGATATTATATATTAATAAGAGTATATATTATCATTATCTAGGAAAATTTCGATTTCGAATAGGTAGAAATTTTAAAATACCTATTTCGTATCATAACTTCTTCAGAAAAATTGCTCCGTCAATATTTATTTTTTTATATGCCCTAAATCCTTTAAATATATCCATTTTCACAATTATCTAGGAAATTTTCCTAATCGATCACACCTTTACAGATTTTCGGCAATAACTCATGGGGAAAAATTGCTCCGTCAATTTTTATTTTTTTCTATGCCCTAAATCCTTTAAATATATCGCTTTTCACAATTATCTAGGAAATTCTCCTTATCGATCACACCTTTACAGATTTTCGGCAATAACTCCTGGGAAAAATTCCTCCGTCCATTTTTATTAACTTATTAGACACAGTACAACAAAATATAATTGTTTATTATCCAGTAAATTTTCGCCCTTAATCATTAATTTTCGAATATCGCAATATAATGAACAATTTTTAAAAAGCGCGCTTTCAAATAACACCGAGCGCGTGGTGCGGGAGGGCTGCGGCTGCGGCAAAGTATAAAGACAACCAAGTAGTTCGTCTTCGCCATTTAGGAGCGAGCGATACCTACGGTTGCCTAAGGCACAGGGCTGCCGCTCGTCGGTTCTGTAAAATACCTACTTACTACGACGTAACTTTTATTAGGTTGACCTCGAACGAACAATCGTTCGGCGGCATCCTTTGTGCGTGTCACGTGACGGCGGCATGTGTCTCAGTCGGCTACTTACAAAGAACTCCAATAGACCAGGAGCTCAGTGCAAATTCAATGCTATTATTTATAATACAATTTTAGTAAGTACATAAGTATGTGATGTGACTATATGAAATAAAAGTAAATAAATATAGTTGCGTCTCGACATTTTGAAAGTAAATACTAGTAAGTACCTAGATAAAGTATAGGTACATTATTTGTAAAAGGTTTGTATAGTCCAAATTATTAGTACTTACCTAAAAGTTTTTATTTTGGATAATCAATTACTTAGAAAAGCGTCGTTTATGCTAGGTGGTAATAAATGAAACTTTATTTAACTGTTAGTAAAATTGATGCATACACTTAAGACACTATTCCTCAAACATCCGAACAAATGGCAGTATATTATATACGTCTTCTATACTTCGCTTCGTGCACAGACATTTTGTACGTTCGACCGCTCGCATCGCGCTCAGCCCTGACTAAAGCACCCAGCAATGCTGGCCTGTGGTGCGTAGGGCTTGCAAATATTCGACTTTTTCAAATATTCGAATATGATTTTGTAGATATTCGAATAATTCGAATATTATTCGAATTCTACCAAAAACTATTAAAAAATCGTTTTTCTTAGTATTTTTTGTGAAAAAACATGTTAGAAGAGATATTTTTGACGCTGCGATTACCTTAAGACTAATCAAACTTAATTAGTCTTACTCAAAACCTATAAACCGACTAGGTAGAAGAGGGAGATGCTTTGTTTGCAATATTTGCAAAGCAAGGAAGGAACGAAGAAGTCAGCTTTGGTGCACCCGATCCCTAAAAAAGGCGACGGCTCAAACCCAACCAACTACAGGCCGATAGCCATAACCTCTCTATTCTCGAAGATAATGGAGTCCATTATCAACTGCCAGCTCCTTCGGTACCTAGAGGACCACCAGCTGCTTAGTGACTACTAATACGGTTTCCGTAAAGGCCACTCAGCTGGTGATCTTCTGAAGGTGGCAGAAATACCTAACTCCGAAATATCAAAAATCCTAGATAATTTGTCAAAAGTATGCTTTATACCCTACTTTATCACACTGCAAAGTTTCAGCGACAGAGGAATTAGTCCGACGTCTCCATACAAAGAATCTCCTCGTTTCCTGGACTAATCGTCGAGGTACAACTTCGGCATGAGTAGAATAAATACCCAGATTATTATGTTTTATTTGGCAAACAGTTCAATTTGAAATGACAAAATATTCCCTGATTAAACTAGATCAGATTGGACTTAAACTTGGGTTGCGGAAGCATCTCGATCAATTGAATTTTAGTTTGAAAGAAACATAATCAACAGCCTAACAAAGTAAAACTATAGCGATTCGAAAAACCTTCGCCAACGAAATCACAAACACCCGACGCCTGCTGAAAACAAAATACGTTCGACAAAGATAGAATATTAATGGGCTATCCCGTATCCCTTGCCCTATTCGACAGCTGCCCTTCCAAACCTCGTATCTCTCAAAAACTCTTACGAATTATGCACCTTTTGTTTAGAA
The DNA here is from genome assembly GCA_947034925.1 of Eudemis profundana. Lineage (NCBI taxonomy): Eukaryota > Metazoa > Arthropoda > Insecta > Lepidoptera > Tortricidae > Eudemis > Eudemis profundana. The sequence continues at coordinate 17,192,185 of OX344800.1, forward strand.
AATTAAGGTCGCTTTTAGAATCACAGTTGATAGAGATACGGAGTTGGGTAGATAAGCGGTTGTAATGCTACCCCACTAGTGCTGAGCGGATAAGCCCACAGACAAAAGTACAAGTACATCTAACGGGATTATGCGACTTTGTTTTGCGTTTGATGAATTAATTTTGCACGATCGACTGGCGGGTTGTTGCTTGGTTTGTGTGTTGAAACATTCTGTACACGTGTTCGGGAATACTCATAGCATAAACTAGATTAAGAACTTATATGAAGGAAATGTGTAACAAGTTAAGAACCGTTTAATTAAAGAAAAGACACAGGTTACGTCATCCAAACATGACATGTTTGAATTGAATGACTTAACCTGTATCTTTTTGTATTGCACCTTTTTTACCCGACTGCGGCGAAGCCCAAAAGGAGGGTTATGTATTATGGATCTGTATGTATGTATGTAAGTATGTATGTATGTCCGTTCCTATGTCTGCACGTAACTACTCAACGACACAGCCGATTTTGATAAATGATACATCATTAGATTCGTCTTGATGGCGCGAGTGTCACTGGGTACGTAAAGTTTGAAAAAAAAATGGCGGATATCTGCACTTTAATGCTCGGTAGTTTTTGCACCGCTGTTGGGTTATTTTAAGTAAAAATTGAGTTATTGTTAATATCATATATTAGTAGATTGTTGATTTAAGTCAAGAGAAAAAAGTGCATATAAAAAAAACCTTTTAAATTTAGTGCTATACCATTATTCGTACAAAAACTAAAAAACAATACATACTTACTGAAGATTATGTGTGGTGTGTCTTTTGAAAAGGACTTATTTTTCTATGGTTTTTAAATAGAAATAAGCCCTTTTAAAAAGACACTCCTCATGTTATAAATATTGTGGTGTTTCCTAATTAAATTGTAAAAAAAATGACTTCCAATTCATACATATATACGTTAGAACATATTTAAAGTTCTATACATATTTGCTATAACCTTCATTTCTTACTGCGCACTCAGTCCTCTTGAGCTCGTCTTAGCACCTTGATACACTCGCATCACATAACGTAGCACCTTGTCTGAGCCTTTTCCTTTCACGTTGAACGCGTGAAAGCAATACTATCTGATCTACTGAGGTCCAAGATCGTATTGAAGATTAGCCTTCGTGTTATTGAAGAATAACTCAAGAACACGAAAACTTAGAAATATGTAACAAAATACGTAGAAAAGTTTGAAGATTGAGTAAAGTATATAATTTCAAATGTAGGATTATGAAATCAGTTCAAATGTAGTATTATCCAGTGATATGTTAAAAATGTTAAAGTAAGAAATGTTTGTTTATTTATACGAGATATCATTTAACTTTGAAAACCGCACGACGCCATGATGCCCCTCTTCTCTCGACTATTCAGAAGAGAAAAACTTTTGCCCGAAACCGTATAAAAGCAACCGCCCTTGACAGCGACAGCCCTCACTTTTACATAGATTAACAGACCAGGTACCTTGGGGTAGGATAATATAATTACTGACAATCGATGGCTGCTCCCTTAAGGTATCGAGGGCAGAGACGTCTTGCTGTGATATTTATTGGAACGTTTTTTCAAATTTCGAACATCCGTTGCACGGCACGTGACTATTTTTAATTTGTTTATTTTATGGCTGTTTGGCACGCGTTTAAAATTCGAATTGTTTACGGCCAGTTTTAAAACAGCTAGCTTTAGCACCTTATCTGAAGCAAAAATTAGCACTGTCTTAAACATTTTAACATTATTTTACTTAGAGATACCGAGATTACAGAGTCTCTGTACAGAAAAGGGCTAGAAGCCTGAAATTAAGTTTTTTTTTATAACATGACAATAAGAAGTTTTAATAGGGATGAAGGTTTAATAGAAATCGACCAAATAGTTGGTAATTGACTAAAACTATAACAGAGAGAGATTTTGCATAAAATTTCCACATAATAAACCGCACGCTCACCAATAAAAACTCGAATTTCAAAACAAACGAGACTCATTGTTCGTACATTTTCAACAAAAAACAGTCGCGAAAAGCCCCCGCTTCAGCTGCGGTTTCTCTAAATATCACGATCCTATGAATACTTTGGCGAAAAGAAAAACACCATTCATCATAGGCGACGGCTCAACGGATTCCCGGGTCACCCCATTCAGGACGGAACCAAATCTTTTCGCGCCTCCGGTGCTTGGCTCCCTTCGTCATTGTACCTTTCTTACTGAAGAATGTGACTTGAATGACCAGCGAGTGGCTGAATTAGGAGCTTAGGTATAAGGCAAAAAAGAAATATATATTTATTTAAAAGTATATTTTTGAGCCACTTTTTTCCTAAATTACATCTCGGAGTTATTTCTTATTGATATTATATACCCTCATGATTAGTTATTGGAAGCATTAAAACGGTTGTCAGATAGAACCTATCTCGTAATATTGTTTATGATATAACCGTAACATACACAAAGAATTCCTATTATATACACATACCTACACTACATTCCCTTTTTGTAACGTTCAGAGTATCAATACAATCTCCTATATTATGCATTATAAACACTATCACGTGCATTTTATAGTCCACTCATGGTCTAAGGTTGACACAAAACAATAGTACATTATGATATGAGTGGGTTATGTTGGTCATTACAGTCGAGGCTGTGTTGTACTGCCCGAGCCGTTAGGCGAGCTGTAATAGCCGAGTCTGTAATTACTAATGCCCACGAGTATCATACGACGTTTTCCAACACACTTGCGAATAAAAAAACAGTACTTATCATTTAAAACAACACCTCTAGGTATGGTGTGGTGCGGGGCGCGTGCCATGTAGTACGCGTACATGGCCTGAGCGGTGGCGCGGGAATAATGGCGTGCTCTCATTGGTCAATTTCCGGTAATTACAACACTAGTGCGGTAATGTAAAGTAAAAAGCACTTGTGTGTAATAAACTGCGTTCCGCGCGTAAGAACCTTGAAATCAAAGCCACTTCATGAGCAAGTGTGTTGAAATAAATTACACAACTAGGGTGGTAATACAAAGAATAATAATATTTTGTAATATACTATTGTAGCTATCGTCTCGTTTAACTAATTAACAAAATATTATCTCTTTCAAATTTGTAATCAGCCATTTCCAAATATCGTATTTAAAAACAGTGCTTTCCACTTTTTCAGTGAGTGTTCTATGAATATTTACAAGGCAAAAAGTTTAAATTTAAAACTTTAAAAGCATTAACTTGATAGAAGTAATTTAATTCGATGCCGATGTACATAAAAGGTTCTCCCGCTTAAAATTTTAATGCACTAAAAGCGTTGCGAAAATAAACGGCTTGCAATTTTAAAACGAATGTAACACGGAAGATATTTCTGCGCGATTCGGGCTGAACAGAATGTTTCAATAAATAGCTATGCTGGTGTCGCTGCCACGATCATAATTCACTGCCCATAATTTATTAGTTGGGTTGTATCGAAAATACGGGTACCACAACAGAAAGAGTATACCAATCAGCTATTTTGACTGTAACTAATAATGTTTTTCCAACCATGTGCGTGTGCGTATATCAGGAATTTGACACAATTATAAAGCATTCTTGTAATTTATGCTTATGTGAAATTTTTGAGCAACAAATAGTCAATAAAGTGATTCTAGTGTGCTATTTTTTTGGTACGGAACAGTAAAAAATACCTCGTTTACAGTTGAAATGCGCTGTTAACGTCAAAGTTAATGAAATTACAAAACTTCCCCAATTTTGTAAGAACAAACGCGATCGTACAGATAACTTAACCACATTTAGTCACTTAGCGCGGCGTGACCCTCGTAATGGGAGTGCCAAGTCATTTCCTCTTCCGACCCTCCAGAGGTCAGTAACCTTGACATTCAGTCGATAAACAAATTCCTAGTATTTAACCCGAATGTTTAATCAGCCGTATATAACCGTACCGGTATATTACGGCACCGAAAGTCTGCGTGTGCAAATAAAGGGTTCGCTCGAGCCTGCGCTCGTTGCAACCCCTTCAGCTCAAAAATCCTAAATATACGAACATTTAGCATTCTCGTTTAATCCCTTATTTACGGCGTTCGTCAGTTTAAATAATTTGCGTGGACCGGACTCACCACGGGATTAATTTGAGCACGAAAATCAAAATGGCCGCTCTGTTACGTTTGATGCTTTATGCTGTATACAATAAACGTCCAGCTAAGTTGATCAATAGCGAAAAAGTTATGCCTGAGTTTTAAGTAAACATAATAAGCGGTTAAAGTTAATTTTTCTACTCCTGTACTGTTATCTGTCTTTTACTTGGTCACGAACACTAATATAAGAACATATATAATATGAGTTCAGAGAAGTCTATACTCTATTCCCCATAACAGCACTAGTGTCGTTATAGCCACTTTACGTTATTGCTAGCAACCACAGACTTCTAAATCTAGGTTAAACTGAGGTCAAGGATTAAGCGCTCAATTTTAACTTTACGGTAAAAATGCACAACTACCAACTTAACAAACAATTAAAATCCTACGGCTTTTAAGAAAAACAAAACTTTCTGAACTAAATTCATTGATGCCAACATAAAAACAAAAGTATTTTTAATATATTCACTGCGTGTGAACTTCATTTAAAAAATAAAAAGTTTACCATAGACACATACTGACAGTCATACGTCATATTTGCCTTCTTTGCAGGTTATGCCTTGTTTGTATTTTATAATTTTAAAACCTGTCGTAGAAAAAGTATTGTATGCAACGTTGTATAATTAAGTCAAAAAACGCTCATTGCGTCTCTATTTGCGATACTCGCCGCATTCGCGGCTCGTATCGCAACTCACGCAATTCGCATTTTTTGAACCTTCTTATACAACTGTTGCATAAAATACTATTATTTAAACAATAGTGATTAGAAAATTCCAATGCCTGGAATTATTTAAGAGTTGCTTTTACCAGAAACTTTATTAGTATAAATACTCCGTTTTTTCCTAGGTAATGGGAACGATAATAAGAAATGCACAATGCAAATATTCATATAATTTTAACCAATGTCATTCCCTCAAAAGTCGTATTGGCAACATTGCCTGTCAAACATAAGATCCACCAGTTCTAGACAATACCAACTGAACACACAACAATATTACCCCCTATTAATTAATCAACAATCCATTTGAGGCCAAGATAAAATCTCCAACCTTAAACGCGAGCAGGCTGCAAGCCTAATAAAACATTTAAATATCGAACACAGATTCCCGCTGCCCTTAAGAGAGTTTATTTCCAAAAGGCTGGCAACGTTGCAAATTGCAATGTTGGTCGTTTTTTTTTTCATTATTAAAAATATATATATGTCCTCTACACAAATAGCACATCTTAAGTGTGTATTTGATGCAATAATCCATAGTGTTTTTTTTATTCCTAATATAAAAAGTGTTATTATCAATAGTTTAATCTTCCATCGTAGGTAATTGAAATCATAAAATCCATGCTGAGCTCTTTTATTTACATACCTACTAAAAACACATCTACCACAGAATTCATTGTAATATTATTACAAAATAATGACGTGAAATACCTAATAAGTAAATTATCTTATGTTTTTATTTTAAATCACCACCACAAGAGCCACCAACCAGCCAATCCATGATAAGATAAAATCAGTTTCATAAGAATCGAACTAGTATACATAGTTGAAAAACCTACAAAATTTGAATGAAGTAAACAAATAAACAATCAAAGTATCTTTTACTTTCCATTAGGTGGCTTTTCTGGTCGTTTGCTACTTGAAGCATAAGAAAATATTTACAAGGTCAAGCTAACTTAAAATATGACATTGCGAGGTCTGCAAGAATTAACGTTCTAAAATAGCCCCCGTCACGTCCGAGAGAATGAGACAGGGCACGGCGGGCCCCCTGATTTATTCTCTCCCGCTCACACGCCGGTACCTCGTCGTAATTTGGAGTCGCGCGTAAATCTTGTTACTCGTGGAAATAGCGTGTTTGGAAGGGATGCGTCGATCAGCGGCAGACACTTATGTTTGGGATTAAGGCATAGATAATATGGAGTTTAGCTTGTCCTGCGGGAGAGTTGAGTGGTCCATCTGACATTAATTGTCGCCTAATAATAAGTTTTGATCATCACCAGATCAAATTTGGAGTCACTCGTAAATCTTGTTACTCATGGAAATAGCGTGGTTGGAAGGGATGTGTCAATCAGCGTCATACACTTATGTTTGGGATTAAGGTATAGATAATATGGAATTTGGTCCTGTGGGCAAATTGAGTTTTTTTTTGGCAGACAATGTCGTCATATAATTACAATTTTTCATTTATCAAAAGCTTAATCACCAATAGCTACAGTATTTTTTAAAGAATGTGTGAATCAATGGCAGACACTTTTGTTCGGGATTGAGGCATAGATAATATAATGTGGAGTTTGGCTTGCTCTGTTTTATCTTGTTGGCTTAAAAAGAATTCTTGGTCTTGGGTCGATTAAATTTGGCGTCGCGTGTAAATAATGATACTCGGGAAAATGGCGTGTTTGGAAGCAATGCGTCGATCAGGGACAGACACTTTTGTTTGGAATTAAGGCATAGATAGGTACTACGAAGTTTAGTGCGTCCTGTAAGCGAGTTAGATGGTTGTTCTTATAAAAATTGGCAGCTTAAAATAAGTTTTTGGTCATCGACCCTATCAAATTTGGAGTCGCGCGTAAATCTTGTTACTCGTGAAAACAGCGTGTTTGAAAGAGATGCGTCTATCAACGGCAAATATTTCCCTATATTCAGAATCAGGGCAAAGACAATATGACGTTTAGCATGTCCTGTGGGCCAGTTGGGTGATTTAAAGTTGGTCCATTTGGAGTCGCACGTAAATCTTGTTACTCGTGGAAATAGCGTTATGTATACGTATTTGTTTTATTCATACTAATCCGCATCAAGTGTTAAAAATGGTTCTAAACAAATTGCAGTCTTGGGGTGTTTATTATCTTATGAAATACCATGCCATACAGAAATATATTTCTCCGTTTAAATAATCACCCGAAATGCTAGACTTAGGTCACATCCATGGCACAAGAACAAATGTTAGCTTTTATCATACCAATATTTGCTCTAAATCACCAGTTTCACTGGCAGAATCATTAACATTAGTACTAGTCGCTAACTGCTTATAGGACTTAATTTACTTTTATTCTTTAGAAATCAAATATACGTAGCATTTACCTTACAAGCTCCTAACCTACAATCGAAGCTAATCCCAAAATACCGTTAGCCTGTAATAACGAGTAATCGCATCCCATACCATTTACCGCGATCCTGGATTACATAGTTTACCTAAATAGCTCCACACGACCGATAACTATGTTAGCGAAATATGCCGCGCGGTTTGCTACGCCGTAGCTGCTACGATCGCTACGCGCCTACGGTTACTCGTAGCGCGGTGATGACGCAATGCTACAAAATATACATGTAATTTTAGAAGTGATCATACAGATGTTATGTGATGACATTCACCAACAAAGAAAACATACGTTTTTGTAAAGCAGCTGTTTGTGTGTTGGTGATGGTGCTCACACACTGGCTGTTATAAATGTTATATAATGTAACGTTATAAAACACGATAACTTTCACTAACATTTCATAAAACTCGTTGTTATATAACAGCCACAGTGTGGGAGCACCATTATTGTACGGAGATAACGTATGTGGTATCTATGCAAAACGTTGTAGACACAATAGGATTACTAAAATCAAGCTTTAAACTTTGCAATTTTTTACCCAACTAAATATTGAATAACGAAAACCATGTTCAATAAATTTTCGCTGTTTGCTTTGTGCTTCTGACGTTTAGTTTCTTTACTAGTGTGCGGGTGCTTTAATTACAATTTAACACAACAAAAATGTAAAACATTAACCAAACAACTTGAACATGCAAAAAGTAACAAGATTACGAGACATTTAATAAAATATGCTCTCAAGACAAATGCATGCACTTCTTAGCGAGCAGCAGGTGTTAGGGGGGCTTGGGGCCCCTCAGGCCCCTCAAGCCCCCTGGAATAGGGAACGCAACACTTGCGAGGATTTTTTGTCGATTTAGACATTACCGCTTAAGTCTGAAAATTGCCACTTCCGCAATAACACGGGTTGTATGAAATATGTGCTACGAAATAACTCTTATAGAATTGAAAGGTAACAGCTATAAGAACTTAGATAAATTGGATGAAAGCAGGTGGGAACTTGTGTTTCCGTTTTATTTAAGAGTACCTACCAAAAAAAACAGTTACATTGTATATTATTTCCTTACTCTTAACTTTTTACGGTACTAGTATACGTATTCTGACTAATAAAATACCGCTGTCAGACCAGCTGGCTTAGCATAAATGGCTGCGCCTGTAGTGTGACTGATTGTGAGCATCACCTCTCACTTTTGCAATACTGAATGGAAAAGGAAGGGTAATATTCATCCCGCGAATGGGTCGTGCTAATGTCATTTTGAGTCATATTTCTCAAATATCATTAAAAATTTTAAACTTGAATACATGTTCCATAATTGTCCTTAATGAACTTTATAAATTTTACTATTACGTTATTATATTACGTGAAAGCATAAATATAGGATTAGAACGGTTATTTGCTTTAATACCTTACCTATATTCGCGCTACTATTTAACAATACCAATTAATTAATTAGTATTGTTAACTAGTTCCAATAATATATCATATTACGACTAATAATTTAATAATATTCGCCTAACCCAATATAGCCTTCATTAGTGATTAACGGCATTAAATTAATAAAACGATTATCAATATTCGAATACATTTCATACGATATAGTTTCATCTGCTTAAATTTTATATGGCAGATATGTCTTTATAGCACCAAAAGTACGTATACATGCGATTGGAATACTAAATGAAAATTAAGTACGGATTTATTACATGGTAAATCATAATACGTCAACTATATCATTGAGCCATTTTACCTTGAGCCCTCCTTGGGTAATCGTAAGCCCCCTGGTTAGTTGGTTTTTAATGGAATGAAGGGGGTAAAGGCGGGTTAAGATATATTGGACGTTCTGGCACCTTAACGTAGATAATGAAATTAATTAGTGCAAGATAACTCTGCACTACATTTCTTGAGGTAATTTTGAGGCGGCGTAGTAATTTTGTTTTTGTTTCGCGTTAAGTTTAGAATGAGTAACTAAATGTTTCGTGGCTTTATTTTCTGTCTATGTATTCAGCCGAGCGGTTTAAATATGTACAGCGTTGTTTCTATTAAATTGATCGAATATACGCATAAACCTATAACCTGTTTTAATCATTGTTATAAAGACATTGAGATAGATAACTATCTTCATTGGCAGGTACTATTTTTTCATCTTTTAGATCGTGTTCCTCTAGATATATTACGATGAAATGTAGTAATCTTGAGATGAAGACAGATTATTATGTATCTGAATTGTAATAAATTAATTTTATCCACTTAATGTAGAGTTAATAATACGTTACTAGCGACCCGCCCTGGCTTCGCACGGTGTTTCTCTATTCTATTATGCATGTATTATACATATAAACCTTCCTCTTTAATCACTCTATCTATTAAAAAAAACCGCATCAAAATCCGTTGCGTAGTTTTAAAGATTTAAGTATACATAGGGATATAGGGACAGAGAAAGCGACTTTGTTTTATACTATGTAGTGAAGACGCAAGAAAATAACCTATCAAAAAAATAGTAATTGTATATCTATAGCTTATTAATTATTTCATACGTATTCGGTTTTTTATTTGTTTATTTAATCTTACGTGCCTATGTTATCTATAACAGCTTTTACGACTTAGCAATCGTAATAGATTTGTGGCCAGCTCAGCTAAAACCACCGCAGCCGATATAACCCTTCAATTTCAAAATCCGTATTTGGCATGTCGTGAATTATTTCGCTTTCCTATTTCCGATGTGTCGATACGGCACAGTGGTTCATGTAAGCAACAAATTATCGTATGTTATATGTACCGAAAGAAGTAAACCACCTTTCCTGTCTATGCGATATCTAAAAAATTGTGTTTTTTTATTATGCAATAAAGATTAAAATCTTTATTGCATAATAAAAAAACACAATTTTTTTGAAGTAGTTTTATTTAGAAGTTATTGAAAAAACAACAATAATTATTGAAGTATTTTTTAGAGAATTATTGTTATGTAACGATATCTGAGTCATTTTCAAAAAAATTGTACACAATTAAGGGATTTAATTCAAACAAAACTGAATTTATTCCTCTGTGTTACGAAAGTTACCCATATAGTTTGTATGCCTAACTTTCGTAACACAGAGGAAGCGATCGTGATTTTGGTTTTATTAAGCCCTTAACTATGTAAAATTTTTTTGAAAATGACTTATCTAACAAAATTACTAAAGTCTATCTGAAGTACACCAAAACTAAAAAAAAAACATTATAATTACGATTCCAATAAATGGGATTTAACTCACTGATCGGAATATGAAAGATCGGAATATACATCATGTTCATTGCCAAAACAAAATAATCCTAGATAAAAAAATGTAATAATTATTTGAACTCTTCTTTCTCCACCTCACCTGTCTTAAAGCACTATTTAATAACTCAATAATTATGCTCTCTAAATCAAATTATATTTTAACTTGTTATTTTTCGTGTTCATAATTTCATTGACTGGCACCACTGTGCGTAAAACTGTCGATTGCACTGTCAATCAAGCTCGTGGAAAGCCGTGGGGACTTCCATATCGTCATCACCTAAAATTTCCTCTCGCTCACACCCTACCATGTACCGTTTAGCGTAAAAAGGACACTAAATACGCAATAACAGGTTACAGTTAGAAGCGTATTTTTATAGCTTTAATGGTTTGCTGACGCGGAAATTCATTTTCAACTGCAAGTAATATTGCGCCGGCATGTGTGTTTGACATGTTAAAAGGGTAAACGTGTCATTAAATATTATAAGTACGAAGCATTTCTCAACAGTACAAGCTAGTTGTATAGAAAAATAACATTTGTTTGTGTATCTAAGTGTCGTCATATGGAAATAATACTAATACATTACATATTTTAAGAAGGCAAGAAATTAAACAGCAAGAAATATAGTTATAAATGTGTATTATTATTTTGTATTCTTTACAATACAATACTCTTTATTGCACACCAAAAATATTATTGAGATCCTAAGAGAGATAAACAAAATACTAAAAACTAATGGTAGACAACAGGCGGTCTTATCGCTATGTTACATAATATTTTGTTTTCAGGACAGCATGTTTTCGAATACACATACAAACGTGACTTATTACTTAAACTACTAGTAGAAGAAAGAACTTCATTTCCTAACATTAAACTTGAGCGGCGGTCGTTCTAGACATTCCTTATAATTTGTCAACCCTCCATGTAATCAAAATGTAATCAATAACCGTACAGCATATCAATGCAAACTTGAACAAACAACTCACAAACTGGCTAACAAGCAATGATGGCTGATTGCTCGGGTAACTGCTATTTGCGAAGAAAATCAACTTTTTACCGTGCAACTTTTCCTATGCCCTTGAGATTGCTGGAACCACTGTGCATGTTAATGCAAATGAAACGGTTCGTTTGGTTATTTTAGTTCGTGCTTCGTTCGCTATGCTAATAATTGTAATTATACGTACAAACATGGTTATAACGTGGCCGATAGGGAGTTTTCCAGTTTTACTCGTATTTTTTTAAACGAACTCGTGTTTAGACTCAAATTAAAGTTAATACTGAAACGTAAACTAATTGGACTCAAAAACAACAACTGACAAAATGCAACATTAGTTATGTAAAGTCCTTTTACTGGTAATTTGACAATATATGAGGGTGTATTTTCGCTGGCGTAATTTCTCTGACCACCAATATTTAAAAGATTCCTCTCACCAGACTGGCATTCGTTGGTTACTTGTTAGAACTTGACTGATTCTACATTGTAACCAAAAGTCCAATTCTGGTGAGGCAGAATCTTCTCAATATTCGCCAGTATGTCATGACAGCGAAATGACGTTTTTGAAAATACACCCATGAATGAAATAAAACTGTTAATAGCGGGTTTTTATGTACCTATTTGTTTTTAGACACATCAACATTTCAAACATTTGTATGTAAATTGTTATGAATATTGTCTTCTTTATATGTATATATAATTCTTCTGTACGTGTATTTGTCACCTAACTCCTGCTAAACGGCTAAACCAATTTGGATGAAATTTTGTGTGCATATTTTAATTTCCTGGATGGTTTGAAAATACAATTGGACCCGGTACATGGCGTCGTGATCGTGTCATGAAAAAGTTCAGTTTATCGATTCTGAGCCGAGACGAAGTTCAACGGAACAGCTAGTATGTTAAAAATATTTAATTATTTGTTTTGTTGCTACCCACAGCACCAGAAAATTTAGTCCAGTATGAGAAAAGGGCCGAACTCAAAACCAGCGTCGTGCAGTCGCGAGGCTGTCGCGGCCCACGCTGAGTCCATTGCTTTTGTCACGCAAAATTATTGGCAGGTAGTTATTTATGTTATTCATCAATTTGTCTTTGTATGTTTCTCGCTGTTTTTCTATATTGTGTAAGTTTTTTAACTGTTATTTGTTCAGTGTGGCAATAAATGTTTTCTTATTCTTACCAGCCCGCGCAAACCTATACTATATATCTAGATAGATATACACTCACGGATAATTAATTCGGGTCATTTTCTATATAATTGTAGTGAGTGTAATACAGGGTGGGAGGGACTATACCGACATATTTTAGCCATGAATTCCTGGTGGTGTGACGAGTAAATAATGTTATATCAACATGGGTCGAATATTCTCATTTTGGAACAGAGTAAATCAGTAAATTCAGCCCCTCGTTATAAACATGTCCTTACTGGAGGAAAAGTTATCAAAAAGAAAAAAAAAGCTAAAATGGAAACGAAAGGTCAATTTTTGGCCTCGTAGTTGCTTACCATCAAATACTGCGAAAGTTAATTGCTGTTTAGTTAAAGGATTTAAAAAAAATAGTAAAACTATTTTAGTCACATTTATTAGGGCTTGTTACACACTTGGGAGTTTTCATTTAAAAAAAAATGAATATCTCTGAAAGTAAGCGTTTTTCGACTATATATCACATAACTTTTTTTACTCGTCACACTACCAGGAATTCATGGCTAAAGTGTAGTCCCTCCCACCCTGTATAGGTTTGCGCAGGCTGGTCATATTTGTGAATAGTTGCAAGTAGAAGTTTAGAAGATTCAACTCGCACCTATTCAGAAATATAATCATAGGTATTTATTTACACTCGCGGATGATGAATTCGGGTCGGTAAAATACCGCCATATTTTCTAAAATACTCCAGGGTTGTGAAAGTATGGTATCCCGTTTTGATCTTTAATTAATTTTTGATAATATCTGCAAAAATAACACTGAAAATAATAGCAATTTCAGGTTTAGATCGAACTCTAAAAAAACATGAAAAATAATGACGATAACGGAGTGAGATAACACAAAAATCACCATTTATGGATAATAATATTTTTATTATGGCTTAGCGGATAATACTAATACAGCCAGGTTTTGAAGAATAGTATAATATGTAAATGAAACAAGTGTCAAATATTGAAAAACGCCTATTTCTATTATTTAAATTAGGGTGACCCGAATTCATTGACCGCGAGTCTATATTACTTTTCCGAGTAAAAGTTTTTGTGACATGAAACCGAATAACACCAACCAAAAATATATTCTAGTGACAATCTGTTCATAATGCGGACAAGTTAAATGAAAATAGGTACCTACGGTTTTTTAACCTCGGTAATATAATATTTATACATGTAATACTTACCTTTTAAATTATTTATCCGTCCATTCAAAATTGAAAAACACGGTAAGCAAATATTTCCGGCTTGCATAGAATTCGGCAGTCCCATCAAAGCTTGCTTTCAGAGACATAAAAAGGAAAAAAAATGCGTAGCGACCCTCGGACCGCGGGACATTTGGGTTCCTTGTTACAATAACGGCCTAAGTAACTTTCGGTACCATAGGCAGATACAACCTTTTTCTGATAAAGGTGACATTTGGAACGGTACCATGGTTCTTGAATTCACCCCTTTTGGAACGCGCACGCACGGCCGGACTGACGTATTGGGCTGCTTTCATGACTTCGTCGAGAGAATTGTGCCGGAATGGCGCTTTGACCTCTAGAACGGGGTATAAAAAAAAAACCGGTCAAGTGCGAGTCGGACTCGCGCACCGAGGGTTCCGTATAAACTAATAAGTAGACCAACCTTACGACTAACAGCAACCCTGCCTTAAACCCGCTTTAGCTCTATTCAACCTGGAAAAATCTTAACAGCGCGATGCAGCGTATGCTACAGCGACATCTATTGATACTAAATAGCGCGTAAATTTTACTTGTAATTTAAATTAAGGGTGGATTTCACAGCGTTTCAAATGCCGTCATCACCAATCCCGAAATTTCGACGATTCACTTTAAGAATGTATCCCATTCTTTTGATAAAATCAGAAAATAGTACCTACTATTTTCACGTTTTGATCAAAAATTATGTAATTTTTAAAAAGATGTCATCATAATATCGGGATTGGTGATGACGGCGGTTGAAACGCTCTGAAATCCACCCTTAAACGTTACTTTTTGTTATTGGCTGATTGAAATAATTGTTTGTCAACTAAGTTAGTTCTCATGTATCATTTTTAGCCACAAGCTACCTTATTTTAGATTCGTGTCCCTAGATGGCGCTAGTGGTATTTCATTTTTATACTCCTATTATAGAGTTTTTAATAATTATTGTTACTTTATGTTTTTTTCCCGATGCCTGATGAGTGATCATTGTATTTAATAGACATTTTTTATATAATCTGAAATAAATCATCGCTTAGTTTTGCTACTCTCCGCTAGATGGCTCTCGTAGGGAGGGTAGAACTAATATGTTAAGATTTTTGTAAATTTTTAAAAAGTATTTAAGTTAGGAAGAGAAAATATAACGGTCTTCCTAATAATAATAATAATCCTAATAAGTAGATACATGAATAGTTCAAGAAAAACTGTATGGCGATTAGTTTAGTAGGAGCAAATAAGTATGTGTTATGATTTTTGCAAATTTCTCAAAAACGGTGCAAGTGAGGAAAACCGTTATATTTTTCCTGTAATATTTAGGACGACATTAATAATTGGTAATTATGACACATTTTTCTGATCAGTAACTTCGGAGATAATAGGGGGGGAATGGTATTTTCTTAAACTTTTTTCGCCATAAATCAAAAACTATTTATTTAAAAAAAAAAAAAAAAATGGCATTTTAATCTACAAATTAAGCTCTTTCATTTGATACCCCACTCGATATATAAGCCCTACTTTCAATTTTGAAAATCCCATTACGGAGCCCTTTAAAAAAAAAGTAAAAAAGGTACAAGATTTTTTTTATGTCCAATAAGCTCGGGTTAGCGACTTTTAACACTATTCCAAATTTCAAACCGATAGCAGCAGTAGTTCCTGAGATATCTGGCTGTGACAGACGGACAGACAGACAGACAGACAGACAGACAGACAGACAGACAGACAGACAGACAGAGTCGCACCATAAGGGTTCCTTTTTTACCATTTTGGTACGGAACCCTAAAAATGGCACGTCCGAATTAGGCTTCGAAACGGAACCCTGCTTAATATATCTGAAAAATTGTAGAATTCAATTAGTTTATGCTACAAGTTTATTTAAAAGTTTAGATTTTTTGGCATTATTACTTTTTAAACGCATAATGTTAAATTATTAGATGGTATGGAAAATGAGAGGTTTGGTGACATTAAAATCTAAAAATTCTATGTCTACGTTTTCGTTTAAGAGTATACATATATTATTAAGAATTGAGACCTAAGTAGTTCTGATACTTCTATCATAGATAAGTCTTAAAAATTAGCTCTAATAACGTAACACGATCGAATCAACCTACATCTGCTGAATTCTCCGTCACAGCGTTACCCGAGATAATTCTGGAAGGTATCTCGATACTTTTTAAATATGATTAAATACTATTCAAAATAAATCTGCAAACTCAAACATAGAAAATTACGATTATTTTACAATGATTAAAAAAAATGACACCACTTGAAACGATTTTTTAGCTCGATTCCAGAAGTAAATAAAATAAAACTGGTTGTTTAAAATACAATTCAGGTTAGTTTTGAATCTTGATTAGAAATAATCGATCGCACGTGATGCATGCGTTTGATTTCCCAATCTCTGACTCCTCAAGAAAGGGGATATTGGCCGAGGGTGAGTGACAAATGGGCATCGTAAGACGGTTTACGGGACCGGTGCAGGGATCAATACACGAGGTAGCACTGAAAGGGAATGTCAAATTATTTCGCATTTGCAACTTGCTTGTTGTGTGCCAGGCAGTGATATGGTTAAAATGGGTACTAAGGAAGGCGGCTAAAATATTGAAACATAATAAGTATGAAAGTATAACAGACTACGTGCTCAGCGAGGGTGAGTCGATATTTGCGATTTTCTGAATATCATAACTGGGCGCCACTGGAATGGTGCGTAATTTTATGCGTAATTAGGGAAAAATAATTTAAAAAAAATCTAGGTTTATGCTTTTAGCCGTCTACTGGCAGTTGAATAAAAAAAAAAACCAATTTTTAAAAAATATAAATACATAGGTATTGCATGTTCTCCAAAACTATTTTATTCATTAAATGACATCTTTATGCTACAAAAATGATAATTGTTCATCATTATTACCTAACCTTTAGATAATTTTTAACCATTACCCGTTGTAGCTCTGTAAACACGTTTTTTGGAAAATGCCATTTCACGAGGCAAAATAGCTTTTATTATTCATTAACAGAGCAGCGACAGATCAACCGAAGACGAAAAGATATGTAAACAATATATATCACGACAATATTAAAGAGGGGTCATCCCCCATGTCACACTTTTTCCTAACATATTTGACGTTGTTAGTACCTAATCGACCAATCGCGGGCAGTCTTTGCCCATGTTTACTGTAATTTTATGTTAATTGTTTTCCTACGCTTTTTCTGTGCATACTAACATAGTTACTAAGTCTAAATTGTTACTAACATCCTATGGATCATTGATCTGCAATAAATGATTTTTATTTTATATATTTTTTTTTAATACCTAAAGGCTGTCACATTTGGCTAGACTAGACTAGATTTGAAATTCACATCTCGGCTCCACTCCGCTTCAATGGAAACAGCGAACGCTAATGTGATTGGTCGTCCCTACACGTCTCCTCTCCGCTCCGCTCGTCTCCGCATCAGTGGACCTGCAGCTTTAGGTATCCAGCGCTTATTACGTTGCTCAAACCAAAGATCATCTAAAATTATTTATAAATCATTTTCTAGAACTCGCGACTGTAAAGGCAAAAAAACAATACAATACAAATATACTTTATTGCACACCATAAAAACACATCACAAGAGATACATTACACAATTAAAACAATTTACGAGTAAAAAGGTAGCCAACGGGCGGTCTATCACTAAAAATTACCAAATAAAAAACGACTTAACCACATTTTTATCTTAGTTCGCTGAATTTTTTCCTTAACAATTAAATAGTCCGTTTAAAACTATTCCTCAGTTTTCATTTTCACTTAAACATTCAGTAGGAAAACTTGACCTGCGCACTGTTTCACATTCATAACTCTCCTCACAACTGGCACAAAAGCATATTTAAACTTAAGCTTAATCCAGGTGGATGCCCGGCTTTAAACATTCATAGTCACTTCAAATGGCCAGTTACCCTCAAGATGAACAAAGAAATATCATTAGCAAAGTCTGACCCTCGTCAGGACCGACCGACGTCATTTAAAATGCCCCGCACACCTAGAGAAGAATTTAATTTCGGCTGACACACACGTTTTAAATTTTTAATAGACACCGGCAGGAAGTTGCACAGAACAATTTAGTAATTTCGAGTTTATTACGTAGGTGTGACTTTGCTGAATATGTTTTGTTTTATTTTTTTTCAACGGGGTATGGTTGCGAATTATAATTTTTCTCACCCAACATTTCCGCCCGAGATAAAAACGAATGGTGACATACGAATTTAGCAATATGCTTGTATTTTAGGATTGGCATTTACACATAATAATTTGACCATTGACCTTGGTGTAACGAGTAAAAATGTCGCCTAAAAAGACGTTAGTTAAATGTGACAAATGTGATATTATTATAAACGAGATTCTGTGTTTTGTGCAAAATAAAGTTCACGTTATCGATAATCGGAGCCTTATTCAAATTTGTACTTCGGCCTTTACGGTCAAGGATTTGGAGGATGCTAAGAGCCTGTTGTTCCAAGCTATTCCAGCCAGCAGAAGGTTGATAATACGCAAGAATAAAGGAAAGGAAATAAGAGTTATTGAAGACATAATCGAAGTATTCGCGAATACTAACGTCGAAAATTTGCCATTATTTGTAGCAAGGGATCTACAGCGACTTCCACCGGTGTACTTCGATCATGTGGACGTAACGCAGTTGTTAAAAGACATAGTTTTGTTAAAATCTGACTTGAGGTTTGTTAAAGAGAATTACGCCACCTTAACGCGACTAGAAGAGATAAATGAAGATTTGAAAAAGATTAAACATACTGACACAGTTCCGGACACTATTAACAACTCATATCGCAATGTAAATACACGAAGAGGTGCATGTAATTTTCACAATAGTTTTAACAGCTTTTGTCTCAATAGCGGACCCATGGGCCTGCCTCATATGATATCGCCATTGAAGATGTCAATGACAGACCCGCAAAAAGAAACGGTTATTAGTGGCAACAAATAACACTGTTCCCCCTCGCTCGCATGCACAGAAACTGGTGACGCTGGCGCACGCGCATCACGGGAGGATGTTTCGGCAAAGATCGGGTCGCAAGGCGCGGAAGCGTATACTGTAAGTGCGAGCGGGAGGTGTACATCCAGATCGGGACCGCTTCAGAAGAACTCGTCGTCGGAGAACGAGTCGGTAATATTCGGGTCTCAGCGCTTGGAGATGTCATCTGTGGATAGGAACGAGATCGGTAGATCTAGTTCGGGAGCGACGTTGAAGACGTCATCGTCGGAAGATGTTTCGGAAATGCTCGGGCCACACCACAAGGAGATGCCATCTGCGTGTAAGAGTGAGGAGGGTATATGCAGTGGTATGTGTTGTTCGGGAACACCGAGGAAGACGTCATCGTCAGGTGATGATTCGGCAATGTTCGGGCCGCATCGCATGAAGTTGTCCTGCGCGCGTGCGAGTGAGATAGGTGTATCTGGATCGGGAGTGCCGCCGAAGACCTCATCATCGGGTGATCATTCGGAAATGTTCGGGCAACATGGCGTAGAGGTACCTACCTCGGGTACGAGCGAGAAGGACATATCTGGATCGGGAGCGCCCATGAGGACGTCATCATCGGGGGATAATTCGGAACTTTTCGGGACGCAGCCTGTGCCGACGGAGATGTCAAACCTTAATGTCATGTCACCAAAGCGAACGAACTCTGATACTCGTGTACAAAAAACCATGGCGGATGTTGTTCGTGCGGAAGGTGTTTGGAAAGACAAATCGAAGGATGAGGGTCGTAAAGATGTGATGAAATATAGGTTAAGAAACCGTTTTATGGCGGAAAGAGGCAAAAGTAAGGACATTTGTGGGTCTTTTAAGGCCGCCGATATACGGATTCCATTTTATATAACCGAGGTTGATGAGAATGTGTGTGAGTCGGACATTGTGAAACATGTTTACATAAAAACTTCTGTAAAAATTGTGCCGAGAAAAATTAATATGCAACAACAAAGGGGTTATGTAGCTTACAAGTTTTTTATTCCTAAACTCAAATTGTCTGTGTTTATGGATGAAAACCTTTGGCCAGAAGGAGTAGGTTTTAGGCCCTTTGTTGATATTAATAAAGAACAAGGCAAAACGGGGCGTAGTAGTGTGGGGGTTCGTAGTTAGCGAACTATATGCATTCGTTTTTGTTTTGTTTACAAGTTAATTGTTGTGTTGAATTCGCGTATTTTTCAATTGATATTATTATGGCTAGTACAAATACTTTAACAAAAATACTTACATTTAACTGTAAGAGCATTAAGCGTTCACAGGATTGTGTCAGGTCATTGTGCGATCAGGTTGATATAGTTTGTTTACAAGAACTTTGGATAATGCCAAATGAACTACCTATGCTGGGTGAAATACACTCTGGTTTTAGCTTTACGGGTAAATCAGCTATGGACCCATCCGCGGGCCTTTTTCGAGGCAGACCGTACGGAGGTGTTGCAATTCTTTGGCGTAAGAGTGTATTTCGCGCTGTTTCCGTAATAAACTGTAAGAGTGATCGCATTGTTGCAATCAAAGCGGTTGTTTCGAATAGGCCTATTTTAATATTTTCTGTATACATGCCTACGGACTCGTTTGACAATCTGATTGAGTTCAGTAACTGCTTAAGCGAAATAGCTGCTGTGGTTGAACAATGTGACGCTGAATCGGTGTTCATTTTAGGTGACCTGAATGCGCACCCAGGGCAACTGTTTGGCAAAGAAATGCTTCAGTTTTGTGCTGACCAAAAGTGGTCTTGTATTGATATGCAAATCCTCGGAGAAAACTCCGATACCTACACCTACATAAGCGACTCGCATGGATGTAGAAGGTGGCTGGACCATTGCCTCGTCACCGAGTCAGCTGGACGCTGTGTGAACGGGGTAAAAGTCCACCACGACATATTTTGGTCAGATCATTTTCCGCTTGAAATCCAGTGCGATCTTAATGTAATCAGTCCTAAGTCTATCGCAACAGAAAAGCAGGCTAACAAAGTTATATGGGGATGTCGAAGCGCGGCACAAGTTAGTAAATATAGTGATCTATGCCATAAGTCACTGGCTTGTATAGATTTTCCAGCGGAACTCTCTAGCTGTTGTGATAGAATGTGTAATGTGTTAGAGCATGGATTTATCATTGATTCTCTGTACATGGATATCATTAGATCACTGTCAACAGCTGCTACTGATAGTCAAGACTTTGTCAGACTCGGGAAGAGCACTCATAGACCGGGGTGGAATAGACACGTTAGAGAAGCGCACAGGGTGGCACGCCTTAGTTTTTTAAATTGGATTAGAGCTGGAAAGCCGTGCTCCGGGACTTTATTTGATAGTATGACAAACTGTAGAAAAATATTTAAAAGCAAACTTAAGTTCTGTCAAAACAACAAGGAACAAACAAAAATGGATACTCTTTCGTTGCTACACAAGGAAAAGAATTTTAGCAAGTTTTGGAAACAAACTAATAAAATTAATCCTAAGGCGAGTCTCCCTGTGTCGGTAGATGGAGTAGATGACCCAAAGCTGATAGCCAACATTTTCAGGGACCATTTCAGAGTGAAGACGAGACTGGACAATGCGGGAGTAAAGCTGGATGCTGAGTGTAATTATAGCAGTAAACCTATCCTTATTACAGCAAAGGAGGTCGCCTCTGTAATAAAAGGTATGACTAGGGGTAAGTCACCAGGTCATGATGCACTCAGTATCGAGCATTTACAACACGCCGGACCTCACATTTATAGGCTTTTGGCCATGTTATTCACTCTCGGTCTGAGACACTCGTACCTTCCGGAGAATCTTATAAAAACAATCATTGTGCCCATTGTTAAAAACAAGACAGGAGATGTATCGGAAGTGAATAACTACAGGCCTATATCGTTGGCTACTATCGTGGCGAAAGTGTTGGACGGTGTGCTTGAGCGTCACCTCAGTCAGTACGCGAGTCTACACGATGGCCAATTTGGCTTTAGGCCGGGGCTATCTACTGAGAGTGCGATCATGGTTCTCAAGCATACAGTCCGGTACTACACGGAACGCGGGACTCCGGTTTATGCTGCTTTTCTCGATCTCTCCAAAGCTTTTGACCTGGTTGCATATGAAAAGCTTTGGGATAAACTAAGTACAGCGGGTCTACCTCCGGAGTTAATTGGATTGTTTCGCTTTTGGTATAGTAATCAGGTCAACCACGTGAGATGGGCTGAAGCATATTCTGACGGCTACAGGGCTGAATGTGGAGTACGGCAGGGAGGCCTAACCTCTCCGCTGTTATTTAATATTTATATTAACCAACTGATCGTTGAGCTCAGCGGCAGCGGAGTCGGCTGTTCCATAGGCGGTAAAATGACTAATAACATCAGCTACGCCGACGATATGGTGCTGCTGGGCCCCACGGTCGGTGCTATCTCTAGCCTGTTGAAAATATGTGAAAAATATGCAGAGTCTCACGGGCTCTGCTACAATGTTAAAAAGAGCGAGCTGCTAATATTTAGGGCAAGCCGCAAGAGCCCTTCGTTAGTGCCGCCGGTTACTCTTGGTGGGATGGCTCTAAATAGAGTCACTCAATTTAGGTATCTCGGTCACATGATAACCGAGGACCTTACAGACGACGCCGATATTGAACGGGAGCGCAGGGCGCTAGCAGTCCGAACAAATATGTTGATTCGCAGGTTTGCGCGTAGTACGACCGAGGTAAAACATACCCTTTTCAGGTCGTACTGCCAATCACTTTACACCTGCAGCCTGTGGATCAACCATACGAAGCGGGCTTACAGCGCTCTGCGGGTCCAATTCAATAACGGTTTTAGAATGCTGATGGGGTTGCCTCGTTATTGCAGTGCATCTGGGATGTTTGCGGAAGCTCGTATGGACGATTTTTACGCGATTATGCGAAAACGTGCTGCTTCCCAGATGCATCGCGTGCGACACAGCACCAACAGTTATTTAAAAGAAATTGGGGACAGGTTTGATAATCCCTTTTACAAACACTGGATGGCACTTCATGCGCCGGTGTACCAATGTGTTAAGTAGGTGTTAGGTTAAGTTAATAATAATTAAGGTATTACTAACATAATAATAAGAATTTCCCTGTAACTAACATAATATGGATCTCTGATGTCCGAAATAAAGTATTATTATTATAATAATATGCTGAGTCAAATTATAGAGACGAACAAGACGCGCAATAGCATGTCTGTATGAGTACGATCCATACTGGAGCATTCTTACGCGTTCTTATTTCTTTGCTTGTAGTGCGTTCGTACGCGGCGCGCACACATTCAAGCGCGCGATGTACCAGTTGTACGAAGAAATATTACTGTATTATACTGTGGCCGAGTGGGCTCCATTGTCGTAACGTAACCATGATACCATAGATTTAAGAATAAGTGTATATCTTTTTGTTTTTAGGGAATAATGGTAATTTTTGGTGCAAAATAAATGAATCTTCTTCTTTACCCGTGGGTTCGCCCACGTTATTTACTCCAAATGTATACTCTTGACTGGGCTATAATATAAAGTATCTTATGTTTCAATCCGCACTTGAACTTCTTTATACGTGAGATGAGGCTAATGTATTTCATATTTCAAAGGAGGCAGAGAGAGAAGCTTATTTACTAAGTTGAGCTATCTACTTATAGCATTTCGCTGGCAACCATATTGGCTAAAATTCTCGACAGCTTGCTTAATACACAACTTCGTAAATTTATAAAATTGCACGACGCGCAAATCGGGTTTAGGCCCAACCTATCTACGGAAAGTGCCATTTTGTGCCTAAAGCAAGCTGTCGGGTATTACAAGGATAGAAATACACCAACATACGCGTGTTTTCTAGACTTGTCCAAAGCTTTTGACCGTCAACCAGGTAAGATGGGCAGGAGAATACTCGGATGAGTATAAGCTCCAGTGTGGGGTTAGGCAGGGAGGCCTGTCGTCACCTATCCTGTTAAACCTCTATGTGAATGAGCTGATTGAGGGGCTCAGCAGCGCATGTGTCGGATGTCATTTATGGGGAACACCGTTCAACAATATAAGTTATGCAGACGACATGGTGCTGCTGGGTCTATCAGTGGGCTCTATAGGTAAGCTTTTGGGGATATGTGAGAGCTACGCCGCGCGGCATGGTCTTAGGTACAACATTTTTAAGGCACGGAAATTTAATACAACAACAGTACCTACCATCATGCTGGGCGGCGCCTCCCTAAAGGTGGTAAAAAGTTTTAAATACCTAGGACATGTACTTACCGAGGATTTGAAAGACGACTTGAGAGGGAGCGGAGGGCTATGGCGATAAGGGGCAATACATCGCCCGCAGATTTGCACGTTGTAATAAACAAGTTAAATTGACGCTTTTTAAAACTTACATTTTACACGTGCAGTATGTGGGTGTGTTTTACGCAAAGGGCCTATAATGCTATTAGAGTGCAGTACAACAACATACTCAGATTGCTGTTAAGGCGGCCAAAACACTGTAGTGCGTCAGGCATGTTCGCCGAGGCGCATACAGATGTCTTCTTTGCCATCAGGCGTAAAAGAGTAGCTTCACTAATAAGACGTGTGAGAAGCAGTGGCAACAGCCTTCTGAGAGTGTTGGCGGAGCGACTCGACTGTCCTCTTTCTAAATATTGGGTTGAGATCACGATAGGAAGGGCCAAATAATATTATTCTGAGTTTTCTTTTTATATTCTTAAATTATTTGTATTGTTTCTTATTGTATTGTTAATCGTAATTGTCACTAACGTAGTTTTTTAAGTCCTTTGTAACTAACACAATATGGATCGTGTAGGTCTGAAATATATTTTATTTTTTTATTTATAGGCAATGATGCCCAATATCATCATTATAGCAAAATCAGAGAAGTTGTTTTCACCCTGTTCATGGTTAATGGTATCTATAATTCAATATTACTATTTAGTTTGGTAATTAAATAACATTTTCACGTTAGTTATTATCGGGAAATAGGCTTCTGGCTTTGGAAAATAGATAACTGTATCAAAGAGCTTATACGATCTCTCCATATGAGTAGCTTGAGCCTTTCTGACAGCGCCAATCCTCTAGATTACTTGCTGCTATCAATACGGGATAAATTGTTCTCTTTTATAAAAAAACTAAATGCCAGCCGTAACATCGTTCGCGTAAATTTCAGGGTTTAACCACAAATATTCGTGGGTACCTATAAAGCAACAATACCTATTTTGAGCGAACTTGGGTAGGACGCCGTGACGAAGTACTAAACCTGTAAGGGCGCCACGGGCTGAAAAAGATTGGGAACCCCTGACCTATAGGATAAATATATATCTGCTAGAAAACATTCCTTACCAGCCTATATGTATCCCATTGCTGGGCCCAGGCTTATTTTCATAGATGAAAATAGTTGTTCTGTAGCTAGTCCCCACGCTGGTCCATGGGGGTTAGGGACCAGTGAAGTGGCGTCCAAAGAACTCGATTCCCTCGGGCTTGCTTATTATGAGGCATTTGAGCACCTAATTCTACAGCTCTTAAGGAAAATGTAGGCCGAATCTGCACCGGCTTACCCAAGGATATCTTTTACGCCACGCCACTGTTAGGGACTTCACATACACCTATATTCTATGCAGTCCTCATGAAGTTTTTCATTAATCGAAAAGCTAATGATAAATGTCAAATCATATTTTGCCCATAAATTCCGAAAAGAAACACTGGAACGTGCCAGGACTCGAATCCACGACGTCCGCTTGAAAGCTGCATGTACAAACCACTCGGCTACCAAGGCATTTCTCCAAAAGTATGTCTGCGACTCATTCATCTGTCTTCATACATTTAGGTATTTAAAAAGGGCCAGATGAATGAGGTGACCGCAGACATATTTCTGGAGAAATGCCCACCAAACCAAAGCTTTCTGGAAAACAAAAATAAATCAATAACATTTTATAACTTCTAACATTTGCACTCCAAAATCACAAAAATCTAAACAAGCTGCTCTCACTTCATAAATAACAAGTCATAAACATAAAGAGAAAACATGTTTATATTACAGAGTTATAAATAACCGTACTAAATCGAGGTCCGGAGGGCGTGGAGGCTTGGAGTGTAGATCATAATTCAGGACAACGTGTTACACTTACAAGCGAGAGATGAATAAAAGCTGGAAAATTCGAGGTAACGATGTTTTCTGGAAAGCTGGCACTATTTACCTTGCTTTTCATGCTTAGTGTGTTTTTACCCTGTTCAGGATTGCTAGGAACTATAGGTAGGTTCTTTTAGGCAGCAAAAAAAAAAAATAGTAGCCGAGACATGCGCCTTTCAAGCGGAGGTGGGTTCGAGTTCTGGCTCGTGCTGGCTGTTTTATTTCGGAATTTATGGGCAAAATATGATTTGATATTAAGGGGCATTCCAAGGAAACATGTCGTAAGGGACACTACCTTTTTAATATTTTTGACGTGTCAAATTAGGAAGCTGAATATCGGTATGGTAATATCATAACTCTGCTTTAAGATCGGTAGTATTCTTAGCAGCTAATAAGTTTTATTAGGATAGCTACCATTGTATTGTATCTAAACGCACCGATGTTATAGTCTGTGGCTGTCACTTTGACAGCCTCTCTCTGCTTTCCGACCTGGTTATGAATCACACCTATTTTTGTAACATACTTTTAAATAATATAAGAAGTATTGAAATAAACCACCGAAGACCTCCAAACCATCTTTTATTTAATAACAATACATGGCGCAGCCGAAACGGAGAAGAATCTACGAAGATTAAATCGGATTAATAAGGTAACCTTGAAGACACGTTTTTTCACTGTTCCGGCAACATAATTATTAACTACTAAAAGAACAAATTATCTGCTGTATGAAGAATTACATTAATAGCAATGAGTGATAATGAGGAAAACGGCATTAATATAAGGAAATCCGAACCGAAAGTGGACAACATGTGTGCGGTCGAGTATAAAATGCCGCAAAGTCTCAACATGGATGACATTGAAAATTGTTGGCCTCAATGGCAGCGATTTAAGCTCTCTTTTAAGAACTTTGTGCTAGCGGCAGGCTTAGAAAAGATGTCGGAGGCCAGAAAAGCAGCAATTCTCATTAATTGCATTGGGCACCAAGCACAAGAACTGTACTTTAATGTGCTCAGATCAGAAGACAGTGAAAAGGACAAGTTAGACGACGTAATCAAGATCTTCGACGGTTACTTCAAGCCAAAGCAAAATGAAGTCATAAATAGTTATAATTTGAACAAACGGAACCAAGAAGACGGGGAATCTTTTGATTCATACTACACAGTTATAAAGAAGCTGGCAGAGAACTGCAACTTCGGAGATATAAAGGACAGGATGCTTCGAGACAAGATTGTCATTGGTGTTCGAGATCAAAGGATGCAGCAAAAGCTCCTGGAGGTGAAGGACCTGACTCTAGAAAAGGCCGTGGACATGTGCAGGTCTGCGGAGCTCTCCAGGGAGTTTGTCAGGACTCTGAATAACCCGGAGGTGCATTCCATGCGTCCTGAGAGGGTGGTGCAGCACGGCCAGCAGTCTAAAGCTAAGTATTTTAATAATAATTATAAAAATAGTCAGCCTCACCCCTCAAATGATAGGAATAGCCAGAGTGTACGCTATAATAAGTCTTTCTATCATTGCAAAAAATGTAA
This sequence comes from Eudemis profundana, assembly GCA_947034925.1. NCBI lineage: Eukaryota > Metazoa > Arthropoda > Insecta > Lepidoptera > Tortricidae > Eudemis > Eudemis profundana. Next base: position 17,219,649 of record OX344800.1, read on the forward strand.
CACTGAGCATGGTCCAAGGCAGTGCCCAGCCTATGGCAAAACATGCTCAAAGTGCAATCGACTGAATCATTTCAGTGCGGGTTGTATTTTTATGAGAAGTCGAGTTCATTGCATGAATAATACGGACAGTGAAGAGGCCTGCAATGATGTACAGGACTTGTGACTAGTCTATGCTATTGATTTAGGTAATAATGAGTGGACAGAGTCGTTAAGAGTTGAAAATAAAAGGGTAAATTTTAAATGTGACACGGGTGCCCAGATAAATGTTGTTAGTTTAAGTGCTCTGAAGAAAATTGTCGATGATGATCCTAATATTAAAATGTCTGAGACAAAAACCATCATTGAGGTCTTCGGAGGAGGGAAATTAATCCCAGTGGGCAAAGTCACATTAAAGGTGTTTAATAATATTAAAAGCGATGAAGGTATTGATACTGAGTTTTTAATAATTAATGAGAGGGTTCGACCAATTTTAGGGTTAGCTTCATTAATGAAACTTAAGTTGTTAAATAATAGTAATATTGATATGTTAAAGGCTGAACCTGGGACGGACAAGACTGGTACTAATATTAAAAGCAAAGACTGTGTTATTAATAAGAACATTGAACTATTTCAGGGTGTTGGGCAGTTCAGTAAGCCGCTGCAGCTACGCATTCGACCTGGTGTGGAGCCGGTGGTGAGGCCCCCGCGCAGAGTGCCGCACGCGCTCCTGACACGCCTTGCGGACAAGCTGGATGCTCTGGTGAAACATGAAGTCATAGCTAAGGTAGATCACCCTGATAGTTTTGTTAGTAATCTAGTAATAATCGAAAAGAAAAATGGTTCATTAAGAATTTGCCTCGACCCTAAAGATTTAAATGAAGTACTGATAAGAGAGCATCATTTAATACCCACATTAGACGAAGTTGTGCCAAGAATATGTAATAAGAGATATTTTTCTGTTCTGGACTTGTCGGATGGGTTTTATAATATTAAGTTAGATGAGGAGTCGAGCAACATGTGTACATTTAACAGTCCTCTAGGATGCTATAAGTTCCTAAGGCTTCCATTCGGGTTATCTGTAGCACCAGAAATTTTTCAGAAATATAGTGAGAGAGCCTTTGGAGACATTCCTGGTGTTATTGTCTATTGTGACGACTTAATGATATGCGCTGACACTGAGCAGGAACACGATGCAATTTTAGACAAGGTCTTCAGTAGAGCTAAAGAGCATAATGTCCGCTTCAATAAGGATAAATTTCAGTACAAACTGAAGCAAGTGAAGTATTTTGGCCACATTTTTTCAGAACAAGGTATGCAAATAGATCCCGACAGAGTCACCGCCATCACTAATATGAAAAGTCCTACTAATAAGAAAGAATTGCAGATTTTTCTAGGAATGGTCAATTATTTAAGAAAATTCATACCTCACTTGGCTGACATTGCATCGCCCCTGCAGTTATTATTAAAAAAAGACGTGGAATGGCTTTGGACGGAAGTTCATGAAAATGTGTATGTTAATATTAAAAATAAAATCAGTGAAGCTCCGGTATTACAGAATTTTGATACCAAACTGCCCATTACTATCCAATGTGACGCATCAAAAGATGGCCTTGGATGCTGCTTACTGCAGGAAGGAAAACCGGTTTGCTTCGCTTCACGAAGCCTTACACCTGCTGAACGTAATTTTTCACAGATAGAAAAAGAATTATTAAGTGTCGTGTGGTCAACTCGTAAATTTCACTATTATATCTATGGGCGACAAGTCACAGTTTTGAATGATCACAAACCCCTGGAGAGTCTACTAAAAAAGCATCTTCATGAAGTCCCGTCCCCTAGATTACAAAGATTAAAGTTGAAACTGTTAAGATATGATTTAAATTACAAATACTTGCAAGGTAAATTAATGTTTATAGCTGATCTGTTGTCACGCTCTTATCAGACTTCTAATAATAATATTGACGAATCGTACATGTATGAAGTGATACATTGCATAGGTCTTGCACAGAACTTGGAATGTACTGAAGAACAGAAAACCTTATTGGTAAACGAAAGTGCAATAGATAATGAGTTGGAATTATTAAGAAACTTCATAAAGAATGGTTGGCCTAGTAATAATAAGGATATTCCTAATGGTCTGCACGACTATCATAAATTACGAGGTGGACTTTCAGTAGATAATATGTTAATATTTTTTAATGACAGATTAATTGTACCAAAAAATTTGAGACTAACCTTTATTAAAACTTTGCATGAGGGACACATTGGTATGTCAAAGATGAAACAGTTAGCTAGAAAATTATATTATTGGCCTCACATTGATTTACATATTGAAGAATTTGTCAGACGATGTTTTCCCTGCCAGACGTACCAAAACAATAATGTTAAAGAGCCGTTAATGCCCCATAAAGTACCTAACTTGCCATTTACAAAGATAGCAACAGACATCATGGATTTTAAAACAAAAAGTTACCTCATAGTTTATGATTATTATTCAAAATGGTTAGATATTAAATATATACGAAACAAGAGTGCCAGATCCATTATTGAGGCTTTAACAGATATTTTTTCTAATTTCGGTTTTCCAAGAGAAATTGTCTCTGATCATGTACCATTCGACTCTAGAGAATGTAAAGACTTTGCTCGTGAAAATGGATTCATATTCACATATACAAGCCCCAGGTATGCACAAGCTAATGGTATGGCTGAGCGAGGAGTGCAAATTGCTAAGAAAATTTTAAATAAATGTCATGAAGATAAAACGGATTATAGATTAGCATTATTAAATTACAGGGCTTCACCCGTATCTGGTACTAACTTCTCACCTTGTGAATTAATGTTTAATAGAAATCTTAGAACCAAATTGATTGTCAATACACAGTACCTTGAGCCAAAGATTAATACTAATGTGAATAAGCAATTTAATAAGATAATAAGTAGAAATATTAGTAATTATAATAAAACTAGTCGAGTCAAAGAGCCATTTCAGATTGGTCAAAGCATCTGGTTTAAGAAAGATCCTAATAAAAGTGTTTGGTTAGAGGGCAAAATTGTTAGTTATAATGGTAATAGAGCATATAATGTAGTTGATAAGAATAATGTGATTTACAACAGAACCTCTTTTCATATCAGATCTCCTTAGCTTGACTTGGTGTTTTATCGGACTCAGCTGTCGGGTTCAACACCACTGGTCGAATGTGTACTTGCACAGTGTACTACAGAGTTATTACTTAGATATAGTTGTAATTGAATAGTGCCATTATAGTATTATTTCTTCAAATTATATGTATTAAATTCTCTCTTCATAAGGGGAGGAAGAACATGTTAACATATCTGATAAGTAAAAACCTTAGAACATGTTAATGTATCTGATAAGTAAAAACCTTTTAATACTGTTAACGTAATTGATAAGTTTAATATATTTGTTTGATTTAGAATATAGGTAACTAGTGAGAATTTACTTGTCATACTTAAGAAAAATGTAGCTCTGTATAATTAAAAATAAAAAGGGGATGATGTATTGTATCTAAACGCACCGATGTTATAGTCTGTGGCTGTCACTTTGACAGCCTCTCTCTGCTTTCCGACCTGGTTATGAATCACACCTATTTTTGTAACATACTTTTAAATAATATAAGAAGTATTGAAATAAACCACCGAAGACCTCCAAACCATCTTTTATTTAATAACAATACAACCATAGCGTTTCGTAAGGAACTAAAAGTTGATGTTTTCATGGAATGCACCTTTATCATTAGGGTGAATCAACTTTTCTTTGTCAACAAAATTTCACCTTCTCCGACTAAAATTGAAAGGAAATCTTTATTCGGATATTTTTTGAATAAAGTGTATGCTCATTTAAAAGACAGACAATTAAGCTACGTAATGCAAATAGGTATTTTATATTATAATTTGTTTATTATAACTTTTTTATAAGCAGTGACCCAGCGGACATAGCTGTCCCCCACCTTTGTATGAAAATAAGGGTTCGTCCGCTGGGTCACGCTATTAACGCAGCTTATTAAAGCGTGCTTTTTACTTTACATTACCGCACCTAGTGTTGTAATTACCGCAAATTGACCAATGAGAGCACGCCATTATTCCCGCGCCGCCGCTCAGCGCAATGTACGCGTAGGTACATGGCACGCGCCCCGCACCACACCATGCCTAGAAGTATTGTTAGATAACCCACAAAAATAAAAGTTATAAATGATAAGTATTGTTTTTAGTTTCGCAAGTGCGTTGAAAAACGTTGTATGATACTCGTGGGCATTGGTCATTACAGTCTCGGCTATTACAGTCCTCGCCTGACAGCTCGGGCTGTGCAACACTAATGACCAACATACCCCACTTGTATCATAATGTACCTATACTTAGAACTACACGTTTAACTCAACAACTGAACGAAAAAACTTACGTCTCATTTTATAGGACAAATATTTAGCTCCCTTTACAGCATAATTTTACGTTCACGTAATTCAACAAATTGTTTTTACGGCCGGCAATAAATTTCCATACAAATTTCTCGAACTCACCTGCCAACACTCCGCGGATTAACCCAGAGTTACAACTTAAAACAGAAGGCGCCCCGTAAATACACATAACGTTGACACTAACCGTGTTCCACAACATAAAAAACGTCGTAAAATTGAGTAAAAAAACCGCCTCCTTCGGTCGTGTCGTGAGCGTGAACGATCCCGATATTCACGTTATTTAAAAGCTAGGCTTTTTCGTCGCGGGAAATTATGACAGATGAAATCCGAAGTGAGATTTCGCGGTGCCGGCTTACAGTGGAGACTGGAGACGCGAATCCCTTGAGCCTTCATTGAAAAGACGTTCACTTTCCTAACCGCGCGTAGTTTCGCTCTTATTTTTAGGGTTCCGTAGCCAAATTGGCAAAAACGGAACCCTTATAGTTTCGTCATGTCCGTCCGTCCGTCTGTCCGTCTGTCCGTATGTCACAGGCATTTTACTCAAAAACTACATGATGGATATTGATGAAATTTGGAATATAGGTGTCTTGTATGAGCCGCTACTTAGTTTGGTAGTTAAATAATTAAAATAAATATTTTTAGGGGGGGCACTCGATACATGTTACAGAAGCTAAAAAAATTTTTTTTCAGAAAATATCAACGTGTAGTACATAGTTCGACAGCTCTTTCAAAAACATTTTAAGGTTCTTAAGTAATGTTTTTGATTAAGTGAATACCTTTGGAAATAATCGCTCCGAAAGTTGTGAAAATTGTGTCCCCCCCCTCTATCTTCTAAACCGTATGTCCGAAAAATATGAAAAAAATCACGAAGGTAACGCTTAATTAATGCTTTCAACGAAAATTATTTTCAACAAGATCGGATTAACCGTTTTTGAGTTATTGCCGATAAACTGCGCTTCTCAACAAAAGGACGTAATTGCTATGAAGATACGCTCTTTTGTTGTTGTACTTTTTTACATCGTATTTTTTACCTTATAGTTACGGCTATGGAACCCTACACTGAGCATGGTCCGACATGCTCTTGGCCAGTTATTTGGATGTCTGGTAATTTTGTTAGTGATTGATCATCTGGAACAATGTCTTCGCTTACTTCAGTAAGTTAGGGTATAGTTTTACATACTGATATAACAACAAATAAGAATATAACACTCAACACAAATGCATTATGGTGTTATTAGAACAACATATAATTATGTATATTCAAAAGTTTTGATTATTACAAGTATCATTGGCTGCCAGTTTCACTTTAATACTAGTATACTTTAGCAGTAATAAATAATAAAATAATAGACAAGTTTTGTTGTAAAATAAAATCCAAGGCAACAAAACAGTTATTTACCAGTTTCTTAGAGTTACCTAATATTTATTCAACTTTACCTATTTTTACCTATGACCTTAACCTATGTTGATATGAATGAATGATAATGATGACCTCTTACTTTAGGTTACAAATAATTTATTGTGTTTAACAATACATCCATATTTTTGTAACCATACTCCTTACTTGTGTATAAAAAATATTTTTCTTTTGGTAAGTCATCATTGTTTCTTCCTTTATTTACACAAATGTTTTCATATTTTTAAATCAACTGAGGACGATGGAACGCGAGATACAGTTTAACCTTGATAAGTCGAATCTCGATATGACAAAAACCTCTATAACTCGAAATAAAAATCAAAAAGTACAGAAACCTTTCTATCTCTACATCTCGTACATGGGCCTATGAAAACCTCGAGATCGAAGACTTCCCTTGTGTTTCGACTTATCGAAGTTCCACTGTACATTATATTCTGTTTTATGAGACGTTTGCCAAATTATAACACACCCGCTTCTAATAGCACCATTAAGATGCGAAGCGAACCGTCAATCGCGCAATAATGGGAGACGTCGAAATCAGCATCGCCGATAACAGTATCAGCAGAATGCGAAGACAAATATGATGCTAAATAAGCAATATGTAAAGTGTCGGAGACGGTAAAATGGAATCAATATTGAGGGCGCAAGTCAGGGGAAAAACGCGAGCGTAGAAAATATGCATGTAATCGTACATCGAGAAAAGGTTTTACTTACTTAAATCATTCTCCCGAGAGCTTTACAGTACTACTTTAAATTCAAGCTAGACGGGATAACAATAGTGACAATAACCTGAACAATTCTTTACCGTATAGTGTATCTTGTCAAACACAATCTAGGTATTTTTAAGACCAGAAAGGAACGCTTTCTGAGTGCGACGACGACTCTATTGAAGGTTTCATCAATGCTTATCAACAGACATTCATACTAAAGTTCAGATGTGTCCTGTTAACGCATAACAGCCTGAGGGAAATAAAACGACAAACTTTACTCACTACTTGTGCCGCAAGACTTTACTAAGCAATGAATGTACATTTATACACAAATCTCCGCAGTGGAAATCTTGTTGGTGAAAAAAAGGCGCTTACTTACTCAAGCACCATTTTTTTTTTCATTTTTAGCAGTTTAGTGCGATGGTTTTTCCCTATCTGTATTCCGTAGCATAGATGCATAATACTGCATAGTCCGATGGCCGTCTTTCATCCCGCATCTTCGACCCACTACCAGTAATCACTCACAAGAAATTAAAAAAATGGACTATGTTAATCCGCTACTTTTCACCACTTGCGCCGCAAACCTTTACGCTGGGGTAAAGCAGCAAACAGCCAGGGGTTAAGTCAATACGCTGACGGTGCGGGCACACTTCGGCTACATTCAGCTTCGACAGTTTTTATCTGTAATAAGCAACGAATGTACATTTATACACAAATCTCCAAAGTGGAAATCTTGTTGGTGAAAAAAAGGGGCTTACTCCAAGCGCCTTTTTTAATTTTTAGTAGTTTAGTGCGATGATTTTCCCTTTTATATTCCGTAGTATAGATGCATAGTCCAATGGCCGTCTTGTATCCCGCATCTTCAACCCACTGCCAGTAGTCACCCACAAGAAATGAAAAAAATTACTATGCTAATCCGCTACTTTTCACCACTTGCGCCGCAAACCTTTACGCTGGGGTAAAGCAGCAAACAGCCGCGGGGTAAGTCAATACGCTGACGGCGCGGGCACACCTCGGCTAGGGCTACATCCAGATTCCACGGTTTTTATCTGTCACCAGCAGCGAAGGGACGTTTGAACAACCTTTTCATAATGTGATATGTACACAGCCCTTTGATAGTTGCGGGTGCCAGTTAACAAGGAAATTTTGAGATTTGGGGCGTCAGTGGCAGGTTTTTTGGCAAAAAAGTTACGGATTTAGAGATATCAAAATAAATAACAAAAACGTTTTCCTGTTTGGCCAAATAATCGAAATAATTTATTCCGGTGAAGTTTTTACCGTGACAGTGGCTTAACTAGATCTTCATTAGTTATTTATTTAAATGTTATTGCATATTTAAGTTATTTAGCATCAAATAAGAGAGGTGCCTCTTAACATAGGTATAAGAATACCTAAAAAGAGGCAACAACACTTTCTGTAAATGAAACATTTGGGTTATTGAATAAATACATTTTTTATTTTATTTATATTTTTCTATATGAATGAACTAGCCACTTAACAGAAAACGACGTCCTCTTGACAGAAAATGTTCTTGTCAGTTAAATTAACAGTATGATTAAGTTTGTGTAGAATTTTAATTTATTTATTTTGTTCGGTAAATGAAAACCAAAAATATCATGTAAAAAGTTTTCTTAATTTCTATAAAAATTTATTGTGTTGATGTAAGTTAACATCTCTTAAAATATTATCTAATTGGTTAGCACCTTATATAAGTGTATATAATTTATAGTTAACTACTGGGGCATAATATAAATAACGGTGAAACTGATAGGAAGATCCATGTTTTATTATCTGCACCAAGATGCTGTGTCAGCCACCAAAAGGGAGCCTTGAGCCCCTTACCGTTTAACAACTAAGTACCCTCCACTGGTATTTACTTTGGGGGATGCAGGTATCGTTTCAAAAAGGTTTTGTATGTTGTTTGAGACAGTTATAGTGCATGTTTCCTGAGGTTAGTAGTGTATTTTATACATTTTGCTACCCTTTTTTTATTGAACTGAAAATAACTCGTGTTTTGAGGTTAGGCAAAAAATTCTATTTTAACAGTTTGTCACGCATAGTATCTTTACCCTTTTTATCATAATTAAAAGGCTTCTCAAATTACTTTCGTAATTTAAACATTTAACAAGAATTGAACATAATTTTGACTGAGGTATTTAATCATTAATAAAGATATCAGATATCACATTGTCACGTTGTAATTTTGGCTAACTAAATGATAAATAAAAACAAACCTCAGAACATGAAATGCGCTAAACATAATAATCTTAACTTAAAAGCACCAGTCATACCTATACCCGCTTCTTTATAAAAAAGTGCAAAGGCGTTGTATAGCCCCTTTTTGTGCGACGCGCCGGATCTAAAAAAAATCGAGAACAACCGAAGTTCGCAAATTAGTGAAACTGTCTAAAAAGTACGGCGATTTGAATAATTGTACCAAAGAATTTTCATTACAGGGTAAGTCGACCACATGTCGACCCGATCGGCCCGTGTCACACCTACGTCCGATTTTGTTACACTTACCTCCTGTCTACATCCTACACCTTTTATATAGCTTCTTATTGGGTCGATTTCATGCATTTTTCCAGCTTTTTTTTATTTCAATAGTGTCAGTCGATTTTTAACGCGAAGGAATATCGAGTGACGACAACTTTTGATTAAATCATGCGTGTGTAGCTTCTATACCGTCTATCGTTTATAATAAAAGTTAACTGTGATCACCATCGCTTGCTGCTATATTTGCTGTAACAGGAATAAATAAAAATATTTTTACTAAAAAAACCCGGCCGCGGTGCACTTTAAAGATTGTATCCAACAATTTTGTTTATTTTAACGAACTTCATACCCAGTGCTCGCGCCATCAAGACGAAGCTAATGATGTATAATTTATCAAAATCGGTTGTGCCGTTGAGTAGTTACGAGCGGACATATAAACAAACATACATAAATACATATATACATACATACAGGTCAAACACATAACCTTTTGGGCTTCGCCGCAGTCAGGTAAAAAACCGGTCAAGTGCAAGTCAGACTCGCGCACCGCGGGTTCCGTACAAACTCGTCAGAAGATACGTGAATAATTCAAGATAAACTGTATGGTGGGACAAACTTAACATTGCTCTTGAAAAACTGTTGCCCCCATACATCGACATATGCGATGGTTAGTTCAGTAGGAGCAAATAAGTTTGTCTTACGATTTTTGCGAATTTCTAAAAAACGCTGCAAGTTAGGAAAACCGTTTTATTTTTCCTGTAATATACCTATAGAGTTAGGATGATATTAATAATCGGTAATTATTACAGATTTTTCTGTTCAGTAACTTCGGAGATTATTAAGGGAATGGTATATTTTTTAACGTTTTTTGTCTTTAATCAAAAACTACATGTCTAAGAAAAAAAAGTTTTGAAATCTACACACTAAGCCCAACTAATTTTCGACATCTCATTTCGGTCCCCTTTAAAAAAAGTAAAAAAGGTATAAGATTTTTTTTTCTGTCCAATAGGCTCGGGCTAGCAGTTTTAACACTATTCCAAATTTCAAGTCGATAGCATCAGTAGATTCTGAGATATCTTGCTGTGACAGACGGACGGACAGACAGACGTACAGACGGACAGACTGACAGAGTAACACCATTAGGGTTACTTTTTTATCATTTTGGTACGGAACCCTAAAAACTGCCGTCGCCGAAACGCTCTGAAATCGTAGTAATCGTAATCGTATTATGTTCAAGAGAAAAATCTTCGTTTAGGGCTTGTAGGTAGATCTACTCGTAGGTAGTTATCATCGTCTTGCTTAGATGATTCTGCCATATCGTCGACCGTAGGCTGAATTAGCGTAAGGGACATTGTTTTGCCTGTCGCTTACCGTAATTCAGCCTACGGTCGACGATATATCGCCGCATCTATGGAAAACTTGTAGGTACTGTTAATTTTACACATTCGAAAATTAGACCTAGAAGTGTTCTAGTTAAAGTTCAAAGTACAAATTCAGCTAAATTGCAGATTCGTAAGTTTTTCGTAGCAATGCATTGCATTTTTGTATCCCGGTTTAGTAAGAGAGACGACGTAATCTGTAATTTATTGTGTTTGTTATAATCGCTATCGTCGATTACCAAGGCGATATTAAAGTTTGTCTATTTTAAATTACAAACATTTTGCCTTCAATTAGGTACAGATCCCCATTCATACAGGTTTAAAAAATTTAAAACATAGCCCGCTAGATTATAGTAAAAAAATTTGAAAGTACAATTTTTTGTCGCGTTTTATGCGTTACCTAAGAAATCAGAAATAAATGTTGTACCGGTTTTTCGGTGAATTAATGAACATCGAACAAAGCACGACTGATATTTTTCCTTTTTAAATTTATGACGGATGACGCACAATCTGAAAACAAAATATATTCAGCCAAAATATACACAATCAAGATCTATAATATATGACCCATTTTCTTTTATGAATACTCATTTGCTATATGAGATTCAACCTTACGTCATACACATATTAAAGATCGCGGCTGTATAGAAATTAATAATATTACAATACGTAGCTTGTTAATCTACGTCGAAAACTATCCTCTTATTTGTTATATCTAACGCAGTGTACAAAAACTTTGTGGGCATTTTATTAGTAGGGGGGAGGGCAAGTTTATGCCCACTTGAAAGTCAACAAGGCGGCATGAGAATGTCTGGGGACGGACAACAGGCATGTCGGACCCAAGTCGGACCGGCTTCGTATTGATTCTCTAAATAAAGAACTTATTAGTATCCGTGGCTTCCGATGTAAAATAACTTAAAATACAAATAAAAAATTAAAGTAACCGACTTTAAATGAACTTATTCATTAACATGTTTTTGCAGGAATTACTATAAAAAATACTGAAATTGCTACAGCCTCCTAAGACCCAAGGTCCTACCTGTAGGATAAATTAACATTGTTATTCAGACCCAGCTCCTTCAACTGTTGGGTAGTCTTAGCGTACCGTGGTCCTACCATTAGGACTTTTATTGAATATAATTCAAGACTTATAGAAAGCCCATGGTCATCTCTGTAGCACTTATTCAAATAAAATTAATTTTCCAAAAGCTATCAACACATTGATTACAAACACGCCCAAAAACTATTGGTAATACATACCAGTGAAATAAAATTAAAAAAAGGGTCTGAATTAGTATAAAACAATAGTACTACTGGTAGGACCATGGTTCACGGTCACTTTGAGCGTTATTTTGCATTGGGCTTTAGGAGGATAGGTGTGCCTATAATGATTAAAGAATTCCTTCGAATTCTCCAAGATCCCATGATCAGATCCTATGGTGGTACCAATGGAACTACCGAGGACGTAAACCGTATATTAAATAAAAAATATGTTTTCCAAATCGGTCGAACCGTCTTCTTAATTGGGAGTCAGATAAAACGGGCAATAAATATAAGGAAAGAAAAATAAACAATAATAAAAGAAAATACGACGAACTGGCACCCTCTTTCTTTTTTGAAGTCTATTAATACCGAAAACACACAAAATATAAATAATAAAATGCGATTTTAATTAAGACAGTAAATTTTATGAGTAAAACAATGAAGCTCTGCCAGAGCTATGCATCTCGTGAATTCTTACCATTTATTGGCAAATATATACAAGGATTGCAATATAATGGCCGCTACTTGGAATTCCATATCCATTTATAGTGCCTCTTAACCACAGACAATAAGAAATCTCCCATTTTATGAGACATCTCGGGCTTATAATAATCTTAGTTTATCTGTGGTTATACGACCTCTAAGCTAATATCACTCTCTCTCTCTGTCTCTTAATGCATATTGTTTCCGGTTTTCTACGTTTCTACATGATTCATATTCATATTCATTTTATTCAAATTAATTCATATAAAGGGATATATTTTGAAACAGAAAATAAATTACATTGTATTTGACAATCTAAAAACTATATCTAACTACTAGTAAACTAAAATTAACTATAAATTAAACCATATTACATGTCAAATTCTATTTGTGATCCGTCTATCCTAGAACCTAGAACCCGAGATCATTGAAATTAATGGTCTTAAAAAGGGCCAACGATATCTCTTATTGGTGAAAAGGTAAATTAATGAGCTAATTAATTAAAATATTACGTTCTCGGGCAAAAACTACTTTATACTAATGGTTACGAGTACCACTGCTATTAACTTACAATAAAATATTATTTGTGTTGATAAATGGCAAAAACTAGCGCCTCAACTGTCCAGTTACCCGGACCCGCCCAAACATCCAAACATCTTCACAATCTTTCACATTTATAATATTAGTGTGATGTGAAAGATTGTGAAGATGTTTGGAAGTTTAGATGTTTGGGTATTTGGATGTTTGTTACTAAATAATGGGGTAGCAACTGGATGGATTGAGAGATAGACCAAGTCATGGATTGAAACATAGGATATTTTATATCCCAATGGGAATTTGCATTGTGATAATGAAATAAATAACACTGGCGAGGCTGTGTGTAAATACTAGTTTATAATGTGAGTAAGATGGATAGATTAAGATTATAAATATTAGTAAATGTTCACTTATTGTTAATATACTTTACATAACTTACTATTACCGTACGAACACCTAATTATAAATGAGCCGTTTGCAGCATTCGGCTCGCCGACACTAACATTTGCGACGGCAGAGCTAGTTACTACACCCAGTGCGGTTTGTTTGCGTAGCTGCCGCTGTTGTGGTTATTAAATAAATACGCTCCTTCGTATTTATTTAATAACCATTCTACCTCCTTTGAAACTTGGAACACATTTTATTTTGAGTAATGAATGAATTTTTGAAATACGTTTATTAAATACGTCTTTATGACCAGTAGTAATTTTATTTACAAGAACAACTTATTTAATTAAAATAGTTAAGTATCAATTAAGTCATAATTAAGATTTTTTTTTTCGCTATTTCGTGATGGTCCCCATAGTGAAAGTTGCTCAGTGTGACCTTCCCCAGTACCTCGTTCACTCCTGCTCCATGACCCAAAAATCAGCCTGTATATAAAGATAGTGGTTAAATGATTACCTGCGTTCAACTCCTGGTTAATAGTACATTACACAACTAGGGAATACAAAGAAAGGCCGAAGGCTTTCTTTAAGCAAGCGAGGGCTTTCTTTATTACCTCCCGTGTTGTGTACATCATCTTAGGTCTACACTTGGCCAGAAAGCGACTTTTTCCGAACGCGTAGCGTGCGGAAAAAGCCACTTTATGGCCAGGTGTGGCATAAATATAATACCTACAGCTTTGGCCAAAACTATTGAGCACCCGTGTATTTTTCGTACAAAAATCGAACTTTTGCTCGAAATTTTCTGTTTTTCTAATAAGAATTTGAAAATTATTCTCTCTCTGTCTGTCTCTCTGTCTGTCTGTCACAGCCAGGTATCTCAGTAACTAACTGCTGCTATCAATTTGAAATTTTCAGTAGTATTAAAAGTCGCTAACCCTAGTGTATTAACCTAAAAGAAATCTTACATGCACCTATTCTACTTTTTACCCGACTGCAGCGAAGCCCAAATGAGGGTTATGTGTTTGACCTGTATGTATGTATGTATGTCCGTTCCTGTGTCCGCTCGTAACTACTCAACGGCACATCCGATTTTGATAAATGATACATCATTAGATTCGTCTTGATGGTGCAAGTGTCACTGGGTATCAAGTTTGTTAAAATAAACAAAATGGCGGATTTTATGCAGTTTCAAAGTGCACCGCGGTCGGGTTTTTTTTAGTAAAAATGTGGTTATTCTCAAAAGGGGCCGAAAACTTTAAGCAGGGCTATTATATCAAATGGGGTATCAAATGATATAGGACTTCATTTGTAAATACCAAAACTGTTTTTATTTTTGATCTTGATCAAGTAATTCTTAGTACGTAACATAGGTCTCTACCAAAGACCTCCACGCAACGATAATTTTTTGTTAAGTACTTTTAATATGTTATTGGTTATAAAGGTTTTTGAGTTTGAATTTGATAAACAGGAAAGGAGCCACTTTGATTCTAATTACAATGTCAAGATTATTTTTAAATAATCGTTTAGATTGTTTTTAAATAATATCATGCTTACTGGGTGCTCCGGTGGACGAGTGGTTGAGTCGCTGAGCCGGAAATCCAGAGGTACCAGGTTCGATTCTCGGTCTGGACACAGGTGAGTGCCATTTGGTTTTTATATGTACTTTGATTTCTTGTGTATATATATATAACATAAAATGTGGTGTAATTTACCCGCATTAAGAAATCCAATGAAAAGGCAAAATGTTTCTTTCATATAAAATAATATCATGTTAATAGAGTTCAGGTAATGTAAACCTACTTATGTTTTAATCTCTTCCTAGCTCTTTACAATAATCCCAGATGTCGGCGGAGTCTGCTTTCCGGACTTGTCTCCTGCACTGCACTCTGTCTAATGTGCGGTCCTGTGCAGATCGCATCCACCGACTCCCCGATATTCTCACGAGTTCATCCGTCCACCGTGTCTGGGGCTGCCCTACGCTGCACCTACCTATGCGTGGTCGCCACTACAGGACCCTACCTAACCCCTAACAAACTATATATTACTAATACAATTACAAAAGCAATTAACACTACAATGCTAAGATTCACGACATACTCAAGTAGGCGCACTACAGACGAAAGGTCATTAGTAATCGGTAATGAGACCTACGTGCCTAATGCGTGGCTAGCCTAATTGGATTTGCAAACCAATTAATGTTCAACATTCAGCTCATTATACGGCGTGCATCGGTAATGTAAGTCATTGCGTAATTGATTAATTTCTCGATGGGATTAGGCTGATACGAACCTATAAAGAATAATGCATGGTGTTAGCTTATCCACATCTTCATTTTTCGTCTCAATTGCTCAAAGATTAAATGTAAAAGATCTCTTATAGCAGCGCTCGCCAACAGGCGGCCCGTGAACAGCTCACTTGCAGCCCGCGAGCCTCCCTTAAAAACAGGTACCTACTTGCTAATAATTGTGTCGTTTTTAGGCGAAATTTCCACATCGCCGGTTGTTAATAAGAAGCTCTTTGCATAATAATGTATATTGGAAATCGTATTTATTAACAACCGACAATGTGGTACCTTTTAACTGATTAAGTCACAAATTATTAACTAAGTGGGGCCCGCGTTAATTTCGCTAGCTCTATGTGACCCTTGGCTGCTAAAAGGTTGCCGACTGCTGCCTTATAGGGATAAGTTCACCTTTGTACTAATGTAATATATTTAATTGTTAGTAACTGCCTAGGTAGGTACTTCAGGAACTATCAAACAGCGTAGTATATCAGCTCTATTCTAATCACGCATAGTTAAGTTTTCCAGCCAAATCTTAAGGCAGGAAAGCACCCCATTGGACGGCTAGTGGTTCGATGTAAAGGAGAATGCACTAACTCGCATTGCAGGTCGCCCATGACAAACACCCTTGTGACCACGAGCGCAACGAAAACTAAGAGAGACTTCGTCTTCATCGTTACCTACATTATTTACAGAGTGGTCGTCGTTTGTAGTAGCTAGTAGTAGCTTGCCCAGATGCAGTAACTTGTACTTACGTAGGCAAGCCATAACCAAGTTGACTTGTTTTTTCTTCAAGAGCAATAAAATAAAGCGCTCCAATGTCTTAAAATCGGAGCTGAAGGTATTGTAATTGGCTTCTATGGACGCCACGCTACTGGTAGGTTAGCATTGTGAGAGACTAAAGGATTAGCGAAAATGTGTCATGTATTACAAAAAATCAGAATTAACGTGCAATTGACAATATTTCAAATTTTCTACTCCTTCATTTTATGAGCTGGATAGAAAATAGGTGGAATTTTAAGCTACCCGTATTTTTTCTTTTTCGTTTTAACTCAATTTTTCAATTAAAAATAGCAGTTTGAAAAGTAGCTCATTCTAAAAGGGCGTATGTAGAAAATGACGTCACTTTCCCAACTAGAATCCAGAGCGACAATTACGATTTAAAAAAACTAGAATCCAGTGCGACAATTACGATTAAAAAAATAACTGTCAGGCGTTACAGCGTTGTCAACATAGGAAGTTCGGGAAGACGATGCTTTTGCTCCTCTTATTTGGGCTGGATTATATTTATCACTTGCCGATGTGTACTCCATCATCATCATAATTTCAACACGCGGCAGATTGGTGCTATCAGCCTGAGAAAAACCTTCTGATGTCTTCATTATATGAAAAAAATCGGTGTCCGGTAAAAGAATGCCAAGTTAATAATGTTTGAATGCGTTATCGGAGTTCAGTGGGAAAGTGCCAAGTCTTTTAAGGTCTTCGAAAACGTGCAAATGAACCAACGGTAAGAAAATTAAACTTCTAAAGCCGCTAAGCAGCTGTAACAATTTTCAAAACAAATAAACGTCAGACGACTCAGACGGCAAGTATGTCAGAAAATGACAACCGGATACCATACACTTTTTAATCGTTTCAGCACTAAGGTCTCTCTCGATAATGCAGGGAAAATGACGTCACACTTCCGGTTCACACTAATTGACGATTTTTTCCAAAATGAATGGGAAAAAAAATCCAAAAATATTTTTTTTGAGCATAAAATACAGTTTTACCCAAATGGTTTTCGAATTAAGATCTTTTGAAAATATGAAATGTTGTCAATTGGGACTCGCCAATTGGCACGCGCCATCTATCAGCATAAAAACCATCATTTTATCAAAAAACGTTTAGTTTCACGTCTTTTGCTAAAACTATATATTTTTAGGGTTCCGTACCAAAATGGTAAAAAAGGACCCTTATGGTGCGTCTCTGTCTGTCTGTCCGTCTGTCACAGCAAGATATCTCGAGATCTACTGATGCTATCGACTTCAAATTTGGAATAGTGTTAAAAATCTCTAACTCGAGCCTATTGGATAGAAAAAAAATCTTATGCCTTTGTTTACTTTTTTTTTAAAGGGGTCCGAAATGGGATGTGGAAAAATAAAAGTAGAGCTATTATATCGAGTGGGATACCAAATAAAAGGGCTTAATTTGTAGATTACAAATATATTTTTGGTTATTTTGTTAATTTTGTACTTTTTGATTTATGACCAAAAACATTAAAAAATACAATTCCCCCCCCCCCCCCCCCCCCTATTATCTTCGAAGTTATTAAACAGAAAAATCTGTAATAATTACCAATTATTAATATCATCCTAAATATTACAGGAAAAATAAAACGGTTTTCCTAAATTGCATCGTTTTTTAGAAATTTTCAAAAATCCCACTCATACTTATTTGCTCCTACTAAGCTAACCGCCATACAGATTTTCTTGAACTATTCACGTATCTACTTAGGAGTTTGTACGGAACCCTCGGTGCGCGAGTCCGACTCGCACTTGACCGGTTTTTTAATTTTTGAGAGATTTCATGTCAACGCGCAAATAAAATATATCAAGCTATAAAATAAAACACGTTTCAAACATAATTGATGCTGTAGAAGTAAACAATGACCCTCTTTTGGTTTGTATGAAAAACCAACCGACACGAATCAGCTTATGAAACTCCACTCAGACGAAGTCTTAGGGCGGCATCCAGTGAACAATATGCCTTGCCCGCCTGTTTCTAAAAGTGATTTTCTGGAAAGAATATGTGTTTTAAATTTCACCGCACTATTTACATTGGTTTGAGTACTTTCTTTATCTGAACTTTAGTCATGGAACTATTTTATATGTACATATAGATAAAATGATATTGTAATGCATATGTGTCAAATTGATCCGCCATCGATGCACTAATGCAGGCTTTGTCCGCGCCAAATGGCGAGCAATCAACTGAATGGGGTCTTTACGCTAATGGTTGGCTCAGGGTCGTGCGTTATTGTTTTCAGAGTTCGTTAGAGGCTTGTGACAACCCTATTCACTAAGGTAAGCATTAGTAATATAAATAATATAAATGTACTTATTATAAAAAATACCAACTGAGGAGTTTCTTCTCTTCAGATCTCACTTTATGGAGCGCTAGTAGAATCAGACTTGTAAAAATGCCCCTGTAACCTACATATTCCTCTACGCAGCCGAGACTTGGACGATCCGAGAAAGTGAGAAGAAAAAGATTGATGCTCTTGAGATGTGGTGCTGGAGAAGAATGCTCGGTGTGTCGTGGTCGGAAGGTCGAAATACCGGTGACGCCGAAGAAGAGAACCTACATATTTGCATAATACATAATTTGATTTGTTGTCAATAAATACATGTTGTTCGAAAATGTAACTAAAAACATCCTACGATATTACATATATTAAAAAAAGTATTGAAACTGGTATAATTTATTTTATTGATTGCAAGTGTTTGAAAGTACATAATATTATATATGATTAGTTTAAGACCGCCAAAGTTTGATCGTCCTTCAATAAAGTCTATAGAAAAGTAATTAAGTAAGTAGGTAAGTCTTCTTCCGAACTTAAAAAGGAGCATCTTAGTTCGTCGATTTTTTTTTTGTGCATGTTCTCCAGTCTCTCGAAGACCGTTGGAAAGATTTGAAACTTACTCGTATTTATTTTTGTCGGAAAAGCCTTCTAAATGGTATTAATATCACCAGGTCTGAACTCTTGACATATTATTACAGCCACACCTTTTTAATAACTTGCATTTCTTAAGCGATAGTTGTTTTGAGTCTTTTATTTTACATTTTGTTTAATTTAATATAATATATATTGTATTTACTTACTACGTTATCGCAAATCAGACCATTTTCGATATAAACTGCCGTTAATTACGGTAACCATATATTTAATCACGACGAAGCTAGCAAATAGTCTAAGTACTCATGCATATACATATAGACATCCATGCATATATAGCAAATCATTCGTAGAAGTAGTTGTTTGTTCGTATCCACAACTCCACTATTTGCTCTCGTGATCTGATTACAGAAGCTACCCTAACAATGTTCACGCTCGTCTTGACTCGCCCTTAATCAGCACTATGAAGCACTTTCTTAATGTCATTCAGATAATATTGAAGAGAATACTTATAGAAATCAGGTAAATTAATTAATTTAAATTACTTAGATACATAATGAAATTAACCCTTGCTCCTACTAAAACTACTACTAGGTACTTTCTCATTTATACAAATACGGGGAACATTATAATTAAGTTACAGTGTTTTTTTTTTTCATTAAATTATTATTGAATAACTATATAGATAAATAAACTTCAATGACGAAATGAAACTGCTTGATATAAACCCAGCATTTCATATTTATTCAATGGAAAACAGCCGGCGGCATTTTTCAGCGTGGTAGTTATTTCGAGTTAATTGATTCGTACATTCCTCGCCCCGTACGGGCTTCATTCATCGGCACCGGCCCGTCCAATCTGGAAATAGTTTACACGAATATCCACGGGGGGTATTCTGGAATGATATGTCGAATAAACGGGGTTTCTATTTCAATTGGCCAACTCGCAATGTCAAAATACCAAGTGAAAAATATAGAAAACATACAAGGCTCATCACGCAAATATTTTGTTGGTGCTAATTTTAAATTCAGTTTGACTTTTTTTATTTGTATTAATTGAGAAACGAAAGTGACAAATAAGCTGCAACGGGCACCTAAATGAAAAATGGTAAATGCTTCACAGAATACCAAAATAATTCTTAATTATTCAATTGAAAACAGCCGTTGGCATTTTTCAGCGTGGTTGTTATTTCGAGTTAATTGATTCTGCTTGACCTCGCTTATGGTAGATTTTACCAAGAGAAGCACAAAATACATGCTTTTTATAGTGATGTGTCTATTTAAGCAAATCTCTATCAGCCCAGTTCAACTATTTGCCTACGACACATACATTTGTGTATGAAATAAACAAGTAACATCATCTGGTGTTGATGTAGTGTCAATAAAGCACTCGTTAAAGTAAAAAAAAAACCTATTTCATGAAGATAGTTTGTTTAGAAAAATATTTTTATTTTTGCTATATTCTGTGTGATCATACCACTGCTTGGTAAAAACCCCTCCCTTTGATTTCCTCAAATAACTATTTAACATTCTTCCAGCCAGCTGTATCGTCCGGCTTACGTAACCATAAAAAAATGTTAACGGTTTGAAATTTGTTTTAATCAAATTTATTTCCTGAAAAGAAAATAGCAGTGCAAGTTTTTCATCTTTGCTGAATAAAAAGTAGCTTAGGTATATGATTTTTTTATGCTAAATCATATTCAATGCGTTGCTTTGTTATTAGGTGTACCTAGTGTAGAAAACGAACGGACCAACGGGTGCTCGAATTTTATTCATTTTTCATGAACAAGGATAGAGTATGTGATAAACTAATATCGTTACTATCTGGCACCTCAGAATCAACAGCAAAGCCTCTGCGCTCTCCGACTATTCAATTTAGCGAATAGCAGCAAAAATACCAACAACCTAGTCGCGTAGTTTTACGTGAATCTAGATTTCCCACGAGCTACAACTATTCAAATAAAGAGATAAACGTATTTCGGAAATTCATTTCAACCGGCTGAAATGTACTGAAATTAAAATATTTGCAACTGAATAACATAACTGCGCGTTACGTATATGTTTGCGCTTTATTTGTATAGTCTCGTGAAATTACTCGTAATTCAGTATTAACTCATCTCATCACGCATGGTTGATTATTTTTGTCAGTTTGTCGTCGTTTTGAAATAATATCATGACTGTACTTCTTGCTTAACGTGCATAATTATTGTTATAATTTCCAACCATATACAGAGTGTAACATGGGTCGTAAACAGAAATTTCCGTTTGTATTGCAGTATTTTAAGGCAAATTCATTGCATTAACTCTTAAAGCAAACAATAAAACTTTTTGATATTAATTTAAAATAGGAAAAATACCAAGCTTATGGTCACCCTATCCGGGACTTGACTGTAGCTTTAAGTACTTAACTTACAATTATTACTGTTATGTAGATTTATTTTATCTTATCACTCAAGTACTTAGACTATCAAACAACATCATCTGTGTATTCCAAGAACCTACATTATGCACTTAATGTAAACACACTTGGTATTGGTTGTTATCGTATTTTATTTTGAAAAAAATTATCGCAAATTTCAATCACACAACTGTTTTTTAATAACGAATTAACAAACAATGTGAACATATTTCTGCCCCTCATATCGTCTACATGTTTAAGCTAAAGTTAGACAGTAAGAAAAACATATTTCTGTTCACGAACCATGTTTCACCCGTATGTTGCATCAAAGTTCAAGCATAATGTGTAGATTAGAGGTAAGTATGGTCTTATGGTTCGTTGCCCAAAATCGAGTGCAGCATTGCGGACAGACTACTTGCGGCGTCGTGGGCACGCCAATATTACCTCTATGGTACATCCTAACTAACGTCATTCTACGCCACCAGCACAGTGTAGATAACAGCAGTAGATTTTCTTCATATAAGAGTACAGTCACTGTCAAGAAAGCAAAATCAGCCGGAAAAACGCCTCCTCAAAATTACTACAAAATCGCATAGTGCTGCAGTTTTGCGATTGGTTTTGCTTGCCAGTAGTCGACAATGAAAAATGTTCACTAATAAGAAAAACAGGAATAACCATAGTAAATAAGTCAGAAAACGGATCAAATATTCTTCTAAAAGCATTAAGCATATCTTTTAAGCCACAGCACAGGTATCAGTTTCAGTTCATTTATTTATAGAAATCATATCTACAAGACACATTGTTATTAATTAAATATTATGTAGGTTATAATAATCGGTTACAAACATTTTCAAAATATAAGTACAGTATAAGCTATTCGGATGTCCATGTATCAGTTAAAAACTCCTCCAAGGCATAATATGAGTGGCATAATGTGAAACATATCTTCAAAAACAGTAAAATAGTGTGATATGTGTCAAAAAAAGGTAAACGGTAGGAATCGGGTACTATGGACGCAACATCACATCACTAACAATTATGCAAAACCCACATACAAGATACAGATAAAGTTAAAGGCAGATAATTATTGTGTTGTACTTACCTTATTTATATAAAACCTACACTTCTTTCATCTTCTTACTTATATTAAAATCTCTGACTGACTACTGACTGACGGTAAGCAATAATGGAACCAACGACTAGTGTGCCTACCATGAGTTGACTTTTCGATCGGCGCTAGCGAGTATCGAGCGCTCGATGACAGTCTATCTCTTTCGTACTATCAGCGCGTGCGAGAGAGGTGCACTGATTCTCGATAGGTTAAACTCGCTAGCGCCGATCGTACACTCAACACATGGTAGGCACATAGGAGTCCATTATAGTATTCTTATTCGTTCTTTTGTAATCCTCTCTTCAGACCACTGTGGCACTACTTGTCTGTATCGACTTTACCACGATTCCCGCAAGCTAGTGCATGCAGAATTATCCCCATAGTTATTGCTTCGATACATCGCCGTTATGCATTCTGCCTTTGAACCGGCAATAATTTAATTGAAACGTCTTGCGTCTTCCTGGTTGAGCCAAGTTTCGGACTCGCCCGCCTTGAATAGACAAACTTTATCACTAACCGACTTAGGATAGTGGGTGTAACGTTAGGATTTATGGAATTAATTCAGATGTTTCGAGCTAGTGGGTTTCGGAAGACGGGACATATGTTAAGCTGGACTGTGAAGTTTATGTTAATGTGTATCTAGTTAGTCCAGAGTATGTAGGTTTGTATATTTTAGTAAACACAGGATGTTGCCAAATAGTTCATATTCATAAAACATCACAAATACATGTAGAAAAATAACTATGATTATAGCTGCGCCAACGCGGCCCCAAGCGTCCGATGACTGCCTGTGTAACAACAAGGTAATAATTTTCTTTTTTGAATATTACACTTTGGTACGTAACCTTTTCTGTACGAGGCAAACTCACTCTTGACTGATTTTTAACATCAAATTTACTCTTATCTCCATGACGTATCGAGTAGGCTGACTCCTTTCTAGCATAGAGGATCAGCATTACCATTCTGCGTGGCAATGAATGGGAAGAGAGCTGACGAAATTATTTTATATTTAGAATTAGTCTGGGCTTAGCATAACGTGTACCTAGTAATTAAAATTAACATTTAAAAAGAACCTTATTATGATTAGTGCATATTTCTATATTAAATTCTAAAAAGAATCAAAATACCTATTTCCAATAAAGATGTTGGTTCGAACACATTTACCTCTCCTAATTTTGCATGTCGAAGAGAGCACGTTATACTTCAGCTAATCCCAAACAAAGCCCATTTAGACAGTGCCCACCTGTTTTCGTCAATACATCATCACTCTTATCGTAAATATTCATTCAACTACGCGGAAACTCCTGATTTTAATATTGGCGTCTTGCCATGACTGAAATTAAAAATTCTTAGACACTTCTACATCATTTATTACAGCGGCAAGCATCATTCTATGTCTAATTTTCTAACATCTGATATAATCACAGAGGAAAAGAAAAAACGTGTATTTAATTCACAATTCGTGACAGCTCTGTGACAAACTTGGCTTAATGAACAGAGCGGAACACATTAAAATATGCTACTCCTCACAATTGTGTTTATGGATTAGATAACTAGATATACTCAAGCTCACAGTGTGTGACTCATTTTGTAGTTTGTTTATAAGATTGCTGCCAATTTATCGCTCAATGAGTTCTAATTCTAAAGAACAATAAGCGTTACTTACTCCTTAACACATCAGTATGTGTGTACCCAAACTCTAGTTTTTCACTCAAAGTTCAGGGCAGATATTGTAGTGATGATCAGAGTTACTTCTTACATTATCTAAGATGACTTATACCGGGTGCAAACATAAAAAACATCGCAATACGTTACGGTTTCAAATAAAATTTAAAGTGTACTAAAATTAAAACAAGTTATTTTTAAATGTCGCTGAACAAATGTTATTCAGTTTGAGGAGTACAATCTACGTTTTAATTATTTGCTTCTAGAACAGGCAACACCTGGTATAGGACTGGGCTCATCATATATGCTGATTGCCGAGGCATCCAAAGCCAAGGCTGTGTGTAAGAGCTAAGACGGCTACATAGTGGATTCCACAAGACGGACGAGACGGTGCTGTGGTCTGCCGGCCCGGAAGGGGATGATGGGAAGACCTTCGACGTACCTATATCTTAAAGATTGGCCAGAGTTCGCAGTGGATTGAGATGACTGGAAGTTTAGGGAGGTCTTTAGTCAGCAGTGGGACACCTAGCCGGTAATAAAATAAAATAAAAATTAAGACGGTACTGAGATCAAGAACTGATTTCACCTAAAAAAACTTGCACTAAAGATAAAAGATAAATGATAAATAACATAACGCCGTAAAACGCTTAAGGTCCTTTCGTGTTGTCAATTTCCTACGGAAAATTATATAATATGACCTGAAATAAGGACAACACACCAGCGTGACATAACATAGAGGAAATTTAGTTGTTAGAAAATATTAAAATGTAAGTACCTATTTAAAAATCAAACTATCGCTTAGTTCAAAGCTTAGGCAAAGTAATAGTCATGTAATCAAACTGGTAACCTTGATATAAAAATTGTAATGAAACATGAGACACTTCCGACCTAAAAAAGGCAATAAAAACCGATTCTCGTAGTAGTGACGTATAAACCGGTAAGCTAATGATAATTATGTGAGTCAACACCGGAAAAATGACTAAGGCTGTTAGACCACTGCCAGTGTCACCGACCGAACCATTGCAAGTACCAGATGACGTTATCAAAGTAACAATCCAATGTCACACGTCAAAGTAACAATCAGTCACACGAACGTCATTCGAGCGTCGCCTTGACAGTTGAATGACTAACTAACTGTAGTTACCGTATAGGTAGCGTAGATGTTGATGTTGGGGATGCCCACAAGAAAACATGATGCATTAATTTAACTTCTTTCCCCATTGTAGGAGACAATAGACGTTCCAACACATCGTCATCCCGAAGACTGAAGAAAGTAGATGATTCGATCACTTAAATAGACACCGAGCATAGCCCTCTCCATAGTCGTGGTCGGTTACATTACACCCTATCAAATCAAACATAATATAAAACAACAAACAATCACCATTGAATAGCACTGTGAAGTAAAAACAATGCTTCTTTACCACGCCTTAGCTATCCTTCCGTGCAATCTTACAAGTTTCACATGTAATCGCCTTTATGCAAAGACCTTTAAGATGCATTTTCGCAAAGTTTAAATGCAGCGGTAAGTGGTGAGAGCGGTAGTCGTTTGCATAACCGACGGTTTTCCGGGCGCCGCGTGACTGATATTTTTATGTGCGGAACCTCCGTACACTTTATTGCGGCCGTAACGTCGTGTGGTTACATCACAAATGTGTTGCGGATATACTATTGGGGATGTACTTAATCTATACCATACCATGTTGTATATAAGTACCGTACCTTTTTAACTAGGTGGGTACGGTACGGTTATATTTGTATTGTTTAAGTATGACTTTTTGAGCAATAAAGTGTTTACCTAATTGTAGTGTAGGCCGGTAAGAAATGGAATGTCGGATGAATTGTCTGTCACCTAAGTCTGTCATTAAATGGTTTTATCATGAAGTGCATGTTATTTCCTTCCTCCTGATTCCCGGATATTACACTAATAAATACATACATACATACATACGTATACGGCATTAGATTTTTTAAACATTAAATGGGTTTGCTCTTGACTGCAATCTTGCCTGTTGGTGAGCATGGACAGAGCTTATGACGGAGCGAGCATACCCAGCCTATGTATTATTTTCTATTCCATTAAATAAACCTATAGTCGGGGTTTCAGTCCCATCATTAATTAAAGTGTAACAAGAAAAAAATGTGATGTCTGGAAAAAGTGTAGACCTTTTAAGGAGGAACGTTAGAGAAAGTTACCAATTTTAGCCGCTCAGATGGCGTTGTACGTCGTTTGCGTAGTGTTTTTATTATTTTTAGCTAAACCCAACCAAATATTTACTATTTCTATGTCTTGGCGGAACCAGTAAAAAATGATGAGCTTAAATCGCAACCAATTTCAGCTCTACAGTCTTCTTGTGGACAATAAAACAGGTTTTTTTAAAATAATCGCAATTTTCCACATTCTCGCACACACGCGTACCCGTTGACAGTCATTAGTGTCAGTGACTGTCAATAATTATTATTATGACAGTATGACAGGTCATGTTTGTTTACATATTATTTTGGCGCCATTTTAATCTATTTGATAAAGATTTAGACGTTCAGGTGATGTTGAAATAAGAAGTTTTAGTTTCATACTACATATATTGTTAGGTATCCAATATATTTTTATATTTCTGATTTTTTGATTATCTGCACATGTTTGTTACTTCTTTCTTTGCAAATTGACCTCTCACATATGAATAGTTAGTTGTGCATGTAACTTACATGTAACTAGTATACTTACTGACCTAAGTTAGTATACTTTTATAGTATACTTACTTATTAGCCAAGCCAAGAAAAAAACATATTTTATATCGTATATTATTTATTTATTTTCATTGAGAATTGTCGCGTCAAACTTACTTACTCCAAAATGCTAAAATTCCACTACTTACAAGCAACTTTTGTGAATATCTTGCTACTCTGTCATACATTTAGGATCTGTTATTATTGCGCTGTAAAAAAAGTTTGATTCACGGGTTCGATAGAATATTATTCATAGACTTCGGTAGAATACAAAGCCAAGCCTTCAGCTGCCTCATATCGCTTCTTAATTCTTGAACGCGCTAGGTAGGCGATCTCCAGTCTGGCTGATTCCAGCCGAACATCTCCATGCAGAGCTATAGCTTTTCATAGCAGGGGTGACGGCAACGAACTTCTGATGATGACGCAAATTAGGATTTACTTGGGTAATCCATCTGGTCTCGAGTGTGCGTACGTTTGTTTTCATTATTTTTAGTAAAATGGCAGTACGCTCCGGTGACTACTTCACATCAGGCAGGCTTACCACCCAAGTAGTATGCAAAATGTTGCTCAAGGAAATATTTAACTAACTGTTTTCTATTCAAATAATAAAATAAAATTAATAACAAGGAATATCTTTGCTATTGTATGAAAAATGTTGACAACTTCAAATGTAAATGTGACTGTTGTAGGCAACATATTTTTTTAATCGAGCATGGGAGTGCAGTAATGAAAAAGGTTTTTTTCAAACGATACCATGGATGTATAAAATAGAAGGATACCGCGCGGTCTAAGACGCGGGTGAAGCCAAGCAATGGCCGCCGAAGTGAGCATGTGTGCGTTGACGGCCCAATGGCAGCCGACCGGCCCATTATGCTGGTTGATGTGTGCGTGCGTGCGTACAAAGCGCCGGCTCATTGCCGGCTCATCATGAGTGCTTCACTTATCTGTTCGCGACGCTACGTCCATTTATTTTTAAGGTCCTTGAACGATACATTTATGGTCAATGATAGCAAACTCTTTTAGCTTTTAAAACTAATGGACTGCATCGAAAAATCCAATATTTTTTACTAAGAATAAGAGCTCGTATTTATATCCGTACTCAAGTATTTGTACAATTTTTATCTTTACGATAAAAACAGTTACAATGCAATACCACCTCCTTCTTGAACTCAGTTTAGGAAATGAAATTTGTTGATGGAGATAAACTTCGACACCGGCTGACAGCACTTTATTTTTTAATTTTTATTAGCTTAGCGGCCAGAAGTTTTAGGAGTAGGTTTTAAACAATCTAGGCATTCTTTTGACACCCAGAATCAGCTGTTGTTGATAAATGCCGCCCTTTTGTTTACACCGACACGATACTCTACACTCACACAAACAACGGTTTGATAAAAAAATTATTAGTTTTCAAATGGATTTATTTAGAATATTTCTCATTTTTTCGGTATTTTTTTCTTATTGGCGGAATCAGAAGGAAAAGTACTATCGAACTAATAATGTTTCAAGTACAGAAAATGATCACGGCTGGAGAAAAACGGGACTGAAATTTGTATGAAAATTCTCTAAAACGTTCAACCTTAATTTAATATTCTTTATAATGGCAGCAGGCAGCACTTCAGTTTCGTTCACATTTTGAATACCATTAAACAGACTTGAAAATGTATGTTTTACAAATAAATGCTAGCTGATGCAACTTTGAATTTTGGAACTTCTGAAACATAGTTTTGCTACTATTATTGATAAGAATGATAAGTATAAAAATTATATAAGTAGTAGAATATAACGGCATTGCTACTTGAATACTAACCATTGAACGTTGAGGATAATTCGAAAACGGCGCAAACACGTACACAGGAGTGTTCGAAAGTCATTTCGCTGCGCAAGAAATGCGAAAGGCGTAAAATTTTGATGGCTCCCACTCGCGTAACGCTCCGAGATTTGCATATTATTGACTCCGCGCGGATTGTCCTGATCTCAATGTATATAGGAACTTTGTAAACAGCCCAGGGATTCTGCAACGTTTATATTGCTAAGCTATGAAACTGTGTCTATTTCTTTAGACTTTGTGATACCATACAGTCTCATTCATATTTTGATAGGATTCTGAACTGTGTTATATATTGAAATACGATAAAATAAGCTCCATACACAGCAAAATCAAGCAAAACAAACGATATGATATTAGCAGTTGATTACCCTTTCAAAAATGCAAAAATAAAGTTTACTACAGTATACAAATAGGAACCATAGTGTTTTTATTATACAAATTAGATTCTTTGACATCGTTTGCTTACCAAAATTATCAAAGTAAATCATTATTTAAAACGAACTTCCTAATCAGACTGACCGTACTCATCGACGAATATATGTACACATTAAACTTACTGTATTTAACACAGGATGCTGATAAAATGCACATAGAAACAAACTGCAAATGCATTACAAAACGTTTATTTCACAAATTTTTAAAACAGTGCAAATTCCAAGAAGACTGACAAACAAGCTCCGTCTAAAAGGGAATAAAATGTCGTTGGACAGGGGACATTATCCAGTCACCTGTCCGAAGGAATAGCAAAAACCTGTGCAAAGTCTGTCGCGGCTTGCGGTACAGATAACCGCTCTATTTCCTACATTTTAGTTGGGCAAAGTTGGCGGCACACTGTGGAGACATTTTCTTTCTACCCAATTTAATCTCTGCGGAGCTTTATACCAGTGACATATTATTTCCGATCACAAGTCACGATACTGCTATTTATATTGTGTGTATTGTGTGTTCTTAAATATCTTTAGCGTATGCGTAGAAGATATAACGAAATGCCAATAAGATTTGTTAGGTGTACTTCCCGATATTTTTATTTTCTTGTATAAAAAATTCCGATCGTCATTTTTCCTGTCACTTAATTTTCCATACGAATTATATTCTATGCTTACATTTTACTTTTCGCAAAAATTCTCAGTCGCAAAAGTTCCTTCGTTGTGATTTTTCACTGTAGATTTTTTTTTAATATCTGGGGGTACGGCAGTGCCCCCGCCAAGACGAGCAAAACAACGGCACGGCCGTACCATCCTTTTCTCGAAGCCATTCAGGCCATTTTCAGCCTCCAGTAATTCAATTTGAACGAGTAGTTTAAGAACTATTGCATGTCAAAGTTCCTTAGTTTTGTCACTGACTGACTGACCGACTGATTCACTGACTGATGATCATCATAATTCTAAGGTACTTGTGGCAACCGTCTACCACACTCCTGAAGACCTCCAGCAGCTTGCGGCCCGCCGCGGAGCTCATTGCATCGCCGGCGCCCGCGCAGACGGAATCACGCACTCGCACCGAACGCACGTCGCTTTGCTCCGCTATCCGCTCTCTTTCGCTTACGCGCTAACTTTCAATCTTTCTTTATATAGTTTCATTCTTCCGTTTAAATTCTATCTTTCGTTCATACGCTTTCCTTCTTGTTTGTAAAATAATTTGCTCTTCATTATACGTTTATATGGGAATCTACGTGTTCTTCATTTGACTCCGAAGACAAAACACCATATCTGGTAACCCCGACGTGATTTGAACACGCAACCTTCTGATTATTTTACAAACAAGAAGGAAAGCGTATGAACGAAAGATAGAATTTAAACGGAAGAATGAAACTATATAAAGAAAGATTGAAAGTTAGCGCGTAAGCGAAAGCGTTAGGTGGTGCGTCGAAGTTGAGCCCCGTCAGCCCGACGACTGAGGAAAAACCTTTGAGAGTATCTGACATGGCCGGAATAGTGTCGAAGGCCAAAGAAGAATTAGCTAAATCCCAAAGAAGTAATAAAGACTCCCACAATAGAGAAAGCTCCAAAACTCCACAAAATTAAGATATCCGAGAACGATCTCCATTGGGAAGAACTGAAAAAAAGATGTCTTAACAGGGAGTTCCATCTCTGCGATCTAGACTTTTCAGATTTACGTCAAGATACTGACGATGAAATGTCTACACCGACCACAAACCGATCACCTACGCGTTCCAGCAGAAGGACCGTACCTGTTCTCCTCGTCAGTTCAACTACCTAGACCTAATTTCTCAATTTACAACGGACATTCGGCACATCTCAGGTAAAGGTAACTTGACCGCTGATGCCCTCTCAAGAATCGAAGCCATTTCGACACCTGTAGATTTCGAGAAGCTGGCCCGTCTACAGCATAATGACGACGAGTTGAAGAACCTCATGTCCAGCGGTTCGTCACTTCAGCTGCAACGAATACCAGTACCAGGTATGAACATCTCTCTAATATGCGATGTCTCTCAAGCCAAGCCACGTCCATTCGTCACGAGAGAGCTACGTCGGCAGGTGTTCAACTCGGTACACTGCTTGAGTCATCCTGGAGCCAAGACCACGACCAAACTGGTAACTGACAGATTTGTTTGGCCCTCAGTGCGCAAGGACTGTCGCACCTGGGTCCAGAGCTGTGAGTCGTGTCAACGTGCAAAAGTCCAGAGACACACCTGCGCACCCTTGGGAGACTTCCGACTACCAGGAACCAGGTTTTCTCATGTTCACATAGACCTCATCGGACCCCTCCCCTCTTCGTGCGACAACAAGTATTGTCTAACTACCATAGACAGATTTACACGCTGGCCAGAAGTCGTACCGCTGCAAAACATCACCGCGGAAACGGTAACCAAAGCATTTTGCGAAACCTGGATCTCAAGGTTTGGTTGTCCACAGATCCTGACCACCGACCAAGGCCGACAGTTCGAGTCACATCTGTTCAAGGAACTCGCCAGGCTGTGCGGCACTCAACTTCGACGCACCACAGCATACCATCCGGCTGCCAACGGCATGGTCGAGCGGCTACACCGAACCTTGAAGGCAGCTATAATGGCGCACAACGAGCTACGGTGGACGGACGTCCTCCCCATTGTACTTCTGGGCCTTAGAACAGCGTGGAAGGCAGATCTGCAATGTTCTGCAGCGGAAATGGTCTATGGTGAGCCACTGAGGATTCCTGGTGAGTATTTGCACACAACTCCTACAAATAAAATCCAGCCAGTAGACTTTGTTTCGCAACTGAGGCAACATATAGCAAAAATAAGACCTGTTCCAGCTGCAAGACACTCTGCAAAATCAGTTTTTGTCCATAAAGACCTCAAAACGTCTAGTCATATATTTTTAAGAACAGACCACCTTCGAGGGGCTTTAGAAGCTCCATACACAGGTCCATATAAAGTTATAAAACGAACCGACAAAACTGTTACTGTCGACTTGCAACGAGGACCAGTAACAGTTTCCATCGATCGTGTTAAACCTGCGTATGTGTTGACTGACGATAACTTATCTCAACCCCAAGTCGACGTGTGTCCATCTCCATCAGACCAGATCGTCAGAACAACACGCTCAGGCAGGAAAGTAAGATTTCCTGATTTTTATGTCGCAGGGCCATAAATCTCCAAGGGGGGTGGTGTGGCAACCGTCTACCACACTCCTGAAGACCTCCAGCAGCTTGCGGCCCGCTCGCGGTCCGCGAGCGATCCGGCACGGCGCAGAGTGAGGCGCCCCTGGCAGCGCTGCGGCACACAATGGCTGACGTCACGCGCGAGATAACGCGCCCCGCCGCGGAGCTCATTGCATCGCCGGCGCCCGCGCAGACGGAATCACGCACTCGCACCGAACGCACGTCGCTTTGCTCCGCTATCCGCTCTCTTTCGCTTACGCGCTAACTTTCAATCTTTCTTTATATAGTTTCATTCTTCCGTTTAAATTCTATCTTTCGTTCATACGCTTTCCTTCTTGTTTGTAAAATAATTTGCTCTTCATTATACGTTTATATGGGAATCTACGTGTTCTTCATTTGACTCCGAAGACAAAACACCATATACTTCTAGCAGACCTACAAGCTCCAAATTTTAAATATAGTTAGTTTGTAAAAAGGCGAATGAGAATTTTTGCGAGAAGTAAAATGTACGCATAGGAATCGTATGGAAATCAAGTGACTGGACCAAAAGACGATCGGAAATTTTTATACAAGAAAATAAAAATATCGGGAAGTCCACCTAACAAATCGCCAATAATATATTACCACACTAACGGGCGCGTATACTAACTAAAAAAAATTATCGCAACTAAAAGCGATTTGTTTTACAAAGTATATTGGCAGTGAAAAATATACATGTCTTAATAGTCAAAAGAAATCATTCAAAATTAAATTTGGAGTATTGTATTTATTAAAAAATCAAGCGTATCTTATATCTAATAAAAATGTGACGTATACTCGATTTTTTATAGATACCTAATTACAAGATCT
This sequence comes from Eudemis profundana, assembly GCA_947034925.1. Classification (NCBI taxonomy): domain Eukaryota; kingdom Metazoa; phylum Arthropoda; class Insecta; order Lepidoptera; family Tortricidae; genus Eudemis; species Eudemis profundana. The sequence goes on from OX344800.1 coordinate 17,252,848, forward strand.
AAAACTGACAAATTAGTACAATGGTCTCCAATACAATATATGTATAATATAAAAATATACTACTTTAATGTTAGCAACATGTCTAACAGTATTAAGTAGTCAATAATCATAGAAAATATTTTTTGAAAAGAAAGACTTGACTACGAGAACAGAAAAAATACATAATGTAGGTCTATTAATTCGGCTCAGCGCATTAGTATTGCCATACAGCGAGGAAATGCTGCCAGCATCTTTGGCACCATGCCACGGGGGCCCTTTTTAGATATAATTTAATAGGTAGTTTAGTTTTAGGTTTAGTATAATTATTTTAGTTTAGGATAATTTATTGTTTTTGTTATTTATTGTTTGTTAAATTTAACTATAACACTTTTAATTGGACAATAAACTTGAAGTCACAAATTGTAAAAAATTAATTACAAGTCTACTCATAGTCCTATTTTTTATTTTCATGCCACATATCAAAGTTAAACAGAAGATTACAAATGTAGCAAAACGGACAAACCCGGAAAGGCAATCTAGTATACATACATACAGGCACCAATTTATTAGATTTTAATCTTGGACGATTTTAATCGTCTCATCCTATTTGTGCCTCAGTCCTTAAGAGTTGGCCCTGTGACGAGAATATTTTAAACCGCCTCACGTTTAGAAATACGAGGACGTGGCAACTTTACCGAATTCCCCACTAGATTGTGGCTACAACAATTCCCTACTAGCACTTGATTTTGCTTTGTTCTGTTGTAAAATAGGTCTGTAAAATTGTTCCAAAAAATATACGTAGTTTCGGTCGGAAACTCTTGAGTAATATACAGGGTGTCCCAAGACTATGGCACATCAAGGAAAAGTATCTCAAATATTGTAGATACGATGTTTTGCTGAAAGGGAACATTATTTTATTTTTCAAAGTAAGACATACTGCATTCAAAGATTTTCTAAAAATTACTTGCTTCGTCGATGAATCGAACCGACACAAATGTGAAAAAACAACACCCCATATTTTTAAGATGACAATCAAAAGAGTGGTTAAAAACAAATAATTCCTGTTAAGTAACATAGTATCCCAAAAGAGAGGAATAGCGTAAAATATTTGATTTAAATGTTAAGAAAATTATTTCCCATACAAAACAAGTAATTTTTAAAAAATCTTTGAATGCAGTATTACTTACTTTTAAAAATAAAATAAAGTGTCCTTTCAGTAAAATATCCTATCTCCAATATTTGAGGTACTTTCCCTTCATGTGCCATAGTTTAGGGACACCCTGTATATTTGATTTTAGTATAGTTTAATAAAATAACATTTTACTCAGTTTTACGTAATTACAATTATCACACTGTGTAGACATTGTTTTCATCAGAACAAGTGGCAAAATTGCGTATGTAATTTTTTCGACTGTACATCACATTAACGATGTTCTGGATAAGTTTCGATGTTATTAAACATTTAAAAATACAATCAAAGCTTACTTTAACTTCACTTAAATCACAATCGTCTTAAAATGATTGTGGTTAAGCGACTAAACTATATTAACATACATAAATTAAAATACAATCCAACGCACCGATCAGCCTCATTTTATACCAAAAGTGTTCGAAAACAAATGCAATAATAGGCTTAAAAGTTTAGGTGAGGTAGACTTATGTAATAAAAACGTAGAACTACAGTAAAACAACTGTTATGGCTGTGTGTTCCTATCCCTTGTATGTGCCGAGGTAGGAATTGCAACTAGGGCAGTAGTGGTCGGCGTTTTTGCAGGAATCCATGCAGTACGGCACACAAACACACGGCCAGCAACTGCAATTTAAAAATAAACTTGGGTTAAATATCTATTTAATTTTTAATCACTAACCGCTTATAAACTTTGTACTACAAATCGTCACTACTTTGAAAAAAACTCGTATCTAAAAACGTCGTAGAGGAAAAGTCGAAGTTACATACAAACTTCATATACACTTACTGCGTTTTTACCACAGGTCAGTATCAGATACGAGTTGTTTTTAAGTAGTGACACTAGTGACGAAATGTTTCTCTTCGTATACTATTATTTTGTTATGAAATAAATGGTTCATCTATCTAACTATATCTCTAAATAACTACACACAATGAGGTCTTGTTTTGACTATAAACACATTACTATTATAGTGTTGTCATTGAATTTACATTATATTCAGTTAAATCGAAATTCGAGTCCACCCGATTCCTGCAAAACTGCAAATCGCCTTTCATGTGACAATGTCTAAAAATTAATATTTTGCAATATTATACTCATTCAACTACACGGGCTGTGCATTTCGAACATTTATAGATACCGTATATTATTCATTTCAATTTTCATAACTTTGAATGTGTGCCAAATGTAACTGCTGCTGTGGGCAATATGTCTATCTCGGAAATAGGTATTTGTCTGTGGCTTTAACTGCCATTTTGTTTCCGGCACTGGCGACAACATCCTGATATGATATCAGTGCTTTGTCAGCGAAGTAGAATAAATACCACATTATATAATATCGTCATTGATATAAAGGCACAATAAGTCATAAAAAAATTAATATGAAGTATGGTCCTCATTCATACAATAATAAATCCTAGTTAATAAATGAGCATTTATATGCACAATACGTATTCACAATATGCGTATGCACATGCACAATATACATGGGTGAATCAACTTTTTTTTTGCTTTATGCAAAGATTGCCCTTTCTCATTATTTGTTCAGCTTTTGCATGTTGTAACATGGTTTAAATGGATCTAGAGATAGATTAGATAAAAATAAAACTAGTTTTTAATAAATAAATACGGTGACCCAGCGGATGAACGCTTATTCCCATACAAAAGTGGGGGACAGCTATGTCCGCTGGGTCATTGCTTATAAACAAGTTATAATAAACAAATTATAATAAAAAATATTTGCATTACGTAGCTTTATTATCTGTCTTTTAAATGAGCATACATTTTATTAAAAAATATCCAAATAAAGATTTCCTTTCAATTTTAGTCGGAATTCGTGAAATTTTGTTGACAAAGAAAAGTTGATTCACCCAAATGCAAAAAAATGCATTGTGCCTTCGCATTGTGCGTTGTGCCATTGTCCTTATGTGTCAATACGGTTTTCCTTAAATTATCGTCGATTGTTAGTTGATTGCAGGTACAGTCGAGTTCATCATTATCTGAGCAAAGAACGGATCAAAAATATCTGATCTAGTTCTTATGCTTCTGACAATAGGGTCTTGTTCAGATGTTTTTGGACCAATCTTTGCTCAGATAATAATGAACTCGACTGTAGTTCCATGTGCGTCTCGACGGTAGCTCCATATGACGGGCAGTTAAGGTTGGTGAACTTAGACATACTAGTGCAATAATTGTGTTGGTATACTTACAGGAACAAACATAGCAACACCGCGATGACGTGTGTCTTCGTGGTTGCGCTGTTATCCATGTGCGTCTCGACGATAGCTCCATATGACGGGCAGTTAAGGTTGGTGAACTTAGACGGACTAGTGCAATAATTGTGTTGGTATACTTACAGGAACACACACAGCAGCACTGCGATGACGTGTGTCTTCGTGGTTGCGCTGTGTTCCATGCGTGTCACGACGGTAGCTCCATATGACGGGCAGTTGGTTGGTGAACTTAGACGGGCTAGTGCAATAATTGTGTTGGCATACTTACAGGAACACACACAGAAGCACTGCGATGACGTGTGTCTTCGCGGTTGCGCTGTGTTCCTTGCGTGTCACGACGGCTGCTCCATATGACGAGAAGTTAAGGTTGATGAACTTAGACATACTAGTGCAATAATTGTGTTGGTATACTTACAGGAACAAACATAGCAGCACCGCGATGACGTGTGTCTTCGTGGTGGCGTTGTGTTCCATGCGCGTCACTACGGTGGCTCCGCATGACGGGCAGGTCAGGTTGGTAGGTTTAGGACCGACTGGGACCACGTTCATGTTGAATCTGGACCAAACATTTTAAACTTGTTCATACTTATTGATTAACGATATAAAATTAAATTGCAATTTCTAAAAATCGTAAAACATACAATCAATTTCAAGTTACCAATAATTATTCTTATAGTCACAGCTATTTATATCGAGTCGTATAATTATGTTCAACCTTATCTTACACCAACTCGGCTTTTACCTACATCAGGTGTATATTGCGAGGCCGCGGATTTTGACCATAGAAGTAACATAAAAAAATATAAGTGACGTTGTCATACAACGTTACATCTTCAAAACTTGCGTACAAAACCAATTTTACTGTATATGAAATTTATATTGCATATTTTACTATTATTTGCAATTAATTTTATGCAATTAAATTAATTTAGTTAAGTGAAATTTTATTTTGAAAATCGGTACAATCTGGCAGTATTGTCTGTCAATTTTGAAAACTAAACGCAGTTCTTAGCATTATCCTGTGGAAGACTATATTGAGAAAGTTGACGATTAATAATTTGATTTTTGTCTTATTTTTTTCCTCGCAAATTTTATGAAAAACTTTGTGTATTGGTGTGTATCATGGACAGTAAGGGGATTACAAGCTCAAGTCATTAAAAGACTACTCCCAATAGACTCTCGTTAGTCCCTTCTTACTACCCTCGGTGCACAATGTACTATTCCGGAAACCTAGGACCGCTACTTCGCGCAACGTGTCTCATTGTATCAACATCGTCAAAGGAAAGTCTAATTTCCAAAATACATAATTAATGTATAGATAAGAATCAGCAGCATAAGTAACTAATTTAATATGCAATTAATTAAGTTTTTACGACCCTTAGAGCCTTATCAGGCTATAAATTAACAAGTAAGGGCCTTATCATACTGGCGATTTGCGAGCGAACTGCGGGCGAGTTAGAAGCGAAGTCTCATACAAATGTCGCTCGACGAGTTCGCCGCGACTGGTTTTGCATGGAAACTCGCCCGCAGCTCGCCCGCAAATTGCAAGTGTGATAAGGCTCTTACCTGTTAATTTATAGCTTATGGGCGTGTGTGAACTGCCCATTCATAAATGACGAACTTATAAAAGCGCATATCTATTTGAGCATCTCATTTTCGATACCTATGTGTGTTTGTACCTAATAGGCTACTTGATGACAGTTCAAATCAGCTTCTTTTTATGAAGTGTCAAAACGCTCCGAAAGTATGCAGTTTAGTATGAAATACTATCTTGTGACGTGCTTGTGACGTCATGCTCAACATGGTGCCTTATTTTTAGTTTTCGTCATTGTAAAATCGTTGATGGCACGAAAATAAGTTTGAATGATTTTATCCGGGCTGTTTTGGAAGCGTAATTTGCTGGTTACAGTTAATGAATTTATTTTGATTGTTGTCAAATACCCTATTATACAAGTAAAATATTACAAATCATAGATATCACAATGACGAAATTCGTAGTTATGTACATAAAAGTACTATTTTCGGATGATATGTTCTCGGGTAACTAAGCGCTTAAATGTTTTAAAAATTTAAGATCGTTCTCAAAATTTGTGAAAACATTTAAAACCCTTTGTTACCCTACACTTTGCAACGCTTTTCTCAGCCTTATGTTACAATAATTACCAATATAGGTAGATAGCAGTGGCGTGGCGTACATATAACTCGATTCCCATCGGCTTGCCTAATATTAGGCAGTTCAGCACTGAATTCTGTGCTCTTAAAGAAAATTGAAGCCAAAGCTACTGCGGCTTGCCCAAGGATTTCTTCAACGCCATGCCACTGGTAGACAGGTACATACTATTAGTATAATAGTGGACCTATATTTAAACTACAACCCCACACTACTTCTACCATTGCACCGCTCGCCATCGGCAGGGTATTCATTCACACACGTTGGAACCAAAATGGTCGCGCACCGTGCGGTTCCAAAGAGATTCCCTACCGCGCACAATCCGAATGTGCAATGAGCTCCCTGCTGCGGTTTTCCCGGAAGGCTACAGTATGGAGTTCTTCAAGAGGGGAGTGAATAGGTGTTTAAAGGGTCGGCAACACGCACGTAATGCCCCTGGTGTCCTGGTGTTGCAAGCGTCCATAGGCTGTGGCGACTGCTTACCATCAGGCAGGCCGTATGCTTGTTTGCCACCCTAGTGGTATTTAAATAAATAAAAAAAAACTCTACGAATAATTCGGCTAACTAGCCCAATTGAGCTCTTAACTGATTAACAAGCTCAATTAATCTAATGGCTTCTATTATCCGTGAAATAAAAAAAATTGCTCAATTGAAATGTATCCAACTGTAACTAACCCACTTGAAGAGTGAAGGCCAAGGCTCATCTTATATTAGACGCGTGAAACTAAGCGCCTCCCAAATTCATATCGCGTATCATTCCACTCGTAATTATGTTTAAATATTTTATAGCAAAACGATTCAACGAACATAACATTATAAATAAAACACTGGAAATAGAAGCAATTTAAACAATGCTGATAAGAATTAACAAGAAGCTGTTATCTACACTACTGCTATCTATGATCACATTTATTCCCAAAAAAACATTACTTAAAAGTTATTGTAAATTGCAAGCTAAACTACAAGAATACACATTAAATATACTAAAAACTAAAACTAAATTAAAATTAAATAAGTTAAAACTAAAATAAATCTAAAAACGGCCCCTGCGGCATGGTGCCGAAGATGCTGGCAGCATTTCCTCGCTGTATTGTAAGGCTGATACGTTGAGCGAGGAAGCTGCCAGCTCTTTGGTCCCTCGTAGTTTCTCTGAGTCTCTTTGATATCTCCTTGAAGAGACTGCTACTGCTATTATTTTATGAAGCTGATACTAAAGATTAGGCACGTTTCTAAATAAAATAAGCATTACTCATTCTGGTTGATTATAAATACATACATATACCTACAGCGTGTAAATTTTATACGGGCGTATATTTAACCCTATAGTATCCGATAATACGACTAATATGGGACAATAATTTTGTTATTAGTGTTATTAAAATCCGACCGAGCAGCAATGGACGCAATCAAACTTAGTTTGACGTAACAAGTAATTAACTGTTTGTTTACTTTATTTTTTCTGTCTTTCTATCTAAGTAATCAAACTAATGCATTCTTGCTAAATCGGAATGGACCACGTTTTTTATTTAGAACTTGATAATGTTACTTTTGTCTGTTTAGATTTAAAATTTTAGTTACGTAGATTAGATTAGTAGTATCCATTTCCATTGGCATAGTAGGTTAAATTTTTATGTATTTATTCACTAATTTCAGAACACCAAAACAAATTTAATCTTCAGAATCAATAAAAAGCATAATGACTTTTGTAGAATTTAGGGGTTTGTTATATTTATTTAATTTTATGACACAAACTAACAAAACTGACCTATAAACACTTTTGTCTCGTGTTAAAATTTCTCTTGATTATAAAAATGACATAACATAAACAAATTCTTCTAAATGATGCAAGCAATGTGAAACGGACGCGTAAGGTTCTTCCTGCTTAGATTTTCCCACTGCGCTACAATATGGGATTTTTTAAAAAGGGTGTCATTAAATTTCTTCGAGACTGGCAACGCATTGGCAATTGGCAGCGGCGGTGACCACTTTCCATCAGGTGAGCCGTCGGCCTATTTGCCAGGCCAAGGCAATAAAAAAAAACCGGTCAAGTGCGAGTCAGACTCGCGCACCGAGGGTTCCGTACAAACTCATAAGTAGATATATTCATGGTTAAAGAAAAACTGTACGGCGATTAGTTTAGAAGGAGCAAATAAGTATGTGTTAAGATTTTTGCAAATTTCTCAAAAACGATGCAAGTTAGGAAAACCGTTATATTTTTCCTGTAATATATAGGACGACATTAATAATTGGTAATTATTACAGATTTTTCTGTTCAGTAACTTCGAAGATAATAGGGGGGAAATTGTATTGTTCTTAACGTTTTCCACCATAAATCAAAAACTAATTATTTAAAAAAAAATTCAAAAATAGTTTTTCAATCTACAAAATAAGCCCTTTCATTTGATACCCCACTCGATATAATAGCCCTACTTTCAATTTTCAAAGTCTCATTACAGACCCCTCTAGAAAAAAAGTAAAAAAGTTACAAGATTTTTTTTACATCCCATAAGCTCGGGTTAGCGGTTCTTAACACTATTCCAAATTTCAAGTCGATAGCATCAGTTGATCCTGAGATGTCTTGCTGTGACAGACGGACAGACAGACAGAGTCGCACCATAAGGGTTCCTTTTTTACCATATTGGTACGGAACCCTAAAAAGATGGAGAAGCCAAGTTACCCCAGAACAGACAATAATGACTTGTCTATGAAAAAACACAGCGCCCCACTTTTGTAAAGTGGGGCACAAAGTAATGTCACATCCATCTTCTAGCGTCAATATATTTATGTTTTACTATATCGGAGTATATGTAGCTACGTTCTGTTTCGTATCGTGTGTATACATGCCTTGCCTGCTTACACTGCCCTGCATTACAGTTATGCAAGAAGTATTTATGAACTGGCCTATATTCGCCACTCTTTTGTACGTGTCAAATTCTGTCTATAACTTTTGAGCTTTTATTAATCGAAATCTAGCGAGTGGAGTAGATCGAGATGAGTTGAAAAAATATGGGTATTACGAGGTAGCTTAATACGATTAGCACCAACAATTCGGTGTGAATTAACTGATTTCAATTCAATAACAACGGGATTAAATACGGTCAGAAAAGTACCGCCAGAAGGTAGATAGGGCTTGATTTTTCTTACTTGATTAAAGGACCTTAAAATAAATAGCCGGACAGAGCCTCGCTAAGAAAGAACTGAAGCATGTCTAATCCGCCGGCTACCTATGTGTGCGTCGTGCTGCTTGCAATAGGAAAAAAAACTAGTTGATGTGTACGTGCGGCTCGTCAGTAGGTACAAGCAGCCGGCTTATTAGAAATGTTTTCAGTTCTCTGGCGTGGCTCCGCCCGGCTATTTATTTTAAGGTCCTTGACTTGATTACACGATAACTACAACGAATAAGATTGTTTTCTTTTACACGACTGCGAAAAAAGGGAGTGTAATGTTTTGAGGATTCATGTATACATGTGAGTTTCTTAATTAGCATTACTTAAAAATATCTTCTATAATTCTATGATATAACCTCAAAACATCATTCGATTAATACCTAATGTCAAACTATTTGTTGAGCATCAGTATAGGTAGCTCCAGCAAAGCGCAGGAGTCATTTATAATGCAGCCACTTAGGCTTACGTAGTACCTGTACTAAGAATTACAAAAAATGAGTTCCGCTCCCCAGGTAGCAAACTGACGTCAGCGACGTATAAGCGACGTCACTCATACGTCATAATGACGTAATGGACGTCGTGGGACGTCGTGATGACGTCAGCTTGCTACTGGGGTCACTGTACTAGAAGGAACTAATCCGTTTCGATTCCGCTCTTTAGTACGTTTAGTACATTAAGCGATCAAGTCAAGCGAACGCGCGTAATATATACGGGAGCCAAGCTGTGATAGAAACAGTATTATATTTCGTATCCCAACCGAAGACGATTACTATAGTTTACATGCAGCAGTACATGATATGGTGCTGTCCTTGTCACACATTTAGAGCTATAAATCTTAAAAAGCAAAACCATACTTCCATCTCTCTCCCGCCGGCATCGGCATACCCTCGCCTGCGCTTACCTGACCTCATTACATTTTTTGGTGTTGTCCGAGTCGCACGAAATTTAAATATAACGTTAAAAAATAGTGTAGTGAAGTGAAAACGAAAGCGATCAAGGGATCGAAAATACAACCAGGATTATGAAGGTAAATTTGTAATCATTTTAACAAAAGTACTAGTTACTATAAAGTGTTTTTAGATAATACGGCACTGCCAATAACGGTACTTTCAAATTTCCTTTACGCATCTTACCTACAAAATCATTAAACCTGGTTACTTACATATTTACGAATAAAAAGTAAAGATACGTGTAGGTATAAAGTTATATAATTAGGAAAGATGTATAACGGATTTGCTGAGTTTTTATCTAACTAACTTCATATCACTGTGTATGCCATGTGAAGGACAATTTGTCTCACCTATTTTCACAGTACCTAAACCTAACGGAACTCATCGTTTCATACTAATTGTAAGTTTAAAATAATTAAACAAATTCACTACGGTTCATCACTTTAAGTTGGATGACTGCGGTAGCACTACCGTAACGTACCGATTACTTTATTTCATTTCATTTATTAATTGCTTACATGTAGGTACATTTTATGTAAGGTATTGCAAGGTGTGTTATGGCAACTATAGATCTACAAGATGCCTATTTTCTGATATATGTTGATGAAAATGATCGCAAACGATTTTTTATTAGTAAGATCATACAATTAATTACTTAACAAACGTAAAAACTACAAGACTTTTTTAAGTCGTTCGGGTTCGTCATCAATAGTGATAAAAGTGTTATGACGCCAAGTAAAATTGGCAAATTTTAGGGTTCGTGTAATGACTATCACCTTGCCTGGCAAAAAGAAACAAACATGTAGATGTATTTACACGTGTATAGCTCCACGAAAATCGTGTTGAAGATTTCAAGTGTGATCATATTGATCATCCACGTTACAAAATGTTGACATTTGTATACTCCACGCGAGCCGTGTAGAGGACTATTATATACGAATGTTTACGTCTACCTACTCCATTTTAACAGTGTCGAGGATTTCATACTCCACGTAAATCGTGTAGAGAATACATAAGTTTCATTCAGAACATCTGCTCCACTTTAATAGTGTCGAGGATTTTATACTCCACGTAAATCGTGTAGAGAATACATACGTTTCATTCAGAACATCTGCTCCACTTTAATAGTGTCGAGGATTTCATACTCCACGTAAATCGTGTAGAGGATACACACGTTCTATTCAGAACATCTGCTCCACTTTAACAGTGTCGAGGATTTCATACTCCACGTAAATCGTGTAGAGGATACACACGTTCTATTCAGAACATCTGCTCCACTTTAACAGTGTCGAGGAATTCATACTCCACGTAAATCGTGTAGAGGATACAAGAACATCAGTTCCATTTTAACGGTGTCGAGGACTTCATTCTCCACATGAACCGTGTAGAGGATACACACGTTCTATTCAACATGTGCTCCATTTTATATATAAATATATAAAAAAAAAAAAAAAAAAACCATAATAACATTCTTCATGCCTTTCATATTTACGGGGACACGGAGGCCTCGGACCCTGAGTTGGTCGAGCCGGGCGAAGCAACAACTACCTACTACTGCCGAGTATGTCGCCCGCGCCGATCGCGCCGGCCGAGCCCGTAACGATCGAAGCGCCCACGCCGCCTGGCGGCACTTGCCGTGTCCACCCCCACAGCGGGACCCCTTGATAGCGTGGCGAGACTATACCGTCATTGGAACCGAAAATATTAGAACTACTGGGCGAGGACCCAACTAATAACAAAAAATACGGCAAAAACCTACATAAAGATATTGCACCCAAGTCGGCACCCATTTTGGCAAATGGATTAGCTAAGAACTTTCACCTGGAACTAATCAGACGTTACTTGCCTCCTGAAAATTGCCCCAATATGAGGTTTCCGATGCTAAATCTTGAGATCAAAGCAGCCCTTTTGGAAATCAATGTGTAAAAGGACTTCTACGGCCAAAGTAAGCAGAGCCAGCTGTTCGGTAGTCTCAGTGCAATAGGACAAGTGTTAAATTAGGCACTGTCATCTAAGAATACAGCATCTCAAGACATAATAAACACTGAGTGACGCCGGCAAGCTCATATAAGTACAACAGCTATTATAGAGAATCTCAGTCTCGTCGGTTCGCAGCCCTAAACACTCTTAATTAAAATATTAGAGATACCGTCAAAAATACCAAAAATGGATGAACATCTCTTCCATTCAGCCTTAACAGAGCATATCAAGTTTTCAAAGGCGATCATTGAAACCGGTTCAGAAATGAAATCGACAGTTGTGAATCCTGCTTACAAACCATCAGTAGAAAGAAGCACAGCAACAACGGAGTGCTTTAAACTCGAGGGGGATGCCGCCACGAGTAGCAGCAGCGGCCGAGCCGCGGCCGCCCCCTGCACCTCACCGGCCGCCGTGGGACCGTCGCACAGACGCGCCGCGCGGCCACCGCCCGACCGGCTTCACGCGGCATTACGCGACCACGTGGTGGAGGCGATACTAGATGAACCGCACAAATGTTACAATTTGATATTTAGCTGAATTCATCAGATTTTTGCCCTCCGTATGTCCAGCCGTCAACTACGGAAGGATGTAGGTATACTAAATTCTTCGAACGAGAAATATTTTAGCTCTGGATCATTCGGAAAATTACAACAAACAAATGAAACTAGAAAAATATTTAAGTCCACATTTTTCATGGCGGATTAATAAATAATGATACATTCTCCCCGATCCGCAAGAATAACTACTTGTTAGAAATGTATAGTAATGCATCTATAACTGGTTGGGGCGCGACCTGTGGTGCCCAAACGCTAGTGGCAACTGGACAGTCAGTGAACTGACACTTCATTCATATAAACACGCTGGAACTTATAGCCGCATTGTATGGACTGAAGATATTTACAGCAAATCTAAAAGATTGCAACGTTTTACTGAGAATAGACAACACACCTGCCATGTTATATTAACAGAATGGGGAAGTACAATATCCCCATTTAAATAAGTATGCAAGAAACATTTGGCAGTTGTGCGAGTCAAAAAATATCTATGTATTTACATCATACATACAGTCTTGCGATAATGTAGTAGCAGATCGGGAGTCTAGGACTCCAGCCAAATGAATATAGACACTGAATGGGAAATTTCTGGTCATATATTTTCACAGATTGTTCATATGTTAGCTGTACACCGGCATTTGACCTTTTTGACAGCCCTCAGAACTAAAGCCTACTGCAGTAGATATGCGTCTTCGAAATTAGATCCTTATTCAGAAATAGTCGATGCCTTTACTTTTAGTTGGGAAAATATTATTTTTATGTCTTTCCCCCATTCAGCCTAGTGAGCAAAGTATTAGAAAAATCATTTCAGATAAAGCTAAAGGTATCGTTGTAGTACCCTACTGGCCATCACAAGCATGGTACTCCTTGTGGTCTAGTCTTGTCGTACCTGAAAAAACGTTTATTGATTCCGACGGATCTTTATTAGTCTCTCCGTTCAGAACGCGCCTCCCGCTTCATGCCAGCCTTATCCTGGTGGCAGCTAAATTATCAGGGATATGATAATAAAGCGTGGCCTACCACATGAATCACTAAATATAGTGATGGCCTCTTTAGCAAAAATACTTTTAAAGCAATAAATTAAAACTTTATTAATTCAAATCCTGGGGGCTTCTCTGTAAAAAACGAGAAATCTCGATGTTTATGAAGCTAATGACGGTGATGTGTTGGTTAACACATCACCGTCTTGTCTTTTTGATGATGTCTTTTTGACCATAAAATTTTAAGATATAGCTGTTTGATCATACACAGATCAGCCTTATCGCAATACGAATGTTACGTCAAATGATTGGGTTAATCGATTTCTTAAAGGCTTACAAACTTAAACCTCCGAACCCAAAATATAAATCCACGTACAAATATAGTTCTAAATCATTTTTTAAATATTTATCGAAATGAAGATGTCTCATTAACTGATTTATCATATAAAACTTGTACTTTTATCGCCATTGTTTCGGCACAAAGGATGCACACGATCAGGCTACTGATAAAATTAGATAATATGCCAATAAGTAATGATGTAATTATGGCTTCACCTTCATTAGCACTGGTACTGGACAGTATAGCTAATGAGATGATACTCCTCCAGGAGTCATCTGAATGTTAAATATAATCAAGGTTACAAATTTAATTAATACTTCGAGGCCTGGAGCTTGTTAACCAATCAACAGATTACCCTATATCCGCGAAAGTCCTTATTTGCCCAGCACTCGCAGTTCGAACTTATGTTAGTAGGACAAATGAATTGAGACGCCATCATACTAAAGGATACCTCTTTGTACGAAGGCCTTATAAAAACGTTGGATCTCAGACCTTAGCACACTGGGTTAAAAAGGTATCACGAGACAATGGCATTGACAGAAGTATTTTCAGCGCCCACAGTACACGGGTAGCATGAAAATCTGCCGCGCACCGTGCCGGGGTTAATCTGGAGACTGTTTGCAAGGCTGCAGGTTGCAGTGATCGTTCCAATGTCTATCTTAATAAGTAATATTGTAGAGACACCCTGGAATTAAATGAAAATAATTTTACGTATGCTATATCTGACATTCGCTAAATAGGATTAATTGCATTTATGCCATTAAAATTAAACAGTTAAGAATCTGATAAATGTAAATTGAACTTTAAATTAGGTCATCAGAATATTGTTCTCAATTTCGTAGCTAATCAGCATTATAATGATTGGAATTACCAGTTTTTTACTTTTCATTTTTCACATATTGAACATAACAATGCTCTGAACATCTGCATGTAAACTATAGTAATCGTCTTCGGTTGGGATACGAAATATAATTAAGAATCAAACGAACTTACCTTACGTGATGTTTGATTCCAATTATGTGAGTATCCCAACCGAAGACGATTACATCGTCCCATCCCACCCTAGCCCAAGGGATAAAATAAAAAATAAAAAACTTGTCTACAACACAAAATATCTAACTCTGAAAAAATGAGGTCAGGTAAGCGCAGGCGAGGGTATGCCGATGCCGGCGGGAGAGAGATGGAAGTATGGTTTTGCTTTTTAAGATTTATAGCTCTAAATGTGTGACAAGGACAGCACCATATCATGTACTGCTGCATGTAAACTATAGTAATCGTCTTCGGTTGGGATACTCACATAATTGGAATCAAACATCACGTAAGGTAAGTTCGTTTGATTCTTAAGTGTACTAGTGAACTAAATGAACTACATTAGCACGATTTTACAAGTTCAGAGCGATCCACTCAGTGAACGAGCGGGCAAAAGACTACAGCTACTCAGTGAGAGTTCTTAGAGCTACACTGGTTCACGCTCGGCTACCTATCTGGATCAGAAAGTTACTTTGTTTATGTTTATATTGTAGTGCATTCAACTGACCGTTAACCGGCAATAGAGCGCTTGAGTTTTTAATAGTAGATGACTAGTCGCCTAGTGACTGCTATACGGCCACATCTCAAAAAATCTTTTTTGAGATACTACGTACTTACGAGTAGTACGTGACAGTAATCAACAATAATCTCAACTCTGACTTGATGTCACAAGGGACCTAGGAACTGACAGCTTCCTCGCTCAACGCATACAGCGAGGAAACGCTGCCAGTATCTACAGAACCATGCCAAAGGAGCCGAATTTTTTAGACATATTTTAGTTTTAGGTAAGTATATTTTTATTTCCATTGTTTTTACTATAAGGTTAAAGTTAGAATTTTAGTTGAATGTTTAGTTATTAATTTAATTTATAATTTTCTTTAGGGTAATTTATATTGTTATTTTATATTATGAAATAAAGTACAAAATGCTAATAAATTAGGTTTTTCGTGTTAGCAATAATATTGTCATTAGCAAAAGTATCAGCGTTTATAAAAATATACGAAGAATATTACTAAGATTTGTTAATCCTTAAACTAATCAAAATAAATACGATTTTTCATTGGGAGATCTCTGGAATAATGATAATCAGTTTTATATTGGTACCTACTTAAAATTATAAGTAGGTAGAAATCCAGTAGGATAATTTATTTCTACGAAGTTCAATAAAATTGTACCTAATACCTCATACTGAAGTATTTTAGTTGACTGTACTTGTGATTGATAACAGTTGTTTGTGGAAAGAGTTCAAGGCCTAACATGGGAGTGTCGAGTGACAACGAAACGCACCTCAACCTCACAACAACTAAATAAAACAGACCCCTTTATGATAAACAAACTAGAACTAACCACGGATCCATTTATTTTGGTCGTGTCAGGTCAAGGGATATTTGAACTCACATTATTTTCTGTTATTGTAAACTCGACTTAATCCCTTAGATATAGAGTTCAAATTAGATCAAAGGCCCGAGTAAGGTACAAGCTCACCATTTCATTTCAGGGATCTGAGCCGGAATAGACAACCAAACTCCTACTATCAAGAGCTCTTTATAGTTGGTTTGGTGGGTATTTTATTTATAAATGACCTCCCATTACTGTCACAATTTATTGATTCGAATTGTGTTTTCTATTTTTCGTATAATCTCGATAAAAGAATTTGGGCGACTACTTTTAATACGCGTGTTCCTTCCTGGCCGGACCACCAAGCCGAACGAGATTGTTGTTATTGTGAAAAAAATGTACTCTTTATGTACCTTTATGTACCACATTAGAAATTAATTGTACCTCGGCAGTTTTTAAATTATAGGTCAAGAAAAGTGCCCGGCTATGGAGTGTACTTTCCAGCCAACCACTCGTAGATCTACTAATATACGCAATTTTGAGCTGTAATTCGAATTGCAAATAAATGTACCTATTATGTACCCATGAAAAAAACCTAATTCTTTAAAAAAAAAATGCTCCTATGAATGATTTTTACATACACCGAACATTTTGAGTTGAAGCGCCTGTGAAAAGGAAATAGCAACGTTTTACATTGCGAGTGGGCAAGCTCACCGCGCGACAAAGCCAAAACACAACTGATTGTGCTAAATCAGGTGTGGCCTATAATTTAAAAACTGCCGAGGTACAATTAATTTCTAATGTGGTATATAAAGGTACATAATGAGTACATTTTTTTCACAATAACAACAACCTCGTTTGGCTTGGTGGTCCGGCCAGGTAGGAACACGCTTTTAATACTGCTATACGATACAAAAACACAGTTAATCATCAAATTGACTCGAATTATCAAGAAGTTCATATCTAAGCAAAAAAAGAGTTTATACGACAACGATAATTAAAAAATAATACCTACTTATCGCGTTCTTTATCTGGTTAGGGTCACTTTTATATAAAATAATATGTAAATGTGTACGTCATATTTAAATAGGTAATACCTACCTTGGGGAATAATTCGTTGGGGAACGATAATATTCAACCCTCTTAGAAATGCTCAACAACGAATAATGTAAAAACTCTACTATCCAATGTACGCTAGATTTCTTACACTATTTAAGGTCAACTTCCGTTAAATTGTTGTATTTATGATTATGTGTTAAAAGTATTGATCCATGTGGGTGACCTCAAATAGACTTTAACAACTAGTAAAACCGGCTACGACCAATGAATTAATCACGAAAATCCACATTCAATGAAACAAAAATTTATATATTTGTAACTACTGGAATAAATAAATATGAAATAAAAAAAGATTAGTATAATCCCCGTAAGGCCCGCATTATTATAAATTGCTAATAAAGGAGTTCAATGAGTTAGTACAATTTATTGTTATTATTAATGCTAAACTTTACTTTAACAATATCGTAGATATAACAATACAATCATTCTTTATTGCCCACCAAAAAAAAATTACATTGCAAAATTATTTAAAAACAGTGGTAAACAATAGGCGGTCTTATCGCTAAAGAGCGATCTCTTCCAGACAACCTTTGTGTAGCGGAGTCTACCCTAATAGTGGAGTAGGATATTGTTAATTAAATTTAATGCACTATAAAGGTGAGTAGGGTGGATTTTCGTCCATGACATTTGTATGCCAAACTAAATGTATGGCATACCAATTTGTATGGCGAAAATCCACCCAGTAGTGGAAATGACTTAGGTTTTAAAAAAGGTAAGTGACGTTATTCAATGAGGAACATAGAAACGGTCGTCGTTCATACGAGGGAGCAAAATTATGTACCTATTTACGACACTGGCGTACCTTTTTTGAATCCTGGGCGACATGATTCAACGATAGAGGTACAATCCTGAGCGTAGACATGTATTCCAAAGTAAAATCCTGAGTAGCAAGGGATTCAAGTGTAAACGCCCAGGATGGTAATAATTTCGCTATCATGTGAAACATACTGCTTTCCCACCAACTACGAGGAAAATATGAGTTGAGAAAATATATACCGTGCAAGATAATTACTGCATGAAAACTGTCTATTGAAGTTGAACAAATAAGTACCGCTTAGATCACTCTTACGAGCGAAAAATAGTACATTACACAACTAGGGTGGTAATACAAAGAAAGGCCGTGATCGCAGAAGTTTGCGGCCCGAGCTGCAAGCGAGGGACGTAAATATGCGATCGAGGGCTTTCTTTATTACCTCCCGTGTTGTGTACATTATTTTATGTCGACGCACAGCGTGCGGAAAACGCCACTTTATGGCCAGGTGTGGCATAAATGTTTTTTTCGGAATAGGAGGCGTCGAAAAGTTATTATTTCATTATTAGTTAAGGCGGCCTAATCTAAGCTGTGTCTACAAGTAATAACTAATATAAATAATACAAATAATAGTAATAGTAGTAGTTTGTGTATCTACAAGTAATTCCTAGACACGTAAAAAGTTCTACGCAAAAACCCCGGCAGCGGCGCTTCAATAGTTTGATGCTATCAACATTCAAACAACACCAAGGTTAAACCTGTTAAACTTAATCTAACCAACCACAAATTTGTATGTTGCATGAATGTTTGTATGACCAACAATAGATTTTTAAAGTCAATTTTACAATTCCGGTTCCGTGTTGTGAATTATTGTTTTTTTTTTATTCAATACCACAGAAACTTAAAATACATGAAAATAAATCCATTATTTGCAATGCAACCACAACTTACTATCTAAACAATTGATTAATATATTACTATAATAATTGATTAATGATATACAAGGTGAAATTTGTGTTCTGATTAGGAAAAAGTGGAAGAATTTTTTTAACGCGAAGATAATATTTATTTTTTATGGAGCAGGTCGTTCAAACTAGCCGACCCTCCATACAAAAGACAATTTTTTTTACGTCAGAATTTTTTTTTTCTTATTTTTCCTAATCAGAACATGATACTGAACATGCCCTTAAACGGAAAACAACCACTAAAATTTCACCGTGTATAATAATTAAAAAAAAACATATAATTTTACTTTTAAAAAATGTAACTAATAGGTAAATAATATAATAATTATTATTGTTTGTTTCTTATTTCAATAAAATAATCCTGCTTAACTAGATAAGGTTAAGTTACCGTTATTTTTTTTATTAATACATAATAGATAAATAAAAAAATTGTAAAAATTCCAACTCGAATATACCCTATATTTTAAAACAGGCTGAACCAATTCTGGTGAAATCTAGCTAATTACACTCTCGAATAAGTCACCTTTCGAACAATAAAAACCGCATTAAAATCGATCTGGTAGGATGAATGATCGATCGAATGGGAACACACACAAACACCCTCTACTAACCGCAAACGCATATACCGCCACCGTTCCATTTCTTCCGTCGTGGGTAAAAATAACAAAAATCGACCGAGTCCCTGATGAAGCTCAAGACTACTACCTACACTTTTAAATACATATCTACGTACTACTATACCTAAATAACACTTTAGTCTTACAAATGAATTTTCTCTTGCCGGTATCCGAACTATAGGCCTTCAATGTACGTACAATAACACAGTTTAATCTAGTAGGCCCTGAAACTAGTGACACAATGTGTAATCTAGTTTGAGATTGGGTAAATACTTAAATAGGGCAGTCAGCCACGTGAGCCACGGACAATATTAGTTGCTGTCCAGGCCTTCATAAAATAGTTCCGCGCTCCGATGACTTTAGCACGAATTCGCGATACTATATGACATATTATAAAAAAAATTGGCAACTTGCCGGTATTCGTCTATAAATGCAATAACATTTACTGCAATATTTTTTGCCGTCTGAAACACAAAAAAAATATAGAAAAAAAATCAAACCTGTGATATTTTCACTAAGTAAACACTATAAATGTCAGCACTAACGCGCGCACACGCTATGATGGCAGCACAAGACTAGCGTTAGCGTTGCGTTACACTAGCTGGTTTTGTATAGTAGGCCTCCGGCCGCCAGAGAGACGCGCCGATGACTCACAATGACGTTATAATACTTCTTATATCTAAGTACACTTTTTATGCGTACTCTCGATCTCTATTACCCCACTTTCCTTGCGCGCGCATTGCGATAGTTATGGGGGTGTTTATTACACACGTGGTATAGTGACAAACAAAAATTAACCAGTTTATCTCGCTTGCATTTAACTAGAAAAATGACTGAGGAAACATGGCATTTGCTGAATAGTGGAGCACATCGTAAGCAGAAAACAATAGTACATTGCACAACTAGGGTGGTCATACAAAGAAAGGCCGAGATCGCAGAAGTTTGCGGCCCGAGCTTTTATGTCTACACTTGGCCAGAAAGCGGCTTTTTCCGTACGCGCAGCATATAAATTACTTTATGCCACACCTGGCCATAAAGTGGTTTTAGTTCATAGTCGAAAAAGTCGCTTTCTGGCCAAGTGTAGACATAAAATGATGTACACAACACCGGAGGTAATAAAGAAAGCCATCGATCGCATATTTACGTCCCTCGCTTGCAGCTCGGGCCGCAAACATCTGCGATCTCGGGCTTTCTTTGTATTACCACCCTAGTTGTGTAATGTACTATTACGGTGGTTAATACTAAAGTGGCAAATACCGCAAAGTGCAAAATTTTATTTAGTATATTAATTTTATTTATGCCACACCTGGCCATAAAGTGGCTTTTTCCGCACGCTGCGCGTACGGAAAAAACCGCTTTCTGGCCAAATGTAGACATAAAATGAAGTACACAACACAGGAGGTAATAAGGAAAACCCTCGGTCGCATATTTATGTCCCTCGCTTGCAGCTCGGGCCGCAAACTTCTGCGATCTCGGCCTTTCTTTGTATTACCACCCTAGTTGTGTAATGTACTATTTTATATCATATCATGACTTAATACATTTTGTATGTGCACTGGTTCTACTATTTTACGCATTTTTTTTCGTAATAATTCTTTTTCTCATAAGCACTACAAACATAATTGTATATTGGCATAAACTAATGTCGCATAAGCAGACTTCGCATACATTTAATACGCATAACGTTATTTCGTCGAAACATCTTTACGCATAAAATAAGAATTCCGAATGATGAATAGGCATAAAAATAGTTACGCATAATCTAACTATGCAGAAAACTTATTATGCATAATCATATTCCAGGTGTGACTACTTTTTTTGCCAGCAGTTCGTTGAAAGGGACGAGCTGAGGAAATCCTATTCTGATGCCTGCTGTGCGGCCTCAACTAGCCACTTCCGTGAATTCTGTGGTAGACAGCAGAAGGAGGATGTCTGGGCTGTTACCAACAGAATCATACAAACCAAGCCTCTGGCTCAACCTCCCGCTACCCTCCAACTGCCGGACGGAACGTACACTAAAACCGGCAAGGACACAGCCGAAGCGCTTCTACAGACGTTCAACCCTGACGACAATCCACACAACGACTCAGCTGATCAATCTCTCCTCCGACAACAAATGGACGATCCTCCTGATACCCCCGACGAGCCCCTCTTCACAAGCACGGAAGTTCTTGAAACACTCTCCACAATAGGACACAAAAAAGCACTGGCTTTGACGACCGCTTTAGCTTAGTTGGTAGTGACCCTGCCTATGAAGCAAGAGGTCCTGGGTTCGAATCCCGGTAAGGGCATTTATTTGTGTGATGAGCACGAATATTTGTTCCTGAGTCATGGATGTTTTCTATGTATTTAAGTATTTGTATGTATGTATCTATTAAATATATCGTCGTCTAGTATCCATAACACAAGCCTTATTGAGCTTACTATGGGACTAGTTCGATTTGTGTAAGATTGTCCCCTAATATTATTAATTACTAATTATTATTAAAAAGCACCGGGCAGCGACAATCTCACCTCCGATATCTGTCTTCAGGTTACAAAACTCTTTCCGGATACTGTTACACATATTCTGAATAGATGTCTGCAGCTCCAGTACTTTCCCGATTGCTGGAAATCGACGTCTACTAAAATCATCCCCAAACCATCTAAGGATGATTACACAAAGACGTCATCCTTTAGGCCTATAGGACTCGTCAAAGTCTTCGGGAAATTACTGGAGAAGCTTATCATCAATCGTCTAACACACCACATGCACATCAACAACTACATAGTCACAACTCAATTTGGCTTCCGGCTTCAAACATCTACAACCACTGCCATTCAGCACGCTCTCGACCTCGTCCAAGAAGCCCGTAACAGCCACGAGCAGGTTCTTGCAGTGTCGCTGGACATCCGCGCCGCATTCGACAATGCGTGGTGGCCGGCGATCTTCAAGAGACTGAAATCTATCAACTGCCCCAAAAACCTATATCAAATTCTACGCAACTATGTTACGGACAGGGAGGTTGTAATAGCTTTCGTGGATCAAATTATAAGGAAAACTATGACAAAAGGCTGTGTCCAAGGGTCGGTCGTTAGACCGGTGCTCTGGAACTTGATTCTTGACGACCTACTAGAAACCAAACTACCGGACGGCTGCCACCTGCAGGCCTACGCCGATGATGTGCTCCTCATCTGCCGCAGGAAATCTCCGGAGGAGCTGGAACGCGTCACTAACACGGCCATCAAGATAGTTACTGACTGGGGCTCTACTAATAAGCTTGACTTTGGACCCGATAAAACCCAAGTAATATGTTTCACTCCTAAAGCCAGCAGAACACTTATCAGATCCAACAATCATCTCTTACCCTTCACATCCAAACTTAAATACCTCGGAGTCATTATTGACGACAAACTTAAATTTATTCAGCATACCAACTACATCATTGAAAAAGCAAAGAAACTGTTCTATAAACTCCAAAGATTCATACGGCCAACATGGGGAATCCACACCGAAAACGTACGGACAATCTATCTTCAAGTCATAGAACCCATAATTACGTATGCCTCTTCTATCTGGGCCAGTTCTCTCCGGTTTAAATGCGTCGTCAGGAAATTACTCTCTCTACAGAGGCTCTTTGCGATCAAAATCATCCATGGTTTTAAGACGCTCAGTACCCCGCTATCCATTACACTCGCGCAACTTACCCCACTTCCCTCCAAGATTGAATACACCGCTGCCATCGAAACCACCAGGATCCTCGGCAATGCATCCTTTCTGCCTGAAGATCTCCCGATTGAAATGCTCATCACACCTGCCAGCCATCTACATCCCAGCTACCGGCAGACTATCCCGCACAAAGAAATCAACTCCCAGGATGAGCTTCTAACAACTATCGTCGAACACTCAGATGATAATAATACAAGCACTTGGCTGGCATATACAGACGGAAGCAAACACAACAACAAAGTCGGGGCTGCTTTCGTCTTGTACAGGCCAAACGGACAGCCCATCATAAAGAAATTCAAATTGCACGATCTCTGCTCAGTTTTCCAATCCGAACTCCTCGCCATCCTGAAATGTATCCAACTTACCATAGACCAAACTCGCAACAGTCCACAACCCCAAAAACTACTTATCTTCTCCGACAGCAAATCCGGCCTCACTGAAATAAAAAACCCAAACAGTTACAATACTTTAGTTAACCAAATCCATCACCTGATACACTCCCACCTCTCCACTCTTGAAATTCTCTTCTTCTGGGTCAGAGCCCACACCGGGATTGAAGGGAACGAGCTGGCCGACAATGCGGCCAAAGCAGCCGCAAACTTACATAAAACTCCAGATTACTTCATGGTGCCAATCTCCCACGTCAAACACCATAACAAACTTGCATTTAAAGAAGCCAAATCCAATCTCTATGACCTACCTAGCAACTGCACATACACGAAATCACTCTTCCCTACCTACGAAGACCTCTTAGCCTATCTAACCCAGCACCCACTAACCTTCTCCTCCACCCAGTTTCTCAGCAACCACGGCTATCATAAATCTTACCTGTACCGCTTCGGCATCACCCCTGACGATCTCTGCCCCTGCGATCCTCCCTCCAACATTCCACAGACCTTCGAACACTTAATCTACCACTGCCCCCGATTTACAGCAAAACGAATGGACCTGGAAATAATCTGTCAAAACCTCAACCTAAATCCTCATAGCCTAAAAGACATCCTCTCTAAAGAATCATCAAGCCTCATCTTCCACTCACTAATAAAACACATAGTTAAAAACCTAAAAACATTTAATAATACATAGTCTAATTAGCACCGCACAAACCCTATCCTCGTCCGCGGGATGACCGCCTGCTCCCTCGGCATCATCCCTCGGACGACAAGCGACACTCAACAACACTCACACTATACTACCACAGTAACACACACTCTACACACATACATTAAACACACCTCAGAGGCAACGTGTAAACCGTTAGCACCGCGCCCCTGGTACAAAACACTCCACTGGGAGAGGAGCAACTCCTACAGGAGAAACTCCTCCCCAATTAAAAAAAAAAAAAAAACCCCCTTTTCTATCAATTGCTTATTTTCTAAGGACACAGTTCTAAATATAACCTAACGTTTTTAGCAACAGTTCTGTATTATAAGATTTGTGAGGGATTAAAGTTCTAGTCTAACCTACTAAGTTAGGTTAGAATTGCTAGATGTTAAATGTTATTAGTTCATCGTTATACTGAATGAACATGATGTCAAATGGAATTATATCACTTGATTATTATAATAAATGTTTTTATAATACTTAACAATTATTAGTCTAATCTAATACAAATACTAAAATAGAATACAACAAGTAGCTACTTTTCTGGCAGTATTTCGTTTTCGTTGGGGTCGCAGTTCCGAACTAACCTAGCTAATTTTCTGGCAGCAGTACGATACTGTTGGAGTTGAGAATAACATAATTTTAAATAAAACGACATGGTTTCGGACCGATTTATGGACTATTAAAATTATGCCAAATAATAAATATGCCAAAAAAAACATATTCGTAATAAAATTCGACCACGACAATATTATGCTATTATAACTTTCGGACAAACAATCATTCGGAAAATTGTGGATTATGTCAAATACACTTTCTGCAAGAATAATATTCGTCGAAAATAAATTATGCTAAGTCTGTTATGCTAAATTCGTTTCGGACAATAAAAATTCTGCGAAATAGATGGCACCCATGTGCACTATAATGCGAGAGGTTTTCAAACGGCCATATAAATAATATATTTTTCATCACACTTGCTCGAAAATGGTGTCATTACACGTAGGTTCTGCGGGCCGTAAATGGCCTATGTCTGGCCCTGTTGCCCACTGGTTCTGTTTTACTCTTATTTGTCATGTTCAAAGGAAACGCAACTTACTTTTTTATCTTTTATCACTGAAATATTTATTTAAAGATAACTGTTATTGCAAATACATGTAAACACATATTTCGGTAACATTAATTAAATGTTTAAATAATGTATTTCTTTATTTTGCAAATATAAAATCAACTAAAATGGCCGTTACCGCTATGGTTTCCGAACGTGACTTGACATTCGCATTGTCTATGGACATTATGTCACTAACGTCACTGTCTGTTTTAATATTTTCTTGTCATACTGGGTGGATTAGTAAGGTTATTTTTATTTAAGATTTCCTCACCAGTGTGATGAAAAACATTGTGTGTGCCACGGGCGGTAAAGGAATTACAAACTCGTGTTATTAAAGCCCTTGGCTTCGCCGCGAGCTTGTAACAAACACTCGTATTTTTGATGGGATCGGTCTATACAGCCACCAAAAACGTTGGTTTTTTTTAACATAACACCATAAATCGTCTGCAATAGACGTAACCGCCAATGATGACATAATAAATAATGAAATACTGTAACAAAGGAATTTGTTACTGCCCTAGATACAATAAGTACTATTTCATTACACTTGCTCGAAAATGGTGTCATTACACGTAGGTTATGCGGGCCGTAAATGGCCTATTACGCCCTAGGGCGTAATGGTTTTCTTTTTAAACTTGAAACGCTAGTTCTGTTTTACTCTTATTTGTCATGTTCAAAGGAAACGCTAACTTACTTTTTTAACTTTTATCACTGAAATATCTAATTAAAGATAACTGTTATTGCAAATACATGTAAACACATATTTCGGTAACATTAATTAAATGTTTAAATAATGTATTTCTTTATTTTGCAAATATAAAATCAACTAAAATGGCCGTTACCGTTATGGTTTCCGAACGTAACTTGACATTCGCATTGTCTATAGACATACGTCACTAACGTCACTGTCTGTTTTAATATTTTCTTGTCATACTGGGGCGATTAGTAAGGTTATATTATTAAAATTTCCTCACAAGTGTGATGAAAAACGTTGTGTGTGCCACGGGCGGTAAAGGAATTACAAACGAGTGTTTGTCGAGTTTGTAATTCCTTACTTACCGCCCTAGATACACAATGTACTATTACCTTAAACCTGGCGATAAACAGACAATTACTGCCCGCTACGCGTGCGGAAAATTCCACTTCCTTGCCTAAACGTAACGTAAACAGTTGTACTTAAATACCTGCGATGGGAGACATTCTTTGTTTTACCTCCCTAAGTAAAACAAAGAATGGGTAATTTTCTATACTTGATATACTTAAGTACAGTATTTCATTATTTATTTTGTCATCATTGGCGGTTACGTCTATTGCAGACGATTTATGGTGTTACGGTAAAAAAAACCAACGTTTTTGGTGGCTATATAGACCGATCCCATCAAAAACATTAAATAAAAAAAAATTGATTTAATGTTAACTTGCATCTATTTACATGTAATAGTTTTTATGAGATCTTATTTCTTTTCGTAAGTGGTATTCCTTTATTTATTACATTCCAATCCATTCTATTTCCAATTTGAACTACAAAACTAACTTTGTAATCGCATGTATTTGAATGGGATTACAAACTTACTTATGATGTGATATTCGAGCCCTCGCCTTGCATTTCTCTTTTCATTACTTTATCGTTGCTCTAATTAGTGTTCATCGAGAACTCACACTTGGTATTTTAGTAATTCAGATAGTATCTAAGTTACAGTTTAGGTACTCTAGATATAAAAAAAAACTATTTACACGTCGCAAGCTAGTCATATTATATATAAAAGCTTTATATTAGATTAATATTGCGTGTCAGTGCTTTTGAGGCCGTAGTACCTATAATTGCACTATAACATGCTATGCATAACATATTTCCAGTAGAAGGTGACACAGACGTATTTAGACCAATATATTTAGGATGGAGAGATTTTACGAAAAAGCCAGAATAAAAACACACAAGGCCTTCTTTGCCTTGACGAGCCCCAGAAGAAAATGAAAAGAAGATGTAGAAGAAAATAATTTATTCAGAAAGCAAACACAGACATTAAATAGGAGATGCTACGTATAAATAAGTAATGTAAAAAAAAATTGACACTAAAATTGCACATAATTGTGCTACTTTGGTAGAAATTTAGCTACTTATCATTACTATATAAACACCAGTACACTAAGTTTTATTGACTATCTAAGAGACAGGTGCTATGTATGGCAAATTTATTGAATTTCGTTTCAGTTAGAACATGACTCCCGGCAAATCGACGCCAACAACCATCAATAACCTTGATGGGTAGGTTCAATTTAAGGCAGACAAAACAAGCTTCATTGGTGTCCGTGACATTGCGACAGAGCGACAGATTATCATTATTACTTAGTTATTTAACCCAAAGGACGCGATATGGTGGTGTCATTGCATACAAATTACCTCCCATACATTGTCTGTCGCTCTATCGTGGCATCTTCAGCAGAAGTTTGTTTCCTTAACACGAATAATCAATTGCTGGTTATTACTATGGACACAATAATAGTACATTACTGCAGAGGCCGGGAAGTGAAGGGTTGCCGGCTTGCCGGCCGAGTTCATATAGCTGGCCGAGCGAAGCGAGCCCATTTCACGCCGAGGTATGTATAGTGCTTTTCTCAAATATGCAATGAAATAAATAAACTTACTAATATCCTTACTTACCGTAAAGTCGGGTTACTTTCGCCCTGGGGGGTAACTTTGGCCATAGGGATTAACTCGATTCAGGTTTTATTATTGCATTTAAATTACGGCACATTGCCATGAGGTTGGTTTTAGCTGACCGTTCATGTTTTTATATTTATTATCAGACCTTATAGATTTGAGATATGTGATTTACAAAGTGGGCAAAGTTACCCTACATTTGGCCAAAGTACCCCGACCTTACGGTACCCTAAATATTATTTTATAACAGAAACTTTCTATCAGAAAGTGACATTAGTGACATTATATCCATAGATAATGCAAATATCAAGTCACGTTCGGAAACCATATACAACCAAAAGCTGTTTCAGTTTACATTTTAACCGCGAATATTTAGATGAAATATTTTAAATGTGTATTCTTGTGGTTTAGTTTGCAATTTATAATAATTGGAAATTGTTTATAATGTGTTATTTGTTATGTTCATGTCAATTTTAAATATATAAAACTGCAAAATATAGCAAAAATCGTTTTTTTAAAGCCTGAATGCCGTGATGCTGTGGCCCAAGGCCTAGGCCGGCAATGTAAGTATAAAATTCCATTCCGTACCAAGTGTCAAGCCGCACCGGAAACGAGGTACTTTGCGGCCTATTTTTAGGCACGTAGTGTCAACATTTCATGCCATGTTTGAGAAAAGACTTATGTTCATCGCATAATAAAATTATCCTAGGTTTAAGTCAATCTTTAAGATCGAAACAACGAAAAAACCTGAGACATTAGTTGTACCAAGGACCATTAAAACAAGTTTTTGACCATTTTTTTAATGGTCCTTGGTTGTACAAAGAGAATTCTTTGTATAACTGCGCCTTAAGAAAAGCAATATCTATCGAATGTATGTTCCGACGAAGGCGCCGCAGTTTGTGCAGTAGTGATCCGAGTTGAGGCAGGAGTCCATGCAGTACGGGATGCACACGCAGGGCCAGCATCTGAAACATGCAATTTAAAACTAAGCAAACTCCGTTTCATAAACCAAACAAAGCATTTCCTGCTTCCGGCACCGAAAGAACATGCACTATTTATAGTAAGGCTTTTTCCTATTTTTTTTAAATATTTTTATTATGTTTATCTGGTTAGTAACACTATAATGATCTTTAAAATAATAAAAATAAAACAATTGGTAGGTACCTATAAATGCTGAATTTACCAATTTAATATAGTATAAAGAAACCACAGATTTTTTTCCAAGTAAGTTGTGTTAAAACATAAAGTGAGTAATAAACCGTAAACAAAGAGTTTTTGGAATTTTTGTCTGTTTGTGTTTTGTTTGTTTGCGCGCGCGTCACGTAAACACTATAGTAAGATTCGATAGAAAGAACAAACATGTCAACAAACGGATTAACCTTCATTACTTCGTAATCACGCACTTCTTAAGAACGAACATAGTCTTATCAGCAATTTATATACATAAACCTTGTATTTTCATTCATTTTTAGTTAAAATATCCATTAATTAGGTATACATATTTCAGTAAAAACAAAAACAAACTTAGTCAATACCATTTTGCTATGTGTCAAATGTTACTCAACTTTTTTACTCATCTTAAATGTAAAAATCTATATTGTCTTTGAATTCGTAGTGATGGGAATGTCCGTTCTTTAAAAATGTATTTCTTTTTATTAACAATGACATTTTGATATCGATTAGTAGGTATTTCGGAAAGATTATTTTTTAATTATAGATTTTGGCAATGAATGCCATATCCAATAAATGTATATACGAAAACCCAACTACGAAAAAGGCTAAAACAAGATCCCTGCGTTTTTACTCGTCTGATTACAACCGTCAAAAGAAGTGACAAATCATTTGAGCCTGGTACAGGGCCGCACCGCCCCTGTGTGCGAAAGTGTGCAGCGCACACAGGCGCCAAGGCGATAGGGGCGCCGGAAGTCGAAACACGACGACAATAAAGAGGTGCTGCATAGGTTTCGCACAAAGGCGCTGCCCTGGCCTGGTGAAATCATACTCATCAACTTGACCATCATCTTGATGTTTCGGACAAGCCGTGACGTCCATGGTCGTGAAGGGACTGGCAAGGCGGGTGTCGACATCTTCTAGCCACGCGGGTTTTCCGAATTACCCGCTAACGTGCTAATTTTACTAAAACTAAACTTTTACTCCTTTAAGTTTTTTATTAGCATCGCCTACATAATGATAAAAGTATCTGATTAATAATAATACGATATACTGTAATTTCTTCTCACTTACTTGCAGTTAATAATAATTTCATGAATGTCAAATGGATTGATTAATTAATGTTATGCCTTTCCCATCACTATTTCACACTAAATCAATAGACAATAGACGCAATTGTCAGTCAACATATTTGGTTTTGTTTTTGTTCATTTCTATCGAATCTCACTATACCTACTAGACCAATTTTAATGAGATTTGGTGTACAGATAGATTATGACCCCGGTTAACAGATACGATTTACCCGACTAAAAAAATACATTTAACTTATTTCAGAATAGGGTACTTTCCTGACAGATCAAATCAGTTACTTTTTATGAATTGTCAAAACGCTCGGATAGTATGAAGTTTCTATGAGAAAAAGCATAATGACGTCATTGTGCTCAAACATCAAATCATCTCCTCATTTATAGCTTTTGGTCTTTTAAAAATCGTTTAAAACGTTAAATAGGTGAATTTTAGTTGATTTTTGCAAATTTTCGAAAGCAGATTTCAAGGCTAGCGTGAAGTAATTTATATTGACTACAGGCAAGTACCCTATTAAAACTTGTTTACAAACATAAAACTTTAATATTTATGAACATTTTGTTTATTATATTTTAATGATTTCACGTTGCATCCTTAATACGCCTTATTAAGTTCATTTATCTGAGCAGAATAC
This sequence comes from Eudemis profundana, assembly GCA_947034925.1. Classification (NCBI taxonomy): domain Eukaryota; kingdom Metazoa; phylum Arthropoda; class Insecta; order Lepidoptera; family Tortricidae; genus Eudemis; species Eudemis profundana. Next base: position 17,283,681 of record OX344800.1, read on the forward strand.
GTAAATAAATAAAGATTACATTTTCATGTTACGCTTTTTTTTCAGTTCGCCATACGGCTATTGATAAATTAGTAACTAGTATTGACTGTAGAGTTATTTTTTCAATCGTAAAGTTCATATACGCTTTACTATTAGACAGAGATCATTCTAAATTAAAGTATAACAAACAACTTTATTGCAAGTTATTTAGCCCATATGACCTTACCAAATCAGATGAGATTAGATGAAGAGAATGTTCAAGGAGAAACTTACATGAATAAACAGAGAAGAGCAGCACAAATGTGTGTTCGCGTTGTAGCCTTCCTTTCGACCCTTGTGACGATTTGCTGGTTGCACGACCGGCAAGTGGTGTGCATGGGATCAGGTCCTACAGTCTGGTGGATCAGCACTCCTGGGAGCACTGCGGTGACGTGCACCGGCGGTGGCCCATGCGGGTATGGTCCAGGTTGCGACGTGTAGGGAGGAGGACCTGTAAGAGGATTCGGATACCCCGAGGAATTAGCCTCATCTTGACCGTTGAGATCCTTACCTAAAATAACGTACTTGACACCTTTTATAATTTTGAGTACAAAATAGAATGGAAAAAGAAGCTACAGTTGTTATAATATTGAATTGGCAATACAAAGAATAACAAGATCATAGAAAACGTAAAATGACTTAAAATTTATTCTCAACTAAAATAAAATAACTAAACTACGTATAAGACTAAACTAAACTTCGGCAAAAAAGAAAAAATAATTAAAACACCCCGCCCCGTATCGTACCTGGCTCAAAGGTCCCCATAATACCAGCAGCATTCCCTCGCTGAATGGCTAAAGAGACCTGTTGAACCAAGTAAGATCCAGAGCGAGGATCACAGTAGAAAGAAGAAATGGAAAGGTATACAAAAATCTGTTTAAATATTTTTTTCTTCCTCCGGCCGGAAAGCGTCACCTTGCTGGCCGCTGCGCTAAGCGAAGATGCCGCTTTCTGGCTCCGTCAAACAGAAAAATAGTATACAAACCTTGGCCAGTAAATAAGAAACCCTCAGATCACATGTTTGTTGCCCTCGGCTTCGTCTTAGCCGACAATTACAAGTGGTCTGAGAGACATTTCTTACTTTACTGGCCTCGGTAAATAATGTACTATTCTGTTTATTCTATCTTCCTTTATTGTTATTATTTTAATTTTTGTTTTTTTTGCTTCAACCAAAGATTAAAACCAAGAATCATTACATATTAGTGACAAAAGACCACAGATTACAAAAATAATAATTTTATCGATAATCGACACAAATCGAATTAAAGGTCAAGGTACATATATACTACCGAATCATGAGAAACTATATGTAAATTACACAGACTAATTGTTTTATAGGTACTTCAACTTACTTTGGTACGCCATTATTTTTACTAAAATTAGTTTTCCCTTCAACTAAAACCAAGCACGAGCTTAGAGATTAAGTATCACAATTGAACTGATTCTATCCATGCCTGATATGCACATAAAAGATATTTTGCTGATAAATTCGACTTATCAGAGATAAATGTAGATAAATTGAAGTAAAACGACGCGAATACATTCGTGATTTTTGGATACTTGTGTTCATTCTATGAAGGTGCATCACGCATGACTCAAGCCAACGTATCCGGAAAAAGCGATAATCTATCGCAATATCCTGTTAATTTTATTCTATGGATATTTGTATTCAGTCAACAATAATTGGTACATGCGAAAATATCGAACTAGCCATTTTGCTTGCTACTTTTTGCTCCAGTTGTGGCCGAACAATAGTACATTACACCGCTCGTGTCCAAAATACCGCTTTCCCGAAATACCAGATTTTTCAAAAAACCAGATTTTCGATTTATGAGATTCCTGTCTTACTACATTCCCGTTACAGTAGATTATAAAATCGTAAGTTACTCAAGGATCTAAATCACTTTCTTGGGTGTGTAATTTTGGGAATCTTGTATACGAAGAATCCGGTGTATCGAGAATCCGGTATTTTAAAAATCTGGTATTTTAGGAATGCGGTATTTTGGGAATGAGCGCATTACACAACTAGGGTGATAAAATAAAGAAAGGCCGTGAGGATATTAACCCTCATCACCAAGCCTTCTGGGGCCTAGCAAGGAAATTCAAAAATCCCTCTTCAGCGGACCTGCCACCGAACTTAGCCAGGTCACGATAATCTACAGATACATCGCGCGCTTGAATGTGTGCGCGTCGTATACGAACGCACTACAAACAAAGAAATAGGAATGCGTAAGAATACTCCAGTATGTTTCACAATAACACAGACGTGCTATCGCGCGTCTGTGTGAATACGCTCCTAAACGGCCGAAGTTGGACTACTTCTTCGTGTTTATACTTTGCTACTTGATACCCGACTGCGGCGAAGCCCAAAGGAGGGTTATGTGTTTGACCTGTATGTATGTATGTAAGTATGTATATCCGTTCCTGTGTCCGCTCGTAACTACTCAACGGCACATCCGATTTTGATAAATGATACATCATTAGATTCGTCTTGATGGTGCGAGTGTCACTGGGGAAGTTCGTTAAAATAAACAAAATGGCGGATTTTATGCAGTTTCAAAGTGCACCGCGGTCGGGTTTTTTTTTAGCAAAAATGTGGTTATTCGTCTTTATACTTTGTTTATTTTGCTACTTTGCTATGGCGGCCGCTCGCCGCTGCCGCTTGCCGCCGATGTCGTGACTCGACCGTAAGGTCGACGCTTGGTCTCTCGCTCCCTTCTATGGCCGCCATTCACAGCCATCGTCGCTGATGTCGTGGCCGGACTGTAAGCAAGGAAGTGTTCAACTTGCCCACATTAGCTAGCTATGCTAGTTTTAGAGTGCGATTTAATACATACATATTTCGTAATTGTAAAAGGTTATAAGGGAAACACTAATAACCTTAATGAATTAATTCTTTATTTCTTAAGCTTAACTTATAATATTATCTTTATGTCATACTCATAATGTAATGAAATACATAGTCAAACTTAAAAACATCACCACATTGTTCGTGAAAACTGAATTAATAATACATAGTAACATTCATCCATTTTGGCTTACGACTAGATTTTTTAGCTCATTATTTCAATTTGTATGCAACCATGAACCCAAAGATAATAAACAACACACCATTTATTGAATTTCATTGAACAGTTAGAGCTAAGTAAAAGGAAAATATAAATGCAAAGTCTAGACAAGTCTTTGCGTAAAATATTTACGCAATAAGGAATACACACTAAAATATCACAAACGCAATTTCTAACTAGCCTTGTATCGAATCATATGTCAAAGCCAACTGGTTTAATCAGCCATTTGGTTAAATGCCTAAATGCCATTTTAACTAAATTATGACCCGCCAGCAGGTCGACGAAGCCCCGCGTAGCGGGGCTTCTATTTCTGCTCTGAGGGACACAAGCTAACTAACAAACCTAACCTAAAATTTTAATGAAAAGGCTAGGCAGTTAACTAAATGGCTAATTAAGCTAGTTGGCGGCGACATATACAAATCTATGTATTTATATAATTAAACACACCAAATCTGGAGTTTAGCTCAAACGTGTGTAAAATATTGTTTTTTTATCTTCAAATTATATTCTTCTACAGTGTGATATCAATCCTAATATTACAAAGAAGACTAACAGGTTTAAGATGTAAAGTTTGACAAACCAAGTTCTCAATCAGGTTATTCTGAAATAGACCGACTGAAAACCAATTATTATGTATAGGTACACATTACTGAAACAATAACTTTTTAATGACATGCTTCAACAACGAATATGAAAGTATAAAATATTGTGATGTTATCTTTGCACACGTGTTAAATATTGGCACGTGACGTGATACTATACTGATACTGCTATAGGTATTTCTAAGAATCGCCGTATGGTATCAGCTATCTACACCAAGTGGCCGCGAAGACTAATAATAACTCGCCGCATAGCAGTTTTTGTCTAACTATACTGCCGAACAATTCCAAACTGTACTATCAACCATAATGATATAAGGTTGATAATTTCCAATATGTACAGTCAGCATCTAAACGCCCGTAACATCCAAAGCGTCATATTATATCGTCACACTTCTATATTACTATAGGCACAAAGGTGTGTGACGAATGACGATATAATTATATGGTTATATGATAGACATTTGAGGTTGATGTGGCGTTTTGTGAAGTAAACAATAAATAGTATGTCAAATATAAGTGGCTACTCTATACTTAACGGGAGTATCCCAAAGTCAAGTAGGCGGTCAACTGTGAAATCAGTAATCGCTTCGCAATGGCATTGAGATTTGCTTCCGCGGTCATTTTCACGTTGATGTGCCCGTCAATCAATGAAAATAACAATTAGTAATCAAAATTTGTTTACAAATTGCAGAAAAAAATACAATCTTTCCCAATAAAGACAATACAATATACACTAATATTATTCACAATCGTAGCTCTGTAAAAAGTACATAAATTCTTAGCAATTAAAAGATACAAAATTATGCAATTTTGAGAAAAATTTGAAAATATGAAACTTTCTCAATTACAAAACCACTTAGTGAACGTTTTTATTGTAACAACATTGGAAGCATCCGTGTCCACTTGTCATAAGTATGAAGTTAACGAGTATAGGATCCAACGAAGGCACCACATTTCGAGCAGTAGTGATCAGTGTCTAGGCACGTATCCATGCAGTATGGCACGCATACGCACGGCCAGCATCTAGAAAATAAATAATAATCTTTAACCAATGACGCACATGCAAAATAAGTCAGACGTCGAGTTCGGAAAACTAGCTCGCGGAAACCTATAAACAATGACACTGATAAAAAGCGAAGGTCTGCAAAGAATGGTGATGATAATGTACCTACTTGGGTGAATCAACTTTTTTTTGCTTTATGCAAAGATTGCCCTTTCTCCTTATTTGTTCACCTTTTGCATGTTTTAACATGATTTAAATGGAACAAGATCTTACATCTAGAGAAAGATTAAGGTAAAAAAAACCGGTCAAGTGCGAGTCGGACTCGCGCACCGAGGGTTCCGTACAAACTCGTCAGTAGATACGTGAATATTTCAAGAAAAACTGTATGGTGAGACAAACTTAACTTTGCTCTTGTAAAACTGTTGTCCCCATACATCGACATATGCCGCGGTTAGTTTAGTAGGAGCAAATAAGGTTGTCTTACGATTTTTGCGAATTTCTAAAAAACGCTGCAAGTTAGGAAAACCGTTTTATTTTTCGTGTAATATTTAGGATAATATTAATAATCGATCATTATTGCAGATGTTTCTGTATAGTATATTCGGAGATAATAGGGGGGGAATGGTATTTTTTTTAACGTTTTTTGTCTTCAATCTAAAACTACATGTCTAAGAAAAATAATAAAAACGGTTTTGGAATCTAGATATTAAACCCTTTCATTTGATACCCCACTCAATATATTAGCTCAACTTTTGATTTACGACATCCCATTTCGGTCGCCTTTAAAAAAAAAGTAAAAAAGGTATAAGATTTTTTTGCTGTCCCATAGGCTTGGATTAGCGGTTTTTAACACTATTCCAAATTTCAAGTCGATAGCATCAGTAGATCCTGAGATATCTTGCTGTGACAGACGGACAGACAGACAGACAGACAGACAGAGTCGCACCATAAGGGTTCCTTTTTTACCATTTTGGTACGGAACCCTAATAAAAATAAAACTCGTTTTTAATAAATAAATAAGGTGACCCAGCGGACGAACCCTTATTTCCATACAAAAGCGGGGGACAGCTTTGTCCGCTGGGTCACTGCTTATAAACAAGTTATAATAAACAAATTATAATAAAAAATATTTGCATGACGTAGCTTTATTATCTGTCTTTAAAACACCTTATTAAAAAAATATCCGAATAAAGATTTCCTTTAAATTTTAGTCGGAGAAGGTGAAATTTTGTTGACAAAGAAAAGTTGATTCACCCACTTGAATGATGACTGGGTATTCCCCGATTGAGGTGAAGTATAACTACAAACGCATCTGAATAATTAGTCAGGTTCTAAAATGCATTTTCTGTTTCTGATAGTTAAGGGCATTACGAGCGCTATCTACGAATCCACTTTAAAACAAATTTAATTGGCACCAAAAACGAAAGGGGCATTTTGTTTTTTGCAAGCCATTTATGCTCATCAGCGATACTTCCCTAATAGCAGCCAAACTCATTAAAATATTACAGAGTTTCGAAACGATTTAATAAATAACGCAACGTGCATGCGCAGCGTTACTTATTTACACACTGTGATAGTCGTTTTCAACCAAAATGTATTGACACGTGTGTCACAGATGCGTTATTTACACCTTTCGTCACAAATGGTAAAAGTAAAAGAAGAACCACGTACAGAAGAGTTTTAAATTGCATCTTCATAAGAACTATGACCTTATTGACTACTAGACAAGTGGCATATTTGACCTGAAAACGTAACAGATTCTACGTTCTTATTGGATCGTATTTCCCAGAGTGTACGATCAGCGCTAGCAAGTTTCTTGTATCGAGAGTCAGTGCACCTCTCTCGCACGCGCTAATAGTACGAAAGAGACAGACTGTCATCGAGCGCTCGATACTCGCTAGCGCCGATCGAAAAGTCAACTCATGGTAGGCACACAGGGTTTGAGTAGACTGGTCTGCACTCTGCGTAAGCGCTCTTGATTACGCACACCTACGTAATAAATTGAAGTTCATTGCGCCATTATTTCCACAGTTACGCGACTTCTGTGGAATTCATGGGCCTAACATACGGGCTATCAACATCATCATTAAAAAAAAGTACATAGTTAAGGATTTAATTTAACAAAATCTTAATTTTGTTCCTATATGTGCCGAAAGTTAACCATACCTAGGTACAATTTATATAGTTAACCATCATCACACAAAGAAAACGACCCTATAAGCAAGCTATCGCCCAAAGGAAGTTAGTGTAACTAATTTTCGTAGTTGAGAATATTATAGATATTCATGGAACTGCCATTACTTGATCAAGAAATTACTTTGGTTTAATATTAAAAGTAGTGATCGTATCGTAGTACATAATTTGGCATTTTCAATGGCAACTTGATCGATGAAACTATGGTATCATTAAACGGCATTGATAACAGGAAATAATTAAGATACAATAGATAACGGAGCGATATAGCGAGTAGTAGATAAACCGGAATCCTCCAAGCATTTATTTAATAATGATGCCAAGTCATAACAGGAAAACACACACAACTTAGTTGCTCTAGACACTAACAAACCTATCAAGGTTCAAGAAATCCTACTAATATTATAAATGTGAAAGTTTGTGAAGGTGTTAGGTTTGGATGTTTGTTACTAAATAACGTGGTAGCACTGGAATGGATTGAGATGAAATGTATCGTATAAGTAGAACCAGGTCTGGATTGAAATATAGGATACTTCTTATGATAAATAGTTTCCTTAGTATTATAACGGGTATAACGCTGGTGAAGCCGCCGGTAAATGCAAGTAAAACAAAAAACAAGTCACATCATCGCCCTAGTGCTGTTCCCGTTTCTTTCAGGGTACGCTATGACCATGATCCCTAATTTGGCAGGTCGGTTATTAAGTTATTATAGGTACAATAGTGACTGCCAATTGACCTCCGACGAAGTCATGGTTACAGTACAAAACTAAGTAACCAAAAGCGCTAAAACCAAAGAAGAGATGAGACATGTAAAAGAGCCCTTGAGGGCCTACTTGCAGAAATAAATTATTTAATTTTATTCTAACCTAAATGTGCAGGTTTCCTCACGATATTTCTCCTAACCTTACGAGCGCTGCTTACTACAGCAGTATTCAATAGGTATAGCGTACGTAACTCAGAAAAACTCATTGGAACATATCGAACGCTGGGGTCCAAACATTTCGAACCTGGGAATTCACGATATTGTTGCCATCTCGCAACTCACCAACGCCCTAAATAATAAACAAACATACGTCCATATTCCTCACAACACAATATATATATAGTCAAATTAGGTACTGCTGTTGGAATTTGTCTTCTACTTGAATCAATTTCATTTCAACGAAACACTCTAGAACCTGCCGTTTACAAATTCTAATGATTCTGTGCAAAGTTCATCTTTGTAAACAAATAACCAACCTACAATAAAACTCGCTTAAGACGATTTTGGATCCAGTCAAAAACGCGTCATAAGCGGGAAAGCGTATTAAGCGTGATAAAAATGTATGACAACCGTGCCTCAATTTGAAGGAATGTATGGCGTATTATGCGAGAAATCGTATTAAACGTGATCGTATTAGCGAGTTGCACTGTATATCAGGAACTTTGGTACGATAAGGATAACTTACCCAAGTACACAAAGTAACAGCGCCATAAGATGCGTCTTCATAGTCGATCGCCGATCTACTCTGGTAACCATTTCATTGTTGCAAGAGCGGCAGGTGGTTCGCATGGGCTCAGGGCCCACAAGCGATTGGATCACTATAGCTGGGCCAGGGACTTGTACATGGACTTGTGTGCCAGGCTGCGGGTACCCAAAGATCACGGGCGGGTTGCCTGGATGTGGGTACCCTGGGTTACTCGCTGGTGGGTACCCAGGGTATGCGGGCTGGGGATAGTCGGTATAGGGCGGCGGGCCAGCACGGGGTGTGGCGTCCTGTTCGGGTAGCGGGGGGTACCCCACGTCTGGGTTGTGAGCATCCTTGCCTGAAACAATATTCGTTTCTCTTTTATTTACCATATTAGATAAGATAGTAAACGTTGGCGTACTGATACTGATAGCACTGTTAAAATAAATATGATGCCATTGAAAACAAACGTTACGCTCAGACATAACACAGTAGCTACCTACTTGCCTAGCAATACCAACTAGATTTTAGTAGTGTTTATACAATTAGCTTACGACAATCGCAAAAACTGGCATTGTGACGCCATTATTTAAATGCAGTCTATTCAATTTGCGTATTAATAAATCTTTTAAAGTTGAACCTGCACAATTTCAGTAATCGTTTAAATACCTATTTTATTAGACATTTAACTTCACGTTTCGTAGTCTTTCATTTTGACCATAGACAAACTAGGTAGGTACTGTATTGATGAACCATACAAAAACGAGTCACTATGTAAAGTATTCAAATCACTAATACGTGTCTATAATATTTGAAGAGTTCCTTCGATTTCTCCAAGATCCCATCATCATATTTGGAATCTGGATTTGGTTGCACCACCATAGAGAGATTATAGGTACCTACCTACCCTTACAAACCAAAAAACAAAGTTCTAAACCGGTCCAAATAATATGTTCGAGTAATCGCGTACAAAAAAATTAAACATACAGACGAATTAAGAACCGTTCTTCTATTGGAAGTCGGTTAAAAAAGAAAACATTTGGTACTTTTGAAATCAATCAATCGCCCATTGTTATTTTTGTAAACACCGCTCGCATTCATCAAAAAGAAAAACAGACCTTTCCATAATATGTTCCACAACGAGGTTGGACCCTCATTGACCTGTGTACATAACCTTCTTGGTTAATGAACTCTAGGCACGTTTAAAAACTAATACTAAACTACGTACGTATGTAGGCATCACTCTGTCTGGTCTGTTGGCCACGCCTAATCAAAAAGTCCTTGGAAATTAAATTTAAACCAACCTTGCATTTTACGCGCCGAAGTCCGCACTCGAAACGTAGCTATTTTTCCCGTTCGGTTATTCTCACGCACTTTGAGGTAGGTACTTAATAGTAAACACACAACTATTCAAGCGTCCGTACAGCTAGCTAGTTGCTACGAAACTAAAAGACGCACGTCATTGCATTGCATACGCGTAGATTTTTAGGGTTCCGTACCAAAATGGTAAAAAAGGAACCCTTATGGTGCGACTCTGTCTGTCTGTCTGTCTGTCTGTTTGTCTGTCTGTCTGTCCGTCTGTCACAGCCAGATATCTCAGGAACTACTGCTGCTATCGGTTTGAAATTTGGAATAGTGTTAAAAGTAGCTAACCCGAGCTTATTGGACATAAAAAAAATCTTGTACCTTTCTTTACTTTTTTTTTAAAGGGCTCCGTAATGGGATTTTGAAAATTGAAAGTAGGGCTAAAATATCGAGTGGGGTATCAAAAGAAAGAACTTAATTTGTAGATTAATTTACCGTTTTTATTTTTTTTCTTAAATAAATAGTTTTTGATTTATGGCGAAAAAAGTTTAAAAAAATACCATTCCCCCCCTTTTATCTCCGAAGTTACTGATCAGAAAAATGTGTCATAATTACCAATTATTAATGTCGTCCTAAATATTACAGGAAAAATATAACGGTTTTCCTCACTTGCACCGTTTTTGAGAAATTTGCAAAAATCATAACACATACTTATTTGCTCCTACTAAACTAATCGCCATACAGTTTTTCTTGAACTATTAATGTATCTACTTATTAGGATTATTTGTATGTCTTTCCCGTACACGAGACAATGGTGTCTCGGCCCTTTGGGAGGCGTGCGCGGAGCCGAAGCCAACGCGTAGAGGCCCTTTCGACAATTTAATGAGAGGCAAAGTGTACACCCAGCGGATGCTGTCCCTGCCCGTGTCATGGGACGCACGCAGAGACAGCCCCCGCCAAATGCAAGGACTATTGTTGATTGATGGAATCTAACTCTACTGGGCTATGGCGGTGGAAATATGGACTGAATTACTGGGTTATGGATTGAGACATGACGGCGCCTGTCAGGAAAAGTGTCTCATGGCTTTCGTGGCACTGACAGACTGTGACTTGCCCTCCGCTGATGGGCCCCTGTTAAATAAATAGCGACATTATGAGCAATGGCCTAGCTAGGGGCAACACCAGTGCCGAGGGCTGCAGGGTGTCGAGAGGTGTGCTGCGCTTTCTCCGAGGGTACTCGCGGCGTTATGCCTTTTATCACCTTTAGGATTATTATTATTATTATTAGGAAGACTATTATATTTTCTCTTCCTAACTTGAATACTTTTTTAAAAATTTACAAAAATCTTAACATATTCTACCCTCCCTACGAGAGCCATCTAGCGGAGAGTAGCAAAACTAAGCGATGGTTTATATCAGATTACATAAAAAATGTCTATTAAATACAATGATCTCTCACCAGGAATCGGGAAAAAACATAAAGTAACAATAATTATTAAAAACTCTATAATAGGAGTATGTTAGGAAATTTGACACTAGTAAATACCATAAAAATGAAATACCACTAGCGCCATCTAGGGACACAAATCTAAAATAAAGTGTGCTTCAAAACATGATTCCTTCATGAAAAATGATACATGAGAACTAACTTAGTTGACAAACAATTATTTAAATCAGCCAATAACAAAAAGTAACGTTTAAATTTAAATTACAAGTAAAATTTACGCGCTATTTAGTATCAATAGATGTCGCTGTAGCATACGCTGCATCGCGCTGTTAAGATTTTTCCTGGTTTAATAGGGCTAAAGTGGGTTTAAAGCAAGGTTGCTGTTAGTCGTAAGGTTGGTCTACTTATGAGTTTATACGGAACCCTCGGTGCGCGAGTCCAACTCGCACTTGACCGGTTTTTTTCTGATAGGACCGACAATCCATAAATGAACCACAGGCAAATACAGATAAGAAGACAATCAGTAGAGAGATGTGATAACTTGTACAGTCGAGTTCGTCATTATGTGAGCAAATAACGGATCAAAAAGATCTGATCTAGTTCTTATGCTTCTGACAATAGGGTCTTTCTTGTTCAGATATTTTTGGTCCAATCTTTGCTCAGATAATGATGAACTCGACTGTACTCGGTAGCGGCAATGTCAATTGGGTATTTGACTGTAACCGAAATTCGTCAAAACTATCCAGTTAAAATAAGCAAAATAAGGAAATAAGTTTGATACCTGGCGTGTAACTTTTTTTTATGAGCCATCAAAGCTGGGAGAGAAAGTCCATTTTAAAGGTTTGAAAATATTAAATCTATTAATACCATTGAGTAACCAAAATGTATGGTAACCTTTGTTATGAAATCGTTACGATAAACGCAAGTTTTAACATAGTTGCAGAACAAAGTTGATGTTTTTTTCAAACAAAATCTCGAACGTGACGTCACGTTCTAAAGAGGCTGCAGTACAAGTTTTTGGCACGTATTTGGGAAAGTCTAAAAATGTGATTTTAACATTGTTGTATCTCGGTGAGATTTTATGATATTGAAGTAGTTTTTTCACTAATATTTTTATTATTCAGAGATCTTTCTATATCATATCACAGAAAAAAGTTGTCAAGTAGCCAATTATTTAGGCATAATTCAGTATTTTGTATAACTATTGGGTGCGAGTTGAGTGCAGCTAAGTAACAGAATGCACTAGCGTTTTGAATTGTGACGTAATCGGCAACAACAGCTAGTACAAACTGCACTCAGCTGCCGATCTCATACATAAAACCGGATTTAAGAGCGCTATCAAAATTGATTGTGATTTATTAATACGGCTATATTTCTGGCATGCGGTACGGGCTGGGCCCTTACACAGAATCTAACTGCATAAAATAGGCTACTAGATGACAGTTCAAATCAGCTTCTTTTTATGAAGTGTCAAAACGCTCCGAAAGTATGCAGTTTAGTATGAAATACTATCTTGTATAGTAATTATCCGTTCAACAGAGCTAATGCTGTTAAAGAATACAATACTATTGAGAGGTAAACCACAAATTAGGATAACAAGAATATAGTGTCAATAAAGTATAACTGCCTTGAAAGATCATTACATTATAGATTCTATTTACTAGACAGTAAAGTGTAAATGCAGTTATAGATAACTGCGATCTTAATTTGTTTTGCATTTCACATTCGCCCGACGGTCTGCAAGTGCGTATTCCGTAGAGAAAAGACTTAGAGATACTATGAGCTTTCAACGGATTATCGGTTTCAAACAAAAAAATAATAATGCGTTTTGCTTTTACAGATTCAACGGGGAGCCAGGTAGACCGCCCGGGTTTACTTGTGTTACGCAGTGTTATTTTTTTTTGTGGTATTGTATTCCCTCAATGGCATTGTTCGCTCAATGGCATTGTATTCTTTAACAGCATTAGCTCTCTTGAACGGATAATTACTATAACGTCATGCTCAACATGGTGCCTTATTTTTAGTTTTCGTCATTGTAAAATCGTTGATGGCACGGAAATAAGTTTGAATGATTTTATCCAGGCTGTTTTGGAAGCGTAATTTGCTGGTTAGATGGATGTTAGGTTAATGAATTTATTTTGATTGTTGTCAAATACCCTATGCGCGTGTCTACTGACACCACAAACTATTTGTCCCTGGCGAATCAAACAGTTATTTTATATAGCTTACCTAGTTACCCCACTGCTGGTTAAATGCCTCCGCTATTCTCCAGCATTCGTCCGCATCCGGGACGTGAGGCTAAGACAACACACAGAAGTAGACCAACTAGGAGATGGCGGGACAACTTGGACAAATTTTGCAAGGAGTGGCGGGAAGATGCACTGAATGAAACTGATACTTTTTATATTTGTAATGTTTGAATGTGTACGTTCAGATATTTTGTATAATTATAAACACCCCCCCCCCCCCCCTCTCCCCTTTAGGAGTCCACGAGCTGTGAAATTCTTTGTTTCGCGCTCGCTGCGCTTGCGTTTTCATCTGGTTGTGCTACAATCCCCCTCCCCCTTACACTTTCTATATCTACGTGCTTGTGGCGACTGTACCATTAAGAGGAAACAGGAGGGCAGTTTTTCCATACAAACGTAGTCCCCTGTTTCCTCCCTGGATAATGCCAGTAGAGCAATAATTTTTTGTCCAAAAATCTATGGCTACTATTGATATGTTCCTATGTTTTCCTTTTTACGATAAATTGATTCTCAAAAGAGATATTAACCTTCAAAAACCTAAAAAAAATGCCAGATTTTCCGCTGTGTTCACACATCCAGAAAATAAATTTGACTACATTATTAAAATAAAGGAAAACACAGGAACACGGCCAAAGCCTTTCTTTAATGTTTAATGAAAAAATTTGTTAAATAGGTTAAGTTTTGGGGAAGAAATCAGGGGACTACGAAACGTTGTTTTCATGAAATTTTAATAGGTATTTTCGGTCCAAGCTGCAGTTGTCTCTATCGCGCTCTGCGCGGGAGAGGCGGGCAGTGCGGGACAGCGACACATTTTACAAATACCTAATTTTCAATTCTCTCCACCTTACTCTTTCCTCTTAAAGCACAATTGGATAGTTCAACAGCCGTCTTCACCAACCCCGATATTATGATGACAACTTTTTAAAAAATTACGTAATATTTGACCAAACATGGAAAATGTAGGTACTAATTTCGGATTCTATCAAAATAATGGGATACATTCTTAAAGTGAATCGTCGAAATTGCGAGATTGGTGTTGACGGCGGTTTGAACGCTCTGAAATCTACCCAACTACAGACATCTACCTCGCACACATGGCGTGAGTAGTACTCGTGAGAGTATTTACTGTGACACTAGTGAACAAACAATGTCAAATGCTAAAGCCTAACAGAGCATAGTCACGTGCTTATGCTATGTATTGACCGGTGGATGGCGTAGCATTTATGGGGTAATTAAGTTCACCGACCACAATAGCGTGATAGCACGATTGACATACTTTACTACACTAGAACTAATTAAAACCTGATGGGAAATAATAGTCTGCCATTTGTGCTTTCTTGTACCTATTGTGCAATAAAGTTGAAATAAATATAGGTATCAGGTTTGTCCATATTGCGGGATTCCATTTGTACTACATTTTATAGAGTACAAATTTATCCTACCTACTAATACGAGTATTATAAAAGTGAAAGTTGAGTTTCGTGAAGTTTCTTTTTATTTTACACTAGTATTTACCCGCGGCTTCGCCCGCCTTGTTCCCGTTATTGTCCCAAAGGAACTCTTTACCGGGATATAGAGTATTCTATGTTTCAATCTAGGACTTAGGCTACTTGCGTGCCAAAATTTATAATGTTAGTTTGATATGATTTCTCGTAATGTCCCAGTTTTACCCCAGTTTCCCCTATATTTGTTGCTATACCTTCAATATATGAATATCACACTGTATGGTAATAATAATGAAGTAATAAACTTCTAGTATTTTATTAAATTACTAGTGGAACCGCTCGCGTCTTCGTTCGCGGAGGTGAAATAAGTTAAATGTCTCTTTTTTACTCCGTCTTAGTCGGACAAAAAGTATCCTATTTCTTAACTGGGGTTATAGTCTACCTGTATGCCAAATTTCATGCAAATCGGTTAAATAGTTTTGACGTGATGCGCGCACAAACAAAACAGAAAAACGTTTACGTTCTATTGTTTATTTTTAACACTCCTTTTTTTTTTAAATGTTTAACGTACAAACACAGTCTTTCTACGATTTTATTCCCTCTCAGGGTGCTCCGGGCCAAGCGACCTGGTTCGATCCCAAGGAACGCCACGGCCCCCACCTGGTCCGATTTTTGCAACAGTCAGTAAAACTTGCAAATTTGTCAGCTTCAAAAAAAATACGATTTTATTATATCTATAGATAACAAGCATTTACCAGCGGCATCGCCTGCTTTATTCCCATCACTATTTCAAAGGAACTCTTTACCGGGATATAAAGGCATATTAATTATATGCCAGATTGCATCTCAATCCATGCAATTGTTACCGCATTATTTAGTAACAAGCATCTAAACATGTTCACAAACTTTCACATTTATAACAGTAGGCGTACTTATAGTAGACTTCGTCGTGCGATCGAAGCACCCATCACTTTCTAACAAGTATATACCTATGTAAGTGTGATAATAACCGTTGCTTTATCGTTTATTTATGTATTGACAAAGCCATCATAAGCCTGCAGGTATTTGGTTAAATCTACAGTGCTTGGTGCGCAATCTAAAAGCCGACTAATAAAAGAAATTGGAGATACCGTATGCATTGAGGGTGTTGTCAACGAGCTAATCTGATGGAAACCTATTTGGCTAATGGACCGACACTCAAACACAGCCGCGCATCCATCACTTAGCTAGCCAAGTTAAAAAGTCGAATGTACTGCAAAACTACAAAACCTTCCAAAACCGCTATCCTCAGTCGAATGACGATTCGTATCGTTGATAGTGTTTTGATCTGGTCGAACTTCGTTTCATTTTAGTTTTCTTTTAATGTAAGTAACAATAACAAAGGAGCATACGTTAATTTAGAATAATTGTGCGTTATCCGTTATGAGTTAAAAGTTAGTATGAGTTAGTGTTCACATGTTTCCTCAATGCAGACTCGTACTCATATATAGACTGTCCCTAAACCCAACGTACATATGGAAAGGGCTGATAGATTAGATCATAAGACACCAGACTACACACACGCATAATTCAAATTCAAATTCAAAGTTTTTATTTCAGACAACATGATCCAAATTTGTTAGTAAACTTAAGTACCTATCTAAAGTTGTTAGTATCTTATTACTAATAATGATTTTGTCCTCTCTCTGAGTCTCCCCATCAGAGGACAATCGACCTAATTGCCGATGATATATAGGATGCTGTTGCTGCTTCCGCACCCTATCCAAAAGTGAGGCAGTTTTCTTGCGCCAAACAGCATCGAAGCCGTCCGTGCGCGCCTCGGCAAACATTGACGACGCACTGCAGAACTTCGGTAGCCGCAACAGCACCCTAAACGCATTATTGTATTGGATGCGTAGGGCATTGTAAGCCCGCTGCGTTTATGTGAACCACAGACTCGACGAATACAATGATGTACAGAAAGCCTTGAACAGTGTAATTTTAACTGCTTCTGTACATCGACCAAATCTGCGGGCCAGCATATTCGCACGGACTGACAACGCCCTACGCTCCCTCTCCATATCGGCGTCGTCCTTTAAATTATCCGTGAGCAAGTGAATATAATATAATATCTATAGTAAATGCATTCATGTTATATTGTCACAATAAAATTGCCTGCCTCTTTATTTCAATAATTACAATCCTTTGTTGAAACAAGACCAAAATAGAGTTGTAATTCTTGTGAATCATGCATTACTGCTGATAAGATATGATAAAGGTATTTATGTGAGGCTTATGGATGTTTACTGTGAGAATTTATAATTAAATTTCACAATCTATTCAATATGATAACTAAATGATCACTATCTAAACAAGTGAACCAAACGACAGTTAATCAAAAATGTATTTCATAATTTTAATATTGAATTATCGCTATACGGGTTTCGATTACTTCTTATCTTCTGATCGGCTAGACAGCCCATGGATTAAGCGTTGGAGTAAACTCTACGACACTCTATGAGCATCTATGCTGCTGTGCTAACAATAATCTAGGAGTGTAGGAAATCAACCTTAATTCATTGCAATACGGATAACATTTCGTAGACTCCTAGACCCACGGCAATAGGTATGTATCCCTGTAGATCGGAATTGTACATAGCATAAACTAAAGCTTTTAAGTACCTTGTTACTAACGCAATATGGACTTGTCGTGAAATAAATATCTTTCATTTCATTTTCATTATCTGACACTTAACACCCGCCTCTCTTAAATGTTTGCACTAGTCGTATAGAACAGTGTTGGGCACTCATGACTAATATCGTCAATCAGAATAAAAAATCGTGAGAATAAATCATTTCAGTTTCAATCAGAATAAATTTGAAATGATTAAATCACTTCAGTTTCAATCAGATTAAATTTGAAATGATTAAATCACTTAAGATTTATTCTCACTCAAAAATTTGAGTAAAACTAATTTAATCACTAATCAAATAAATTCAATCATGATTTTTTTAGTTAAAATGAATTCCTCTGATTGATTTATTTATCGAAATTGAAATTGTTATCCCGTCTGTAGGCTTAGTAAGTAATGTAGTAGCAATATCTTGTATTTCGTGTTCCACTATTCACTCACTCCTGCACACAGGCATCACATCAGCAAGCTGAACTGAACTGATGATGGAACATGGAAGTGGGCTCGTTTTAATGAGTTCTATGCATTTTTAACCGACTTTCAAATGAAGGACGGTTCTCTATTCGTCTATATGTTTTTATTTTTATTTTATTTTTTATATTTGTTACGCGATTACTCAAAGACGGCTGGACCGATGTGGAAAATTCTTTTTTTGTTTGAAAGGGTATACTTCCGAGGTGGTCCCATTGCAACCAAATCAGGATCTGATGATGAGATCTTGGAGAAACCGAGGGAAATCTTAAAATATTAGAGGCACACATATAACGATCTTGGTATTTTTCTTAGTTTCTCGTGCATTTCTTATTAGAAATAAGTTTCCAGTCTTAACCGACTTCAAAACAAAGAGCAATTTTTATGTAGGTTTGTTCCCCGATTAATTTAAAACAGCTAGACCGATTTGGAAAAATGTTACCTCCTTCATAATTGTAAGAAAAACTACTTTATTTCTTCTCTAAAAACTAAGTTGTACACAGAGATTGGCAAAATGTAATCGACTAACGATTAACGATTGAGATTAACAGAATTAATTGCGACGGACGATTGAAAACGACGACTGATCAATCTTAGTTGTATAGAGTGCAACTAGTTTAGTTGCAACTAAATTAGCTGCCGATTGATTTCGGTCAACTAAACTTTTTAATCGACTTATTAGTTAGACTATTTTTCCGCAAATAATGTTAGAAGCAAATTGAACGGAAAACAACATGCAGATTTTTCATTCAATAGAAGTAGAACGTGTTATTTTTAGAAGATTCGTCGGCACTTCTGCCGCCATAACGCAAAGGGCACATCTAACATTTTTTTCGACACTGAGTTCTATACATATTCGGAATCAGTAAATATCACTGATTCCGAATATGTATACAACTCAGTGTCAAAAAAAAATGTTAGTTGTGCCCTTTTGCGTTATGGCGGCAGACTTGCACCAAAATGCAACAAACAACTTCCAGGTAAGTAGGATTATCCCATTGTTTTGTCGCCGCGTGACACTAAAAAGAGATTTACTAATGACAGAGACAACAAAATATTGATAATATCTATATCTAAGATTTACTCAGTATCGTATAGAACTAGTTTTGAAAGTATCAAAATAATTATGAATAGAGCACCTACCTACCTATTTACCTACTATTGTTTGCGACTTGTAAACATTGTGCATTGCAGTTTTTCGTTATTTATCGTAATATTAAGGCCCATTATATTGCATTTTCATTCAAGCGTTTCAAATTAAACTTGTATACATAATTTTAGCTCAATCGGTTGAAGATATCTGCTTCAATATAAGTTGCAAGATTCCACCCAAACCAACATAGTTACAACGTACGCATACGAGTACCTACAATGTACATACCTACTCGTCGTAGTTACATATTGCAAGTTATCTATATTGCAAGTTAAATAAAAAATGCAAAAACGAGCGACTACGTAGTTTTATTTAATATAGATTTAACCGTGAAATTTAGTCGATTGAAACTAAAACTAATTTAATTGTTAGTCGACCATTCTCACAACTAATTTAATCGCAACTAAATTAATCGCCATTAAAAAATGACGATTGATATTTTGAATCGATCTCTGGTTGTACAATCAATATTTTTTAGTGTTGTACTAAATAATAAAGACAATTTAAATTATACACGTCACGCTTGTTAAAATCACGAAAAGTTAAGGCCTGTTTATAACAAATCAAATGAGCCCAAACTCGCGGGGTTTACTAAAACCCTTCAAAGAGTATCATTACCCAGCACCTGGCTCCATCGTCAGACCACCACCATAGAGTGTAATGCATACGAGTATAACTCTTTACAACAAATAAAATGAGCCCAAACTTGACAGATTTACTAAAATTACCACTGCCCACGTCCTGGATCCATCACTAGACCATCACCACAGGATTTAATGCATAGGACTCTTTACAACAAATCAAATAAGCCCAAACTCGAGGGGTTTACTAAGACTCTACGAAGGGTTCCACTACCCACCTCCTGGCTGGCTGACCATCGCCGTATAGTGTAATGTATACTATACTATGTATAGAACCCTTTACCACAAGCGAAATGAATCCATACTTGAATTGAAGGTCTTACCAATAGCCATTGAAGAGTTCCACTACCTACCTCCTGGTTCCATTCATCATCAGATAATCTCGAAGCTACCTAATTACTATGCCATAGGTTGTGTGTCATATTTATTCATGGTTAAAAAAAACTGAACATTAAAAGTATGAGAAATAGTTCAAATTACAAGTGCAATCAGTGAACTAAATGTATAAGAAGAATAAAATCAATCTTATTCTAAATATTAATAAGTCAACTAAAACGTTAGTTTAACTAATAGTCTGTCGGAATAAATTAATCAAAATTTGATTTGTCATTTAGAATAAAAATGAAATGATTTAATCATTTTAAATCAAATCAGAATAAAAATTAAATGATTTAATCATTTTAAATCAAATCAGAATAACTTGCTCATGATTTTCAATCTTACTCAAATATTTTGATTGAGAATAAAATTTGGAATTTTATTCTTATTCTTAGTCAACTAAATTTTTGCCCAACTCTGGTATAGAACGAGAACAAGGCGTCAAACATATCCTGAAAGAAGTCGAAGTGTTTACCTTTCCTTCAAAATTATGTTAATGGTATACCTTAAATTAAAATAAGCAGGTTGATGTGAATCGGGTTTTATGAATGCCACAACACCAGTATTAACACACATAATATTTCGCTAAGTAACGGAGTGGAAGTAAAATTATACCATTACCCGATCTAAACATAATATCACTAAACAATAAAATTATTGGGCATAGTTGTCTTTAATTACAAAACTCATACCCGCTGGTCCGTTGCTCACATTGAGCAATCAACGAAACTTCAAGGTGGTCGGGGCCAAGCGACCTGGTTCGATCCCAGGCGCTTCGGCCCCCACCTAGTCCGACCCGCTCAAGGTGATCCGGGCGAGGCGACCAGGTTCAACCCCGGGGTACGCCACGGCCCCCACTTGGTCCAATTTTTACAACAGCCAGTAAGGCTAGTAAGTACTGTCAGATTTAAAAAAAAAACGCATCACTTCATTATTAATGGTAATTATGTTATAGTCTGACCACGCATGACAAAGACCTACACGGAAACGAAAAGAAGATAAATAAAATGTAACTAAAATTAGCATATGTGTATAGTTTACTTATGTATATAGATATGCCGATGCTGAGCAATATAATATTTATGACTAAATCAGTATAATACAATTTTAAAGCTTGAACTCATGGGAAAGGCCTTGACACGTTTTGTAGAAACCTGAAGCGTTTTGCAATATGAAAACTAGGAGGTTCGGTTAATTTACCAAAATTTACTTAGGTATATTATAATACATATTAATATATTTTTAGATAATGTATATTAACCGTAAAATATTGGGGTTTTAAAACTTTTAAATATTGATTTATCTCCTATGTGATTTCTCCTTTTTCTGTTTTTACGAGTCCACGTGTTTTCAAAAGAATGGCAAAAATTTCGGTACATGAATAGTATAATAAGATGAAACCGCGAGAGGATGATCTTCCTTCAACCGTTTTCTTAATGAAACGCATTTCATATCCATTATGAGGTGAAAATAAATTAATGCGTTACGCGAAACTTGGTGAATTAGCACTGCCTCATCCAAAAAGTACGTGTACCTAAGTCTCATTTTTTTAAAAGCAAATCTTAAGTTTTCTTAACCCGACATAATATATTGAAAGGTAAGTAATTTATGGGCATTTACTGCTATTATAACAATGAGCTAACTACCGCAAGTTCAATCAATTAGCTCAAATATGGTGATGACGTCACGTCAACCAGTCAAGGGCGGTTCACAAAGGCCCCTATTTGTCCCTGACCGGCGGACAAGCAATCTCCTAATTGAAATGTTCAGCGTGCTCTGTAAATGCGCAAAAATGACATTCTGAATGTAAACGCAGTTTGAGGAACTTTGAGGTCCGATGTTTATCAACATGTCTGGACAATTTTGTGTTCAAGTTTTAATTTAAAATTATGCTATAGCCTATTGTTCACCATTGTTTTTACGTATAAGTTTGCATTGTAATTTTCCTTTTGGTGTTCAATAAAGTATGTTTGTATTATATTGTACAGTATGCTATTTCGTAATTTGATTTTTTAAATCTTTGATTCGCGTGATGACGTGTGAAGTTTTATTTTTTTATTACAAATAGTTTATTTAATTTTTATATTTAAATAGGCGAGCTTTTCAAAAATGTGGTATGCAAATATAATAGTTGCATACCACATTTTGCAAGTGCGATAATAGTACATTACGTACCTAGAGCGGTAAATAAATAATGTCATTTTGTTTGACGCCCGAGCCGAAGGCAAGGGCGATAAATACCTGCGATCTCAGGTTTTTTTACTACCGCCAGTGGTAAGTACAGAATTTTACGTCTCCCAAGGCCATGAAGTGGGATTTTCCGCAAGCGTGCGGGCGGTTATTGTCTCTTTATGGCCAGGTGTAACGTAAAATAAAGAATGTCCCAGATCGCAGCTGTTTGTGGCCCGAACCGTAGCCGAGGTCCATAAATATGCGGTCTGGAGTTTTCTGTATTACATATTTTGACGACACGTTTAGCTCAGTGGGAGTGCCACCGCCTACGAAGCTAGAGGTCCCGGGTTCAAATCCTGGTAAGGGCAAATATTCATGTGATGAGCACGAGTATTTGTTCCTGAGTCATGGATGTTTTTGGCCAAAAAGTGGGATTTTCTTTTAGCGTAGCGGGCAGAAAAGAATTACGGTTTGGGGTGACGTAAATGTGACTAGTTTTCTCATATTCGTTGTTCTTAGTATTTTTGCATATCTATAGAAATATCTGCTTTAATGTGCCTCAGATTACTGTTTGAAACAAACCTACAATCTGTTTCAAGAAAACGGAATAATCAAACCGTGTAATACCTAAAAACTCATCTGTACTTATTTCTATTATAAGGGTCGATTTCAGAGCGTTTCGACAGCGGCGGTTTTTTTCATTCGTGTTCCAGCAAATATAGCAGCAAGCGGTGGTGATCACAGTTAACTTTTATTATAAACTAAAGACGATATCAAGGCTACACACACACACACATGATTTAATCAAAAGTTGTCGTTACTCGACAGTCCTCCGCGGTAAAAGTCGAGTGACATTAATGAAATAAAAAAAACGCCTGAAAAACGCCTGAAATCGACCCACAACATGAAAGATCCATTTATGGATCTTAAAATCAATGGAATATGAAATTTTATCTATGTATAACTATGGACGGAAAGAAAGACCAATGAAGAGGTTCTGAGCATGGTAAAGGAACAAAGAAGTTTGCTAAAAACAATCCAGAACCGGAGAGGAAAGATGATTGGACATCTGATACGACATGACACTTTCTTTGTGAACATCTTAGAGGGGAAAATTGAGGGCAAGAGAGGCAGAGGTAGACCAAGGTTAACATACTTCAATCAAGCGAAGGAGAAAGTCAGCGCCGCGTCGTATCAGGAAACCAAACAAATGGCGCAGAATAGAGTAGAGTGGCGATTACTCCACCGACAAGAGCGTAGCTCTTAAGTTTAATGATGATAACTATGGTTCAAATGACAAAGATAAGTTAATTGATTTTATAATCTATTCGCGTCATAAATGATAATGTACACATGGACACTTGTAGCTAATAGACAATGTTGTAATGACTATATGGCGTGCCGCAGATATTTGCACTCTGGTGAAATAATCCATCACTGTGATAGGGTTTTGTCTAGCCTGTTTTTATTTGACAAAAAAGAAGCAAAGCCTCACAGTGTCGCAAATGCTGTACCTCAATCAACACACACGTTCGGTACGTTTAATTTCACCTTGATTTGTGTAGTGTCAGTTTTTGTCGTAGTGTAGCGCCAAAAGAAAAGAATCAGACATGTAAAAGAGCCCTTGAGGCCTACTTACAGAAATAAATGAGTTTGAGTTTGAGTTTGTCCTATAAAATCGGAAAGTAGCAAATTCTTCTTAATAACATTTTGGAAAACGCTTATTATACTCCTAATAGCAAAGAATGTCACCAAAGTGAGCAAAATTTTTTAAGCGAAGTTTGCTCCGAAGAAGTATAAGGAACTGGACCAAAGTGAACACAACGTTGCCAGCATATTTCATAAATATGTTGCGAGTCGTGTCTGTCTCGTCTTAAGCAACGGCAAAGAGGCCTGATAGGATATTGTACTGTGACAACGAAGACGAAAGAGCAGCCGGGATATTAGACCAGAAAGCTGGTAGTTCACAGTCGAACGTAGGTTTTTGTTAGCTTATTGTGCACGATAGTAGCAATTGCAACAAACAATGTCAACCACTAAAAAATTAATTAATCGTTTTTATTGACATGCCAAAAAATTACAAATCAACAGTAGGACAGTCAATTTCAATAAACGTTATTGCATCGCAACCAAAGACACCCAAGCATAGACAAACTTGACTTTCCTTCGTGGGCAGTGCTCCTACACTACAACAAAGATATACCTACCTGATACACTTTTATCCAGGGACTCTTAAGAAATTTTAACTCCGAACAACTAAGGAGTATCTTTGAATACGTTTGAATGATAGTTATTCTCTGTTGCGAACGCAACTCATATTTTTATAATGATATAGTAGCTGGCCTAAGCAGTAACAATACGCGCGGTTAGTATGCAACGCACTCCTAAAAACCGGCCAATGGCGTCTGGACACCTGTACCTAACCCTTCTTAACCGTTGCATTAAATTAGATTTCCTTTGTCTTACACTTCTTCCACGGCTACGTGCCTATTTCGACCGTTAGCAGTAGCTAACGGTCGAAATAGGCACTACCATCTCTATACCTAACCAGAACTTATGTTGAAAATACAATACAGTCCAGAATATCGGAGTTTTATTACATTCTGTCGCATACCTCTTCGCATCATCGGGAACGGCGGCTACATTCTCAATGTTTATTAATAGAAAATAATGTCGCATCATAAATTATCTCATATTTAAATTGTTACTAAACTACATAGTTCCGTGTCCTAATTATTCAAAATTGGCCTTTATTACCCAATAGGCGAGCGAATGCGGAAGTATTTACCAAACACCGACACTGTAAAATATAATAGCGTAAAGGTAGGTAGGCATTTATGGTGAGCCACGGAATGCTGTTCATCATTTCACATCTGTATTCCATTAGCAAATACGGTTTAGCCTACCTTAAGATTTGCCATTTTATATTGAGCCCCCGCTCCTCCGTTGCGGGTTTGTGTTAACAGAGCGGGGGAGAAGTTAATGCTTAATCAGGGGTCAGGGTAAGTTGGATGGGAGCTAAGACGCAACAAACGCCTGAGGTGCCACCGACCAGGTAACGAGTAGGTGGATTGAGGGTTGTCACTCATTGTTATACATAGTTTACAATACAATCATATTTTCAATACTACATTTCATAGGAATTTTCCCAACAAGATCAGACAGCAACTTTATTATTAATATAAAATCAACATCTAACTTATCGGTTTTTATTATCAAAGATACAATAGGATATACCAAATTTCTGACTTATCACTTTCTTGAAATGTGTTGTTTCATCAATCAATTTTCTTTTGTGCAATAAATTTTTAGTAAATAATTGTGTTATTCGCTCCCAGCATCTATTTGATATTAATAACTTAGGACTCTTCAAGACAAGAGTGAATAGCCTATTACTGAAATAGCGAGCTACATCTTCGGCCTTGTAGTCGCTTACCATTAATCGCAGGTCAGTTATTGAATAAAAAACAGGACAAGTGCGAGTCGGACTCGCCCACCAAGGGTTCCGTACAAATTTGGTCAACGGAAAGTACCGTATGAATTTTGGTTTCCTTGAGAATGTCGAAATTTACGTTTTTTGCGGCATAAAATGCCGTACCTTTTTAGGGTTCCGTACCAAAATGGTAAAAAAGCAACCCTTATGGTGCGACTCTGTCTGTCTGTCACAGCCAGATATCTCAGGAACTACTGCTGCTATCAGTTTGAAATTTGGAATAGTGTTAAAAGTAGCTAACCCGAGCTTATTGGACATAAAAAAAATCTTGTACCTTTTTTACTTTTTTTTTAAGGGCTCCATAATGGGATTTTGAAAATTGAAAGTAGGGCTAATATATCGAGTGGGGTATCAAATGAAAGAGCTTAATTTGTAGATTGAGTTTATACGGAACCCTCCGTGCGCGAGTCCGACTCGCACTTGACCGGTTTTTTTTCACGTTAACCTAGAAGTTTGATTTTTTCAGCTTCAAGGGACCGTAGAGAGTAAATGGTTTTATTTTCAACTTGATACCTCCACACGTACGTACCCGAGATAAAGGGTTTTGATTAGAGGTGGCCTCACTAACAAATAACTGAAGCACCTCTAGTGCGCCGGTTGCTTTAACGCTGGTTGGTAAGGTCAATGTGTGCGTGCTGCTCGTAGTGGAAAAAAACTTGTTGATGTGTGCGGGCGGCTCGTAAGTACAAAGCGACCGGCCCACTAGAAGTGCTTCAGTTATCTGTAAGCGAGGCTACGTCCGGCTATTTAATTTAAGGTCCTTGGTTAGGACATTCTCTCTCGTGCGAGAAGCAAAAAGTCGCAGACAGTTGTGTTAGGTTACAACCCTATTATAATTGAAACGCGACAGCCCTACCGAGGGAAACATGTCAGCTAGCCCGTGTAATCTCGTTCGGATCGCGGGCCTGAATTTCATAAGTGCTCGGTTCGGTTAATGGATGAAAACATTAACTCCTTAGGGCCTGACGAATTTAGCAGGCTTTACCCAGGTGGCTTGTCAGCATTTGCTCACGCCGCGGAGAATTAACCGCGGCTCGCAATCGGGAAATCACTTAGGGCAATGTCAAACCTTGCTTAGGTATGTTATGAATGAGTAAGGATGAATGAAATCGAACAAAATAAACTACGTATTATTAAATTAATTTTGACACATTCTGGTTTTAGTTAATTTTGATACGTTAGAGTACAATGTACGTTTTTGTTTACATTTTTGAAATGACAAAATTGTGAATTTATTCTCAGACATAACTAGGAAACAAGCTACGTACGTCCGCAAAGCAAGCTTTGTCAGATGGATACAACTGTTGAGCTATTAATTTAAAATTTAAAAACCCGACTGCGTTACAAAAAATATATATTTACGTCACACTTGGCCATAAAGTGGCAATAACCGGCCGCTACGCGTGCGGAAAATCCCACTTCATGGCCTGGGGGAGAAGTAAGATTTTGTACTTGCCTTCGGCTCGGGCGTCAAATACTGCGATCTGAGAGATTATTTGTTTTACCGCCCTAAGTAGGTAATGTACTATTTCATACTTGCCTTTTAAAGCTCTTTATTTTGATACCCCACTCGGGGGTCTTAAAAAGAAAAGCACATAAAACTGGCCATTTTGATTTTTAAACATTATTAATGTACCCAGTGACACTTGCGCTATAAAGACGAATCTTTTTACGTATCAAAATCGGTTGAGCCGTTGAGTAGTTGCGAGCCATTGTAAGAGACACTATCCGCTTGTAACTACTCAACTGATCCTATGTAGGAACAGACATACGTACACTAACTGAGACTATACGTAGACAAACTGAGAAACATGTACAATCTCGTGTTCATGTTTCTCAGTTTGTCTACCATCTCTCTTGTATCATCACTCAACTGCTCATAGGTCGAGATCCCTTAAAGGGATAAGTTCGCCTTTGTACATATACCTTTATATTGTAACCCTGTACTGTCTTATTTTGTGCAATAAAGTGTTTACATACATACATACATACGTACATATTATACAAACAGTTCAAACACATAACCCTCCTTTTGGGCTTCGTCGCGTCGGGTAATAAGCAGGCTTCCTCAAAAACACATACATTACAAAAACGCAAGCTGAAACTTTACTTTCTAAAGGGATAATGTACTATATACTTACTAAACGGTTCATTGTACTAATTTTATTGCAGAAAGCATTTGTATTTTCAACACAACACAACAACTATTTAAATCTAAGTTTATTTTCCCTAACCACTTTGGCCTAAGAACTATAAATGTTCAGCTTAATTAAAAATATCACGTAAAACATTTTAAAATGTTGTACTTTCAGACCCCTCGCACTTACGTAATGGTAACCCTTCCGGGCCGCTGGAGCGAGAACACAAACCGACTGGGGTCGCGGGTTCGACTCCTCATTCGGGCACAACAAACCGTAATTTGGACTGCACACACGAGCGGTAAAACCCACGAACGAATCAACTTATTTTTTTGTATTTTACGCCTTGCTGTAACGGCTGACAAACTGATTGTGTGAGTGTCAACTGCAATTACATAACCAAATAAGATTTTTTTCAAAAAATCCTTGTCTAGACAAGTTTTTTTATTGCCTTACTGTATCTTTTATTTGTATAATCGTAAACTGCATGTAAAAACCAATGAAATCTTGGAGTTTCATAATTCTTTTATTGCTTTTCGCAGCATGTCGTACAAGGGTCTTAGGTAATATTAATGTACTATAAAACATGAACCCTAGTAGGGCACAGGAAAATACACTTTAAATAATTTCATTAAAATATTAAATGGAATAGAATAAAATTAGCATTTCACAAAATTAAATTAAATAAAAATAACAACTATCACCAAAACGAATGCCTAATGTAGGTAATACTAAATAATTAATTTGAATATGTAGAATATAAGCAATTTATTACAACAAATATAACAAAAACATTGTAGGTACAAATTCAAAACAATAAAAATAACCAACTGAATTTAAATAACTTTGTTTGATTTTATTGCATTACAATAAATTGAATTACATAACGTTATATTACACTCCTACTACAATTTGATTACAATGTCGAGTATCAATATTTTACATTAAGTTTTCAGAATAGAAATCATTCATGGAGTAGTTGATGAGCTCCATGGCATCATCTTATTAAATTATTCCTGAAGATACGCAAGTATGCCAAATTTGAGCCGAATGGAACGCCAGTTGCATATGGTATTGTTGGACTACGTATCCAAATTCAATGGACATAACATGTAATTAGGTAGATTTAGGCAGATTCCAGTAAGTATGCACGAAAATTATCGTTGGAATACTTGGAATTTGT
This sequence comes from Eudemis profundana, assembly GCA_947034925.1. Classification (NCBI taxonomy): domain Eukaryota; kingdom Metazoa; phylum Arthropoda; class Insecta; order Lepidoptera; family Tortricidae; genus Eudemis; species Eudemis profundana. The sequence goes on from OX344800.1 coordinate 17,312,757, forward strand.
GGACTGTTAGCGTATCGCCTAAAGACTTGGACTACAAAATGGACTGAAAATAATGAGTGCTGCATATTTCACAGAAACATTCTTTGACAACGAAGCTCATTTTGGCTAATGCTCAAGCTCGTAAAATGTATGCCCTATCGTAAGCTTCATTATGTTACTGTAGATAAATAGGTATACTCGAATTTTCTACAAACCTGCTAATCTTATCAAAATACTTTAATACGATTAAATGCATTTTCAAGTAATAAGAGCACATAATAACGTCTAAAATAAATTGTATTGTGACACATTAGTTATTATTTTACTGCTGTGTTATCTCGTATCACTAAGAGCATACCTACTAGTGTGAATGTGAGTCATCGTAATGGACCATATAGATAATATTAAATATGACTCATGTAAGTAAATAATATGATGCAATTTCCATGAAATAATTATGGATATAATGATTTGTGTATTATAAAATAAACCTATATTATTGAGAGACGGTTTGTCTAACAGTGTAAGGCTGAATACCCACCATAGCTATTAATTAATCTTGCCTACACCAGAGGGCGTACATTGAATGAGAATAGTGAGGGATTCAAATGTTTTTTTTTTTTTAATTGTGATAATCCGTTTATATTTATAATAATAGTTTGTCGGGTTATTTTGTGACGCGGTTACAGTGTCCGCCAGCTATTTTTCGTGTGTGTCTCCCGTGAGTGAGCAGTTTTACGGCGGGCTATTTTGTGCTCAGAGGCCCATACTCTCTTCTGCGGCTCTTTCTTTCGGCTTGCTTGTTTCTTTGCGGCTGGGAAATCCGGTAAGTTCAGTGGAAAATCCTTGTATCAGTTGGTTTAGGGGCGTTGTCGTGACTGTAGTTATAACGGTAAATGATTGTTCCAGTAACTTCCCTGCTATTTTATCGATACGAATGTCAAATGTACCATACAAATGTCGACAACGCCATACAAATGGCGATATAGTGCCGTACAAATGTCGATGCTGCCGGACAAATGTGGGTTAGTCTCATCTCGTCTAAAAAAGCAGCTGGTCTAAGCAGTAACTGGTCTAAAAAGCAAATGGTCTAATTAGTAACTCGTCTAAAAAACAACTGGTCTAAGTAGCAGCTGGTCTAACGCACAGATGGTCTAATTAGCAAGTGGTCTAAAACGCGGTTGGTCTAAGTAGCTAGTGGTTTAAAAATCAGCTGGTCTAATTAGCAAGTGGTCTAAAAGGCAACTGGTCTAAAGGTCTTACCAGAATAAAGTAGAACAATGACTCGTACTTACTCGTGAAAATGTATATGTCATGTCATGTACTTAAGTCATTAATGTCATGTAATATGAAAAATATTTTTGTGTACCTACTATTTTTTATCTTCTTACCAAATTTCATAAAATCGGTTGTACAGTTTAAGCGTGAAGAGGTTTCATAACCTTCGCATTTATAAAACCCAGGATTGTCAAGGACTAAGAGTGTGGGTAGATCCTTTTGAGCTCTTCGTGTGTATGTATGTATGTATGTATGTTTATTTATTGCAACCATGGTATTACAAGATGTTGTAGTATTTATTACAGGTACAGCATGGACCCTGTTAGGGCTTAGCAAATTAAATTTAAACTTAAATTAAAATCAATAACAAAATTAAATTAACAAAATTAAATTAAAATTAATATCAAAATCAAATTAAAATTAAAATCAAATTATAATATTCAAATCAAATAAAAATATTCTAGGTTAGTACGTACATAAAATTGGCTTACTAATTCAAATTTATATAAAGCAAAATAGGTTAATCTGTTACTCAATATCATTATTATCACAATATCACAATATCAGTATAGTTACATAATAGCAATAAGTTAAACATTTGATGATTTGCGTACAATTATTACAAGTCATATAATACTTAAAATGTCTTAATTCATTCAAATTTGTCATCCAAAAAGAAGTCATCTATTGTATAATAACATTTTCGAATTAATATTTGTTTTATTTTATTAATAAGTCGAGCTAAATTTTCTTCACGTAGTATCTTAGGCGGTATTTTGTTATATATACGGATACATCTGCAGTAGGGGCTGTTTCCAAAAAGAGCAAGATTAGACTTTGGTATGACGAGGAGGTGTTTTGATCTCGTATTAAAATTACAAGCATCTTTTTTTTGCACAAATAGGTGGAATTGTTTGCGTACAAATATGACTGTATAGCTACTTCCGCTGCTGACTGTACATAGAAGTGGGCTGCGGGTAAATACTTTAACGCAAGCGCAAATAGGTAGGCTACCTACCTATGAGACTACGAAAATAAGTATCCACTTTTGAATTTATCTCAATGCAATAACAATAAGGTGAAAAAGTGGACACATGTCTTTGTAGTAAAGGAGTTGACTGTACATATAGATATTTAAAATTTAAATAATAATAAAAATATTATGATTGATACAAATCAGTGCTGACTAATTTGAGATTAGAAGACATTAATTTTTGACGGTATGCTGAGATTTAGACAAAGAACGTTATAGACCAGTTGCATTATTGGCGGGTAGCGTTTTAGACCAGTTGCGTTTTAGACGAGAAGCGTTTTAGACCAGCTGCTAGGTGCGTTTTAGACAAGTTGCTACTTAAACCAGTTGCTTTTTAGACTAGTTGCTAATTAGACCATTTGCTTTTTAGACCAGTTAACTGCTTAGACCAGCTGCTTTTTTAGACGAGATGAGACTAACCCTATCTAGCTAGCTATTAGAAGCAGTGTGGTGCCTTCTGTGCCATATTTTTTATTGTTAAAAACCCCACCTGATGACATCGGTAGACATCTAAATTCCCAAAAAAAAGAAAATGCCATAGAAATGTCGAAAAAACTCACTCTCCAAAAATTTTCCTAATAGTACCTGTCCGCATTTTGTATATTTTTTCAATTCCTTTAATAATATATTTTGTGTGTACGAACTGGTCGTTTCCTTTATTTATTTTGACCGGTTTATGCTGCAATACATAGGTACTAATGTCCTTGAGTACAAAAGTGGCACTTTGGTCCCTTCTAAGTTTAGTCCTCCTTTGTTCTGGATAGGAAAAAGTTTGAAATAGTATATTATTACGCTCCTAGGGCTGTTACACAAACAACGAACCAAATCACAGGTGCATGCATGAACAAGCGATCCTCGTTATTACCGCCCGTGCTGTTTACACAATTTTAGATCTTCTCTTAACTAGGAATAGGGTTTTCTTTTGAAAAATGCCTCTTTCGGCCTAGAGTGACGTAAAGCCATTTTATCGCCCAGTATATACGCCTGTGTGTAGCACAGGCTACCTGCTCACTTCGAAACACACGGCCTCGGGCCAGCGTTTAATTAGACATTTATTTGTAATTGAGGACATGAATTAACATTCCACAAGTTAACTGGAATAAATTAGGTGGCTTTGTAATTGTTTATTACTAAAACTGTATCGATTGTGTACATCAGCGGTCGGCAACCGCTTTGCAGCCAAGGGCCATATAGTAGCTTAGGAATTGACGCGGGCCGCATTTTGTTAGTAATTTGTGATTTTATACTATTCGGAATAAAGCGACGGCAAAACAGACCGGAATATTGGACCGCAAGTGAGCGGTTCAAGGGCCGAGTGCGGCCCACGGGCCGCAGGTTGCCGACCGCTGGTGTACATGATATCATGTCTAGCGAAATGTTTGAACTGTTTTGATGGCAACAGAGGGAGAGTAAGGGCCTCATCAAACTTGCTTACAGAACTCTGTATAAAAACACGCTCGCAAATCGCCAGTGTGATTGGGACCTAAGGAAACTTGCATACATCCACGAAGAAATTTAAATCTGTTTAAGTCCCCAACCCCAACTCGCACAGAGTCAGCGTGGAGACTGCAGACCATTCACTCTAATCTATAAGAGTAGGCTCAAGTGCAGCGCTGTATATAGGCCGATGATGATGATGGCAACAGAGGAGACTACGTATTATTTCAGATTGTTCCGTTTATGTCAGAAAAATACATCGCGGTAAAGGGAAAAAGTGTACCGCAAAACGGTCCTACTTTGCTCCAAAATTAGAAAATTCGAAATAATTATGTCAATTTTAATTTTAAGACATACTGGTTTCATGTTTAACAAGATAAATGTATTTCTTAATGCGTTATAAACAAAAAATACGCCACCATCTATTTCGTCAAATATATAGAAACAATAAATTCGGAGCAAAGTTAGACCAAATTTGCTCCTAAAATGGGAACCGTAATTAAGACAAATAACAGAGCTAGAAATATGTTTTCGGCGTTGGAGCATAGCTATCCCCGTAGGAGAAAAGTAGGACCCTTTTACGGTATGTACCATGCGTGCTAAAAGGAAGTGGCGGTGACCTACCCTACACGCCGTTAACTTCAGTTGCCATCAATATTATTATCAGATTTGTAAATCTGATAATTATGGTATAATTAGTTGTTCAAAAACCACCAAATGAAGTGGAAATTTAGGTTTTCCATCACTAAATTTTCACTTTTGGCGTCAAACGCCAAGCAAAAAACGTTACACGCTTGCTTGCCATACAAATCGACGAACTATTGGTTTATGTGACGTTTTTCCTCAATCGCGTGTAAATTGTTTAAAGAAACATTTACACAGGGATTTGAATAACCATAGCATACCTTTTTTTTAAAACTGACCTACGTATGACCTCAGTAGCGCCTGATTGTAAGTGACTACGAGGCCGAAGATGTAGCTCGCCGGTTCAGTAGATGCCTATCTAGACTTTTCCAACGCGAGTGAAAACATGGGTAACAACTAACATAAAAATAAGTATCTGTATCAAACAAAATGTATACTTGTTAATAATGTTTCACTTATTGTTTTAAAGACGGAATTAACCCCAAACTAAGCAAATCCAAAACATACGACAGTTCAAGTCTCGGAAAATTTACACAGTGCCAAAAATTCTGATCCGAAAATACAAAAAACAACATCAAAATATTGGGCTAAAAATCTTCCGTATTGTCAAGCGGAGAAGTGCCTTTTGCCTGAAATATCACGTATTTGTCTACCGTAAGTGACAAGGCAGATCCTGTGTAGTTTCCAAGTCGCTAGACAGCGATAATCTTGCACGTACATTATTTACCGTTCGGAACAGGAAAACCATAAGAGTAGTTTTACTTGTATTTTTGATCCGTTTTACTTTCCGGTGTAGGTAAGTTTTACTTTAGGATTCCATTTTTTACAGAATATGTATCTTTAGGTATTGCCACTATAACAACAAATAATAAAATTAAAAATTAAAATAAAATGGTCCCCATACAAGAAATTTAATTAATTTCGACGGTGGTACGGAAATCTTTGTGTCCTTTTGGCCAAGTGCAAACTGACTCGCACTTGGCCAGTTTTCTTTAGAATTAGGTAAATGCGGGCTCTCAGAGTCACGAGCACTTGATTCTGATTTTAAAAAATCTACAAGTTTCCATAAAATTTGTATGTATCAGTTTTGTGACGAGCCGTATAAAGTGTATGAAAAAAAACGAAGATCAATATGAAATATCGAGTGGTGGGTAACTTAGCCCACGTAAAGGAATTCCACTCTCAGTTTTATAAAGTTAATTTTCACAAATATCATATTGATTTACGTTAGGTACTTTATTTCCTGAGTTAAAGTAACGTAATTTATGATATTTTAACTATAGTTAGAATTTAGCAAGAAACTTTCTGTTATGAAATAGTTGCTAATATTTTAATTAACCGCAACTCAAGGTTTTTTGCTTTTTAATGTTTTGATATTATTCTATTTATAGAATTTGCCAAACCGTATAGATTGAAATATGTTATTAAAGGAAACCTCCTTAAAATTAAACACTTCTATACTAATTTGGAATGTTGACCAATGTAAAATGTATTTAAACATAGGTATTGGGGTTATATGGATTTGAAAATGCTAAATTATCATAACACAGCGGAAATAAACAAAAAATATACACTATTTATAAAACCACATAGCTTTACAAATTATCGATATTATTATTTTATCGCCAAAAAGATAGTTAACTTCAGAATGCTTAACTATAAATGATTAAAAAAACTATGTGCTTAAACTGTTCTTTGCAGATCGTTTTTAACTTTTTTTCAAATGAGTTTTATAAACGACTAAGTTCTGACGTAATAAACATAATTATAAAAGCAAGAATAATACAATCGACTTCAGAACCTTCTTTCTGTAAAACGGTTAAAAGCGGCGTAATAGTTGTCTCCGTGCTTCTTTGTTCCATGCACCCTCTGCATCCGGTGACCCCTCTGCGAACGGTCGCTAAGTAACGCACGACACCTGTACCGACACAATCACGTAAATAAAGTATAGCCTTGATGTTATCATTATGTTATCCAATCGAACTTTCGGTTTCGGCCTAGTTTCGGCTAAAAAACGAGTTTCGGCTAAGTTTCGATTTTGGCTGCCATCGAGCCGAAACTACGGCTGAAACCGAAACTGATCGGACAGTCTCATTTCAAAAATCACAAATTATTTATTTGAAATAATCCATCAATCTAACTTATTACCTCAAATATCAGAGACTGAATGATAATATTATCAATACGAACCTAGGTAATGACATAATTAATTACTTTAAAAAAAAATCGGTTGTCTGTAAAGTCGGTTTACTGACGATAGTCGAACGTGATAACGTTGACCCTGACTTTGACATTGACTTTGACATTGACATTGACATTGACATTGACTTTGACATTGACTTTGACGTTGACTTTGACGTTGACTTTGACGTTGACTTTGACGTTGACTTTGACGTTGACTTTGACGTTGACTTTGACGTTGACTTTGACGTTGACGTTGACTTTGACGTTGACGTTGACGTTGACGTTGACGTTGACGTTGACTTTGACGTTGACTTTGAGGTTGACTTTGACGTTGACTTTGACGTTGACTTTGACGTTGACTTTGACGTTGACGTTGACTTTGACGTTGACGTTGACGTTGACGTTGACTTTGACGTTGACGTTGACGTTGACTTTGACGTTGACTTTGACGTTGACTTTGACGTTGACTTTGACGTTGACTTTGACGTTGACGTTGACGTTGACGTTGACGTTGACGTTGACGTTGACTTTGCCCTTTGACTTTGACTTTGAAGTTGACTTTGACGTTGACTTTGACGTTGACTTTGACGTTGACTTTGACTTTGACGTTGACGTTGACGTTGACTTTGACGTTGACTTTGACGTTGACGTTGACGTTGACTTTGACGTTGACTTTGACGTTGACTTTGACGTTGACGTTGACTTTGACTTTGACGTTGACGTTGACTTTGACTTTGACGTTGACGTTGACGTTGACTTTGACGTTGACTTTGACGTTGACGTTGACGTTGACTTTGACTTTGACGTTGACGTTGACGTTGACTTTGACGTTGACTTTGACGTTGACTTTGACGTTGACTTTGACGTTGACTTTGACGTTGACTTTGACGTTGACTTTGACGTTGACTTTGACGTTGACTTTGACGTTGACTTTGACGTTGACTTTGACGTTGACTTTGTCGTTGACGTTGACTTTGACGTTGACGTTGACGTTGACGTTGACGTTGACGTTGACGTTGACGTTGACTTTGACTTTGACTTTGACTTTGACTTTGACTTTGACTTTGACTTTGACTTTGACTTTGACTTTGACTTTGACTTTGACTTTGACTTTGACTTTGACTTTGACTTTGACTTTGACTTTGACTTTGACTTTGACTTTGACTTTGACTTTGACTTTGACTTTGTGATGAGTATGCGGCTGCAATGAAACCACCGTCTAGTTTGCTGGCTAGTTTATTACTAAACTCAAGATGGCGCAAGCGCCGTATAACTATGTATAGGTACATACATGTCATCCCTCCACCAATATTTTAAAAATACACTATGTAAGTATGAATGATTTGAAACGGTACTTATACACTATAAACACCCAAGAATAGACACAATGCAAACTCCGTGACTTGACGTCTACATTGGAATATTAATTACTATTACTTGTAATCACTTATGACTAAAACTTACGAGTATAATCTACATGAGTTCTGGGGCGCAACTCATGTCGCCTCGCTGGCCTGTCAACCGCTGGCGCAGCGTGTTCACCCGCCAGCGACGCGGGTGGAACGTCGGGCTCGTGCGCAGACGGCCCTTGCTCACCTGACTCGCCCTCACAACTATTTATTTCATCTCCCGTCTGCTCAGAACATTCAGCGGGTATGACATTTTCAAGAACAGGATCGGATGGCAAATTTGACGTACAACTTAAAGCAGGCTGAGCGGGAAACGAGGGTAATGGAACACAGTCATTTGGAATAACATTAATTTCACTATTGGAGTTTACAAGCATATTTCCCCTATATCTTATAAGTTGATCTACATGTCTTATACAGTGATTATCAAATTTGCAAATTGATATTTCAAACATTTTATTCCCAATTTTCTTTGTAATTTTACCTATTTCCCAACTTTCCTTTCTGGCACTGTACCACCGGGCCCAGACAATATCACCTACTTGAAATATTCGTTTATGCGTACACGTTGTTGTTGCCGCGATATCACTTGAGGCCGAGAGATTGTCTGAGGGTAATATTAAATCCAGGCGGGTTCTCAACTCCCTGCCGAACATAAGTTTGGCTGGTGTTTCCCCCGTAGCACAGTGCACAGAATTTCTATATTCAAATAGATAACTTAAAAGTTGCTCATGTACTAAATGAGTAGTTTCATTTTCTCTTAAAATACATTTCAACATTTTTTTGCATGTACGAACGGAATTTTCTGCCTGGCCATTACTATTAGGGTGATATACAGGAGAATTCATATACTTAATACCATTGTTAGAACAGAACAAGTTAAACTCGACGCAATTTATTTTAACGTCATTATCCGAGACCAAAACCTTACATAAACCGAATACGGAAAATAGGTACTTCAATTTCGATATTAATGATCGCGTATTGGTACCATTTTGCATATGCAAGCATTCAACCCATTTACTGTACGAATCTACCACAATTAAGTACACCCTTTGCCCTATTGACATATAGTCGATATGCACTCTGTGCCACGGGCCAGGCGCGCGCGGCCACGGCGCGGGCGCCTCCCGCGGCGGCGCCGGCCGCAGCGCGGCGCACGCTCCACACTCGCCCGCGCAGCGCTCGATATCAGCGTCGATGCCTGGCCACCACATTCTACTACGCGCGTTGCATTTCATTTTAACAATACCCAAGTGCGTACTGTGCAGCTCGCATAACAAACGTTCTCTGAGCGACACCGGAATTACGACTTTATGTCCTCGCAATAAAGTTCCTTGTTCGATTTGCAAATCATTTTTACAATAAAAATATGGTTCGACCGCCTTACAATTTATTTTACGCGGCCAGCCTCGGGTCATGTATTTCATGACCATTCGAAGAGTCTTATCGCTTTCCGTGGCCTTTATAATTTCCGACGAGGTAACGGCTGAGGAAACGGAGTCTAAAAAATTTAGTGCGCAAAGTGAATCGAATTCTTTGTCACTATCGCTAGACGTCTCCGCCAAAGGCGCCCGTGAAAAATAATCCGCCACTAAGTTACCTTCACTAGAAATATACTGCACTGTGTAATTATATGCGGATAATATAATGGCGTACCTCTGGAGACGCAAGGCCGTAGTCGCCGATATTCCATTTTGAACGTTAAAAATTGAGACCAATGGGCGATGGTCCGTCTTAAGTATAAAAGGGTCACTGTGACCGTACAAATATTGGTGAAAACGTTTCACGCCGAAAATAATAGCTGTCGCTTCTTTTTGGATTTGACTATAATTAATTTCGCTCGGAGTGAGAGATCGCGACGCAAACGCTAAAGGACGCTCCTGGCCGTCAGCGGCGCGCTGTGCGAGTAACGCGCCCAGCCCTCCGGGGCCAGCGTCCACGCTGAGCACCAGCTGCGCGCTGGGCTCGAAATGCGCCAGCACGCGTTCCGAGGCCAGCTCACGTCGCACGGCGCGCACGGCGCGCCGCTGCCTCTCGCCCCACTCCCATTCAGCGCCTGCGCGTAACAATTCATGTAAAGGACTCATTAAGGACGACGCATTTGGGATAAAATTCCTATAGTAATTAACTACCCCTAAAAAACGTTTCACCTCTGTGACGTTGGTCGGCTCAGGGGCATTTAAGATAGCTTGAACTTTATTGGGACACGTTTGTAACCCGTCTTTATTAATTACGTATCCCAAATAAGTGATACTAGTTTTGAAAAATTCACATTTTTCTTTCTGTAAGCGTAGACCTGCTTCGTTTAATCGCCTCAAAACGTCGTTTAACCTTTTTAGGTGCACCGTTTTATTAGGCCCCGTTACACAAATGTCATCGAGCCAGCAGCTCACGCCATCGATGCCTGCGAGGAGAGTTTCCATTGATTTTTGAAAAATCGATGGAGCATTTGCCAAACCGTACACTAACCGAGTATATTTTAGCAATCCCCTCGAAGTATTGATCGTTGTGAGCTCCTGCGATGAATCGTCTAATATGAACTGGTTATACGCATTTTTTAAATCGATTTTACTATAATGTTCGCCCCCGCCCAGCTTCGCGAATACCTCCTCAATTCGAGGCAACGGGTACTTGTCAACTACCAGGTCCTTATTTAGAGTAACAGAAAAGTCGCCAGCTATCCTGACCTTCCCATTGTCCTTAAGGACGGGGACAATAGGCGTGGCGTAATTAGAGTGGTTCACAGGGACTAAAATACCTAATTTTACTAACCTATCCAGTTCTTCATCTACCTTGTTTTTTAAAGCAAAAGGTACAGGGCGCGGTTTAAAAAATTTTGGGCACGAATTTTCCTTAAGGTGTAAACTGACCTTGAACTTGTTAAAAGAACCGAGTTCATCGCGCCAAACATCGGGATACTGTTCTAACAATTGGTGTACATCATTATCATCGCAAATACTATTAATATTTGTAGTGAGTGCCAAATTAAATGCCGTCATAAAATCGCGCCCAAGTAAGGGCGGGCCACCGTTACTTATTACAAAAATATTAATTTTGTTTGTGCTACCGTTAAAGGTTGCTGCTATATTAAAATATCCAAGTGGCGAGATCTTATGTCCGTTGTAAAAACACATTTTAATGTTACAGGCCTGTAATTTGTACTCAGAAAACATTTCGAAGTACATTTTCTCCGAAATGACGCAAACACCGGATCCTGAATCCAATTCCATAGAAATATTTTTCCCATCTAAAATTAAATCTAAGAGAATCGGTTTATTTGACACATACCTTAAATTGAAATTTTGACACTCTGTACAACATTGTTCATTTTCTTCAATCACGTTGTCCTCTAGTTCACTTGTAATACAGTTGACTCGCGAAGACTTATTTTTACAAGCTTTCTTTAAGTGCCCTATAATTCCACACTTCTGGCACCGATAACGCTTGTACCTACAACTGCTTCCATCATGGTTTTTCATCCCACAAACGGCACATCGTTCGTCAGCTGGCTGGCGTCGATCGCCGCCGGCCGGGTGCGCCGGCGCCCTGCCGCCGCGGCGCGCGTGACCCCAGCCGTCTCGGCCCATACCGCTGCCACTGGCACCGTAAAAAATAGGCTCCTGCTTGATAGTAGCCGCCATCTCCGTTTTTGCTTCCCTAGCCACCGCTGCTTTTTCTGCTATCTCCAGAGCCTCCGCCATTGATAACGCAGCCGTGTTTTCGAACAACTTATCTCGTTCTGGCCCTGAGCCCAGGCCGAGGACGAAACGGTCAGTTAGATTCGCTTCCAGAGCCGCGCCAAAGTTGCAAAAAGTAGCTAACCCTCTAAGTCGCGCCGCCCAGTCCCCCAACGTTTCGCCTGGACCCCTTATAGCCGCGTAGAAACGGGCTTTGTCCGCGAAGGTACACTGCTTCCTTTTAAAATGCCCATTGAGTAATAGCACTAGCTGGTTGAACTCTAAATTTTCCACCACTCTTGGGTGCGCCAGGTTCCGTAACAGGCGGTAGGTTTCATCCGTAATATGGGTAAACAAAAGGGCACGCTTATTCACATCTTCTTTAACTTGGTTCACCACAAAAAACTGGTTTAATTTGCTATAAAATATTTGCCATTCACTGGTTTTGTGGTCAAAATTAGATAAATTGCCGAGAAACGACATTTTTTTTTACGAAAAATGCGGGTTGGTTTATCCTCGATCGACACTGATGAGTATGCGGCTGCAATGAAACCACCGTCTAGTTTGCTGGCTAGTTTATTACTAAACTCAAGATGGCGCAAGCGCCGTATAACTATGTATAGGTACATACATGTCACTTTGACTTTGACTTTGACTTTGACTTTGACTTTGACTTTGACTTTGACTTTGACTTTGACTTTGACTTTGACTTTGACTTTGACTTTGACTTTGACTTTGACTTTGACTTTGACTTTGACTTTGACTTTGACTTGGACTTGGACTTGGACTTGGACTTGGACTTGGACTTGGACTTGGACTTGGACTTGAGTACCAGCCGCCCTTTTCTCAGCAGCAGCAGTGATTTTTTGTCACGATTGGCCGCCCCTAATATCTGGCCGCCCTAGGCCCGGGCCTACTAGGCCTTAGGGCAAATCCACCACTGGTCTCTTGTCATTCAATAGAGATTTTTGACAGCCGTATCTTAGGGAATAAGGGCTATTTTATTAACAATTTGTAAGAAACTATCGTCTTAACGACTTTAGTGCTGGAATAATATAAAGTACCTATTTGACAGGTAACGACCCTGCAAGGTAACGGCCCATGACGTCACACTTTTTCGTGCGTGCAGCCGGCTCCATCGAATTATAAGACGTTATCACGTCAAAAAACCCGACCGCGGTGCACTTTGAAACTGCATAAAACCCGCCATTTTGTTTATTCTAATAAACTCCATATCCAGTGACACTCGCGCCATCAAAACGAATCTAATGATGTATCATTTATCAGAATCGGAACGGACATACATACGTACATACATAAATACAGGTCAAACACATAACCCTCCTTTGGGCTTCGCCGCAGTCGGGTAAAAATCGTTCTAATTGACAAGCAGCAAAGATATCGTAACATTTTCATCTATTTTACAAGCTTTTACTTAGTTTCACCTGTCCTGTGTCTGTGTCTGTAATCAAATCTTGTAAGTTAAATTTGACCCACTACCCTGTTTCCGATTGAGCTGAAGTTTTGCATGGATATGTAAATCAGATGACAATGCAATATTATTACGACCATAAAACTAACCTGATGATGAAGCCAGATGACGGTTATGTGGATCATCTAAATTACACAAGATAAATATACAAAAAAGTACAGTCAACAATAAAAGCTTGACCCAAAAAAACATTTATTAAAACTAGATTTGTGAACAATTGACATGTTAAAATATTGACACGTAGATATTCAAATACCTAGTTGGGTGCAAATATGTAGAACTACCTTTACATCCATGAATGTACTAGAATTTGCTAGTACATACATTTATGCAGTGAATCACGTAACAAAGACAACATATGCTTGATTAGATTACACATTATTGTTTCCAACTATTTCCAAGGTCTAGTTTCATTGCCTTTCAATATAACGCACCGTTAATAATAAACCGGCCTGATAAAAAAATAATAATTTAGTTTCAATCTTAAACCGACTTCACACGGTTCGGACTCAATTTTTAGGGTTCCGTACCTCAAAAGGAAAAACGGAACTTTTAGGATCACTCGTATTTTAAAATATATATATTTCCAGTCGCAGTTAATCCCACAGTGTTTCATCATTCATGTAGTCTTGTGTGCTGTAATAAGCTTTAGAAATGAGTATATGTTTCGTTAGTAAAAAGACTGAGGGAAGGTCGTTGTTAGGCGGTATCTTAGTTTATACGGACGGCCTCACTTGCCCATATCAAAAATCACAGTCCATTGCTCAATCACCTAAACAAAACCTCCTTTATCGCCTTTATACAAAATTTAAAGCTGACCATAAAAAAATTCAAACTATCCAGAGTAAATCCTTACGGCCTGCAATATTTATGATGTGTTACGGTTTGCCGTATCGGGCCTTTCCACGCGTTTCCACAACATTGAGCGGCCACGGTTAAACAAGGGACACGGGCGATCCCAAAAAATATGAATAACTACTGCATCTCTGCCCTGCCCTCATGCGTTTAAAGGCCGTTAGGCCCTATGGAAATCTATACAACAACGTATAGATAAAAAACTTATATTACTACTAACCTGTCCGTATAGGCAGTTCGTCGTTCCATTAAAAAAGGGACTAAAGTTCTATAAAAAATCCGTGCAGTATTACATGCAATAAGGGCTTTAGAGTGCGACTAGGCTAAGTCTGCAGAGGTCAGGAAAAGGTTATTTCTTTAAGTCTTGATACTTAACAAATATCTTTCCGTTTAATGAGTATAATAATATAATAATGTGGCAACGGTGACATACTTGCACAAATCGATCTAGGTCCAACCAAACTAAGCAATGCTAGTATACATATACATATAATTTAAATATAATACTTAAATACATAAAAATTATCCAAGACCCTGGAATAAATCGCTTAGTTTAGTTGGAACTAGATCGGTGTGTGCAAGACTGACCCAGATATTTATTTCAGTAGGTATGTAGACACGACACAGTTTGTAATAAAGGGATGAAGGGGAGAATTATGTCAAGATTAAATAATCCTCTTGCTGTAGCAGTGGCGTGGCGTTCATAGAACCCGATTCCCACCGGCTTGCCTATTTTAAAGCATATGACCGGAATTTCGACTACTCCTAAAGAAAAAATAACATTCGTTAAATGTTTAGTTTTTTAGCGCCATCTAGTTTTTGCCTGGATATCATCCCCTTGCGGTCGGGGTACGATCCAAAGTTTTTTTTTTTTTTTTTTTTTTTTTTTTTTTTTTTTTTTTTTTTTTTTTTTTTTTTTTTTTTTTTTTTTTTTTTAAACCTGACAAACTCACAACCCACTTTCGGGCATTGTGATTGTCGGGCCGGGTGGTTGGCCGTTGCGGTCACTGGGCTCGAACCAGTTCGCTTGGCCAGACCACCCAAGGGCGTCCGACCGTGTGCCTTACACACGGCCGACATCGGACTGGGTATGTGCCGGGGGGTGCCTGGAGTCGAACCAGGTCACCGGTCCCGGCTTACCACGATAGGAGTCGGGCTAGGTGGGGGCTTCACGCCTGGAGTCGAACCAGGTCGTTTGGCCAGGGCCACCTTGACTTTACGCTGATTGCTCAGAGTGAGCAACGGACCAGCGGGAAGGATGACTCGGGTCATCCTGTCCTTATGTGAACTTGTGTATCGAACTAATGGGAGTTTTAGTTGCCGGTTCGCTAAACCTAGCCCAGCTAAGAAGACTCCGGCAAGAAACTTAGCTGGGCCCGAGCAAGGTCGGAGTGAAGTTAAGCCAGGACATTCGGGTCCTGGGGCAAGTCGGGACGCGGCCCTTGTGTGGTGTTGTCGCGAGGAGGTCGACCCCGCCGGCGGGGTCGACGCTGTGTTCGTCGGGCACCGTTCGACGGCATCTCAGCGATGATTCTTTCGAATCTCGCTGAGATGTCGTCGTCCGGATCATGCAGAAAGCTGCGGGGCCGCCGGGTGAAGCGACCTCGGATGAGGTCGGACCGGCGCAGCTCGTCGTCAGGACCTGGAACAGAGGGAACATAGTCAGCCGCTTGCCTAACAAGTGGATTCCTATGCTGGGAAGCCGTCCTAAAATACCGTTTTGAAGCCATCTTAAAGAAACCTTGAATCGAGGGAAGCTTGTATTCAAGGTGAAGGCTAATATTCCGAACATACCACGGGGTGTCGGTCATCCTACGAATGAACCTATTCTGTACGACCTGTAGTGGTTTCAAACGTGTTTTAGGCACGTGTGCAAACACTACACTGGCGTAGGTCATTATGGGACGAATACAAGTTTTGTAAAGTGTAAGCTTATTTCTAAGCGACATTTTACTCCGCTTGTTAGTCATCCCTCCTAACCTATTCATGACGAAGAGAGCGCGACCGCGTACGCGTTTAATATGTTTGGTGAAGGATAAGCATTTATCCAGTATAACACCTAGGTATTTGACCTCATTTACCCAGGGGATGGCTAAACCGAATAGTTGGATAGGAACTAACCTTTCCATTATTCGCTTCCTAGTCGGAGAGAATACAATTGCAGCGCTTTTCTCAGGATTAACTTCGATGCGCCAGAGATTGAACCACCGCCCGAGGGCAGTTATCGCCTCCTGGAGCAATTTCCGTATAATACTGGGCTTAACGTGCGATGTGTATAGGGCCGTGTCGTCCGCGAACAACCCCAGATGCACTTTATCGTGCCTGGGAATGTCGTTCGTGAACAGGGAGTAGAGCGTGGGAGAGAGTACGGAGCCTTGCGGGACTCCGGCGCGTATGGGGTGAGGTACCGATAACGTTCCCTCCAGTCGGTAGCGAAAGCTTCGATCCCTGAGAAAATCTTGTATTATGAGTACAAGTCTGTCCGGCATATCCATCTCATATAGCTTGTATATGAGACCGTTATGCCAGACCTTATCGAAGGCTTTCGCCACGTCGAGAAAGATCGCACCGGTCGGGACCCCCCTAAACTTAGCGAAGTTGCCTAACACGTGATCCGAAATACGTTGCACCTGTTGGACACACGAATGTCCGGCCCTAAAACCGTACTGTTCGTCTATTATTATCGAATTTGCATTCGCAAACGCGAGAATGCGAGATAATACAACCCGCTCATACAGTTTCCCGAGGGAGCTGAGTAAGCTGATTGGCCTATAACTGGACGGGGAGGTGCGGGGTTTACCCGGCTTCGGAATCCCTATAACCGTGGCATTTTTCCACGCGGCAGGAAAATGGCCATTGGCTAGGGCTGCATTGAAGATGCTAACTAAAATTAGGAGCAAAGCTTCTGGGAGAAGCTTGAGGATGCGGTTGGAAATACCATCCGCCCCCGGGGCTTTCCTAATTTTACTTCTCCTGATTAAGCCTTTTACCACGATCCAAAGTATGGAGAATGACAGTTCTCTTGTTTTAATGGTCCTTGCTAGTACCTACAAAGTTTGATGTGGAATATTTGGAACTCAGATCGCTGTTCATTTGTTTTGTGGAATTTGATATTGTAGTTAGAACACATCTCTTCGTTATATTTGTACGGCTAAAATGTGTTTATTTTTGCACCTCAATACGAATAAGACGATGTTTGTTTTTCGTGAAATGTTCATAATTATTAATGCACTTGGATATTTAACAGGCTTCACAGTTTATTTAGAGAGGTCTCATAATATCACTGCCACAGATTTAGACTAACTATAGTAAATTCACACCATTTTCGATCTAAGTACTAATTCTTACTATCAACATATACAGTCTAGAACTCTAGATGTTAGAGGTTAGAGGTAGATTGAAAATAGCACTATCTAACTGTGATCTGAATCCAGGAAAGATATATAAGTTCTAATATATACTGTTATGAACCTCGCTTAAGATCGCTTGAGAAAATGTAGGATAGCTGCCCGGTATACAGCTATCTGTACCGCAAAGACAAATTACGCCCTCACAAACAAAAGCAAACGACAAACTTAAACAAACTCCTTTTTGCCGGAGGACAATACCAACAAGCCGCACCTGATGCAATCTCATTCCGTTTCCTTGTCATATAGTTAAAACTTGTAAACGTGCACGGTAGTGCCGCCGCCAAGATTCGGTACTGCCGGACTCTTCTTTACAATACAATATTACTTTATTGCACACCAAAAGAACATTAGAATAGACTTTGATGACAGTTCAGTCCTTTTTATGGAGTTTCAAATGCCTGCAGTTTAGTATGAAATACTAACTTGTGACGTATGATGTCCTTGTATGATGAAGCATGTGTCCTGTATTCTTTATTCTTAATAATTCTTCTTAATCCTTGACCTTAGCCTGATGAAAAGAAGAAACATTCCAAGTATAGCACACAAGCTGTATAAGAGCTGTTAACGCTGTACGTTAACAACACTAACAATGTCCCTATAATGCTTTACATCTTGAGTGCTACTTGGGAACATATCGTAAAAACAGTTAAGATATACGTAATTCTCAGCTTGCGTTTATTTTTCCGATCAATTACAATCCGGACACTTTTCATACATCGTAGACCTTTATCACTATTCCTACCTTCGTTAACGAAATGCAAATTTGTGTTACAAGTTTTCAATTGTATTATGTGTTGAACTTGCACATTTTGGTCAGTTGACTTAAATTTTAATTGACAAATTAGCTCGTTGTACAAATACAGTGACAGATAGCCAAAAGAATTAGTAAACTCAAATGGCAGTAGCAGGCTGGTCATATTTGCTGAACCACCGACAACTGTTGGGGTAGACGTGGTCCCAAGTAACGACCATGTTTCTGGCGGCAGCTGGAAGAAAATGGCTGAGGATCGTGCTCAGTAGCGCACCCTGGGAGAGACCTAGATCCAGCAGCAGACTGCGATAGGTTGATGATGAGTGACACAAAATATTTTTTGTTATGTGCAGCCGTAACTACTTACACAAGTTACCGCCAACACGAACGGCTTCCTGAGGAAGCTGCCCCAGTCGGTCGCCGTAGTCGCTATAGCTCAGACTTGGCTCGAGTTTACAGAGATGTTTTGTTAGAATATAGTTTACAAGTTACAAGTTGCGACAGCGCGATCCCGCGCGGCCAATTTGCCGGCTCACAGACCGAGCTCTGCAAACTTGTCTAATTGATCTTGTATAAACCTTAGGTATTCGCTGTTGTAGTGTAAATTTAGATTGTCACGTTAGTGTCAATGCATCAGATATTGTGTAGCAGAGACACAGTATAAGCAGAGTACACCGAGTAGCGTCACTACGAACATAGGTATATTATCACCCAAGTAGCAGACAAGCTGTATAAAAGCTTATACAGCTATTATAGCGCCCAAACTGGGGGTATAAAAGCTGTATAAGCTTTTATACAGCTTGTGTGCTACTTGGGCAGTACCTCTAGCCTCTAGCACAACTGTGACACGCGACTCTTTGTCGCGCGACAAATGTTACCTATCTCTTTCCACTCAATATCGTGTGACAGTGACAGGTGATGCTCTGTCGCGTGAGAATCGAAGTCGCGGCCAGTTATGCTAGACGGTGGCCTTAGCTCCGTTCCGCTTCACCGCCCGGCGCTACTCATATATATTTACCGAAATTTACCGGATTTTAGTAGATGCCGAGCCATCGTGACCGCGATACGTGTGTATAACAATAGGTCAGGTCTCCTAAAGGGTCCTAGTGATGTTACTTGCCTATGTCCTATTTACTATGGTATAAGAAGGCCTAGGTAAAGTACTGCCCACGGGCTATTTTCGGCCTGAGGGAGGGTTTTATCCGGTCCGCTGATGGTGCTTCGAAATAAGTAGTATATGACCTGTAAAATATTTTGACGATACAACAGTATAGGCATTTTTAAAACAATAGTACATTACTGCAGTCAAAAATTTATTTTCCAGATACACTAAAAGTAAAGTGGACAAAAAATAGGATTGAAAACAATGAAAGTTTTCAATTTCCTTTCCAAAAACTGTTTCAATACATTTTTACCGCGAATATTTAGGTGAAATATTTTAAATGTGTATTCGTGTAGTTACATTTGTAATTTAAAATTAATGGAAATTGTTTATAATGTGTTATTTGTTATGTTCGTGTCGATTTTATTTTTTTTATTTTCTGGCCTCTACGAAGAAAGTTATCCTACTACTGATATAAGGAACCTATCTCTCTTTAGTCGCGCCCTCACAACGGATGATCGTGGACGTGGTCACTATTGGATAATATATGGCATCTAGCCAGAAACTGAGTAGAAATTGAAGGAAAATTTGTTCGTAAATCGGTAATAACAATATCACTCATTTTAGCCTATGTTATTTTTAGCAATATTTTCCTTAAAATTACATACGGAAAATTGAAGGATAAATAACATCACTTGTGGTATGAACATACCGTTCCTGTTGGCTCCAATACATTGAAAAAACCAATTATTCATAGCCTATTAGTCGACTTTGGGAAATAGGCATAATAGTTTCATAATTGTTTTAACAAATGACTACAGACACACACACATTAACCTCCATAAGTAATTTTTGCTTTTGTTTCTGCGACTACTCTATATATATATAGCTATAGGTATATTGTATAGCTATAGCTACCTCCCTCAATCCCATTGAATGCTGATGTCACCATAGACATATTTGTTGGAACAAATTCGTCATTAATGAATTGACGATAATTATTAAACATTTATACTTATTAATTCCGTAACACTATCCCGCGTTCTCTATCCTATACATATAATAAAATTGTAGCAAGAAGTAGGTATAATTATAGATACATTGAGCAAATACATTGAAAACTCAAATACGATTTGACTACAGCTAAAGCCGGATTCGAACCCGCATCTCTGTCATTCGGGGACAGCGAGTTTTATCCAATTTATCCATTTAGCTTCTGACATTACCGTACGTAAATTTCAATCTATTCGTATCGTTCTGCGATACTAACACCCTCTGTACCATTTTTGTTTGAAAGGCTTAGCGCCTTTACGCCACTCTAAGACATGCGCGAACGCAGTGCAGTTAACTTTTAACTCACAGAACGATTTTTCGATGCTCCTAAGATAATGAATCGATATGAAGTCTGATATGTGGCATTGCTTGATAAAAATAATGTAACGATTCCATCACAGTAAAATAACAGAAAAGGTAAGCAAAGTCTGACAAAATAAACACTTTTTTTTTACCCATACAAATATGAAACACCGTACATCTTCTAGTATTATTGTAGCTAAGTTGGCTATATAGTATCACAGGCCAGCAAAAAATTATATACTGTAGACTGGGGTTTCTTTGATTCACGGAGTAACATTTATCACCGATTTCGACTATAAAGAGTTGGGTTTTAATGCGTTCTTAGCAATTTATTATTAGGCTTTGCAACCTCAAAAAATCACTTTATAAACGCATTCAAAATCCAAGATATTTGGGTTGAAAAATGTATGATAAATGAACCCCGTGAATCAAAGTAACCCATTCCAGTCCAGGGTACCTGTGCCAAAAGGAAACTGAGATTGTACACTGCACGCTCACGCATCGCACTTTTTGTTTCCATCCATCTACGCGCAAGTTAGCAACAGCGGCGCAGGCCGACGTTTCCATTTCCCGAATGTTGTGGGAATTTAAAAGTGTCTGGGCAAGTAATTGCGCTGCCAGTTACAGGCGGTGGATTTGTAAACTTAGTGGCTTGCGGGCTAGTTTTCTCCCGCCGTATCTGGGTTTAAATCTAGCAGTAACGTGAGTTTTTTAAAGTGTGGATGTACCTATGTGATAATTGCAATAAATTAGGATTAAAGGCCAACGCACACCGGCTGCGTGTGCGTTGCGTGCACGCAGCAGCTCCTTGACTTTGTGCGTAACGCGTTCAAAATGGCGGCTCAAAGTCAAGGAGCTGCAACGCGCACGCGACGCGCACGCATCCGGTGTGACCCGGCCTTAATTGGTAAAGCCACACTGGGCAATAAGTATTTCATCGTCATCAATCGTGCGTTGCTCAAAGGTCTCCCCCAAAGACTTCCATTGCCTCCATAGACTTCCGGTGACCTTAAACAGGTCGTCACCGTCTTGTGGGAGGCCGGCCCAAGCACCAGGGCGCACACCCCCCAAATAATGACAGTGTTTGCAAATATTTAAAAATTATCACAGAACAATAAAAATAAATGAAGCACAAAAGATTAATTATGAAGCTTCCTAAGCAGCAAACACTTCGTATAAGTAAATTGCGTTCGGTTGCATTTTGGTACCAAAGTCGTATATTTCTACAAATTAGAGTAGTGTGTGTAAAAAGTATTTGATGAGACAGAATATCAAACGGATAAGTATTTCTAGAATTATTTTTTTGCAAAACCCTGCTGTTACACCGAGAATGTGCATTACCTTTGGTTGGAGCGAAACGATCTTAAGGCATTTATAATGAATGACCTCCTACAACATACCTCTACTTCATAATAAAGCAAACACTTTCGCATTTAGCTAGGCAAAAACGTATCAATTGCTCCATAAATTCCAGTAAGCAGCCTAAAAGTACGATAAACAACAAATAGGAGCTAGGCTATAAATCTTTAACATTATTAAAACACAACTAAACAAAACAAATCTCGTTTAATTTCATCAACATTCTGCACAAAGCTGCAATTTGATGGCCCTTCATATAGTACATTGTGTATCAAGGGCGGTAAGTAAAGAATTACAAACGAGTGTTTGTTACAAGGCCGAGGCGAAGTCGAGGGCTTTAATAACACGAGTTTGTAATTCCTTTACCGCCCGTGGCACATACAATGTTTTTCATCACACTTGTGAGGAAATTTGATTAAAATAACCTTACTTAACCTAAATAAAATTGTAAAACTGACAGTGACATTAGTGACATATTCCATAGACAATGCAAACGTCAAGTCACGTTCGGAAACCACAGCGGTAAAGACTAAAAATGGTTTATTTTATATTTGCAAAATACTGAAATACTATATTTAGACATTTAATTAATGTTACAGAAATATGTTTTTACATGTATTTGCAATAACAGTTCTCTTTAAATAAATATTTCAGTAATAAAAGTTAAAAAAGTAAGCTGGCGTTTCCTTTGAAAATGACAAATAAGAGTAAAACAGAACTAGCGTTTCAAATTTAAAAAGAAAACCATTACGCCCTAGGGCGTAATAGTTCATTTACGGCCCGCAAAACCTACGTGTAATTACACCATTTTCGAGCAAGTGTGATGAAAAAACTTTTAAATAACTGTTAGCATCGGTTTCAAAGAGAACAAATAGATAAACCCTTTAATACCTCTACTAGTACGTGATATTCATAAACCCAAATAACTTTTTTACTTTTCCTTGGCACAAGGAATAAGCGATTGTTACTGACGTTTTTTTGTAGACTTGACATGTTACGTTACCAAACTGAAGGAATCACACAGTCTGAAATGTCCATTAGACTAAACCATCATCAGCTTTACTGCTAGACATGGATTTCCCTAAAATCGCCACCATAACGGGTCCTGCGCCATACGCAACCCGCAGAATTCCACTACCTTCACCAAATCCTCTGCCCACCTCCATTTACTCCTAAGTTTCTAAAAAATGTTTATTGATTGCTTTATAATTATATTCATGTACATTTTATTCCTTTTATCTGACCCTGTCCTTATAACACATGCTTCCCAGTATTTCACTAAATTTTTCCGCATTAATATGAATCGCAATCCATTTTTCCTGTTATTTCTTTGATATCATCTTCCCTCCCTTTGCCATAATAAAGCCGCAGGGAGGGGACCGTTGCCGTCTCCCGCGCAGTGCGCTACCGCGCTATCCACAAACGTATGTTTTTTTAGGATATCTTTCAGCTGCTGTTTCTCAATATTTTAGTACTGAAAGACACTGAATGTAAAAACACGTATTTTCTATTTTTCGATTAAGAATCCACTGTCGAAATTTGGACGGTGAAAAAAATTTCACCCTGTATTTACTTGAATTACTTCGAACACATTTATAAGCTCAAACTCGCCTCAGCTCATTCCTTGGCCTACCAACACGTGTCCGTGTATCGCTGTATCTCTGTCCCTTTGATGTGCCCTCCAATATTTGTCTCAAAGCTGTATTTAATTGCTACCTCATTATTTCTGGATTATTTACAGACCGGTGTAATCGCACTGTCCGCTCAAACGATGTCACTCCAATTTAAATCGGCGAACGTTTTTTGTAATGTAACAAATACGAAACATAATTGCTGTGAAATCTCTGGGGGATTCTAGGTAAATATCGGTTGGAATTGGGGACGTGTCAGACATGGTAAATACTTACAGTGTTGAAATAACTATATGTTAGTAGAAAACTAAAAGGGTGGGTGTGTGTTGAAAAAAAAAACCTTTTACGAAATCCGTACAATTTTTCGGCAGATTTGAGTCATCAGGTGACACTACGGCTAAACGCAAAGCCATAAATAAAAAAAATACGAATGTAGCACCTTAGACGTACATACACACGTAAGTACGAGTACCTATATCATATAATCACATAAATAAACAATTAATAATTACCTACTAACTACGTAACAAACTACAGGTTATTTCGTATGAATTCTATAACAGCTTATGGAACTAGGTAGGTAAAATACGAACCAACGCAAAATTCTCCGAAAATTCTGAACGCGGAAGGGAAAGTTGTGGTACAAGCAAATTTGAAGGGTAAATAAGATAATTTTGTAATCGTATTCAGGGTAATTCTGGCGGCGGCGGAGCGCGGTGTCAAATATCCCTTCATTGTTACAAATATCCCGGCGGAATTAAGCCCGGGATTACCTTTATAAAGCGACCACTTTTGTGAAATATACGATGTGTTTGTAAAGCTACGATTACCGTGTATTTTATATTCTAACGAAAAATGCTTCATTTTTAAACTCTAAATAAGTTAAAAAGTTATATAAAGTGATATAAATACTTTTTAGTAATATATATATTTATATGTAGAACGTTAGTGATCATTTACACCAATTTTAAAATTGTTCTTTTCTTTATCTGCTGTCGTCAATCACTGCTGCACTGACTGAGAGGGAAACTGGCAAGAATTATGAAAATATACCCAATAAAGTTAGATTAATTTTTTTGTATGAATATTTACCCGCTTATATAATTATTGTGTAGCAGCCGAGTATTCCTAATAGGTTCCCATTTCAAAAATTACACGAAATTCGTGTGCAAAGTTTCCAGACTAAGTAAAACCAGTGCATTGTTTGAACAGCCACCGTGCAGATTGTTTTAAACTGATGCGAAACACTGTACAAAATTGCAAATATCGATACGAATATGCCGTAAGAAAAAAGTAAATATAGTTCTTCACATAGTGCACTACTAGTTAGTCACATTTATGTTTATTTCATTTACTGTTTCTGAAGATAGATTATGCGTTTTCTTGCTGAACTATGCCTGCTATAAGTAAGTACAGGAATTTACAAAAAAAACACTTAATAGTGATATCCTTGTAATAAATATAATATTGTCAAAAAAATAAGAAGTAAAGTTTCTTTCGGCGTTTCTTAACAGCGGAAATGCTGGTTGACTTGTAAAAGCGCGAAACACTTAGGTACAACTCGATCGCGAAGCGAATGTGTCCGTACAGTCAGCTCCCGAGATAAGTATACCCCCTACCATACTGCTAAGGGGGGCTACTTATCTTCCATCTCGCAAGCGCAAGACAATATTTTGTGTCTTTAATTCTTATAACAAGATATTTTATTCATAAATAAAAATGACTGTTACCCTATTAGGTAAAGCTCACGTTCTCATTCCAGTTACAAAACCGTACATCTGAAGTCACGTTACGTGTCCCACATTGATGCAAGTTAATTCAGGTCCATTTTCGGGCATTTTCTCTCTAATCTTGTTAGCCAAATCCGATGGCCGTGACGGGAAACCAGGGTTGCCAACCTTACAAGACACCAAGAAACCTCGCACTTTGAGGGTGCTTTTGGAGTGCCGATCAAACGACTGTTGTACTGTTGTATAATTTGCAATTGCAAATGTGAACCTTACTGACAAAAAGTGGCACACCTCGACTGAAAACGACACATATATAACGAAATTTTGTGTGTTGAAATGTTAAAAAAACTCAAAACCTCGTACATTTTTGTACCAACCTGATACCTAGTGTCCTCGTACCTCGTTCAGCAGACCACAAAATTCGCATTTGTACGAGAACCCCGTACGGTTGGCAACCCTGCGGGAAATGCGCACGTGGTGTCTCCTTATATGAATAAACTCTGGAAAGGCACAATGGCATCGTTGTTAGTGTAGTTTCTGGAGATAGCGAGGCTGCATTGAACTCGTTTATTGAAGTATTTTTATATGCTTATCCCAACAGAAGTCCTTACCATTCAATATCCTATGTTTCAATTAAAGACTTGGTTTACTTGTAGGTGCATTTTTAATCTATTAAATTGCTAGCATTTTTTTGACTATTTAACTAACCTGCGATCGTTCAAACATCTTCACAATTTTTTACGTTTATAATATTATTAGTAAAACAGAATAGGATTTTAT
Organism: Eudemis profundana; assembly: GCA_947034925.1. Taxonomy (NCBI): domain Eukaryota; kingdom Metazoa; phylum Arthropoda; class Insecta; order Lepidoptera; family Tortricidae; genus Eudemis; species Eudemis profundana. Next base: position 17,338,868 of record OX344800.1, read on the forward strand.
TACAATATCGGCTTGACAGTATGAAATAAGTAGTAACAATAAGGTAAACTACGTTTTAACTGTACATTTTGAAAAGACTGTGGGAGTTCGTTAATCAAATTAAATGGTAAGTATGAAAACGATCGTTTATTTTGTATTTACTTTTATTTTGGAAAGTTGTGGTAAATAAAGGAAATATCGCTTTAAACCTTAATACCTTCCTAAAAAATAAGACAGTAGGTATACAATAAATAAATAAATATTAGAGGACAATCTTACACAAATCGAACTAGTCCCATAGTAAGCTCAATAAGGCTTGTGTTATAGATACTAGACGCCGATATATTTAATAGATACAAATACTTAAATACATAGAAAACATCCATGACTCAGAGACAAATATCATCACACAGATAATATTTACTTATTGAAAAAAAAGAAGTTGAAGTCGTCGGGCAGCGTTCGCGAATCATGATTTCATTTCATTCACTCATGATTAAGGGAATCCCGAATGCTCCCGAAACATGTATTTTGTATAACGTGAGTGATCCGTTATTATTTCAATATGTTTGAGTCTCACGGTGGTTTTCTAAGTAAATAATATTTGCTCTTACAATATTACTACAACTTGTAGTGTGTTGCAAAATTGAAACAAAATTAATGGCATGACAGCTTAGTTCCATAACATTACTAGGAAATCAGACAGCCAGATATTCTACGCGCCGTCATTTCAAAAGCGCATTCACCGAAGTTGGATTCCAAAAAATAAACCGAAACGAACCCCGAAGCAAGCACAACAACTCCCATATCTAACTTTGCCGGTCTTACGTCACATACCTAGTCTCGAGTTTTAACGAGCCAAACTTGTATCTAGCTAACAAGTAGGTTGTTAGACCAGCCGATTGTAATCCGCTTAGTTACTAGCGTTCAGTTCAATGGGATTAAATACTGGAAAATGAACACGAATCATAATCCTCTGTAGTTAAATGGAGAAGTTTGACGTAGGGCACGGGAGATGTGAATAATTTGGGTGCAGTGTTCATTATTTAAGATAGGCGCCGAAGTCTGATAAGTTGAGGGTTCGCTGAGAGCTCATTTTCCTATGATTCAATATGCCGTTATTGAATGCCTAAGTAACTTCGCTGAAATCAGTAAGTAGCATCACTGACGAGGAGAACTAATTAATATTTTGCCCATAACCAATAGAACAATTTCCTTGTACCATCTCTATTCTCGACTCTGTAGCTTATGTCTGTCATGCTACACTCAAACCAGTGATTTTTTTTTTCTATTCATCGTTTAATTTTTTATCATTATCTCTGTTATCATTTTATATTTTTTTGCTAAATTCACTTTAGATGTATATATGGACAATTCCATAAAAATGTTTGTAGTTACCATTTCATCGCCTGTTTATTTATTTATAGCATAATTAAAGTATTAAATTTAATCTAGATAAGTATAGCTTTAATCCCTATACATATTGACACCAGAATTTGCATCATCAATAAAGAAACACGCGAAAAATTGGGTAGGTAACTTACGTTACTCTCTGTCGCGGAATTACCCGCATCTATTTAATTTGGGACTTAATATATCAGTTCATTTATGGCTATTTTGTTTTTTTTTATTGTACACTAGTGGACCCGCTCGCGAATTCGTTCGCGGAGGTGAGAAAAGTGAAACTACTCTTTTTTGCTTCGGCTTATGTAGGTAGATGTATCCTATGTATTAACCGGGATCATAATCTACTTGTGTACCAAAATTCATAGAAATCGATCCGGTAGTTTTTAATTTACGTGATGGAGCATTTCATTAAAACATATAGATAGGTACTTTTTGTCGCTTACGTAACACTATGCTAGCTACCCTAAGAACCCTTTTTAGCTGCTAAGAAACACTGCCAAACTTGAAGCCAAGTTATGCATGATATTACCATACCGATATTCAACTTTCTAATTTTAAATGTCAAAAGTATTAAAAAGGGTAGTGTCGCTTACGTAACGTAATTTCCGTGGAATGCTCCTGATGCGTGCACAAACAAACAAACAGACGAACAGACAATTCGACTAACATACAAAAATTTCTAAAATTATTCATTTACGTTGTATTACTTATTTTTAACTTTTGGAAAAACTTTAATGTACAAACACAATCTTTCTACAGTGTAATTATATGTATAGATTGTTATGGTTTTTCGTGAGATTAGATTAATATACTTACATCTCATAAATTTAATTAAATTTAATAATTATCAAAATTAAACAATATGAGCAAGAATATAACTATCCTAAAAGTAAAAATAAAACTAAAACCTTAAAGTAAAAAACAATCAAAACTACCTGTAACCTGTGCATTGTGCCGAGAATGCTGGCAGCATTTAGTAATTAATTGCGGACAAGTGTTTTGCCGACCAAAAATGACATCCTAAATTATCAGACATGTATATTCACAACAAGCATCATCAAAAGATCTGCAACTGTGCAAGTTGATAAAGACGCCAGACATGACAATCGATATAGATAGATCCTCTACAAACAATAAAAGTTAAACAAAACTTCGCAATTATAACAAAGAGTTCCTTCTTTCAGGAACACTTGCAACAATGGCGTCGGAAACACGCAAACACCTCCATTAAACTGTATCCTTCAAAATTCCCTAAGTCTGAGCCGAGTAGTGCATTATCATCGATCGAAGCATCTGTTCCTCCGCATCACACCTATTCAACCTTCGTTCGATACCCAACAATACAACTTTCCTTTTCAAACAGTATAAAGTACGTAAAGGAAAGCATATGAAATTCACATCGTTTTGTGTCGGAATAGGAGCAAAGTCACAACGCTTCGACAGTAAAAGTTAAGTGCAATCTCCCCTAGTGTTACGTGAGGTATTAAGAATTTAGGAGCACGGGAGCCCTCGTTATGGCTTCGACTTGTCTTTATACTTGTTTTGATTGTTAGCCTTGAATGTTTACGTGCCGTAAACGTTCATTGCAAGATGTAAACTTTGAGAGACAGATGCTCATTCAGGGGACTTCGAGTTTAGTTAACGAGAGTTGGCAAGTGTGCGTAGACTGAGAAACGTAGACGTTTCTCTAGATTGTATAGACAGCATCATAATTTAACCTCCTACCTACACACATTACATTGAAATTTGAATCTACATGACGTGGGATAGAGTTCAATTTATTTTTTATGGTTTCAAAACAAACAAAACAAATGCAACTGTATTACTTTTGATAAAGATTTAAATTACATTGCAATTACATCATGTCCGTTTCGGAGGACATAATTATTATGTAGGCAAGAGGTTAATAGACAACGTAGCTGGTCATCACTTTGAATACTGCAACGTACCTAATCAACCGCACAAGGTACAACATAACTCATACTTCTTTAGCTTTGTCTGTATATGTAGTAGTACTTACAGTCATCATCAATCAGAAGACAGACATCCACTGCTGGGTCTGCTGGGCCTTCCAGAAAAAAAACGCCACCATGACCGATTCGCTTATGATGCTACGTTTTGACACGCGATAGATAAATGATAAAGCATCCGTCACGTTCTACCTAATAGTGTGCGAGAGTGACGAATGCTTTATCACTTATTTATCGCGTGACAAAACGTAGCATCATAAGCTTACAGATCATGATCTATGCTTCGACACAATTAAATTAATTGAGCGAAGAAGCATAATAACTATTTTAATATCTAACCACCACCATCCACCTTAAGTAAGTAAAACAAGAACATTTTCCACCGCTACTAATCATGAAAACTTTCTAAACTGTGCTTGCTATGTTTTATCCAGTAAAAGAATACTAGTTTAATTTCTTCTTGTATTTTTATAGCTTTTGCTGTAAGGCACTTTGCCAGTATTTTTTACTGCTATCACAAACTATCATTCTGACATCTACTGTTATCACCAGCGCCATTCCTTTCAGTATTTATAAGTTACTCTCTCTCTCTCAATGGCCATTCCATATTTAATTTTTTTCTGTCGTTTCTCAATGACACTCTCTTTATTCAGCCTTTATCAATTTTGAATCGTATATAGATAAATAGCAAACAAAGGCACAAATTAATACATGTATGCGTAAAATAAAAAAGTTCTCTTTGATCATTTCGTTCGTGTACATTGTTGTCTTTTTTATTGCATTAATTAAGCTCAGAATCAGCCGGTACATGGGTGCACGCTGTACCGACAGCGGATTACATCCATAAACATTTGCCGTTTCATCCGCGAGGGGGCGCAATTTATCGGTGCAGACGCATTAAAAGAGGAAAGGCAGATACCATTCAGGAAACTCATTTACATCTGACGATCGACGCGGACATTGTGTGAATATTATTATTACGTAATTATATATATTCGAGATACGACCCGATGACATACCTTTATCACGCATTTTCTTATAATATAAAACATATCGCTATATGATTATATACCTAAATATCGTTAGGAATTTAATTATATACCGGAAAATGGTATCAATTAACGATCTAACTAGTCTTTTATTTTACTGAATCTAGTGAATAGATTTATTCAAGCTGTGTAGGAAACATCTGCGATCTCGGCCTTTCTTTATTTTACAACCCTAGTTGTGTAACGTACTATTCCACTGGTCCCGAGTCAGAGAAATTACATACTTTCCGCACTTATATCAAAAAAGGTAGGTACTATTGTACAAGTCGGCACGTGTAAAGATGCTCACGCATTGCACCGAATTACGAACGGCGGGTACGGCGTTTCTGTTTCCAAGGTAAATTAGGGAAGGCAACGTTCAGGGTAGTAAAGCAAATGAACAGGTAACTATGCGTGATGAGAGCTGATGGAAAGTTACGTTTTTACGGAACTGTCGGGGCCCGCCCCTCAGGATTGGTAAGAAGTTTTAATAAATGATGATATATTAGGCACATATTAGGAAGGGCCCATTAAAGGAATCATGTGAGGGATGTGCATAAATAGTCTAATCGTAGTTATTAAAATTATAGTGTTATGATGTCTTCGGTTTCTGTGATTATCATCACTCATTGTAATAAAACAATTTGAACGTTTCGTAATCATTCACTCTTTACCCGCGACTTTAGGTAGTTCCAGGAGAGTTGAGGTGAATGATAACACGCACAGCTACATGAAGTAGGTACTCATTGCAGAAAAAGTGAATGAATGAAATGAACGAGTGATTGTATGCGTGACCTCAACTCTGCTGTGCTGGAACTACACAAATGCTGTTAACAAAACGTCGGGGCTTAATCCGTTTAAATTATTTTATTACAATATATTTCCCTCAAATTAATCCAGAAAAGTTGTCATCATTAGCCGAAAGATGTGTCTTTTGGGCATAGGCCTCTCCTAAAGAACCGATTTACAGATGACTCGTACGTTAACGGAGGTGCACCACGTACCCAAGCAACGAATTGCCTTTGTTCCACTTCCTACGCTGCAACTCCTCGGTATACCTATACGAAACACGGAAGCTACGCTCAATCCTGGCTGCTTTATAATGGCTGATCAGTGGTTCCGAACCTGGGGGTAATTACCCCTTTAGGGGTAAAATTAAGTTTTCTCAGGGGTAATACTCATATTACGTCGTTTTTCTTTGAGTACTTTCATATACTTGTCTGTATTACCTATTTTTTGGAGGGATAATGATACAAATCTAGAGGGGGCCTGTGGGTAATGTGGCAATAAAGGTTAGGAACCACTGACATAGATAGACATTTTGATCTTAGATTCGGTGAGAGTTGTTAAACGCGGAATTTAACTGGCGTACTGTTCCCCTCTGTATACTTGGTGTAAGGTTACATACCTGGGTACCCAATCAACGTCTACAGTGTACGTATGTTGTATTTGGATATGGGATATTGCCTCAAATCCAGCCTGTCTGCGTCTGATCCTGCGCTTAGTAACTGTCATTACTCAGTTGAAGCGAGGCTCGGTTAACAGGGCCTCTCATCGACACGCACTTAAATCATTCGCTGGAGTTGTTTTAAAAAATTAAGATGCCCTAGGAGAAATGTTGTCAATTAAGACTGACAAAAAAGTATTTATAATATTGCCAACTTATTGAAGTATATTATAATATTTAAGAACATGAATTTGAACGGTGGAAGAGGCTAATATTTGGTTATAAATATTACTTTTTCTGTGCCTAAATTTAAATCTATGCGCGTTAGTGTAACGCTCTCTAATACGAAGGTTTCTCGTAATGGAACTTCTAAAACGATGATTATATTGTCGCACGGGGTCCACTTCTTTATTGTAATTTTACATGGTTGGTATATATGGCACGGTCAAGTTCACGAAGCAAAAAAAGGCGATATATCAATGACATTTACTTTGGTAGTTGTCTAAGTACTTTATTAAAATTGGTTAGATGTTTGAGAAAACTGCAGAGTTAAGCTCAAATGTATTATCACTACATAGTACAAAACAATGTCGCTTCCCGCTGTCTGTCCCTATGTATGCTTAGATCTTTAAAACTACGCAACGGATTTTGATGCAGTTTTTTGGGGTTCCGTAGCCAAAATGACAAAAACGGAACCCTTATAGTTTCGTCATGTCCGTCCGTCCGTCTGTCCGTCTGTCCGTATGTCACAGGCATTTTACATTTTAGGTGTCTTGTATGAGCCGCTACTTAGTCTAAATATTTTTAGGGGGGGCACTCCATACATGTTACAGAGGCTAAAAAAAAAATTTTCAGCAAATATCAACGTGTGGTACATAGTTCGCCAGCTCTTTAAAAAACACTATAAGATTTCATAGTCATGTTTTTGATTAAGTGAATATATTTGGAAATGATCGCTCCGAAAGTTGTGTAAATTGTGTCCCCCCCCCCCCCCTCTATCTTCTAAACCGTGTATCCGAAAAATATGAAAAAATCACGAAGGTAACGCTTAATTAATATTTTCAACGAATATTATTTTCAACAAGATTGCATTAACCTAACATATAAAATTTTGAGTTATTGGCGATAAACTGAGCTTCTCAACAAAAGGACGTAATTGCTATGAAGATACGCTCTTTTGTTCTTGTACTTTTTTTACATCGTATTTTTTACCTTATAGTTACGGCTATGGAACCCTACACTGAGCATGGTCCGACATGCTCTTGGCCAGTTATTTAATAGATAGGGTGATTCAAGAAGAAGGTTTATATATATAATACATGCATTTGGTATCAGCATTGCACCCGTGCGAAGGGCCTAGTCTCAGTAGTTCGGTGATTTTAGTCCGGTTCATATATATTTGTTTGAACCGGACTAAAATCACCGAACTACTGAAACTAGACCGTGCGAAGCCGGGGCGGGTCGCTAATGTAATTATAAATTGTTCTCAATAAGCCAGTACCAAAGTTGCTTTTCTGCTATAACCTTGAAAAAAAATTAATGACTTATGCTGACTGGGCCTATATTTCAGATTTATGTTTTCGATAGGTTTTTTGTTACTCCTTAACCTAAATACTTTTTATAAACCTGTAACCTGACACTGACAAAGTTCCCCATATGACATCCAAAAACAAAACAAACCGTGCTTGATTCTGTACGTGACTCAAGACTGAATGTGGAGCGCATGACGGCGAATATGTCACCCGTAGGGCTTGATGTATGACAGGCTTCACTACTGCCTGTTAACTTATGGAGCTCTTTACAGCCTCTAGGGATGGATACGTATCGATGACATAATAATATTGTGTAGCATTTAACGAGTCATACTTTTTCATAATTTTATAAACCTGTAACTTATCCGACCCTGACAAAGTCATATGTCCATAAACAAATTATGGAACTCAACACAGCGCCTATTTATTGTCGCCGTTGTCTATGGAGAAAATAACGCTCGTCTTTTAAAAAAACCGGCCAAGAGCGAGTCGAACTCGCGCCCGGAGGGTTCCGTACCATTATTTATAGTAAAATTGCTATTAATTCTCGAAAGGAGGCTTTTGGTCGTAAATCTTCGAATGCCGCTAGATGTAAATACAATAAATTGAAAAAATATTACTAAGCATGTATTTTATTCTGTTTTGATTATTTGTTGTTATAGCGGCAACAGGAATACATAATCTGTGAAAATTTCAACTGTCTAGCTATCACGGTTGTTGAGATGTAGCCTGGTGACAGACGGACGGACATCGAAGTCTCAGTAATAGGGTCCCGTTTTTACCCTTTGGGTACGGAACCTTAAAAAAGCGTCCCTATAGCTCATTTTAAATACAAGCCTACCATGATGGACAGGAGTATCATAAAATTATTTTTTTTTTTAACCCGGAGAAATGCATGAAACTGCATACCACTACGTAACCTAAGGTCATCGGGGGTGAATACTACCCTCGACCTAATTAAAAACCCTGCTAACTCAACACTCATGTTTCAAAGCGTTCAATGCCTGAAGTGTACCGAAAACCCTTATTTTTTCCTGAAGTGCGCCGTCATTGACAAAATTAAGGGCAGGGTCATTAGGTTCTGGTAGCTCTGAATAATGATATAATCATTCTCAGCCAACATTTCCCTGGGTCCGCCTGTTAGCTGCAATCTAGATCATGAGGCAGCAAAAACTAATCATTTATTTCTTAATGGGTTTAGCGAGAAAATAAGTAATACTTTTTTAATGCTTACAATATACAGCCTGTAAATCTAATACGGGCGAATATTGAAACGGTGGTCAGCATAGGACCTAAGAAGCATATTTAGATAATTATTGCTTAAAACCACAATGAAAATATTTACCATACAAAATAATTCGGCCCGCAATGTAACGCAACACATTCAAGTTGACAAACACGCTAGTTGACAGTTACTTTAAAAAAGCTCGTATCTCACAATGTCATAACAAGCGTGTATGCGGTACATTGCTGCTCGGTAAATATTCAAAAATTAATTACGAGGTCACTATTAAGTGTAATTTAAAAAATCATATTAATTAATAATAACACTACTAAACGCTATATCTGGTTTAATTGTTCGCCCGTATTAGACTTACACGCTGTATATTTAGGAAAAGATGAATACGATTGAAAGGAATATCGAATTATTAAGGTTGAAATTAATGCAATTATTTTGTGGAAATGGATATTTTGCTGTGATATAGATGTTGTTGAATATTTTTTTATATATTATTTTATCGGATATGGATATAGCAAATTAGTTTTTTCGGTCAATATCAATATTTAGGGTAATTTATTTTTAAAACAGAAGAAAGTCCAAAGCAGCTGGAAATAATATTGAATGAACAAATAATATTGTTTTTCTCGTCATATTTACGTCTGTGTAAACAAATATTTCTGCAAAATTTTAACTTGAATTCCCTTATAGGCAGCGATCCTTAAAATAAATATACAGCGTGTAAGTCTAATACGGGCGAACAATTAAACCAGATATAGCGTTTAGTAGTGTTATGTATGTATGTACGTAAACACTTTATTGCACATAAAATCATACAGAAGCAGTAAAAAGAACAATGGTTATGTACAAAGGCAAACTTATCCCTGTAAGGGATCTCTTCCAGTTAACCTTATCATTTCATTAATGTTATCATTAATTAATATGATTTATTAAATTACACTTAATAGTGACCTCGTAATTAATTTTTGAAAAATTACCAAGCAGCAATGTACCGCATACATGCTTGTTATGACATTGCCAGATACGAGCTTTTTTAAAGTAACTGTCAACTAGCGTGTTTGTCAACTTGAATGTGTTGCGTTACATTGCGGGCCGAATTATTTTGTATGGTAAATATTTTCATTGTGGTTTTAAGCAATAGTTATCTAAATATGCTTCTTGGGTCCTATGCTGACCACCGTTTCAATATTCGCCCGTATTAGATTTACAGGCTGTATATCGATAACAACAGATGTCGCATCACTACGACACCACTTTGCATGGATCCTTCGCTCCCAGGGCGGAAAACGACTAATCTCTTGATATATCGACTTTCGCCCCACCTTATCTAAAATACATCTTTGAAAGTAGTTGTTTTATTACTGGGTTTAGCACCCAGTTTAATGAGCGTATATTTCATATTTTAAAATCTAGGTCTTAGGAATAAAAAGGGTCTCTGACCCCATAAAAATAAAATATTAGGGTTGAACATGTTACTATATATATTACATTATACAGTGTGTAAGTCTAATACGGGCGAATCTCTTAAAGGACAAAGTGAAGGTAATTAGATAACATTTACTTAAAGTTGCAACAATAATTTTGTCCATACAAAATAATTCAGCCCGCAATGTAATGCAAACACACTCACGTTAAACGCTCGTTGACAGTTACGTTGACATTTCGGTACCGCCGTACCGCAACCATGTTTACAGTACATGGCTGCTGAGAAATTTAAAAAAAATTAATTATGGGGTCGTAATGAACTGCAACTTAAAAAAACCTTTTACTTCATGATTACACTAATGAATACTATGTCCGATTTAATTTATCGCCCGTATTAGACTTACACGCTGTATAAGTGAAAATCGTGGAACTTTATAGTTGAAACTCATAACTATGAATATTTATGGGTAGCCCAGACGAACTGGCAAACCCCGCTTGACACGCTTGTTTTTTAATGTTGAAACCGATTACGTCACAACACTAGAGCAATCCTTTTCCAAGTGTCGTGGCAATTGTGTCTTTATTATTGATATTGTTGGTTTGCTAGCAATAGGTATGTAAGGTTAAAAAATGAGGAGTGAACAGAGGGTGCTAAAAGTAACTTTTTAAGAGTACATTGACAACTTTAATGCTGATCATGGAGCGGCTAACTGGTGAAATTGGAAACTTGCTGTCCCGGAAAGACAGAGATGCTGGGATTGCTGGGTCAAGTCCGGCTTTAACTGCGGTGGGTCGCATTTGATTTTTCAGTGAGCTTGCTCAATGTATCTATAATTTTCATCAATACATAGTTCTATCAGTCATCATCATTATCATTCACTTGCCCTTGTCCCAATCATTCGGGATCATCGCATCATGTCTTCTTCTTCCATACCTCTTTATCACCCGTCATCTCAGCGTTTACATCCTTCCTAGCCATATCATCTCTCGCACAATCCATCCACCTCTTCTTTGGTCTACCGCTTATTCCAGAACCTTCCACATTCAAACCTAACATTCGTCTTGTCACATGTCTAACATCCTTCCGCATCACATGGCGATGTCCTCGTAACTTTTCTACGATCGGTGCTACTTTCAGACTTCCTCTTATATACTCATTCCTGATTCTATCCATTCTCGTCACACCACACATCCATCTATACACCAATATCATCAATAGTTCTATCAGGTAGATATATAGATACAACAATTCAATATTTCCATTCAGTGAGAAAATACTGCCACCAATAGTAGTAGGTAATAACGAAGTGAAACAATATATCGAAATGTAACATTTTACGCAATCAAAACTTCAAATTATTGCCCATTCACTCACCAGTAAAACCCACCAAAGTCTTTACGAATTTGAAAAAGGAATAAAGTGAGAAACCGTGCGAAGTTCTCGAAACAAACACAAGTCGGTTATCTTTAGCCTGGGAGCGGGGAAGTTTGACAAAGCATTTATTGTTGGTAAAGTCACAATATACAACAGAGCAGTAAAATAGATAAACGAGAGAATAGACAAACGTCTGAAAACGACGCTCTCATACAGACGCGCGCCCTATCGGAATTACACTGAATCTCGATTGCCTGATAATCACGTTTGTCACGTCACGGCACGTGGAGAGAGACATGCGGGCAAATCAAAGTGGGAGAACACCCATAGGCCTCGTTAAGATACAATTTTTTTATTAGCTAACAAACTTACGGAGCCAAGAAATCTTACTGAGCTTCGATTGCTTTCGCTTGTAGGCAGTTACTTTTACCTTATCGAAACATGAATGAAAGCGCGTCAAAAGCAAGGTCGAGATACTGCTTAATCTAATATATTTACTGTGGCAAAGTAGTCACAGGAATCCTTACGCGCCCGGCCCCAGACGATAACGAGTTCTTAAGTCGACACAGATATCCGAGTTTCGAAAAATTCACTTCCGACTTTTTGAATATTGTATGTAAGATGTCTAGTTCAATTGCGATAGCGGCTGTGCAGCGAATTGTCGACTTGGTCATTTTAGGAATATACCTAGTAATTTTACTGTCTCCAATTGGAAACGAGCAGACGAATGACTTGATGAAAATGATCGCATATAGATATAAGCAATACCAGAGGAGCTACCGATAGGTTGCCAAGCTTTGAAAGCCCACCACGTCGCCATTTGCCTACCCTCGGGAAGACCTCAGAATAGGCTGACCAGATCTGATATCCGGTTTTACGGGACAACTGCATCGAAAATACAGGATTCAAGGTTAAAATACGGGACAGGCTGTTTTTTTTATTAAAAATCAACATTCATATTTTTATTACTAAAATTTGGTATAATCAATTAAATAACCCATAGGTACAATTGCTAAATTTCTTAGTTAGATTTAAAAAATAATATTATATATTTAAAAACACAACAATTTTTATATTATCTGGAAAAGAAAACTCTCACCCACGTCATTCGATCGAATCATTAAATGCCATTGAATCACACAATTACGGGAGAATGTACTGTACTGTCCTGTGTTGGTTTCACCAAATTACGGGACAATGAAAAATTCATGCCTGAAATGCGGGACAACCCGTAAAATACGGTGCATCTGGTCCCTACCTCAGGAGGAAGCTTATTGCATCTACCTCACGGTCACGGCAAAAATCAACGTGAAGGCCATTTGATGATTTGATTTCAAGCGTTCAAAAAATGGAGATGAGTTTTGTTCCTTAGGCGGGTGATGCAATGATAGAAATGTGACGATGCCACCAGCTCTAAACAATTCTTCGGAACAATATTAAATTTGTTTAAATTTTATGAAAGTGTTACCTACTTAATAATCATAATTGTGTCTTGATCTATTTTCCTACGAAGATGCTTCGACGCAAAGTAAGCTAGTTTAATCCCCCCTAGCCATCATTCATATAAGTTTGCCCCTGTTTAACTGGCGTAAAAGAGAATATTAACTTAAAAAGAGAGAAGTGAACAAATGATGTAAGTTTCAGAGTTCATTTGACTGACATTATGATTCCGACTTTAATGTTATTAAAAAAATGATGATATATTTTTTTGGATTCCGTACCCAAAGGGCCAACGGAACCCTGTTACCCACTAGACCTCTGCTGTTCATCTGTCCGTCTATCGCAAGGCTCTATATTTTGAGCGGTAATAGGTACCCAGACTTGAAATTTTTACAAAGTGTGTATATCTATTGCCGCTATAACAACTTGACTCCTTATTTTCACAAACTGAGCTTAAATAGGTAATGTTTATCTCCACAGTGTTGTTACAAATTGAACGTACCTACGTAAGTACATTCACTAATTCTGTTGAAACGCGACTTAGTCGTCGGTAAACCGCGGCCATTTTGTTTTATGCCGAACTTCGACCGCCTAAGCACATGTTCCGTTCGGCTAAACGAGTAAGTACTATACTAACCTACCTGTACAAACTAGTAGAGAGGTTGCAGTCTCGTGGCGTCAAACACCTCCTTGGGTAACCTGAGTTTGACTTAGAGCCTACGTGCCCTGTCGTGAAAGAGGCGAAATTATGGTCCGTGTGCTAGCATTTATTTGGAAAAAAATCATGAATTTCACTGTTAATAGTGACTTAAACCCGCACTTATCGTCTATAAATCTTAAACTGTACCATTTCAAGAACCAATTGAATTCAAAATGCCCTATATATGAACCGTATAGGTATCTACATACCTACCCCATACAAGCGGCGCGGCGGTGGGACAAGTGACATAGAGTATGCCTTAAGACCTGTTAGATAAAAACATAGTTCACAGGAAAGACCAAGAAAGACGCATATTTCCTGAAATCTTCACGTTTGTCTCAACTTATCAACACAACGATATACCTAGAGGTACTAAAAAGCCTCATATTACCTACTTCTACTAGATATAGAGTAGCATTTGCCACGGAAACTCGTAAGACTAATGCCCGCAGTACCCACAATATATCCGGCAGATAACCAATGACTAAGTGCGGTGCATTATGCTAAACCGGGACCATTTCTTTCGAAACTATTCAAGGGACAGCGCTATCTGGTTTCATATTTCAAACTGTTTCGGTATTCGGAACACGCCCGCAATATGATGCACGTGATTGTAACAATCGGTTTTATGGGCCTACAGTTGTTTCAGCGATTTGCCCGCGAAAACATTTTTAAGAAGAGATAAGGTAGACGTCCGAATGCTTCACATTGTCCCAGTAAAGGATCTTGAATGGTTAAGTCTTAGCATTAGAGATGACACAAAGGTGTCATCTAATGTAATGTGTCATCTAATGTACATTAGTGTATCAAAGCCTGGTGCCGCACACCATACAGTCATGCAAAATTTGACAATGAATTTAAATAAATAATAAATCCAACTCTATTCCATGTAAAGTTCAAAGTGAACTTTACATGGAATAGAGTTGAATTTATTATTTTTCAGTTTGAAAAGAAACAATACAAATGAATTTTAATTCCTTTTAATAAAGATGTCAATTACATTGAAGTATGTATGTCCTTTTTATAGGCCTTTGGGCGGCAGAAGGTGTTTTTTTTTTTATTTGGATTGGATCATAATCGAACATTTATTGTTTTTTTTCTCCGAAAGTGGTTTTTTTTATCAATCTTTTGAGGTTACTAAACATAGCTACATGGCTATTTAGTAAGAAGTCCTACAATATCACAATACAATAAATAAGGTGTAGGTAACTATGTTTTAAATACCTAGGTGGCCTACTTCTGTAATTTTTGCAGATGAAGCGCCTAATAATTTTAAACGGAAAAGTAAATTTTGCAAATTAACGCAAACAACAAATACAAATAGCCCTAGAAAATCCTCGGCATAGTAAAACGACGCAATAAATTAGTGCAAAGAACGTGGCAACAAAGGATTAGACAAAAGCGCCCGTACGGTAATGTCCTAGTGCACAATCTTTTCAGCTTAGCCCACCGTTAGAGGATAATCCGCCTTAATCTGCTTGGAGATTGAATAGAACCTTTAACACGGATTTTTAAACATTTTATTTCGCTTTAATGCACTAGGCTAGACTACATAAATTTTGGGCGGGGGCGGGTCCTATGTAAGCCAGAATTTGCGACCGGTTCGCTATCTTGCATTGGGTCTGTCCCTATGTTACCTGCCTGCCCGGTAGTTAGCATGGTAAAGGGCCTCGGGGGGAGCTCACAGTTGCCTCGATCCTCGAGGCAAAGCTGGTTGTTCTCCTTCCCGTGGTTACTGCCTGTTAACTACCTGGTGCAACCGCTGTAACAGGTAGAACGAAAACAACCAGCTGAGCCTCCAGAAATCCCAACCCTCCCTATCCCGCCTTTTCCCACAGAGTCAGCTGCAAGCGATGATGTGGCATGTCGCTGCGGGCTTGCCATCCACCAAGAAGGATGGCTAGCGGTAGAATGCCACCCGCGTGTTTGTGCCGTGCGCGGGGACCCGTACGGATGGAGAACGAGGACCTGGTAGGCTGAGTCCGACAGGGGTCGGAGTCGTTATCCCTGGAAGACAACACGCCACTTTGGCTCAGGATTCATCTCACACGGGCGGTCATGTCCTAGCCAGGCATGATCAATCGGCTGTCGCGTCCAGTCAGATGGCCGCGGGCGAGCGTTCGGGCGTGATGGGGTCTGTAGTCGGCGGAGCACGGCACCCGAGTCGCCTGTGGAGGTGACGAGGGCGTTGGCACCGTGCGGACTCACAGACAGCGCACGTCGGGACGCTATATCGGACTGGTAGCCCTGATGCGTCAAAGCATCCCCAGTAGGAGGGCTCCAAGGAGGGTGGGGCGCCAGTACGATGAAGCCTTATTTGTGGATTAAATGGATCATTTAAACACCAAAACGACGAAGAAGGGAGACGAAGCCAGATCCAAAGCAGAGGTGGCTTATGCGCAAAGCGCAAAACTGGGTGCCACAGCGGGCCGCAACACTGCCTCTGGCAGAAATGCGGGAGCTGGTCCCAGTAAAGTAGGTAAATTTGTTAGTCGGGGTGGCAGCGGAGGACATACCGGAGCTGTCCACTTCAAAAGTACCGCCCCAACTTTACCCCAAGGGGTGAAGAAGGGACAAGCGCAGAAAGGACCCGCAAGGAGACCTGCTGCGCCACGTACTGGAGAAGTGGACGGCAGAGGTGTACCAGAGCCGATCCCCAAGAGCGAGCCACTTCCCATTCAGGTCTGTGACGCGCCAGCGGAACGTCAAAGCATGCCGGTACCCCAGGGTGAGGCTGCACAGGCGGGAAGCGGGTACGTCATGACCCAGAGGCAGAAGCGGCGGTTTAATGCTCGTGCGAGAGCCCGACTCCATGCAGAGTCGGGCGCAAATGTGGCACCGGTCACATTTGCAAACGCGGCCCATGTAGGGCAAAACAAAAGGTCACTGGGATCGAGTGGTGATTCTACCCTATTAGCTAGCGCCCCCAAAAGGACGAGGGTAGGGTCGTATGCGGAGGCGGTGGCTGCGGAGAGAATGGCCATTATCCCAGTGAGCTACCCTGCCGACAAGATTCTGCCTGGGCACCTGTATGCCATTCAGAGTGCAGTTCTTGCACTGATGAAGGGCATACCGGATCCCTCGTACAGGATCATGCTCGGCAACATAGTGGGGGGCGCCCTCCACATCAATTGCCAAGGGAGGGGGGCCTCCGCATGGTTCAGCTCGGCAATCGGGGGGGTGGAGATTGGCGGGCTGCACCTTAAAATAGTGGATGCCAAGGATCTTCCAAAGCCAGTGAAGATGGCCTGGAAGACGAGGATCATTGGCCCACAAGACATCAAGCTCATGCTCAGCGTGCTCCAAATCTTCTACCCTGCGCTGCGCACTGAGCAGTGGAAGGTGGTGGACACCGTGGTCTCAGAAACCAACAGCCGGCGAATCATCCTGATGGACCGGCAGTCGGCGGACGTGATCAAGGAGGCCAACTACCAGCTGTACTCCGGGGTAGACATGAGCTCCTTCAAGCTCCTGGAGGACGTGGAGGAGAGGATGCAGGAGAGGCCGGACGTCAATCCCGTAGCATCTACGAGCACGGCAGGAGATGAGGCGATCCCCGAAAGGGCAGAGGTGCCGGACTCAGCCGACGATGCAGATGGCGGCGAAGCCAATGACGCACTGTCCGAGGACGATGCGGAGGTGGAGCCGGCCACGATGGCAGAGGAAGAGACGGAGGAGGACGCGACAGTGGTGGAGCTTGGGCCCAAGGTGGAGCAGGAAGGGGAGCGCATGGGCCGCGAGTCATCGCCGATCTCGACGGTGGACTCAGTGGACCTGCGGAACCTAGCCGAGCTCTACCTAGAAGGTGCCCACTCACCAATGTCCTGCGGGGAAGCGCAGGACGAGGCGGCTGATCTCAGCCTGCCCAAACAGCTGCCCTAGACTTGCGATGGAGGGTATAAGGTGTGTACAAATTAATTTACAACACAATAAAGCAGCTACAGCCTTTCTGGCGAAGCAGCTAATTAGCGGAAATTTCGACATAGCTCTGATACAGGAACCCTACATTTACAAGGGGGAGATCAGGGGATTAGGCGGTACTAAGGGTACTATAATATACCACTGTTCCGATGATAATATGAGGACTTGCATATACGTCAGAAATGGCCTCGATGCTATGCCCTTACATGCTTTTTGTTCCAGGGATCTTACAACAGCTAAGATCCAGAGTAGGGGAGAGGGTAAGGCTCTTATCATCGCGTCAGCCTACCTCCCCTACGAGGCGACGGACCCGATCACACAGCAACTGCGGGACCTCGTCGCAGAAGGCAGCAAGGCGAACACCGACCTCATCATCGGCTGCGACGCAAACGCTCACCACGTCATCTGGGGCAGCTCGGATGTCAACCGGAGAGGGGAGAAAGTACTGGAGTTTCTGGTAAGCTCTTCTTTACAACTATTAAATAAAGGCAAAGAACCAACCTTTGTCAACGCTAGACGAGGTGAGGTAATTGACATTACACTAGCTTCCAATAACACTAGTAAAAGCATTAGCTCATGGCATGTATCTGGTGACATCTCCCTATCGGATCACAGATACATATGTTTCAAGTACAAAACTAAAATAAAAATAGAGACCGTACGTAAACGAAACCCTAGGAACACAGACTGGGCAGCTTACAGAGCTGACTTGAAAGTAGAACTAGGGGATCCAAAAGGTAAGCTAAATTCCATAATTGACATAGAATTTGAAGCGGACAAAATAGTGCAAGCAGTCTATACAGCTTGGACCAACAACTGCCCGGAAAAGAAAACCCTGGCTAAAAAGATACCGTGGTGGAATCCGGAGATCACAAGACTCAAGAAAGACACCAGGGCAATCTTCAATGATGCTAAAGCCTCAAATAATTTTGAGGAATATGCACATAAGCTCACAGAGCTCAACAAAGCTGTGAGAAAAGCAAAAAGGAGATCGTGGAGGAATCACTGCGATCAAATTGGGTCCATACCGGAAGGGATGAGACTCACAAAGGCACTAGCAACGACAAAATCCGTCCCACTAACGACCGTCAAGGACAAAGACGGGAGGATGACGGAGTCAGGGCTAGAAACCCTTAGAGTAATGTGTGCTACACACTTCCCAGACTCAGTAATACACCAGAGTCCAGAGGATGATCCAGCAATAAGTACCATGGAGCAATCCATAAGGACAACCAGGTACAACTGGGACACATCCAAAAAAGTAGTAGATGATAGCAAGATAAGGTGGGCACTGTCCACCTTCCAGCCGTTCAAGGCACCAGGGCCAGACGGTATCTATCCCATACTACTACAAGAAGGCGCCAATGTACTCGTCCCACACCTGTGCAGACTGTACAGAGCGTGCATAGCCTTCGGACACGTCCCGCGGACCTGGAGGATGGTAAAAGTAATCTACCTACCCAAGCCAGGCAAGGCAGACTACAGAGAGGCCAAATCATACAGGCCCATAAGTCTTTCATCATTTCTCCTCAAAACACTGGAGAAATTGGTAGACAGACACATAAGAGATGGCCCATTAAAAAGGCATCCACTGCACAAACTACAGTGCGCATATCAACCAGGCAAGTCAACCGAAACGGCACTGCACCTGGTAACCACTAGAGCTGAACAGGCGATAGAGAATAAAGAGCTATGCCTGGCAGCTTTTCTCGACGTGGAGGGGGCGTTTGATCGAACCACGTACCAAGCCATTAGCGAGGCAGCAGCAAGACATGGTATAGAACCTACCATTTGCAGATGGATAGGCTACATGTTAGAAGGCAGGCTAATAAAATCCACCCTGATGGGAGATGAAATAATAGCAACGGCCACAAAGGGATGTCCTCAAGGTGGAGTACTATCACCCACTCTTTGGAGTTTGGTGGTGAACTCACTACTGGAGGAACTGAACATAGGGCCCACCTACACGGTAGGGTATGCAGATGATTTGGTGATACTTGTAAATGGGAAGTTTCCCAATACGGTATCAGGAATAATGAATGAAGCGCTGAAGAAGGTGGAGACATGGTGCGATAGTCATCACCTCTCCATCAACCCGGGCAAAACAGTGGTAATACCATTTACCAGGAAAAGAGTACTCAAGAATATGCAGCAAATCAAGCTATATGGAAGAGTGCTCGAACTTTCCAATGACGTCAAATATCTAGGAATAACGCTAGATAAAGAACTTAATTGGAAAAAGCATGTTGACAATACCACGACCAAAGCTCTACGAGTGTTTGGGATGTGCAGATCAGCATACGGGAAGACATGGGGTCTAAACCCTGAAGTACTCAGATGGATCTACACCATGATGGTTAGACCCATCATTTTGTACGGCAGCCTAGTCTGGTGGCCGAGGACGCTGAAGGCCACATGCAAAGATGCTCTGACGAAAGTACAGAGAACGGCATGCATGGCTCTAACAGGGGCGTTCAGAACCACGCCAACGGCGGCACTGGAGGTAATGTTAAACCTACCCCCGCTACATATAGTGATTCAGTCAGAGGCGCGCAAATCCCTTCACAGACTAAAAACAATGGGTCTGTGGAGCTATTGCGCGCCTAAAACGAAACACACAAACATGGGAACAAACGACTTCCTAGATCGAATAACGGCCATGGGTGGCGATAAGATGCTGCCAAGGCACATATTCCGAAGGAACTTCAAGGTTCAAATACCGACAAGGGCAGAATGGGCTGAAGGTCGCACACCACCAACTGATGACAGCAGCGACAATATATGGTACACAGACGGATCCAAAATGGACTCCGGTACGGGAGCAGGCGTACATGCAATAGACTACAATGTCAGTATTAAGATGGGAGGTTATGCTACTGTCTTCCAAGCGGAGACATATGCAATAATCGCCTGTGCCCAGGAGAATATAGATAGGCATACCAAGGGGAAAAACATCTATATACTCAGCGACAGTCAAGCGGCACTTAAAGCACTTACGGCGCCGAAAGTGGACTCTAGACTGGTATACAATGGCATCCAAGCCCTGAACAAACTTGGAAGGCATAACAAAGTGAAACTAACGTGGATCCCAGGGCACGAAGGCTTCATCGGCAACGAAAAAGCAGATGAACTAGCCAGAAAGGGCTCGGAGGGCACACTCATTGGGCCGGAACCATATGTGGGTCTCTCACAGGGGACCATAACAACAGCCATAAAGGACCACGCCAAACACCAACACCAACTAGAGTGGAAGAACATGGCGGGCCTGAGGCACTCGAAGCTCTTTATGGAAAGAGTCAACACACGCTGGACAAACAAACTAAGAAAGTACAGCAGAAGACAGCTCAGAATCATAACGGGGGTGTTTACAGGTCACTTCGGGGTCAAAGGACTCCTGACCAAGATGGGACTATCAGACAATGCTGAATGCAGAATGTGCGGCGAGGAAGCAGAGACAATGAAACACATACTGTGCGAATGTCATGCCCTCGCCAGAACTAGAATGAAGGAATTTGGCACTGGCTACCCAGAGCCAGATGAATTCCAGGCACTACCAATGGGGTCCATCATCCGATTTATGGAGATGGTGGAACAGGCCATGGCGTACCGTAGTGACCCCTAAGTTCGCCTAGGGTGCCTATCTTTGCCTAGTTGATTTTCCTAAACTTGCTTTACGACAAGCTACACTTAAAACTATATCAAGTAAATGTAGGTATAAGTACTGAATATTGAATAGTTTTATGTGCCGGTTTTCTTAGAAGATCTTTAGGAAAATCAACTAGGCAAAGATAGGCACCCTAGGCGAACTTAGGGGTCACTACGGTAGATGCGGTAAGGGGTAATTACACAAAAGATCCCATTGGGTCGAAGTGTATCCGCAAGGACCCCTATTACCAAGATAAGAGATAAGACATAAATGTACGCCGGATTTCGACGCTCATAAAAACCGTCGGCACTAGAGCAAATTCATGCAGAGCGTTGTAAAAGGGACATTAAAAATTTTGAAGATTCGCGAAGTTACCTACGTTGAGGAACTCGGTAAAATCATAATCTTGTTTACACAGCGCTTTAGAGAAACTGCTTTACGATGTTTACTCAATTATGAGAGGCCAACAAATTGGGAACATTATTCCTGTGATTTCACAATTCGGTGGTTCTACCCAAAATTGTTATCAACCACGCCTATTCATTGGTCAGGTCAGGTCGTAAAAAAACGAGTTAATTTCATTTTTATTATGTATTCGCTGACTCATAATTTTATAGATACTTTATGCAGTGTTTATGAGGTTACATTCATTATTGTTTAAAGTACCTCTTTGTTGTGCAAATAATTAAGCCTGGCGTACTTTGCGAACAAACTTTACTCACTTAATTTTGAGTGTCATAAACGTGGTGGATTCATAATACAATGGTAATAATTTAGCTGTTGAAGTAAGGCTCGGGATCAGCGGCATTGTGCCGGCAGACTGGCTGGAATCTGCTTCGCGAAGCCCTTTTCATGGCGTCGGCTTTAAGCGTCATTTAGCGCGGTCTCGACGCCTCCGCCACTTAATATTACGGCCGAAGAAAATTGTCGCATAATTTAAATAACTTCGGCGAGACCTTTTCATTGTCTTCAGCACAGACTGCCCGAGTGCATAAATCTCCACGTTTCTGGGACGTCTTCATTTTTGCAGACATTAATGCTCGCTACGCGACAGCTCTCAACCTTATTACGTGATGCAGCTCCGATTTGGGTGTAACTCCGACATTTTTATTACACGGCGTTTGTGCGATGTTTTTTAAAGAAAAAGTGAGGAATTTTTCCTAAACTTTTCAGACGGCAAAACTTTTCGAACTTATCTTTACCTTTCAGCATCAAAGAAACTAAAGTCCCATCCATTCTGAATTCAAAGGCAAGTTACACATTACGGATGGACGATTATGAGAGCACGTCAAAGGCATTCAGGTATGATACCTGGACAGAACTCAAACAGTTTCTGAACTTAATTGGAAAGCGAACGGGACGTGTATTTGCTTAGTACTCGCCGCCCTGACCAGACTGTATGTACAGCTCTTGTCCGAGTTGTGTCAAAGACCAAATCTCTTGCCGCGACTCAATGATGTTGGGTCTGTGTAATTAATAATGTAATGTTTTCACAGGGTATATTTGCATGAAACGGGAAGCGCAGGACATAATTAAACATAAGAACAAGTTTACTGTAATGAAACCAATAATTGCTTGTGAAATTGAAAGGTTTCAAAATTTCTAGTAATTGTTTAACGTGTATACCTTAAAATAAATAGCCGTACGGAGCCTCGCTAACAAAGAACTGAAGCATGTCTAATAAGCCGGCTACATATGTGTGTGTGCTGCTCGCAATAGGAAAAAACTAGTTGATATGTGCGTGCGGTTCGTAAGTATAATACAGCTCATAAGTACAGTGCAGCCGGCTTATTAAAAATGGCTTTAGTTCTCTGTTGGCGAGGCTCCGTCCGGCTATTTATTTTACGATCCTTGCGTGTATATTATTCAGTATCTTATTCCCAATTTGAAGTAATTCTGCAAAAAACACATTGTCGCAAAAGAAACACCCGTAAAAGCTTAAAACTTGTTAAGCAAGTTAAAAAATTAGTGTATAGAAAAAAATATACTGTCCAAATTTTAGCACGTAGGTTATGTGACATAATCTTTTAAGTTATCATTTGCATTTTAAGAAGATAACTTGAGAGAATTTTAGGACGCAACGTTTTGAAATCTTTTAATGTAGGCTTTAAATGGAAGGCACCGAAGCATTCAAAAGTAGGGGCTGTTATTGCAAAGGGGAGCATACAAAGTATGTCTAACTACGAGTAAGTAATTTCCATAATTGTTGTGAGCCTCCAAAGTTATAATCGCAGTAAAAAATAAGAAATAACGGTGCATTAGACAACTAGGGTGGTAAAACAAAGAGAGGCCAAGATCGCAGATGTTTGCGGCCCGAGCTGCAAGCGAGGGACGTAAATATGCGATCGAGGGCTTTCTTTATTACCTCCCGTGATGTGTACATAATTTGATGTCTACACTTGGCCAGAAAGCGGCTTTTTCCGTACGCGTAGCGTGCGATAAAAGCCACTTTATGGCCAGGTGTGGCATAATAGTACATTACGTACTTACCCAGGGCGGTAAAACAAAGAGGCCAAACAATATGCGATCTGAGGCTTTCTTTATTACCGCCCGTGGTAAGTACAACATTTTACGTCTGCCCCAGGCCATGAAGTGGGATTTTCCGCAAGCGTAACGGACGGTAATTGCCACTTTATGGCCAGGTGTGACGTAAAGTATTTAAAACACGCACACACACAAATCAATCTGTTACTAATTTAAGCTCAAAGCATATACTTACAAAATGGCGATACGAGTAGTATCCTTGTATAGTTTAGAAAAATCTGACTAACAGAATAAGTAATAGTACTACGTCCAGAAGTTTCTCTATCCAGCAAAATTGTCGTTCGGGTCCCACCACCGGACGGAACGCACCTGATCCGACCGTCTCTCTCTATCGCATAACGCGTGCTCTTTCTGATCGCGACCAAGGCGCCCCGCGGGGGCCCCAAGGCCGCGCGGCGGAATCGCGGCACTCCACTTACCAGTGCGAAGTAGGATTCCATGCATGTGAATAGCTCTTTCTCTCAGACAATGCACCGACAAAGTTGCGGGTAGCCTTTTAGTATTTAAATTAATATGTCAATGCTTGAAAAGACACTCAAAATTCAACAACAATAATATATAGGTAACTAATATGTTGACCAACACACAATTATTTGTCTTTTCCTCGGCAAATTATTGTGAGTCTCAATTTGAATCAGAACCTAGTTTTGTAAGAAGGGTCACTCCCACCAAGGACCATTAAAACAAGAGGACTGTCATTCTCCATACAAAAAGCTGTTTTAGTAGTATTATCTTATACATAGTAGCCGAATTTACAACGCCATCTATGTATAAGCTTGGTATAAGAATTAAATTATTTACAATTATTCAACTTTGCAAACGTGACACAGTATTTAAATGTTAGAATTTATTTATTATTAGCTGTTTACGAACTAATTGTTACTATATTTTATGTATCTTTGTTCAATTATAACATCGTTAAATGTTTAGTTTTTTAGCGCCATCTAGTTTTTGCCGGGAAATCCCCTAGACAGTCCTCTTGTTTTAATGGTCCTTGCTCCCACTAAACTCGTCAATTTTAGACACAGATTGGGTAATGGGGCTGGATTCGCTAATCAATGAGCATAAGCGTCGGGATCACGGTCGAGACAAGTAAATCCTACGTACCGACTTAATACTCGGGGGGCAGAGTTCAAAGACTTTTGCAATAGAGGGTAGGCTTGCTGTAACGGTAGGTGAAGAACCGACCGTAAAGTTACTCCGATCATCTCGTAAAATATAAATATAGGAAGAATTCCACTTTTTAAAATGAAAAACATGCACTCTACTGCACGTGGCAATTTATGAAGATAAGAGCAGCTTAAGTAAATTATAGATAGTTATTAAACGATTTTTTCTACTCCTGTACTGTTATCTGTCTTTTACTTGGTCACGAACACTAATATAAGAACATATATAATATGAGTTCAGAGAAGTCTATGCTCTATTCCCCATAACAGCACTAGTGTCGTTATAGCCACTTTACGTTATTGCTAGCAACCACAGACTTCTAAATCTAGGTTAAACTGAGGTCAAGGATTAAGCGCTCAATTTTAACTTTACGGTAAAAATGCACAACTACCAACTTAACAAACAATTAAAATCCTACGGCTTTTAAGAAAAACAAAACTTTGTGAACTAAATTCATTGATGCCAACATAAAAACAAAAGTATTTTTAATATATTCACTGCGTGTCAACTTCATTTAAAAAATAAAAAGTTTACCATAGACACATACTGACAGTCATACGTCATATTTGCCTTCTTTGCAGGTTATGCCTTGTTTGTATTTTATAATTTTAAAACCTGTCGTAGAAAAAGTATTGTATGCAACGTTGTATAATTAAGTCAAAAAACGCTCATTGCGTCTCTATTTGCGATACTCGCCGCGTTCGCGGCTCGTATCGCAACTCACGCAATTCGCATTTTTTGAACCTTCTTATACAACTGTTGCATAAAATACTATTAAAATTGAGGTTTGAATGACATAATGGATTCAATTCAATTCAATTCGATTCAAATCATTTATTCATAAAAAAAAAAACATTTTTATACGTCAATTACATTTAAAAAATAATGGATTATATAACATGATTGAAATCTTAAATTAATGATTACGTTTTTCAAAGTGGTTTAAATAAAAAATATACAAATAATAAAGGACAAAAAATAAGACTTGATAATATCACCTGATTTTATGACAATTTTCCTTTAATAGGTTTCCTTGATTAATAAACTAAGTTTTATACACTACATACAAGGCAAGGTCTCTTCCGAGATAGGCATACCACAAAACTGGAAGTAATGTTAAACGTTCATCTAATTCAGAGCAAGATCGAGAGAAAATAATCATACATGTATATTATGTTAAACTAGAAACATGTCTAGGTACGGTATGGTATACAACTTTGAATATAGGCTACCATTCGCGCGAATACTGATACGCAATGAAAATATAACTCTGTCGACCGGCACTGAGCCTATAAAGCGCAAAGGTTAAGCAGACAGAGCCGTGCCTCGCGATATGAAGCGATTACCGCTGAGGGCGCGAAGGTGGCTCCAAGGAATATATCTTTAAGAAAGATTAACGATCTTCAGGTACCCTAACCTCTTTGAACGAATGCCGTAAGCGACGCGCGTTCTCTAATAAAATCCGATATTTTGTACCGAGCTGTACGGGAGAGTCTGGGGTCGGGGTATAATTAAACGCAATGGATAGAGCGTCCCCGAAGATTTAGGGTGGGGCAAGCGTCGTGCTGAGTTATGATTTCACACGAGATGTGATTGGCACCCTGTAATGAAGACGGTGAATTGTCTTTTTGAGTTAAATACCGTCGCCTAAGTTCTATAGCTTAAGGCGGGACAGGGTTGAACCCTTCAGTCCCGAAATCAAAGGCTGATGTGCAGTTGATTAATTGATGTTTATTTATCATTGCACAAATAACATCGCTTTTAGGAAAATGAGATCTGACAAGAAAATTTGGATGTGATTTTGAACCCAGCGTAGGTAGATTGATTGATTTCGTCCGGTACCAGGCTGTTTTACCCGAATTGAAGAATAAAGAATTTTAGCTTGGATATAAATATGATCTGTCCTCTTCACCATTCATCCTAGGATATGAGTTGGAAAATTATATAGGCTCCTTTTTATTTGTCAAAAATGCGCTATATTAGTAACCTTAAGGTTTAATAATATACTTACATTATAGTATAGTATACCTGAACTAAGATAAACTCACGTGAAATTCGATAGTTGAAACGGATCGTGATTGAATTACTAATGACAGCCTCTTGAACGTACCCTCCTCACTCAGAGGAGATAACCCTTTTCCAGGATTTGGCAGGGATAGGTTCTATTCCTTGATTTATTAATTTGTGTTCAATCTAGTTTCTCTTGCTGGATTTAGAGTAATTTCTCTGGTCTTAGTTAAAACATCATTAATTCCTTTACGTTTAGTTTTAAACCTATTCAGCTGATATAAGTACATATCGATACCTTTAGACTCAAAGGGCGTAAACGCCGTAGGTTCTAATGGCGTTTACGCCCTTTGAGTCTAAAGGTATCGATATGGCCGATCGTAGGTTCAATTGATGTGAAGGACATTGTTTTGCCTGTCCCTTACCCCAATTAAACCTACGGTCGACCAACGGACCTACAGTCGGTCGGTGAGTCGCTTGGTTTTCCACATAAATGAAAAAAAGGGTAAGCAATCCACTATGCTAACATGAAATTTGGGTGAAATGTGTTTTATTTTATAGTTTGACATATTTTTCTGCGCAAAACGGCTTGAGTCATCTTTAGAAATTCCAAAAATAAAAACACAAAAACAAGCAATCGGTCATTGATGCGAAGGTGCTCTTGAAACAATTTTTTTTCTCAAAATATATTATTTCAGACTTCTCGCATTATTTTGCACAGACAAAAGGGTCGAGTTCAGGCGTTTTTATTATTTCATTAGTGTCACTCGACTTTTACCGCGGAGGACTGTCGAGTGACGACCACTTTTGATTAAATCATGTGTGTGTGTGTAGCCTTGATATCGTCTATAGTTTATAGTAAAAATTAACTGTGATCACCACCGCTTGCTGCTATATTTGCTGGAACACGAATGAAAAAAACCGCCGCTGTCGAAACGCTCTGAAATCGACCCAACATGTTTTAGTCAGGATATGAAATAAAAATAAAATTAATGAAATTTTTCTTTTCTGTCCTTTTTATTTGTAGACGTAAAGACCTCGGCGCCTCGAATCACCTCAAACAATGTTATGTACTCCGTAATTGTCGTGTAAAACAGATGTATCAGGTGTCAGACCTATAGCAAGTAATACCTATGTCAATGCTGTAATATTGTATACGATAAGGATATAGTTGAATATACAAACAAACCAACTAAAGCCAATATAGTGCAACGTCATCTATATCTTACCCTTAATATGGCATCTTTTACAAGCTTATCTCGAGAGCAATTTCAGTTACATACTCAATAAGAGTCTGGAAAGGTCACATTTCTTTGCCGCTCCGCCGAGCATGACCACACTGTCACATATATTACTGCCGCCCTATCCCTAAAAACTCCCTAATAGAACCTTTGCAGCTCCTTCAGGCTTGCGTGTAAACTTTACTGCAATTTAACTTCACAATTTACGTTTATTATACCCTTGTTTTGTTGTTAATTAAGCTTGAAAACACTATTTCTTGCCGTGAAATAATTACGTTTTGGTGCATTTAACATCAAAATGAAAATAGCGGAACTGGTATAATAATAAGCAAAGCCTTGTATCACTACATACATAGTATAAAACAAATCACTTCCCACTGTCTGTTGGTCCCTATGTATGCTTAGATCTTTAAAACTACGCAACGGATTTTGATGCGTTTTTTTTAATAGATAGAGTGATTCAGGAGGATGGTTTATATGTATAATACATGCTTTTAGTACCAGCATTGCACTCGTGCGAAGCCGGGGCGGGTCGCTAGTTATTAAATATAATGAATAAAACACATTTTCGGATTCGCTCATCGGACTTTTTCTTATGATTAATGAGTTTGTTTTGGGCCTTCGTCTCACCTGAAAATGGAAACAACTCGTTTACTTTAGAACATACACAAACACGGGGCAATACGGAACTTGCAGGAACAATTGGACTTAGTTTAGAGATAGACTTTAGAATTTTTTTTTTTTTGTAGTAAACAATTCACTAAATCTGTATATGCCTGTTCGCACAAAATCTCATCCCAAAGTCTTTGCGAGGCGAGGCTGTTGGGTTTCTCTCCTCCTGGAAAGCGAATCGACCATTCGGCCAGTGCTTCCTTGATGAAAGGGATACAGATATTGTCACCATTAAAAGAGAATTGCATACAAAACTGTGTTGTGGATTGGATCCTTTTCGCTAAACTACGTCCAATTAGGTGGTAGCACTAAGAGCCTTTTCACACTTGCGATTTGCGAGCGAGCTGTGGGCGAGTTTCCATACATAACCCGTCGCGAAGAGCGACATTTGTATGGAACTTCGCTTCTAACTTGCCCACAGCTCGCTCGCAAATCGCAAGGGCTCTAAACCGACAAAAAAGACACTATGCGGGCAGTAGGACACCTATCAGGCCTGAAAAAAATAGTGGTTATAAAGTATAGTAAGTCGTAGCCACACTAACGTTAATCGTCCATCATCGCGATATCAACGGTTTTTCCCATTAATGTGGCCCCAGCATGATAGAGTACAAGATTCGCATTGCCGGCACCAGTTGGCAGAACTTTCGTTGTGCACATTCTCTATAAATCCATTGAACTATTTATAGTACTTAAATGGATTTATAGGGAATGTGCACAATTGCAATTGCTGTGTGCGCTTTATCAAAAGTTGATGATATCCAGTGTTTGTCTTGGTTTAAGGACTTGGATGTCTTTCTTATAAAAATCTGCAGCCAAATCTATTCAAGCATTCAGAACGGGATCTGTCTGTACGGCATATTTTATTTGCCTAAATATATTGTTTGTGGGTGTATTTTCAAAAACGTAATTTCGCTGTCATGGCATATTGGCGAATACTGAGAAGATTCTGCCTTATTAGAATTGGCACTTTGGGTTACAATGTAGAATCAGTCAAGTTCTAACAAGTAACCAACGAATGCCAGTCTAGTGAGGAGGAATCTTTTAAATATTGGTGGCCAGAGAAATTACGCCAGAGAAAATACACCCTTATACTATATACTATATACTATATACTATAAACTAAATATTACTCGTATGCGAGAAGAGTAAAAATATAGCAAATCAAGGAGAACCTTTGGGAAATACGATGCTAATAGACTTTACACACAGACATACGTTGAAAAAAGAATTTTTGAGAATTGATCTCTTATCTTATCGGATAAAACAGGAGGTGAATTAGAAACTCCGTCCCGCATAATAATGCCGTATTATTACTATTCTAGCCATACTTCAATAATAATGTTCGAGTACATTACACAATAAGGCTTATATCACGAAGCGTCGGTAGTTAATTCGCGTCCCGTCACGTACGCAAATAGCCGGCGAGACAGACCTCATGCCATTCCGGCCTAATTTAATCCTGTGTATTTACTGTGCCTAAAAAAGAACGCTGAGTTGAATTCGAATTTGTCGCAATTATTTTCTTTTTATAGTCCAGTACAATCTCATTTTATGGATCCAGGGTCTGTACGTCAAAAGGAACAAACGGAACCTTTATTTATAAGATAACTTTGTTGTCCGTCTGTCCATCCGTCTGTTTGTCCGTTGTCAAGACCCTTTATCTCGGAAACGCGTAAAAGTATCGAGTTGAATATAACACCATATACTCAGGTCTACTGTTCCTTGAAGCTGTGAAAAAATCAAACTTCTAAGTTAACGTGAAAAAAGATACGGCCGTTTATACCGCAAACTTATATTTGGACATTCTCTTTCGTTGACCTAGAACTATGAAATTTGGCAAGTAAGACCGTCTTATACTACAAGTAGGTATAGGAAAAAATCTTTAAAGTATACGTTTTTAAATGAAATCATAAATTCATTAAATATCAAGTAATAACCTAACCTAACCCGACTTTTTTTTATGTATAGAAGATATTTTGGCCGGTACTGTAAGTGACTGAAATGGCTTATTACTAAAACTTCTCTCGCAACCAGTTTCAAGGCTCTACTACTATCCAAATACAATGAATGAGACAGCAGAGTTTAGATCCTAAACTCATTCATCGGGGCCGAATACATCTAATTGGATTAATTAGTGAATGGCACAGAACTGCCGCAAGCTGGATACAAAAGGACATGTATTCGTACGCAAATTTTCCTTCACCACTGTGGATCCAATATCCTAATTGACATATCGGCCGGCGTACCACTTCCCGCCGTTTGTGTACAGGCAAATACTCTCACACCGCCTCCGACATTTTTGCAAAAATATTCTTTTGCTTGAGAACCGTTTAACCCAAGTGCTTTTTGAGCTTGTAACAAGCCAAGTTAGACTTGCATTGTGCAAGCTAGATTTGTTATATTATAATTTATAATAGATGTAAGACTATTATAGTCTGCTGGTCCAGCATTACCCGCGGGTTGCCCTGCGTTATTTTTATTTTATCCTAAACGAACTCCTTTCCGGAATAAACAGTATCCCATGTTATTTATAATCCAGGACTTGTTCTATTTGTATGCCAAATCTCAATCGAATCAATTGTTACTGCATTATTTAGTAACAAACATTCAAGTCTCCGAACACCCAGTTACATCTTCACATATTTTGACATTTATAATATTAGAAGGATAATATTAGCCATCCATCCCTACGGTCTATTTATCCTTATATGTCTTAAGTGGTAAGCTTTCTACCCGGCTCTTTGCTGAAAACAGCTTAAGAGATAATGGGTTGCCAATTTTTGGCCTAATGTTGCTTTATTTACAAAAAATACTTTTAGACTAAAATGCAGCAGCATCTAGCATTTTGAGGATAATTTTTTTTCTACCCAACTAAGAAGTTAGACAGTTCTTTACACGACATAACATTGCTTTTCTTTATCAATAAAATAACAATAATTAATAGCAATACGAAAATCCAATCAGTTATACTTTTTGTAAACAATGGTACATTGTGTATGTCTAGGGCGGTAACGAAGGAATTGCAAACGAGTGTTTGTTACAAGCCCGCGGCGAAGCCAAGGGCTTTAATAACACGAGTTTGTAATTCCTTTACCGCCCGTGGCACACACAATGTTTTTCATCACACTTGTGAGGAAATCTTAAATAAAAATAACCTTACTAATCCACCCAGTATGACAAGAAATAGTATTTTATGCAACAGTTGTATAAGCGGGTTCAAAAAATGCGAATTGCGTGAGTTGCGATACGACCCGCGAATGCGGCGAGTATCGCAAATAGAGACGCAATGAGCATTTTTTGACTTAATTATACAACGTTGCATACAATACTTTTTCTACGACGAGGTTTTAAATTATAAAATACAAAATTAATCATAACCTAGAAACAAGGCAAATATGACGTTTGACTGACAGTATGTATCTATGGTAAACTTTTTTTTTTAATTTAAAATGTTGGCATCAATGAATTTAGTTCGGAAAGTTTTGTTTTTCTTAAAAACCGTAGGAATTTAATTGTTTGTTAAGTTGGTAGTTGTGCATTTTTACCGTAAAGTTAAAATTGAGCGCTTAATCCTTGACCTAAGTTTAACCTAGATTTAGAAGTCTGTGGCTGCTAGCAATAACGTAAAGTGACTATAACGACACTAGTGCTTTTATGGGGAATAGTGTATAGACTTCTCTGAACTCATATTATGTATGTTCTTATATTAGTGTTCGTGACCAAGTAAAAGACAGATAACAGTAAAGGAGTAGAAAAATATTAAAACAGACAGTGACGTTAGTGACATATGTCATAGACAATGCGAATGTTAAGTCACGTTCGGAAACCATAGCGGTAACGGCCATTTTAGTTGATTTTATATTTGCAAAATACTGAAATACAATATTTAAACATTTAATTAATGTTACCAAAGTTTGTGTTTACATGTATTTGCAATAACAGTTATCTTTAAATACATATTTCAGTGATAAAAGTTAAAAAAGTAAGTTGGCGTTTCCTTTGAACATGACAAATAAGAGTAAAACAGAACCAGCGTTTCAAATTTAAAAAGAAAACCATTACGCCCTAGGGCGTAATAGGCCATTTACGGCCCGCAGAACCTACGTGTAATGACACCATTTTCGAGCAAGTGTGATGAAAAATAAATCAATAACTTATGCCACACTTGGCCATAAAGTGCCTTTTTCCGCACGCTGCGCGAACGGAAAAAGCCGCTTTCTGACCAAGTGTAGACATAAAATGCTGTATACAACACGGGAGGTAATAAAGAAAGGCCGAGATCGCAGATGTTTGCGGCCCGAGCCGCAGGCGAGGCGAGGCTTTGTATTACCACCCTAGTTGTGTAATATACTAAAATTAATTATAATGGGAGGCAGCGTGAGCGTCCGTCGGCTTAAAACCGGTAGCAGCGACGGCCGGATCACCGGACAACTCATCCGTCTACCGCCCGTCGTCGGATGTTTGCTGCTGTATTTACAACTCTGCACCCACTACTCTGCTCTCTGAACAACTTGTTTTGCGATGTTGTTAGATAAATACATACCTAATATGTCGCTACTATTTTCATCAATTGTACTAAAATTAGGTATTCAGGGGCGTATTTGCCCTAGGGCCATCCGGGCCACGGCCCGGGGTGCCAATCCGCCAGGGACGGCGTAGCGGTCCCTGGCCGATTGCATTTTGTTTTGGTTTTAGCGCCAAACTCAAACTCCTTTATTGATGACAGTCAGTTATCACAAGTCAGTTGCTTACAAGCGACGGTATAATAACGCCATTCAGACCATTTTTACTTCTGGGCGGCGAAACTTATTGGCTCAGGGCGCCAAATTTCAAAATACGCCCCTGTAGGTATTTGTATTTTATTTGCACCGGACTGTAATAGAGTAAAGTTCAGATGGGGTCTATGGGCGTTTGAAGTAATACTCCTTCATAGTGAAAGTCTGGAAAAATATTATGAAATGTAAAATCAAATACATATTTTTGATAAGTAGGTCATACTAAAATCTCACTATAATGGTGGACACATGCCGACGCAATGCGCGGCCCACGGGCGCGGTGACCGCCGCGTGCTGACCGTGCAAAATCTTTACTTCTATTCAAATAATAAAAGTTAACTGAAAATTCCTGTAGAATCATGATGGTCAAAATAGCGACGCAGATTATTATGGAAAAAGCGGAGTGAGAGATTTTGCTACGTACTCTGCATGTTTGTAAAAACGCAATAATGAACTAGATTGTACCTTAATTTCGTAAATATCTTTTTCATCACACTTGCTCGAAAATGGTGTCATTACACGTAGGTTTTGCGGGCCGTAAATGACCTATTACGCCCTAGGGCGTAATGGTTTTCTTTTTAAATTTGAAACGCTGGTTCTGTTTTACTCTTATTTGTCATGATCAAAGGAAACGCCAACTTACTTTTTTAACTTTTATTACTGAAATATTTATTTAAAGAGAACTGTTATTGCAAATACATGTAAACACATATTTCTGTAACATTAATTAAATGTTTAAATAGTGTATTTCAGTATTTTGCAAATATAAAATCAACCATTTTAAATCTTTACCGCTATGGTTTCCGAACGTGACTTGTCGTCTTGATATATGTCACTAATGTCACTGTCAGTTTTACAATTTTATTTAGGTTAAGTAAGGTTATTTTAATCAGATTTCCTCACAAGTGTGATGAAAAACATTGTGTGTGCCACGGGCGGTAAAGGAATTACAAACTCGTGTTGTTAAAGCCCTCGGCTTCGCCTCGGCCCTGTAACAAACACTCGTTTGTAATTCCTTACTTACCGCCCTTGATACACAATGTACTATTGCGTATCTAAAGTGATATCTACTATTTATTAACATAATGTACCTTAATTATCGCGAAATTAAACAACCTGACAAAACTACGTGATGCAAGTAAAAAAATGTTTAAAAACTTACATTATTCGAAGTTAATTTACATGTACGAGTAAGTGAGTCATGCTGACGCTACGCTACGTAATGTCGAGGCGGGTCACGTCGTAGACGGGCACGACGCTTGATGATGCTTCTGATGCTCGATAACGGGCCGGGCTAACCCTGGACAACGCTCTTCATTTCTTGAGACACGGCTTTTTTTATTGGCTTCTTTAATAATAATTTGCATCTTGCTTCATATTAATTTTCCATCTTCTTTCTTGAAGTCAATTTTAAGCTTCTTTCTTGATAATAATTTTAGGCTTCATTCTTCATAACTTATTTTCTTGAGTTTTAGATATTCCTACATCACACATTCCTGAATGCGCGGCGAGAGCCATTTATGATTTGATGTATCTATCGAGTAGATCATCGTCTCCTCTATATTTTATCCAATTTACCTGGGTCCTGGCATAATAATGCTGACTTACCACACTGACTTGACCAGCCACGCTGTTTATGAATAATTTTTAGAGAAATGGTTTTCTATTTAACCTCTTTTCAAACGTAAGAAAGTTACGTTACTTATTTTTACAATCATAATATGTAGTCTTGAAACCAAAATCAATATGCATATAAACACATCGCCACATAACAACATTACAAAAGTATAAAATATGTACTTAAAAATTGTAAGCGAGTAAAACGATTCAGCTACTATAATGCTGATTGTACTTTCACCTCCACTACGAATATAAATGCCGTTCATAAAGCAGGACAATTACTTCCGTGCTTCCTTACAATTTACATGATAACAGCTGAAAGTTTCGCCTTTCGCGGTTGAGTCTTTTAGATAAAACTTTACTGTATTGTGTACCGCGAAAACACTATTAAACTGCATAAGAATGTCGAAAAAATATAGTGTACATACATTATATGTTTATTCTCAAAAGACAGTCGTTCACTCAACGACACAGCCGTGATATTACACGCAAAATACGCATAATGACAATAAGATAGATACAATACTATTTAATTACCAACACCCCCATATACATACGATTAAGAAAACCTAAAGGACAAAAAAAATTTAAATTATTATTTGTATCAGGAACTGCCAGTCCTCTTGCCCTACACACACATAGGACGCAACCCTAGCTCGTTGTGTTAATTTTATCTCTACTAATTTATAATGAATTGAATCTTAAAAAAATAATGAGGGAAGGTCGTCGTTACGTAGTAAGTACGGTGGGCCTCAAAAGTAGTTGAACACATTGGTATCGTGGCGTAGTACTAAAATGTCTACTTTTGAAGCCCACAGGGAAAAGTAGGAGGTAGCAGTAACGTGGCGTCCTAATAACTCAATTCCTACCGGCTTGCCTAATATCAGGCATGTGAGCACCTTATTTAACAGCTCTTAAGAAAAATGTACTTACTTACACTACATGTGCATCGGCTTGCGCAAGGATATCTTTTACGCCACTCCCCTGCAATGTAACAGTATTCTACTTTTAGTCACAAAAAACTTAATGCTGACCGCCATCTACACTTTACAACCCTAAGTATACGAGTATATATGTCGCAGCCAACTGGTTTAATCAGCCATTTGGTTAAATGCCTAGCATTTTCACTAAATTATGACACACCAGCAGGTCGACGAAGCCCCGCTACGCGGGGCTTCTATTTCTGCTCTAAGGGACACAAGCTAACAAACAAACCTAACCTACAATTTAAATGAAAAGGCTAGGCAGTTAACTAAATAGCTAATTAAGCTAGTTGGCGGCGACATATACCTACACCGTAACGTTTTTATTAATGTAATTCAGCAATAATATTAAAACTTAAGCTTTGGGCTTAAAATCACTAAATTTCATTTTACCTCATTATCAATATTCCCAGATCTCAAAACTTCATGGCCTCAAAATACCTAAATTGCAGAATGCCTAAATTTTTTTCACAATCAACCGAAACCTTAATATCGCCGATGTTCAAAATACCTTAGGCTCATAATACCTAAACTTCAAAACAGCATTATGGCAAAACAACATATGCTTAAAACAACCAAACCTCAAAATACCTAAATTTATACTATCAAATAAACACTCGTAAAAAAAATTAGGTATTTTTGGAAAAATGCCTAAATTTAGGTATTTTGAGGTTGAGTTGTTTTGATATTTTGTCATTTCTGCCATTCGGTAATTGAAGGATTGTGCATTTCAATCTTCAGGCATTTAGAGAATATGCCGTTTTAAGTCAAAGTCATAATGAATTTCGTTCATTTTAAGAATGTTACAATTTGACATTTAGGTTTTATGAGCTCATGGTAATTTGAAAATAGGGTGTATTGGCAAATAAGGTATTATGAGATTTAGTGATTTTAAGCCCAAAGCAAACTTAATAAGTGTCGCCAGCGAACAGAAAAAAAATCTTAACGGTATTTGAATAGTTCACGCTATACATTCCATCATTCCTTCTGAAACTCCATTATGTCGTCATAATAACATGTCAAAATTCTCGAGCTTCCCTTATTTATCACATTCTTTGTCACATTTTTTCTCGGAATGTAGCGAATCTTATGTCCAAATTTCGAACATAGTATATATTACGTTTTCAGCACACTTGTTCGAAAATGGTGTTGTTAGCTTCTGCGGGCCGTAAATGACCTATTATTGTTGTCCATGTTCAAAGGAAACGCCAACTTACCGTCCATCGAGTGGGAGATTGCCTGTGTGGTTTTGTTCATTCTACTTTACCTACCTCCAGAAGTTTTTCTAAATTCTGTGGATCTTTTCTCACCAAAGTAGAAAAATATCAAAAACACCATCAACAGATACACAAATATCGATATTGAAAGCGAATAAGGAGCATTTCATAAAAACATCAACTTTTTGTCCCTTATGAAACGCTATGGTAGCTACCCTAATAAAACTTATTAGCTGCTAAGAAACAGTACCCATCTTAAAGCCAACCTATAATATTATTATACCGACATTCAGCTCCCTAATTTTATATGTCAAAAATATTAAAAAGGTAGTGTCCCTTACGAAACGTTTTCGTAGAATGCTCCATGAAGACAACGCACTTTATACTATACTTATATTATAATTACTTGTATAGGTTGTGCACAATTCATATGCCTATGAATAGCCCTATATAATATCCTAGCTCCCTTAACATGGTAGCACAATACGTGGATGACTCCTAATTCGATTGGCTTCGATCTAGATGCTCTAACAAGATAGCTCTCTAGACTTAACCCCCTTCATTGGGAATATCTGTTCATGTTTGTTGTTACGTGAAGGCGCCTGTCCGTTTGTTCAGAGATATTATACAGGACGTGTCCTTTAACTGAATCAATAGGAGCGATTCTAAATCATATGATCACTCCTATATCAGATTGATAACCGTCATCTTAGTAAATACTTTGAAATAAATGTATACAGAACAATTTTTTGTTGGAGATTTGTTTTGCAGTATTGTATCTTCCGCTACAGAATCAAAGCCTATCACTGAAAATAACTGCAACTTAGACATCACCAGACTTAACCCTCGACTGCACGTCGCCCAAAATAGCCCGTTCTATTATAGACGGAGTTCCCGCTCGATAGTGCAATCTGACAGGCAGACAAAGGTAATGCGCTAAATAAATAGCGCCCGTTGCGTGCCTGCAGGGCTATCGATTTTGCTTACGACTTTTATGGCTACAGAATTAACAATCCAAGCGCAACATACTTGGAGACTAATTGGACTGATTCATATTTTTTCATCACACTTGCTCGTAAAGGGTGTTATAACACGCGCGCTTATAGACCAACTCGAGCCGATTTACCCCCCGTGGGTTACAAATATCTATAACTCCCACGGGAGGAAAAACTGTATGAAAATCTATAACTCCCTCGGGAGTTATGAGTTTAGTTTTAAAAGTCGTACGTCATTTCAGACTAAGGTTTCGAATCAGCCAAGGCTATTTCACATCTTCAAAACTTGGCTACAAAACCAATTTTAGTGTAAAATAAAACTTATATGGTATATTTTACTATTATTTCCGTAGTTTTTGCGATTATTTTAATGCAATTAAATTAATTTAGTTTAAAATTTTATTTTGAAAATCGGTACAATCTGGCGATATTGCCTGTCAAGTTTAAAAACTAAACGCAGTTCTTAGCATTATCTGTGGAAGACTATATTGAAAAAGTTGACAGTTGAAGTTGTCTCTTAGCGGGTGCGTTTAGTTTATTTCATTTTTATGTTTTATTTTTTTTTCCTCGCAAATGTGATGAAAAACATTGTGTGTATCACGAGCAGTAAGAAGATTACAAACTCGAGTCATTAAAAGCCCTCCGCCTACGGCGTCGGGCTTCTAATAGACTCTCGTTAGTAATCCCCTTCTTACTACCCTCGGTGCACAATGTACTATTTAAGCCTCGCTGCAGAGGGGTGTTATATGGCTGAAGTCTGAGTATCTATCTGTTTTGTTTTCGAGGCGTCGTATAGGAATACAACTGACGAGACGTAGCCTAGTGGGAGTGACACCGCCTAGGAAGCTAGAGGTCCAGGGTTCCAATCCTGGTAAGCGCAAATGTGATGATGAGTATTGGATGTTTTCCATTTATATAAGTATATGTTTATCTATATAAGTATGTATATTGGCGTCTAGTACCCATAGTACAAGCATTGCTTAGTTTGGGCCTAGGTCGATTTGTTGAAGAAAACAAACTAAATTGAGAAACGAGAATGGGTGAGTTGCGGGGAAATGACAACGCTGATATGTCCCCATGATCCGGGGGTGAGGTACGACAAAAGTTAGGCTTTCGCCTATCCTGGCTCCCAATTAAGTTGTACGCCATTAGCTCTCATTCGTGTGGGTATATTTAAATGCTATTTGCTTATTCGATATCTGCTTCGTTTCCTTGTTGTAGATCTTAGCATCTCTTATGAAGATCTGTAAGCTTATGATGCTACGCTTTGTCACGCGATAAATAAATGATAAAGCATCCGTCACGTTCTAACCAATACTGAAGTGAGAGTGACGGATGCTTTATCACTTATTTATCGCATGACAAAACGTAGCATCATAAGCGTACAGGTCACCTTAGCTGTACGGTTTTTAATTTGTAGCTTTTAATTATATGATGGCAGTTGGTTTTACAGTATTTGAAGATTTAGTAGTATACATACTGACTGCACTAAAAACCTGAAATCAGTCAAAGACAGAAATTCTTTCAGAAAGTTGAATGTTATACCGATTGATGATGCCATGATAAAAATAAGTTTTCCATTTTTCAGGAAAATAAAATAATAAATAGGAATGGAAAATATTGTGTTTCGGTTTTTTTAAAAGAAACCTGACGTCTTGGTGGAAAACGTCCAGTAGGTTGCCCATTGCCCAAGGTATCCAGGTTCCAAAAAAGAACCTATTCCAGCTTCAAAAGGGAAGCTTCGAGTAGAAGAAAGTTCACGACAAATTCACAGATCAGAAGAGAATATCGTAATTTAGTCTCAAGACCCACGTTAGGTCGATGAGTCAACATGTTATATGCCATCTTTCAGCCTATATACATCCCACTGTTGGGCACAGAACTACTCCCAGTACATAAGAGTGAATAGGTACAGGGCCAGAGTGCGGACTACCATTCAGGCCCACATTGCAGACTCCACATACGCCTTTGAATTCCTTCGCGGATGGCTGCATATGTATTTTCTCACGATGTCTTTCCTTTACAAATATCAAATCATATTTTGTACTTAAGTCCCAAAACACTTGGTACGAGCCAGGATTCAAACCCATGAACTCCGTTTGAAAGGCGCATGTCCAAACCACTCGGCTGCCAATAGCTTCCTGCAACTTATCCAACCGGAACGAGCTTCTCCCGATTAGAACGCTTCCGTCTAGGCATGTCCAAAGCGTTTAAGCAGTCGCTAAATACGGAGGGACGGCAGATGGTTGATTTTCAATTCAGACAAGCGACGCATTAGTGCGACGTGGCATCCAGGGAATGCCTAGCGTTTAACAGCAGCACCACATTTCGAATACGTCAATCCTGCTCCGTATGTGCTCTGGGTCCGTGTTTCAGAAGCGTAGCTACGTGTACAGGAATACATACATTACCAAATTAAATGATTTATTTCGGAAAACTGTTGTTTTATATGAATCATATTAAGAAATATAAACGTTCGCACGAGTTTGGATCTTTTTACACGATTGCCCAAAAAAGGAGTATTATGTTTTAATGGTTCATGTACCTATGTATGTATAAATAATTGTATATCAGTTTATTTCTTATATAGTTTTCCCCGCATTTTACTACGATTTCTATTTCCTTGTTTTGTTACTACTTTTCCAAACTGTGCCTCCAGCACAACTGCAGCGCCAACTCTTTATCGTGTAACAAATGCTACCTATACCTATCCTTTTCCATTCAATATATCGTCGACCGTAGGCTCAATTAGCGTAGGGGACATTGTTTTGCCTGTCCCTTACGCTAATTGAGCCTACGGTCGACGATATAGTCCGAAAGGGGGGCCGTCTGGTTGCATAACAACTATTGTCATATTATTAATTGTCATAACAGTTTAAGCATAAAGTTGATGTTCATATTTTTTTTTTGGCATAAATTGTCCTATGGCATAATTGTTCCGTGTCATAATTATACGGAGTCATAATTGATTTAACCATAATGTAAATTGTCATACATTTATTTAGTCATAATATTGATGATTATAAGTCGTTTTTGCAATAGTTGTAAATTTCATACATTTATTAAGCCATAACATTGATGATTATAAGTGGTTTTAGTAATAATTGTAAATTACATACATTTATCAAGCCATAATATTGATGATTATAATATACTCGTATTGCATAAATTTTGATAATTGACTTGCGATGGTTCTTCAAAAAAGAAACGATTTATATTATTGAAGTATTTTTAATTTCTACTCATTACACAATATTAGTGACCTCACACAGAACCAAATCGCTGCCAGAAAAGTAGGTTAGGTTAGATTAGAACTGTTATCTCACACATAACCGAATTGCTGCCAGAAAAGTAGGTTAGGTTAGAACTGTTATCTCACACATAACCGGATCGCTACCAGTAAAGTAGGTTAGGTTAGGTTAGAACTGTTATCTCACACATAACCGAATCGCTGCCAGAAAAGTAGAATAGGTTAGGTTAGAACTGTTATCTCACACATAACCGAATCGCTGCCAGAAAAGTAGAATAGGTTAGAACTGTGACCTCACACAAAACCAAATCGCTGCCAGAAAAGTAGGTTAGGTTAGGTTAGAACTGTGACCTCACACAGAACCAAATCGCTGCCAGAAAATTAGGTTAGGTTAGGTTAGAACTGTGACCTCACACAGAACCAAATTGCTGCCAGAAAAGTAGGTTAGGTTAGGTTAGAACTGTTATCTCACACATAACCGCATCGCTGCCAGAAA
Organism: Eudemis profundana; assembly: GCA_947034925.1. Lineage (NCBI taxonomy): Eukaryota > Metazoa > Arthropoda > Insecta > Lepidoptera > Tortricidae > Eudemis > Eudemis profundana. The sequence goes on from OX344800.1 coordinate 17,380,948, forward strand.
AGTATATTAGGTTAGAACTGTGACGCAACATAAAAGAGAACTTTTAAAAAAACTTTTAAGATTAGGTTTATGCGTTTAGCAATTTATGCTTTTACTTAGTATGGTTAAAGTGTTGTATGAGAAACCTATTTATGCGTTTAGCATTTTATGCATTTACTTAGTATGGTTAAAGTTTTGTATGAGCAATCCATGTATGCCCATTATAAAGTATGCTTGAATAAATGTATGCATATCAACTATATGCCCATTACACAGTATGTCCATAAACATTATGATTAAAATCGTTATGCGCATAAATGTATGACTATTTACAGTTATGCGTAATGATGAGTATGACGAATCCTCGTATGCGTATCAAAAATATGACCTTAAACTTTATGCAACCCGACCCCTACCCAGTCCGAAACTAACAGGGCATGTTCTGTCGGGCGATAATCGTAGTCGCGGCAGGAGTGCCTCACTCCGCGATTTCGCCACGTAGCTAACAGTACGGGGGGCTTGGCCAACGATCAGAAAGAGCACGCGTTATGCGATAGAGAGAAACAATCAGATGCGGTGTATTCCGTCCGTTGGTCGGATCCGAACGTCAGTTATGTTAGAAAAAGAAACTTCTGTACGTTGTATGTACTATTGTAAATGTAGTATTATAAATGTAGTTTATAAGTTAATGTAATGTAATAATGAAAAGAGAAACTGGTGAGTCTCTTCTGGCGCTTCTTCTCACCAGAAGGTCATTACCCGAAGCGCCAAAAGAAAAGAAAAGATGAGAAAAGAATGTAAGACATGTAAAAGAGCCCTTGAGGGCCTACTTGCAGAAATAAATTATTTTATTTATTTATTTATTTTATTTTATTGCTTATTCCGTTGTCACGGCTAGTTATGCTAGCCCGACCAGTCTTCATCATGCAACAAACAATTTATTTCCTCTACATCATTTTACTACATTAAAGAGAAGTTAAAAAATATGTTTATTGATACTGTACATATTAATGTCACGTCCCAATATCAAACAGGGTCCACCTGTTAGATAAATTTAACAAGAGCCTTATGGATACCCTCATACATAATAAGGGCGTTATGGGAAAACCGTATTCTTTCCTTTGTCATCGGCATGGAAATTATTTCCTAGGTAGAAGGAGGGTTTTCTTGAACCACGGAGATGTTTTATGGGGTTAATAAAATATTATCAGCGCATAAATCATCGTGTATTACGGTGTTACGAGTTTGAAAATTGCTCGGCTCCGCTAATTTGTCAATACAGGGAAATGCGAATGTCAATGGAGGTAATTCATTGGGGTATTAGCGGGTTTCGTGCTCGACGTTTGAGCTATTGATGTGTTGTGTCGGCATTTGAATTGTCTGTGGTCTTCTGGTGTTGGTCGAAACTTCACGCAACCGAGTACATTTGCAGATTTGGTAAATACGAAACTCAAATGTTTATATTGCGTTGCGGTGTAGAAGGCCGACTGTCAGTGCCGATCTAAATTGATCACGATTCGACTTTCCTCGCTTTGCTCGTCGTCGTACTTAAATTTTGATTTACTCGGTGTCTTGCCCATACCTTAAAGTAGGTACAGTGATAGTGTATAGCGTATTATTTGTTATAAAAACGAATAAAGCTTATTAGAAATATTGACAAGATTTCTTCTTCATCATCCGCAGAAAGACTTCCACTGCTGGATATAGGCCTCCCGTAAATAACGCCACCATGACCGGTTCTATACCACCCGTATCCAGTAACCTTCAGCAGGTCATCTGTCCACTTTGTTGAGGGCTTACCCACACTACGTCTTCCGGCAAGATATGTGAATAAGCAATGGTCTCAAACTATATTACAATACTTAACTTCCTAGCAATGAATAATACCAGGAGAACACAAAACGTGGCCTTTATATCTCCGTAAATAAACCTAGTCTGACAGTAAGTGCTTAATTACTGTTTACGTGTAATATGCAAGCTAACCTCTTGTGCGCAAAGTGATAAATAAAGCTAGTATGTAGCCACAAAACAAATAATACAGAAGGCTCACTCGTTCCCTATAGCATTTTCTCAGGCGCACGATGAACCAAAATTCAATGCTGTTGGGTGGTAGACTCGTAATCACTGAGAAGTAAGTATGACGACAAACTCGTCGATAAAGTCTTGATCAAAATCATAATCACAATAAAATTATAGTTGTTAAATTTTAGCATAGTATCTACCTATGAGGTTCATATCCTCCACAGCTCCAGAGCACTATTTGTATTTTTGAAACTGGAACTTTCTTTCATACTATAATTTAGAATTAGTCCTATAGGTAGTAAGTGTGGGCCGCCGACGACGATAGCAGTAAGTTCGGCAAGAATTTTTGTTTAAGACAGTCTCAGGCGTTACCATTATTAAAATCGAGCAGAAAACGCCAAAAAAACACGTTTCTTGTATGGGGGACCCCCTGCTCTTTTTCTTTTCCTACTTCTCTTTTTTCTTTCAAAAGTCCTTGTACCGAGACTTTTATCATTCTCCTATTCTTGTGAAAAAAACCAGTAGGTAGCTGGTTAATTTCGAGTTGCTGTCCGAAACACTAAGTCGACACAAAGTTTCCTAAGCCTCGACGCTCCTTGGTCGTCGCCTCGTCGCTGTCGTCAGACCTTCTGTATAGATTTATACGCGATGCAGTTTTCGGTAGCGTCTCTTGCAACCTTCTTAGGCGTCTGGCCGCGCCGCCCCGTCGTCGCCGTCGGCATTACTGTTCCCTAGGATTTTCGGGGAAATAAAATGTCACATCCATCCTTGTTAATATTGTTAATGTACCTTTGTTTGTCCTTTCGTATTGGAACAGAGGTAACCGTTAAACGCTTACACAGGAAAGGATCGAAAATATTTTTGATCCCGGATGAATAGCAAACTAATTTAATAACATAACTAGAAACAAACCTAGTGTCTTTTGGTCGTGCTAGTATGTAGCGATTTTGATAATAATATATTATTACAATAACACCTACTTTGATTGTTAATGTCTCAATTGAATAATATATTATTTCAGAAAACTTGGACCTAAAACCTATCTTGTATGAAATGCGCATGCGCAGTACTTATAGAAATATCCAAAGTTTATTTTAATAACACACAATCCGCCACTCTTTTTGTTCTCAAATTATTTTCCTTCAATAATTCCACATAAATTGCCACAAAAATCGGTTTTGCAATAGATGCACTCGCAACGAAATTAGAAGATTCGTACTAGATATGTAGTGATATAGTTCCCGAAGCAACATTTTACCACCCCCGTTTCGCTATCGAGCCTGTAATTGCCAAATTTATGGCCCCCCACTCTAATGTAATTGTGGCCTGCAACGGTGGCGTGTACCACCGTGTATCATTCCAAATTAGATTCGCCAACGCAGAACGGCTGTCAACGAAAGTGGTCGTATTATCTCGTCTTGAACGAGTGCCAACTGTCAAGTCTGGTGACTGTTGGAGCAGCACTAGCAAGACAGTTTAAAAAGGTACACCGTTTAAAAATCGAATTTCGATAGCCGTTTCTTTTGTTTTTTTAAATTTTGACACTAAAGTTTAAAGGTGTTGAAATGGTTATTGATGACGACATAAATTAATAAGAGATGTATATGTATATGTGCCAAGTGGGGACAAATTAGCGTTTAGTTGCTTATTCGTTTACCAATAACCCTACTGCTATTTACTCCTACTGTTTATCGAGTAAAGAGTTTTTGAGGACTATACATTTTTTTTAGTTTGAACATTACAGTATCAGTTGAGGAATTAGGTATAGTGGAGGAGAAGAGAAGCATACAATAGGCTAGACGACTAAAAAAAACTGTTTAGTCCGTCTGTTACATTATGAAAAAATATTGTACACGTATTTTTTGTTTTGTTTGACAAACAAAAACTGACGAGGATAGAGTGCTTAGAAGTTTCGAGTGACGTCACTCTTGAGTACAAATTGTACTCAAGAGTGACGTCACCAGCCCCCACTCCAGAAGTTTGATGATCTATAACTTTGTCGATTTTTAATATTTTGATAAACCAAAAAATACGTGTCCCATATTTTTCCATAATCTAACTGACGGACTAAATAGAATTACATATTTTTAACCCAGTCATCATGCCTATTGTAACAGCTATGCGAATACTTCAAAGCTCTGGATTTCTCTATTAATAGGTAATAAGGGTATCAAAAATGTCTTAATGCAGATAACAAGGAATAGATAAGGCAAAATGGTTTGACGACCTGGAGGGAAAAAGCGTGCGACCGTTTTTTTTTGTTTATAGCCTGACAAACTAGCAAGCCTTACTGGCTGTTTCAAAAATCGGACCCGGCGTGCGACCATTGGTTATGAAAGTCTTTGGGGAGATGTATTTTCAGCAGTTGATATCTCAAAGTTAAAATGATGACGAGGATGGTGATGATGATGAAGTAAGGTTATTTTTGTACTGTAATAAATTAAATTTACAATCACAACCTTAATCAGTACAACATATATGAAATCTTCGCACCTCCGAATATTAATACATTGTAAAACATAATCCCTTACATAGAACTTCGCTTATTTCGAATTATTATTAATTACTCACGCGACCAGGAATCAGACACGCTCATAAATTAGGAACAAGAGATAAGCTGCTACACATCCAACTGAAACTTTGTATCAAAAACTCCCCTCTTTGTGCGGGCATCCTTTGAAAATTTCCTAAACAGCGCTTTAAACTCCTAACTGCCGGTTTTCCAGTTTGTTCGGAACTCGGCGCTCGGCTTTCGGCTTTCGGCTCTCGGTGCTCGCTTCGGGCTTCTTTAATTTATTATCAAAATTAACGTCAACTCGCGACTGAGTTACGGGGGAGATTAAGAGTACGTGGACCTGAGTTTTTCTGAATTTTCAGGATGGGAAGACAAACGTGGGACGATGTTCGTGGATAGAAGAGATATACAGTAACTCTGCTGGTGTATGGAGGTATTGATCAATATTTATCAGTCTAAAATCAAATTTTACTCTTTCAGCTTCTTCTACATTCAATCATTGGGTAACCGTCTCGAAGAGGTAAGAGGACTAGTGTAAAAACGTTAAATCTAGCTCCTTGGAGTGTCAAGGATGTCAGGTTTAACCTAGGTTTCTCAAAGCCCATACACAAATTTCATTATGTAATGTTATATCTTGCCTTTCTCCTTACAATCTCCCTGCCTAAGGCACCTGGCGAGTGAGCGGATAAAATTGAGCGAGTAGCAATACATTGCGGATCTGGAGGGAGAGGTCAATCGATGATACTGTCCATCATCACCTCGCAACTGATAGTTACTCGCCCAATTGTACACGCTTACTCGCCGACAGTGGGACAAGTAGGTACCTAAATATCTTATATTTTAACTTTATTGCTAAGTGCTTCTAAAAATGCTTTGAATTAGTTCATACAATTTTGCTTCAATTTGTCTAAGTAATTCAATCATGCTATTCACATACTCATACTCCCACTATACAAATAGGGAATCTACGTAGATTTGCAGAAACGCTCCGAGCGACAAACTTAACTTAGTTTATATCAAGACGGCTAATTTGCCATCTGATTACTACGTTTCAAACTGATTTACGGCAATGGAGAGATGATAGCGAATTTCATAGATGTTGCAAATTACGCAAATGTTTATTATATATATACATATAGATACATACAAATAAATCACGCAAACTTTCAGGCGGGGTAAGAGAATATGGGAACGTTTATGTCTACCTAATACCCACATATAATATGTGTCGTTCTCTGAACAACCTATCACAGTTATTTTCATCAAAGTATTTAATTTTATTATAGTATGATATTCCGGACTAGGTGGGCCATTCTCATTTTTGTGCACTTTTATGTAATGTTACAATCATGGATTTAATTACTGTTGTAAATAATTGTAGAATTACTTTGTTAATTAATCTTTAAATCTAGATAGACATATAGGTTAATTAACAATATAGATAGATAATGCATAATTAATTACTTCGTTTAATTACTTATGTACTCCCAAAGCTTAATATAATGCGATTTCACGGTGTAACAGCGATCAGTCTCTGAGGTAATTAATCGATCGATCCTTTGTCCCGTCGACAATGGGGTATTGTTCAATGTGGGCCAATCTTCCCATGTTTTGCACCCTGTATGCAACCTGGCTCCTTGGAGCGTAGCTGAGGCATATTTATCTCTAAATGGATCTAGATTTGCTTGATTCCCTATTGTGTTTGCCCGTCGTTCGTTAGAGCGACATGCAAACGACACGATTCGGTCGCACACGATCCTTATACAAAACATGTACACTTTAGTGCTGACATGAATTCTTAGGTATTGTATGTAGGCAAGGACCATTAAAACAAGAGGACTGTCATTCTCCATACTTTGGATCGTGCCCTGACCGCAAGGGGATATCCAGGCAAAAACTAGATGGCACTAAAAAACTAAACATTTAATGATGTTATAATTGAACAAAGAAACATAGTACAGTAACAATTAGTTCGTAAACAGCTAATAATAAATAAATGCTAACATTTAAATACTGTGTCACGGTTGCAAAGTTGAATAATTGTAAATAATATAATTCTTATACCAAGCTTATACATAGATGGCGTTGTAAATATCGGGGAACAGCTTTTTGTATGGAGAATGACAGTCCTCATATTTTAATGGTCCTTGATGTAGGTAATTTTCAACCTTTCTTTCTTATCTTCACAAGTAGGAACTTTTGACTGGCTTCAAAAAAGGAGAAGTTTCTTAGTTTCTCGGATTTGATTCGAAGCGCTATTTTATTTAGGCTGTAACAGATGAATCTGGCATGTGTGTAAACGTCTTTACACATTAGGCCCATTTGGCAACACAAAACTTTTTCTGATTTGTTTTTTCCAAAAATAGCATACCTAGAGTCTTTTGTTTAAAATTATGATATTTTTGCATAAGGCAAGTGCCGCTAATTTTTAAGGACGTAACCTTATTAAGCCCTTCTGGTATGTGTGTAAACGTCTTTACACATTAGGCCCATCTGTCAACACTAATTTTGAATTTGCATTTTTTAAAGTGGTTAACCTACCCACAAGCACAATAGTAATTTTGACAGGGAAAATTTATGATTTTCTCAGTCTACCCGTGACCACGAACGCTGAAAAGGGTTACGAAACGTCGGGACTTAAAAAATTTAGTAATATACGCGATTTAATCCGAATAAGTTGTTTTAATACCAAAAAGATGACTGATTATTAAAGCCAACGAAAGTCACCAGGAAGGAATTTCAATTAGCGTATTCAAATAGCGTGCAAAACAAAAAGGATCTCTAATATTAACACTTTTGTGGAAAACCAACTCCACGCAAAAATAAATACCTGAAAAAAGGCAGCAAAGCTTAGGCTCGGTCATTCTAAAATCAATTAGCCATGTTCTCCGAGCCAGCGATATAGCGATATCGCTCGTCCCGCCAAGGGCTCTCAATGATCGATGGAAATTGATGGGAATTTATTTTATTTTCACCCCAACTCGTCCGGTGTCATTCGGAATTGATTGCACGTGAAAACGCCAAAAGTCCACCGACAGATTAGATTTTTATTTATTCTGTCCTGTCCATATCGGCAGACAAATAGACCGAGAGGCGACCGTCGGTAACACCACCTGATCTAGTACCGCCGTGAGATCTGAAAAAAGATAAAAGGTAGTAGTTTATGGGTAATAATTAATTATTGGGCCTGATTTAACTTGTTTTTAGTGTTTAAAAAGAGCTATCGGGCCTAACAGACCTTGTGTTAGCAGAGTCAACTACAATAATATTCTGGTTGCAAATTTCAGAGTGGAAAAATATCGATTTCGGTACATACTGTGATTTCGGCTTGAGTCGGTGTTATATAGTAAGTCGGTTTTTTAAATTTTCCCACCTTGCGAAAAAGAGTGTATTTGACGTTGAAAATAAAATAAATATTGAGGGACAATCTTACACAACCTAGTCCCAACCTAAACAATGCTTGTACTATGGGTACTAGACGACGATATATACCTATATAGATAAATACATACTTGAATAGATAGAAAATATCCAAGACTCAGGAACAAATACTCGTGCTTATCACACAAATATTTGCCCTTACTAGCATTTGAACCCGGGACCTCAAGCTTCGTAGGCGATGTCACTCCCACTGAGCTAAACGTGTCGTCACACATTTCACTGGAAAAGGGAAAGGGGAAAGGGGTAGGGGGGGGATCTTCTTTACACAACGTAGAGTTACCGACGGTCGCATCATGGTCCAAAACATAAAGTCCGTTAATCACGAATAAAACCGATGAATCCCTTTGAAATTCGCCGTTGACTGACACTGGCAGCTTATCTATAAATGTTGCCAGCCTCTTTACCGATATTGCCTTTTGTTAATTCAAAAACCTGTCAGCTTCGCCTCAATTTTACTTTCACGGCGGTTAAGATGCAGATGAAATAAAATTTACAGTTTTATTACAAATGTTATATTTTATCACAAAAGGTGTTCGTGTCAAGTATAGATCACATTATCGGAAATCCGCCAATATTTGTGAACAAAGGAATCTGGTTCTCGAAGGATGACCGTCATCGTGGTTGGTAGTAATCGTTGTTTCCACCATCGATTCTGGTACATCGCGTTCCTGGATACATTTAAGAATGTTTGAAATGTTCGTGTCATCCATGTGGTTATAAGTGATACATATAAAAATCCAAGAGGGGAAAATTTAAGGCCAATAGAGGAAAATTGAGAAGAGGAGAGGCTGAGGTAGACCAAGATTAACATATTTAAACCAAGTGAGTTGCCATGGAAGGAGAAAGTTGCCATGTCGTATAAGGGATTCAGGAGACGAAATGGCTGGCGGAGAATAGAGTAGATTGGCATTCATCGACAAGAGCATAGCTCTTTAATTTTATAATGATTATAGGTTAAGTATGTAAGTCAAATAGGAAAGGAGGAAGAGTTTGTGTCCTATTTTTAAGTCATTTCAATCCATTTGTGTCGATATTAGCGAATTTTGTACAGAATCGAATATACATGCAACCTCGGGACAGTTTGTGAAAAAATATCGTCTCCCACACGCTAACGGTCCGGTAGCACGGAACCATCGACCTACATTCCGGAACTGCGAGCCGATTTACATTTGACAAAGGAAGATGTTTTGGCAAGCATTTTAATCAAGACAAAATTTCTATGTAAAAAGATTATTTTATTGTTTCATAGTAGTCTTGATTTTTTTTTGGCAGGTAGTTTTACTTGTATGGGCCACAGGACCGGTTTTTCGGTATTAACCCATAGGTACAAGTGAAACCGGTATTGCATGCCCTAATTCTAATGTGCCGTGAAACAAACGGAGGCATGTGATGTGTTTTTCTGGTTTCACCTTCACTGACGAATAAGTATAATATTAAATCCAGCATTCTCTGTCTAGCGTACCATCTCCCAAGCAGGGTTTTTTAGTACTTTCATCGATTAATCTTTTCCTCATTCTGTGACTCATTACACGCGTGACAAGAACTGACGGGCAAAATCCGCGGTAAATAACCAAATTCCCAACATACTTTTTCCAAAGTAATTGACCGAGTGAGCGAAGCGTCTCCGTTTCAGCTTGGGCAAAAATGCTTTAGTATTCTGTCCGGCAGATGTCCGGCTGTTCTCCTCTACAGGTCACGTTATCAACTGATTCTCTAGTGGCCGCGGCTCGCAGACCTGCTTGCAGGATTGTACGCCCCGCACTTGGTCAGGATTCCTATCCAAAAGATCAAGTCAGGTTCAAAAAAGAACGATTTTCGTGAAATTTTGTTCGCAGCTTCGATAAGGTAGGTTGAGGTATAGGAAAACAATCAAAATAAATAAATTAACTTGAAACATCAAATTAGGTGTTCAACACTGCTTGAATAAAATCAATTGCACTAATTTTCGTGTCACCAACGATTTAAAATAACAACTAATAAGGCACCATGTTGAGCATAACGCGTCACAAGTCAGTATTTTATACTGAACTGCATACTTTCTGAGCATTTTGGCACTTCGTAGCCTATTTGAGCTGTCATGAAGTGGCATATTATATACAGGTAGGTTAGGAACCACTGCACTAGTGTTAACTGTAAACACCACTGTAACTTTACAATAAGGTTGTCAATACACCGCATTGACACTAACTTTTATCTCACTTTGCGATGAGTTTTCCGATGCATTCAATAGCCAGCGACAAACACAGTGAGCGATAGAACTTAATACTTACCGGTATTTTATGCATGGACAGTATGGGACAATACCGGAGGTACTAAACTACTAGACACTAAAAATACCAGTCTAAGCCCCAGTGAGCAGTAAATCCGAGCTTTCTTATGTCAAACCTTTTATGTTTGCTAATAAACATTCACGCACTCACAATATTGTATTGTCGACTGTGTATGAATTTTATCATTTGATTACATTAAACTACAATACGAAGTAAAATATAATAGTAGGTAATAGGTCCTACCTATTGAAATGAAACGGTTTTAAATGAGGGCTGAAAAACATTTTACGAAGAAACCTGTACTTAGTAATTATTAGAAAAAAAATACAAGACAGTTCTGAAAAATAAAAATAAAAACCGACTTCCAAAAACTTAAACTAAAAACCAAAAAATAATATGTTAATCACCCCAAAGAAATGGATAATCAACGATTCATATATACATATACAGATATTTATAGTTTTTAACCTGTTGTTTTTGAAGTCGGTGCCTGCCACTGCCACGCAAAGCTGGCTATGTTGAGCTCCTCCTTAGCTGGCACCGACTTCAAAAACAACAGGTTAAAAACTATAAATATCTGTATATGTATATATGAATCGTTGATTATCCATTTCTTTGGGGTGATTAACATATTATTTTTTGGTTTTTAGTTTAAGTTTTTGGAAGTCGGTTTTTATTTTTTGTTTTAAAAATTTACTTTATTTTTTAATTTTTAGTGGCGCTGGAAAAATATTGTTTGACCAAATAGACTTAAGTCTAATTAGTTAAAAGAAAAAAAATCCAAATCGGTCTAGCCGTTTTCAAGTAATCGGGGAACAAACCTACATAAAAATTGCTCTTTGTTTTGAAGTCGGTTAGCACTACAAACTTGTTGCTACTAAGAAATGGACAAGAAACTAAGAAAAATACCAAAATCGCTATATGTGTGCCTATGATATTTGAAGAGTTCCCTCGATTTCTCCAAGATCCCATCATCAGATCCTGATTTGGTTGCAATGGGACCACCTCGGAGGTATACCCTTAAAAACAAAAAAAGAATTTTCCAAATAGGTTCAACCATCTTCAAGTAATCGGGGAAGAAACCTAGATACAAATTGACCCTTTGTTTTGAAGTCGGTTAACACTAGAAACTCGTTGCTAATAAGAGATGGACGAGAAATTACGAAAAATACTGAAATCGCTATATGTGTGCCTATAATATTTGAAGAGTTCCCTGGATTTCTCCAAGATTCCATCATCAGATCCTGATTTGGTTACAATGGGACCACCTCGGAAGTCTACCCTTTCAAACAAAAAAAGAATTTTCCAAATCGGTCCAGCCGTCTTCAAGTAATCGGTGAACAAACACACAAAAAAAAAAAAATAAAAAAAAAAATAAAAAAAAAACATACAGACGAATTGAGAACCGTCCTTCTTTTGGAAGTCGGTTAAAAAATAAAGGAAGCTCGCTAAAAACGAGCCTATTCCGTAAACATACCAATAAGAATGCAGCTATCTCCATAATCTAGATCTAGACGGAGCGAAACTGATCCAACCTATATATTGGCTGAAAAAAGGCTCGTTAGGACCCAACTTCAATTCGAAATAAAATGAAGTCATAAACTATGTTAATCCTTGGTAAAAATAGGTAGCATTTTTTTCAACAACGATATCGAACACGAACAATCGAACGCCGCTTTTACTCATGTAGCCCTAAATCCCGGACGAACATACTGACCTAATTATACAAAGGGCGTATTTTATACGACATATACGTCAGTTACGTCCCTTTGTATTTAAAGGGTAAGATAATGTGGGCAAAGCAAGCGTCACGGACACGTTTACGCAATTTATAGCTTTCCTTTTAACCACAATGTAGCGAATATTTAAAAAAAAAAGGTTGCAAGGGAACGTTCAGCTTGAATCATACGGGTTCCGCATAAATTATAACGCGTAGGTCGCTTCTTTTCTTTGTAAAGATATATATATTGACGAGAAACATAGACGAGTAAAAGAATATTTGCATGAAGCACCTACTGGACCAATCGGCGTGTTGGTATTGTGTCTTCTATTTCTCTTGGGTCAACAATAAGCGTTAAGTCTGTATCTCCGGAGACATATTGAAATAACTATATTTTCTGTAGTACAATTGCATAAATTACATTAATATATGATTGTTCTCTTAGATACGAATAAAAATACATTTTTTTCGTAGCCGGGTAAAGCCAAAGAAATGTTAACATTCGGACCAAAAGTTACACATTTACAGTTTATAAAGGTTGTTAGCGACTGGCTGCGATGCGGCCTTTTTAGGGTTCCGTAGCCAAAATGGCAAAAACGGAACCCTTATAGTTTCGTCATGTCCGTCTGTCTGTCTGTCTGTCCGTATGTCACAGGCATTTTACTCAAAAACTACATGATGGATATTGATGAAATTTGGAATATAGGTGTCTTTTATGAGCTGCTACTTAGTTTGGTATATAAATAATTAAAATAAATATTTTTAGGGGGGGCACTCCATACATGTTAAAGACAGTAAACATTTTTTTTTTAGCAAATGCCAACGTGTGGTACATAGTTCGACAGCTCTTTAAAAAACACTGTAAGGTTTCTAAGTAATATTTTTGATTAACTGAATGTATTTGCAAATTATCGCTCCGAAAGTTGTGTAAATTGCGCCCCCCCCCCCCCCCCCGCTCTATTTTCTAAACCGTGCGTCCGAAAAATATGAAAAAAATCACGAAGGTAACGCTTAATTAATACTTTCAACGAAAATTATTTTCAACAAGATCGAATGTACCGTTTTTGAGTTATTGCCGATAAACTGCGCTTCTCAACAAAAGGACGTAAATGCTATGAAGATACGCTCTTTTGTTGTTGTACTTTTTTTACATCGTATTTTTTACCTTATAGTTACGGCTATGGAACCCTACACTGAGCATGGTCCGACATGCTCTTGGCCAGTTATTTATACATTTTGTTTATGATAACAACTGGCCCGTTGCCAGCAGCAACGGCAATAATTTAATTCCATATATTGTCAAGTTTAGTTTGTGTTTGTCAATCGTAAAATAAACCAAATATTATCGTTAATACAAAGTTTATCATATTAAATCACTTTGAACTGTGTTAAATACTTGTTTCCATCATTATCTCACAATACAGTCCACCACTCGCTAGATCATGAATATTACGTTCATTCCGAATATTTCTAATAGCAATAATCTTACTTAATTAGGATGATTGTGTGATTTGGGTGAAGTAATGTATCCGTTTTTATTTTTGTAGACATGTTGAAGTTGCAGGTCGCAACTAATCTCGACAAATAAAGGCTGTAAAATTTTATAGGAGACACTTTTTTATAAGAGGAACCCTAAAAACGAGCAAGCCCGGCAGTGAAATATGTAGATATCCTTCAGTAGAAATTGTGATTGGGGTTTAGGGAGTAATAACTTTCCTTTTATGACCCAATTTTTGTCGGATTAACAATGGAATTTGAAATTTCGCCGTGATATCTGCCGTTATCGACACACACCGACTGTTAACGTTTGTTTTAAATTTACGGTACACTTTTGTCTTTATTTCCATATTGTGTTTTGAATCAATTAAATTTGGGACAGTGTTTTGAATGGCGGTGAGATAACAGTACCTAAGTACTTGTAATTAATTACATTTGTTGTTAAAACTCGATGGAAGAATTACAATCTGCTATAGTCCAGGTAAAATTCGATCCCAAAATTATAGCAATTTTAAATTTGCTGTTTATATCCGTTATATACGTACCGATTTTAAAATACGTTAACATCTTACGACACAGTACCTACATTGAGTCCTAAAACGAATGAGGCTAAGGCTATTTGAAGTGATTTCCGCCTATAACAATAAGAATAGACAGATTTTTTTTTAACCAATGCAACGACTTAAGGAAGATCTCCGATACCTCAGTGCTCTCTGTGAGTAAGTTGTAACGCTTCTATATACTTGACTAATTTTCAGAAAAACAACAGATAGATTTCAAGGTTTAATATTCAATTCCAAGATTTAAAGTACGATATTAAATTTAAGTCATCTCTTTGGGTAATTTCTTAGGAATCATCGAAATGTAATAAGTATCAAAGCGTAATTGTCGCACAAACTCGGCCCCACGAACTACGTACTAACAACGGGGGCGGAGCTACTTAGTGCTGAAGAAAAAACTATAGCGTCAAATCAATTTCTCACGTCAGAAGGTTTATAAACAATCACAGATTTTAGCCTTTTAAACGATATGTAAGCTATCCAAACATTTCGTCTACTCAAACCAAATTTAATATTAATATTTGTCATAAATGACTTTAGACTCAAACATAATAAACATTAAGTTCGTTATCAACACCACTTAATACATAAGTCGTATTGATTTTAAAAAGTGGGCGTTATGTTATGGTGCAAATTTCAACGTCAGTTCAATACCTTATATTTCGTTGTTAGGGATTGGAAAATAACGATACACTACCAACAAAGTAAAAAGTTCAATCCCACTAATATTATAAATGCGAAAGTTTGTGAAGATGTTTGGATGTTTGTTACCTAATAACGGGATAGCAACTGGATGGATCAAGCTGAAATTTGGTATGCAAGTAGACCAAGTCCTGGATTGAAACATAGGATACTTTATATCCCGGTAAAGAGTTCCTTTGGGACAATAACGGGAACAACGCGGGCGAAGCCGCGGGAAAATGCTAGTAGATAAATAAATAATAAATAAATATTAGGGGACAATCTTACACAAATCGAACTAGCCCCATAGTAAGCTCAATAAGGCTTGTGTTAGGGCCGATACAGACGGACTGCAACCCAACTGCAGACGGCGCGTCGGCGTGCAGTTGTGATGCAGTTCCCATACAAATCGTAGGGAGTTGCAGTTGGGTTGCAGTCCGTCTGTATCGGCCCTTATGGATACTAGACGACGATATATTTAATACATACAAATACTTAAATACATAGAAAACATCCATGACTCAGGAACAAATATTCGTGCTCGTCACACAAATAAATGCCCTTACCGGGATTCGAACCCAGGACCTCTTGCTTCGTAGGCACATACATCTCAAATGGAGCCAAGAAGTGTAAATGAAGAGACTTCTGAGAGCCTTATCACACTTGCGAGCGAGCTGCAGGCGAGTTAGAAGCGAAGTTCCATACAATTGTCGCTCGCGGCGAATACGCCACGAGTTCGCCGCAACTGTACGTCTAGCTCTAGCATAACTGGCCGCGACTCCGTTTCTCACGCGACAGAGCATCACCTGTCACTGTCACACTATATTGAGTGGAAAGAGAAAAATATAATTTGTCGCACGACAAAGAGTCGCGTGTCACAGTTGTGCTAGAGGTACTGGTTTTGTATGGAAACTCGCCCGCAGCTCGCTAGCAAATCGCAAGTGTGATAAGGCCCTAACATGCTTTTACACAGCTATTTAAAATAAATGCTACAGGGTGTTAAAAAGTAAACACCTCGACATTAGCAGTAATGTGCCGAAAACTTGCTGAATATTCATCAACACTTACTTAACAGTTGTATCTGCGGGACAGTCTTGAAGTTATCTTTATTGCCGGGGTGCATCTAAATGCGAGTCGAAAACAATGAAAGTCGTCTACGGCTCGGGTTACTGCGCTTTCGCATTTAGTCGGATATTTTTTTATTTTCCGCGTACACATACAAGAAATTATACCACTCAGCATTTTTTCACAGCAAACCGTGGCACTGCTTTCAGTGGTGCCATGGAAGTAAAAACTAACTCAACATACTTGGTGACAACACAAAAGATATTTACAGCAACGAATATGATTTAAACACTGAACGGCAAATACTTAAACGATTCAAACGAAAGCAGTTCAGATGTTGCAAGTAATGAGTTCTTAAATGATAATGTACAAATATGGATGACGTAGGTATATTATTAATACACATTTCTGATCCTGCTGTTGGCCAGTTATCGACCTGATTGTAAGTGACTACGCGGACTTAACATAAACTCACTGGTTTACCTACACAAAATTAATCAAATAGAGATGGTAATAAAATAGGCTACTGAGCAAATGAGTCCTGCTCAAACCTGTCTTTCTGTCATTCTGGTATCTAGAGCTTAATCATACAACAGACTTTCTAGAATCATCTGCCTTTTGAAGAACTCAAATCTGTTTCTGTACTCAAACAACACTGCAAGTAGTCTGCTATAATTTGTAGTCCGTTGTTTCTTTCATAACATTGACCATACTGTCCAGATTATTTTTCTCGCCTGGCGACCCTAGGAGGTAAGTCGGGCCCCATGGAAATGTAACTGTCATGCAAATTTAACGCGCCACGGAACTAATTACTCTACTCCGCACACATCCAGATAAAGCCTTTATGTTTGTATAGTTTTCAAACATTCTAGAGTCTGGAGTTTATTCAAGGTGCAAGTTTCGCTCCTGTTGGTAATAGAGAAGTTTGTTTTAGTTCCTTGTTTATTATTGAGTGGAGCAAAGTATGTGGATAGACGCGCTTAACAGGGCATCATTCTTCCTAACTTGGCTGGAGCGTAAAAAGTTGGGAATTTTGATCTCGCTGTGGATTCGCGTGGAAAAATATAACTACTAAATTTGCGCATGTTTTGAGTCAAAACTAGGATGTAGATCTGAAACTACTTACTCATTTTTTGAACGAAAACAACGTCTACGATAGACTTTGCTTACGATAAAAAGGCACAATTTGAACCAAAATAATAACGTGTAAAAACTTCATACTCAGTGACACTCGCGCCATCAAGACGAATCTAATGGTGTATCATTTATCAAAATCGGTTGTCATCATAGGACATAGGAACGGACATACATATATACATACAGGTCAAACACATAACCCTCCTTTGGGCTTCGCCGCAGTCGGGTAAAAAGAAAAGACGAACTATACCCAGTACGTACTTAATCCGTCTTACAAGCTGGGTAAAAATTATAAAACTACATAAATGCATAATGTAAGTAAAGAGTAACAACTCGATTATATATATTGTAAATAAAAACACATAAAAATGCATTCCAGGATCGTTATTTTCAAGAGCATCGGAACCCATCGTTACAGTAACGATCGCGTTAATCAAACGGACGACAATAGCCCTCGACTTTACTTTTGATATTTTTCAGCGCGGATCCAAATGGGTCACCGCACCGGGCTGCAAGGCTGCCATTGTTACCTCGCAACAACAATAGGTAAATGGGAACAGTTGTCAGCCGTGAGCTTTGTCCGATATCTCCCCGATGCATAGATCTGCGGCTTCGTGCATTGAGGCATCGAAATGAAAATGTTGCGATTGGTTCTGTACAAGCCATTGTGAGAGGAATCATATTGGAAATTGTCTCCAGTGGGTTTTATTGGTCGGGATGTAAATAACGGTTTGAATATCAGGTATTCTTGGGAAAGTTCTTTATACATTAAATTCCATAAGACAAAAAACTTTAGTCACTTATTGCATTGACACGACATATTATATAAAATCATGCCTTAAACCAGATTTAATATTTAAGTAACTAACTTGTGTTTCAATGCCATTTAAACTTTCCACTTTGTAGCTACACCTGTTGACATTAAGGTCATTCGATTTCGGTACTTTTCCATACTAACATAAAAAGAGGGTCATCGCTTGCTTCTACGGCATCAATTAAGTTTGCACTGCGTTTTATTTTATATCTTGATACATTTTATTTGCGCGAAATGAAGAGAAGTCTCAGAAAACCCGAATTAACGTGAAGCCTTAAAGGTCAGGTCAGCGCCATCAGCATCACTTGTAACTAAATTATTTTTGCTAAAATTATAGATTTTTTTGCCTAATTGTGAGCCCTCATGTCATTTCGCGCAAGTAAAATGTACCAAGATATAAAGTAAAACACATTTCAAACGTAATTAATGCGGTAGAAGCAAGCGATGACCCTCTAGACCAGTGGTTCCGAAAATGGGGGTAATTAGCCCTCCAGTTGGTAAAACGAAGTTTTCTCAGGGGTTATACGCATGACTATTAAGCCATTTTACTTTGAGCAGTTTCTTATAAGCTTATAATACGTATTTTTTTGGAGGGGTAATAATACAAATCTCGATTAGAATGTGGGTGATATGATAATAAAGGTTAGGAACCACTGCTCTAGACTCTAAGTTTGTATGGAAAGCCACCGACTCGAATCGCCTTAGCTGTCAGTTTTGTCACTGCCGCTAACCGCTAGTTAACAATGCAATACAATCATACTTTATTGCACACCAAAAGATGAATTACAATGCAAACTAACAATGATAACTGTTATTCTTCTCGCGAAAATGCCCATAAGGGTTTTTAGAAATCATAACCTCACCGCTTGTGTGACGAGAGATCTTTTTGGCAGCAGATTAAATAACAAGATTTTGTTTACATATTTTATTAGAAGACAAAAATGTTATGCTACCCAGGATGGTGTAAAGAACAAGGAGACTGGTTGAGAAATTGGATAACTTGTGTATCGCTTCGGTGGCACAATAGGGAACGTGCACGACGAAGTTGCTGCCAACTGGTGCCGCCAATCTAAATCATATACCCTCTCATGCTGGGTCCACATTGACGAAAACGCCGTTAATAACGTTAATTTATCGCGTTGCAGGACGATTAACGTCAGTGTAACTACGACTTACTATATTAGACAATGACACTTACATATTGACATTGACAGCTTGATTTGACAGGGGCGCTAGTTTCCTTTATTGTCCGCCCGTGTCTCTTTTGTCGTTTAGTGCTGCCACCTATAGTTCGGGCACGTTCCCTATTGGTAGTGCGCCTATGTTGGCCCGGAGATCCGTTAGAGACGCAGGTTCTTTTCTATTCTGCCCGAGGCACGTAAGTAATTTTTCAATTTTTCTCTTCTAATAAAATATGCAGAATTCGTTGGCAGACGTTAATGCTACAATAAATAAAAAAACCGGACAAGTGCGAGTCGGACTCGCCCACCGAGGGTTCCGATCGGTTGTAGTTAAGAGTTAAAATGTTATTTTTCTTTAGAAAATATTAGTTTTTAAGTTTAAAACATTAGTTCTGTACTTTCTAATGAATGTTGTGCTAGGTAGTTATAGAAGTGTAAATTTAGTCATAGTCTTAGAACGCATTTCATGTATTTGTTATTATTAGTTTACGCTTTGTTACCTGGCCTAATAAAATAAAATGCTTTAAATAAAGTATAGTTTTCAGATTTTTCCCTATACTTGTAGAATAAGGCGGTATTACTTGCCAAATTTCATAGTTCCAGGTCTACGGAAAATACCCTATAAATTTTGGTTTCCTTGAGAGTATATAATTATAATTATGGTTTTATTTTTAACTTGATACCTCCGCGCATTCCCGAGATAAGCGGTCTTGACATACAGACAGACGGACGGACGGACAGACAGACGGGCAACAACGTGTGCTATAAGGCTTCCGTTTTTTTTTGCTTTTCAGGTACGATTTTGTTTAAATAATAAATAAATATTAGGGGACAATCTTACACAAATCGAACTAGTCCCATAGTAAGTTCAATAAGGCTTGTGTTATGGATACTAGACGACGATATATTTAATAGATACATACATACAAATACTTAAATACATAGAAAACATCCATGACTCAGGAACAAATATTCGTGCTCATCACACAAATAAATGCCCTTACCGGGATTCGAACCCAGGACCTCTTGCTTCGTAGGCAGGGTCACTACCAACTAAGCTAAAGCGGTCGTCGAATAATGTTTGACACGTGCAGTCAAAAATACCTCTCACCACGCACCTTCCAAAAGGTGGAATTATAATTTCTAAAACCCTCATTAAGATGCATATCCCTTTTCAGACTATATTTTAAACACTTTTATTTCATTTACGACTTACCGGTTTCTAGTTTCAAAAGTTCTCCTCCGCAAGTTTCAAATTGTAAAATGTCTACGTGCCAGACAACATAACTTTCCCTAACTGTATTACCCAAGAGCACCAAACGAGTTCAAAAACCACGTGCCCATTTTAAACTGATTAAAATCCCAATCCCTTTCCGATACAAAACAAAGGTCGCGTTAACAGACTCGTCGGCGAAATGTAAATGGTTTGAAATGAATTCAATATTCGCATTAATTCGATATTGAATGGCAAATAGCATCGATTCTTGTTATCTGCAATAATTTACAGGCGTGGGCTGGATTCTGCTGAATTTAACTCGAAATGAGCTCCTGCGTCAATAACTGTTTTAATATTTCTCGAAGTGACATCAAAGTAGGAATTAACCTAATTGATTGATAGGCTCATACATTAATAGATGATACACATCTTCCGGGAGCGTATGACGGTGCCGATGACAGGCAAATGACGTCAAACTACATACAGGCTGATTCATTACCGGTATCGTTTAAGTTATGAATTAATTATATCACTAATTTCATCGATTATTGTCAATAGTAGAAGAAATTTCATTGATGAAAATGTATCAGTCTGTGTTTTTTTATTAAGTTAAACGGAACATTCGAAATATTAATCAGAGGAGGCTATCAATTGGACTCGTACCTATGTAATATTGTCAGAATTGCACAGTTTTCATATATGTTAGTCTATACCATCTTCTAAACACGTGTGCTAAATTTTGTATGTATGTATGTTTGTCTGCGGATATCTCAAAAAACATAAGTCGGATTGCAAAAAATCTTTTTTTGTTGAACTAACTTATGGAACTGTGCAAGTTTCATAAAAATCAGTTCAGTAGTTTTTTTGACGTGTCGTTGGCTACAACGTCACTAATTTAGTACTGAAATCAAGAAAATGAGGAAATAAAAATTATCTAAAAAATTAAACCGACTTTTTGAGGTCGGTGCCAGCCCTAAATTTTGGAATGAACGTATAGTTTATAATTTTATAATATAGTTTCAAAAATATTTAAGCAAGGTTTCTGAAGAAAATGATAATTCCTCCGCTTCACAACAATATTAATTCGAGGCATTTTGAAGGCAGCGATGTTTTCTCTCATCGTCTTACCCGTCGTCAAAAGGCGTAATTGCAATCATCATTGATGGCAATTTAGCTTCATTTACGAGAGATATAGTTTGCGAATCGCAATCATTAATAACGAAACGAGGTATGTTATTTGACGAGACGGGGAGTGCTTGCTCGGATAAATTTTCATTTATTTGCTTGAGCTGATACGCCAATTGTCTTAACTCAGCTGGTTTTTGATGATACGGGCGTTATACTGACGCATTATTATGCTTTATCCTTGGATTCATTGGTTTCGGCGGTAATTGGGCATTCTTGTTGTAACGAACCGAAGCCATGAGCTTTCTTGAATCAAAACGCACATAGAGACTTGCTTTATAGAACCTTAAATTGTGCACCACTCTGGCTTGTATTTACTGAGAAGGGTGGGGGCAATTGCTAGTTCTCTTTGATTGGGGTAAAAGGATACCTTTTATTACACTTCTCAGCCCATACTAGGTATGGTTGGATGATAAAACGAGAGTAAGAATAAAATGCTTACTTGAGCTTAGCGGGGAACAAAATCCTTTATTCGTAAGACTTGTCAAGGCCAGCTGGTCAAAATTGGCTTCTAGGTCCATTACTGCTTTTATATTAATACTGTGTGTTAGTTATTTTTCAGGGCTTGCAGAAAGGAACTTGTTCAAACAAAAGTACTGATTTCATCGATGGTCGGCTGAGACATCTGTTGAAAATAAGAGATAAAAGAAATGGTTACAGGGGTTAAAATTGGGTCTAAAGTTTAGGATTCATTCAGGAGGAAAGGCGGGGCTGTGAATTTCAATAATAATTCATGTGGAAATAGTAGTATTTAGTGTAACTATTTTTGTTAGAGGTTAAAATTTTATTTCAAAAGAAAAGGTATTTCAAAGGCAAATCTTGAGACTATTCATCCGAGGATATGTAAAACATAATTATTTGGACCCATTTAATGCTATCTCAGCATTGGAATTCATGTCAATAGAAAGAATTGACTACTTAATTTTCCATAATTTGAAGTGCTCCTTTGGTCCAATGGAAACTATGTTTCAGTGGTGGATTTTCATTATTTTGTTAACCCTGAGTTCTGAAGACATGGATAAATCAAAAACAAAGAAAGAATCTAAGATATTTGAGAAGAACTAGGCTTTTGCATTTTGACATTTTTACTACCGTAAAAGTTGTCTTGAAAAATCAATGACGGGCGGATTTCTAGGGATAATTCTTGTTAAAGTAACGTTAATACGGTCTAGCGAAGTAAGAAAATCAAAAACAATGTAAAGATATGAGGTATTTTAGGAATTATAAGCATTCAAAGTTTTGCGATTTACCGTAAAAAACATGGGTCTCATAACAGCTGGGAAACGCGTGTCTAGGTGAGATTTTCTCATGAAATCATTCCTTAGGGTCCCAGGATTCAGGAAACTCAAAAACAAGGTGAAAAACTCTAGTATTTGAGAAGTTATTAACATATTTTTATTTACATGAAGAAATCGGAAGAAATGTCAGAATGTTGCTACTTAAATGTGACAGCCTTCAAATTTGGGATAATTTTAGAGGGGCTTTGGTCCAAACTGAGGTAATTCGTTGATCTGGCAGGGAAGTCAGGCTTCCGTTGACTTTGTGGAATTTTTATCAGCAGAGTGATTATTGTAAATGGACTTGGAAGCAGTTAGTTTCATAAATAGCAGGAAATCGGGTATTGTGAATTCTATACAGATTTCGCGAGTTAAAAGTGGGTCACATTTTTCTTTGGCTTAAACAAAAGAATTTATTGATCGTCATTTGTTCCTCAAGGGGAAGGTATATAAAGCCGACTCGCGGCAAGGTACGGGACTTGATCTCGAATCGCCGACGAGACAACATCTCTATAAAACAGTATACGGGGTAACGCTGGGCAAATTGTTAGAAGAATTAATTTCTAATCCTCGTGGGCGTAATTTTTAGTCAGTGGTACGGCGTAACGCTGATCAATCGTTCGGGGACTTAAACTCTAATCGACGGGGCGCAACATTACGAAGACACAGGCTACGGAACAGGAAGGCCGTGGGCCTTCAGAGGAGGCCTAAACTAACAAAAGAGTTGGCGTCCGGGCAGACACGCTGAGCGAAGCTGCGAGTGACAGGCTCCAATCAGCGTACACCACGAAGTTACAACGCTGGACTTCAATCAGCGTGCATCTAGAAGTTACGAATAACGGGCTTCAATCAGCGTACGCGTTGCGGGTCTCGGTCGGCGAGCTTCGCGGGCTACGAGCTGCGGCTGCGGATGGCGAGCTCCACGAGGCTGCGATTTCCGAGCCTCAGTTGCGGACACCAAACCGGATCCAGAGCAAAACAGTAAAGTATCAAAGGGTACTAACTGGTAAGTTACTTGACTTTATCTAGGGGGGATTCGTCGAGAAGCCACGTCCAATGCGGCAAATCCAGGGGAAGCAGAGGGACTTGGATCGCCTGTTCCAACGACCGGGCGTAACTCGCGTGATAATCATTTTTCTACCTCTAAGGAACAACCGGTGGTACAAGGTATGTGTTGTGATTTTAAGGAATTTCATACTTCTGTGTGGGCTGAGAGGTTTTTGATGCCTAAGTTTCTAGTTTTAGTTCATACAAACCTGGTTAATCGAATTAGTTTAGTTTAGCGAAACAGGTTACTAGGGCAGGTGAACGTCGCACACGGTGACAGGCGATTGAGAGGTTGGATTCTAAACTACAGGTGAAACTTGGACTTAGTTATTATCCGTAGTTACTAGTTTGTCATTCAGTAGTAGATTAATAATAATCTGGTGTCTACCCATTTAGCATTTTTAAAATTAAGTTCTGGCAATACTGTCAGTGTCTCATAGTACTCGGAACCGTAAGTGCTAGGCTATTTGACGTTTCATTGAATTCCAGTGTAACTATCAGAGACTGAAGTATTAAATATTTAGATTGATTTTGGAATCAAACAAAATCAGGGTAAATGCACCTATTGGTAGGATCACCACCGTTTTGTAATAAATTTAGGGAATTCTCTTTTGTGCCACACGGACATCGGGGAGTGTTGACCATTTCGGTACATAGTAGCAATAATTGATGCTCTGATTTTGGAGTGAGGGATCGTCGGTAGCCTGACTTTTTGGACCCGCAAAATAAGTCGGGGTAGGTGTCCGGTACAAATGATCGGCCCTTTTGTCATGTCAGCAATCCAAGGATTTTTCACGCTGAACAACGAGCTGAATACTGATGGTTCATGGACCGTCTAAAACCTGATGCGGAGAGATTGTTGGTAGTCTGACTTTTTGGACCCGCAAAATAAGACGGGGTAGGTGTCCGGTACAAATGATCGGCCCTTTTGTCATGTCTGCAATCCAAGGATTTTTCACGCTAAATAACAAGCGGAGTCCTGAGGGTTCATGGACCTTCTACCAGTCTAAAGCAAGGGAGAGCCCCTCTTTTGTATTGGTCAAAGAACCTTTTTACTACAGAAAGTTATGGTTGCCGAAATGAGCAATAATCTCGGATGCCTAGGTGCGGAGAGGATAAAAGTCTCTCTATTTTCTTAGTTCATAGATTGGGTAGACACTGTGATAGTAGCTCATTATTAGCTCACCCTACTCTTTGTAAGAACCAAGGATTAGTGCACTCGCAGTGGTAGTGCGTGAGACCGTTTCGGTTAAATTAGACCGAGTCAGGTCGGTTTGCCTAACTGATGCCAACAAATGTATGGCAAGTTCTGAACAAGTTATCCCGCGTATAAAAGAGGCTCTGAGAAGTCCATCACGGTTCCTTTTCCCTGGTTCATGTCATTAACTGCTCGTACCCTATCCAGTGGACGAACTGAGATTGCCAAAAACAGGTAGATTGGGACTGATAGCTGGGGAGAGCGGCGCTTGACGCCCTGTACAAGGGTAGTGTTAGGGGTTTAATTTTTATCTCGGCAAACTTGGCTTGTTCATCAACGGAGCTCGGTTGGGGATTTTAACTTAAAGATCTTCTATGGTCTTAGTTAAAACTAGTAGTTGTTCATTTATGTAGAATGTTCACTTCCAGTAGTATGAGGATGTAGTCTTAGCTGAAACCCAGGTTCGCACTTAGACATATTGGTTCAGGCTCTCCAAACCACACTAGTCCGAAGAGTATCATGGGTTGCGAGTCGTCACAACGTAGTAGGTCTACTTAGTCGATCACATTTTGGCCAAAACTAAAGCAAATTACAATCTGTTAGCGTAGAGACCTTTAGTAGCTTTGTAGTGTAGGTTTAGTACTTTTAAAAAACGGGGGGGGATGTTTCAGAATTGATCAGCCGATGACCAGGATTAGGTACTGGTGCAGTGTTTGATGTGGTTTAATATTGTGATTTGCTTTAAAAAAAAAAAAATGATCTGGTATTTCCAGATCAAAATTGTTGCCGCGGAATGGATAGGCTTTTGTGAATCTTGGGGAGCCTTGGCCTTGCGCAGGTTTTGTGTATAGTAGTTTAGTAGTTCTCTTGCCCCTTCGCAGCTTGCTTGTAAATGCCTTTCATTCGTAAAAAAAAAAAAAAATATTAGGGTTTTATTTGGCTGTGTTAAATCTCTTTGGGCATAACAGGCGGGCAGTATAGGGGTCAGTAGTTCTTAACGCGTAGAGTTTTCTTCATGGGGACAGGTGGGTTTGTAGGAGAAACATTTAATGTGGTTTTGATAAGCAAAACTTCAATTTACGTCCTACTGCCAATGAATAAGAGTTTACCGGACGATTTACGATATTAACGTTATCACGACAGTTATTTTATGTTCAAATGTGGTTGGAATCCAACTTCTTACATCTACCAATATAATCGTCAAATATCAAACAGGTTATGCGGTCTGATTGGTTGAATTTTTGTAATGCGTTTTCTTTAAAATATTTTATACAAAAAAGACTACGTACATTAGCGGCGTCTTCCTCAAGTAAGTAAGTTTCAACCAGGTAAGTCACTAGAAAACATACTGGTGCTATATTTCAATTGGTTGTCAAGCGTATTTAAGCTGGGAACCAAAGCGTGTAAATTTTTTGATACATTGTTTCAATTAGTTGAAATAATTTACCTTATTGAAATTTTAACAAACGTTTTACCATTAGATAAAGACATCATGTTTAAGTAGGTCTAAGCAATTCCTTACTACTGAAAACTGGTTGAATTTATTTAAATGCCCTGGAATTAAGTTCCTAGTAATTGTTTGCCCGTGTTTGAATTTCCTTGAGATACTAACTATTGCCAAAAGGACTTGTTTCTTTAATTTAACTGAACAGGAAAAATTCCATTGATTTGCTTGTTACTATGGAATGTCACCTGGTTGCGCCAAAGTCAGGTGAAGGTTTCTTAATATGCTTGTCGGATGCTAATTCAATCTATTTTAGCGACTTTGGGGAACTTGCACGAAATATGGGTGGCAACACTGAGCATCAAGGGCAGTCATTGATGGACCAATGGCAGTTGTTCGCGTCTGACAGTTTAAATTGTCAGAGGTTTGAGGTTGTCAGTATTAAAAAAAAAAAGTATATAAAGAGATGTCATCACTGACGTTAGTAGCAGCCAATGCAATAGTAAAAAAAAAATAAATAAATTCGAAGGAGTGTGGCCTCAGCATGAGTCAGTAGACGTTTGGTTTGGCGGCACCAGTTGGCAGCACCTTCGTCGTGCACATTTCCCGAGTCTATAATTAATAAATTCGCAAAAAATTCTGATACTAGGCGGAAGATAACACGAATATGTTGCTCACCTGCGTTTATTCATTCTTAATGAATTATTGATCATTTATTGCTTGAACTGCTAGGGGAAGTATTTTGAAATTCGGTTACGTTTGCGGCACCAGTTGGCAACACCTTCTTCGTGCAAATTCCCATGATTAATAAACTTGCGAAATTTTTTATACCAGACAGAATTCGACACGAACGTATCGCTCGTCATGGTTATTCGCTCCTAGTGAACGAGTACATCTGAACCATTAGAGGTAGTTCTAGAATTCCGCTCGCCCGCGTTTACTCATTCAAGGGAACAATTATTTATTTACTTACATTTTAAACCATTGGAGGATGACTGACTACTATTCGCCAGTCATCTCGGATTGATTTTTAAGAATTACATAACTAGGTTTAAAGAATGTGATTACCTTTCGTAGGCGCGGTACGAATTCTATATTTAACTAGGAATTTTCTTAACAGACTTCTTGGAAGTAGACCAGGGTAGAAACAGAGAGATTCTGGATCTTTGAATTAAAACCACCATGATTGTTGTACATATTTATGCTGAGACCTTTTATTCATGGACAAGCTATAGTAGAGACCTAGGTTGGCTAAGTTTTGCTAAACTAAAAGATTTTCTTCGGACACCAAACCATACATAGGTCCAGCGCCATCCAGGTTTTGCCTGAGAGGGCCTCTTATAGGTCGAGTTACAATTCAATAATTTAAAAACTATTGTGAAGTGTCCGGCCGCCTTTGGGGCAGGCTGTACACACTTGATATATAGAAACATTATTTCATATAAAAATAATTCGGTGGCGTTGTTGAAAAGGGCCTATATTAAGAGAAAGAGATTAAACTAGTGAATACAACAAAGTATTGGATTTATTTTAATGAGACATCCGTTAGAAAGAAGGTCCTTTTTAACAGCACCACGTTTACTAGAGCTGGGAGCTCTGGATCGCTGCTGACAGTGGAGGGGAAACGATTCTTATCAAAAGTCTATCCAGTAAAGGTTTCAGAGTGTTCCAAAATGGGGAAAAAAATATATATATCATATTCTTTCTTTAAATAATGTTGAGAAGGTTCCCTCTATTGTCATCAGTTTTCGACTCCGGAGGTCGGTAATATGTGCAAGCTAGTTGAGATTGCCCCTGGTTACCTTATAAAAACACATTCACACCGGTCAGGGATAGGCAATGTTCATGAAACTAGAGCGATTTGTTATTACGGCTTACAGTTGGTTAAGCTGCAAATTATTCAGGGAAAAGAATTGTACTTGGCAAACTATTTGTTAGATGAACCATTTAATGTTTAACTAGTTGAATGGGACTAGCGTTCTATTAAAATCAATCATCTTAGGCACATACGTTTTAGAATTGAGAACATTGCCTGTCTCTAATTACTAGGTGTTGTAGACCGGATGTACCTAATTTTACATGGCACAGTTTAACCATTCACGTGTTTTGAGTATCTATAACTGATTGTCAGAACCAGTATAGTATTAAGGGTAGCGTAAAAATGCCAGGCACGAGAATGGTTGAACCGAACTAAAAATAAGCGGTCGTAGAGTGATGTTGGATCTCGGGAAGGGAAAAGTCTCAGTTAGCTAAAGTTTAGTTAACAAGGTATCAGATTCCTGAGATCGGACAATCACACTCGACTAAAAGCATTAAAAATTAATCTTCTGTAAAGGAGGTCTCGTTCTTGTGGCACGGAAGATTGATGTCATGGTACATCGAAGTTGACAAGCTTTGGAACTTCCAGACGGCTTTCCTGAAAACAGAGTAAATTTATTAAGACTTGCCAAATTAGTTATGGATTGAGTTACGGGCCTTAATACTCAACAAATTAAGTCTTATATTTCGCAGGTAGGTAGCAGAAAGTGATTTGTTTATAGTAGATCAAGCGGCCAGGGAAGTAGGCCGAGCCAAGAGATGAATGGTTTTTATTTAATCTTGACTTTCAAGACAAATCTAGTATAAATCAGGGGTTTCAAATCTCTTCAGCCGTGGCACTGTTACTAGAACAATGCTTCAATTCGGCATTTTATTCCAGTTCGATTAAAATAATTGCTTAATGATACCCACGTATATGCATGAGTATAAATAAAGTACACGGTGTTCTTGATATTGGCACGCCATGGCGTCGAGGCATAAACATTGGGAGTTTTAGTATAGAGCAAAAGCTTACCGTTAATATCTTCTTATAATTTGCCATTCACTTCTCGGCTGGGCTCTGTAGTATAACCGTGGCATCTCTGATCGTTGCCAAAACAGTAGGCAACAGTACTTAGCAGGCAGTACAGGGACTGGCTGGGCTGCAAAAAGAAATCAAACCTACTTTATATATGAGGAAACACTTTTGTTTCTTCATTGGTTTTTAATGCGGACAACTTACACCACACCATATATATCTATATGTGTAAATCAAATAGAGTTTAAATAAAGCTCACCGCATAAGGGAAAGGAATCTTGTGTGATAAAGTTAGTCTGCCACCAAACCACGCTAGATTATTTGCAATTGAAATTGGAAATTTAATTATTATTAATAAGAGCATTTAAAAAAAAATAATAAGTAAATATGTATACTTACAAGTTGATCATATTCTAGGAATTTGCACACAAGGTACCATCCCGGGCAGCTAAGTCATTGCAGCGATAGTAATCTGAGCCTTTTAAATTGTAGATAGTCTTTCATAACTGAAATATTAAAAATAGTAAGTATGATGTAGGAAAGAAGGTTTTTTTAAAATTCTAACTGGTTACTCGTTAAAGAAAATTAAAATCTGGGACAGGTAGATTTTAAATATCAGTTATTTTTCACTAAGCAAGGATTCCACCGAGGAAATATAACCAAGAGGGCTAAAAGTATCCGACTTTGGGACAGGGGTAGCCGGACTTTGATAATACATGTATCTTTCGAACGACCCGGATTTCCAAAAGGATTTAGTATCATCCTTGCGGAACTCTGGTTGACATTTTCATAAGATTAAATACAATGCACTTTTCGCATTATTATACTACATTACGAAATGCGAATCGGAAAGTAATAATTTTCTCAGAAGTGTTTTTACTTCACTCAGACTGAAAATCATTGTCAGTAAACTAGAAAAGTTGGAAATATGATTTACTAATTGGAATTCGATGATACGGGTAAAGTCGTATTATGAAGTTGGATTTGTTTGAAAGATACACGGAATTTATAAGCATGTTGCAAGATTACGAGGGAAACAGTTTGATTCCGTTGTCGTTTTCATCGCTGGATGTTTTATCAACGCATTTATCATAACCACGTAAAAGGTACTTAGAACAATGTGGTATTCATGGCGACAGTTATAGAATTAGCTTTTAAAAAAAAACCAATAGTGCGTAGGCACTTACCTTTCCTTGTAGAATTTCCGTATAAAACCAAAATTTGCGAAGTAAACATTGCCGTTACACTGCCGAGCCATTTGTGATTTGGCTGGTTTTATTAACATTATAAAAGCCGAGCGGGCGAAGCTTTGATGAAATCGCGTTGACCCTCGAATAAATATGTTTATTTTCACTGTAAACGACAGCCACAAGAGATAATCTTTCACTTAAATCAATTTAGATCAATAATACTACATATAGGCAGCCGTTAGCGTGGTCAGTGGTTTGATTTGACAAACAAGCTGTCAGTCAATGTCACGTGAAGAGACAGGTCAGAGGCGTTTTCCCGCCGACTTAGAAACTAGATGGTATATGGTTTTGAAAATTTGCAACTTATCATATTATGATTTGTTGGTTAACATTATTTTTTGAAATTCGAAGAAATTAATACTTTGTAAAATAAAACGCACGACATGAAAATTAAACTCCGCGTGTAAAATATCCGTCATAGACAAGCATAGCGGTAGAGTTGCTGGTTGGGAAAATGCCTCCAAGAGTGAATATTGCACCATATGTTTGACACTAGACTTTTTTAAGTGTTGAGGTATATTTCTATGGCTCGTTGCCATGGTAGTTTGTTATTATCCTATTATGAAAATGACTAACAGTATGCAATAATTATTTTAGCTGAATAAAAGCCAAATTTACTGATGGTTTGTGTCAAGTATATTGTGCAATATAAATTTTGATCGTGTATACTTGAGATTTGATCAGATTGCGTCAGGTTGTACTGTCGGTTTGAGGCTTATTTTAGTGACAATTTTATTGACAATCTATTGTATCCTATTAGGGTTGTTCCGGCTTGATCGGTTTCAACTAATTTTAAGGACTGACATTAGTACCGGGAAAAAAGATTTGGTCATAACGCGGGTTTTTGAAATAAAACCATACACGCGTATATTGGAACTAGAAGTGTGATGCTTTATTATTAAAAAATATTTCTAGATTGCGTCAAAGATATAAAATAGAAACCCATACATATATTCAGTTAGAAGTAGCCGTTTACGGCTCGGTAAAGCCTAGAAGTATAGCATATTTAGTTTCGATGGGTCTAGTACGAGTTACAGTATGAGAGTACTGACTTGTAATGAATGCGAGTTCAAACGTGTCTCACACCGTGTTCTAGTAAACATTATTTTTTCTTGCCTAAAGCGTTAGACAAGCTCAGGGCTGCGCCGACACTCAGCGGAGCCTGTGCGATTATTCTATGTAGTCAAGGAGGGTTATGGGGTTGACCTGTATTATGTGTATGTATGTTTGACGTGTGTAGAAACGGATATATAGCGGCATGCGAGTATTTGTTTTAACTGCCTCTAATTTATTAGGAATTCAAACTAAAATAATTATTGTAATGGTCTTGTAACGAGACCATTCGACAAGATGATTACAACATACCATAGGCTTTACATAATGAACATTGAACACACTTTTCACGTATCGAATTTTCATTCGAGTTAGAAATGACTTTCGTGACACTAGTACCGCACGCACCGGTGGTAGCGTTGCACTCGCCTGACTCGACTCGAGTTCGTGAACAAGCAGGATGCGATTGGCGCGCGGGCGTCAGGGCCGGCCGTGGCCGAACGATATATTTATACGTAGCTATTTATCTATATACCAGAGCGCGCGGCGATCAAGTGCGAGCGCAGCCATTTTTAACGGTAGCTTGAAATTGGGCGTAAGTTCGCTTTACATTATTCCACTTGTGTCAGCCCTAGCGGTGGTCCTGACGAACGGAGGGAGCGCACGTTGTAGATTGGAGCAAGTGGGTAGGTTTCGGCGCGGTTTTTTTTGTATCTCGTACGTGGGTTATTGGACAGAGCGTTTTCTGTACAAGGTATTAGTACTTATCTTACGGTGTGGTGATGGAACAATTCTATTATACAATAGGGTAGCGAAATATGTTGCGCGGAGGTAGATTACGAGATATTGTAAAGAGAAAAATTTTAACGTCTAAGGAAGTGAGAATTTTATCGATAAAACTTTTGATTCAATTAAATGTAATCAGCCAATCAACAGTGTTGGACGATTCTCTGGCATTTTGACCGCGCGTTTTGACAAACTTTGCAGTCCGACAATTTTATACTATGACGGAAAGTCAAAATTGTTAAAGCTGGGCTTAATCTCAGGGCTGGGTTTCGATTTCGTAAAAAGTTAATTCTAGACCTTACTGTTTGAGCAAAATTTACTGGGATAATAAAGTTGAAAATAGAACGCCGTAAAAGCGCTGATTATTGGCCTGTTGATTCTTTTGCGGGAAATATATGGCACATCTTCGAATTAGTGCGGGGAAAATTTTTATCGATAAAATTTATTAATTTAAAAAAAAATAAATTCATGTATATTTTTGAATTTGCTCGTTTATTGGTCAAGCCGGCCTAATTCCGTGCAAAATTGGAAGCGCGTTCGCGTTATACATTATAAATAAATTAAAATGTCTCACTCTGCTCGTGATTGTTTGTGTTGTGTCTCGCTATAAAAGAGTCACTATTGGTTATGGATAGTTGCGTCCATACAACTTGTAATTTATGGAACCTAGCTTGACGTAGGCGGTTATTTTTAAATTCCTACCGCGTAAAGTAGTTTTTAGAAGTTTTGGGGTACAGAGTGTTTTATATTAGACATTTGCAACTTTTACGAGTATGTATTATGAGTAAAGAATTTTGAATTTGAACTTGTGGGAGTGGTTTAGTAGCTGTTAGCAAACATGATTCACAGGGAAAAAGCACCCTGTACCTCAATTTTTCATAAGTCAATTCTACCACGTGGTTAACACGCATTACCATTTTCAAAACGGTAAAAATAGGTAGTACCGTCGCATGACCATGATGGTTGTTCCGCTGGTCGTCTGGAAGTGAGACCGTTCGCACTTTAGTGGTGTGCAGCGGAGACGTCATCGCGTACCTTTCTTAAAACGTGCGTAGCGTAACGCGAGTTAGTCGTTAGATTATAACGGACGAAATCGAAATTCGATTTTTGAAATAATTAGTGTGTTTCTGTTAGATTGTTAAAAATCGGATTATCTTATTTAGACACTCCGGTAGGGTTTGTTATTACTTATATTGAAATGATCAAACAGATCTTTCGTTTAAAGAGATTAATTCAAATTTTATTTGTCACCAATTTATTACCTTGGGTTTACGCCAGATCAAATCGCCCTATGTGAGACGTCACCGCAGCACGCTTTAGAGGTTTTTTGGAAGTGGTAAATGCGAACAAGAAGAGACACTTATTTCAGTATTAAACCTTTTACTTTAGTACATCATGTAAATGTTGCATGGCCATGTTAGAAGCTCCGCGGAACGTCAGGTAAACAGGATCGTACGTGTTTCGGTTCAAAACGTACGGCATGCGTATTTTTCCGCGTAACTCACCGTGTAAAAAAGGAAAAATTAATAAGAAATAATAGGTCTATAGTGCTAAGGAATGAGATTCAATTTTAAGGTAAAATAAACATGTAATTAAGTTGGTTATAGCAGATCGTTATGGCTATAGGTTCTGCTGGAGAAATCTTCACTGAATGATATGAATCGGCAGGTGTTATTCCAGGGTATTTGTAGTAGGGAATTGCAAAGGACAGATAGATGGATAGCTTGAAATATATAGAGTAAGCGGAAGAGTTTTATTGTGTTCAGTGTGTGGCGGCGACACCACACATGGTTAGCATCTTTTTTACAGGATTTATATACTGAAAGGAAAGAGATTGATCAAGTTACATTTCAACTTGCTTACTGAAGGAAGGCGTTGCATATAGGGAGACCGCAGGGGTTGTGTAATATATATATTTCGTGGTAGAATTCCGCAGCAACTGTGTGTGGCGTGGAGTGAGGCTGCGAAATAGGAACAGAATTTCTTATGAGTAAGAAACTAGTCAGTTTAAAGTAGTTCTAAAATTGAGTAGTAGTACCGTAGGCTGCATTTTAAAGATTATTTTTCTGTCCCTTGGGCTCGTTGAGCAGGGTTTCTAGTACAGTGTTTTTTTTTATATAAAAGGGGTTAGACGGGGTGTGTTAAAAAAGGGGGTATCAGTCCAGTTGGATAAATTTAATTTTATTTTAATATTTTCTATTCTTCGTGTAGGAAAGGTTAGGCGATTGGGACAGGTCATGTACAGAAACGGTCTAGCAAGTTGGACGCAATCGAGTGACTCGGTGATCTGAGGAAGAATGGTAGACAATAAATGTCATAGAGTTGAAAGGAGGTTGAAAGAGTGTCTAAGAGACTAAGGTTTGAGACCATGGCCATGGCTTTGATTGTGATTTTGAGTGGAGTGTGAAGTGTGTGGGATATAAAGAGTGACAACAAGGATTGCAACGACTGAGCTGGGCTGAGTACATGACAAACAGTTTCCTGGGGGCTTGCTTCAGTCTTTATACAAAAGAGTGTTATCTATGGCTATAGATGCTAGGTTTTAGAGATTGCCGTTGTCAGGCCTAGTCAAAGGTAACATTAATACCGTCAAGAAGCTGACAACCGAACTAATTACACACCCTTGCTTCCGAATACCAGTTCACTGAAACGCTTGGTTACTGGAGACCAAAACTGCATTTTCGCAGTTCGAATAGATTATGTTGAGTGTGAAGGTCACGGAGCAGTAAGTCCGGCGAAGTACTGTAGAACTGATTTAGGAAGAATACAGGATACATGCACCAAGAAAAGTGAAGCTAGGGCCGCGATTTTGGCAGGCGGGCATACCGGTCTGGGTGAATGAAAAGAGAAGGGTCGGAGCGCCATCAGGAAGGGCTGTAATCATGATTTCCGGTTTATTGGGAAGATGCTGTTGGATACCAAAGGTAAATAAAGGCCTAGAGTACGTAAGTCAGACGAAAGAGCTGCAACATTCGGGGTATCTCGCGGATCGGAGTCGCAGGACTCTGGATTCTCACAAAATCCATCCTGGCTTAAATTGGAAATCTGAGGTGAATGACAATTCCTTATCATTTCGAAAGATTT
Source organism: Eudemis profundana (assembly GCA_947034925.1). Lineage (NCBI taxonomy): Eukaryota > Metazoa > Arthropoda > Insecta > Lepidoptera > Tortricidae > Eudemis > Eudemis profundana. The sequence goes on from OX344800.1 coordinate 17,416,206, forward strand.
GGGCGCCTTGCCGGAGGGTGGAGCTGGTTTCATTGAGTACCTGGGTAAAAATTCACCACATACACTACTGGGGTAAGGCTTCGGGAAACTGTGTTTTATTTAAGGGGGTTGCTAATGCTACGCGAATCTATAGATTACTCTGCGCATTGAGCAAGGGACAGGAAGAACTCTGTAACGAACCGAAGCCATGAGCTTTCTTGAATCAAAACGCACATAGAGACTTGCTTTATAGAACCTTAAATTGTGCACCACTCTGGCTTGTATTTACTGAGAAGGGTGGGGGCAATTGCTAGTTCTCTTTGATTGGGGTAAAAGGATACCTTTTATTACACTTCTCAGCCCATACTAGGTATGGTTGGATGATAAAACGAGAGTAAGAATAAAATGCTTACTTGAGCTTAGCGGGGAACAAAATCCTTTATTCGTAAGACTTGTCAAGGCCAGCTGGTCAAAATTGGCTTCTAGGTCCATTACTGCTTTTATATTAATACTGTGTGTTAGTTATTTTTCAGGGCTTGCAGAAAGGAACTTGTTCAAACAAAAGTACTGATTTCATCGATGGTCGGCTGAGACATCTGTTGAAAATAAGAGATAAAAGAAATGGTTACAGGGGTTAAAATTGGGTCTAAAGTTTAGGATTCATTCAGGAGGAAAGGCGGGGCTGTGAATTTCAATAATAATTCATGTGGAAATAGTAGTATTTAGTGTAACTATTTTTGTTAGAGGTTAAAATTTTATTTCAAAAGAAAAGGTATTTCAAAGGCAAATCTTGAGACTATTCATCCGAGGATATGTAAAACATAATTATTTGGACCCATTTAATGCTATCTCAGCATTGGAATTCATGTCAATAGAAAGAATTGACTACTTAATTTTCCATAATTTGAAGTGCTCCTTTGGTCCAATGGAAACTATGTTTCAGTGGTGGATTTTCATTATTTTGTTAACCCTGAGTTCTGAAGACATGGATAAATCAAAAACAAAGAAAGAATCTAAGATATTTGAGAAGAACTAGGCTTTTGCATTTTGACATTTTTACTACCGTAAAAGTTGTCTTGAAAAATCAATGACGGGCGGATTTCTAGGGATAATTCTTGTTAAAGTAACGTTAATACGGTCTAGCGAAGTAAGAAAATCAAAAACAATGTAAAGATATGAGGTATTTTAGGAATTATAAGCATTCAAAGTTTTGCGATTTACCGTAAAAAACATGGGTCTCATAACAGCTGGGAAACGCGTGTCTAGGTGAGATTTTCTCATGAAATCATTCCTTAGGGTCCCAGGATTCAGGAAACTCAAAAACAAGGTGAAAAACTCTAGTATTTGAGAAGTTATTAACATATTTTTATTTACATGAAGAAATCGGAAGAAATGTCAGAATGTTGCTACTTAAATGTGACAGCCTTCAAATTTGGGATAATTTTAGAGGGGCTTTGGTCCAAACTGAGGTAATTCGTTGATCTGGCAGGGAAGTCAGGCTTCCGTTGACTTTGTGGAATTTTTATCAGCAGAGTGATTATTGTAAATGGACTTGGAAGCAGTTAGTTTCATAAATAGCAGGAAATCGGGTATTGTGAATTCTAAACAGATTTCGCGAGTTAAAAGTGGGTCACATTTTTCTTTGGCTTAAACAAAAGAATTTATTGATCGTCATTTGTTCCTCAAGGGGAAGGTATATAAAGCCGACTCGCGGCAAGGTACGGGACTTGATCTCGAATCGCCGACGAGACAACATCTCTATAAAACAGTATACGGGGTAACGCTGGGCAAATTGTTAGAAGAATTAATTTCTAATCCTCGTGGGCGTAATTTTTAGTCAGTGGTACGGCGTAACGCTGATCAATCGTTCGGGGACTTAAACTCTAATCGACGGGGCGCAACATTACGAAGACACAGGCTACGGAACAGGAAGGCCGTGGGCCTTCAGAGGAGGCCTAAACTAACAAAAGAGTTGGCGTCCGGGCAGACACGCTGAGCGAAGCTGCGAGTGACAGGCTCCAATCAGCGTACACCACGAAGTTACAACGCTGGACTTCAATCAGCGTGCATCTAGAAGTTACGAATAACGGGCTTCAATCAGCGTACGCGTTGCGGGTCTCGGTCGGCGAGCTTCGCGGGCTACGAGCTGCGGCTGCGGATGGCGAGCTCCACGAGGCTGCGATTTCCGAGCCTCAGTTGCGGACACCAAACCGGATCCAGAGCAAAACAGTAAAGTATCAAAGGGTACTAACTGGTAAGTTACTTGACTTTATCTAGGGGGGATTCGTCGAGAAGCCACGTCCAATGCGGCAAATCCAGGGGAAGCAGAGGGACTTGGATCGCCTGTTCCAACGACCGGGCGTAACTCGCGTGATAATCATTTTTCTACCTCTAAGGAACAACCGGTGGTACAAGGTATGTGTTGTGATTTTAAGGAATTTCATACTTCTGTGTGGGCTGAGAGGTTTTTGATGCCTAAGTTTCTAGTTTTAGTTCATACAAACCTGGTTAATCGAATTAGTTTAGTTTAGCGAAACAGGTTACTAGGGCAGGTGAACGTCGCACACGGTGACAGGCGATTGAGAGGTTGGATTCTAAACTACAGGTGAAACTTGGACTTAGTTATTATCCGTAGTTACTAGTTTGTCATTCAGTAGTAGATTAATAATAATCTGGTGTCTACCCATTTAGCATTTTTAAAATTAAGTTCTGGCAATACTGTCAGTGTCTCATAGTACTCGGAACCGTAAGTGCTAGGCTATTTGACGTTTCATTGAATTCCAGTGTAACTATCAGAGACTGAAGTATTAAATATTTAGATTGATTTTGGAATCAAACAAAATCAGGGTAAATGCACCTATTGGTAGGATCACCACCGTTTTGTAATAAATTTAGGGAATTCTCTTTTGTGCCACACGGACATCGGGGAGTGTTGACCATTTCGGTACATAGTAGCAATAATTGATGCTCTGATTTTGGAGTGAGGGATCGTCGGTAGCCTGACTTTTTGGACCCGCAAAATAAGTCGGGGTAGGTGTCCGGTACAAATGATCGGCCCTTTTGTCATGTCAGCAATCCAAGGATTTTTCACGCTGAACAACGAGCTGAATACTGATGGTTCATGGACCGTCTAAAACCTGATGCGGAGAGATTGTTGGTAGTCTGACTTTTTGGACCCGCAAAATAAGACGGGGTAGGTGTCCGGTACAAATGATCGGCCCTTTTGTCATGTCTGCAATCCAAGGATTTTTCACGCTAAATAACAAGCGGAGTCCTGAGGGTTCATGGACCTTCTACCAGTCTAAAGCAAGGGAGAGCCCCTCTTTTGTATTGGTCAAAGAACCTTTTTACTACAGAAAGTTATGGTTGCCGAAATGAGCAATAATCTCGGATGCCTAGGTGCGGAGAGGATAAAAGTCTCTCTATTTTCTTAGTTCATAGATTGGGTAGACACTGTGATAGTAGCTCATTATTAGCTCACCCTACTCTTTGTAAGAACCAAGGATTAGTGCACTCGCAGTGGTAGTGCGTGAGACCGTTTCGGTTAAATTAGACCGAGTCAGGTCGGTTTGCCTAACTGATGCCAACAAATGTATGGCAAGTTCTGAACAAGTTATCCCGCGTATAAAAGAGGCTCTGAGAAGTCCATCACGGTTCCTTTTCCCTGGTTCATGTCATTAACTGCTCGTACCCTATCCAGTGGACGAACTGAGATTGCCAAAAACAGGTAGATTGGGACTGATAGCTGGGGAGAGCGGCGCTTGACGCCCTGTACAAGGGTAGTGTTAGGGGTTTAATTTTTATCTCGGCAAACTTGGCTTGTTCATCAACGGAGCTCGGTTGGGGATTTTAACTTAAAGATCTTCTATGGTCTTAGTTAAAACTAGTAGTTGTTCATTTATGTAGAATGTTCACTTCCAGTAGTATGAGGATGTAGTCTTAGCTGAAACCCAGGTTCGCACTTAGACATATTGGTTCAGGCTCTCCAAACCACACTAGTCCGAAGAGTATCATGGGTTGCGAGTCGTCACAACGTAGTAGGTCTACTTAGTCGATCACATTTTGGCCAAAACTAAAGCAAATTACAATCTGTTAGCGTAGAGACCTTTAGTAGCTTTGTAGTGTAGGTTTAGTACTTTAAAAAAATGGGGGGGATGTTTCATTGTGGGTTTAATTCAGATATCTCATTATTAAAACCGTATTCAGCTATTTTAGACGTAAATACGTCACCGTTTTCATTAAGCACAATGGAGCAGTCATTGGTTTCTTTAACCTTATTTACCTATGTCCAGTACTAGTTAGTTTTCTCCCTTCTTTTTTATTGTATACTAGTACCTATATGTTTTACGCAGGCTAGTTTTTCGCAACTCGAAGACTAATATACGCCTATTTTACGTGACGTACTCGTTAAGATACCTCAATCGTTAAGTCGTAGTCAAAATACTATAGAAAAAATATTATACCGAAAAGACTCCTAAACCACATTTCACCAAATTCACACATGGTCTACACTTTTAAACAACTTTCATGTCAGACCCCACACAACCGTCGCTATGTCAAAACATTTTAAGCAAATATACCAAGTTTATTTCAGTATTTTTCTTACTTATTCAGTACGTAATCTTCAATACTTAATGTTAAAGTAAGAAAAAGAAAAACGGCACGTGCGCCATTGCATATTTCTAATGAAAAATATGACACAATTTTATACGACATGTGAAAAAAACATTAACGTTTTCGACAAATCTCCCAATTCATACTTAATACAACACATTATTCGTTCAAAGAGACATTAAGAGAAGTCACTTAGCATTAATATTTTACCTATTGTTAATATTTGCCATTTAAAAGAGCGACGAAAGACATAATCGGCTTTCAGTGAAGACTCTGGTAAAAGCTTTCAGCCTCCTTGGACTTTTACAATAAAACCGCAAAGCTCGAATTATTGTTGCCATTTACAATTTTCGCACCGATCTTTAGTCATTTCGTTCATTTGGCATTTATGAAGCTTCGCGTTTAAAAGGGACTTAAAATGGGGCTTCGTTTACTTTTAGATGATTCGTATTTTTTATTTTATTAGCAACTAAACTCTGAATTCAAGACCAAAAAAACTACGACATAACTGTCATTGTCAAATGTCAGGTATGGTACCGTTTTATAGAACTTATCAAGCCCGAACCATTACGGAGATCCTTAAAATTCTTGTTATTCTTATAGTTATTATAAGAATAACAAGAATTTTATAACGTCACTATCGCCCCGTTATTCAGATTTACGTTGAAAATTCGCTTTAAAATGTTCCAATTTTGAAATTCAAACCTTAGTAAGATGCGGTGCTCCCGGTTTCATCAGAGGCAATTTCACGCCACGTCGTCGTAGGCCGTTGGAGTAATTCGTTCGCGACACGCAAATATGGCAAACGCGACGTTGAAAAATTTCATCTATTACTTTATTCAAGCAATGTTCCAGCATATTATTATGTTAAGACTGCGTTACGCGCAGATTTTCCCGTTTAGGTTGATGAGGGAAGGAATTGCAAAGGACGATTTAATAATAAGCAATAATAAGCGTAATATAATAGGCAATGCAACATTTTCGAGTTGTAATAATACCTATACCTAAGTGTTATTGTGGTCTTGAAGTGACTAGAAGCTTTACAATATAGTAAATCAACTTTTACACACTCAAATTCTTTATTCTTAAAAATATAAAAATCAAAGACTTTTTAAGAGATATAACGTAGTACATTAAATTTAGGTTTTTTATACTTTGAGTTCGGGTTACTTTAGAGTACGCCCACTAACCCAGCAATATAAGTTAACTTTTCTTTGCAATATTCTATAGTTTTACATAGTAACTATAAACCAAGTACATATTATTTTTTTTCTACTCCTGTACTGTTATCTGTCTTTTACTTGGTCACGAACACTAATATAAGAACATACATAATATGAGTTCAGAGAAGTCTATACTCTATTCCCCATAACAGCACTAGTGTCGTTATAGTCACTTTACGTTATTGCTAGCATCCACAGACTTCTAAATCTAGGTTAAACTTAGGTCAAGGATTAAGCGCTCAATTCTAACTTCACGATAAAAATTCAAAACTACCAACTTAACAAACAATTAAATTCCTACGATTCATAAGAAAAACAAAACTTTCCGAATTAAATTAATTGATGCCAACATAAAAAAAAGTATTTTAAATATCGTCACATCGTGTCACCAGCCATATCTAAAAAAAGTTTACCATAGACACAACTGTCATGCCGGCTGTACACACTCGGAGAGATCGGACGAGACACGCGTGACGTCCATGTATTTTATATTTTAACCTAGTCGTAGAAAAAGTATTGTATGCAACGTTGTATAATTAAGTCAAAAAAACGCTCATTGCGTCTCTATTTGCGATACTCGCCGCATTCGCGGCTCGTATCGCAACTCACGCAATTCGCATTTTTTGAACCTTCTTATACAACTGTTGCATAAAATACTATAAATAGTTATTGTAATAATCACGCAAATACTCTACAGAAACTACTCTACGCTTAAGATCCAAGAAATACCTTCTTGATTAATTTGTCTGGATATTGCGACGATCACAGCATTCAATTACGAGCATGTAGTTCACGAAATGTACCAGTGTAAATGAAACATGACTTCAGCACCACAATATTGTACCGTAAACGGCATTTCCCGCCCGCAGCACCAAAAGAAAATCCCACTTCCTAGTCAAGGAAAGACATAAAATTGTCTTCACATCACCGGCCGTAAGGAAAGCTCCGGATCGCATATTTATGACCCTCGCCTGCGGCTCTGACTGTGTCTGGGACTACTGCTGGGTCATTATTTATTTTACGACCCCAGGTACGTAATTACTAATTTTACTTTTTAACCCCCGACAAAAAAGAGGGTTGTTATAAGTTAGACGTGAGTATCTTTGGCTTTGTGTGCCTGTCTGTGGCATCGTAGCTCCCAAACGGTTGAACCGATTATGATTTAGTTTTTTTTGTTTGAAAGGTGATTTAATAGAGATAGGTTTTAACTAGGTTTAGTCAAAATCGCTTTAGCTGTTTATGAGATATTCTAATTTGAAATAAAATGGTTGGAGATTTGTATGTGGCCGATCGTATAATTCGCCAAATCATGAAATTCCTAAGCACATCATGAAATGCCGGTATTTCATGGTATGTCTAAGATTTGGCCAGGCATATCACGATGTGACTAATAATAAATACGGCAAATCGATGAGACCAACGTATTCGTCGATATTCCTAGCTACATACCGGGCAGATCGTAAAGTAGTAGCAATTTTGGCCACTGGTGGCTCATGAAATGCCGGCATTTCATGATATGCCTAGGAATATCATGATATGGCGAATTATACTGTCGCAGCCAACTGGTTTAATTAGCCATTTGGTTAACTGCCTGGCATTTTCACTGGACTATGAGCCGCCAGCAGGTCGACGAAGCCCCGCTGCGCGGGGCTTCTATTTCTGCTCTGAGGGACACAAGCTGACTAACAAACCTAACCTAAAATAAGGAGTGTGTTTAATGAAAAGTCTAGGCAGCTAATTAAGCTAGTTGACGGCGACACATACAAGTCGACGAAGTCCTGGGTTGAAACATATATGATACTTTTTATGTCAGTAAAGCATTCCCTTATAATAGTAATGGAAATAACGCAGGCGAAGCCAAGGTTAGATGCCAAATGTAAATTCAAGAAGAAATAGTCTTATTAATCAATTTGCCTAAACGTTGCTAGACAAATCGTCAAATGATGAGCTTTGAACGAAATGGCGGATGTTTGTTAGACATATCATGAAATGCCTTTCATGATATTGAAACATCCCCCCCCTTTTTAAAGTACTAAACCTACGACTACAAAGCTACTAAAGGTCTCTACGCTAACAGATTGTAATTTGCTTTAGTTTTGGCCAAAATGTGATCGTCTAGGTAGAACTACTACGCAGTGATGAGTCAGTAATCCATAGTCTTTTCGGTCTAGTGTGGTTTGAAGAGCCTTGGAAAACCCTGTGGTCTAATTAAGTCTATACTACAATTTAGCCGAAACTATAGTTAATTCTACGGCGAGCTACAAAAACTAGATGAAAAATTGTTCTAACTTTAAAACACAAATTGTTTTAAAGTAGAACGTCCCCGACCGTTTGCTGGGTACAATACGGGCCGGTTAGTGCTTATTTTATGACTAGACGTTTGTTTCTGTTTTTCTACAATCAAGGAGGCATTTATTCAGCCGATTCTCGTACCTAAGACCCTGATTATCTAACTTTTGCAATATCTAGCCCGTATTTATTTGGATGGGGAATAGCCTTTAATGAAACATAAGCCAAGTAATTCGAGCTATGATGGACCTACCATGGTCTCTTTTATCCGAGAAATAATTATGTCTGAATCGCCAAATATTCATTGACAAAAAGCCAAATAACTAGCTTGGCTTTAACAACACTAACCTAAATAGCCTCACGTATTTCCACAGCGAATACACAATTCCTTGGCTTTTACAAAGTGTTAGATGAGATTGGATGAGCTACTGTTACAGTGTCTACCCTATCCATGAACTAAGAAAATAGAGAGACTTTTATCCTCTCCGCACCCAGGCACCCGAGATTATTGCTCATTTCGGCAACCATAACTTTCTGCAAAAAAGGTTCTTGACCAACACAAAGGAGGGGCTCTCCTCTGCTTCAGACGTGTTAATAATTAGATGGCCTGTGAACCTCTTGAGTTCAGCTCGTTGCTCAGTGTGAAAGATCCCTGGATTTGCTCTGACGTGTCAAGAGGGGCCGGCCGTTATTGTTACCGGATTCCCTGCCTCGACTTATTTTGCGAGTACACAAAAGTCAGACTACCAACAATCCTTCTCTCCGAAATCAGAGCTTCAATTTTTGTTACTCTGTAAGTACCGAAATGGTCAACACTCTCTGATGTCCGTGTGGTACAAAAGAGAATTCCCTAAATTCTATTACAATTCGGCGGTGATCCTAACAATAGGTACAATTACCTTGATTTTGTTTGATTCCAAAATCAATCTAAATATTTAATACTTCAGTCTCTGATAGTTACATTAGAATTCAATGAAATGTCAAATAACCTAGCACCTACGGTTCCAAGTACTATGAAACACTGACAGTGTTGCCAGATCTTGATCTCTAATATGCTAAAAGGGTAGACACCAGATTATTATTAATCTACTCTTGATGACAAACTAGTAACTACTGATAATAACTAAATCCAAGTTTCACCTGTAGTTTAGAATCCAACCTCTCAATCGCCTGTCACCGTGTGCGACGTTCACCTGCCCTAGTAACCTGTTTCGCTAAACTAAACTAATTCGATTAACCAGGTTTGTATGTACTGGTTGCTCAGGCATCAAAAACCTCCCAGCCCATACAAAAGCAAGAAATTCCTTAAAATCACAGCACATACCTTAATCCACCGATTATTTCTTACAGGAAGAAAGATGATTATCACGTGAGTTATGCCTAGTCGTTGGACCAGGCGATCCAGGTCCCTCTGCTTCCTCTGAATAAGCCGCATTGGACGTGGCTTCCTGACGAATCCCCCTAGATAAAGTCAAGTAACTTACCAGTTAGTATCCTTTGATACTTTACTGTTTAGTACTGGATCCGGTTTGGTATCCGCAACTGAGGCTCGGAGATCGCAGCCTCGTGGAGCTCGCCAACCGCAGCCGTAGCTCGCAGCCCGCGAAGCACGCTGACTGAGATCCGTAGCGCGTACGCTGATTGAAGCCCGTTGCTCGTAACTTCTTGATGCACGCTGATTGTAGTCCGTCGTTCGTAACTTCGTGGTGTACGCTGACTGAAGCCCGTCGCTCGTATCTTCGCTCAGCGTGACTGCCCGGACGCCAACTCTGTTGCTAGTTTAGGCCTCCTCTGAAGGCCCGCGGCCTTTCTGTTCCGTAGCCTGTGTCTTCGGAATGTTGCGCCCCGTCGGTCAGAGTTTAAGTCCCCGAACGATTGAACAGCGTTACGCCGTACCACTGACTAAATATTACGCCTACGAGGAATAGAAATTAATTCTTCTAACAATTTGCCCAGCGTTACCCCGTATACTGTTTTATAGAGATGTTGTCTCGTCGGCGATTCGAGATCAAGTCCCCTACCTTTCCGCGAGTCGGCTTTATATACCTTCCCCTTGAGGAACAAATGACGATCAATAAATTCTTTTGTTTCAGCCAAAGAAAAATGTGACCCACTTTTAACTCGCGAAATCTGTATAGAATACACGATACCCGATTTCCTGCTATTTATGAAACTAACTGCTTCCAAGTCCATTTACAATAATCACTCTGCTGATAAAAATTCCACAAAGTCAACGGAAGCCTGACTTTCCTGCCAGATGAACGAATTACCTCAGTTTGGACCAAAGCTCCTCTAAAATTATCCCAAATTTGAAGGCTGTCACATTTAAGTAGCAACATTCTGACATTTCTTCCGATTTCTTCATGTAAATAAAAATATGTTAATAACTTCTCAAATACTAGAGTTTTTCACCTTGTTTTTGAGTTTCCTGAATCCTGGGACCCTAAGGAATGATTTCATGAGAAAATCTCACCTAGACACGCGTTTCCCAGCTGTTATGAGACCCATGTTTTTTACGGTAAATCGCAAAACTTTGAATGCTTATAATTCCTAAAATACCTCATATCTTTACATTGTTTTTGATTTTCTTACTTCGCTAGACCGTATTAACGTTACTTTAACAAGAATTATCCCTAGAAATCCGCCCGTCATTGATTTTTCAAGACAACTTTTACGGTAGTAAAATTTCAAAATGCAAAAGCCTAGTTCTTCTCAAATATCTTAGATTCTTTCTTTGTTTTTGATTTATCCATGTCTTCAGAACTCAGGGTTAACAAAATAATGGAAATCCACCACTGAAACATAGTTTCCATTGGACCAAAGGAGCACTTCAAATTATGGAAAATTAAGTAGTCAATTCTTTCTATTGACATGAATTCCAATGCTGAGATAGCATTAAATGGGTCCAAATAATTATGTTTTACATATCCTCGGATGAATAGTCTCAAGATTTGCCTTTGAAATACCTTTTCTTTTGAAATAAAATTTTAACCTCTAACAAAAATAGTTACACTAAATACTACTATTTCCACATGAATTATTATTGAAATTCACAGCCCCGCCTTTCCTCCTGAATGAATCCTAAACTTTAGACCCAATTTTAACCCCTGTAACCATTTCTTTTATCTCTTATTTTCAACAGATGTCTCAGCCGACCATCGATGAAATCAGTACTTTTGTTTGAACAAGTTCCTTTCTGCAAGCCCTGAAAAATAACTAACACACAGTATTAATATAGAAGCAGTAATGGACCTAGAAGCCAATTTTGACCAGCTGGCCTTGACAAGTCTTACAAATAAAGGATTTTGTTCCCCGCTAAGCTCAAGTAAGCATTTTATTCTTACTCCCGTTTTATCATCCAACCATACTTAGTATGGGCTGAGAAGTGTAATAAAAGGTATCCTTTTACCCCAATCAAAGAGAACTAGCAATTGCCCCCACCCTTCTCAGTAAATACAAGCCAGAGTGGTGCACAATTTAAGGTTCTATAAAGCAAGTCTCTATGTGCGTTTTGATTCAAGAAAGCTCATGGCTTCGGTTCGTTACAGAGTTCTTCCTGTCCCTTGCTCAATGCGCAGAGTAATCTATAGATTCGCGTAGCATTAGCAACCCCCTTAAATAAAACACAGTTTCCCGAAGCCTTACCCCAGTAGTGTATGTGGTGAATTTTTACCCAGGTACTCAATGAAACCAGCTCCACCCTCCGGCAAGGCGCCCAAATCTTTCGAAATGATAAGGAATTGTCATTCACCTCAGATTTCCAATTTAAGCCAGGATGGATTTTGTGAGAATCCAGAGTCCTGCGACTCCGATCCGCGAGATACCCCGAATGTTGCAGCTCTTTCGTCTGACTTACGTACTCTAGGCCTTTATTTACCTTTGGTATCCAACAGCATCTTCCCAATAAACCGGAAATCATGATTACAGCCCTTCCTGATGGCGCTCCGACCCTTCTCTTTTCATTCACCCAGACCGGTATGCCCGCCTGCCAAAATCGCGGCCCTAGCTCCACTTTTCTTGGTGCATGTATCCTGTATTCTTCCTAAATCAGCTCTACAGTACTTCGCCGGACTTACTGCTCCGTGACCTTCACACTCAACATAAACTATTCGAACTGCGAAAATGCAGTTTTGGTCTCCAGTAACCAAGCGTTTCAGTGAACTGGTATTCGGAAGCAGGGGTGTGTAAATAGTTCGGTTGTCAGCTTCTTGACGGTACTAATGCTACCTATGACTAGGCCTGACAACGGCAATCTCTAAAACCTAGCATCTATAGCCATAGATACCACTCTTTTGTATAAAGACTGAAGCAAGCCCCCAGGAAACTGTTTGTCATGTACTCAGCCCAGCTCAGTCGTTGCAATCCTTGTTGTCGCTCTTTATATCCCCCACACTTCACACTCCACTCAAAATCACAATCAAAGCCATGGCCATGGTCTCAAACCTTAGTCTCTTAGACACTCTTTCAACCTCCTTTCAACTCTATGACATTTATTGTCTACCATTCTTCCTCAGATCACCGAGTCACTCGATTGCGTCCAACTTGCTAGACCGTTTCTGTACATGACCTGTCCCAATCGCCTAACCTTTCCTACACGAAGAATAGAAAATATTAAAATAAGATTAAATTTATCCAACGGGACTGATACCCCTTTTTTTAACACACCCCGTCTAACCCCTTTTATTTAAAAAAACAGTACTAGAAACCCTGCTCAACGAGCCCAAGGGACAGAAAAATAATCTTTAAAATGCAGCCTACGGTACTACTACTCAATTTTAGAACTACTTTAAACTGACTAGTTTCTTACTCATAAGAAATTCTGTTCCTATTTCGCAGCCTCACTCCACGCCACACACAGTTGCTGCGAAATTCTACCACGAAATATATATATTACACAACCCCTGCGGTCTCCCTATATGCAACGCCTTCCTTCAGTAAGCAAGTTGAAATGTAACTTGATCAATCTCTTTCCTTTCAGTATATAAATCCTGTAAAAAAGATGCTAACCATGTGTGGTGTCGCCGCCACACACTGAACACAATAAAACTCTTCCGCTTACTCTATATATTTCAAGCTATCCATCTCCTGTCCTTTGCAATTCCTCACTACAAATACCCTGGAATAACACCTGCCGATTCATATCATTCAGTGAAGATTTCTCCAGCAGAACCTATAGCCATAACGATCTGCTATAACCAACTTAATTACATGTTTATTTTACCTTAAAATTGAATCTCATTCCTTAACACTATAGACCTATTATTTCTTATTAATTTTTCCTTTTTACACGGTGAGTTACGCGGAAAAATACGCATGCCGTACGTTTTGAACCGAAACACGTACGATCCTGTTTACCTGACGTTCCGCGGAGCTCCTAACATGGCCATGCAACATTTACATGATGTACTAAAGTAAAAGGTTTAATACTGAAATAAGTGTCTCTTCTTGTTCGCATTTACCACTTCCAAAAAACCTCTAAAGCGTGCTGCGGTGACGTCTCACATAGAACGATTTGATCTGGCGTAAACCCAAGGTAATAAATTGGTGACAAATAAAATTTGAATTAAACTCTTTAAACGAAAGATTTGTTTGATCATTTCAATATAAATAATAACAAATCCTACCGGAGTGTCTAAATAAGATAATCCGATTTTTAACAATCTAACAGAAACAAACTAATTATTTCAAATATATATATATAAACTAACGACTAACTCGCGTTACGCTACGCACGTTTTAAGAAAGGTACGCGATGACGTCTCCGCTGCACACCACTAAAGTGCGAACGGTCTCACTTCCAGACGACCAGCGGAACAACCATCATGGTCATGCGACGGTACTACTAGACATGTGTAAGTAATGCGCGTAATATCACAAATGAGATATCACTCGAACGCGTGATGTTGCATTACGCATTACTCCGAGAAATCAAGCATCACTCCAAACATCACTCTAAATAACATTGCCCGAGCGCGAGTGAGAGCGAGGACCGAGTGAAGCGCGCGTAATAGTTTCAAAAGACGCCCTAGACTCCAGAGAACACGCGCTGCGTGATGTAGGTGATAGCTGTGATGTTGGTAACTCACGCGCGCCCGCGCTACTGCGTATCGTCATCGACTATGTACGGGTGATGTTTGGAGTGATGTGATATCTCAGTGTGATATTACGTTTTCGGAAAAGTGATATGATATAGCATTACTTTTTGAGGCACTGTTTCGCGCATGTCTAGGTACTACCTATTTTTACCGTTTTGAAAATGGTAATGCGTGTTAACCACGTGGTAGAATTGACTTATGAAAAATTGAGGTACAGGGTGCTTTTTCCCTGTGATTCATGTTTACTAACAGCTACTAAACCACTCCCACAAGTTCAAATTCAAAATTCTTTACTCATAATACATACTCGTAAAAGTTGCAAATGTCTAATATAAAACACTGTACCCCAAAACTTCTAAAAACTACTTCACGCGGTAGGAATTTAAAAATAACCGCCTACGTCAAGCTAGGTTCCATAAATTACAAGTTGTATGGACGCAACTATCCATAAGCAATAGTGACTCTTTTATAGCGAGACACAACACAAACAATCACGAGCAGAGTGAGACATTTTAATTTATTTATAATGTATTACACGAACGCGCTTCCAATGTTGCACGGAATTAGGCCGGCTTGACCAATAAACGAGCAAATTCAAAAATATACATGAATTTATTGTAATTTTTTAAATTAATAAATTTTATCGATAAAAAATTTCCCCGCACTAATTCGAAGATGTGCCATATATTTCCCGCAAAAGAATCAACAGGCCAATAATCAGCGCTTTTACGGCGTTCTATTTTCAACTTTATTATCCCAGTAAATTTTGCTCAAACAGTAAGGTCTAGAATTAACTTTTTACGAAATCGAAACCCAGCCCTGAGATTAAGCCCAGCTTTAACAATTTTGACTTTCCGTCATAGTATAAAATTGTCGGACTGCAAAGTTTGTCAAAACGCGCGGTCAAAATGCCAGAGAATCGTCCAACACTGTTGATTGGCTGATTACATTTAATTGAATCAAAAGTTTCATCGATAAAATTCTCTCTTCCTTAGACGTTAAAATTTTTCTCTTACAATATCTCGTAATCTACCTCCGCGCAACATATTTCGCTACCCTATTGTATAATAGAATTGTTCCATCACCACACCGTAAGATAAGTACTAATTCTTTGTACAGAAAACGCTCTGTCCAATATCCCACGTACGAGATTCAAAAACCGCGCCGAAACCTACCCACTTGCTCCAATCTACAACGTGCGCTCCCTCCGTTCGTCAGGGCCACCGCTAGGGTTGACACAAGTGAAATAATGTAAGCGAACTTACGCCCGATTTCGCGCGCTGCCGCGCACCGGCTCGCCGCGCGCGCCGGTATATAGATAGTTAGCTACGTATAAATAAATCGTTCGGCCACGGCCGGCCCTGACGCCCGCGCGCCAATCGCATCCCGCTTGTTCACGAACTCGAGTCGAGTCAGGCGAGTGCAACGCTACCACCGGTGCGTGCGGTACTAGTGTCACGAAAGTCATTTCTAACTCGAATGAAAATTCGATACGTGAAAAGTGTGTTCAATGTTCATTATGTAAAGCCTATGGTATGTTGTAATCATCTTGTCGAATGGTCTCGTTACAAGACCATTACAATAATTATTTTAGTTTGAATTCCTAATAAATTAGAGGCAGTTAAAACAAATACTCGCATGCCGCTATATATCCGTTTCTACACACGTCAAACATACATACATATAATACAGGTCAACCCCATAACCCTCCTTGACTACATAGAATAATCGCACAGTGTCGGCGCAGCCCTGAGCTTGTCTAACGCTTTAGGCAAGAAATAATAATGTTTACTAGAACACGGTGTGAGACACGTTTGAACTCGCATTCATTACAAGTCAGTACTCTCATACTGTAACTCGTACTAGACCCATCGAAACTAAATATGCTATAATTCTAGGCTTTACCGAGCCGTAAAAGGCTACTTCTAACTGAATATATGTATGGGTTTCTGTTTTATATCTTTGACGCAATCTAGAAATATTTTTTAATAATAAAGCAACACACTACCGGTTTCGAAATACGCGTGTGTGACTTTATTTCAAAAACCAGCATTATGACCAAATCTTATTTTTCGGTTCTAATGTCATTCCTTAAAATCAGTTAAAACCGATCAAGTCGATACAACGTAAAAAGGATTACAATAAATTGTCAATAAAATTGTCACTAAAAATTAAACCTCAATCCGACAGTACAACTTGACGCAATCTGATCAAATCTCAAGTATACACGATCAAAATTTATATTGCACAATATACTTGACACAAATCATCAGTAAATTTGGCTTTTATTCAGCTAAAATAATTATTGCATACTGTTAGTTATTTACATAACAGAATAACAAACTATCATGGCAACGAACCATAGAAATATACCACAACATAAAAGTCTGGTTTCAAACATATTGCGCAATATTTGCTCACTTGAGGCATTTCTCAACTAGCAACCCTACCACACTCTTGTCTATGACGGATATATTACACGCGGAGTCAGTTATCTTGTCGTGTGTTTTTTTTTATTTTTCAAAGTACTAATTTCTTCGATTTAAAAAAAATAATGTTAAACAACAAATCATAATATGATAAGTTGCAAATTTTCAAAACCATATACCATCTAGTTTCTAAATCGGCGGGAAAACGTCTCTGACCTGTCTCTTCACGTGACATTGACTGACAGCTTGTTTGTCAAATCAAACCACTGACCACGCTAACGGCTGCCTATATGTAATATCATCGATCTAAATTGATTTAAGTGAAAGATCATCTCTTGTGGCTGTCGTTTACAGTGAAAATAAACATATTTGTTCGAGGGTCAACGCGATTTCATCAAAGCTTCGCCCGCTCGGCTTTTTATGATGTTAATAATACCAGCCAAATCACAAATGGCTCGGCAGTGTAACGGCAATGTTTACTTCGCAAATTTTGGTTTTATACGGAAATTCTACAAGGAAAGGTAAGTGCCTACGCACTATTGGTTTTTTTTTTTTTTAAAAGCTAATTCTATAACTGTCGCCATGAATACCACATTGTTCTAAGTACCTTTTACGTGGTTATGATAAATGCGTTAATGAAACATCCAGCGATGAAAACGACGACGGAACCAAACTGTTTCCCTCGTTATCTTGCAACATGCTTATAAATTCCGTGTATCTTTCAAACAAATCCAACTCCATAATACGACTTTACCCGTATCATCGAATTCCAATTAGTAAATCATATTTCCTACTTTTCTAGTATATATATTTTCAGTCTGAGTGAAGTAAAAATACTTCTGAGAAAATTATTACTTTCCGATTCGCATTTCGTAATGTAGTATAATAATGCGAAAAGTGCATTGTATTTAATCTTATGAAAATGTCAACCAGAGTTCCGCAAGGATGATACTAAATCCTAATGGAAATCCGGGTTGTTCGAAAGATACATGTACTATCAAAGTCCGGCTACCCCTGTCCCAAAGTCGAATAGTTTTAGCCCGCTTGGTTATATTTTCAAGGTGGAATCCTTGTTTGGCGGAAAATAACTGATATTTATAATCCACCTGTCCCAAACTATAATGTATCAAGTAACCAGATAGAAGCCGTCATTTCTGCAACATACTTACTTTTCTTATCATTTCAGTTACGAATAGACTATCTACTATTAAAAGGATGCAGATTACTACCGCTACAATGAATTAGCTCCCCGGGATGGTACCTTGTGTGCAAGTTTCTAGAATATAATCAACTTGTAAGTATACATATTTATATATTTTTAAATGCTCTCATTAATAATAATTATATTTACAATTTCAATTGCAAATAAACTAGCGCGGTTTGGTGGCAGACTAACTTAATCACACAAGATACCTATTCCTGATGCGGTGTGCGCTATTTGAACTAGGTTTGATTTCTTTTACAGCTCAATCGGCCTCCGTGCTGCCTGCTATGTACAACTGTCTGTTGCTTTGACAACAACCCAAGATGCCATGTTTTAACTACAAAGCCCAGCCGAGAAGTGAATGGCAAATTATAAGAAGATATTAACGGTAAGCTTTTGCTCTATACTAAAACTCCCAATGTTTATGCCTCGACGCCATGGCGTGCCAAAATCAAGAACACCGTGTACTTTGTTTATACTCATACAAATACATGGGTATCATTAAACAATTATTTTAATCGAACTGGAATAAAATGCCGAATTGAAGCATTAAACTTGTAACAGTGCCACGGCTGAAGAGATTGGGAACCCCTACTTTATACTAGCCTTGTCTTAAAAGTCAAGATTAAATAAAACCTTTCATCTCTTGGCTCGGCCTACTTTTCCAGTCGCTAGGTCTATCTCAAACAACGGAATTTAGGCAAACCGCTTCCTGCCACCCGCCTGAGAGATATAGGACTTAGTTTATTGAGTGCTATCGGTCCGTATGACGCGTAACTCAATCCATATCTAGTTTGGCAAATCTTAATAAATTTACTCTGTTTTCAGGAAAGCCGTCTGGGAGTCTAAAGCCTGCCAACTGTGATGTTCCATGACGCCAAACCTCCGTGCCACAAAAACAAGACCTCCTCTACAGAAGATTAATTATAATGCTTTTAGTCGTGTGTGATTGTCCGATCTCAGGAATCAGATACCTTACTAACAAAAATTTAGCTAACAGAGACCTTTTCCCGAGATCCAACATCACCCTACGACTGCTTATTTTTAGTTTGGATCAACCATTCTTGTGCCCGGCATTTCTACGCTACCCTTAATACTATACTGTACTGTCAAGCAGTTATAGATACTCAAAACTCGTGAATGGTTAAACTGTGCCATGTAAAATTAGGTACATTTGGTCTATAACACCCAGTAATCAGAGATAGACAATGTTCTCGATTCTAATTTGTATGCGCCTAAGATGATTGGTTCTAATAGAATGCTAGTCCCATTCAACTAAGTCAGACATTAAATGGTTCATTTAACAAATAATTTGCCAAGTACAATCCTTTTCCCCGAATAATTTGCAACTTAAACAACTGTAAGCTGTAATAACAAATTGCTCTAGTTTCATGAACATTGCCTATCCCTGTTTTGTGTGCATGTGTTTTTTATAAGGTAAACAGGGCCAATTCAACTAACTTGCACATATTACCGACCTCTGGAGTTGCAAACTGATGACAATAGAGGGAACCTACTCAACATTATTTAAAGAAAGAATATGATATATATTTTTTTTATTTTGGAATACTCTGAAACTTTTTACTGGGTAAGACTTTTGATAAGAATCACTTCCCCTCCACTGTCAGCAGCGATCCAGAGCTCCCAGCTCTAGTAAACGTGGTGCTGTTAAAAAGGACCTCCTTTCTAATGGATGTCTCAATAAAATAAATCCCATACTTTGTTGTATTCACTAGTTTAATCTCTTTCTCTTAATATAGGCCCTTTTCAACAACGCCATCGAATTATTTTTATATGAAATAATGTTTCTATATATTAAGTGCGTACAGCCTGCCCCAAGGGCGGCCGGACACTTCACAATAGTTTAGCCAACCTAGGTCTCTACTATAGCTTGTCCATGAATAAAAGATCTCAGCATAAATATGTACAACAATCATGGTGGTTTTAATTCAAAGATCCAGAATCTCTCTGTTTCTACCCTGGTCTACTTCCAAGAAGTCTGTTAAGAAAATTCCTAGTTAAATATAGAATTCGTACCGCGCCTACGAAAGGTAATTACATTCTTTAAACCTAGTTATGTAATTCTTAAAAATCAATCCGAGATGACTGGCGAATAGTAGTCAGTCATCCTTCAATGGTTTAAAATGTAAATAAATAATTGTTCCCTTGAATGAGTAAACGCGGGCGAGCGGAATTCTAGAACTACCTCTAATGGTTCAGATGTACTCGTTCACTAGAAGCGAATAACCATGAATAATCGTGTCGAATTCTATCTGGTATAAAAAATTTCGCAAGTTTATTAATTATGAGAATTTGCACGAAGAAGGTGCTGCCAACTGGTGTCGCAACCGTAACCGAATTTCAAAATACTTCCCCTAGCAGTTCAAGCAATAAATGATCAATAAGAATGAATAAACGCAGGTGAGCAACATATTCGTGTTATCTTCCGCCTAGTATCAGAATTTTTTGCGAATTTATTAATTATAGACTCGGGAAATGTGCACGACGAAGGTGCTGCCAACTGGTGCCGCCAAACCAAACGTCTACTGACTCATGCTGAGGCCACACTCCATCGAATTTATTTATTATTTTTACTATCGCATTGGCTGCTACTAACGTCAGTGATGACATCTCTTTATATTTTTTTTTTTTTTTAATACTGACAACCTCAAACCTCTGACAATTTTAAACTGTCAGACGCGAACAACTGCCATTGGTCCATCAATGACAGCCCTTGATGCTCAGTGTTGCCACCCATATTTCGTGCACGTTCCCCAAAGTCGCTAAAATAGATTGAAATAGCATCCGACAAGCATATTAAGAACCCTTCACCTGACTTTGGCGCAACCAGGTGACATTCCATAGTAACAAGCAAATCAATGGAATTTTTCCTGTTCAGTTAAATTAAAGAAACAAGTCCTTTTGGCAATAGTTAGTATCTCAAGGAAATTCAAACACGGGCAAACAATTACTAGGAAACTTAATTCCAGGGCATTTAAATAAATTCAACCGGTTTTCAGTAGTAAGGAATTGCTTAGACCTACTTAAACATGATGTCTTTATCTAATGGTAAAACATTTGTTAAAATATCAATAAGGTAAATTATTTCAACTAATTGAAACTATGTACCAAAAAATTTACACGCTTTGGTTCCCAGCTTAAATACGCTTGACAACCAATTGAAATATAGCACCAGTATGTTTTCTGGTGACTTACCTGGTTGAAACTTACTTACTTGAGGAAGACGCCGCTAATGTACGTAGTCTTTTTTTATAAAATATTTTAAAGAAAACGCATTACAAAAATTCAACCAATCAGACCGCATAACCCGTTTGATATTTGACGATTATATTGGTAGATGTAAGAAGTTGGATTCCAACCACATTTGAACATAAAATAACTGTCGTGATAACGTTAATATCGTAAATCGTCCGGTAAACTCTTATTCATTGGCAGTAGGACGTAAATTGAAGTTTTGCTTATCAAAACCACATTAAATGTTTCTCCTACAAACCCACCTGTCCCCATGAAGAAAACTCTACGCGTTAAGAACTACTGACCCCTATACTGCCCGCCTGTTATGCCCACAGCCAAATAAAACCCTAATAATTTTTTTTTTTTTTTTTTACGAATGAAAGGCATTTACAAGCAAGCTGCGAAGGGGCAAGAGAACTACTAAACTACTATACACAAAACCTGCGCAAGGCCAAGGCTCCCCAAGATTCACAAAAGCCTATCCATTCCGCGGCAGCAATTTTGATCTGGAAATACCAGATCATTTTTCTAAAGCAAATCACAATACTAATCCACATCAAACACTGCACCAGTACCTAATCCTGGTCATCGGCTGATCAATTCTGAAACATCCCCCCCCATTTTAAAGTACTAAACCTACGACTACAAAGCTACTAAAGGTCTCTACGCTAACAGATTGTAATTTGCTTTAGTTTTGGCCAAAATGTGATCGTCTAGGTAGAACTACTACGCAGTGATGAGTCAGTAATCCATAGTCTTTTCGGTCTAGTGTGGTTTGAAGAGCCTTGGAAAACCCTGTGGTCTAATTAAGTCTATACTACAATTTAGCCGAAACTATAGTTAATTCTACGGCGAGCTACAAAAACTAGATGAAAAATTGTTCTAACTTTAAAACACAAATTGTTTTAAAGTAGAACGTCCCCGACCGTTTGCTGGGTACAATACGGGCCGGTTAGTGCTTATTTTATGACTAGACGTTTGTTTCTGTTTTTCTACAATCAAGGAGGCATTTATTCAGCCGATTCTCGTACCTAAGACCCTGATTATCTAACTTTTGCAATATCTAGCCCGTATTTATTTGGATGGGGAATAGCCTTTAATGAAACATAAGCCAAGTAATTCGAGCTATGATGGACCTACCATGGTCTCTTTTATCCGAGAAATAATTATGTCTGAATCGCCAAATATTCATTGACAAAAAGCCAAATAACTAGCTTGGCTTTAACAACACTAACCTAAATAGCCTCACGTATTTCCACAGCGAATACACAATTCCTTGGCTTTTACAAAGTGTTAGATGAGATTGGATGAGCTACTGTTACAGTGTCTACCCTATCCATGAACTAAGAAAATAGAGAGACTTTTATCCTCTCCGCACCCAGGCACCCGAGATTATTGCTCATTTCGGCAACCATAACTTTCTGCAAAAAAGGTTCTTGACCAACACAAAGGAGGGGCTCTCCTCTGCTTCAGACGTGTTAATAATTAGATGGCCTGTGAACCTCTTGAGTTCAGCTCGTTGCTCAGTGTGAAAGATCCCTGGATTTGCTCTGACGTGTCAAGAGGGGCCGGCCGTTATTGTTACCGGATTCCCTGCCTCGACTTATTTTGCGAGTACACAAAAGTCAGACTACCAACAATCCTTCTCTCCGAAATCAGAGCTTCAATTTTTGTTACTCTGTAAGTACCGAAATGGTCAACACTCTCTGATGTCCGTGTGGTACAAAAGAGAATTCCCTAAATTCTATTACAATTCGGCGGTGATCCTAACAATAGGTACAATTACCTTGATTTTGTTTGATTCCAAAATCAATCTAAATATTTAATACTTCAGTCTCTGATAGTTACATTAGAATTCAATGAAATGTCAAATAACCTAGCACCTACGGTTCCAAGTACTATGAAACACTGACAGTGTTGCCAGATCTTGATCTCTAATATGCTAAAAGGGTAGACACCAGATTATTATTAATCTACTCTTGATGACAAACTAGTAACTACTGATAATAACTAAATCCAAGTTTCACCTGTAGTTTAGAATCCAACCTCTCAATCGCCTGTCACCGTGTGCGACGTTCACCTGCCCTAGTAACCTGTTTCGCTAAACTAAACTAATTCGATTAACCAGGTTTGTATGTACTGGTTGCTCAGGCATCAAAAACCTCCCAGCCCATACAAAAGCAAGAAATTCCTTAAAATCACAGCACATACCTTAATCCACCGATTATTTCTTACAGGAAGAAAGATGATTATCACGTGAGTTATGCCTAGTCGTTGGACCAGGCGATCCAGGTCCCTCTGCTTCCTCTGAATAAGCCGCATTGGACGTGGCTTCCTGACGAATCCCCCTAGATAAAGTCAAGTAACTTACCAGTTAGTATCCTTTGATACTTTACTGTTTAGTACTGGATCCGGTTTGGTATCCGCAACTGAGGCTCGGAGATCGCAGCCTCGTGGAGCTCGCCAACCGCAGCCGTAGCTCGCAGCCCGCGAAGCACGCTGACTGAGATCCGTAGCGCGTACGCTGATTGAAGCCCGTTGCTCGTAACTTCTTGATGCACGCTGATTGTAGTCCGTCGTTCGTAACTTCGTGGTGTACGCTGACTGAAGCCCGTCGCTCGTATCTTCGCTCAGCGTGACTGCCCGGACGCCAACTCTGTTGCTAGTTTAGGCCTCCTCTGAAGGCCCGCGGCCTTTCTGTTCCGTAGCCTGTGTCTTCGGAATGTTGCGCCCCGTCGGTCAGAGTTTAAGTCCCCGAACGATTGAACAGCGTTACGCCGTACCACTGACTAAATATTACGCCTACGAGGAATAGAAATTAATTCTTCTAACAATTTGCCCAGCGTTACCCCGTATACTGTTTTATAGAGATGTTGTCTCGTCGGCGATTCGAGATCAAGTCCCCTACCTTTCCGCGAGTCGGCTTTATATACCTTCCCCTTGAGGAACAAATGACGATCAATAAATTCTTTTGTTTCAGCCAAAGAAAAATGTGACCCACTTTTAACTCGCGAAATCTGTATAGAATACACGATACCCGATTTCCTGCTATTTATGAAACTAACTGCTTCCAAGTCCATTTACAATAATCACTCTGCTGATAAAAATTCCACAAAGTCAACGGAAGCCTGACTTTCCTGCCAGATGAACGAATTACCTCAGTTTGGACCAAAGCTCCTCTAAAATTATCCCAAATTTGAAGGCTGTCACATTTAAGTAGCAACATTCTGACATTTCTTCCGATTTCTTCATGTAAATAAAAATATGTTAATAACTTCTCAAATACTAGAGTTTTTCACCTTGTTTTTGAGTTTCCTGAATCCTGGGACCCTAAGGAATGATTTCATGAGAAAATCTCACCTAGACACGCGTTTCCCAGCTGTTATGAGACCCATGTTTTTTACGGTAAATCGCAAAACTTTGAATGCTTATAATTCCTAAAATACCTCATATCTTTACATTGTTTTTGATTTTCTTACTTCGCTAGACCGTATTAACGTTACTTTAACAAGAATTATCCCTAGAAATCCGCCCGTCATTGATTTTTCAAGACAACTTTTACGGTAGTAAAATTTCAAAATGCAAAAGCCTAGTTCTTCTCAAATATCTTAGATTCTTTCTTTGTTTTTGATTTATCCATGTCTTCAGAACTCAGGGTTAACAAAATAATGGAAATCCACCACTGAAACATAGTTTCCATTGGACCAAAGGAGCACTTCAAATTATGGAAAATTAAGTAGTCAATTCTTTCTATTGACATGAATTCCAATGCTGAGATAGCATTAAATGGGTCCAAATAATTATGTTTTACATATCCTCGGATGAATAGTCTCAAGATTTGCCTTTGAAATACCTTTTCTTTTGAAATAAAATTTTAACCTCTAACAAAAATAGTTACACTAAATACTACTATTTCCACATGAATTATTATTGAAATTCACAGCCCCGCCTTTCCTCCTGAATGAATCCTAAACTTTAGACCCAATTTTAACCCCTGTAACCATTTCTTTTATCTCTTATTTTCAACAGATGTCTCAGCCGACCATCGATGAAATCAGTACTTTTGTTTGAACAAGTTCCTTTCTGCAAGCCCTGAAAAATAACTAACACACAGTATTAATATAGAAGCAGTAATGGACCTAGAAGCCAATTTTGACCAGCTGGCCTTGACAAGTCTTACAAATAAAGGATTTTGTTCCCCGCTAAGCTCAAGTAAGCATTTTATTCTTACTCCCGTTTTATCATCCAACCATACTTAGTATGGGCTGAGAAGTGTAATAAAAGGTATCCTTTTACCCCAATCAAAGAGAACTAGCAATTGCCCCCACCCTTCTCAGTAAATACAAGCCAGAGTGGTGCACAATTTAAGGTTCTATAAAGCAAGTCTCTATGTGCGTTTTGATTCAAGAAAGCTCATGGCTTCGGTTCGTTACAATATGCCTAGGAATTTCATGATTTGGCGAATTATACGATTGGCCGCCGCCCCGACACATGTATTAATAGTGTACAAATGGCATTTAGAACGAAAATAAATTTAAAAAGCGTGAAATTAAACGTAATTTAAAATAAAAATCGCTGACAAAAAAAATCTAAATGGAAAAAATAATACGTACCCGCTAACAGCCTCGCTAACAGATAACTGAAGCACGTCTAGTGGGCCGGTCGCTTTGTACTTACAAGGTGGTGCACGCACACATCAACGTTATTTCCTACTAGCTGGAACCAGCGTTAAAGTAACCGGCTCACTAGAGGTGCTTCAGTTTTATGATAGCGAGGCTACGTCCTCTATTTATTTTAAGGTCCTTGATTGGCCCTTTAATAAGTCGTAATATTTTGTTTGCTGTGACCTTCTGTTTTAGTATTTTTTGCATGAATATTATTTTTTACTTTTTAGCGTTTTAGTCGGGTGCTTTTTGATTAATCAATAAGTTGCATTAGCTTACAGGATGTTACATTTCATGTTAGTAACCCGGAATATTTGCACTCAAGTGCACTATTCCCGTCAGATTGCGGTATCCCACTGACTTTTGATTAAATGAGCATCTCAACAACAACTCAATTTACGGAAAACGTATGAAACTCCAACCATTACCTCTCAATTAGTTTAGTTAATTCCAGCAGCTCCGTACCCCGAAGCACGCGTTGCAGGCATCCGTGCATAAATTAGTCTTGTTAAGTGCAGTACAGGAATTTAATCCTCATATTTCGTCTGCGCAAGGGTTCGGCATATCTTTTCAGGTCTAAAATGAATTGTTCACGAATAAACTGCCGCAAGCCAATCTAGTCTATATAGAGTGACAATCAAAGACCAAATTTGCTTGCGTTTTGGACGAAGTCAACATTTTACACGGCACTATATTTGCAGCGTTGTCAGGGAATTTTGAACTTTATCACCGTTTCTGAAGGTTGGATTTTGTAGGGAGCTGCAATAGCAGTTAATCTCATGTGGGTTTGTTAGTTCGCATGTTTAATGATGCTCATTACTTGGCAAATGAAATCGGATTACCAAGCTGCACGAAGCTTGATCTCCGACTCAAAGATAAGGGCTTTTAAATTAAATGGAGACTAAATATGAATACTAAAACTTGAACTGTTAAGAAAGGTTAATGTTGATAACGAATGGATGACGGACAAACGCTTTGTTGAAAAATCAACCCCATACAAAATCTTAATCATCTGAATCGTGTAATAGACAACGCACAATCTAAACCAGTAGTTTACACAAACATTTTTTTTTTATACAACTAGGGTGGTAAACAACCATACGGCCTGCCTGATGGTAAGCAGTCACCGCAGCCTATGGACGCTTGCAACAACCCTTTAAAAACCTATTCACTCCCCTCTTGAAGAACTCCATACTGTAACCTTCCGGGAAAACCGCGGCAAGGAGCTCATTCCACGTTCGGATAAATAGATTTGGCACATAAGTTCCAACCAATTCTTCTCTTAATAGAAGAGGGAGTTGAAGTGGCAATGCGCTGGACCTATAGCTTGAAGCAGCGATGGCCGATGGACGTTAAAGATACAGCGTGGATCGTCCCGGCCTGGTTATGGTCGCTAGAAGTCGATGGAGGCAGAAAGCGTACCACCGTTGACGGCGGATTTTTTTGGGGTAATAGGCACATAGGTACTTCTTCTTAGTCGTATCCATCATGACTGATGATAGTGATGATCATGGTTGGTGGTCGTCTTTAGGTACATTGAGCAGTCGATTTCTCAGGGTTGAAATGATGTTAATGATGATGATGAATAAAAAAATAGGAGACAAAGTTCGAACGAAAATCGGTAAAAGAACCACGCTAGCCAGAAAACAAAAACAAATGGTAAACAAGAAAATATTTTAATCAAAACAGATACAGGGATACAGAAAATAAATTAAACATACGCCGGTAACAAAAGGATCAACGTCTTTTCAATTCTTGCGAGCCATCTCAGTCGAGGTTAATTTTATTTTGTATTTTTCTTCGAACGCTGAACAATGGTAATCGTTATAATCTTCCGCGCGAAATGAAAACGAAATCTTCCCTGTTTACGGTTTTCTGTATACAATTTTCTGGATACGCTGGGAAAATCGTAAATCAAGTAATCTTGGCAAGTTTAAAGAAAGCGTGTTTGTGTCTGGGTATTGAATTGATGCTTTTATTGCAATAAAATAAGTATATCTGTAGTATCGCTTCATGAAATGTTTTCTGCCAGTCGAAAAACGTATTTTAACCGACACATAAAAAATGTATCTCATTAATAATGCCAACAATAATATTATATTGTGACATATTAAAGTTTAACTTTATAAGAGTTAATTTGAAAATACATTCGTTCTGGAAAAATAGTACGCTAAAAAAACCTTCATTTATGACAATTTGTTAGTTTGTACCTATTTACAAACCAACAAAATCAAAAATAATGCTAACATAGGTTAAAGGTTCACGTGGGCTTGTTTTCCGGAACTCATTGTCTGATAATGTGCCTATTTATCATGATGTAATGTAAAATATTAGTACATTACATAACTAGGGTGGTAATACAAAGAAAGGCCGACATCGCGGCCCGAGCTGCAAGCGAGGGACGTAAATATGCGATCGAGGGCTTTCTTTATTACCTCCCGTGTTGTGTACATCATTTTATGTCTACACTTGGCCAGAAAGCGGCTTTTTCCGTACGTGCAGCGTGCGGAAAAAGTCACTTTATGGCCAGGTGTGGCATAAATACTAACTTACTTAGATTGTTTTTCTGTACATATTTTGTTAAAAACCTTAATTTACTCTAATGAAGTGAGTTAACCAAATCACCTTAGGTATAAATGAATGCAAACCCAACAGTTTGAAGTAAGTAGCTGCCTTACGGTAGCCTTTTGTTTGGGGGATGTTCAAGAGGGAATTAAACGCTGTAATACGCTTTCTTCGTATTTAGAGGCGAAACTGAAGCACAGTATACATCTCTAAAGCAGTATAACGAATCCATATACATGGTGGAAAATTCGGATGGGCCCTGGGAACTATTCTAAATCCTTTTGTTAGCTCATTTTACTGAAACGAAACATTCCTTTATTTTTAAAACTAAACAAAACTGCATTCATAGATTTTTTTTAATTTTCTTGACCTTTGTGATTAATTAATGATAGATTTCACGACCTTTTTTACTTGTAAGACCAAATGTTTATTAGAGAGATTTTATCCTGACTAATACTTAGTCCTTTCCATTAGTAGAATACAATAGTGAGTGCTTATTTTTTGAATTTTTAGCTGGTTCGAATTCCGGGTGAGACATGCGAATTTTAGAAAATCTCAAAATGCAGATTTGTTCAATTTTGAAAATAAAGGAATGTTTTCTTTCAGTAAAATGAGCTAATTAAATGATTTAAGGTAGTTCCACTCCAGGGCCCATCAAAACTTTCCACCCGGTATAAACGCCCGGAAACGACAATAATACAGACGTGCTCTCAATGCCTAAATAAGCAGTCTCAACGGTTCTGAGGTTCCATCGATAGACACCGGAGAAGCACAGAAAAAACCAGACTATGATTAAGTAAGAGCGCAATATAGCAGCAGCATAGAAGCTTCGGGTGCATATAAGGCTCGTTACGGCACTGTGTGTTCTTCTCACTGCATTTCGATTTCTCGCGCTAGACCCACATTCGAGACATAAACGGATTTAAATAGGTTTTAGTTGAGTCTTTTCTATTTCTGTTCTGATACATAATTGAAACATTTAATAGGCAGTCAGTTTGTGACATGGGCCAAAACTATGCCGAGAATGATTAACCGCAAACGTACTTAATGGCAAAACAATAACTTTCAGTGTGTGTAACTTTTGAGTAACAGCTTTGTATTTGCAGCGCCGAGTCAGGACTGAGCGTCTAATTGAAAGCGCCCAAAAAGGTCTAGTTAAGTTACTGCTAATATTTTTACTGTAACTACGGTGCCAGACATGTATTGTACTTAAGGACGTATTTACAGGATGCGAAGTCGGGGTGCCAGAAGGGTATTTATTTAACGGAACCCTCCGTTGCTTGATGTTGCGTGTTTTTAATAAGTAGGATAAACAGGTGTTTAAATGGGAGGGTTCTCAATCGACATCAAAAAAGGTTTTAAATACGGCTGTAGGGTAAATATTGGTTTAAATAAATTTGTACAGAAGCGTGCAACAATCTTTGAAGCACTTGTCGAAGTTCGTAATTTAGCTGTGTAATATCTCCGTGTGATATTGTCAGGAGTGGCTCTACTAGTACCAAATGGTGCTCCTCCGGAGGGACTTAGCCAGCGACCCGAAAGAGCACGCGGTATGCGATAGAGAGAGACGGTTGGATGGGGTGCGTTCCGTCTCGTGGTCGGACCGCTGGCCGGTTTTGATTGACTAAAGCCAAAATTATCCTAACTTACATATACACATACTCTATATATTGTATAATATGTTAATAAATTTGTAGTCCTCACCTGTTTATTTCCTAGAAACTATCTTTGAAACCCAAATATACTCGTAGTGTTTTTCTTTTGGACCGCTTTCCACTACCCATAACTCTTAGTGACAAATGTGAACGGTCA
This sequence comes from Eudemis profundana, assembly GCA_947034925.1. NCBI lineage: Eukaryota > Metazoa > Arthropoda > Insecta > Lepidoptera > Tortricidae > Eudemis > Eudemis profundana. The sequence goes on from OX344800.1 coordinate 17,446,335, forward strand.
AATAATAACAATTTATTGAGAGCATTTGCTCTGTGGCCATTGCATAGCACTATTGATTTATTTCAGTCTGTGTGAAAAACCAATATATATTCCTAGATTAGTTGAGTTTGAAGTCAGATTGTCACAAAGTCAGTAAAATAGTTATTGATAATTATTATATTTCATACATATTGTTTGTTTTTTCATCTATCTAACTAATCACATAACACTAATAATATAAATGTGAAAAATTTATAGAGGTTCGGATGTTAAGAAGTTTGTTACTGAATAAGTGCTATATAATTTAATAATAATTCTTATGTATTACACCCTTAAAATAGTTGATTTCTGCAAGTAGGCCCTCAAGGGCCTTAATTAATTTGTTTTACACTACACGCAATAAAAACAAATATTAGCCCTTCAGCCAGTTAAAACTCATACACAACTATCATATAAGGTCAGTCTGGGCAAGAGCGCCTACATATCGAAAAGTACAGATATTAAACTACAAACTACAAGAACAAGCTCTCCGCTTTAGTAAGTTGCGTGTTTGTACGATTACTTTAATCAATTAGTTGATACTTATTATCATAATATTATCAATTCTTTTGTCATAGTCATAGTTTTGATTGAAAATACTTAAAATTTTCTAAAGCATCTTTAATTCTCAATCCTTTCTACAAAAATCGAAAGAGAGTCCATACGCAAAATCAATACATAAAAATACTACATCGTTGTGATTTTTTTTCATCCAGCATTAATAATAAAAGCATTATTTATTATGCCAAAAGCTGCCGAGGATACAATAATTCCGGCATGCGTTTTGACAGTTTAATCCCGTGTTCGCCTGTTATTTGCAAGGATTTAACTGTGTGTTTTGTTTTATGTTGATTTCGAGGGTAAACATGGCCTAGGTGTCAACACTGAATATATGGACTAGGTGAGTCCTTTTTTTAAAAAATGGTACATAGATAAGGATTTAATATAAATTTATTTTAATAACAAACGAAAATACAATATAATAAACACAAGAGAAATTCAGTCAAATAAACCCACGCTCCTAGTCGTTTCTGGCGCAAAGGTGCCCATAACACTTGCGGCATTTCCGCGCTGGATCGCCAAGGAAAGCCTTTGCATCTGAAACGATTCGGAGCGGGGATCTTCACCCCTCTGCCTAAGTCAACGGCCTGCACAAGCCGTCTCGCGTCCTGCCCCCAGCAACCCGCCGTTTCTACCGCCAATGGGACAAAATGGTACCCCTGCCCCAAAGGGGCATACTTCTGCCGCTTCATTGCCGCCTGAAATTCGGCCGCAGCTCCAGCCGTGCGAGCAGTGCGGCCGACGTGGGATTTAAATATTTATTTTCTAAATTAATGGTCCTTTGTATAACGAAGTTACCCATATACAATTTATAGGTAAGTTCGTTACACAAAGGACACAATACAAAGAGAAAGGAAAACATTTTTTGTAACACAATTCAGGCACAGCATAATAGCATTAATTTTTCTTTCTACAAAAGGTACATTGCGCGCTTGAATGTGTGCGCGCCGTGCACGAACGCATTACAAGCAAAGAAATAAGAATGCGTGTCGCACGCTCCTGAACGGCCGAAGTTGGCCTACTTGATTGTCTTTATACTTTGACTCAGGTATGACGTATTCACGTACTGAGCAATAGGCTAGATGACTAAAAAAACTGTTTAGTCCGTCTGTTACATTATGAAAAAATATTGTACACGTATTTTTTGTTTTGTTTGACAAACAAAAACTGACGAGGATAGAGTGCTTAGAACTTTCGAGTGACGTCACTCTTGAGTACAAATTGTACTCAAGAGTGACGTCACAAGCCCCCACTCCAGAAGTTTGATGATCTATAACTTTGATGATTTTTAATATTTTGATAAACCAAAAAATACGTGTCCCATATTTTTCCATAATCTAACTGACGGACTAAATAGAATTACATATTTTTAACCCAGTCATCATCCCTATTGTTTACTGTACTGTTAGGTAAGGCGCGTAGCGCGTAGCGGAGGTAGCGCTTTACTAAAATGCCAGTCTAGTAACTACAGAATATTTTCGCATTCTTCACAAAAAAATCATAACTTCTAATCTGCGTAAATTTCATGCCCACAATGTCAAGAGACTTAGTAGGATTAAAAGGCGGATGTTTGTTTTACATGGGCCAAAATCCTTTTTGTTACTTAAAACAGCCTTTAGGTTAGGTATTATATAGGTCCCATCATATGGCACTAAAAGCCTTATTTGGTTTTTGAGACAGTATAGGATTTAGTCCCAACTCTAGCCTATAGTATATTTGGTGTTCACATTTTCACGCGCTGAAATAAATCACGAGTCGTCCATGTAGGTATTTAATTTGTCCATACCCCTAGGCGTATACAAGCCGAGCCTTAGTGTGTGAAATGAAATCGACTACAAAAGTTGTGAAGTTGCTATAAATCCACCTTCAGCTGTCTACACAGCTAGCACTCGCAAAATAGTACTTAATGCCTACACAATAAGAGTTAGGTGGGCTGTACAATTATGTTAGTTACCGAAAAGCTCAAGGGAAAGTGTTGTCAAGGAACAAAGATAAGTCGGGACTGTCACGAGGATGGTCTGCGAGAAAATTACAACTACACAAAGCGGCTTCAACCTTTATGTTTTTATTTAAATGTTGCGGAGAATATTGTTGAGTCTCAGACGTTAATTGAAAATGTCTGGCTTTTTATACTAAATGGGATGGAATTATTGTACCTATTTTTAACCGACTTCCAAAAGAAGGACGGTTCTAAATTCGTCTGTATGTTTTTTTTTTATTTTTTTTTTGTGTGTTTGTTCACCGATTACTTGAAGACGGCTGGACCGATTTGGAAAATTCTTTTTTTGTTTGAAACGGTAGACTTTCGAGGTGGTCCCATTGCAACCAAGTCAGGATCTGATGATGGAATCTTGGAGAAATCGAGGGAACTCTTCAAATATTATAGGCACACATATAGCGATTTCGGTATTTTTCGTAATTTCTCGTCCATCTCTTATTAGCAACAAGTTTTTAGTGTTAACCGACTTCAAAACAAAAAGTTAATTTGTATCTAGGTTTCTTCCCCGATTACTTGAAGACGGCTGAACCTATTTGGAAAATTCTTTTTTTGTTTAAAAGGGTACACCTCCGAGGTGGACCCATTGCAACCAAATCAGGATCTGATGATGGGATCTTGGAGAAATCGAGGGAACTCTTCAAATATCATAAGCACACATATGCGATTTTGGTATTTTTCTTACTTTCTCGTGCATTTCTTATTAGAAATAGTTCCCAGTCTTAACGGACTTCAAAACAAAGAGCAATTTTTATGTAGGCTTGTTCCTCGGTTACTTGAAAACGTCTAGACCGATTTGGATTTTTTTTCTTTTAACTAAATAGACTTAAGTCTATTTGGTTAAAATAATATTTTTCCAGCGCCACTAAAAATTTAAAAATAAAGTAAATTATTAAAACAAAAAATAAAAACCGACTTCCAAAAACTTAAACTAAAAACCAAAAAATAATATGTTAATTACCCCAAAGAAATGGATAATCAACGATTCATATATACATATACAGATATTTATACTTTTTAACCTGTTATTTTTGAAGTCGGTGCCAGCTAAGGAGCTCAACACAGCCAGCTTTACGTGGCAGGCACCAACTTCAAAACTAACAGGTTAAAAAGTATAAATATCTGTATATGTATATATGAATCGTTGATTATCCATTTCTTTGGGGTAATTAACATATTATTTTTTGGTTTTTAGTTTTTGAAACTTACTTAAATAGGTACTTCCGGCGTTTGTGTTTCCAGTAAGGTAACTAACTTACGACCTGGATATTTTAAGGCAAGATTGGATAGGCATCTTCTGATTCTCAATGATGTCGGACATGGTACTGTGTGGTATGAAAATGGTAGATGCCTACGTGTTTATACATTCCTTTACATCCATGTAGTCCATATGATCTTTAAAGCGTACATTTTCTGAAGAGTAACATCGTTTTTTTAAATAAACATCATATTTTGGTGGGTTTTACCTCGAGGAAATTGGACACAAGGTCTATGAGGTCTAAACTTACCACGTTATTCAGATTTCCACTTTCGGTGGAAAGTCTGTTTGTTTCCTTTGCACGTTTTGTAGATAACGAAATAGCTATCGAGAAAATGTTATGTCAAATTGCATAAACCTTATATCATTCCACGGAAGGAACAATACCCACCATCCGTAACCAATGGTGTCTATTATCGTGGCAGCTTAAGAAAACTCCCGACCCACCCGAAAAACCTGTAACTTCCCGTCAATGAATTTCGTATCGTAAATTAGCACACACGATTGCAGTTGGACTCTCGCGGTTGTTCTAATGCCTGTAACGTATAGCGGCCCCCGCTGCGAGAGACGAATAAATCGCGTACGAATGCATCGCGTCGCGGACGGAGATAGTGATGGGACGATTTTTGAGCTCGAACTTTGCGAAATCAGAAATTGACTCGATACGAATTCAGCATCTTGCCAGAGATGAGAGAGGTTTATTCAGTGAATATACAGGGTGGAAAGTTTTGATGGGCCCTGGAGGGGAACTACCTTAAATCCTTTAGTTATTAGCTCATTTTACTGAAAGGAAACACTACTTTATTTTTAAAGATTTATTGACCCATAAATAAAGGTACTATAGGCCGTAGGATGAAACTCGTGGGGTACAATCTTGAAATGCCTGCTAATGTAAAACATGCGTAGTTGTCACAGCGTCAACATTGTAGTTTTTAAATTCACTTAGCGTGTGGCTTTTTCATGATGCAAGTTTAGATACTGGGTTGGTATGTGCGAGATGAGTCGCTGATAATTGAAAGCCCGAATACCAAGTATGTATTTCATTTATTATAAGGTCTCAGAAGGTAAGCTCTCACATATTCATTACTTACAAGGACACGGATACAGGCGTAACCGTGCAGCGATAATATCATAATAGTTATAGAAATTATCCGTTCAAGAGAGCTAATGCTGTTAAAGAATACAATGCCATTGAGCGAACAATGCCATTGATAGAATACAATCCCACCAAAAAAAATAACAATGCGTAACACGAGTAAACCCGGGCGGTCTACCTGGCTCCCCGTTAAATCTGTAAAAGCAAAATGCATTATTATTTTTTGTTTGAAAGTATTTGCCGCCTTATCATTACGGTCATAGAACCGATAATCCGTTGAAAGCTCATAGTATCTCTAAGTCTTTTCTCTACGGAATACGCACTTGCAGACCGTCGGGCGAATGTGAAATGCAAAACAAATTAAGATCGCAGTTATCTATAACTGCATTTACACTTTACTGTCTAGTACAGGCATTCCCGATCTTTTTCAGCCCGTGGCGCACTTACAAGTTTAGTACTTCGTCACGGCGCCCTACCCTAGTCATCTCAAAATAGGTATTGTTGCTTTATACGTACCCGCGAATATTTGTGGTTTTAGATAATGCTAGAGGATCGACTCACGGCGCCCCTCTTTACTTTCTACGGCGCACCAGGGCGCCGCGTCACACACTTTGGGAACCCCTGGTCTAGTAAATAGAATCTAAAATCTAATGATCTTTCAAGGCAGTTATACTTTTTTGACACTATATTCTCGTTATCCTAATTTGTGGTTTACCTCTCAATGGCATTGTATTCGTTAACAACATTAGCCCAGTTGATCGGATAATTACTATAATAAGTGTGCTCGCGACGGGGTACTAAATGCGACTGTTGTTTGCCTCGAGCTCCTATACCCGTGTCCAGGATACTGACGCTACGTTGCTACACAAGTAAAAAAAATACGTCTGAACAGGAAAATTCTTAATATCACTCTGGATCAAATCGGGATGTAGTAAAAAACTCGACTCCATTATAACTCGAGTCGCGCGTCACTACGCCGAGCAACCCGCAGCGCCTAGCACTGGAATATGGACCGTTTGAATTTTTAGTGTTTTCAAACGTTTGAGAATGCAGCTTACGGATGTGGATACGTGCCTGCCAAGGATCATTTGAATTCAAATCCAAAGTCAACAACCGTCGCATCGTTCCGTATTCCATGCATTCAAACATGATGAAAAAAGTGGAAACTCTTCTTCCTAAAATACAAATATTTTGCCTTAAAACTAAGAGGTGACATTTTTACAAATATGCTTTTTATACAGTTATGCTATTAGACATAAATAATAATGTGATAATAACTTTTTAAAGTAGACGCATCTTGTCTAGGAGAGATTACAAGCGGTTTAAAAACTTAACTTAGGGGCGACATAATGTGGGCATTAAAAGACATTTTTAATAAATTTTATGCTTTCTTGTAATTTCGAATTTTTAAGACATTTATTAGGCAGAGGCATAATCCTAAGTGCTTATAAACCAGCTCTAGAGTTGCACTCTTAGGTAACAAAGACATCACGTGCCGAGAGATGATAAAATAAATTTTGAACGTCCCCATTACGAGGCTAATGGGCTGTATCTTCCGAGTCGGGGAATAAAAGATCCGTCGATTAGAAACTTTATGTTTGCAATTTTCTGAAGCCCCTCGCCGTCGCGTGCAAACATCATTGACTTCGCATCGCCGATTGTTAACTTCGCGGCTATTGCTTTTTTATATTTATTTAGTAGTTTGGTAAATTTTTTTCCAAATCTTACCACCTACTAAGACTTGAACTATTTGTTTAACGCATCTGTACCTTAGAGGGGTGCGGACTTCGTAGGACCTTAGTATCGTTGGGAAAGAAAATTTGATGTATACGTGAGCATTTGTGTAATAAGTGTGCTTATGTTACGCAGATCCCCCCACCCCCGCAAAAATTGGTTGACTTATGTATCTCTCTTCCTTCTTGCTTTAAGATCTGTACCCTTACAGAATTATATTTCAAATTTCATAGTTATATTTTAATGGTTTTATTTAGGCTGTGTGCTATCTGCCAATACATAGTGTTTAAAAAGAATCTAGGCAGAAAATAAGTTCATCTCAAGAGATGGCATACGAATGTTTATAGATAATTGGAAATAAGCAAAGCTGCAAATGCGGTAAAGATTAACTTGGAACTTGGAAAGTAAAGTTTAGTTTTCGCTAAAATTTTCTCGTGCATTTTTACGACTTGCACCTACAGGAACCACATCAGAACTAAAGATAAGTTTAATTCCAAGGAAAGCAAATTACCTATGGTAAATGCTGGTAACTAAAAAATTACAAATGTATGTTCGTAGGATGTGTAGCCACTCGATACTTAAGAATATTTTATGAATAATGTAATATACATACTTTGATTGTTATTGTTGTGGAAGAGAAAAGGTCTCGAGGTCGCCTTGTCTAAACGCACACGGCACAGCCCAGAGAGAGCAAAGGGCAGACGACCAGATCGAACCTTTGCAATTTATACGGCGGGGAGCTTAAGATATGGACTCAATTATCTAGCCTTCGGCGCGCCTTAATCTGCGACTGCGATCTGATTGTACTGATGCCAATAAAGTAACATGGTGGAGTATTAGATTCAGGAGGTTGTGTAATCTGTTGTTAAGATTGCCATTATTGTTATTGTTTTTTTTGGTCGACTGAATACATGATTGATTGATCGATTAATTTTCACCTTATTCAAGTACTGCTGAATTCACGTTTGGAACCCACATTTTTAAGGTTTTAGAAGTGTGTTGTAGTTAATTCCATCAGATACATCAAGACAATGACAATGTGGTAGTTCTACTACCCGATTCAAAAGCTATACTTTTTAACGGTCATTAGATGGGGACTTAGCTATGACGTCGGTCAAAATAAGTAAGAATATAAATCCAAAAAAAATTACCTTATTAGGTTTTGATTTGGGGCAACCGGGTTGTTACAGGTTATGAGTAAAATATTTACTTACAAATTATAAAATTTATAACTACTAAACATTTTATAAGTTCGTATCAAATATTTCAACGAATAAATTGGTGATACATGACTAGAGGACATCCGCCTCTTGAGTCCCTTCGTGATCATGAACGTTACGAGTGTTACGACACGTGCAAAACTTCGAAAATCATGTTTTTACGTGATTTAGTCCCGTTTTGTTATAATAATGAGTAAAAATCGTGAAAGTTTCATTAAATTTGTTGATTAATAATTAATTTTGCGCTATTAGCCTCCTCAATGTCCTTAATAGCTGAGCAAGTGGCTTGTGACCCGGCACGAGCCACTACAAGTCAAGTGGAAGTGGCCTTTGATCTCTCGCGTGGACTCGACTTAGTAATCCTATTATCGGCAAGCCTACATACCTGTACGTTTGTGTTTCGTGCTAATTGATGGATGTGAAATAGACCACCGTAGCCCGGACCCCGAGAACGGCTGTAGATATACAGATATCTATAGAAGTGCCAAATGGTCCATATAGTTTGATTATCACCGTAGGAATCAGGACTCTTCACACCCTTTACAGATCCTATCTAAGCCAAGCCGAAACTAAAATATAAAGAGGTATATTTAATAATCACATCACTAAGGTTGGAAAATGCGAAGGAAATCTGTTCGCTAGCTGAAAGAAAAACACTCTTACTTATCTATATATGATCATTACCTACAGAAAAGAGAGAGAGGCACAACTCTCGATTGCCCAAAGTAGCCAATTTTAGATCAAATACACAGGCGCATCAAAAAATAATAATTCGCAATCTGCATATTGCAGCTATTACGCTGTAACCTACAGTCATCTCAGGGTTACTAATAAGAAAAAAATATCGTAGAAAAAATGACCGATTACGGTAAAGCAAAAAGGAGGGTTATGATTTTAGCACCATATTTCGGGTTCGGATACTTCAAATCGAGTGCGGTACTCTTACTGCGTGCCGTCCTTTTGCCGACTATAAACACTCACGACGCAACGTATGATGTCGATTCCGTTAATGATGCACTAATGCGTTTGCATTGTCGGTAATGTCGCTGCAACTATTAGGGCATGTAGCAGCTATCCGTTCTTATACGACCATTATGCTGGACATTAAATATATTATTACCAGACAACGTAAATTTGGTAGCATTTTCAGTGCATGCATCATAGTCGGAGCTTGTTCAAATCATCGCAAAACAAAATACGGCAATAGAACAAGTAGCAACAGAGTCATAATATCTGATTATTATATTACAGCCTAAGATGAATGTATGTGGCGTGATGGAGGGACAGCTGAGAAAAGATTTTCCTAAAAACATTTTGAGGGCCAAAAGGGGGTATTAATGTGTATAAAAAAGTTAGAAAATTCACTCAGTTGTATGGCAGAATCTAATACCTAATCAACATAATACGATACAGTATATCGAAGGCTGCATTGATATGGTAAAAAAACTGATCACATAGATATATTTTCTACCATATTTACATCGAGCGTACGTTATTTTTTACTATAAAATATACACTTAGTAAGATTTCAGTATTATTTCAGCACACTACGAATACGTAAACGCTTCAATAAATATCGAAATTAATTTCCATTTTGTCTCGAGGCAATCTGCTAAAAGGATATATTTTAAATTTCTCCTGTTACAGAATCTTGCCAAGATCGCGAATGGCGATAGCGATTCAAACAAAAGACGTCTACTACCTCTGACAAAGTAATAGTACATTACGGTAATACAAAGAAAGGCCGAGATCGCAGATGTTTTCGGCCCGAGCTGCAAGCGAGGGACGTAAATATGTGATCGAGGGCTTTATTACCTCCCGTGTTGTGTACATCATATTATATCTACACTTGGCCAGAAGGCGGCTTTTTCCGTACGCGTAGCGTGCGGTAAAAGTCACTTTATGGCCAGGTGTGGCAAAAAATTCTATTACTCTCAATATTATATTACTATTGCCGTCAAGACTCAGCTAAACTGACCAGGGATGCCAACACGATGCCAATTTTAAGATCCTTTTCAAAACAAATAAATCCAATAAAAAAGTTCAGTCAATTCGATACGATTTATTTACCTAAATGTTACTTTTCCGTTCCGATCTCAACTTAAACTGGCAACCCTTCATAAATAATTCCTGCCATGTATTCTCGCATTACGGCATCTTTAGATTTATGGCAACCCGCTGTCCACCATATTGTTCCAAATTTAAAAATATTTTCCCGCGCAATCCTAGGAACACGCCACGGTATCGGAACGGGCGTTGGATAAACATTGAGTGTACTTTAGGGAATTTTCGTATCCAGATTTTATTTGTTTGGGCCCAATATTGGATACTTTATTTGCAATCCAATGAAATAAAGCATATCTCTTCATCTGGGAATATGAGTAAAATCATGAAATGAATACTAAAATGCACCTAAAACAAAAGCCCTCGAATAACTTATTCGCTTAGCTTAGCAATTATGTTTTTTTTTTTAATTGTAGACACAGACATTGCACAGACTCACCATTTTATCTCGTAAAAATTTAATACAATTTCCATTCAGCCAGACTCAGCAAATCAGCAATAGCCGACGGTCAAATGTTAAAATTAAAACTCATAAAAATAGACTCCATTCGAAACGCATAAATTTTAAGGATGGCGGAAAATTAAAACGCCCGGCGCGCTGGGATTTCACCGGATTAATTTCAAAACCTCATATCAATCTTCCATTTAACTTCGAATGTTAACCTTATTCATTTGAATACAAGGTTTCTTTTTTATTGGCATAATGGGATAAGATGCGAGTACAAAAAGGTAAGTTTGAAATATATAATTGAATACGGTGGCAATAAACAATGTAACAACACAATATTGCACGTGAAGCACCTTGAGCTATTGTGTTCACTTTAATTTATCACTTCAATATTGTGTTGAAATTTTCTAAAACGAGAAGCGTAGGACTAAGGGAGGTCTTGAAGGGTACGTATCAAAATATATAAAGTCAAAACATATACGGTTGCAATGGGTACGTATCAAAATATATAATGTCAAAATATATACGGTTCAAATGAATAAAGTCGAAATGTAGAAATTCAAAATATATAATGGGTCTAAATGTATAAAGTTGTTTGACATAAGTTCGAAACTCATAAGTTCTGAATTCATAATGGTCATAATATATAATGGTCAAAATATATACCGGTTGAATTTCACAATGGTCACAACTCCTAAGCTTGAAATGCATAATGGTCAAAATATATAATGGGCTTTGGAACAAAAGCAACACAGGTATACAAGTTAATTATAGCGTCACTTCCGAGCCTTTAAGTTTATACATATTTAACTATTGTTGTAACAGCGAAATAAATCTTACTTACTACTATTTGTAATGTAGTTGAATTTTAATTAAAATTTAATCACGTTAGTTGCATCGCCCACAAGCTATCTGCTTTGCCCTAAGGTTAACTGGTAGAGAATGCCCTATAGCATTAAGTTCGCATTTTGTACGATAAGTTTTCTCTTGTACAATAAAGTTTAAATAAATAAATAAAATAAATACCTACCTTGTTTGTATTTGTATGTACATTATGAAATTAAAACAAAAAATCAACATTTTTCTTAATTTATGTCATCTGCAAGGACATTTTTCATAATGAATAATCAAATTTACATGGAGCCCACATATAATATAATGTAATTTAACTGTGGCTTGTGTTGGTAACAAGTGATCCTAACATACTCCTCCTCGCTTCGCTCGTCGTCACACCTAACTTTTGGGTTCAAATGACTCAAAAACTCAAATATTTTAAACTTTCACATAACTCAGAATCTTGAAATTTTTAAAATGTAGTCTGAGCACCCGGTTAGGTGCGACGACGAGCGAAGCGAGGAGGAGCGTGTTAGGATCACTTGCAACCATAAAACGTCGCAACTTAATTGAAAAGAACAAGTATTTAAAGAATAAATACTTAATTTTTCTAGTACACGGCTATTTATATTCAAAATTTGTACAATTGTAAAAATTCTGGATTTCGACCATTATTCCTTATAAACATTATATCATTAGACTTTATATATTTTGAACTTATGAGTTGTAAACATATGCATTTCGTCAGTATATATTTCGACCATTATGGACAACGTACATTATGGATTTTACCTGTTATGATTTTCAAACATTATTCATTTTGATTTTATATATTTTGAACATATGTGTTTTGAACTTATATATAATGACTGTATATATTATGATACGTACCCGGTTGCAATGAATAAAATCGAAATGTAGAAATTCAAAATATATAATGGGTCTAAACGTATAAAGTTGTTTGATATAAGTTCGAAACTCATAAGTTCTAAATTCATAATGGTCATAATATATAATAGTCAAAATATATACCGTTTTAATTTCATAATAGTCACAACTCCTAAGCTTGACATGCATAATGGTCAAAATATATAATGGGCTTTGGAACAAAAGCAACACAGGTATATAAGTAACTTATAGCGTCACTTTTAAGTCTCTCTGAGCCTTTAAGTCTATACATATTTAACAATTTTGTATTTTAATTTAATGACGTTAGTTGCACCGCCCACAAGCTATCTGCTTTGCCCTAACGTTAACTGGTAGAGAATGCCCTAGGGCATTAAGTTCGCCTTTTGTACGACAAGTTTTCTCTTGTGCAGTAAAGTTTAAATAAACAAATAAAATAAATACCTACCTTGTTTGTATTTGTATCTACAGTATGAAATTAAAACAAAAAATCAACATTTTTCTTCATTTATTTCATCTGCAAGGACAGTTTTAAAAAATAAAATTGACATGGAGCCCACATATAATGTCATTCAATTGTGGCGTGTGTTGGTAACAAGTGATCCTAACACACTCCTCCTCGCTTTGCTCGTCGTCGCACCTAACTTTTGGGTTCAAATGACTCAAAAACTCAAATATTTTAAACTTTCACGTTACTCAGAATATTGAAATTTTTAAAATGTAGTCTGAGCACCCGGTTAGGTGCGACGACGAGCGAAGCGAGGAGGAGCGTGTTAGGATCACTTGCAACCATAAAACGTCGCAACTTAATTGAAAAGAACGAGTACTTAAGCAATAAATACTTAATTTTTCTAGTACACGGCTATTTATAATCAAAATTATTACAACTGCAAAAGTTCTGGATTTCGACCATTATTCCTTATAAACATTATATCATTAGAATTTATATATTTTGAACTTATGAGTTGTAAACATATGCATTTCGTCAGTATATATTTCGACCATTATGGACAACGTACATTATGGATTTTACCTGTTATGATTTTCAATCATTATTCATTTTGATTTTATATATTTTGAACATATGTGTTTTGAACTTATATATAATGACTGTATATATTATGATACGTACCCGTCTTGAAGCATTGATATATGTTAGACTTAAAGTAAATTTTGAACTTTTCCCATGGAATTCGTAGGCCGACACAAGTAATGCGATAAATACATATACCTACCTATACTAAATATCGTCTGGTGACAACCAAACCACACTAAATAACCAAAACAAATCACAGAGATAGCAATATTTTTTTATTGAGATTTTTTTGGTAAGTAATGAAATTCGATTATCACCCGACGATATGAAATTCTTAATAAGTACTTACCATTTTTAAGAAAATCAGCTGTAATTAGCCGCATGAGGCACACAGTAAGGAAGCTTACAAAAACTAAAGCTTAGAATGATTATAAAAAATACAATTTTCTGCGTATAAACCTTGTAATGTCTCAAGTTCAAAGAGATCTTTTTCGTGTATAATCTATCTATACGCCAATATATCTTTCATACATCTGAAAATGTCTAGTGATCATTCAGAGATAAATATCCCATCCGTACTTCAAAGCGTCTACAGGCAATAAAACATAAATTCAATAAGCGAGCGACTGATAGTAATGCAATAAATCGGGATAAAGCGCAGGAGGAAAACACGGAAATTTTAAATTATTACCGGGAATCTAATATTTCTGTCTGCCCCAACAGACGCCAACTACCATCGATAGCTGACGGGATCGGTTATACCACAATTGAATTTGCGTCGCGACTCTTTCACGAAATCAGATACGTGTGTATCTCGTTAGATTTAGAATAGAGTTTCAACCCTCAAGATGTTACGTTAGGTACCGAAAACAACTCGTAAATAAAATGAAAGCTTAATTTATTGAGGCAGTATTAAGTCAATGGTACCAACATTATAGCTTGGCGCCGCCACCATGAACGGCGACCGACAGAAGCAGCCTCCGTCGGTCGCCGTTCATGTTGGCGGTAACTTGTGTAAGTAGTTACGGCTGCACATAACAATAACTAAATATTTTTACTTAAAAAAAAACCCGACCGCGGTGCACTTTAAAAGTGCATAAAATCCGCCATTTTGTTTATTTTAACGAACTTCATACCCAGTGACACTCGCGTCATCAAGACGAATCTAATGATGTATCATTTATCAAAATCGGTCGTGCCGTTGAGTAGTTACGAGCGGACACAGGAACGGACATACATACATACAGGTCAAACACATAAACCTCCTTTGGGCTTCGCCGCAGTCGGGTAAAAAGCACACAGGTGAGTGTCGCCAACGAAGTCGCCAAGCAATAGTTCAATGTATCATCATCATTAGCCTATATACGTCCCACTGCTGGGCACAAGCCTACTCTCATAGACGAGAGTGAATGGGTTATCGTCCCCACGCTACCCCACAGCGGATTGGGGACTATACACCTTTGACATTCTTTGCGGATGTATACATTTCCTAATCGAAAAAGTCATTGATCGAACCAGGATTCGAACCCGCGACCTCTGCTTGAAAGGCGCATGTCCGAAGACCACTCAGCTATCATAGTTTTTTTGAATACAGTGCATTTCTAACAATTTTGCCGATTTCTTAGTTATGAAAATTGTTCCACACTATTAAACTAATGTTGCTACGGCAATGTGCGTTCGTTTGTGATCTCATAACTTTATAACTTTTATATATTTTTGAAGAGTTTCCTCGACTTTTTCCTAGATTCCACCCTGACCTGGTGACAATGGGACCACTGGAATAATTTTCCAAATCGATCGAGCTGCCTTCGAGTACCCTCACACACATACATGAACCTAAAACAGAGCACTCCTTGTTTTGTTCAGTTGTGTAAAAAGATTTCAACTAACTAAGAACTTCCTCCTTTTTTGAAGTCGGTTAATAAATCTTACTTAATTTTTGTAAAGTAACAACTTGAAGCCGCCGGCCGTCGAATTAAAGATCACTCCTCACTTATCCAACTCTGAACACTTCCAAACTTTCTGTTTTACGTTACCAAAGCAAAAGGCAAATAATAAATACTTCAGAACTTCATAAAGTGTGTCAAAACTCCTCAAAATAGACGCTCCAATAAAAGCTAACCGATCAAGGCGAGACTAACAAACAACTTAATTGAGTTAACCCGTAAATGTCATGTCAAAATCAACCCTTTCCTGTGGGATAGTTCAAAAGTTTGCCGTCAATATCGCGTCAATCTGGTCTCAACATCGTCGTAATTATCATCGTAACTACTTCGTCACGGACGTCGTAATTATGCACATTAAAAAATCTGACAAACAATACACTGATGCTACTTCACTCACACTCGTAACAATTACATTTTATTTTATTTATTTGAACTTTAAGATTTGTTAACTAACGATAACGTTACTTAATACGTTAATTACGATTTTTTTCTCATAATTAGTACGAGTTTAAACAGGAGTACCGACATAGTTATATCAAATAGAGGGAACCCGGGATCAAAAGTTGTCGGTCCGCCCGTCGCTTCCACTTCGTCGACCACAACAGCTTGACCTCTGATTACGAACTGTTACCGCTAATTTGACAAGACGATTAGCCTAAAGGAAGTGACACCTCATACGAAGCTAGAGGTCCCGAGTTCAAATCCTGGTAAGGGCAAATATTTGTGTGGTGAGCACGAGTATTCGTTCCTGAGCCTTGGATGTTTTCTATCTATTTAAGTATATAATTATCTATATAAGTATGTATATCGTCGTCTAGTACCCATAATACAAGGTAGGTAAGGTACTAAGTTTGCAGTTTGGGATTGGGACTAGGTCGATTTGTGTACGATTGTTCCCACAATATTTTATTATTTATTCATTGAACTCTCGGCAAATATACAAACGCAAACTACAAATTAAAAAAAATAAGCCTAAATTAAAACTAAAAATTATCTAAAAAATTGCCCCCCCTTGGCATGGTGCCGAATATCCTGGCAGAGTTTCCCCGCTGTATGGCGATACTTATATTATATTAGAGACGACACAGACGTCGTAGTTTTGAATGAGCCCACTGATTTGACGCCGTGCTCTATCGACTGCGGTGAGAACTGATTATTATAATGGCGCCCCTTGACGTTGACGTTAATTTACAATTATTGGCGATTTTAGATTAATTTGTAAAATGTTATAGCTCAAAATTGAATTGAGATTAATCTTGTTAATAACCGACTTTTCGTGAAATATACGGACATACTGATGACATCATTTTTTCTTAACTATTATTTTGATGTCGTTTTTTTCTCAACTAGATGCCTCAGTCGGCTGCGAGAATTCAAATTTCCATATGAATTTTCATCCTCCGGTTCACCCTCTTAGGGGATGAATCTCAAAAAATGATTTCTTAGTGCCCCTCGACGTAGGCTTCATAATTATGTACCTATTTCAAATTTCATCTCGCTATTTGCAGTGGTTTAGGCTGAACAGTCAACGTCAGACTAAATATGTTTACACTTTTCGACTTTATTTCCTTGGAATAAGGGAGAAAAGTGTAAACGTATTACTGACGTAGGTACGTTGTCTATCAGTACCTTAGACGCGATACTGTTTTATAAATGTAGTTACACAAAATGAACAGTGCGAAGATTGAGAAAAAAATTACCTTCTCTAATTGAAAAGACACACACAAGGCAGTGTATCAGCCAAATTCCCGATAAAAAAGTATTTTTGTACAAGAATAATTCGGATTCAGCTTATTTAGCATCTAAATAAACAATACAAAAACGTACCTAACTCCATAATGTCCTATTTAGGAAATTTCCCTTCGTTACGCATTTTTCAAGACACGTCTAATCTCCAGTGAACCTCGCCGAGACTGTCTCCAGAATTAAATTATGCCCTCCCATGAATATTATACTCGAACTCGCAATCTTTTTGCTTTATTTAAATCGAGCCGGGACTATGAAAAATATTCACGATGAATCATAATCTTAAGTTGATTGTGGAAACTGGGAAATAAAGGAGTTTCCTTTTGTACTTCGCCCAAAGCGGGTTGTTGTTACCTGCCCTCGGGCCGACAGCCTCAATTAGCTAATTATATTTTAATTTCGGCAGAAGTTCACGATAAAGCTTGTGGCGGATTGCGTGGTAAGTGTTATGATAATGTCCACCGCTTCAACATGTGGTTCTTTCAGTATTGTGTTCTAGGAACTGACAATTATCAACGTGGCAAATTAGATAAAGACTAAATGCGTCAAATTCAGAGCGTTTCGTGTTCCAGCAAATATATTTATTATAAACAATAGAATATACGGTATCGAGGTTACACATGATTTTATCAAAATTTGTCGATTTTTACCGCGAAGGTAGGCGAACTAAGACTGGAAAAACGCCTTAAATCGACCCAAATAGGTAAGTATGAATCTGACTGTACCTAACAATCACCTACACCTAATAAATAATAAAAATAGTAATAGCTTAGGTCATACTGATACTCGGACACTCCACTCTTACTGATAATCAGTTAGCAGTGCCTGCCCTAAAGTAAAATCCACAGACCTACGGACTACATTGACAAGTAAATATGAACAAATGTTGCCACAGTTTGGCCAGTGTCGTTCTCATCGATATTAAAATTATTGTTACATCGTAGGTTTAAGGACCACCCAGACGGGACAATCAAATTGGCAATTTGATCGGCTAATCTATATACCAACTTTTTCCAGTGATTTCGACGGATCAAAAGGTCTGTAGACCCCTAATTAGAGATAAAAATTTAATGTCAAACCAGCAATAATGTACATAAAAATTATATATTTATGATAGTTTATTGAATACATACATTCAATTAAATGAATTAATAAAATTATTGTTCTTTATTTTCAAATTCCCAACAATGTGGTCCATCTTTTTAACAAAAAAAGCGGGTATCTTCAGAAATAGTTGACCACTATTTACAAACTACTTTTATGTATCTAACGATATACGTTGTCATTGCTATTGCGAGTGTTTATTGAAATTGTTATTATGGATTCGCAAGATTCGGGACCAGAGCCATGTTCATCAAAATGTTCGCCTCCAACAAAAAGGAGAAAAAAATCTATT
Source organism: Eudemis profundana (assembly GCA_947034925.1). NCBI lineage: Eukaryota > Metazoa > Arthropoda > Insecta > Lepidoptera > Tortricidae > Eudemis > Eudemis profundana. The sequence continues at coordinate 17,464,594 of OX344800.1, forward strand.
AGTGAAACTGAAAAAGAGATGATTCATCGAGTTTACGTTTATATTTATAATGAGATGGTAGACAGATTGCAGGACGAACAAGATATCCCAGAGGACATTCATGTCAATAAAAACGAGTGTGTCATGAAAACACCTCTTATTTGAAACTAATATACTTATTTTTGATTTAAATTAGTCTGTTATTTGTCTTTACAACTTGTCGATATATTGTTATCGACATATACCCTTCACTATTTTTATTTTGCTGTTCCTGGTATCATTTTACCTGTCAGTCATTTGTCAAGTCAGTCCGTAGGTCTGTGGATTTTACTTTAGTTTACATTTTTCAGCACATATAGTTTATCGGACAGGCTTGATAGTATATTTTATGGTAGAATTGTGTGGGCATTTCTCCAGAAATATGTCTGCGGTCACCTCATTCATCTTACCCTTTTTCATACTAAATGTATGGAGACAGATGAATGAGTTGCAGACATATTTCTGGAGAAATGCCCGTGTAATAATCCCACTAATATTATAAATGCGAAAGTTTGTGAAGATGTTTGGATGTTTGTTACCTTATAACGGGGTAACAACTCGATGGATCAAGCTGAAATTTGGCATGCAAGTAGACCAAGTCCTGGATTGAAACATAGGATACCTACATTATATCCCGGTAAAGAGTTCCTTTGGGACAATAACGGGAACAACGCGGGCGAAGCCGCGGGAAAATGCTAGTATTCTTTAATTCTCATTGTTTAATATCCCACTAATATTATAAATGCGAAAGTTTGTGAAGTTGTTTGGATGTTTGTTACCTTATAACGGGGTAACAACTGGATGGATCAAGCTGAAATTTGGCATGCAAGTAGACCAAGTCCTGGATTGAAGCATAGGATACATTATATCCCGGTAAAGATTTCCTTTGGGACAATAACGGGAACAACGCGGGCGAAGCCGCGGGAAAATGCTAGTCAGTTCATATTTTTAAAATTTCTGTCGGGTAACACTGAGATCCAATTGCTGGTCAGTTTTTGATTTAAAAAAATGTTTATTCGCGCCAAAATCCCCCGATTACTCAACGAGACAGTATCGGACGTAAATAATCACATCGATGCATTCGCTTAGGCATGCAATGTTTTCAATCCTTGGGTATCGGAGGTTTTTTATCGTAGAGCCGAGATAAATGTCCGGTTAGTGGGGGCCCAGCGTTGATTTATACTGGACGTCCGTCAGGGCAACGAATTACTAAGGCTTCGATGTAAATCACCGAACGTCGGCTACCACGATTTCGCTAAAGGTCGTATCTTAACCCGATATCCTAGTCAATAACGTCCTAATGTGAGGGCGGTCCTAATACGTCGGGTATCGGTATAAATACGGATGCAGAAGAATCGCTGCGTTCCATTTAATCTTTTAGACTCGCGTGTGACATGGGCGTTTTGTTCGTTTTTGGACTGCAGTTTGAGTGCATTGGATTTTCGGACGACGTTTGGTTGCCAAATATAACTTTTTTATTTATTTCCTTACCTGGTTCTATTTTTTTTTCTTTTTATCGTAACGATTGGAAATAAGCTAATATTTCAGAAGAATAAGTATAGTAAGTTTCTAACTTGTGTAATGTAAATGGATGAAACTAGAACTAGCATTTTAAGGCGCAATTGTATGTATACTTTATTGCACAAAATAAGACAAAGTAGACAATACAGTACATGGTCGTAAAATAAAGGTATAAGATATCTCACAACGCCGTTCTTTTACAACAAAAAAGTTTTGAGATGTAATTGTTTAACCAAGTCAGTATCGAGCGGTGTCCACAGAACTCGATTTCCACCGACTTGCATATTATTAGAACTATAAAATGTGTTCCTCCACGGTTAACTAATAGGCAAGTCGGTGGGAATCGAGTTCTGTGGACACCCCCTCGGTACTGACTTGGTTTAACATTACATCTCGAAACTTTTTTGTTGTTATAGAACGGCGTTGCGAGACTTGCATCTTTTTACATGTAATGTTTTTGATGGGATCTCATTTCTGTTTGTAAGTGGTTTTCTGATATATATTACATTCCAATGCAGAACTCGATTTCCACCGACTTGCCTATTATTAGAACTATAAAATGTGTTCCTCCACGGATAAATAATAGGCAAGTCGGTGGAAATCTCGTTCTGTGGACACCCCTCCGGTACTGACTTGGTTTAACATTACATCTCAAAACTTTTTTGTTATAGACGAACTGCGTTGCGAAACTTGCATCTTTTTACATGTAATGTTTATGATGGGATTCGCCATTTATTTACTTAACCTAATGCAGATAAATACTGGAAGTGGAAAAATGGATATTTGTTATTTGGTTACGCCCACAGCCACGTGTGAAACTTAATATAAGCCTATAAAGTACCCTCCAAGATTCTAAACAAACGCGTTGCCACATTTTCTCATCAGAAAGGGCAAAGACAGCTTAAAAGATTAAAACAATAAGTTACCTCATAAAAATGAGTTCAGAGTGCCGCGCGTACAGGGCGGATGTTTATTACTCGCGCAGGTTGGTGTTAGAACTTTTTATACGAAAAAGTTGACGATCGTAAATGTTCGGCCGGATTAAAAAAGGGTCCCGTTTCTGGCTGTAGTTTCGCCAACTTACCTGTGACTTTGGGAGAATCTTATTGTACAGGCGTAGAGGTCATTTTTGCTTGTTTTTTGGTTAAATAAATTGGGCGTCTGCACACGTGTTTAGGGAAACGAGATGTGGCATTTTCCGGCTGACTTTACGTGTTTGCTTTTGTTCGTTTTTTTTTAATTTGATTGGGTCTAGCTTTCATTTTTATTGTTTTTACTTGGTGATATCTATTATATCGTATCGGGGATTTACAATATAAAAAACAGTTTCTTAATGTTGAAACCTTTGGCAGGCTGTGTCTACTTGCTTATATCTTATTGTGCAAATTTACAAAATTAATATTTTCCGTTACTTAAGGCACAATTTTACGTTACACAAGGGTTGGATTTGAAGGAGTTAGGTACTTTTATAATTACATCTATACAACTTAAGTTTAAATTAAATATATTTAAGCAGTATATTGTAACTTATGACGTTGTCACGTATATTTTTACGTCATAAGCTTATGACGTCCATATAAAACAATACTACGGATACTGTTATTGAAAGGAAAACTTTTCAGTGAAAGTTGCACGAGAATAAGGAAATATTTATACACAGCTATGTTAATAAGATTACAACCACGAAGCCTGCACAATTATCCCTCATGCACTTATGTGGAGGGGACAAGACTAACGTTTCATTTCTCGCTCCCATTCCCTTTTTAAAAGCGCTTCGAGCATCCACTCCGCTTCCAAGGCGTTTTCAAAAGCAAAACAACGAAGAACATTCCCAAAAACACATCTCTTTGCATAACCCGCTCGGAAAAACGCCCTCATTCAATACCACTCAAGTTCTATTTTCAAATAACTTCAGAAGCGGGATGCGAGCGTGCGAGAGTATCTCATTGCAAAGTTTTTGTGCAATAAACAGCTAACTAAAATTTGAATCGTGTGTGTTTACAATAAGGTTGCAATTGTATTGCAGTTTGGATGTAGACGTTTCGTTCCAATTACGCCATCTGAGCGCTACCGGTGTTTTTCTAATGAAAGTCCTGACTTGCGGACGCATTGTTCGCGTCGAGTGACATCTTCTACTAGCGAGTCTCATTGATTTGATGACCTGTAAGCGAGTACGTTGACCTTGTTAATGTTTCATTCCGAAGATAAAAGAATATAATTATATGCCCTCTTAGGTATATAAAGCAATCCAGAATTTTCCTCGTAGGAAATGTCCTGAGCCAACATCAGTGACAACCACAGACATTAAAGGATTGTGTTGTAATCTTTGCATTTATGCATCGCAGTGACACAGACGCTACGCTTACACTACGATCCTCTTTTTTACCATGCAATGGCGTAAAATCATATAATAAGCAACGTTCCGCTAGGTAGCCTTCCTTAGAGAGTTACATGGCAGTACCTACCCTTAGCTCTCCACCTGTGATAAAATTACAATCATAAAACCGATGTAAGTATACATATAACCTTTCAACACGTTCTCCCCTCGAAGGGCGAGTTTTCCCACTCGTAATTTTTCTCGCCGGCCATATTGTAGAGCTCGCCCAATAACACCCGATGTTCGTATATTTCAACGGCTAAATTAAACTTTTTGCCGGAGAACGAAAGTTATCATGTGCAACTGGCTTTATGGATTGCAGTCGCCCATGTGGACTTGACGCGCTGGAAGCGGTGGATTATTTTGAAATAGAAAACTTTTGGTGGGTTTCCAAAAAATATGCAGTCATGGTACAATAAATCAAGGAATATTCTTACCGAGAGTGACCTTGCCTAGATCACGATAATACTGCTATTGTGTATAAGATTCTATAAGCCACACTACATCACCGTCAGTCATTGGAAGAACATATTTATATTGTACCATGAGTGCACTCAGGCCTTAGAGCAACAGGGAAAAGAGTCGCCATGGCAATTTTTTTCGATACCAATCAGTCTTGCCATTTTTTACGGGGGGAAACCGTGTCGCAACGTACACGTACACACGCGACATAGAAAATCGTCTTTCACGTACTTTACTCCCACATAACAAATGAAACAACACACTGACAATTTTACGACGACAAAGGTTTTTTTGGTATGTTGCATGCAAAGACCTGTTCTTGTTATTTGACGTAGCAAAGGGAATGACTTACTCTCAAGTCCGCGTTAATTTAAGTATGATTTTTTTGACGACACGTTTGGCTTAGTGGGAGTGACACCGCCTATGAAGCTAGAGGTCCCGGGTTCAAATCCTGGTATGGGCAAATATTTGTGTGATGAACACGAACATTTGTGTATGTATGGATACTTGACGACGATATACATACTTATATAGATAACTATATAAGTATGTATATCGTCGTCTAGTATCCATAATACAAGCATTGCTTAGTTTGGGACTACATATCGATACCTTTAGACTCAAAGGGCGTAAACGCCATTAGAACCTGCGGCGTTTACGCCCTTTGAGTCTAAAGGTATCGATATGTTGATTTGTGTAAGATTGTCCCCTAATAAAAATTTATTACTAGCATTTTCCCGCGGCTTCGCCCGCGTTGTTCCCGTTATTGTCCCAAAGGAACTCTTTACCGGGATATAATGTATCCTATGGTTCAATCCAGGAATTGGTCTACTTGCATGCCAAATTTCAGCTTGATCCATCCAGTTGTTACCTCGTTATAAGGTAACAAACATCCAAACATCCAAATATCCAAACATCCAAACATCTTCACAAACTTTCGCATTTATAATATTAGTAGGATGGGATAGTGGGATATTTATTAGACACTATCGTAAACGTATTTAGACCATGCTATTTTAAACACTACATGTATTATTCTACAGTCTATAACTGCGCTCGACAGAGTGATTTTTTACAGATAGATTTCGCGACAGTCTGCAAAAGTACCTACCAAGTCAAGACAAGTCAAAAACGGCAAATTTCTTAGTGAAATCTTTTACACTATTTCTTAACGTAAACTATCGCCTCCCCAGGCGAAAAGTTTTCCCTCCGCTATCATTCAGCTAATACGAAAGGCGACGAATTCTCCTGCTGAGACTGGGGCAACATCGTTTTATCAAACGAATTTGTCTTAGAGCGACGCTTACTTTTTACCCGACTGCGGCGAAGCCCAAAAGCAAGGTGTTTGACCTGTATGTATGTATGTCCGCTCTTAACTAATCAACGACACACCCGATTTTGATTCATTAGATTCGTTTTGATGGCGCGAGTGTCACTGGGTATTTAATAGTATTTTATGCAACAGTTGTATAAGTGGGTTCAAAAAATGCGAATTGCGTGAGTTGCGATACGAGCCGCGAATGCGGCGAGTATCGCAAATAGAGACGCAATGAGCGTTTTTTGACTTAATTATACAACGTTGCATACAATACTTTTTCTACGACGAGGTTTTAAATTATAAAATACAAAATTAATCATAACCTGGAAACAAGGCAAATATGACGTTTGACTGACAGTATGGTGTCTATGGTAAACTATTTCTTAATTTAAAATATACTTAAATTAAAAATACTTTTTTTTTATGTTGGCATCAATGTTTTTCTTAAAAACCGTAGGAATTTAATTGTTTGTTAAGTTGGTAGTTGTGCATTTTTACCGTAAAGTTAAAATTGAGCGCTTAATCCTTGACCTAAGTTTAACCTAGATTTAGAAGTCTGTGGCTGCTAGCAATAACGTAAAGTGACGATAACGACACTAGTGCTGTTATGGGGAATAGAGTATAGACTTCTCTGAACTCATATTATGTATGTTCTTATATTATTGTTCGTGACCAAGTGAAGGACAGATAACAGTACAGGAGTAGAAAAAATTTGTAACAGAAATCAATATGTCGGATTTATGCACTTTAATGCGCGGTGTTTTTTGAAACGCAGTCGGGTTTCTTCTAAGTAAAGATGTGGTTGTTGTTATTTTATTTTAATAACAAATTTAGACTCAACTTGAATTAACAAGTTGATGGAGTAATGGGCTTGGCATTTATTAGCTCGAAGAAGTGATGGGCCGTAAAGGTTCTCGAATAGAGACAACGAACCAGAAGACGCAGCGTGGATCGGCCTCCCCCACAAGAATGTCTGACGACTTGGTTGGTTAAGGTCGCCGAAAGTCGATAAAGGCAAATAGCGTACCACCTTTCGTTGTGGAAGTCTTTAGGGGAGACCTATGTTTAGCTTTGGACATCTCCAGGTTGAAGTTATGATGATGAATTTACTAGCGATGAACGAAATGCAATTCATGCGATTAACATCGATTTTAATGGCAACATTACTTACAAGGTCTACCCGTGACCACAATCGCTGAAAAGAGCTACGAAACTTCGGGACGGAAAGATGAATTAATATACGCGATTTAATCCATTAATGTTGTTTTATTGCAACGAGTGATAATCGGGGAAACCGAAGACAGTATTATATTATTTATCCTCAAAAGTTAGAAGAAAACATAAAAAGCAGGGAGATAAATTAGCTTGAGAAACAAAATACACCCAGAGTGAATCTTGACATGTAACTAAATTATCCTTTGTGTAGACGAACTCAAGAAGCTTCCGTTTCCAAACTACATCTAATTTATAAGACAAAGATGCCTCCAGGCAAAAGTTTCAAGTTTGTCTGGGGGACAAGTTGGGTGCTACAAAATCTCTGAAGATGGCTTTGATGCTAGAGGGCGTTTAGATATTCTGAAAGCTGTATCCTGCTGACGTTGTAGCGCAAAATAGATGAAAGTGCTGTAGCAAACGGTAAAATCGTGACTTTAGACTTGCTGCCAAAAGCGCATTCGGCGGGTTCATTTTGTGGGAAGTTTGACACTGAAAGTCTTAAGTTTGGTTTTCGCTTCACTTTTCATACAAAAGTTTTTCGCTGTTTTTAACGCATCCACAAAACTGGGTTTTATCATTGTTACGTTTAATTTATAGGCAATGGGAATCGGTGCTCTTATTAAAATTTATGTTGTAGGTAACTACGAATACCTACGTTCATTTTGTATGAACAAACTCACAAAAATAAAGTACCTACGAGGAACGTCAAGGATCATAAAAAGCGTACTTCAATCGAACTGCTAGCCAATAAAAAATGGCAGTTTAGAAGCATGTGCGTTGTGCTCACTATAGGTCTGCACCTCCGGTTGTCATCATCATCCCTAGCGCTTTTTCCCGTGTCTTATGCGGTACCATGATCTCAAATTTGGCAGGCACATGCATGTGCGACTCGTTATCCGTCCGTTCGAATCTCACTACACTATCCCGTGTTTGCAGTGGCGTGAACCTTAAAAAACTGTGAAAGTGAAATTTAAAAAACCCCCGACTAAAAATACTAGTCGAGGGCTTTTTAAATTTTAGTTTTATTTCATGCTTTTTGAATGTCATTCTTGTACTAAAATTCCATTTATGCCGAAAATGCCTTACATCATTTTGGAAAAGAGCTGATATTCTTCAAACTGCTGGATCTATTTTTACGAAACATAAACTAACCTAACCTAACTAAGAACACCCGCACACCCACTGTTTTCACGAAAAATAACGAGCATATAATATATCTAACATCCCTGCCCCTCTTTTTGCGTCGGAGGTTAAATAGTACATAATTTTATGTCTACACTTGGCCAGAAAGCAGCTTTTTCCGTACGCGCAGCGTGCGGAAAAAGCCACTTTATGGCCAGGTGTGGCATAATAGTAGGTACATTGTGTATCAAGGCCGGTAAGTAAGGAATTACAAACGAGTGTTTGTTACAAGGCCGAGGCGAAGCCGAGGGCTTTAATAACACGAGTTTGTAATTCCTTTACCGCCCGTGGCACACGCAATGTTTTTCATCACACTTGTGAGGAAATCTAATTAAAATAACCTTACTTAAGCTAAATAAAATTGTAAAACTGACAGTGACATATATCAAGACGACAAGTCACGTTCGGAAACCATAGCAGTAAAGACTTAAAATGGTTGATTTTATATTTGCAAAATAAAGAAATACATTATTCAAACATTTAATTAATGTTACAGAAATATGTGTTTACATGTATTTGCAATAACAGTTCTCTTTAAATAAATATTTCAGTAATAAAAGTTAAAAAAGTACGTTGGCGTTTCCTTTGAACATGACAAATAAGAGTAAAACAGAACCAGCGTTTCAAATTTAAAAAGAAAACCATTACGCCCTAGGGCGTAATAGGTCATTTACGGCCCGCAAAACCTACGTGTAATGACACCATTTTCGAGCAAGTGTGATGAAAAAAACATTGCCTATATCCTCTAATTTCTTCCTTTCCATTTCATAAAAAGGGCAGGAGGGTATATAGAAATTAGTAAGGTAGGCGGTAGGTAGGAGGATGTTTCTTTATTTTGCATGCGAATGCATGGAAAAATACGCAAGTAATTATAACGGGTTAGCACTAATTGACTTACCTAACACGTTATCATATCGCGGATTAGCAAAGCAATATTTTTGTTTTAATTAAATTAGTTAAATTAAATATAATTTTCCCACGTAACCAATTTATGCATGGTCTATCACAACTATGCGGTGCTGTTATGCTTTTCCGTTCAATTTAGAACAGGGTTTCTTAAACTGTGGTCCATGGACCCCTTAGGGGTCCGTGATACGAGAGCCAGGGGTCCGTGGCTACGCATACAACACAAACTTTCATGTACCCTTGATTTTCTTTTTCTCTGATTGTATTCGGAGGGGGTCCGTAAGGCTCCCGAAATAATGTAGGGGTCCGTGACCAAAAAAAGTTCAAGAACCTCTGATTTAGAACGAGACAGATCCTGCTTTTCGTGACAAGGGAAGTCGCGGCTAATCGTAACAACCCCGCAGAAACGGTTATGAATAAAAATGTAATTCCTGCAACTTGTTTTAGCCTAAATAAACACCGGCAGGACCTGATTGCGTCGTCCCGTCAGTCCGGTACGGCTCGGGTCAACATCCGGGAACGCCGGACGTCATTTGGACTCCGGAAAATCGCCAATCTCCTTGCTACCTGGGATTTTTATGCCATGATGTTAAACGTGATATGTGGAGTCGAGAAATAAGTAGGTATCTGTTTTGATTAAAGATTTTATGTTGCCTAGGTTACGTACTAGGTTAGGTTAGGCACTCCGAGGCGCTGCTAGGGTTAGACCTGATTCAGAGATGGTAAATTTATTTTCAGTTTTCTGATGTCTTGCAAAAAAGGTTCTACAGAACATATAATATGTCCGGTGTTATTTCCCTGTTCACTTTCATTGTGCATTAAACGCATTATGAAATATTCGCGTCCCCGAGAGCGGTAAACATTTCGTTGGGTGACAACCAATATTCAATAATTACGTTCAAAACATTAAAGTAACAATCGAGTGCAGTAATTACAGGCTAGAGGTATAGGAAATGTGAACCGTATTCGATTGGAGTAAGGATGACATTTCCTATACTTCTAAACTGCAAAAACTGCATATATCGCTAGCATGGCAGAATGATCATGGCACTCTATTCTAGTTAGGGTTAAAGGTATATCAATGGCGGTGGCGGACTAAGCGTAGGACGAAAGGGGCGGTCCGCCCAGGGCCTCCAGTCTAAGGAGACCTTCAAATCGTGGCAAAAAGCGGACTGTGGACCTCCTATACTACTACTATGCCGCCCCGACCTCCGAGTAGTTTAGTCCGCCACTGGGGCGAGTACAGATCTTTATATCGGCTTGCTAGCTTAGATAGGCTGTTGCTACTGACTGTGCTCCGAGAAGTAACTATTTCTTCGCGGCAATGTATACGCTTGTTGCACGTAACGAGTAAGTATAGAACTGGAACATTACTCCGGATGTGTGTTCGATTTATGCCGAGCTCTCAAACATTCTCGAACACATCACAGAGTTCCCAGCTCGGACATTTTACTCTCTCGAGAAATATTCGGGGTTGTTCGTCCACCAATGTACCTATTGGTTACGTGTTGCAAGAACTATTTACACATTCAGTGCCAAGCACCCGACTATCGTGTTCATTTTGTATGAAAATTTGGGAGCCCAGCACTGAAACTGTTAACACTGGGAACCCGCTCCGCGGGCGCTAGGCTCGTATTAAAGTACCTCTGCATACGGGTTTCCCCATATTATCGGCTACGAGCGTAGCGCTACGAACGTATAGCGCTATGAAATTATTGGTTAGCGAAAGTGTTAAGTCAGAGAGCTCGTCCATTTTTCAACAGAATTAAAAAAAAGGTTATTTTTCATCATGTCGACCTAACTACGAAATCTGTAATATGAGGCACAAAAATCTGTACCTAAGTATAAAATCCGTGCAGCAGAAATTCGTTAACGACTAATGGCTGCTATAAAAATGGGTCGAAATAATATCAAGGTTTTAAAAGCTACAACACGCTATAACACGCTAAAATTTTGACAGCCGTGTGTGACAGTATCAGTGAAAGAAATAAATGCACTTGCGATGTTTTTTTAGTTGCCTGCCTTGCTTGTTAGTGAACAAAAACGAACAATTCATACCACAAAATAACAAAGATGTAAGAGATTCAATCCACGGTTCGATATCTGTACCTACACAAATCTTATAAATCGTAAAAATCTGTATAAAACACATGGCAAATCTGTTATTTGTAATTTCAAAAATCTGTATAGATACATATAAATCTGTATAACTGGCAGCACTGGCTAAGGCTACTTACTCCAAACGAAGAGTGCTTTTCTTTAAGCCAGCAGTCGGCAACAAGCAGGACCGGATTTGGGGGAGGGCAAGCGGGGCTACTGCCCCAGGCCTCCACAACACTTCCCTAATAAGTAGGAACCTCCACTAGTCCGTTAGGGGCCCCCGCTCTTTCGTTGCCTGAGCGCCTTCACACCTCCAAATCCGGCCCTGGCAACAGGCGGCCCGCAAGCCTCCTGGCTATTTTGTGTGTAAAGATCATTATATGCAGAATGGTTATGTTATGTAAGTATCGCGAAGCACGAAGAACGGGCGCGCATTGGTAAATAGCTCGATTGTAACACCAACAATGTGGCACCTTTTGCCTGATAAAATCACAAACTATTAACAAAGTGCGTGGGCGTGGCGTCCAAAGAACTCGATTCCTACCGGCTTGCCTAATATCAGGCATTTGACCACCTTATTCTACAGCTCTTAAGGAAAATGTACGCCAAATCTGCACCGGCTTGCCTAAGGAAATCTTTTACGCCACGCCACTGTTAGCTACTATGTGGCCCTTGGCTGCTAAAAGGTTGCCGACTGCTGCTCTAAGCTATACACCCATACGTGTCCCGTTTTTCAGCACCATTCATTTGCTGACCCAGTTCCCGAGTTAGAACAACGGGCAACAAATTCTAAACATCCTGACCGAAGACAAATACTTGCCTGTCCTGTGCAAATATTTGTATTTACCGAGCGAAGAGCTCGAGTTAACCACACGTACTGCCTTTTGTGAAGCGGTATCTTTGAGGAGGTAAACGGTAAGTTATTCTACATTACGTATGTTTAAATATACAGTATTTTAGAAGATGGGCTGACAACCTGGTTAAGGTCGCCGCGATAGAAACTAAAAACCTGAGACCTTTCTTGTGGAAATCTGGAGCAGAGCCATAAGACAAAACACCTCTGTAACGGTCGGCGTCTTAGGGTCGAAATTATGAATTAGAAAAATAGAAATAGAGATGGGTTTAGGGCATTTCTCCAGGAATATGGCTGCGGTCACCTCATTCATCTGGCCCTTTTTCATGCTAAATGTATGGGACAGATGAATGAGTCGCAGACATATTTCTGGAGAAATGCCCTTTAACGGACTTGGGATCACAACGTCCGGGTTTCGAACCCCATGCCCAGCGGTCGCCATGCCAGAGTGCGATACACTGAAAGCTAAATCGCCCGGAGCAGAGCATATAGGGGTTGGATATAAAGAAAATATATATGGATAGAAAGTCTAAGAGGACGGCTAGCCATAGCCACAACCAGATGAAAATTTGACTGCAAAAGTGTGATACAAAGAATGTCACTATTCATTAGGGTATGCAGTACCGGTACCATTCCGGAGTACCGGGATTTTCGGTACTAGACGATAATGGAACCGGGATTTCCCGGGATTTTCGGTACTTTCGGGACAGGTCTTCTATAACTTTGTCGGTCGATACTAGATGCTTTAGTCAGATGAGATTTCGTTGGAGTTTTAGTACGTTTTTTAATAAAACGACTACACTTCCCAGCTAAACTACTTTTATTGATATATTTGCTATATAATTCAATTTCTAAATCAAAAGTATCCTTTGTTTCAATCCAGGACTTGTTCTACTTACATGCCAAATTTCAGCTTGATCCATCCGGTTGTTACTCCGTTATTTAGTAACAAACATCTAAACATCTTCACAAACTTTCTCATTTAAGTATAATTTTAGTGTGAAGATTTTCGAACGTTAAAAGTTAAAATGTACAATTTAATATAACACGTGGTTTTAATACATAGAGTACGCTCTCCAGGACAGTAGTTGACATAGTGCCTTTTAAAATAGTCCAGTTGCACGCAAATGAAAAATCCGATAGCAGTAAGCCACAATACATAGTCCAATAATATAACTAGCTTTTGCTCGCGACTTCGTCCGTGTTAAATTTGAATATCGTGTGCCGAATTTGAAGTTACCTGGAACGGCGGTAAAACTTATGATTTTGACTAATGTGAGTGGTTAGTGGTTACAGATGCACATATTTTACCGCAGGCTAATAGTAGTACGCCTATACATTGTTACCTAAGGCACGTTAAAGTGGCCGTGCGCGAGGGAGTCCCCCCTAAGCAATCACGTCTCTTAACCCCGCCTAGGGATGAAATAAAAACAGTGACGGTATTGTAATTAAGAGTCTAAACATGATATTTCAAACATCTTACTTAAAAAGATCGTAGGGTCCCGATACAAATTTTCAACCCCCATTTAAACCCCTTAGAGGATTAATTTTGAAAAACGCTGAAATTGCTTTTCTTGTATACTAATGAAGAGTCTAACCATGATATTTCAAACCACTTACTTAAAAAGATCGTAGAGTCCCAATACAAACTTTCAACCCCTGTTTAAACTACTTAAAACACCTTTTTTTTTTTAATTTATCCGAATAAAAAAAAAGGTGAAATTACTTTTCATTTATTTTAATGAAGAGTCATGAAGTTTCAAACCTCTTACTTCAAAAATCGTAGACTCCATACAACTGTTTAACCCCTTAGGAGGTGAATTTTGAAAAATCCTCTCTTAGTGCACCTCTAGACCTTATTAGGATCCTACGTGCCAGATTTGAAATTTCTAGAATCAGCGGTTTGGCCTGTGCGTAGATATATAAACTTTCAACCCCCATTAAAACCCCTTAGAGAATGAATTTCGAAAAACGGTGAAATCACTTTTCTTGTAATCTAATAAAGAGTCTAAACATGAGGTTTCAAACCTCTTACTTCCAAAATCGTAGACTTTGAACCCCTTAGAGGGTGAATTTTGAAAAATACTTTCTTAGTGCACCCCTAGACCTTATAAGGAACCTACATGCTAAATTTGGAATTCCTAGGACCAGCGGTTTGGGCTGTGCGTTGATATGTCAGTCAGTTTCTTCTTTTATATATTTAGATAAGCGTTAATGACTATCAAGGTCTTCGACGATCTACCTGGTCTACCTGCGCGGCACGGGGTTGCGGACCCGCGGGGCTGGCGGGGGTGAGTGAGCCGCCGCCGATCGCCGTGACCACGGCTGCTAGCCGTGTTTGGTTAAAAATGAGCTACGCTCTTGTTCGTTTCAAATTATACGTCTTCTGTTCGCGAAAATTAATTAAAAATGCTCCTCTAATGTGTTTCCCGAAAGTCCCGAAAGTACCGGGATTTTTATTTTGACGTCCCGGTTCTTTGCTCGACTGAAAATCCCGGGAAATCCCGGTACTTTCGGTTCCGGTATTTCCCGGGAGCAAACCCTACTATTCATCTATGGTTGCTATGTCAATGCTTCCATTTCATATGTACTTACAGTAGCTGGCATAGCCACTTGCAATGTACGAATTATTAAAGAAACTGTAGTCCAACCAATTACACCACCATATAATTTGCTGCCATCTATGTAACCAAATTAGCACTACGTGCACTTGCACGCACACGTAACAGTCTGCCAAACTTTAGCTCCACTACAAGCTTCGTTTGTTTAAGCCACTGTTAACAGATGGCGCTATGTTCGATAAAAGACTAATGGAAAATGGTAATTATATAAATGGCAAAAATAGACTAAATTTGGATTCAAAATTCTATATTAACTAAATAACTATTTACAAATCACTATTTTATGTCTACACTTCATCAACTAGTTTAAATCTCTGATGTTGTGGCTCAGGGATAACATTGAAGTATTTTTTTAAGATAGTTTGGCTCTCCCGGCCTCCATAGATCCTTTGCACCCATGTATGCTCCCAATTTGGGTCGAACTTCTCACATGTGACCACTACTCTACCGGGCTCCATAGCGAACAGAGTACCGTTGCGACCAAATCCCACCTGGAAATGTAACATAATCATATTTCAGCAGCTTTATTACAGCAATGTGCAATAATGACTAGCATTAAATAAGAAAGTAAGCCTATTTTATTAATTTACTGCAATAAGATGACTTGGATACTGAAATATGAAAATTACGAATCACTGCTCTGGCTTCAATTTTTCATCTCAGCATTTGGATCAGCAGGTTACTAGTACAATAATAATAAATAAATAAAATCGTTTATTTCGGACAACTGGATCCATACAAATGTTAGTACATACTTACACATCTACGTTAGACTAAAAACTAGAAAGTGTCAACAATATCACTTGTAAACTGGTAACTGAAAATGGTGCAACAAATCAATAACTCATCAATTCAGTTCATTGAGGTTGGCAAAGCAAGCTAAGTCATGATCTTTTTAGTCTTCACATAACACAAATAACCAATCCCGTGTGGACAATAGGGTACTTTCCTGACAGATCAAATCAGTTACTTTTTATGAATTGTCAAAACGCTCGGATAGTATGAAGTTTCTACGAGAAAAAGCATAATGACGTCATTGTGCTCAAACATCAAATCATCTCCTCATTTATAGCTTTTGGTCTTTTAAAAATCGTTTAAAACGTTAAATAGGTGAATTTTAGTTGATTTTTGCAAATTTTCGAAAGCAGATTTCAAGGCTAGCGTGAAGTAATTTATATCGACTACAGGCAAGTACCCTATTCCATATAACAGCATAAACAACATCAGATTTGTAAAATCTCCATCTTTTTTCGTTTTCTACTCCCAAAAACAAAGGAAGTTGGATGAACCTAGTTTATAAGTCCAGTTCAAAGTAATATATGTATATGAGCCCAGTGATATTAGTTCAGCTCGAAGTAATATCACTGTACTAGTGAAACTAGGGCATGGGACATACTACAAATCTGATGCAATAATCTCTACAAAGGAAAGTAGACTTTATTATTACGCACATTTAATCCCGGGTGGAACCTAGGAGTCCTCTGTGTTGCAAGTATGTTGCCAGCTTGAACAGAATGACCGTCCTGCTTCTTCCATCCTCTATGCTTTGGCTTCACTTTGCAATTCGTATTTTTCGTACTGCCGCCGGTCTTTTTGCTAGCATAGCGAACAAATTCTGCCGAAATTCACATAATAATAATTAGCATATTTGACATTAGCAATTGTAGTTTGTTTGTTCCTCTTTTTCTTAGAGAACCATAACCGAATTTCTAGCAATGTAACAAAAGCCCTTATTGTGCATATGCAATACGCATTACGTTTAAATGTAAATTCAATTTTCCATAATGTTATGCTATACCGCATCTGCTAACCTAACCTATGAATATTATAATAAGCATACCGAGCAGAGCCGCGGACACTTTGTTCTTGGTGAGCAGAAAATTAAAAACCATTGTTAGGTACCTAATTTAACTTTTCTAATATATCTTTTTGTTTATTAAATTCAAACCAAATTCGATCGACACTGATATTGATTTGACTACGACTCGAATGTCAATTGTCACTGTCAGATTTAGGGTGTTCTGGTAATAAATTAAACTCCCTCAGGGCGGGTTGGCCGCGGTTAAAAATATAAATTAATTTCTCTGTCAATAATAATTTCACTCACAATAATAAAACGCCGTGTCTGATAAAATTAAACTTTTGGTCAAAACAATTAATTTTTCAAGACAAAGGTACAAAGTTCCCAGATAAAAAAAAATATGGCTGTTGTTTTTAGTATTTTCTTCTCTCACCCTCTTAAATAAATATTACTAAATATATATGTATGTAATGGATACAGAAACCAGAAATCCTTATAAACAAAAACATTATTTTTTACCCCTATACATAAGTATATAAAAAATCCTGAAGGTAAACCCCGCGCTGCTTACCCGTAAAAGAGATTAGATACTTCGGCTTTTTTTATTTTCTAGTTATGGCGAATTTAGTATAATTATACATTAAATAATTGACAATCAAGCTATACAATGCCCGGAGTTTAGGATCCATGGATCAATTAAAGGGTTTGTGATTTCAATTTCGTTTTCTTTTTCTCGTAGGTACCCGTCGAGGCCGCATACAACAATAACCGCATAACAATAGTTTTTCTACAACTTCACACAATTACATAGATGCTATTAAAAGATCAACAAAAAATAAATAAACAGTGCTCTGATTTTTCCTCTTATAGATCCTTGCTTATATTGGATATAACCCATCAAGGTCTCCTCCAGGGTCATCCATAAAGTACGTCACACGATTTTTCAGACTTTTAGACCCTCCCCCCCCTCTCCCCCATGTCACACTTTTTCGTAACATATTTGACCTTGTTAGTATAGGCATTTGGCTAGACCCCCCCGCCCCATAGGTGTGACGCACTATATGGTTGACCCCTCCCGTAAGTAAATGTCTGTCTGCACACTGCACAGTCGTTGACACGCGCGGCGACCTACGATAGCAGAAGCAGAACCTTGTCGGCTTAAAGTGATTTGCCACTATAATCAATCATTCTCGTGTGAACTGTCCTACACATACCACGTGCGGTTGATTATCAAAATGATATTGCTTTTATTGTTGTGCGCACTTGTCCTATTTGTGATTGGTTCATGGATTTATTTACTTCGTGACTCAAAAAGTTATAATGTTCCCGGACCGACACCGTGGCCCGTAATAGGAAATGGAAATCTATTTCTATGTGATTCTAATAGTAAGTTATATTTAAGATTACAACAACTTACCTACTTATTCAATGTCATATTTAACTATTTATTGGGTATAACAAAGTAAGGCGTAATTACACAAAAGATCCCGTTGGGTCGAAGTGTATCCGTAAGGGCCCCTATTACCAAGATAAGATAGGTATAACAAATGTGAGGAAACTTTTTAGCTAATATATCTGTGTATATGCATATTAGTGTTGTAACAGAGCCATTTGCACTTCTTATTAAAAAAATGCCGTGATTCCTAATTTCATTACCATACAATAAAATATTAACACTTGAATCCGTTATTCAAATATAGAGCGAACAATAAATAAAATATCATCATTACTTAAAAAAAATATGTATCTGACACTAACTCCAGGTAAAAAGGTATTTTTATACGTATATACTCATTGTATGTATTTATTTTATTTATTTACATATAAATACCTCTATAATCTCTTGTACATGTTTCTCAGTTTGTCTACCACCTCTCTTGTCTCATTACTCAACTGCTCAAAGGTTAACTGGAAGAGATCCCTTAACCCTTAAATGCATGGTGTAAGATGCAGCTTACATAAACAAAAAAAAATCTTTTTTGAAAACTAGAAATATTTATTTTATTCTTAAGTTTAATTCTGCATGAAAAATGAACGTATTTTCATATTTATGAATCATTTTTGGCAAAATTGTATTAAAAAAAAGTTATTAGAGTTTATGAGCAAAATGGCGGCAATTTTGAAAAAGTTATATTATATTTAAGGTTTTCGTTGAGTGTGTTTAATGGTTTTTAACAAAATAAGTAATTATTTTTTAGTATAATGCTGTAGCACATATTATCATTACGATTAAAAGTTTACTAAATTTAATAAAGTTCTCAGTCTATAAGTAAACAATATTATATGTAGGATCTAGCCTACATTTGATTATAAGTGCAAAAATAACCCAAAAAATTACTATAGATTTTTTTTAATATATTTTTTTAGTGTTTATTACGTTACGCCATTAGGTATCCACATATTTTTTAGTAACGATAAAAAAAATCATGTATTTAAGGGTTAAACGGATAAGTTCGCATATGTACATATACCTTAATTTTGTAACCCTGTACTTTGTCTTATTTTGTGCAATAAAGTGTTTACATACATACATACAAAAACGCAGTAAATGTATATGACGTTCGTATGTAACATTTGACGTTTTTCTCTACGATGATTTTAGGTATGAGTTTTTTTTTTAAAGTAGTGACGATATAGTATATTACACAACTAGGTTGGTAATACAAAGAAAGGCCGAGATCGCAGAAGTTTGCGGCCCGAGCTGCAAGCGAGGGACGTAAATATGCGATCGAGGGCTTTCTTTATTACCTCCCGTGTTGCGTACATCATTTTATATCTACACTTGGCCAGAAAGCGGCTTTTTCCGTACGCGCAGCGTGTGGAAAAAGTAACTTTATGCCACACATGGCCGTAAGTATTTGTACGTGTTTGAGACGAAACTGGTTGCTTATTTATGGTGGCACTTACCTGATGAAGCCTGCATTACGAATTTAGCTCGTGAATTTAATAAAAGTTATACTAATTAACAACTAGTCACTCTTGGGCTGTTTAGGAGCGCGCGATACCTATTCAAGATCGATGCGCAGACGGAGCGATCCGTACTGGGTACTGGCGCATTCTTACGCATTCGTAAAGCGTTGCTTGTAGTGCGTTCGTTTACGGAGCGCATACGTACAAGCCGCGCGATGCGCGATGTACCTACCTTTTGTAAGAAGAAAAAATACTCCTATTATACTGTGTCATAATATAAGGTGTAACTTGCGCAGTATTTAATAGTCAATACAAATACAATCCTAAGGTAGTATAAAATAAAGCATGATCTAGATAGCAAGGTAGTTCTGGTCTGGCCAAAAATATGCAACCTACAAAATAATGTTTAGTAGTCCTCATAATTTCTAATGTTTATCAATAAATATCTCAGTAGGTAGTAATCATTTATATAACACAGTTATTTGATTAGAATATTTTGTTTCAGAATTTCTACAAGTTTTATCTGATTTGGCGGTAAAATTTGGAGATGCATACCGTGTACATATTTTGTCTGAGAGATATTACGTATTGTCACATCCCAAATGCATCGATGTGAGTAGTTTTTTACCACGTTATATATCCACTGTTCCTCAAGTTAATAGATATTAAAAACATGATGTATATTAATTAATACATACTTTTGAAATTATTGGATTGAGCACTTTTTATTGGCGATTCAAACAGCTCTTTTAAAGTTCTTAGTTTAAGGTCCCTTTGGTTGATCAAATCGACTACTATGGTCATCGATAAATGGAACGTAAAAATAAGTGCGGTAAACGGAACCTAAGTGTGCTGGCGTACCGAACCCAATCCAAATCAGCTAAGTTAAAACTGGTAATAGCTTTACCAACATGTGTTTATAGAGCGACAAGCTTGTAAATCTTATAAAACCCCTTTTTACATGCACCATCCTAATTGCTAGTCACCATGACATACATCCGGTGCCCATACCGGGTATTATGTTTTAAAATGCACAGTCAGTACTGGTTATTTTCTTGTTTTATTTTTTTTCAATGTCAACGAGAAATACGAGTAAAAGTGCAATTTTATATTTATACACGAGTTATTGTGTTGACCTTACTTTTGATATATTTTTGGCATAATTTTGAACTTTAGTGTTTGTGAAATCATACCTACGCACTTTAATTTTCATGTCCATATTTTCAACTTTTGTAATTATTACAAAGTTTTTAAGATTGAATTTGATATACATATTTCTTTCATAAATTCATAATACATTATGTCAATTTATATGAATTGTTTCAAATACCTAACAAGCTTTAGGTATGAATTTACTGTAAGCATCTACATAATTCTTTCAGCAACTGATATCAAGTACAGAAACAATAACCAAAGGAGTATCCTATAACTTCCTCAGGCCTTGGTTGGGAGACGGTCTCTTAACTTCAACAGGTAAATCATAAACAATTAAATAGGTTATCTAGCAGTAAGTTACGTTTTTTATAAATATTTTAAGTGAACTCTTGAATCGTAACGTTTATAATACTACCATAGCTTATTTTGTGACCGAGTCAAAATTAATCAAAGTACCATATTATGCAAAATAAATGCGTACCTATTACTAACAGGCAAATTATATTACCTTTAGGTCAAAAATGGAAAAGTCATCGCAAGTTTCTGACACCGGCTTTTCATTACAATATACTGCATAATTTTTTACCGGTTTTTCTAAAAAACGAGAAAATCTTGTGCGATACACTCAAAAAACGTGCTGATGGGTCCTCGATTGAACTCTTCCCAATCATTGCGATGGCGGCTCTAGACAATATTACAGGTGAGTAGCATAATTTTTCTTAATCATGATGCTGTTGAACGTAGACTAAAAAACAAAACCAAAATAATGTGCGAGCATAAGGCTATTCTAATAAGGTGATTTAAGTCAGTCGGTTTTCCTTAAAAACAAAAAGAGGGTCATCGTTTGCTTCCACAAAATAGGCTAGTCTGAAAATCAGCGCTTTGCTTCAGCCTAGAGCCTAGCACATGCTGAGACTGGTACCCATACCATAACCAAACATAGTTAAGGTTTTTTTTTTTATTATATACGGATATCTACTAAATGTTAAAGTAGTAAAATAAGTTTCTATCGTTTTGTAATGTACTTTTAATTATGTTTTTGGTAATAAATGTTTTTGAATTTGAATGTGAAAATCAATTATGTTTGTAATGTAATGTGTTTTAAAGGTAAAAGAAACCTATTGCGCGTTAATTGTGACTTTTCGTGATTTTTTGTAACTTCTCGTGTCATTTCGCGTACACAAAATGTATCAAACTATAAAATAAAACTAATTTGAAACATAATTGATGGCGTGGAAGCAAATAATGACCCTCTTTGTATTTGCATGGAGAACCGACCAACTCGAATCACCTTAATATAAATGTTATTGGATAAGGTTTTACATGATAATAACATAGAGTGTGTAAATAGATATTTTCAACACACCTCCTCATAAAGTCGCACTTATTTCATGGTTCTAACGCAACTTATTACACACAAGTGCTTTTTACATTACATTACCGCACAAGTGCTGTAATTACCACCAATTGACCAATGAGAGCACGTCGTCGTGCGACTCGGCGCGCGGATATTATACTTACCCGCGCCTGTGCCCGCGCCACCCCGCGCAGCGCCGACACGGCGCGGGGTAGGTACATGGGCGCGCGCCGCGTACTACATACATACACACGACAAGGGTAGATAACCCACAAAATAAATACAAAAACAGAAGTTTTGAATGATAAGTATTATTTTTTATTCGCAAGTGTGTTGAAAACGTCGTATGATACTCGTGGGCATTGGTTATTACAGTCTCGGCTATTACAGCCTTGACTGTAATGACCAACATAGCCCAAATGTACTATTCTTTAACGCTTTTGTATGCAACTATAGGATAACTTGCATATCAGCTAATTTAAATTTTGTTGAGGAATGTGTAAAAAATAGTACTGTTTTATTCAAAATAACACATTTAACTATATCATGTGCTATGTATATTCCAGAAACTATTATGGGAGTCTCTTTAGATGCGCAAAAAGAGAAAGACTCAAAATATGTTAAAGCCATCGACATGTAAGTTAGCGAATACATAATTATTCATGTAATTTTGTGAATTTATTCCAGTATTAGCAAAAAAAATTATTAAATCAAGTATTATCAATAGGAATGGTAATTTGATTAAATGTTTTTTATTTCAGTTTGCTTGCTTAATATATTTTTTAGGGATGTAACGATACCGATACCGTTATATCGGCATCGCTGATGTATCGGTATCGCTGATTATATACAACCGATATTTGAAGAGCGCGAAAAGAATTTGTTGTATGAAAAAAAATCTGCAAAAAGTAATTTCAATTAAGTAATAACTTAATTTATATATTGGTCTACCTCGTGCAATAATAATTACTATGTTAATTATATATTTGGTTCATAGTAAAAAATAATAATTTTGTGTTGACAATTTATTTATTTTTACTTTACACCTTCAAGGTTGACTCTGTTAAATATAGCCAAGTTTTAAAGTCTGTTTTTTATTTCCGAGGACAAAAATGACATTTCATGTGTTGCCTGTTTTTTACAACTCATAAATAGTGATGTGATACAACCGGTACTTACCGACAAAAATTTAGGTAGGTTCTTATGTTTATTGATATTAAAGTGTCTGTAACACAATGAGTGCATAATCCGCGAAGTTCCAAAACGATACAATACTTTAGGTAAGAATGCCACCCTTTTGGAGATATAGAATATTTGTAAATACACCATATTTCTCATACCTTTAGGTACATTTTATTTGATTCGAAACTCATTACTTATCTTACAAAGCTGAAAATACGCCAAACCCGCTTTATTTCTCTGCATTATCATTTCAAGCAACGGAATCACATACGTAGGCACTATTTATCCAATAGTAGGTTAAAGGTTGAATACAATGTAGTTATTATATGTAATTAATTTTCGATAAGTACCTAAAAATATATGTTTTAACGTAAAAAGTAATTTTTATTATATCGGTTATTAATAATTACACCACGAACCGAAACAAAGGACAGCACTGTTTCTTAAAAGCTGGCCACATTATTTTTACGTTTGACATTTGTAGCTGTCATATTTGTCTTCGGAAATAAAAAACAGACTATAGGTAAGAATAATAAGGACATACAAATAATAAATCTAAAGTTCATACTTCATTAGTTAGCTAAGATATCGGTATCGCCGATAATTTACTACAACTATCGGTATCGGTGTCGTATCGGCAAAATTATGTAACGTTACATCCCTAATTTTTTTAGCCCAAACTTCATCAACGTGAATGCAAATTCACTAATTATAAAAATAGCTGTCGGTTTCATTTGCAAACGTGGCGGCAGTACAATGATAAAGTTCTTCGACCCGCCTGTAAAATTAAATTGATAATATAAACAGTTGATATCGTATAAATAAGTAGGTCATATAATAATAAAAATCTTTCAGACGGGCCCAAGTTCAAACATAAAATAACGAATTTAGAGCAAGAATTTAGACTTGTTCTTGTTATTGTTTCAATTTTCAAGTAAAACTACATTAATGTTTTTTAAGTGTATACGTTTAAAAGGATGGACAGAAATAAAAACAGAATAAAATGAAATATAGGTCTACCTATAAACTAAAACTAGATTAAAATTAAATTAACTAAAATAACTCTAAACATGGCCCATGCCTTTTAATTTCTATGGAAAGTAATTTAAATATTGTTTTCGATTTCGTATTTTCAGCACAAGAAGAAGTTATTGAAGCCAGGCAGAATGAATTGAACAATCAGAAAGCTAATAAGTTAGTCGAAAGTTCAGAAATTGGTAATAAAATGAACCTCCTTATTTTATATACATTTCAGGAGTGTTTACGTGCACCTAGTTTGTTATTATTAATTTTAATGTTCCAGGTATGAAAAATAAACATGCCTTTCTTGACTTGCTGCTTTTGGCTGAAGTAGATGGTCAAGTCATAAGCGATGAGTGTGTCAGAGATGAAGTAGTAACGTTTATGTTTGAAGTACGTATTAGAGATAATAATTAATATTTAATAAGACATCATTTAAGAAGACTTTCTTAAACAAGCAAAGATTCGCTTATTATAGGCTAAGTAATATCAATATAATTAGTATCATCATCATCAGCCTATATACACTCACGGACAATGAATTCGGTTAATTTTCTATGAACAATTATATAGAAAATGACCCGAATTCATTGTCCGTGAGTATATATGCTGGGAACAGCCGTACTCTTATAGGAGAGAGTGAGTTGAGAGTGCGATGAACAAGTATAGTTTTGCGAAAAATTACTGATTATTGAGTTTCTTCCTTACTTCTTCTCAACAATGGTTTCCTCTTGTGAAATGCTGAATAGCTCTGACTTGTAAATGTGCGTATGCGCAGCTACTTACAGTATAAAGTTTTACTAAACTGCAATTTGTAACTAGGTAGTATACAATTTTCTCTATTAAAATATTTCAGGGTCACGATACAACGGCGTCTGGCACAGTGTATGGCTTATATTGCATTGCGAAATATCCGGAAGTTCAAAGAAAAATTTTGGACGAGCAAAAAGCTATTTTGGGCGATGATTTAGAAAGAGACCCAACCTTCAGGTATATTTTTTTCAAGGAATATTAAATAGGTTTTGTTTTTAGTTTGCCCTACTCGATTCTACACAAATACGTTATTTTTTATGTAAGTAATGTTATTTTTAATTCGACAGCGAACTTCAACAAATGAAATACCTAGAATGTGTAATCAAAGAATGTCTCCGGTTGTATCCATCTGTACCATTAATCGAAAGACTGATAACTAAAGACGTCGGTAAGCGTCAATGACTTTTATGCATGATATGTGACTATCTGCATCTCCTTGCAGTTTCTGTGACTTAACATTTACTGTTTTCAGAAATGTCTGGCATGCGATTTCTCAAAAACACAAAGGTAGTTATCAATATTTATGGCATGCATAGAAACCCAGACGTATTTGAAGATCCCTTGGAATTCCGCCCAGAACGGTTTGAGACTTCAAATAATATGAAGAACGCTTTTAGTTGGATTCCTTTCAGCGCTGGCCCTAGAAATTGCATCGGTAAGAATTTTAATGAACGGCACTTTTTAGCTTTTCCCTAAGAGTTAACAATTAAACTTTGTCTAATCACAGCGGACGGAAGATTATCTTGAACATTTATATGAGAGTAGAATAATGAAAAATAAGACACTCATAATCAATTTTTACAAATTATATTTGCAGGACAAAAGTTCGCCATGATGGAAATGAAAGTGACATTAGCGGCTGTTGTGAAACGTTTTAAATTGGCAACTTGTGGTGAGGAGCCAGAACCGTGTGGAGACCTCATATTGAGGTCTAGGAATGGAGTTCATGTATCAATGTTTCCGAGAAATTAAACTTTTACCACAATTGAGTAATAATATTACAAGCGCTTGATATTTATTTTTATTTAAAGTCTTCTTAATGAGACGGTCTCATTGAGACCAGTCGTTGTGAGGAATGAATCTACGCCACGCCCCAGCTTTACACAAGTAGGGACAAGCACTTTGCCAAGCGCTTGAGTGATAATGATAAGATTGATATGAATAACTTTGTTATAACAATAAATTATGAATAAAATTCGTCGAATTAATAAAAAATATATTTTATAACTATTCTATTGTTTGAATTATACATGCTGTCAACTCGCAATTGAAAAACAAATACAATATTTACGCACCTTGATTACACCTACATTTATTCTTACATATCTAACTTGCTATGTTAAGTACATATCGCTACATTATAAATGATTAACCGCACCATTTAGAATGCACATTATTAACTGTTTAAGCATCTAACGACATGAATCGAAACTTTAACTAGAAAAATTTGTTTCTGACATATACAATACTTCCTTCATATCTGTATAGGTAGACGACGTTAAGGCCCGGTAGGACCTGGCTCTCATTTCACATACAACTAGGGTCGGGCGGAATGCAGATTATTGCAGATTATCTTCGATTTCTAACATAAAAGTATACGTTATCAACCCAAACATGAGAGGATGCCCTGCATGACTGTGAAATCATGATTGTCAGGAATTAATTTTGTCAGAGAAGATAACTGGTAATGAACAAAATGAAAAAAATACTTTATTTCATAGTGTTTTCGCGCTACTTTTCTATCGAGCGAAGTGTTCGCTATCGTGTTCTAAGTGAGAGGAAGCCCTAGATACAGTTCTGAATATTATTATATATGTTTTACAGTGACCTACGAGTCAAATAAGTGCTCTAAAAATGATTTGGAAACTAGGCTTCCGTGCCCGATTCTGGTCTGGCCTCGCCTGGCATAGTTCAAATTAAGTCTACCTACTAGGGCATGCAATATCGATTTTATTTTTGTTCAATATTGCATAGCCTTTTTATAGGTTTTTTTTTTACTATTTATGTTTTTATACCGATTTCTTTATGTTTTTGACATATATTATTTACGTCAGTAGGTACACTTTTGTTTGCTAAAAGAACCAGTGCCTATTCTTTAGTAGTGTATAATTTGTATGGGTAATAATAAGGGTTTTTCGGTATTGGTCTATACAAGTAATACCGGTATTGCATGCCCTACTACCTATGTATTAATCAAAGAAACATATACAATTAGGGATATTAGGCATTTCTGAGCCACCAGGGCAGTGGTACTAAAAAACGGACTGTTCATATTCATTCACAGATATTTCCTTTAAAAAATAGACATTGAGAGTTCCGGTCGATCATTTTGGGAAGTTAAATTCAAAATAAATAAGTCACAAATAAGATAGGCTATTCCATTGATCAAAACGAGATCTGGTGATTATTTTTATTCAATGTCATCATGGTGGACAATGCACCCAACCTTTATAATTTCTGTTTTTGGTAATACCCCAAGGCAGGTAGGTATTCGTAACCAGGCGCTATTTAGCATGTAGGTATAATGTCGCAATATCACTTTGCAATTACAAAACCTGTTACATACGTATTTAACAGATTTTAAGGTTCTTTTGGCTTCGATTTACTTCATAACTTTTATATATGTAGTTAAAGTAAATAATAAAAATTAAACGTCAACCTGTATTCCCTTACCCAGTTTGAAGAGAGCTCATCCACTTACCTGTACTTACAATAGCATTGTATCTATACAATGCTATTATCTACTTTTGTTCTCGAACCGCCAACCAAATACTTACAAAAAAAAAGGTTAGAAGTACACTGTATGTATATCGAATTTTCAACCTTATTTCTTGTCGGGTAGGTTTGAAATGGAAATGAAATGCAACAAATGTTATGATCGCCATTATTCTGTTAGTGTATTTTGTAGTTTATTGTCCAAAAAAATAAAGTAGAAAAATTATATTAACCTTCCAAGGCGTTTATTATCTTCTTTTACTACAAGCTCATTATCATAATTTGTGGTTAACCACTCAATGGTATTGTAGTCTCAAGTAGAAGAGCTCGCTTCAAACTGGGTAAGGTATATATACCTTCGTCGTTGGCAACAAAACCAATGTATAAAGACGAACAAAAAGTCCTACTTCGGCTGTTTAGGAGCGGAGCGCGCGACACGTATTCACACAGACGCGTGAGCACGTCCTGGGTGAGTACGATCCATACTGGAGCATTCTTACGCATTCTTAAAACTTTGCTTGTAGTGCGTTCGTACACGGCGCGCACACATTCAAACGCCTGGTGTACCTTTTGTAGGAAGACAAATTACTGCATTACTGTGACAAAACTACGACATCTTAGTTTCACATCTTGTTTATGCCAGTTAGGTACTACCTTGAAATAAGATTGAATCATACTTATTATGACCATGCTTTGGCAACCGTAGGTTTGTACTTATTGCGTTTTTATTTTTTTGCGATATACAAATCATCTCAGTATCTTCAAAATCATCCTATCAAAAGAGAATTTGTCATAGCTACAGCGCTCATATATGAAGTGTCAAGGATATATTACGCAAGAACGAAAACTGAAAAAGTATGTAACGAATATACTTTAACTACGACACAAACACAATGATAAAATTGGCCATTAAACAAAAGATTCTAGAATCAATTTGAAAACGGGAATGTTTAGATTTTAGCGAACTATCAATGCAAATCCCGACATCACAAGAAGTACACTGAGGATTAGGGATAAAGCACAATAAGTACCTACACTGAGAATGAAATCAGGAATATTTGATAATTTCAACAAAACAACGTTTTTACGAATATAATATGCGGTCAAATTCAAATTGTCACAGAGTCACAGTGCCTATTAGTACCTACCTTATCTATGTTAATAGCAATTTAATGACATGGGCTGGGTTTAAAAATTTGCCAAAAACAAGGAAATAAATAAATACAATTATATGCTTTCATTTTTACGTAATGAAGGCCGATGGCAAGCGCTCCATTGTAATAATCTGACCTGCCAAATCTGGCCTCATGGTCAAAGCGTACCCCAAAAAAACAGGAAATGCGCTAGGACAGAGAAAGAGATTTCCTCTTTAAGGTAATTCGAGTAAGTAGAGGGTCATAATACAATTTGCTTGCGATGCCGTTCTCGATCACGGTTGAAATGTGTATAATTTATAGCTTTACCTACTGTATAGCGCGAAATAACATGAGGCCATTTAAGGTCAGCGCCACCTATTAGCATTATAAGTTATAACCTCTAAGTTTTTTCTTACCTTTTGGGCACCTCATGTTGATTCACGCAGATAAAATTAATGAAATGAAACACATTTCAATTAATTTTGATGTCACTAAAGTCGATTCTTAACCCTCTTTTCATTTGTATGCTAACAACCGTGGCAACGCGTTGAAGATTATATGAAAGAAAAAAAGGGAGCCGGTGGCCGTTTGAGATTTAATAATATGTAATCCTTGTTTGATCATGTGTACTGTCAGGGTCGTTGGAGGATCAGGGACTCATACAAGGCAATACTTTTAGTACTTTCGTTTATTCAACTGTACGTTACAATAGCTACCACACGACTGACCCATTTGTTCTTCCACTAGAGCGAGACAGACTGAATTCGATTAAATTTGAATATTTAATAGTTCCAAAGGCTGCCAGTCTGTCGTTCAAGGCGGTAAGGTTTGTATATCATGGTACAAACCTTACAGTACTAACCGCGAGAAAGATTATAAATAGCTAAATTAAAACCGCAGACTCTTATTGTTTTTGTCTTGTGTTTGTAATGTTGTTAACTTGTGTAATAATTATTGCTACTGAAAAATAGTACATTACACAACTAGGGTGGTAAAACAAAGAAAGGCCGAGATCGCAGAAGTTTGCGGCCCGAGCTGCACGCGAGGGACGTAAATATGCGATCGAGGGCTTTCTTTATTACCTCCCGTGTTGTGTCATCATTTTATGTCTACATTTGGTCAGAAAGCGGCTTTTTCCGTGCGCGTAGCGTGCGGAAAAAGGCACTTTATGGCCAAGTGTGGCTTAAAGATTATAAATAGTTAAAACCGTGACGAAGCAGATTGCAGATGGCGCCACGGTTGAAACAGACTCTTATTGTTTTTGTCGTGTGTTTCTAATGTTGTTAACTTGTGTAATAATTACACAAAAATATATTTGATTAGAACGTTGAAAATAATTAAAAAAAAATTAATTGTAATCATAATGGTGAAGATCGGGGTGCGATGGGATTTTATTTAGTTGTAATGTATATTTTAGTTTTGTAGATATGTCCAATGAGATTTTTAATTTCTCTGACAACAATAGTACAATTTGGTAACATAACAGTTTCGTCTATTTACACAGAAAATATAGAAGTTTGTTCGAACCGTAGCGACATTGCAGTGAGCAATTTGTTAGATTTTAACCCTATATTATGCTTACATGCGTAATATTTTGCCCCTGGTATCATTTAAGATATGCCATGAACATTCCTACTCTTTTGAGTCTTGGGTAATTTAGATAATAATCTGACAACTCTGAACTTGTTGTCAATGTCATTGCTTTGTCACTGTGATGTGAACTGTCAGTGCCACAAATTCAAAGAGTAAAGTAATATAGATGAAAAAGAGTGGCAACACTGCCCTTAAATCTGCATGTATGGAAGGTGCTGCCCCCAAGTCATTGGGTTAGGAACTAAATTTCTATAGGTGTATAGTTATACATAGATAGCTACCTCTATGTGTATGGCTATACGCTCGTATCTATAGATAATAATATATTTGTTGAATGTACCTTATTGACGCATTGAAATTATTTTTCCTGATATTTCAAAAACAAGATTTTTCGCAAGTTAGAATTTTCGGGATCACTTAAGAATCTTCACTTCTGCTGGTTAGAAAATCCTGATAAGTCAACGAATTACGACAATGCATTTCTAACTTACAAACATCTGCATTTAGAAACACCCGGATACAATAATTTCGACACATTGAGAGAATATTGTTGATAATGACCACTTAGAGAATCACGTTACAGATACTTGCTTTTTGAAATGTATAGCTTTATCCAGTGGCAAACAAAGCCAGTTGGAAGCCCGGGGCGGCGTAAGTATTGGAGGTCCATCCATAGTCTACTTTTTGATACCTAAATTAATTACTAGGTCAATTTATTAATTGAAACAGTGACATTAAACTGGGGATTAAGTACGGTAGAAATAAAATATGTATCTTAAATTATTTTTTTATTGTTTTATGCTTATTATAATATATTTGAGCTGTTTTTTTTATATTATCGTCTCCGTCATAATTAATTTTACCCTGTAATATTCTATTTACAGATCGGCACCAACTGTAGATAATTATATTAATAGTTGCATTGACAAAACATTCTTTTAATTTGTTTTTGTGTAAATCGCAGTCCATAAAAGAAAAATCTGTAAAAATGTCGATGAAGGCAATGATACGGTCTTTAATTTTTATTTTATAACATTCACTGTTCAGAAAGGCAATTGTTGTATTTTGTATGTCTTGGAAACAAGCTACTAGGCAATCTGACGGATAACACAGCCATTCCTTACTTTTTTCAAATTCTTTGGCGTGTATATAACGATATTTTTCGTTCTTTGAATCGCCTAGTAGCTTGCTTTTACATTTTTCGCATCCTTTTACAACTTTTTGCAAGCATTTCATCAAGGCCCACCCGCAGACATAAGTCCTTTGATCTGCACCGGAATCATATGGAGTATTCTGCATCACATCCAGAGGCTCATCAATTACTATATTTTGGGATTGGGAGGGAGCACTAGTTTTGAATTTATTTTTAATAAAAAACGAAAGCGACTGCAAACACTTTCCCGAATCCTCCTCACAGTTAGAGTTTAGCGAATGGTCGCTGCTCATATTATTTAATAATAAAGTTTTAAATGCTCCCTCAAATCCCATGCAGTTGGGTGCTACATTGCGAGCACCCAAACTGCGAATACTTCCAAAAAAGTTTTCGAGTGGGTCTTGATTGAAATTACGTGTCAACATAGCATCTAATTTATATTTTTAGGACAACAATTGCCATAAAGATTTAAATGCCTCGACAGTTTTAATAAAATTATTTACAGTTGGCACTTGTTTTTTAAAAGTGGTCCCATCATCTCTTTTCGCTATAAATGACATTGACTTCATTGTAAGTACAGCCTCTTGCCAAAGCTCATGGTGAGGGGAATTTCTCTTAACTGCCGCTCTATATTTTTTGCCAAAGGGAGCAGAAAAACTTGAAGCATTTAATGAATCAAACAGTTTATCAATTAGCATAACAAATGGTATTACACTTAAACATTCCGTTGGAAGGTCACCTCTTGCCACCAAATTATCTGCAGCTACAGCCATGCTGTGGCTAAACACTTGAGCCGCATGTTTGACCCTCATTTTTTTTAATTTCGTGGGATCGATATGCTCCCTAGTTATTTTAGGCAGTAGCCTCAACTCACCATGAGATTTGTCGGCTGTGAATATTTTTTGAAAATATTCCCACTTAATACATTTTATTTCATTTTTAATCCGATATGTAACATCCTTATTTAATAAGTTATTTCTAATACCTTTCAACAAATGGGGAACGTCATATAGTGGTATGATTTCCTTATTGTTAATGTACAATGCGTCTTTTCTCCACTCCTTTCCTAAATTATTATATTGCACTTTTGCTTCCGCTATTAAGCTATTAATGCAGCTTGGATTTGGTGCGCCTTGGTCACACACTGTTGCTACTATTGTGAGACCGGTAGCCTGTATATTTTTGATGACTTCTAATAATATTTCTTTAAGTTTAAATGCTGGTATATTTTGTGTAAAGAAATAGGCTACCGGCTGTTTAAAATTCTTTTTTATGCCTCTTATCATAAACACCAACGCGTGATTGGCAAATTTAGCTGTTTTTTCGTCTCCGAAATTTTCGAAGCCTACAATGTCGTCTGTGTACTGATTATAATATAATTGGGGAGAAATTGACATCTCGTCAAAAATTAATGTACACAGACGGTCTTGCGGCGACAGTTTTGAAACTGTCGCTTTCAATTCTTTAAAAATTATTTCGTTAATGCCTGGATTAACTTTTACCTGACTTAGAAGTGATTTTAAAATTTTTCTCGATGGCAAAGTAAAATGTTTGCACATTAATTTATAAGCTTTAGGGCTTTTTTTATATAATGACAAGGACAAGACCTTTTCATCCAAAGTAAACCTATGCCCCTTCTTTTTCTTACTTCCCTCCATATACTGCATCCGAGTAAATAATTTGGCTGACACAGACATATTTTGGGTCAACCTTTCAAAATTCATCTTATTTGACATCTTCTGTAGTTGTCGAAGACGCAACTTGAAACTTTTCACTTTTTGTCGTAATCTTCTAATTTCATTTTGCTTGTGTCTTACTCTTCTCGCGCAGTCCTTTGAAGTTTTATTTTGCAAAAACTCGAATGTTTTTTCTGAAAATAAAGAAAGATAGCATTAAGAGTAAGTAGAGAAATGCCCATATGCCTAAAGATGGGTAAGCGGGCGGGAACCTCGTTCTATGAACGCTATCGCTCTACGTCACTAATATGTATTCTGAAATTTATAGAAACCATCTATTAAAACAATATTTGTTACTAGAAAGCTGCACAGGCACGTATAAAGACCGTCATACGAACATCAAATAAATATATATGTATATATGTGTGTATATAGAAAAATCTAAGGCCTGCATAATAACCTATTTTTTTAAGTTATCAGTATATGTTTACTTTTTGCTATTTTAACTACGGCCTTGGTTACTGAAAAACACTTTAAAACAATAAATAGAGCAGACTATAAATAAAATCATGCTGATATCCGAAACGAATCATCTGATCTCACCTTCAAACGTCGACTGAGAAACTTTTTGTTAGATAAGGCATTATACTCTGTCAGTGAATTTATGGACATGTAACCTGTATTTATTGTTTAATTAGCTGTTGTATCTTATTAACATAGACTGACGATTCATTATTGGAAACAATCTAGTAGGTAATTCATTAATTGTATTTTGTTTAATTATTTGTAGACATTGTATTGTATTTCAATGGTAGGATAGACTGACGAGTGTGTTACCGGCATGCAGGCTTTTATTAAAACTGATAATAATATGTTTCATTAGCAATCGTTTGCAAGTATTAGCAAATCATAATTATGCGAATTAACTGTACAATTCAATTTCCTAAATCCGCACTTTAAATGTAGTAGGTGCACTACGTAATTGTCGTTATTCATATCGCTGATGCACTTGGTACAAGGCATGTCGTGGTACGGGGGTAAAAAGTTGAGAAAATGAATCCCATAATTATTGCCGTCCTTATCATTACGGTTATGTATGGAGTTTTTTTACACTGATTAGTTTTTTCTAAAATTTGACATGAGAATTACAAAAGTATTGACGTTGGCTTGTCAAATTACAAAACAAACATTTATTTGCAAAACTAATATTCTTTTTTCGTTAAAATGGTTAAAGTTACATGAGAATTGTTTGACATGATTTTATTATACAGTGGGACACGTGGAAATGTTCCTCAAGCCTTGAGACTTTATCGAGAGTGGTTTCCAAATGGACACAATTTATGCAACTTTCGGAGCGATTATTTCCGAAAGTATTCACTTAATCAAAAAATAGTACATAAAAGCCTTATAATGTTTTTAAAAGAACTATCGAAATATGTACCTCTCGTTGATGTTTTCTGAAAAAAATTTTTTTTAGCTTTTGTTACATGTATGGAGTGCCCCCCCTAGATTATTTTATTTTTATTATTTAACTACCAAACTTAGTAGCGGCATCTACAAGACATCTATATTCCAAATTACATCAGTATACGTCTTGTAGTTTTTGAGTAAAATGCCTGTGACATACGGACGGACGGACGGACGGACATGACGAAACTATAAGGGTTCCTTTTTAGCCATTTTGGCTACGGAACCCTAAAATCAACGTTACTTTACCCTACTTTAAAAAAAGCCTGCTTGCTGGTAACGCACTGTATACTTAATTAATTCTATTTTGCTTAATTTATTTTGTGGGCATGTAATTTGATTGTTATTAATTATAATTATATTTGCTTTTGACGATCATAATACGGATTCATATAAATTGTCATGTATAATTTATCATGTAATGTTGTATTATGACATAAATAAATCTATCTATCTATTTAAATGAAACTCTGATCCACCTTAGAACTGTATGACAGCGTTATGAATCAAGTCGTTATAATATAATTCCTACACTTTGACTTTATTTTAATTTGTGACAATTCTATTGTGGATCAGGTTTCCATTATATCGATTCATCAGTTAGCAGCAGCAGAAGCAGCTACGGAAATGAAATGTCATTAGTACATTAATGATATTTCATTCGCGGGGCTACATCTTACGATTCAACATGTATGAAATTTAAAAATTACTCAAGTCTGATTCTCCAGAGTTGTCCATTAGTACACAAGTTCCTAAGCTCAATACACCATTTATGCTAAAGACGGCTATTTACTCATAAATAGCGAATACTACTCGTAAATTGTTTTATATATAGTTACTCAATTCACGAGAAAACTCTAGTTTTTTGTAAAAAAAGTACTACAGCTAGAAATTTGTTTACTACTTAAGGCAGATCTAGGTTAGCCTACTTTATTGTATTATTACTAGATAGGGCAAAAATGGTACTAAAACCTAAATTTATACTCCATCCATGGCAGTCAGATAATAAGTAATAGTGCCAGCTATTTTTTTATGGTCGGTGCCAGCGTCGTACCTCGTACTATCACTACCAAATAATGACGTTTATTCCAAATAGTAAGGCTAGAAAAAATTGTTGGCACATTTACTTAAGATTTTTTAAAAGGTTTTATAGTTCATACCGGATAACAATAGACTCTAGAAGGACACAGAAGCAGGGATTCCAAACATTTTCTGTACAGTTGTAATACTTGTAACAATAGTTATTTAATGTGAACTCGTAAGACAGTTTGTAAACCATAAAATAAACATTCACTTCTTCGCGATGGTCGAGTGACAACGCACACTAGAGCAAGCGCCTCTTCCACTGCCCCGCAGAATCACTCATATTGAATTGAACGTTACAAATAACTATTCACCAATTAGGTACTTAGGAATAGCAAACTATAACTGAAACAGTATACAATTAAAACAACATACGAATTAGACATAACTACCTACTTGATAATGAATGACAGCTCTCATCGAGCACAACTGTCTCATATGTTGAATGTTGCTTATCTCTGGCTCCTTGGGTATTTTATAAGGATATTTTTTTTATTTTCAGCCAACCAAAAAGTATTGACATCATTGATATTAAATGTTGACCAACTCCTTTGAAATGTCATTTATTGAATGTCAACCTAAAACCGGCACTATAAATAACCTTTTTTTTCTTCTGTCTATTCCTATACGGAACAGACTGTACTTCTTTATTTTTGAAGCCTGTCTAATTTTTTTAAATTACTTTTTAATTTATTCATTTCCAAAATTTCAGAGGGTCGTAAATGAATGACTCTGCTAAGCCAATGACACGCTTTCTTAATGACTGATATACACTTAACTCTATCTCAAAAAGTGCACAACTGATTTTGATGAAACTTATACAGTTCCCTTAGTTGGATTATGCCTAGCCCTACTAAAATATTTTTTTGCAATCTGACTCATAGGGTTTGAGATATGCGCGAACAAAAATACATACATTCACTTACGAATTTTGGCACACATACTTAGAGAAGCTGATATATATAAAAATATAAAAATTGCGCAATGCTGAAAATAATACATGTATACCGGTTGAATTAATAAGCCTCTTTTTTTGAAGTTGGCTAATAACGCTATTTATTGCAAATCAGGAACTGCTAAGTAACCTCACACATACATGGGTAAGGCCCAGAAGCGTTTCAACTATTCTTTCCGTTGTGCTAAACGATAAGAAAATGCTTTAAATGTAAATGATAAAGTCTTATTAAGAAGGTCCGCTAATATTTTTATCTATACTCCTAAAAAGTTTCCGCATTTTTCATCATATTAAGAAATATTTTGTAGCACAACAGAAAAGACGGTTGAAACGCTTCTGGGCCTTACCCACATTTCATTTTGAAAACTTTCTAAGATGTGAAATTGTAAAGTATTAAATTTGCCGCTTGTCTAAAGGACGCATTGAGTGTTAAGGTGTACACAAGTTGTATCTTGATCTTTGACAAAAAATGGGACATAATATGTAGGTAAAGTAACTTTTTTTCTTACCTGCATCAAACCTCGTACGTGATTTTCGCCCTTGGGACTGATCAGTTACAATCACACAAGTTGTTTCCGCAGATCCTGATGGTAGTGGAATCTGCGTTGATTCAACTGGATTTGGTTGATATGCAGGTTGGGATGATGGACCCGGTAAATTAGTAATATCCATCAGTGGTCTAGATTGCAAACTTTCTCTTTGGGGCCGTGAATAGCAGTGGTCTATTTCAGCAAACGTTGAACAGGTTTGCTGCACACCTGGAAATCAAAATTGCATAATTGTAATCAATGTACTTTATATAGGTTTTACCAAGGATCTTAAAATAAATAGTCAGACGGAGGCTCGCTGGCAAAGATCTGAAGTATGTCTAATAAGTTGGCTTCCTATGTGTGCGTGCTGCTCGTAATGGGAAAAATCTAGTTGATGTATGCGTGTGGCTCGTATGTACAAGCAGCCGGCTTATTTTATTAAAAATGGCATCAGTTCTCTGTTGGTGAAGCTCGGTCCAGCTAATTATTTTAAGGTAATTTGAAAACATAACGTAACGTTTATCTAATACTAACACTAGTAGTTTGAGTTATAAGTACTAACACATATGAATTGTTTGAAATAAAAATTGTTCATTTATTCATAATGTATATTTTGAACTAGTCCGATATGAGTTGCAATTCATATTTTGATTAACTGAACTGATGAAGAATTAGTAGACAGAGGACATACACAATACAGGCAAGATCCTTACTTGTTTTATTATGTAAACAATACTATCCTTACGCCATCACCAAGAATGTACATCTTGAAGGCAGATATTTGTTTACTACTTAGTTATCTATCTTGTTGTAATTATGTTGCACATTTAATTATTATCCTAAGAATTATTTTATTTAAAACAAACACAAGTTTACAGTGACAAACAAAACTTGTGGCAAATCTTTACATTATTATAACTTTACTTACCATTTAAATTCATTGATGGGACTGCTGTTGGTTTTAAGCGTCTTCCTGATATTTTATACATGGGATCAAAATGGTGATCACATATTCTTTTATTCTTATATATCTTGTCGGGATCAGCTTCTTTCATTTTCTTGCCAATTACTCTCACCCAAGAAGCAAATAAATCAGGGTGTTTCCCAGGGTTAGGGAACCGGTGTACAGGCACACCAAATGTGACTGAAACATTATGAAACATGTGTTATTTTCTTAATGGTACAAGCATTTCCGCTGCTAAGTTATCAAACTTGTCTGTGACTCTACTAACACTCGGCACCAATATAAATAAATACACCAGAAAGTTTCATAAATATGTATACAGGTCTTATTATTATACCAGCAAGGTTACTGTATAACCAGATTTATTATAATTTTATCTGCTGTAAGGTTAGCCAAACTATAAGGGCTGACAATTAGGCTGTCAAAAATTTTCCTTTCCTCACACTAGATAATTAAAATTCGATTCTCACAGGAATTCGCGCAAGCGAAACTCAAAATAGAAAGTTTCCTTCAAGCTCCATTATTAAACTAAAATATTAAGACTACAATAAAAAATATCAATTGATGGTATTGTGTGAGGGGTTATTAAATGAACTCCCATTTCTCGGTAGACACATAAAAACTAGCTACTAGTTGTTTTGCGTGGTATTTTTGATAGATCGTGTCTTCCCTACTTAACTAGATTTATATTGCTTTAGTCAAAAATTAAGAAAAATGCAGTAAAACTTGACAGATGCAAAGTACCAGGTAAGACAACCGACAATATCAGGGTCTCGTTGGCGTGATTTAGGAGATATTAGTGTATAAAAAAACCACTTACCCAGAGGGTCACAGCCGAAAACACAATATCTTTTCGGAATTTGACTCATGTTATAACAAAACAACGTAACGTAACAATTTAAAGACAAAGTAAGATTAAATAAACAGAAAACTTAACAAAAACAACAAAACTCAACATAAACTACACTAAGCAACAGTAACGAACAACAAAAACTAATAACAATTTAACAGTAACTTTTGCAATAACAAGAGATAACCTCGAAAAGCGCATCAACATCCGAACGTCAGAGAGCCAGAGTTGACAATGAGCATGACAACTATGCAAAATGGCTGCCGTTCGCGGCTCTTGTCAAAATTAGTACACAACCTAATGACCAGGGGTCGCTGTCATCGTATAACCTGGCAATGTTTTTAAGTGTGCCCAGCCTGCACAAATTGTCACGGTACGCCGCACAGCACAGTGTTTTACATCGATTCTTATTTTTCTATTGATATTCTTTCATTGGACTGCTGTCTATTATTGCCAGAAGTGCTTAAATATATAATACGTTTGTTTATATTTAGTGTCTAACAAAAATGAGTTCCGATGCTTTAAATTTGGCTCGCCGAAAGCTCAACGAAGTGCTCGGTGAAAAATCAACAAAATACTTCCACCACATGAAACAATGGTTTCGCATGAAGCTAACGAAGGAGGAATTCGATACCGAAGCTCGAGCACTTCTCTCTACCGATCAAGTTCACTTCCACAATGAGTTTTTGTTGGCTTTGCTCAATAAAGTGGAAGGTTTGGCGGAAACTTCTATAAACATTGCGCAGGAGAAAGCCAGTTCGCACAACAGGAACAGTAGGCGGCATAAGAGGAGTTCACGGACGTCAGAAAAGTCAAATTTCGAGCCGGCTGACTTGCTGGAATATTTGCCGCCAAACTCGCCTCCGGGCGCGGGAAGTGATGGGGCGCTGAAATACGCTGCACAGGTAATTTTTATTTATTTAAAGTTGTGATTGCCATTTACGTACGTATACGGAACGTGAACAACGCAGGCGCTGCCAACTGGTGCCATCAATCTGAATCTTGTACTCTATTATGCTGGTGCCACATTAACGGCAAACACTGTTAATTTCATGAAGAAGGACAATTAACATTAGTATAGCCCTGACTTACTATACTTGACTTTGATATTTACGACCAGATTTTTACTGCCCGCATAGTGTCTTGTGAATTTGTGCTGCCACTTATAGTTCCTGCGCATTTCCTATTAGTCTCTTGGTAACTTAGTTTTATAATATATCGTCGACCGTAGGCTCAATTAGGGTAAGGGACAGGCAAAACTATGTCCCTTACGCTAATTGAGCCTACAGTCGACGATATAGAAGTTAGCCGAGTTTTAGTCATAAGACAGCAGGTCTTAGGTAGACAACTCTACAGCAGTTAACCAGGCTTTAATCATAGGACAACAATACAATCCAAAATAGTTTATGCAGCCTAGTTTTCCGCAGCTCCACTCAACAGATATGTGCCTGTGCTGTATGGTTCGTTGGTTGCCAACTCAAATTATCAATTTAACCCAGCAACATTTTATGAATGCACATACTGTTTTTTGAGTATTCCACCTACAAGTAATCAAAGTTTAAAAGTAAGTTCAAGTGATTTTCTTTATCAGGTTTGAAGTCTTGATCAATAGGT
Source organism: Eudemis profundana (assembly GCA_947034925.1). Taxonomy (NCBI): domain Eukaryota; kingdom Metazoa; phylum Arthropoda; class Insecta; order Lepidoptera; family Tortricidae; genus Eudemis; species Eudemis profundana. The sequence continues at coordinate 17,505,141 of OX344800.1, forward strand.
ACCTATATGAAAGTTGTAGTATGTCATTAAAGCACTTCCCATTTAACTGTAATGTAAGTGTTTATACTTAGACGAAACTTGATTTTCTATTTGAAAAATAAATGTAACTTCCTAAGTTTTTAGGGTTCTGTACCAAAATGGTAAAAAAGGAACCCTTATGGTGCGACTCTGTCTGTCTGTCACAGCAAGATATCTCAGGATCTACTGATGCTATCGACTTGAAATTTGGAATAGTGTTAAGAACCGCTAACCTGAGCCTATTGGACGGAAAAAAAAATCTTATGCCTTTTTTACTTTTTTTTTAAGGGGTTCGTAATGCGACTCTGAAAATTGAAAGTAGGGTTATTATCAAATGAAAGGGCTTGATTTGTAGATTAAAATGCTAATTTTATTGATTTTTTTAAATAAGTAGTTTTTGATTTATGAATAAAAACGTCAAAAAAAATACCATTCCCCCCCTATTATCTTCGAAGTTACTGAACAGAAAAATCTGTAATAATTACCAATTATTAATGTTATACTAAATATTACAGGAAAAATATAATGGTTTTCCTAACTTGCGCCGTTCAGTGTATTTTTGTTCATGTCAGATATAAGTTTGAAAAACAGAAAGTATCTGAACTCTATATAAAAAAATATAGCCTATAGCAATTTATACTGTTCTCTCTCACTCATTAAATACTTATTTTCAAATTTCAGGAAATATTCCTGCCAGACCATGCATTGGTTGTCGGCCGATTTATGCTTGCTGCCTGGGAGCTTGGCTTAGAAGGTGCTGATGACGAAGCAGCGGACTTAATTGTAGTAGCCGTCCAGAACTTCCTGAAGAACATAATCTCGGCAGTGGTAACACAGAGAAAAGGTTACAAGATCCGTAACAAGCACTTCATGTATGATGTGGGAGGTGATATGCCGAACATGTGGTTAAGGAATACAGCCAAGCTATATGATCCTCAGAATGATGGCCGGGTTGAAGTTGATGATGCTGTTGATGCGTTGGGGCCTCGCTGCCCTCCCACCATTGATGAAGTTGAACATTCTGCCGCTTTTGAGATTGCATGCAGGTAACTATACAATCTTTTGACATTGTGAGGTATGCTCTAGATATTTAACAACACAAGTTTGTGAATTTGTCACATGCAAACATAAATCTTAAGTATGGAAATTAAGTTTTCATTTACTCATTCATCGCTCCCACAAAACACCACCCACACATTCAAGTAGTGCATTGTACCTTTGAAATCCTACTGGATTATGCTAATAAAACTTTGTTTAAAAATATAAACTATAATTTTCTATTTTATTTTACAGTGTCCCTAACTCTGAGCCAAATGATGAGAAACTGACGATAGACGAGTTCTACAATACCCTCCTCACACACCGGAACGTCATCGCCAGTCACTCTGTGTACGCAGTCAACATGGAGAGGCTAGCGGTCATGCTGAACCATCCTAGTTTTTGAATAGTTCATAAGGTATCTATGCGAATTGTGTAAATATTGTGGAAATAATTAGCCAGACAGAAAGAGAGGTGAAGAGGTTCTGTACATCTAGCACAACTGTCACGCGACAAAAACTATCCATTTAATATTGACTTGTTTAGCCTAGTGGGAGTGACACGATGAAGCTAGAGGTCCCGGGTTCTAATCCTAGTAAGGGCTAATATTTGGAATATTTGTTCCTGAGTATATATTTATCTTTATAAGTATGTATATCGTCGTCTAATACCCATGATACAAGCATTACTTAGTTTGGGACTTGGTTGAATAGTGTAAGACTGTCCCCAAAATATTTAAATATTTTATTTATAATATAGTGTGAAAGTGACTAGTTATAAATTGTCGCGTGGGAAGCGAAGTCACGGCTAACTACTAGCCACGCTGTATAGTGAGAGAGAACAGATCTTTACTAAAATAAAAAGAAGTTACATTGTCAACAAAACTAGTACCTCTATTAAACCTATGCTCCTTTTATCTATAGCATAATGATTGTCTTTTAAACTTGTGGAATGGAAATTGAAGTGGAAGTACCAGTCTGTACTGTACATGTGTGACTAAATAGAAGAGATTAGAGAAGTATGGTACTGATCCTGGTTAATAAGGTAATGAAAATTGAAGAGGGATGCAAGTCTATGGTCAATGGCCATGCAGGTTTCGGAAGGGAAACAAATCTTTGCTTACTGTTTAATAACAGACTTCCGAGAATGGCCTTTAGCGTCTATATTCAATTAATGGTTGAATCGATCTATACATGAATTATAAATATAACAAGGTTAATTTAAACAAAAATATTGCTTTGCTAATCCGCGATATGATAACGTGTTAGTTAATTAGTGCAAACCCGTTATAATGACTTCCATGCATTCACATGCAAATAAATATAACAAACCACCACCAAAGATAAAAAAATTGTTTTAATTAACATGGATTTCCGCAAAGTAACTCCTGATTCAATCAATAATTTAACAAGGTGCAACATATATGTAGTATTGTAGTTTCATAAAAAATCCCTATTGTGTGAAGCACATAAAGCTAGAGAAATGAAATTTTAGGGCCCTAGGGTACTATTTGGGTACTATTTTTTGAGATATAAAGCGTTTCCAAAAACAAAGCCGTTAGCCGCAGACATACAAACGGTGTACGCCAGCTTGACGCCCGGTAGCGTACACCGTGAACAGGCCTTATAATTCAGCAAGTTTAAGGGTACTATTTTTTTTACCTAGGTATTTCGTCGGTACTATTTGGGTACTATTTATTGGCTGCATCAGATTCTGAATATCGTTACGGTGTACGCTATCTTAACGGACACACAAACAATACGAATACTTTGGTAGATTCTTCCAAATAAGAAACCGGTCAAGTGCGAATCGTATGCACACACGAAGGGTTCCGTGACACCATTGAGCGGCAATAGATATACACATTTGTAAAAATTTCAAATCTATCTATTCCAGTTCAAATGATAGACCTGTGGCAGATAGATGGATGAACAGACGGACTGCGGAGGCTTAATGGGGTCCGTTCACACCTTTTAACGCTATAAACGATTTTCCCTAGAGATTTAAAATTTCAAAATCGCTAAATTGTGTACGATATTATGTAGGTACTTGAAGACGAAGAGAGAAGAGAGGATTATGAAATAAACGTTTTTTATATTTTTATTGTTATTTATTAAGCAACAAAATAATAAAGAACCATAAACATTTGTAAACAACAAAATACATTGAAAGACAAAATAAAAATTATAGGTAACAATGACTTTAATATTTACGATTTTTTATTTGTCCTCGGTCTACTGACTTAAATCGTGTTCTCCTCTTACGATACTAAACAATCTTATTTCTACGCAAACATTCACATTTTATATCTCACAACTTACCTACCTACTAAAACATTACAAATGACTAAACTAGAACGTTTCTTCATTCATTCATGTTTCATTGCTTTAAATTATAATGGAAAAGTTTATGCATTTATTTCATATTGATCTCTATTATTTGATAAGAACAATATTTAAACATGTGTAAATTATATATTTTATGCCACACCTGGCCACAGTGACCAAGCCAAGACATAAAATGATGTACACAACACGGGAGGTAATACAGAAAGCCCTCGACCGACGATGTTGTCGAAAGCGATGTATATTTTTGCCTCTAAAAGCCAAAAATATGTTTTGAGATTTTAAAACTGGTTTCTAATGCTAATAGATGGCGCTGACGCATCATTGGCCGATTGCATGGTTTTGTGGTTATCAGGACTATGATACATTTTTTGTGCATGTATCAAGTTATGAAACGAGACGCATTTTAACAATGTTGATGTCGTTAAAATAGATTTCTAACCTCTTTGTTTATACAAAGTGAAATTTTAGTGGTTGTTTTCCGTTTAAGGGCGTGTTCAGTATCGTGTTCTTATTAGGAAAAAGAAGAAAAAAAAATCTGACGTAAAAAAAAATTGTCTTTTGTGTGGAGGGTCGGCTAATTTGAACGACCTGCTCCATAGAAAATGATTTTTTTTTCGCGTTAAAAAAAAATATCTTCCAGTTTTCCTCTAATCAGAACACGATACTGAAAATGCCCTTAAACGGAAAACAACCATTAAAATTTCACCTTGTATAGAACAGTGTTTTCAAAGTGTGGGTCAAAGTGTGAGCCTCTAAAAGGGGGCCGTGGGGGTCGCGAAGCTTCAGCCAAAAGGAAAGAAATACAGAAATGCTCAAAAACGTAACGTTATAAAATTCAGGTTAGAAGGTCACGGAACATTTTCACATACAAACGATGGATGAAAAAGTTTGAATAACACTGATAAGTATAGAAAAAAATCCGCTATCACTCGTTCGTTCGTTGACACATTACATAAAAATAATCTATAGGCAATGTGATGCCAAGGAACTATGTAGTTACACATCTCATATTCACTCAGTCATAAAATAAATCAATCGAGTATCCCGCTCTAACCTTGGTTCACATAATATCTCAGAGGCCCAATTTCGCAAAAATGTAATCTAACGTTTAATGACACCGCCTGCTGCTTTGCTTACCTACTGTCAGTCCTCAAGAGCAATACAATTGATTTATAATAGTTTCTTTACTGATCTAGGGCGGTAAAACAATGAATTGTCTCAGATCGCAGGTATTGACGCCCGAGCCGAAGGCAAGGGCCATAAATATGCGATCTGAGGCTTTCTTTATTACCGGGCGGTAAGTACAAAATTTTACGTGTCACCCAGGTCAATAAGTGGGATTTTCCGCACGCGTAGCGGGCGGTAATTGACCTAAACGGTTTTGTACATCGAGTAGTTTTCTATGTTTGCTTTGTACATGTTCTAGGTAGCGTAAGGGCAACATTTTTAAACAGGAAATGCTCAAAAGCGCAACATGGTAGTGAATTATTTGATACGGTTATATTGCACTTGGTTTATTTGCTATTTTGAGTTAGGCACAGCCTACAGCAAAAAATCACGACATGAGTGGCGAGGACCCAGGCTCCGAGGGTGACTGGACGATCAAACTGGGCACCCTACTGGCTTGCGGTGACCTTTTTCCGGCCGGCGGCGAACGTCTACTAGCCGAGGATCTCCTACTGCCCTGCGGCGACCTTTGAACCTGAGGCAGCTCTCCCATCTCCTGCCCTTCGACCTCAGGGTCCCTTCCCGCGGCGCCGAGGATCCTTCGCTTCTTCCAGCCGAAGTAGGCGAGGAGGATAAGGAAAGCGGCGATCCCGAGAGCGCCGAAGGTCACTCCGGTGGCTGATGCTGTCGACATGGTATACAGGCCTGGATAAAGGTGTTGAGAACACTGTTAGATAATCAAGGTTCTTGCCCCGTTGAAGAATGGGATTGGAAAAGGTTGGGTCTAATATTTGCCTCGCCCTGTCTACTGAATTAGATAAGTAGGTACTTAGGTATAGTCTGACCGCCGACTTAAGAGTAAAGAGTCATAAAAATGAGCTAATTGGTTATCTATTATAGAAAGAGTGTAAGTGATTTCTTACGTATACAAAAAGCTAACGTAATAGTTAGTACTAAGGTACAATATCAAATGACAGCGCAAAAATTGCAAATGCAATAAAAAACATTGGAGGGTAGGGTTGCAACAATCGGGAATTTTCAACTAGTACCTATTCCGTTGAATCTGGTTTAGTGGTTTATGGTTGTTTTAATATTTTTACTCACTTATTACAGTTTTGACAACCCTATGCAGGTGTAAAGATACCTTTTGTATTTAAAACATAAAAAGCATTTTGAACTTTAATAGAAAGTGTTTAGGTCGAAATTCACTACTTCGTACTACGACTTGTCACCTTTCGAAGTAATAATGCTATTGTAACAAGTTTTATAGCTTTTTACTCTTACGGCGCCGGATGAACTATACTCGCCTGCTATGACGGCAGGAGACTGGGTTTACTTACTGCCCAGCGGCAAAGTTGAAATTGTGTACGATATAGGTTAGGTTACCCTTGGATTCCGTGTCTGAAATCTGGAACGTAAAATATTGGATTAATTACTGTTCCAAATTTTAAATTTTTCGCCTCTCATTTAGCCACTATTAGTTGCGGTTGCCATTTCTTGTTCCCATTCTTCATAGGCTTTTGTAAGGTCGTCTTAGTAGCAATGAAAGCGTTGCTTAGCCAGTGCACAAATTATGTTTAGGTAGGTAATTCGTTTGTTGCTTGATCTGAACTCGCTGAACTGCATCAAAAGGCCACAAATAGGTAGTAGTTAAACATGCACTATTTTAACTCTGTGTCAGAATGACTGATTTTGACTGCAATGTATGACTTTTTACTGATCCAAAGGCATGGATTTTTTTCTAATATCATCACCTACATCATTAAAAGGTTGTTTTTCCTTTATTACTCACTCCACTGTCATTTAGTTAAATACGTCTCAAACAGTGTAAAAAGCTGCTCAAGCTAAAAATGTGGTAGCGGCAAACGGAAGGTCGTAATACGATTAACTACCTATTTGTGGACCGGTGACCACAACAATCTTTGCTCTGACCAAGGACTTTAAAATAAATTGCCGGATGGAGCCTCGCCAACAGAGAACTGAAGCCGTCTAGTCCGCCGGCTGCTTGTACTTACGAGCCGCACGCACACATCAACTAGTTTTTTCCTACTGCGAACAGCTCGCACACATTGACAGCCGGCGGAGTAGACATGCTTCAGTTCTTAGCGAAGCTCCGTCCGACTATTTATTTTAAGGTCCTTGGCTCCGACCCAATCATTTACAACCCTCGTCTGCCGATATCCTCACCTTGCACTACCAGCTTCACGGAGTCCGTGTACTCCTTGCCGTCGCTGAGCCCCGCCCCGCAGGTCCAGAGGCCCACGTCTTCATACTTCACCTTCCGGATGGTCACGGCGCAGTCGCCGCGGTCCAAGCTCTTGTTTAGTGGGAAGTAGTAACGGCCGAGGATTGGGCTGGAAAGGTTTATCTTTGTAATTGGAAAAAGGTTTATAACATCGCTAATCGAGTCGCTTATTCTACAAATAGGCCATGGACTGGACCAGCGTACAACTGGGCGGTGAACGACGTCCATACAAGCAGTCTTTAGTTTTTTTTGGCTCCGACCCCGATGCCGGTAAAAACTGGCCTTAGATAAGCAAAGAAGATCCAATACATTTTAGATTCTAGAAGATACTTTTTTAATGGTTCTCCCACATTGGCTGTTATAAATGTTATATACCTACTTAACGTTTTAAAACACGATAACATTCACTAACATTTCATAGAACTCATAGTAATTAGGTATAACATGTTCGATATCAAATGTTTTATAACGTTATTATAACATTTATAGCAGCCACAGTGGGAGTATCATAAAACATTTGGGTTGATATTTAGTTGATGACATTTGTGGGTCGGATCCTTTTCCCACAGACAACTCAACTTAGACGAGTCATTGTTACCTAATGTTAGTGTTTTGCCCTGCAATTTCAAAGATAACTTGACATGTTTATAAATTCGTTAATGACTATCACGCCTAATTTATACATTTACATTTTTTCATTACATACCTACTTTGGACCTGATTAGGCTGCCGTCCGTAATGTAAACTAACCGATATTAAACCCTATTGCATTGACTTAAAGATGATTTTCACACGACCGATGCTTACAGCTTACAGTAAACAATTAGCCTGCTGACCCTAATAATGGAACAAAATAATCAAGTTACCTATTGTTCAGTCACGACGCCCGTGTTATCGGTATTTTTAGGGTTCCGTACCAAAATGGTAAAAAAGGAACCCTTATGGTGCGACTCTGTCTGTCTGTCTGTCTGTCTGTCCGTCTGTCACAGCAAGATATCTCAGGATCTACTGATGCTATCGACTTGAAACTTGGAATAGTGTTAAAAGTTGCTGACTCGAGCCTATTGGATAGAAAAAAAATCTTATACCTTTTTTACTTTTTTTTTAAAGGGGTCCGAAATGAGATGTGGAAAAAGAAAAGTAGAGCTATTTTATCGAGTGGGATATTAAATGAAAGAGCTTAATTTGTAGATTCCAAAACCATTTTTGTTTTTTTTCTTAATTTTGTACTTTTTGATTTATGACCAAAAACGTTCAAAAAAATACCATTCCCCCCCTATTATCTTTGAAGTTACTGAACAGAAAAATCTGTAATAATTACCAATTATTAATATCATCCTAAATATTACAGGAAAAATAAAATGGTTTTGCTAAATTGCATAGTTTTTTAGAAATTTTCAAAAATCATACACATACTTATTTGCTCCTACTAAGCTAACGGCCATACAGTTTTTGTTGAACTATTCACGTATATACTTACAAGTTTGTACGGAACCCTCGGTGAGCGAGTCCGACTCGCACTTGACCGGTTTTTTTATGCTTATTTTAATTGTTTTAGCGTAAATGTGAATTGAAGTCTTAAGCTTGAAGTTATTTGACTGAAATTAAACTAGATATATATGTATGTAAGCATTTAAAACAAAGTTGGTAAACTAAGATAAAATTAAACATACACTTATTGCGCAATAGGCTAGATGACTAAAAAAAACTGTTTAGTCCGTCTGTTACATTATGAAAAAATATTGTACACGTATTTTTTGTTTTGTTTGACAAACAAAAACTGACGAGGATAGAGTGCTTAGAAGTTTCGAGTGACGTCACTCTTGAGTACAAATTGTACTCAAGAGTGACGTCACAAGCCCCCGCTCCAGAAGTATGATGATCTATAACTTTGTCGATTTTTAATATTTTGATAAACCAAAAAATACGTGTCCCATATTTTTCCATAATCTAACTGACGGACTAAATAGAATTACATATTTTTAACCCAGTCATCATCCCTATTTTGTATAGCAAGGACAAGCTCGCGTATATGTTACAATTTTCTCAATAGCAATTTTATTTTACCAACATCATCAACTTGTCGTAGTCCACCGCTGGACATAGGAAAAGTATAAAGATAAACAAGTAGTCCAACTTGGGCCGTTCAGGAGCGCGCGACACGTATTCACACAGACGCACGATCGCACGTGAGTGCGATCCATACTGGAGCATTATTAAGAAAAAACCGGTCAAGTGCGAGTCGGACTCGCTCACCGAGGGTTCCGTACAAACTCGTAAGTAGATACGTGAATAGTTCAACAAAAACTGTATGGCCGTTAGCTTAGTAGGAGCAAATAAGTATGTGTACGATTTTTGAAAATTTCTAAAAAACGATGCAATTTAGGAAAACCGTTTTATTTTTCCTGTAATATTTAGGATGATATTAATAATTGGTAATAATTACAGATTTTTCTGTTCAGTAACTTCGAAGATAATAGGGGGGGAATGGTATTTTTTTGAACGTTTTTGGTCATAAATCAAAAAGTACAAAATTAAGAAAAAAAAACAAAAATTGTTTTGGAATCTACAAATTAAGCCCTTTCATTTGATATCCCATTCGATATAATAGCTCTACTTTTGTTTTTCCACATCCCATTTCGGACCCCTTTAAAAAAAAAGTAAAAAAGGTATAAGATTTTTTTTCTATCCAATAGGCTTGAGTCAGCGACTTTTAACACTATTCCAAGTTTCAAGTCGATAGCATCAGTAGATCCTGAGATATCTTGCTGTGACAGACGGACAGACAGACAGACAGACAGACAGACAGACAGACAGAGTCGCACCATAAGGGTTCCTTTTTTACCATTTTGGTACGGAACCCTAAAAATTACCTACTGCTATTATACTGTGACATAGATGTCATCAAGGGTGCGCAACTCAGCACGATCCTCGGCCATTCTTCAAGCTGTCGATGCCGCTTGACACCCTGCCAATATTACCGCGGCACCTTGTCTAAGGACGTCCTACACTTCTTTAGCTGAGACTATCATCAATAATTTTACCATTACTACAAGGGCGTAGCCAGGATTTTGTTAAAGGGGGGGGGGGGGGGGCGTAGGGCAGGCGTAGAGAGATGAATATCTAAGGTAGGTAAATGTGCTGCATGAGCAATGGGAGAGCATCCTTTAGTACCTCGCTACGTCCATGATTACTACGATAACGTGACGATCGTAACGATGACGCAGGATAGCCTATTTGGAAACGTCACCATAGCGTTCGAGTGGCCAGACATTGTGATGCCCTATTATGCTAGTAAGGGAATAGGTACATTTTCTAGGGAAGGGAATATACCTCTAAATACTTACGAGGTGTAATTGACCGCTGAATCAATGCTAAAAGGTACATCATTGGGGGGTTCGAAGCGACAGTAAATCAACGGCAAATATCCTTGTGTCGTAGCACATTCTAACGTCACATCCTTCCCGTGAACTGCCGTGATGTTGTTCTGTACAGCTGCGACTTTGTCCACGACTCTGAGTTGGATCTTCTGCATGAGTTCCGCGCCTATTAGCTTCCTGCCGATGTGGCATTTCCACTCTCCAGAGTCTTTTTGGGTTGCGTTGATTCGGATAGCGCAGTGACCGTCGTTTAGCTCATTGCCAGAGAAGCTGAAAAAAAGTTGTAGCTACTTTTTACAACTGACTGGCACGATCTTCACCTAACGTAAAAAAAGACAACCATTCAAGTAACTCAGTTTTTAGGGTTCCGTAGCCAAAATGGCTAAAAAGGAACCCTTATAGTTTCGTCATGTCCGTCCGTCCGTCCGTATGTCACAGGCATTTTACTCAAAAACTACAAGACGTATATTGATGAAATTTGGAATATAGATGTCTTGTAGATGCCGCTACTAAGTTTGGTAGTTAAATAATAAAATCTAGTGGGGGGCACTATATTCCGAGATGTTTTATTTAGGGGAAAATTATTATCACAGCAAACGACAAACATTCTGAATAATAATAAGTATCGATCACCTAGGTATCTCATCCACTTTTGAAATTAATTTTTATAATCTTTACATAGGGCTCACTAAACGTAGTGACATAACCATAACGATATGAAGGGGAGAAAGTTCCCAAAATGCCATGCTCCTATAAACCCACTACAGCGATAGGTATTTATTAGCCTGGGCGGCTACTCGAGCTGGCTGCGAGAATACGGAAAATGCCAGAAACTTTAGGCTTTTTCCGGGACATTTTAAATGCGGGACTGAACCATGAAATCCGGGACTATCACGTAAAATCCGTGACGGTTGGCCGCTTTAATGCACAAAAACCCAATGCATTAATTAGATTACTTACGAATATCTCTTCCCGCTGGGGTGCACAAATCCACAATAAGCCATTGGGCTATCTTGTTCACATTGTATACTAATCGGCTCTTTATCAAGCGCCAAAATCGTAACCGCACCATTCACATCAAACACTCTGAAAGCTATACAAAACTTTAATATTAATACCTAACACTTCACAAATTTAACACAAAATTATCACATAAATACCGTGAACTTTAATATTTCCATTTAAGATTACGGTTAAAAATAACGCGAGCAGTTTATCGTTGCTCATTTTTCTCAACTGTCAATTTTAAACGGCACGTGCAGCACGTTATACCCTCTGATACAATTTATTGATAGTGCGGTCTAGGTATCTCTCCGGTTCGTGTCACACTAGCAGATAGGGCCCTTGCACACTGCGTATTTTTTAAGCCCATAAAACGCCTTTATAGCGCCTTAGGAACTCAAAAACTAAATGGTTGCATTTTGTTGATGTTGTCGCATACATATGCGCACCGGCAAATAAATTATGAAACAGGCCATGTAAAATATCTGACAACCATAGACGTATATAAAGGACAGGGCTAGCGAGCGTGCAGACGGTTCCAACGCGTTGGTCCTAAAAATCAGTTTTATACCGACGCGGCAGTGGGACACGCAGCGCACAGCACACCCGGACGTTATAAAAATGCCTAATTGCGTGGTAAAAGGCTCCATTTACTGTTACGGAGAATATAGACCCGGGTGGATTTTCATCCGCGACATTTGTATGCGATACATTTAGTTTGGCATACAAATGTTGCGGCCGAAAATCGACCCACCCGAACTGTACGGATCGCCCTATATCCTTATTTTGAAATCATTGCTGACACCACTTTATTGCAATTAAGGCGTTTCAGATACATATTTTTGCGTGTCCCGTTTTATAATGTGGTCTATACAAAAAAGCTATGGGTACAAATGTGATTGAGAACTGAGTTCAAATCTGCACATCACGCGATTATGAATTCCGATTGACATTCGGTATTGAACTGATTCAACTGCGCTTAAGCATTGCATTGGCTATGCTGGGAAAAATGAATGTATCGAAGCATCTGCGCTACTTTTGCGCATATGTACCTAGGTATCTTATACGCGTATATAGACGACACGAGTTTTCTTCGTCACAGACGTTGCATAGATTTACCGACTGCAGCGCAATCTCGTCAACTGCGGGCCGTCGGCGCGTCAAAAACGCGGTGTACAGAGGTCCACAGCGAAATACTATCCACTAAGACTCAATGTCCACAAAAGCAGATTATTGAGTGCTAATATGCATGGAGAACATATTATTCTTAACAATAGACTTATTTAAATGAGAAAGAGCAGCGCACACTCTTTGATAAAAGCTAAAGGTTAAAGGCGTGGTAATTGACCTCGAGAGGAAACCATGTCTGAATTGCTGAATATAGTTGTTCCCCGAAAACTAACCGCACATTTTCTGTATAAACCGGCTTTCAATAACCTTAACAGGTCATGGTTCCATCTCGTGCGACCCTGACTTATGCTTGTATTCCGATATGGGTACCTATTACTTAGTAGTTACTTATACCTACCTATATTTAGATATTTTGTTATTTCAGATTAGAATTTTAACGGTCGTATTTGTTCACGCTTCTTTGATTCCCTTGCATAGGTAGGTATAAGAGGGCAAATATTGTACTAACTTTATTTATTTCAGTAACTTATTACGTTTTAAAGATACGACGTATATTTTTCCGTTTCAAGATTGTTTTCCTTAAAATCACGTGACGGATAACGCGCGATTATTCTAATCGGAAAAAGTGTACCTAATAGAATTTATTGAGGAAGGGGCTTCCAGACTGAGTTTTTTAAAATCAGAAGTGAGCTCTGATATTGGGATCCTAGAGGAGTCCATGAAATTCCTCGATTATTGTATACACTTATTGCAATGTGATAATTTTCTATTCTAATGAAGCATTCCACCAGAATGTCCCGCACAAGACGCCATTTTTTCATACTTAAAACAAAGCTAGGAAGTAAATTTTTGGCATATCAATATTTTATAACTTGGTTTCTAAATTGATAATGTAATTTAGGACTTTCTATATATTTTTAGGCTAGCTGCCACAGTCGTCTCGTGTGGGACAAAGTAGACGATTTCGTGGAATGCTCCTAATGCGGCTGGATCTGGAGTAGATGGGCCGTCCCGCCTCGTAGGTACGCCCGCAGCAGTGCGGAATTATGTACACTGTACACTATGGTATAGATAACATATCGTATCGATGGTCTAGTTCACTTTCGAACTCATTACATATTTTGGCCAATGAAATTGCAAGTTTATTGATTTGTGAACTAACGTACTAATTACGAAACTTTTTTTCTCGTAATTAGTACGAGTGTGAACTAGACATTGGATATTATAAAAAGAATAAGACGATAAGACTAGTATGGTGGACGTAATGTCTACACTGTGTATGCTTATCAACTTTATTGAGTGGTATTAGAGTTCAAAAGTGGTAGACCACTTTCTTGGCTTACTGTACAAGGTCGAACTGGGCCTGAAGAGTTTGAGTAACAATGATTTTAAAGGCTTCAAGCCTGAGATAGGTTGATGGGATGCTATTGGGTAGGTGAGGAAGGGGGCTCGCGTAGGCTAGGGCAGGTTCTAGACAGGTTCTAGGAGGAAGTGTCTACCAGACCGATCTGGCAAATATCTCAACTATGACCAGCCCTGGGTTGAATAGGTATGCCTGACGAAATATGCGCAATTGAGCACATTCAAAAATATTTACAAACATAAATACCTAATTAATTAAACACTGCAACATTGTTTCCAATCTCCACCTCTCTTTCTGTGTACACATGCACTGTCTAATCAAAGTCATAATGTCTTCGTGTCAATAGATCATTATTTTATTGCCCTTAACTACTTCGATATTCGATAACGGCCCGTTACTATGTTATTTAATGAATAAATGCTTACAATAACTGTCCATATTGTCCATATATAAACAAGCTGTTTCAGCTGTTTGTGTTCGTTACTGACGTCAACAACATCTAGCCTAGAATTTTTCCGATGCATACATCTGAAAAAATTGAGTCTAGATGATCTAGTCTAGACTCTCTAGATTTTTCTGGTGCAAAAATAGGAATTACCTACGTTCAATAGCATTGTTGGCAATCCGTAGCAAAAACTAGATTTGAAAAATACTTAATATTTTGATTACCTATGACACTCAAAACACCGAGTCAGGCAAGAGTTTTGCAAAAATGTCAATATCTCGAAAACTATAACATTTTTACTAAAGTAAAATTTACTTGATCTGGTGTCTTTATGAGTTGGTCTATCAGCCCTTTTCGTATGGACGTTGGTTTTAGGGTCACTCTGTAGAGGAATATTTTTAATGGTAGTGTCAACCACCTTAGTTAGTTAATTTGTTTTTGTAAACATCCCTTGAATTATTATTTCATTTTGGTCGTGCTGAACCCCGTTAAGTAAATATCATAATTAAATAATATGCATTGGGGTATATAAATTCGAACATAGGGCAATTCCGAAATTTTAGGAATATCTTTTAATCCACGGAACATTCAGTGCCGGATTAGCCATATAGCAAGAGTAGCAAATGCTACGGGCCCCGCGCATTGGGGGGCCCCGCGCCCAGTCGCAAAAGGGGACCTCCCCCCCTCTCGTTATGTCATTTCGTCACGAATAAAATTACCGGTCAGTCGGTATTTAAGCATATCTAAGACCAACCAAGCGCCTCTTCGAAGAAATGCTACAGGCCCCGCGCTGGCTTAATCCGGCACTGGGAACATTATAATAAATGTAACATGCTAACATTATAATAGACTCGCCAATTAGTGCTTCAACTACTTGCGCATTTTAAAAATTTTGCATGGTTTAGTAGAAATTCCTAATTTTCAAAATTACCCCACGTTCGAGATTACCTCAAAGCACCTTACTACTCGTACCGTTCTATTGACCAAAGTAATATCTGACTTGACTTAACATCACATGTTTATTTGATTTCATTGATTGATTCATTGCACTGCAACATTGTAGAACCGCTTATCGTTCCTATCGTTGGGAACCTTGCTGCCTAGGCCTTATAGTCTATGACATGCTTAGCGACTATAGGTATCAGTAACTTCAGAGATAATAGGGGAATGGTATTTTTTAACGTTCTTCGTCTTAAATAAATTTCGAATCGAATTTACATTTACAAATTAAGCACTTTCATTTGTCACCCCATTTGATATATTATTACATTACCCCCTACTTTTAATTTTCCACGTTCCATTTCGGCCCCCTTTAAAAAAAGTAAAAAAGGTATAAGATTATTTTATGTCCAATAGGCATCGGTTAGCGATTTTAAAGTCGATAGCAGGAGTAATTCCTGGGTTATCTGGCTGTGACAGACGGACAGACAGAGTCGCACCATAAGGGTTCGTTTTTTACCTTTTAGCACGGAACCCGAAATGTTGCCTACTGATATTTTACTGTCATAAGTCAGTATTTCTTACTAAACTACATAGGTGTCTACTTTGTGAGTGTCAAAACGAAACTTTACCATCATCAAATAGCTTATTAAGAAGATCATAATATATATGATCATTATGCTCACATTACTTGTCCCTTACCCACGCATGCATTTTTGTAGCAGGATATGATTGGTCGATTATGTTGAAGGGTATGGAACTATTTTAGCCGGGTTTAAATATTTTAGGGTGGTTAATGATAAAAAAATGGTTTAAACATAAAACTGGGTAAATATTCCCCTTCGGCCACTTGGTCCGATCGGCTTGTCCGATTGATCGGACGACGAATATTTTTTTTTACTGTTGGTTCGATTGTCGAACTACTATGACGATTACATTTCCTTGTCGTCCGATCAGTCGGGCCATTAGGTCGGTTTTTTTCCTGTATGACCGATTGATCGGACTAAAATATTCAATCGAACCATAAAGACATTAACTAGTTTTGTTAGTCCGAACTCATGACGTCCGAATGTCGAACTCATTTCAAACCTGTGTAACCCTAGTAATGATCCCAATACCCCTAAAGCAAAAGGTAGAAATCTCGCAATAATAGGAAATGTATCTAGGTACATTCGGGTTCGAGTTGAGACAAGTTTAAGTTTTACTATTTATCAAAATAACAATTTTCATGTTCATATAAGTGTTTTTTTACTGTTATCTTTATATTTCTAGACTCAATTTTACCTTTTCAGTTTAACTGAATCTCATACCCAATTGCATGTTTGAGTAAACTCTCATTATTCAGAAAAAGTACCAGGAGACCATGGAGTACATGGGTTTTGGTTGTGAAAATGGAAAAAAGTTTTGTCAATAAAGTGTACCTAAAGGCAAATAAAAAATATTTTCGTGTATATTTTTTATTTCCTTTTTTATTCGTTCATAATATTTCCCATGGTGTGAAAAATAAACCTGTGGCTAGTATATTATATATGACTTAATATATACATATGGTTCCACAATAATATTCCATCGTACCGATCGAGCCATCAGGAATAAAATAAGTTGTGTGGTCGGAGAACGAGGAATTTTAAAGGTCGCATGGTTCGATCGATTGGTCGATACAAACATTAAAAATCCCATTAGTTCGATAATAGGACCATAAGACTTTGAGAAATCCTCATTATCCGATCAATCGATCCAACAGTAAAAAAAAATATTCGTTGTCCGATCAATCGGACAAGCCGATCGGACCAAGTGGCCAAAGGGAAATATTCAGTAGGTATGTGAGGAAGTAAAAACCACATATATAAGTAAGTATTCTTATTATGGAGATCATCAAAAATATATATTTACAAATGACTCAGACTATACAAAATATACGATTCGAGCAAGTACTTTACAGCATACTACCAAACAACGAAATTATATAGGTAAAGCCGGGTCCAAACGAGTGTAACGTGTAATGTAAGTGTAATTTCCCACATTCGTGGGGAATATTGCCGTCCACACGCAGAGTTCGTGTTACATTACATTACACTCGTCTGGACCCGGCTTAAGGCGGGTGCTCGTTGCTGATGCTGACGACCGCCGCTCCGACAGGACCGCGGACCCGCGCCCGGGGCGTCCGAAGGCGTAGCGAAGTAAAATGGCGCCCAGGGCACGCATCTAAGCTGCGCCCCTTTGTTTCTTAGGGGCGGTAGGTAGTTAATAAATTTTGTTTTTTTGCGCTCCTTGTTGGCGCCCAGGGCACGTGCCCTGCCTGCACCACCCTCGCTACACCACTGCCCGCGCCTGTTTTGGAGGAGGTCCTAAGAGGGACCGCGCATTGGGCCCCTAAACGCGTCCACAAGTAGCGAGCGCGTGCCAATCCCGCAGCTGTGGCCCGAACGCGGCAATTCGAACGCCTGGTGTGCGCCGATGCCATACAAAATGTATGAAAAAGCTCGTCCGCAGCTTTAGGCGGCCACCAGTGGCCCAATGCGCGAAGGCTCTAAGTCCACTCTGCCTACTGTAAATCTCCTTATACATCGGCGGGGTCGATTCAAGTACTTTAACCTATCCCTATTGTGTGTAGTAAGCTAATAGGATTGGTATCACGATTCCCGCCGGTTTTTTTCCTAGAGCTCTTCATGTAACCAACAGATGATCAGCCAGAATCAGAGGCGTAGGGTCAATGTGTCGTTTCATTACATAACTGTTGATACTGTCATCGTCGCCCCAGGTCTTCCCGTAGTAATTAGTGTAGTATCTGTACTTCCAATAGACTAATGCGGTGAATAGACAGAGGAAGCCAAGCGTGCTGCATACGTATGTTGTTATGCTGATGACTATAGGTCCATCGTCATCTGGAAATAAAATAGACTGTGAGCATTTGTGACTATTTTTTAACGAAAATCCTTTAGTGATTTATGTTCGATTAAAGTGAGGTGGCGTAAAACATAGCAAAAAAACGTTTGATTATGATAATAGATGGCGCTGACCTTAAGCGGCAGATTGCACGTTAATTCTAGTTTTTAGCTAACTCATGCAAGGAAGAATAATGACTCACACAGTAATAGTCTCACTGACTGACTGACATTGCTAAAAACGTTCAGTTCTATTGTGTCAGTGTACCAACTCCCGATTCTCCAATTATAGCCAGCGGCACGAGAGCAGAACTAAGTTACTCATACAAGTTAGGTACAAGTGTGAACAAGGCTCTCACCTGTATTAGTTTGACTGATGTCACTATGAACGGTCAATTGTATTGAGTCACTGTACTCCCGGTTCTCCAACTCCAACCAGCCGTGGCACGACCAAGTGCCAGCGTCGCTGGTTGCAGTAGACGCAATCGTGATGCTGCAGTCTCCGCGGTGAATGCTCATGTCGCGAGGGAAGAAATACTTCTTGAGGACCTTGCTGAAAATGAATGGTTATGGTCGTTAGTTTTACAACATTGTCTTTTATTTAAATGGCATTTTACCTATAGGTACGTTTTGAGTACACCCACCAGCACGATTGCTCTGCCTTAATGTCTTCGTCAACAGACTGTATGTGCTTAGACTACAATAGGTAGGTATAGTATAGATACAATGGGTGCCTTCTATTTGGCAAACCTACGTTTTATTTGTCCGAAAGCATCGTTAGCCCGAAATTTAAATCGCAAACGGAGAATATTTAGGAAAATCTTTTCCATAAGTCGCTTAGAATGGGTTAGGTTAGGTTTCTTTTATAATTATTGTGAAAAGTCAATAGGATCTGTAAAATAACAATAGAGTATTCGGACAAATAGAACATTCGGATGAATAAAGTGATGGCAATACAAGGGGATCCAGACAACATGCTGTTGCGCTTGTTTATTTTTATATTTAAATACAAGACAGCAAAGAACCTAATATTTATGTCATTTCTTGACCGCCGTCTTAATGCTACTTGGGTACTTCGATAAAAATGTAAAGCTTACCGTTCTTTAGTTGCCGTATCATCTATATGGATCTTAACCCATGCCGGGGATATAAAGTAACAATCATTCAGAGGAACCATTCCCTCAGAAGTAACGCACGACAGTGTTATTTCCTCTCCCTCCCTCACTCCGACCTCTCTACCTGGGGCTGCGAATTTATGAGCTGCCCGCACTTCTACAGTCTTCAGGATCTCTTCTTGGGATGTTGGAGTCCATAAGTGACACGCCCAGAGGCCTATTTCTGAGCTTGTTGCGTCCGTGGTAAATTTACAAGACGGGGTACCTGGGACGAGGTTTACGAACCTGGAAAAGGATATTTAAAACGTGAAATTTCGTAAGTAATTACGGCCAAAGGAAACAATGGCGGTTACTATATTTCTGCGTTTGCCATCGATATGTATCAGATCAGTTTTTTGCGAATTCGACTTTGCGATTAGGACAGTATTCAATGGTCCATCCGAAAGATACCTAGAATCTAAACATACTTAGGTATTCAAAACCATCTAATAGCTTTGTATAATAAATAATGTAATATGAAGTGCTAATGACGGTACATGCATATGCATGACATAAAATACTACCTATATGCCATCCCGCAATTTCCTTCGCATATATGAATTTCCGACATTCTCATACAAACTTTCGTCTCACGTTTTAAACCTTTATAGAAAAGGAAGGAGGAAAAACCTTTAAGAAGATCAAAATGCACGTTACATAAAAAGCATATGTTTCAAATTTCAACCCCTATCTACAATAGGTAAACTAGACGACTAGTATAGTATAGAAAAAGATGTAAGTAGGTAGGTAGGTACGTTACGTCCAATAAAACGAATTTACAAATTTCAAAAAGAGAAATGCAGTTACTTACGAGATCTCAGTGCCATTAGGATGTGTAAACCCACATCGTGACAAGGGGAGATTGTTCTCGCAGACTATGTCGATTATCTCCCCTGCCTTTGCAAGTATTATGTCAGCGTCCCCAGATCTTATTCTCCTGGAAGCTATAACAATAATTGAAGAATATTTTCGTAATAGGGTACTTGCCTGTAGCCATCACAAATATCATGCTAGCCTTTAAATCTGCTTTCGAAAATTTGCAATAAAACCGGACAAGTGCGAGTCGGACTCGCCCACCGAGGGTCCCGTACAAATTTGTAGGTACACTCACCGACTTTAATTGTTGAGCCATTTAGGGTTCACCTTACAATAGTCGTTTCATTGATTGTGTATTGCACGACAAAATTAGACTGAACCCGTGACGATTAAAGTCCGTGACCGTCATATAATAAAGTACCCTATAAATCTTTATTCCTTTAGTAAAGTCTATACCTATTTTTAATGATTTAACTGAAAATTTATAGTTTTCAGATTTTTCCCTATAGGTACTTGTAGTATAAGACGGTATAAGTATATTAGGTACCTACTTGCCAAATTTCATAGTTCTAGGTCAACGGAAACAAGTAGGTACCCTTGGAATTTTAGTTTCCTTGACAGTGTCAAAATTTACGTTTTTTGCGGCATAAACCTAAACGTTTTGAGTAACTTGACGTCATTTTACTTTTTTTTATAGAAACTTCATACTATCTGAGCGTTTTGACATTTCATAAAAAAGTAACTACAGTAGAACCCGCTTAATACGGTCACGTTTAATACGATTTCTCGCATAATACGCCATCCGTTCCTGCAACTTGAAGCATGTTTTCATACATTTTTATCACGCTTAAAACGCTTTCCCGCTTATGACGCGTTTTTGGTTGGGTCCCTTCAAAATCGTATTAAGCGGGTTCTACTGTAATTTGATCTGACAGGAAAGTACCCTACTATTATAAAATAAGGAAACTGGAAGCGTTTGCAGAATCTGAGCGTACCGTTATCATCTTACCATCAGGAGGCATTTGAATCGTTGAACCAAGACGTTGGAGTGCCACCTCCGTTTAAAAGTCAAATTTCTATGAAACTGTAACTTTTGAATGGAGGTGTTGCCATGTTCCGCTCTGAAAAGTTATGTAGAGTCTGTGCGGAAAGAGAATAGGATTTAGATTTGAGGGCGCTGTAATGCTTTTATACCGTAGAGAAATGCCGTATTTGCCATACTGATAAGGTTAGTTCCGTTTTTCGCCACGCCTATTCTCTTTCCGCACAGACTCTAGTCGCACTCTAGTCACTCTACAGCTTGGCAACTTCGTAGGTGACACTCCCATGTGTGCTTTTTGTTACTACTTACACACGTTACCGCCAACACGAACGGCGACCGACGGAGGCTGCCCCCGGTCCGGCTGGGTCGGTCGTCGGGTAACTTGTGTAAGTAGTTACGGCTGCACATAACAAAAAGCACACATGGGAGTGTCACCAACGAAGTTGCCAAGCTACGAGTATAGTCGAGTTATACAATAAGTACCTACCTAACGAAAAAATGCCAATAGCTACCAGTTACACTTGCTTGGGTGAATCAACTTTTCTTTGTCAATAAAATTTCACCTTCTCCGACTAAAATTGAAAGGAAATCTTTATTCGGATATTTTTTGAATAAAGTGTGTGTGTGTGTGTAACTTGTTTATAAGCAGTGACCCAGCGGACATAGCTATCACCCACTTTTGTATGAAAATAAGGGTTCGTCCGCTGGATCACGCTATTTATTTGTTAAAAACGAGTTTTATTTTTACCTAATCTATCTCTAGATGTAATATCTTGTTCCATTTAAATCATGTTAAAACATGCAAATGGTGAACAAATAAGGAGAAAGGGCAATCTTTGCATAAAGCAAAAAAAAGTTGATTCACCGACTTACAAGTCTAATGAACTGTTTCGGTCAATTACTACAAAACCATTGGTTGGTTTGACTAATGTTGCTAGTTTAGTTTAGACCTGTAAAATCGTACCTAACTTGTAGCTTCTAGTTTCATGAAATGGCCATGGTCTTATCTAGTTGTTAATTCTACTTACATACCTATTATTATTTTGCGTAGTACCAAAGTCCCAACCCAACTATGACCTAAATTAATCTCTAATCTAAATAAATATCTACTCGAGCATTCGTACTATGTCGTATGTAGTTGTGTTAATTTTAATTAGAAGAAACAATTAAATAGGTACCTAAACTAATTTAGCTTCCAAGATTTGACCCCAAACAAACATATAAAGCTATAATATTACATACATACATTTATTTTTGTATTGTTTCCGTATGATTTTAGTGCAATAAAGTGTTTACATACAAACATACTAACGTGACGAGTTAACTAAGAGCTTTTATGCCACATCTGGCCATAAAGTGGCTTTTACCGCACGCTACGCGTACGGATAAAGTTGCTTTCTGGCCAAGTATAGACATAAAATTATGTAGGTACACAACACAAGACGGGAGGTAATAAAGAAAGCCCTCTTGAGCTTGATCGCATATATAGTATATACGTCCCTCGCTTGCAGCTCGGGCCGCAAACATCTGCGATCCTGGCCTTTCTTTGTGTTACTACTCCGTTCACTGCTTGCAACAGGTGTTGTGCTTTGTTTTACCACCCTAGATGTGTAATATACCTTTATGCCACACCGGTCCAGAAAGTGGCTTTTACCACACGCATCGCGTACGAAAAAAGCGGCTTTCTGACCAAGTGTAGACAGAAAGTGTTGTACACAACACGGGAGGTAATAAAGAAAGCCCACGATCGCATATTTACGTCCCTCGCCTTTACACAACTAGGGTGGTAAAACAAAGAAAGGCCGAGATGGCCTTTATGGCCAGGAGTGTCATAAAATAATGTACGCAATTCGTGTGATCTTATTAAAACACCACTGGTGTTTTAAGGCCCTTCATTATGCATCAGTTGCTTAAACTACTATTAATAATAATATAAATAATCTTACCGTTTATTGATATCACCATATACAGACACAAGTAAATAAAATACCGAGTCATCTTCAACTAATTAACTTAATCGTCTATTCGTCCCCATGTGTAAATGTCGAATGAAGTTTGCGAAGGAATGTCTACCACTTGCTATTTTTATTTACTTTTAAAGATTGATAAAAGCTCTTTAGCGAAAAAATACGTTGCATCATATTTCATTATCAATCAAATATATTGATTGTTATTTTAAGATGCTTGTTATTATCTATTAACGTCATGTAAAAATATAAAGATAACACACAAAAGCTATCTTAAGGCGATATATAGGTCAATAACGTTTAATGTTTGTTTTTCCACTACATCATGGTACAAACGAAGTTACTGTTAACTGAACATCCAGACTTTAAAACGTTGCAATAAAGTTTACCTCCGTTTACAAATGTACAAAAGGCTATTTTACTGTACTCGAATTTTGCGATCTGCGTATACAAGCATTGCTTAGCTTGGTTGGGACTAGATCGTGTGCAAGACTGCCCTGAATAATAATTTCAGTAAGTATGTAGACCCAATACATACTTAGGTATTTACTTATTAAACGGAAAGATATTTGCCAAGCACGAGTATCGAGCCTAATAAATCCTCTTGCTTGTGATGTTGCCATATGTATTTTTTTTTAATAAAACCTTTCAACCTCTGCAGACTTAGCATAGACGGAATCTTTTTCTTTTCGGATTTCCAGAAAAAAACTTTTAATTTTATGAATGATGAAATATTTACAGATTATAACAAAACGCCATTGGTCACTTAAAACACTTTATTTCACATTCATTCATTGATCATCAACTATTTACAACAGATTCACTCATTTCCTTCTATTTCTGTTCGGCTTCCCTCTGACTGTGTCTGGTTTCTTGTCTGTCGCCAATTCCTGCTGCAATTTCTTGAGCATCTGCGGAGTTATTAGACCCTGGAAGGAAATATAAATAACTTAAAACTCCAAAGGAAGCTAGGGGTACCTACTCCATAAAGGAGCATTCCATGAAAACATCAACTTTTTGTCCCTTACGAAACGCTATGGCAGCTACCCTAATAAAACGTATTAGCTGCTTAGAAACACTACTAATCTTAAAGCCGAATTATGATATTACAATGCTGATAATTAGCTTCCTGAATTTATTTTTCGGAAGAACTAAAACGGTGGTGTCGCTTACGAAATTTTTTCATGGAATATATTACGTCACACGTTAAAGGGGAGGGAGGGGGTCGACGAAGTGTGACACTGTGTGACAAGGGGTGGGAGGGGTGCTAAGTTTCGTGACGTCCCACTTCGAAATTGAATACATCTAAGTGTTAAAATGCCAAACTTAAACTATTAAAGAAAAATTTAGAATATGATAACTACAACTAATTTCGAACTGCTGTCTTAATTTAATAATTTCTAGATATAAACTTGCAAAATATGTGACGTCACGATAGGGAGGGGGGGTCTCATAAATGTGACCAACTGTGACAAGGGCGGGGGAGCGGTCAAAAATCACGAAATGAGTGACGTACTTTATCGATGACTCCTTAGCTCCAAATACATTTATACATGTAATAAAATTATTAAGCAATAGCTACCAGTCCGATTTCCATGAAATTTGCTGTACAAGTAGATCATGACCCCGGTTAAATCATAAGTATCTTTTACCCGATTACGGCAAAATAAATAACAACTTACTTCACCTCCGCGAACAAAGTTACAGGCGGGTACTCTAGTATCACATAAGGCTTAAAATCCATAAAATTGCAGAATGATCTCTACTACAACACTGTTTAATAATTAAATAAGTAAATACCAATTATTTTTATAGCCATCTGAGCCGAAACTCTTTTTTGGATATATATTTTGATTATACACCGTGGGCCCGTACAACCCGACCAACTTTGACCACGTATTCCTAATGGTATTACAAGTAAATAACGTTATATCAACATGGGTCGAATTTTGTCATTTTAC
Organism: Eudemis profundana; assembly: GCA_947034925.1. Classification (NCBI taxonomy): domain Eukaryota; kingdom Metazoa; phylum Arthropoda; class Insecta; order Lepidoptera; family Tortricidae; genus Eudemis; species Eudemis profundana. The sequence goes on from OX344800.1 coordinate 17,530,042, forward strand.
ATTAATAGTCTTATGGAACAAAACAAATCAATAAATTCAGTCCCTCGTTATAAACATGTCCTTACTGTAGGAAAAGTTATTAAAAAGGAAAAAAAAGCTAAAATGGAAACGAAAGGTCAATATTTTGGCTTTGTAATCGCTTACCATCTAATACTGCGAAGGTTAATTGCTGTTTAGTTAAAGGATTTTAAAAAATCAGTAAAAGTATCTTAGTCACATTTATTAGGGCTTGTTACACACTTGGGAGTTTTTATTTTTAAAATTATGAATATCTCGGAAAGTAAGCGTTAATCGACTATACATCACATAATGTTTTTTACTTCTAATAGTTGGTAGAATCTATGGTTAAAGTTGGTCGGGTTATACGGGCCCACGGTGTACATATAGTAATTTTGTAACAAACATAAAAAAAAACAAGTTGAATTTATAATCTGTACTTTTAAGTACTTTATGCCATACCTGGCCATAAAGTGACTTTACCGCAGACTACGCGTACGGAAAAAGCCGCTTTCTGGCCAAGTGTCGACATAAAATGATGATCGCATATTTATGTCCCTCGCTTGCAGCTCGGGCCGCAAACATCTGTTATTGTAGTTGTGTAATGTACTATAAAAAAAGGTAAACAAAAAAAATACGTGAACCGGGTCATTCAGCGAATGGTATTGTGCCACAGATACAAAACATTACAGAGCATAGAATAGTCTTTTTTTGAAGTCGGTTAAAAACTGCAAATATGTTGGCAGTTAAAACTCACCTTAGAGACCAGCATTTCGGAGAGTTTGCCCTTGGACTCGTCGCCTCTCGTGTGGTGGGGCGCTCGCGAACCCTTCCTGTGTTTCGGCTGCGAGTCCTCGCCGTCTTCGCGAAGCACTTGCTCCGAATTCCTTAGTAACCTGAAATGTGATACGTAAAACCCCGTTAAAATATGAAAGGAATATAATATGTGATAAATGAGGTTCGTATGCATAGGTAATTTCACAAGAGTCGAGGTGAATGATTACACACACTGCTACATGAAGTACTCATTGCAAAAAAAGTGAATGAATGAAATGAATGAGTGAGTAAATAAACACAAGGCTATAGTTTAAACAAACTTTTTGGTCTATCTTGCAATTCACTGTTGAACCTGCTATCGGTACGAAAAAAGAACAGTAATTTAAAATCCCGCTGTCATTACATTGTGTTGTTGTGTGCGTGGCCTCAACTCTCGTGAAATTACCTATAACTTTGACGTTTTTCTCTACGACGTTTTGAGATACGAGTTTTTTCCAAACTAGTGACGATATAAAAGTTGGATTTACGCCTTCGTCTGTGTTATTCCCGTTGTTACCCCAATGGAACTACCTACCGAGATAAAACTATCCAATGTTTTAATCCAGGACTTGGTCTACTAGTATGACAAAATTTCATCTCAAACCATTAAATTGCTATCGCGTTATTTAGTGGACGCCGCGTAGGGCAATGGGCTGGGCATATAGCTCGAAGAACCGATGGCCGATGGGGCGAAAAGGTTCTCGAATGGAGACCACTAACCAGAAAACGCAGCGTAGATCGGCCCGCCACAAGATGGTCTGACAACCTGGTTAGCAGTGATGTAGCATGAGGGGGGGGGGGGGAGCTATGACAATGTACGGAGATTGGTAGAAAGGGGAAAGTATTGGGGAGATTGGTAGTAGTCTGTTAGTACAGTGCACTGTTTCACTCAATCCACTCGCGACCTGGGGCCAATGTTTTCGGTAGCCACTCGCGACACGGGGTGCTTTCATTTCCGTTAAGTCTTTTCGGAATCGTGAGGGCTGCAGGGCTATTCTTCAGAAATATGTCAGCGGTCACCTCATTCATCTGGCCCTTTTTCATACTAAATTTATGGAGAAAGATGAGTCGCAGACATATTTCTGAAGAATAGTGCAGCACATGCCCCGGTAACTCAATAGAAAAAAAGTGAACCGCTTTGCTTTGATTGCCATCTACCTTACATTACACGTACCACTTGGCCTTCTTTTAACATACGTAATGATGTGAATGTAATTAAATAAACATGATATATACCAGATAATACATATAAAAATCGTGTGAATCTAAAAATATATTTTAATTTTAATTTCAATTGATTAAAATTAACCACTCATGATATTATTTATTGTTTGTTACATGGCAACAATAGTCTGTCAAGGCGGTGCTGGTTGGCCATAACATTCCCAAAAAAAAGAAATCGGTGCTGCTTGACATCAATCAAATAAAAAATGTCGGGAATTTTATCGAGTGCAGTATTTTCCATTATTTATTTCATTTCAACGTCGAGTTGAGCATTAATTCCCCCGTTGTATGTGCTGTTACCCTTTTGCTGTGTTAAGTTCTGTTTTAAACAAAATGTCGGTCAGAATTTTCTGACTACCCGGCCGCAAAGTTCGTGACGGAGAAGGTAATTATAATGTTATAGGTTTTTATCAAAGCTGTAAGCTTATGATGCTACGTTTTGTCACGCGATAAATAAGTGATAGTTTATCACTGATAAAACATCCGTCACTCTCGCACACTATTAGTTAGAACGTGACGGATGCTTTATCATTTATTTATCGCGTGATAAAACGTAGCATCATAAGCTTACTGGTCTACTATAATTTAGACACGGTAATCACGGAATTGAAATCGCCTATGAATATCCAACAAAGTGAACCTTTTACCAATTCTATAATAAATGTTTCGTGGTACTAAATAGGTTTGCGTATTTCGGCGTTGATATCATCTTTAATACTTTATCTTTTTCAGGGATCCAATTGCATAGATTTCGGAATCCTGCTAGCAATCCAGAAAAATTTAAAATATCGAAGCACAGTTGTGGATCTGACTTTTATTTAAGGGAAAGATGATAAGTAGGTATAAGTAAAACTAAAAAACGGAAACTGGTGTTTTTATTTACACTGCTCTTTAGTAATCCTCTTTCAAACTATGCAGTGTGGCACGTTTTAGAAGTTACGTAGAAATAAGTTTTTAGTTGAGGTCACTAAATTTAAATTAATTTGCTTTATTGGGCGCATTTTATTTATACTTGGTGATTGTAATTAGAAACTTATTTCAACGTAACTTCTAAGATGTGTCATACCATGCCAAACTATAATTACCTATATATACGTAGCTATATATATGTGTGTATGCGTGTATGTATGTGTGTGGGTGTGGGTGTATATGTGTGTGTAGATTTGTTGACGTGTAATGAAGGATAGATGGCAGCACAAGTACGATGATTAGAAATTTGGCCGAGTTGCCTGTCTATAACCTAGTATAATATTGTAGTCTTTGGTGCAGCACACTCTCGTTGTCTGTCCGGCACACACTGACTGGGCACTGATGTTCGATGACGTCGAGTTAAGGTTTAGGATAGATGAGGGTAGGAGATTGTACATTGTCACAGGGCCATTCAGGCATGAGCTTTATAGGGGCGCAAAATTCAGGGCATGAGCTTTTTTTAGGGTCGCTGGAAGTCGATGGAGGCAGCAGTGGAAATCTTTGGGGGAGACCTATGTTCAGCATTGGACGCATCAAGGTTGAAATAGCGATGTTACTTAGTAACAAATATGCACACCTCCAAACATCTTCACAAACTTTCACATTAATAATACTCTGAGACCATGGTATCCCGAAAAAATCGGGAACGGCGCCAGGGGAATGACATCCTATAATCTAGTTTCTTAATCTTTTTTTGGTCACAGACTCCCTACATTATTTCGAAAACCTTACAGACCCGTTCCGAATATAATCAGAGAAAAATAAAATCAAGGGCGCAAGGAAAGTTTGTGTTGTATGCATAGCCACGGTGCCCTGGCTATCGTATCACGGACCCCTAAAACCCTGTTAAAATCGATGAAAAACACTAACCTGGTTATTTGGAATATTCCTTGTTGGATGATGGCGTCGAGCTCTGTTTCCATTTCTCTGACCAATTTAACGTCGGGAAACATGTCTGGGAATCTATAACTGTGGATAAACAAAGGAATACAATTAAGACAACCATTATCAGATTCAAGAAGAAATGCTGTCCAAAATCTATCTTTACCCGACTGCGGCGAAGCCCAAAGGAGGGTTATGTGTTTGACCTGTATGTATGTATGTATGTCCGTTCCTGTGTCCGCTCGTAACTACTCAACGGCACACCCGATTTTGATAAATGATACATCATTAGATTCGTCTTGATGGTGCGAGTGTCACTGGGTATGAAGTTTGTTAAAAAAAACAAAATGGCGGATTTTATGCAGTTTCAAAGTGCACCGCGGTCGGGGTTTTTTAGTAAAAATGTGGTTATTAACTTTAGAAGTAACGTCGAAAAGTCCATAATGATGAGGCTCCGTGGCATCGCATTCATGTTATTGATCTTCCATTCCTGGGAATATTCCAGATGTGTATTCTCCACACAACTTGGGAATATTCCCAGTAATGGCATATCACTAGCTCCTACTGTGCTGTCTAATCCATAATATCCAATGGACGTTACGTCTACTATTTTGAACTTACGCCGAAAGGTCGCTTGGTTAAGTGCCCTAATATGATATTTATACGGTTGAGACTTAGCTTTAGAATTTACATATATTTAGGTCTTCTTTTGGTCAGGAAGTGGGATTTTCTTCCCACACATCCAATGGAAAATGCCATTTACGACTTAGGGTGACGTAAGACTTACCTCAACCATAAATACAATTCAAGCACATCGAACACAGACTCCAGATGCACCAGGTCCATTATGGTTTTAGGCGCCGGTAGCGGCCAGTCCACGGTGTTGGACATCCAGTTTTTCGTGATTGGTTCGTTGCGGCTATACTGCCTGACCATCTGTAAGAAAGTAGGGCTATAATAGTACATTGTGTATCAAGGTCGGTAAGTAAGGAATTACAAACGAGTGTTTGTTACAAGGCCGAGGCGAAGCCGAGGGCTTTAATAACACTAGTTTGTAATTCCTTTGCCGCCCGTGGCACACACAATGTTTTTCATCACACTTGTGAGGAAATCTGATTAAAATAACCTTACTTTAACCTAAATAAAATTGTAAAACTGACAGTGACATTAGTGACATATCCATAGACAATTCGAATGTCAAGTCACGTTCGGAAACCATAGCGGTAAAACTTAAAATGGTTGATTTTATATTTGCAAAATACTGAAATACACTATTTAAACATTTAATTAATGTTACAGAAATATGTGTTTACATGTATTTGCAATAACAGTTCTCTTTAAATAAATATTTCAGTAATAAAAGTTAAAAAAGTAAGTTGGTGTTTCCTTTGATTTGAACATGACAAATAAGAGTAAAACAGAACCTGCGTTTCAAATTTAAAAAGAAAACCATTACGCCCTAGGGCGTAATAGGTCATTTACGGCCCGCAAAACCTACGTGTAACGACACCATTTTCGAGCAAGTGTGATGAAATAGTACATTACTTACCTAGGGCGGTAAAACAAATGTCTCTGATCGCAGGGATTTGACGCCCGATCCGAAGGCAAATGCGATAAATATGCGATTTGGACTTCGTTTCTACAAGTTACAATTTTACAAGTCTACACTTGCAACATTGGTCAAATACAGCAACGCCATTGGTTGATTTGGCCAATGTTGCTAGTTTAGACTTGTAAAATTGTAACTTGTAGCTTCGTGAAATGGAGACCTGACGCTTTCTTTATTACCACACGTGGTAAGTACAAAATTTTACGTCTCCCCCAGGCCAGGAAGTGAGATTTTCCGCACGCGTAGCAGGCGGTAATTGCCACTTTATGGCCATGTGTGACGTAAAATGGTGATCTTGTTGGAAAAAGTCATGGGCGCAGTGAATAAATCGAATCGGGTGTCGTTTTCGAAGTATTTGAGGACACGGATTTTGAATGAGGACGAAAACTTTGTGCTCATTTACAGCAGGCACTGCGGTAATTATGTCATATTCCTATGTTAAGGTGTCGTCTTCTGCGTAGTTTATTCGAACTGGTGATAGTGCACATTTGAACTAAACTAATATCAAGCCAAGATTATATGGTCGTCGAAAAGAGCCAGGCCAAAAAGCAGAAATCATCGAAATAAGTAAGACGCCGGCACCGGGAAGTTTGGAAAATTTTGAGTTAGTGGAGATGGTTTTTAGAATAACGCGTAATGGGAGTGGTTTTCAACGTTCCCACGTTAATTATGGGGTCCGAGTTGAATATATTATTTTAACAGTAGCTATGCGAACCTTGAGGAACGTGGCACAAACGAACGGCAGTTTGTTGTTAATGGGCGCGCAGCAGAAGACGTATCTTGCACGCAGCGGCAGAGGAACGTGCTGTATCATCTCCGCTAGGAACTTGAACGCTTCAGTATTGCACATGAAGTATAACGAGTCGTCCACTGTGCAGAGATGGACGAATATGTCCTGCAAAGAAAAATCTGTACAATACTCGTGAAAATTATGTTGACAAGAAAAACTTGTTGCATTCCGTTGTGACCTCTTAAGCGTAGGGAACGAATTGACCATAGTTATGCAGAAAGAACCCGTAGGCAAGCTTCGTATACTTGGATTATATACTTTACGCAGATAAGCAGAAAGTGCATAACCCAAGTATACGAAACTTGAATCTGGTGGCTTTCTGTATAACTATGGTCAATTTCCAAATGTGTTGAGAAGACAGTTTTGAAAATTTGTCACGTTATGACCTTATGTTCTTTTTCTTCCAGCCAAACCTGCTGATTTTGGTTGTGCGTAGTCTGCCAGGTCCGTTATGTAGACAGATCACCCATCCTTCACCATGTCAAGAATAAATATACGGTACACATCGTAAAAGGCGACTAAAAGGGCTTATTAGGGCTGCAATTCCCCAGGGCAAGTAGCAAAACATGTTGCGTAAGGACAAGTCTTTTATGGATAGAGATCCAGTTAGTCCATCCATATAGGACCAACCCAGAACCAGTCCTCAGCATTTGATAGCACAAATGACAATGTTTTAAAGGCAGAAATTCCACTTAACCCCGCGTTCCCTGGCTGTTCTAAGGCTGGGTATCTGGTTCACAGGTTTTCTTCTCGAGAAAAAGTTTATTCGGCCTGATTAGATTCTTTTTATGGATGATGGGTTTGCTTTTGACCTCGATCTCACCTGATGGAAAGTGAACACAAGGTTTAGACCTGGACATGGACATGGAGCACGCTTACCCAGGTTGTGAGGAAACCAGTATTTCATTCATCATAACTCAGCATGAGGCTAAGGCTACTAAATGAGAAATAAAAATAAATAATCTAATCTAATCTATACGTTGTGATGTAGCCATCTCCTACCCTAACTCACCATAAGGCTGCTAAGGCTGGCGTGAGGTAGGTGGTACGCGTACAATTCCATCTGTTCGGACGTAGGATGCAGGCCAGCCTGGCTGACCGGGTCTGGGGGCTTGCTCATTAGCTCCTTCAACGTGGGGAGGTCTTCGGGTCTGTAGGTTGTGACGTAGCCGGTCTCCCATGCACTGCCATAACGACCAGCGCGACCTAGATTGATCATTTTTGAACAATTATGCATAAATAATGTAACATAACAATACACTAATGGCTCTGTGAGCTGTAGACCACGTATCTATCATATGGGGTCATAAAGTACGCTACACGTTAAGGGGGAGGGAGGGGGTCGATGAAGTGTGACATTGTGTGACAAGGGGTGGGAGAGGTCCTAAGTTTCGTGACGTCACACTTCAAAATCGAATAACGAAATCGAATAAAGTGTTAAAATGCCTAATTTGGTCATAAGGTTTAAAATGTTTCGATGGCGAGTTCACACTCGCTCTACTAGTGTCACGCACGTTGATGTGGATTATATTACAAAATAATTTAAATGGAAAACTAATCTCGGAACTGTTGTTTTCATTTAATAATTTCTAGATGTAAAATTGCAAAATATGTGACGTCACGCTAGGGAGGGAGGTGTTTCACAAATAAATGTGACTAACTGTGACAAGGACGGGGGAGGGGTCAGAAAATCACGAAATTAGTGTGACGTACATTATGTATGACTAGGGTTGCCAGGTGAGTCGCGAAAAAATACCGGACAACCCCAAAAAGGGGGGAAACATACGTTTTTTTTTATACTAATACATTGTTCTGTCCGGTATGACCATATATTTTTTACCGGACAGGCCTCGAAAATAACGGACTGTACGCTTAAATATCGGACATCTGGCAACCCTATGTATGGCCCCTTATAGATAGACTGTGGACTAGTGCTTAGAGAAATGTTTACGAGGTTTTTTTACGGAGTTAAGAAAAGTAGGTATATCTGCGTAGCGGGGTAAGTGATTAATGCTTATGTGTGGGAAAAAGCTTTCGAAAATTATTACTAGTAAACGGACATGTTGAAAGTAGTCGCATGATGAATGGGTATGTGTTAGAGCCGATTAATACTTATGCATGGGAAAACTGCTTTCCGAAATCAACGCTAGTCAATGGAGTTGAAGACTGTCACTTGAGGAACGTACTAGTGACTGCTTATTAAATTTGTGGGAGAAATATCATCAAATTGGTAGTGTACGGGCACAAGACGCCATTTTTTCATACTTCTGACAAAACTAGACAAATTTTTGGCATGTCAATGTTTTATAACTTGGTTTCTAACCTGATATAGTACACTATATCAGTTTAGAAACCATCTATCTAGCATCTAGTATAGTAACTAGGGTGGTAATACAAAGAAAGGCCGAGATCGCAGAAGTTTGCGGCCCGAGCGACAAGTGAGGGACGTAAATATGCGATCGAGGGCTTTCTTTATTACCTCCCGTGTTGTGTACATCATTTTATGTCTACACTTGGCCAGAAAGCGGCTTTATCCGTACGCGCAGCGTGCGGAAAAAGCCACTTTATGGCCAGGTGTGGCATAAATGTAATTTAGGACTTTCTATATATATTAAGGTAGCTGCCATAGTCGTCTGGTGCGGGACAAAGAGTAGATGATTTCGTAGAAAGCTCCAATTACGAGCTTTACCTAAAAGGAATACTTATGGAGTTTATGGTCGCTTATTTAGCGACAATGCCGCCTGTTGTCTACCATTAGTTGAACGTAGTTATGCAATAACGTTCCATTCCACGTGCAAAATTTATTGGATTATGGACTTTGTTTTTAAAAACAGAAGGTTGATACATTGTTTTGTGGATTGGCACGTTATTGCATAACTACGTTCAGTTTTGATATGTTGTTTATGGTGTGCAATAAAGAGTATTGTATAGTATTGTTGCATAAGTCTATGGAGTGCAAATGTTATGTAGTTATTTTAAATTACAAATCAACTTACCTGCGATTTGTAAAGCTTGTGATATGCTTATAACGTCCATTTCTTTATCGCCGTCCTCGTTGATCACCGGTTTTATGAGCGAATAGAATATTATCCTTCTTATGCTCCTAAAAATATTAAATTGAATTTAAACTTATCCTATTTGCAATCTTTTTATTATTAAATCGATTTTAATATAGTACGCGACAGAAGTAAGCAAAAGAAACGAAGCGTTCGTAATGATCTACATTACATTACAGTATCGGCTTGATTGTATTTCACTTGATAATTAAGAATTTGCATGCAAGAATGAACTGAAATGGCTGTTATTCAACCGGCGAGTCATATCTCCGGCCTCTAATCACTTACCATCAGGCACTACTGAGCTCAATCGCAGATCAGTTATATAATAAAATAGTACTTTTTGATACAAGTGCGGAAAGTATGTCATTTTTCACGAGTCCCGAGGTGTCTTGGCCCGAGCCGTAAGGCGAGGGACAAGACTCGGGACGAGTGGAAATGACACTTCCGCACGTGTATCAAACGACGTTTTTTAATACATTTGCGAAAAATTACAACGAAAATGAAATGATTGAATGATTAAGAGACAAATTTGTTTATTTTTTGGCCTCATAAAAATGGAGCACTCAATTGGAACACTTATTAAGAGTCACGTTGAGTATCCTGACCACATTGTAGATGCCTGATATTTCTTAGATAATTCAAGAAAGTAGGCCATAAGTTCATTTTCTGAGAATGACGCCGTTCGATTTTCTCGTTTCCAGTCAATGAATTGCTCATAGACGGCCAGATATTCCTCCTTCGACTTCTCTGGTAAAATAATGAATAGTAGTTGCCGTTGACACCTTTGCTAGTATATCTCGTGGTGTTGAATTTATTTCAAAATCGTCTGAATCGCTCATTTTTCACAAAAGTGTTATCAAACTAATGCGTGATAATTAATAATTACAAAATTACAATCATGAATGAAAATGGCGGGAATAAAACAAAATCGGTTTGGTCCATGACGTCTATTTCCCTGAATGTCTAATTTTTTGGAGGTCTAATTCCCCGAATGTCTAATTTTCCGGAAGTCTAATTCCCCGAATGTCTAATTTTCCGGAAGTCTAATTCCCCGAATGTCTAATTTTGCGGAAATTCAATTGCCCGAATTTCTACTTTCAGACTCGTCCAGGTTCACTTCGTCCAGACTCCCAACACGTCCACTTACACAACTCGTCAACTTGCTCAGCTCGTCCATCCACTTGGATGTTCACTGGAGTGAAAATATAGATTCCATAATCACTGTGTGTCAATCTAAATATATAAAAGAAGAAACTGACTGACTGACTGACTGACATATCAACGCACAGCCCAAACCGCTGGTCCTAGGAATTCCAAATTTACCACGTATAACACCCCTAGACCTTATAAGGTTCCTTATAAGGTCTAGGGGAGCACTAAGAAAGGATTTTTCAAAATTCACCCCCTAAGGGGTTCAAATAGGGGTTCAAAGTTTGTATGGAGAGTCTGCGATTTTAGAAGTAAGACCTTTGAAACTTCATGTTTAGATTCTTTATTAGATTACAGGAAAAACAATTTCACCGTTTTTCGAAATTCATCCCCTAAAGGGTTTAAATGGGGGTTGAAAGTTTGTTTATCAACGCACAGCCCAAATCGCTGGTCCTAGGAATTCCAAATTTAGCACGTAGGATCCTTATAAGGTCTAAATGTGCACTAAGAAAGGATTTTTCAAAATTCATCCCCTAAGGGGTTCAAATAGGGGTTCAAAATTTGTATGATGAGTCTAAGATTTTAGAAGTAAGAGGTTTGAAACGTCATGTTTAGACTTTTTATTAGATTACAAGAAAAGTGATATCACCGTTTTTCGAAATTCATTCTGTAAGGGGTTTAAATAGGGGTTGAAAGTTTATATAGAGAGATCGGAATAGGTAGAGTATATTTACCTAAACTTCGAAGAACAAAGTCGAAAATTGGAGACTCCCTTACAACAATTTTTTTTTTTTATTAGAATCTTACTAAAAAAATATATTATTGGTATTCTTTCGCACATTTCTCGAGCATTCTCAGTATAGCTGTTGTGTCCAGGACCCCTTATGGGCCTTTGAACTACACTTCAGTATTTGGCGAAATTTCTCGAAGGAGTGAAAGAGACAGCACTATTAGAAAGAGACAGCTATACTGAGAATGTTCGAGAAATGTGCTAAAGAATACCAATAATATATTTTTTTAGTAAGATTCCGAGACTTAAGTCCCGGATAAAAATGTTGTTGTAAGGGACTCTCCACTTTTCGACTTTTTTTTTTTTTTTTTAAACCTGGCAAACTCACAACCCGGGCAATCGGGCAGGGTAAGTGCCGGGGGGTGCCTGGAGTCGAACCAGGTCACCTGTCCCGGCCTACCACGATAGGACTTTTCGACTATGTTCTTCGAAGTTTAGGTAAATATACTCTACCTATTCCGATCTCTGGTTATATTAAATTGTATATTTAAACTTTTAACATTCGAAAATCTTCACACTAATATTATACTTAAATGTGAAAGTTTGTGAAGATGTTTGTTACTAAATAACGAGGTAACAACTGGATGGATCAAGCAGAAATTTGGCATGTAAGTAGACCAAGTCCTGGATTGAAACAAAGGATACTTTATATCCAGGTAAAGAGTTTCTTTGGGACAATAACGGGAACAACGCGGGCGAAGCCGCGGGAAATAGCTAGTTTCGATATAAACGGGCCAAGCTGCCAAAAATCCAGTACATACGGGGTATGTATATAACCAAATATAACCAGCCACCCAATCCAGTACAGTCAAAACCGTGTATGAATTTGTACAACCCTACATTGAAAGAGTATGCATGATGTGGACGTGTTGTGAATGTGAACGAAATGGTAATGTGGACGAAATAGGAATGTAGAACAAATGGGAAGCTAAGTGAAGCTGTTTTTTTTTAAAGATCAGCAATCATCCCACTTCCCACTAATATTATAAAAGCGAAAGTTTGTCAAGATGTTTGGATATTTTAGATGTTTGGATGTTTGTTACTCAATAACTCGGTAACAACTGGATAGATTTAATTGAAATTTGGCATGCTGAAAGACCAAACCCTGGATTGAAACATAGGATACCTTTTATCCCGGAATTGGTTCCCTTGGGATAAAGTTTGATTTTAATAGTATTTTATGCAACAGTCGTATAAGTAGGGTCAAAAAATACGAATAGCGTGGGTTGCTATACGAGCCGCCGCGGCGGCGAGTATCGCAAATAGAGACGCCATGAGCGTTTTTTGACTTAATTATACAACCTTGCATACAATACTTTCTCTACGACTAGGTTTTAAAATATAAAATACAAAATTAAGCATAGCGCGTAAACAAGGCAAATATGACATATGGTAAACTTTGTTTTTGTGAGACACGCAGTGACGATATTAAATTTTTTTTTTCATGTTGGCACGAAAGAATTTAGTTCGGAAAGTTTTGTTTTTCTTAAAAACCGCAGGAATTTATTTGTCTGTTAAGTTGGTAGTTGTGCATATTTATTGTAAAGTTAGTATTGAACGCGTAATCCTTGACCTAAGTTTAACCTAGATTTAGAAGTCTGTGGCTGCCAGCAGTACCTTTTTGCGACTATAAAGACACAAGTGCTTTTATGGGAATAGAGTGTGTGTTTGTGTATGTGTGCGTACGTGGGTGCGTGCGTGCAAGCGAGGGTGTGTGCGTGTGTGTGTGCGTGTGTGTGTGTGTGTGTGTGTGTGTGTGTGCGCGCGCGCGCGCGTGTTTGTGTGTGTGTGTGTGTGTGAGACTAGACATTCCGGGAATGGACGTACGGAGACTAGACATTCGGGGACTTAGGCGTACGGAGACTAGACATTCGGGGACTTAGGCGTACGGAGACTAGACATTCCGGGAATGGACGTACGGCGACTAGACATTCAGGGAAATAGACGTCATGGACCAAACCGAACAAAATGTGTTACTTTTAATTGCGAACTTTTTCCAACGTGGCAGCGTTTGTCACCATTCAGCCAAATAAAAATAAACTATTTTGGGAACAGACAAACGTTCTAAGATAATTTAACTGCATTTAAAAATGGAAAATAGCAATAAATATTTAAATACTTAATAGCTCATTAATTTCCAAGTAAAATGTAATCTTTAGTGCCGGAAAGCTAGTTGTCATTTATAAAACTCGAACAGCCTGCACCATATTATCTTATCTGTGACAATTTTTATTTTTTGGGTCTCGCATAATACTAGTATTATGCGAGACCGCTGACTAAACTACTCATTGGTAATACTCAAGAAGCATACTTTTTAAACTATTTTAATATTAGATAACAGTTTAATTGTTTATAATAAAAACAATCAAACGTTATATATGTGGATTTAATATTTTAAACGTATCAAATGTATACTTTCATTCAATGTCCACTGACGTAATAAAAACAAAGAACGTATTTGACCATTAGTTGGATGTATGTATTTGAACAACAGTAAATTAAAAAAAATGGGAAATAAAAAGCACTAGTTCGCAAAATCGAACTTTGCGCACGATATACAGCTACAAAAAGTACCACTTTTTGAGCAAGTGTATTAAAAAAATATTTATGGCTGAAGCTTCTGCTTTGCATCAGGTTTGTGCTTGCTTGTTTCTCACTCGGTAAAAAAAATAGAAGTTTAACAGAACGAAGCACTTACAAGTTAATACCAAGTCCTATAGCATCGGTAGCCACCATGACCTTACATGAACTGTCGGGGTCGTTGAACTTATTGGCCTGAGCCAGTTTAGTTCCAGGAGGTAGACTGCCATATATAACTGCCACTTCATGGCCCCTGGAACAGAATACGTTCATGAAAAGTCTAACTGGAATATATATTTATACATAATAAGCAAATTGATTGATGACCGATCAAATCTGCTTCTTTTTATGAAGTGTCAAAACGGTCAGATAATATGCCGTTCCAAGAAAAAGTGGCATGTGACGTCACTGCTTTGACAGTATAAAGCCGGCCACACACGCTGGGTTTTGCGTGTCGGTTTTGCTTGTGCAAGCAAAACCAACAGGCACGACCAAAAAATATCCATTTGCATGTTTCAAATTTTGCTTGCGCAGGCAAGGAGTCATGTCATACACACGTTCAGTTATGCCTGCACAAATGAACTGTGCAGGCATAACCGACGGTTATAACCTAGCATGTGTGGCCAGCTTAATACAGTAATTTTTCTTCTTACAAAAGGTACATCGCGCGCTTGAATATGTGCGCGCCGTGTACTACAAGATTTAAGAATGCTCTATAATGGATCACACTCACACAAATGCACGACCGTGATCGTAATTTCAAAAAAAAAATGTACATAGTTAAGAGCTTAATTAGCTAGGTAAAGTGTGTCAAAGATGCGTAATCTATATTTTTTTCGATAGTTCTCGTCTTAAAGATCCAGAAAATACTGCAATTGCATTTTTATTTCCTATAATTTTCCCAAATTATTTTTGTAAATCCTCTATATGTAAAATAATATATAATATATATATCTTGTTCCTTTGTGTAACGAAAGTTAACCATATTAATTGTATGATTAACTTTCATTACACAAAGGAACAGAAAAAAATATTAAATAAAACTCTTAACTTATAATTTTTGGAAAACTACACCGAGCCGTGGCGACATATGAAGTGAGCATCGGTAGTTCACCTCATTAATCCAAAGTTACTATCTTTCTCTTAAGTACACATGAAGATACAACCAGGGGTCGGATACCGGTATTTTCTCCATTAAAAAATACCGGTATGTTTTCCGTTGTTTTCGTTCCTTGGTTTATTATTTAATTTTTTAATCGGACAATCTCAATCAATACATAAAAAGCATAAAATAATTCAAAATATTGGGCTATTTCGGTGTTTTTGCAAAATACCGGTTCCGAGCTTTGGATACAACTATTGGAACACTACGAGAATGCACTAAATGATACCTGCCTCGAATAGGACTGACCTCTGTTCAATGGCTCGACTTACACTGTAAATGTCGTTCTTATTGAAACACACTATACAGTCGCCGGGCTTCACATAGTCTAGCGAGGCTAGCGCGCTGTCCTCTATTTTGAGCTCGGTTAGCCTTTTGTATGTACGGACCTGGAAAATGAATAGTTCAAATAGCTCAATATTTAAACGTAAATTAAAAGCTTTTTTGCTGGAAAAGTGCTATCCTAAAATAAAGACATTTGAATATTTAATTATATTAATATTTTTATGCCACACCTGGCCATAAAGTGACTTTTTAAAGCCGCTTTCTGGCCAAGTGTAGACATAAAATATTGTACACAACACGGGAGGTAATAAAGAAAGCCCTCGATCGCATATTTACGTCCCTCGCTTGCAGCTCGGGCCGCAAACTTCTGCGATCTCGGCCTTTCTTTGTATTACCACCCTAGTTGTGTAATGTACTAATAATCTGATTATGTCTTTTTTTTTAAACTTTTTTAAATTATCATTTTGATGTTTTATTATTTGTATAATTATAAATGTAAATTTAATTTTAATAAGATTTATTTTCCTGCTGACATTGCTTAGTATGTAAGTTTAATTGATATTACATATATAGATACAAGAAATCAAAGTATGTAGAAAAAATAAGTAAGTTAAGTTATTTTTAAGAAACATCATCTTTCTTTCATATAGTTTTGATTGATATTCTTAGTGATTTAAATTGTATTGTACCTCCAATTCCTCGCCGGTAGTGTTACATATTTCTTCTACTAGATTTATTGCCCCGGCTTCACCACATAAATGTATCTCATCTGCTTGCAGTCCTAAAATTACGTTTCATAATTATTTA
This sequence comes from Eudemis profundana, assembly GCA_947034925.1. Classification (NCBI taxonomy): domain Eukaryota; kingdom Metazoa; phylum Arthropoda; class Insecta; order Lepidoptera; family Tortricidae; genus Eudemis; species Eudemis profundana. Next base: position 17,546,161 of record OX344800.1, read on the forward strand.
CAACAGAATTTGTATTGTATAGCATAAACTTATGATTGTTTAGATAAATTTAGTTGATGATGATTATGATTATTGATTATCCTACTAATATTATAAATGCGAAAGTTTGTGAAGATGTTTGGATATTTGCATGTTTGGATGTTTGTTACCTAATAACGGGGTAACAACTAGATGGATCAAGCTGAAATTTGGCATGCAAGTAGACCAAGTCCTGGATTGAAACATAGGTTACTTTATATCCCGGTAAAGAGTTCCTTTGGGACAATAATGGGAATAACGCGGGCGAAGCCGCGGGAAAATGCTAGTTTATTTATATTCTTAACTACTAATATAGTCAGTAATACCTTTGTTACTAACACATACTATCAGTGGCGTGGCGTAAAAGATATCCTTGGGCAAGCCGGTGCAGATTTGGCGTACATTTTCCTTAACAGCTGTAGAATAAGGTGCTCAAACGCCTGATATTAGGCAAGCCGATAGGAATCGAGTTCTTTGGACGCCACGCTACTGCATACTATGGATATCTAATCCGAAATAAATTATTTTGAATTTGAATAAACTAAAGGTCCGCTGCTGACAACTCCCCCTAAAAACGCGACCAGGGGGTAAGTTTGTTAAATAATGAAATAAGCACAACGGTTTTTAATTAATATTTGGCAGTTATAGTACAAAAGAATACCTAAAATAGCCCTCGTCCACGCCCAGCCTCGTCCCCTGTCTCCAATCATTTGTATTTCATCAATTATAGCTACTTCATCTGAAAAGAAAATTATGTAAATCCGCTTAGTGAACTGGTGAGCTACATCTTCGTAGTTGCTTACCGTCAGGCACTACTGAGGCCAGTCGCAGGTCAGTTAAGAAATTAAAAAAAAAAAAATGATACATCATTATCATTAAAGACCAGTTCATTTTTTTAAATTTATGCCATGTTGACATCGATTCTGTACTGAGCTACAAGTACAAGGTTTATAAGTTTAAGCAACAGAGACAAATTTAAAATGCGAAACTCTTTCTCTCTTAAGCTTTTTGATTGTGTGTCCGGCCAAAATAAACGGTGTCCGGCCTGTCCGGTTTTTGTTAGGCTCTTTACAAGATTTACTAGTATGGTAATAATAAAAAAAACTTGATTTTACATACAATTTTTTTGTCGTACCTATTAATATTAACACACAAAATCCTCAATAACGTAGGGTTTCTGGCCTTTTTACCCAAATGTCCAGCCAAACTGGCTGGCCTATCCGGCTATTAGATTTGGCGACCTGGCAATCCTACTTGTACATATTATTGTTATTTACATCACATGAACACATCAATTCCAGGGTGGGTAATCGGGACTACGCAACGCTGGTTATGCTTTAAGCCTTATAAAGTAAAAATCAAGAGGTATATCTAGTTGTTACATATATTTTAATTAACTCACAAGTATTATTGAGCGAGGTCATTTCCACAGTGCAGGCAGTGTGACTAGAAGGCGTCAGCTCTGTCTCTGCTTCAATGAGCGAGTCTGTTGAGGTAGGTTCCAATTCGGAGTCAATGAGGGTGCTACTCTGTGAGGCGTGCCGTCGCTCCTCGCCCGTTATTAGGTCACAGGGAGTACCCTGGAATTATAAATAGTTATAAAATATTTTTATGCCCACCAAAACTCAATAGCTTGAGGGTTGGCCATTTTGTTTTACCATTGAGTTGGTTTTTGTAATGAGTCTAAATTACTGGTTATTCCCCTTCCTCTTTTCTAAGAATAAAACTAAATATGGTGATTTTTTATACAGGGGATTTCAGTTCTAACAACAATGAAGGGACCACAACATCTGCCACTATAGCCAGGACTTGCTATTACCCAGGACCCATATAACCAACCCACCCAAAATCAATGTACAAATAAACATTATGTTCACCAATTTGCAGCTTAAAAATACCAGTACGTCTAGCATAACTGGCCGCGACTTCGTTTCTCGCGCGACAGAGCATCACCTGTCACTGTCGCACGATATTGAGTGGATAGAGATAGGTAGCATTTGTCGCGCGAGAAAGAGTCGCGTGTCACAGTTGTGCTAGAGGTACAGGTGACATAATGAGCACACAGCTAAGTACCAAAAATTTCTGTGTAACTTATTCATGACAAAGTAGCTCTAATGGTCTAACTGTAATAAACATACACATCAACAATTATTAAAAATGAATCCTTTGTCAAAGATAAGAGAGCCTTATGAATTTATAAAGGAAACTTTGTATGATTATGTGTAGACTTGGACACCATATCTGCACGGGATTTTTAGGAAATTGTAACAAATGATTCGTTGAGATCAGTTGCTACACCGAAAATTGATGTTACATTCAATCTCACTACATTCCATGTGAAAACACCAGATTTTGATAAAATTCTGCGCTGACTGATTTTTAAATATTCTGAAAACAATCACAGGTGGTATTTCAAGTAAGCTTTACGTAAAACCAGCATTAGTAATTTTTTATCTTGTTTCACTTCTAGTCAGTGCCTGCTTTAAGTTTTAATTGACCTGTTTTTGATGTTCTGCAAGAAGCAATATATATTTTTTTCTGTAACTGATATTCAAATAATTTTAACGTTGTCTGACTTGCTGATAAACGTGCTTTAAATCATAGCTATTAATACTGCCAAAATGATTTTACTTATTCCATGATAAAAAAAAATCGTATAATTGTTCAATATTCACTTATTTTCCAGTTGATTTTCTGCTATATTTACTGGGCCTAGAAAGACAATTTTTTTTTGCTATGTAGAACTAATATGGATCTAATAATATAGCATATAGTGTGATCCCCAACTTTTCAATTAGATGAAAAAAAAATTGTTGAACTTTGCAATTTTTCAAAACGAGTCATCTTTGACCTCGAAATTCATCATGTTTGGCAAACTGAAAAAATCCAAAACGTTATAGATAACATAGAACCTACTCTCTACTTTACGAATCCATTTGATTTGGTTTGTTATTTTCATTTTTAGTATGAAATATATTTTTTTGACATTTACATTCGGCGGAACTTTGTATGACGAGTTTTCTCCAAATCTATGACATTATTGCCACAATCACATTGTATAAATCTTAAAATAAAACACATACAATTATTTATAATTAATATATAGGTATTTAAATATCTTGAACGAAAATTTATTTTCTGGTTACTTTTAAAACTTGGAAGTTTTTTGAGTAGCAATACCTCCGGACTTTTAATCATTCATTGGAAATAAGAACATAATTATGTTATGATACGATCTGGTTTTTTAATTGTAATTAAGTTAGTGAATCTTGCACCTAAACTCAATTCAAAAGATTCCACCTCTTCTTTTTCACCATTTATAAATTGTGAATGGGTTTTTGAGTTTGTCTCTGCCCCGAATAACAGAATATCGACACTGGAAATTTCAAATGTCGTAAGGGACAATTTTTCGTATAAATTACACTAAATATACCATTTTAATCAGTATCTTTTTTCTCTATCAACCTGTTCTATTGAAATTTTGATAACCCTTCAAATAAAAAGTTATGTAAATTCCTAAAATTTAAAGTTGAGTTGGGTTGATTTTTGCCCGAAAAAATGTTTTTTTTTTGGGCAAAAATCGTATAAGGCATTTTCTTCTTAAATTTAAGAAGCGCGTAAGCTGCATAAGGGAAACTATTACCTAAACTATTGAGGTTATAGATTTCCAATAGTTAGTTCGATGTAGGTAAAGTTATTTGAAAATTATAAATCTGAGAATTGTCCTAATCTATATAATGATTTTTTTAATAATTTAATTTGGTTTTTTGGCTCTCCTGAAAAGTAGGCCTTTGTCCCTTACGGCATTTGAAATTTCGTCGAATCTTAATCCAATTGGTATTTATCCTATCTCTAACAAAAAGTTATTTTTATTCAACAGATGCTTAATTAATTGAAGGATATTCAAGCTGCATGCTTACCCTCTTATTAGATTTATGATATATTTCAGTAGCTAGTAACTTCAATGGGCCACAGTAAACACCAGACTTTGCTTCCAGAAATCTCTCCAAGGCATGGTATGTTTTACCCGAGTTGGTTGGACCTGCGTGGAACACTATCTTTCTGTTCATACTCCGAGCTTGGGGATACCTGACCAGAGATTAAAGAAATACTTGTATATTGTATTATAAATGGAATCATAGTTTTCTTCTACTTGACAGAAAAATTACAAACAATTTTACACTTCAAGAAACCAAACCAGAAGTGAAAGCTATCAAAAACTTAATATGCAAATTAGCCAATAGACTTACCAATTAGCTGGGGTTCTTAAATCTGATATTTTCTTCAAGTCATCTAAGCAGTCTAAGTGGGGAAAAGCTAGTCTAGCATGGCGGAGGAAATAGGGGAATAAATCATCTACATGGCCAGCACCTGAAAATTAAATCTTCTTAAATACTGGCACAAATTTAGTCATCAATTATGGACAAAATTAATTAGGTCTTACTGGAATCTTACCTTGTACAATATCACTTATCGTTATATGTAAATCTGGAGGCAGATCGTGTTCTAAACAGTGTCTTCTGAAAGACAAGAATGCCTGATGCAATAGCTGGTCATCCAGACCGTTCTCAGACGCCAAAACGCGGATCTCCGGCTTCTGATAAAATCTGTTCAAAATCTTCAGTAAATCTTGCTTTTTCAGTCGCCCCGTGAACTCCTCTCCTATGTTCATGTCATCAGGGTTCGGCTTCACCGGCACGGGCACAAATAAGGCGGATGGACCGCCGCGATCGTGTTTTTTAGTCCTCTTAAAAACATAACCTATACATCCTAATTTTCCTTTACGAGTACACAGAACATTTGTTCTTATAAATGGAGAGATACACGGTTGTACTTTTTCTGTACAGTAAAGAGCCAATATTCTAGTAAAACCCTTATACATTATGAATACAACAAAAATAAATTGACTAAAAATTTAATGCTATTCTGTCACATTGCTGAATTTAAAGAAATGTCAATAATGATATTCCAGTTATAGGAAAAAGCACTGCACAGTCCACATAACTATCTTACACTTGTGGTGCTTGGCTTTTTACATGTTGCCAAGTGCTTGAGTACAGCACTACTGACCTATATACGACAAGTTTATTGCTGAAAAACGCCTTTGCTAACTTTTTTAATGTCAAACCAAAAATTGACGTGAATGGAGGACGTGTGTCTGTGAATACTGAGTACGACGACAAAGTCGTTTTAATTCAGCTACTTAAAATTAGTGCATTGATTACTTCTCACATGATAGAAATTACCAAAAACACGCAATCAAAACCTAATATCATAGACATTGTGACTTAATAATAATTTAAACAGCGCAATGGGTAAAGCGAAGAAGGGAAAGAAGCTGCAGAACGCCGAGGACGGGTAAATTCCTCCGCGTATGGTTTATTAGCTACTATTTTGCTGTGTAAGATTGATTAACGAACGAGTAATCTTTTCAGCGACAGCGACGTGGAAACCACCAACATCGATAGCGTCAAGCCTTCGCAAAATAAAGGGAAGAAGTAAGTTATTTTTAGGTTAAGTACTTTCAAAATTCCTTTCCAGCCGGTAGACGCGTGGAATTATAATGAGACGGCGCTTTTGTATGCAATTTCTTATATTGCACCACATAACAAAAAAACATTATCTTAATTTAACTAGTTGGTACAAAATTTCTGTCATAAAACTATAGGATAGTACTATGTGGCAGTCAGTACCTATTTATTTTCCTGTGTGTTGTATGTACACAATATTGTGTAATTATAAGAGAGGTCCTTTCAGTATGTCTTACCTTACATTAGTCATACATGAGTGGTGTTAGTATATATAAATGATAAAATAAAATGTACATCCAGGATAATATTTAGTAAAATGTATATGATGGATTATCTCTCTATAGAATGGTTAGTTATCTGTTGTAAAGATAAGTTATGAGATTACTACATTTCCTTAATACTTATTTTGGAATTCAGCTAATATTATATTATAGATGAATTTGATCAGCAGTTTCTTTTAATCTTAAGCTCAATGATTTCGAAGTCTTGATATCCTGTAATAGTATTTTTGTGAAATTGGTTTTATTTATGTACTTTTATTTTTACAATTATAGACTAAAATTACAGTGAGTCAACAGTAGGGAATGCAATAAATAAATAATAAATAAAAAATAAAAATCATTTATTTCGTGTAACTAAAGGACACATAGGTATAGTATTAGTGAGCAAAATATACAAGTACTTAATGCTAAGGGGTTAGTATCTACAACTACTTATAAACTACCAATCTACGGCACTTTTAGGAGAGTGCAACCCTCCGCAGTGCAACAAATATTTGCAGTCAGTCCTGTCTGCTATCATTTTTAGAATGGTGTTGGGACTGTCGCGCACCCGGCGCACCAGGGATGTGGCACGTTTTCGCATTGTTGTGTAAAAACAATCGATACGGGCCTCAGCAAACATCCCTGATGCGCTACAGAAACGAGGCAGTCCCATCAGCACCCGGAACGCGTTATTATACTGTATCCGAAGGGCCCCATAGGCCCGCTGCGTATAGTTCGCCCATAGGCTGCAGGTGTAGAGCGGAGTACAAAAAGCTCTAAACAGCGTGGCTTTGACCTCTGTGGAGCATCCTGCAAACCTACGCGCGATCATATTGGCCCGCACCGATAGGGCCCTTCGCTCCCTTTCCAAGTCTAAATTATCTTTGAGATCGGCCGCAATCATATGACCTAAATATTTAAATTGTTCCACCCTATCAAGAGGGGTACCGTTAAGATTTATGGCAGGGACTTCAGCCATTTTGACGCGACCAATCTCAAAGATCATATATTGACTTTTGGTCGCATTATATTTCAGACCATGCTTTACAGCGTAAGTTTCACATATGCTAAGTAACTTGCGCACTCCACATATCGACGCGCTCAGCAACACCATGTCGTCCGCATAACTTAGATTATTTACACATACACCATCTATATGACAGCCAACATGAGTGTTGCTGAGCGCCTCGATTAGCCCGTTTACGTATAGATTGAATAGAGTAGGTGAGCTCAACCCCCCCTGCCTCACTCCACACTCCAATCTATACTCATCAGACATTCCGTTTGCCCATTTAACGCTGTTGACCTGGTTTCCATACCAGTACCTGAACAGTCGTACTATTATTGGTGGCATACTTGTGTCCTCCAGCTTTTTCCATAGTATATCGTAGGAAACCAGGTCAAAAGCTTTTGACAAGTCTAGGTAACAGGCAACTACCGGAGTATTTCTCTTAACGTAGTATTGGACAGTATTCTTAAGACACAGTATCGCAGCTTCTGTGGATAGCTGTGGACGGAATCCGAATTGATTATCGTTCAATTCCACATACCTGCTTAACTGTGCATTAAGCAAACTGTCCAATACCTTCGCTATAACTGTTGCAAGCGAAATAGGCCTATAGTTATTTTTATCTGCCAGGTCTCCTGTTTTATTTTTGACGACAGGCACAACAATTGTCCGCATTAAAGCATAAGGCAGATAAGAATGTCTTAGACACAGTGTATAAAACATTGCCAACACCCGTGTTATGTGTGGACCAGCATGCTGGAGGTGCTCAATACTGAGTCCATCGTGTCCTGGGGATTTGCCTCTAGCAATAGATTTAATAGCTTTATCTATATCCTTGGCGATAAATCCAGTACCCACGTCCTCAATAGTGACCTCGTTCTCAAGCACCTCCGGCACCTTCGGCCCAAGGGGTGATTTTATAGTAAAGTAATCCTTAAAAAGGTTGGCAATGTTTTTTGGGTCACTTATGCCGTCGACGCCAACGGGGCGGCCTCTTGAAGATTTAATTTTACTCGTGGACTTCCAAAAAGCACGAAAATCTTTCTTCGAGTGGTGTGAGGTTATGATGTCTAACTTAATCTGGTTTTGGTGATCTTGACACCACTTTAACCGCGACTTAAAGATTTTACGACTCTCACACATCTGGTTGAAAATAGTACCACTCATAGGCTTTCCAGACCTGAACCAATCTAGAAATCTTTGTCTGGCCACCTCGTGAGCGTCTTTGACATGCTTATTCCAGCCTACAACGCGTTCCTTAGCTTTACGCTGCCTGTCGCTCCTACCAGCTATGGCAGCCGTCCTAAGGGCACTAACTACGTCATCATATAGGACATCCAGAACTTTTTTATGACTTAAGTCCTGACAGTAACTATCGGCACATATTTCCAGCTCTACGGGAAAGGCTATTAGCCGCAACTTTTGATGACATTCCTCTGTATACATGTTAATTTCTTCCGTCGTTCTCTCCCCCCACATAACAGTTTTATTTTCAATATGTTCTTGACTACTTACTCTAGGTACAATTACATTAAGGTCACATTCTAAAATTATGGGGAGATGATCCGACCAAGTAACACAGTATTTTACAAATATATTGCGCACAGACGGTATTGCAGACTGTGTGACCACAAAATGGTCTAGCCATCGCCTGCACTGATGCGCGTCACTAAAGAAAGTATAGGTATCTGACGTTATTCCTAGTTGGTTTACATCTACGCAACACCATTCTTGCTCGTTGCAATAGTCAATAAGCTCAGTAAAGAAACGTTCATTTGGGTGAGCATTAAAGTCTCCCATCAAATACACAAACTCTAAGCCATATTCTTCAATTATAGCACTCACCGCACTTAAACAATCCGTGAACTCGGGCAAGTTGTCTCTGCAGTCAGTGGGCATGTACACACTCACCAGTATGCAAGACTTATTATAATTTGTCGCAACCTTTATCGCACATAACCGCACGTTATCGCACTGCACTATTGATACACTTTGAAACGCCGCCCTCCGCCACAGTAAGCCAACTCCGCCGTATGGCCGCCCACGTATCATACCCGCAGTCGTATCCATCGCAGAGGTTCCCGTCGAGCAGAAGTTGTCGTCGATCGTGTCTAGGTAACCCAGGTCATCTGGCAAAAGCCAGCTTTCTTGTATGGCTATGACGTCACAGGTTTGGCATAATTCCTTAATAGTATCTACAGAGCGCTTCACATTTTTACAGTTAAAACTCGCAAATCGATATGCCATGTTATCCATTTATTACCTGGCCGTTGTCGGAACTAGTCCCGCTCGCATTATTTTTGTACCGGAAATGCACAAATCTTCGGAAAATAATGCCCTTAGGCCATAGGTTCTTGTCCATAAATAAAGATAGTTTACTCGGACACACGAAGAATACGCGGACGCAATAACCGGCCAAATTTTATAACCGGTTATTAACCGAAGTGATCCCGAAATAACCGGTTAACCGGTTAAAAACCGGTTAATTTATTTTCGTCCATTTTTGTCGTTTTTGTGAGTGTATGATAAAAAAAACTACTTTAAAATATTGCTTAGTCGATTATTAAACAAAATCAACTTAAAAAACAAACAATAATAATGGAAACATTACTGACAGTAAATTGTAATAATTTGGCCAAACGCTTTTATTTTAAAGCTAAGGCCTGTTTTGCAACGGATTCACTACCTAGATTTACTATATGAAATGAACAAGATGTTTCTTTATTAGTTTTTTAATGCGGGTAAATTACAATTTACGCCACATTTTTGTGTTATATAAAATCCAAGAAATCAAAGTACATAGAAAAATTAAATGGCGCTCACCTATGGTCCAGACTTGACTTTTACTAACGTTTTTCTCGTTTAATAGGTTTTTTTTAACCTATTTTATCGGTCGTCGGTATCTATTTTCGGTCGATCGTCAAAGCAGTAAAGTATTTGCATCGAGGTGAGTACATGTGTAACACGTGTTCTCATAGATGGCGACTCCCTTGGCCACGGAACCCAATACCGTTCAATATGTCATAATGTTAGACTTCGTTGGATCAAGTCTTTAAGGTCAATTTTCTCTCGCTCTTTTTCATCGTGGTTCAACCCCAACTACGGTCAAAATAATACTGGAAAAGCGTGTTATTTAACTAAAACTGTGAGCCATTTTTTGTTAGGTTTTACCCGCAGCTTCACCTGCGCTATTCCCGTTATTATATCAAGGAAAATCCTTACAAGGATATAAAGTATCCTTAACCAGGACTTAGTCTACTTGCATGCCAAATTTCAGCTCAATCCATTCAGTTGATACTGCGTTATTAAGTAAGAAACATCTAAACCTCCAAACATTTTCACACACTTGCGCATCAATAATATTAGTGGTAGGTAAGGTATTATTGACGTAATATGGCTTTACTCAGTTGCGAACATCACCTCGCTAAAGTACCTGCTATACCAGATATATGCAGACACTTCTACATTCTCATTATTGTATAGAGAAAGTGAAGAATTTTTTTTCAGCAATGGTATAAGTAATATTGGTTAAGAAAAACGTTGCGTTGGGAATCAGTTTTACGCAGGTTTCGCCACAAAGTATCAAGATTTTGACATCAATTTGGCAGTGATTTTCGGCGTTAGCTTTAGTTGATTATTACGATTATCTGAAAATTTGTTGAAAAAAATTGTCTTTTGTACATATATAACTTTTGTGACTCTGGTGTTTCCTATGGTGGTGTTTATAAATAAAGTACGTTGGGAAATATAAAAAAAAATTGGCGAATCCGTTACGAATCAGACGTTAAGCTTAAGACCTAAAAGGGACACAAGGAGAAGATGTACACTGTTAGGTAACTATAATTGATTGAATCAGGCTGACTTGACTGTTGACTATAGAAAACTCATTAATAAAAAAAACTACAGGAAAGAAGAAAAAACATAAAGAAAGAAAGATGATGAGAGTTTGTTAATTAATAAAAGTACTTTTATTAGTGTGTAATGTTCAAATAGCTTCAATCTGCTGAAAAACTTGAAGGAACATAGTAAAAGTATAAAAGTACCAATGTGATTGATTTTTAAAGGTTTATGATTTCGCAGAGTAAAACAAATGAGTAATCTGAAAGGAATAAGGTAAAATTACAGAATTTTAGTCAATTTACTATAGTTTTTTACATTTCGGTTAAAAACCGGTTTCTGGGCTCGATTATTATTAACCGTTGCCAAATACAGGTATGTAGGTTAACCGGTTAACCGGTTTGCATTCCCTAGTCAACAGGCTAACATTATTTAACTCTCTTAATTAAATAACTATTTCTTTATTGTAGGATTGCAGTAGACTCAGATGAAAGCGATGATGAGAAACCTAAAGCCAAATCAAAACACAAGAAGTCAGTAGATGAGGATGTCAAAGAAGTCACAAAGAATATCAAAAATGTTTCAATATCAAAGAAGTCTCAAAAGAAGAAAGTAGAGGCCAGCAGTGAAGGTATAAATTTACTGTTTTTTTTTGCTTTAGACATGGTACAGTAATACTTGAACACTGTGTCAGAGTGGTCATGTAGTTGGCCTTTGCCAACCGGATCCTAGCCTATGTAGGTTCCTTACTCAACCTATAGTATTCCATCTACCAGGGACCGACCATGAATTTTATTTGGGCCATAGACTTTTTAATTTTTTTTTTTAATTTATAATATTGTCTTCAATGGAGTCTGGGACCCTTTACGTTCTCGGAGTCCTGGGCTACAGCTCAAAAAGCCCTTGTACTGATATCTTGTCCTTGTGCCCCTACCATCTACCCCTATTGCTTTTAGGGACCTCTTACAAATATTAATGGCAGCTGTCAGCTAGCCTAGTCCACACTCAATTTTACTGGTCAGATTTCCAGTTTGCACAATAATCAAGTTCATTGTCAATCGTCCACAAAAATTAACAAAACTTGGTAAAAAATCAAGCTCCTCTAATTTTGCACAGGGGACACAAGCTTACCTTTCAAACCATGCGCCATCTTACATAATTATTTATCATATCACTTATGCAATAATTCACACAATGATAATTTGATAATACCTATTGTAATTTGTTTAGCAACTTTACAGCTAGTATTTCTGAGGCGTTTGTTAGGTCATATTTGTCTGTAAGTTTTTTTAATTACATTATAAAATATTAAGCAATTTACACAGGGTAGTGAAACAAAGAGTTCTGTAAATCAGCTCAATTGCGTCTGACGACAGACTGAGACTAGATGTTTGGCAGTTCTATAAAAAGGAAGCTAGCATTTCGCACCATCTGTCATGTCAGTGCATTATTTGCATCCAAATACACTAGCATCAGTTCTAAATGGGTAAATTTATTTTATGAAGCAGAATTATATACATTTCATTCACTTTTATTACCCAGTGCTCAAAGTTGTAGAATTTTGTTTATAGTATGGTCATCTGCAAAAATCATTAATAGAGTAATGTGCTGATATAAAATTGAACAAAATATGAGGCCTTTACGAATAGAACCATGTTATATTTTCCTGTAAACTCAGATGGAGAGTTTGTTTTAGTACAAACTCTCCATCTGAGTTTACATGTCAGATTGATTATGGCCTACTAAAATTATTTATCTTTTGATTCAGATGAGTCTGATGATGAACCACAACCAAAGTCAGGTAAAGGAAAGAAGGCAGCAGATAAAAGTGCTTTCTCCTTTTTGGAAATAGAGGACTCAGCAGATTCATTGCCTGATGCTGCTATATCTTCTGAAGATGAAAAACCTCAAAAACCACAGAAAAAAGCACAAGAAAAAAAAGAAGCTGCAGGCAAGAAAGGCAAAAAAGCGAAAAGGAAGAAGGATGACAGTGACGATGACTTAGAAAAGGTTCTTGCTGAGTTAGAAATGGAATATGCTGGAGTTAAAAAAGAGCCTACACCACCCACTGAAGGAGAAAAACCTGCTGAGGTTGTTGAAGAAAAACCAAAAACTAAAAAAAAGGGTAAAAAAGAGGAAGCCAAAGCAGAACCTGAAAATGAAGAAGATAAAGAAGGCAGTGACAACGAACTTGATGTGACAATGAAGACTGCAGCCCAGAAAAAGAAGGAAAAGAAGGAAAGAGAGAAACAGAAAAAACTTGAATCTAAGAAGAAGGAAAAAGAACAAGATGGTAAAAAGGAAGAACCAAAAACTGAGGAAAAAGTTGATAAAAAAGAAGAAGTGAAGCCTGTTGAGGCAGACGTTAAGGCACCTTCTGAAGAAAAAGATGGCGAAGGTGACGCTCCTGCCACTGAAGGAAAGAAAAAGAAGAAGGGCAAGGGTGACAAAGAGGAGAAAGATGATAAGGGTAAAAAAGGTCCAACAAAGAAGACTATTGCTGCTATGCAAGAAGCTCTCAAGAAAGTAAAAGAAGAAGAAGAGCGCTTAAAGAAAGAAGAAGAAGAGAGGATAAAACAAGAGGAAGAACGAGAACAACAGAGACTTGAAGCAATTCAGTTGGAAAAAGAAAGGAAAGAGCGGAAAAAGCAGAAGGAAAAGGATCGCAAGGAGCGTTTAAAAGCTGAAGGGAAGCTTTTAACCCCTAAACAAAAAGCTGAGAAAGCTAGAGCTCAAGCTATGTTGGAATCATTGAAAGCACAGGGTATAGAAGTAGGTGGATCAGAGAAAAAACCACCCAGACCAGGTACAAGGGTCAAGCCAACTAAGCTTAAAACTCAGATGTCGCAGGAACCGCCATCAACTCCCCAAGAAGAAAAGAAAGTAGAATTAGAGATTGTAGATAAAAAGGTAATGACTTGTTTGTACTTCAATTTTGGTTACTAGGAAGATCTGACTTCAAAATTCTGATATCTTGAAACAAATGCTTAGGACAATAGCACAGCTTTCTACAAGATTCATGTTTCTGTTGGAGCTACATATATTTCTTTTTAATACTATTTTGCCTAATGACTTCTATTATTATAATTTCATATCCTAATGCTGAGACAGAGACTCACTCATTTTCAAACAGTTTTATTTAGCTTGATCCAGTACATTTGTTGTTCATTCGTTTCAAATTTTACGTCAGCTTTTCCAACCATTTCTACTGATTCGCTTCTTATGAAACTTTGCATTTGCATACGCATTGAGTTCCTTAAAAATACATCATTATCATAATTTCGACTTGGTTGAAACTCTGACGACGGAGTCAGGCGATGGCCAGTGGAGCAGCTATTGACGAAAGATGGGGAAGTTAAACTTATTTTTTTTCAAGTTATTCACTTGTCTTCTCATCCGGTTTTTCAGGAAGAACCTCCAAAGCCTGTAGAAAAGAAGAAAGAAGCAGAAGATGATGCGGTCAAGGATGCCTGGGACGCTGAGTCTTCTGAAGAGGAACCGGAACCAGAGCCTGAGCCAGCGAAGCCTGAACCAGCGCCTGTCACTCCTGCAAAAAAACCAACTCAAGAGAAGGTATGTAAAAAATCTGGTTACTTTTTCCAATAGGGTATTTGACAACACTCAAAATAAATTCATTAACTCTAACCAGCAAATTACGCTTCCAAAACAGCCCGGATAAAATCATTCAAACTTATTTTCGTGCCATCAACGATTTTACAATGACGAAAACTAAAAATAAGGCACCATGTTGAGCATGACGTCACAAGATAGTATTTCTTACTAAACTGCATACTTTCAGAGCGTTTTGACACTTCATAAAAAGAAGCTGATTTGAACTGTCATCAAGTAGCCTATTATACAAATGCTCCAAGATAATGAAACTACAGAGGAAACTCGATTAATCAGACTAATTGTTGTATGTATGTATGTATGTAAACACTTTAATGCACATAAAACTATACAGAAACAATACAAAGATCAATGGTTATGTACAAAGGCTTATCCCTGTAAGGGATCTCTTCCAGCTAAGCTAGTTAGCGCTAATGTTGTCGTTAAGCATTCGGATAATCGTTAATCTGAATAATCGAATGTATGTAATAAAGCGCTTTTTGGACATTCCGACATGTCCGTGCATGCAGGGATTCTAGTTATATAAAGTTATCACGGTTGATAGTCCGAATAATCGTGAAATCGTGAAGCCTTATAATCGAGGGCCTGATAACCGAGTCTCCACTGTATGTTCGTCATATGATATTTTTTAACCAAAAACGTCATGTAAAGCTATATAATAAGTATAGTAATATTTTCACCTCACTCTCGTCATTTTCGTTTTTTTTCCTTTACTAGGTCTTAACTATAGATGATTTGGTTACTGTTTTTAGCAAAATGTTTTTATTAGGATAGGTTGCTAAATTTAAAAAATATGTACCTAACCTAGCAACAAATAAATAAAAGAAATATTGTGGAGACAATCTTACACAAATCGACCTAGTCCCAAACTAAGCAATGCTTGTATTGTGGGTATATTGTCTGGAATTGAAATGTTTACACATTATTTTTCATTTAGAAAGTGGAAATGGAGGAAAGCTCTTCCGAAGAGGATGACAGTTCGGATGAAGATAGCAGCTCCGAGGAAGACTCTGATGATGAGGGGATGACTGATGCGCAGAAGAAGAGGGAACTCATCCTGAGGAGATTAGAGGTGAGAATACTGTTATGATATTGGTAAATTGGGTTATATATAGGTATATTGGTTATTGCAGTAGACCGTGATGAGTGGGGTATTCTTATGAAAGGCTTTTTTTTTCTTATTTTTTGAAGACTGACTAACTCGCGACCCTTGTTGGGCATAACGATAGTTTGACCGGGTGGTCTGCCGTGGCGTTCCCTGGGGTTGAACCAGGTCGCTAGCCGGCCCACCCTGAGTGTAGCGGACTGGGTGGAGTCCGGGGACGCCTGGGGTCGAACTATGTCGCTTATCGCGGTCCACCTCGATAGGGTCGGACTAGGTGGGGCCCGGGCATTTCTCACCTGCTTCCATGCAGGCTCTGCAAAGAGGGCTTTCAGTGACACCTTGAGTCAATAAGTGAATATTATTTATGTTATATCGAAAAATGTTTGTAATTGTTAACTAGATCTCAAATGTTTGGATTTGAGTTATAATATCCGGACTAATGTAGTGATATAGATACGAAAATGACCTATTTATTGATTTGTGTTTCACGTCCCTTTGAAGCCAAATCACGTAATATGAGATAGCTTAGAAGAGTAATATTTTAGGCTGGTTTGTACCCAGGAAATCTATACCTTATTGTCACGGTATACGGTAGTTTTTCTTCCAACAAAAGGAAAGGTACATCGGGAGCGCGCATGTGTGCGCGCCGTGTACGGACGCACCACAGGCAAGCTTTTGCCCCTGCGCGCCCCTGCCACAGTATGGAGTGCACTCACACAGACGTGCGACCGTGCGTCTGTGTAAATACGTGTCGCGCGCTCCTAAACGGTCGAAGTCACACTACTTGGTTGTCTTTATACTTTGTTATTGTTGTCACTTTGTTATTGTTGGCCCCATCCCCTACACCATGTAACAAGTGCTTTTAACGAAATAAATAATTTTGTATTTGTCAATGTAAACCATATTTCTGTTTCCAGAAACGCAAAGAAGAGAATGAGGCGAACAAACAGAACAACCCTCTCCGCGCTTCAGTGGTGTGTGTATTGGGCCACGTGGACACCGGCAAAACGAAGATTCTGGACAAACTCCGTCGGACTAACGTGCAAGATGGTGAAGCTGGCGGCATCACACAGCAAATCGGCGCCACTAATGTGCCCATTGAGAACATTAAGGAGCAAACCAAGCATGTTAAAGGGGTAAGTGTCAAACCAGTGATCCTGGACAATCTCCATTAGACCAACATGCAAGATGGTGAAGCTGGAGGCATCATAAATAGATTATTTGATAATGGTTATTGGTCTATTTATGCAATAACGAACGTGCACGACTAAGGTGCTGCCAACTGGTGCCGCCAATCTAAGCATGGTACCCTCTCTGCTGGGGCCACATTATTGGGCATTTCTCCAGAAATATGTCTGCGACTCATTCATCTGTCTCCATACATTTAGTATGAAAAAGGGCCAGATGAATGAGGTGACCGCAGACATATTTCTGGAAAAATGCCCTATTATTATTCATGTATATGTTATTTTTTTCTCTCCAAATGGAGGTATCTTTACTATACCATGCTCGCAGGCTTTTGACCGAACGAATATGTCATTGTTGATCTAGGTATGACAATTATTATTATATTATTTAATCAGGCAGGCAGTTGGTACAACTGATAATGCCTGTATCCAGTGAGCTAATAACTTATTGACGTGACATTGACGGAAACGCCATTAAATTATCGCGATGAAGGACGATTAAAGTCAGTGTAGCTACGACTTACTATATAGGTAATGAGGGTTGAGGTGAATGATTACACACACAGCTACATGAAGTACTCATTGCAAAAAAAGCGAATGAATGCAATGAATGAGTGAGTAAATAAACACAAGGCTATAGTTTAACGAAAGTTTTCGGTCTATCTTGCAATTCACTGTTGAACTTGCTATCGATACGACAAAAGAACAGCAATTTCAAAACCTCGCTGTCATTACATGTCAGTGTTGTGTGCGTGGCCTCAACTCTCGTGAAATTACCTTTATATTTGAGATAATTTGAATTGACAGCTTGATTTGAAAGGCATGATACATTCCTTTAATGTTCGCCCGTGTCTCTTTTGTCGTTTACTGCTGTCACCTGTGCACGTTCCATATGGGCGTTTCTCCAGAAATATGTCTGCGGTCACCTCATTCATCTGGCCCTTTTTCATACTAAATGTATGGAGACAGATGAATGAGTCGCAGACATATTTCTGGAGAAATTATACACTTTTGGGAAATATCGTGAAATGTTACTTAGTTTAAATATAGTTGTTGTGTTACAGGTTTCCGAGATCGCGTTCAAACTGCCCGGTCTACTCATCATCGACACGCCCGGCCACGAGTCCTTCAGCAATCTGAGGAACAGAGGCTCTTCTCTCTGCGATATCGCTATCCTTGTGAGTACAGTACAGATCTTATCCTATATACTTTAATAATATAAGGCTGGCTCACTCCGCTATTTCGGTACTCGGATAGTAATACCAAGGACCATTAAAACAAGAGGACTGTCATTCTCCATACTTTGGATTGTAACCCGACCGCTAGGGGATTTCCGGGCAAAAACTAGATGGCGCTAAAAAACTAAACATTTAACGATGTTATAATTGAACAAAGAAACATAGTATAGTAACAATTAGTTAGAAATTAGAAATTAGAAAATATTTATTGCCACAAAAAAAAAATGTTAGACAAAATAATGAAAAGAAACATGAATAAACTAAAAACTACAAACAAAGAAAAACATTTTTTTGGCAATGGGTACCAATCTCAGCGAATGCTGGGCGGGGAGGCCCAGCGCTGGTTTTCAGATTGGTCCCTAGAGAGAGGTGGGTCGGTCGCAGACGAAACCAACCAACCTACCCAGGACGGGGCAGTTTAGTCTGTGCTCGATACCTATACAAAGCGTATTTAAAACAATTGTTTTGTACTTTCAACAACTTATGAGCTACTATTATAAGAAAAAAAAAGAATACAATATTAGAGATATGTGCGTGTGTGTGTGTGTGCTTGTGTGAGTATATTTGGATGCGAGAGATAAAATAGTTCGTAAACAGCTAATAATAAATAAATTCTAACATTTAAATACTGTGTCACGTTTGCAAAGTTGAATAATTGTAAATAATATAATGCTTTTACCAAGCTTATACATAGATCGCGTTGTAAATTCGGTGAACAGCTTTTTGTATGGAGAATGACAGTCCTCTTGTTTTAATGGTCCTTGGTAATACCATATTTTATACATATAATATACCCCTCAGAAGGGGCTTAGCCAGCGACCAGAAAGAGCACGCGTTATGCGATAGAGACGGTCGGATGCGGTGCGTTCCGTCTGGTGGTCGGACCCGAACGTCAGTTTTAGAAAGAGAAACTTCTGTACGTCTACGAACCTATTTCTTATTCTGTGATAAGGCACGAAACATAAAACCGTGATATGTTAATTCGACGTTTTGGACCTGTTGTAACGACCTGTTCGAGACGGGGCCAGTCCGAAACATCGAGGTAAAATATATCGTGTTTTGACGCGATTAAGTCTCGTTTTGTTATAATAATGAGTGAAGATCGTGAAAGTTTAATTCAACTAACTTGTGGCTAGACTACTAATTATATTAATCAACCAATTAACTTTCCAGGTGGTCGACATTATGCACGGCCTAGAACCACAGACAATAGAGTCGATAAACCTCCTCAAACAGAAGAAAACCCCATTCATAGTGGCCTTGAACAAGATAGATCGTCTCTACGACTGGCAGAGTGCGCAGCGCAAAGACGTTAGGGATATCCTGAAGATGCAGGCTACTAACACACAGATAGAGTTTGAGAAGAGGAGCAAGGATGTTATGCTGCAGTTTTCCGAACAGGTACACGCTTTTTCTGAACCCATATTTACGTTTTGGGTCATTCTACGTAAAAGTAATGTCAGTCACGATTTCATTAAACATACAAATTTAAGTGTCAATATTTCTAATTGGGATGACGACTGGGTTAAGAATGTATCATTCTATTTAGTCCGTCAGTTAAATAATGGAAAAATATGGGACACTTATTATTTGGTTTTTTCAGATTATTAAAAATCGACAAAGGTAGATCGAAAATGCTCAAATTTCACTTCTCGTCCCTTCCAGGGTCTAAACGCCGCGCTTTTCTACGAGAACCCTGACCCTCGTTCATACGTGTCATTGGTCCCCACGTCTGCCGTCACAGGGGAGGGCATGGGTAACCTGTTGGCCATGATTGTGCAAGCGTGCGAGGGCCCGCTGCATAAACGCCTGGTGTTCTCCAACCAGCTGTTAGCTACCGTGCTTGAGGTGAGTGGCAATAGAATAGAACAGTTTTATTTTCAATCAACTAGCATCATTGTGTTAGTCACTCAGTGGAGTCAAGCTGCTAAAGTCTGGCCAGAAGCCGGCACTGGATAATGGTGGCAAATTGAACACATCTTGGTGTCCAGTCTACTAGAGCATAGTTGGTCCCCACGTCTGCTGTCACGGGCGACGGCATGGGTAACCTGCTGGCCATTATCATGCAAGCGTGCGAGGGCCCGCTGCATAAACAAATGGTGTTCTCCAACCAGCTGTTAGATACCGTGCTTGAGGTGAGTGGCAATGATGGGACTGACGAGCTTTTGAATGGCAACCATGCACCGGAAGCCTCAGTTAGGCCCCTCAGAAGATGGACTGATGACCTGAAGGTAGTGGAAGTCTGCTGGATACGAGATACGAGCAGCCAGGACCGGTCACATTGGTATTCTTTGAGAATTGTGGTGAGTGGCAATGGTGGTCCAAAGAACTCTATTCCTACCGGCCTGCCTAATATCAGACATTAAATTTGAGCACCTTATTCTACAGCTCTTAAGGAAAATGTACGCCAAATCTGCACCGGCTTAACCCAAGGATATCTTTTACGCCACGCCACTGATAGTCAGGATATATTCGTAGAACCTAAATATACTTTGATTCTTTGTAACTTGTTGTCAAACGCAACACCAATATTTTGTTACCGTCTCTGTTTTACCGGAGCCGGTCGTTCGATTCCGGCCTTGGTTACGCTACAGTACGAGTAGGTCATATTTAATTTTCTGCTATTCGACAAATAACTGATTGTATTGTTTTCTTGTCCAGGTGAAAGCGATCCCTGGGCTGGGCACGACGATCGACACAATCCTGATCAACGGAACCCTGCACGAGGGTGATACTATGGTGCTGGCGGGCACGGACGGACCCATCGTCACTCAGATCCGCTCCCTGCTCATGCCGCAGCCTATGAAGGAGCTGCGAGTCAAGGTGAGACCGACAGATTAAGAAAGTTTTCAGGTGAAACCCAATTAGCACGCAAACTGTGTAACAGTTATGCCCTTTTAACACTCAAACTGCAGGTGTAATGGCTGTAAGCTCTTATACAGCTTGTATGCTACTTGAGGAGCGATCCCTGGGCTAGGCACGGCCATCGTCACTCAGATCCGCTCCCTGCTCATGCCACAACCTATGAAGGAGCTGCGAGTCAAGGTGAGACCGACAGATTAAGAAAGTTTTCAGGTGAAACCCAATTAGCACGCAAACTGTGTAACAGTTATGCCCTTTTAACACTCAAACTGCAGGTGTAATGGCTGTAAGCTCTTATACAGCTTGTATGCTACTTGAGGAGCGATCCCTGGGCTAGGCACGGCCATCGTCACTCAGATCCGCTCCCTGCTCATGCCACAACCTATGAAGGAGCTGCGAGTCAAGGTGAGACCAACAGAGAGAGGTTTAGGTGTTTATTTTTTCTCCATTTAAGTGTTATTCTTGGAGATTGGATTCTCCTGGCCACAAATAATCAAATTCCTCCTCACTAAAATGGCATTATATAGAACGTGGCAGGTTCTATACAGAAACCAAAAATGCCATTCATTCATTCATTGGCCACCCCCGGGCATACGAGAATGATGTGGGCGGCTCTGTACAGATGGCTGTCAGTAAAACCTATAGAGGACAAGTGTTTTTTAGTAAGGAGTTGAAGTGAATGATTACACACACAGCTACATGAAGTACTCATTGCAAAAAATGTGAATGAATGAAATGAATGAGTGAGTAATAAACACAAGGCTATAGTTTAAACTAACTTTTTGGCCTATCTTGCAATTCACTGTTGAACCTGCTATCGGTACGAAAAAAGAACAGTAATTTCAAAATCCCGCTGTCATTACATGACAGTGTTGTTGTGTGCGTGGCCTCAACTTTCGTGAAATTACCTATAGCTGCCATTCCCTTTATATAATTCTGATATGTTGTATATTCCCATCAGAACGCATATATGGAGTATAAAGAAGTGGTGGGTGCCCAAGGAGTGAAGATCGCCGCCAAGGAACTTGAGAAGGCGATCGCCGGGCTGAATCTACTCGTGGCTCAAAAACCCGATGAAATTGACGTCTTGAAGTGAGTTGCATTAATCTTACAGTATGATTATTATGGATTCTGTTCATTACTCGGATAATATGGTTGAGAGTATGCAAAGGAACGAACTGAAAACTAGCGTTGCATAGACGCAAGTTTGTTACAGTAAGCTGAACCATTTGTTACATCTAGAGATGTGCCATTCCCGGGAATATTCCCCGTTTGTATGGGGAATATTCCCACCGCGGGAATATTCCCCATACAAGTGGGGAATATTCCCGGGAACGGCACATCCCTAGTTACACCTATGCTTCAGTTTTGTTAGAAAGAGAAACTTCTATACGTATTAGTACTATTACTTAATAAAATAAAAATAATAAATAAATATCCGGGGACAATCTTACACAAATCCAGCTAGTCCCAAACTAAGCAATGCTTGTACTATGGGTACTAGACGACGATATACATACTTATATATAGATAAATACATACTTAAATAGATAGAAAATATCCATGACTCGGGAACAAATACTCGTGCTCATCACACAAATATTTGCCCTTACCAGGATTTGACCCCGGGACCTCTGGGTTATTCTGTGACAGTACTTATATTTGTAATTTTAGTTAAACGTTTGCAAAAATTTCTTTCAGGGAGGAGGTGGCCCGCGAACTGAAATCTGCGCTATCGTCCATCAAACTGTCGGAACGTGGCGTATACGTCCAGGCTTCCACTCTCGGCTCTCTAGAAGCTTTGCTGGAGTTCCTTCGCACCAGCAAGATACCTGTGAGTGTTGGGTAGGCTTAGGGCTTCCAATACCGGAATTATTAGTATGGCCAATACCGGGATCCTGGTATTGGCCATAAAAAATACCGGCATTGGAAGCCCTAGGTAGGCTGCAGTAGGGGCTCATCCAGAAATCATGTGATCAACTTTGGCCTATTTTTGACCCTATTTGGGCATGAAACTGTATCCAAATTCTGCTGAAATCGTTTTTCTCTACACGAACAAGATTGGTACCGCTGCGGAATCCTAGACTAAAAATCGCCAACAAGAACCCATGTCCACTAAAACACTTACTTGTTTCAATAAGATCCTTTTGTTTAAGCAAGGTTTTCACTATAAAATGTATTTCCTATGATTGATTCCTTTTCGCTAAACTACGTGGTCTACGTGCAAGCAATAGATACGTCTTTGCTTAATTTCCTGACTTATTAGGAGAGTATGACTTATTGAAGGACAGATTCCAATTTCTCGGAGTGGACTATGAAAGCAGCACAGCTAGGAAAATCTTTATTTACACCTTTTTTGATACAAGTTGTTGTTTTCAGTATTCAGCCATCAGGATAGGACCGGTGGTGAAACGTGACGTGATGAAGGCGTCTGCCATGTTGGAACATGACTCTCAATGGGCCACCATATTAGCGTTCGATGTTAAGGTATGTAGCTATTAAAAAATTAAGCTTATCTTAGAGGTTCAAAACGCGAAACTGATTACAGATGTCGCCACGGATCTAAATGTAGCCATTCTTAAATATATTCTTATTGCCATAAGAAAACAAAACATTTGAAAATTACGTCGAAAATAATAAAATTAAACGTGACGATATTTTTGACGAAACGTTTAGCCTTGTGGGAGTACCGCCTGCAAACCTAGAGGCCCCGGGTTCAAATCCTGGTAACCGCAAATATTCGTGTGTAGAGCACATTCCTGAGTCTTGGATGTTTTCTATCTATTTAAGTATATATTTATCCATATAAGCATGAATATCGTCGTCTAGTACCCATAATACTAACATTGCTTATTAACCTTTACCTAATCATTATTATGATTTTACTCAACTTAGAAGTAGCATTTCTCCTATTTGATTTAAACCTGCATTTAGTAAAAAATTACCGTCTTACTATGATCATCAAAGACAAGTTTCATCAACGTTACAATTGTTAAACTACATAGTCCAATCAGCAACAAGACAATGAAGGTCCAAAGAAACTTGTATTTATTCTCACAGATCGAACGCGATGCTCAAGAGATGGCCGATAACCTCGGCGTGAAGATATTCTCAGCCGACATCATCTACCATTTGTTCGACAAGTTCACTGCCTACAGAGAAGAATTGAGGCAGAAGAAACGAGAAGAATTCAAACACATAGCCGTGTTCCCCTGCAAAATAAAGGTACTCATTCCTAATCGTTTAAACAATTTTATGAGATGATAATTATAAACTTATAGCACACCTTTCATTCATTTTTCAAAATGAAGTTTCAGAAGAAAACGGCTAAGTTACGTAAATCCAAATTTCTAAAAACCTGGAAAAAAACTATATGGAAATCGTGATATTTATTTTATTGAATTCTCACTCTTCTTAGAGCAAGTTTGTTCTTGAACAGAACATATTGCCCTCATTCAAATTATGTTCAGGAAAAGTTGTAGATCATCGTTTCGTTGAATTTTCCAACAAAATCAACTTCAATCATTAAATGTACGACGCGTATAATACTGAAATTGCTATACATGTATGTGGCAATAATATTTTAGAAGTTCAATAAACTCCTCTCGGTTCTCATTATCTGTTGGATTTAGAAATAAATGTACTTACGAGGATCTATAAATATTATTCAAATGATATACTTGCGCCCATAATATTTGGAGATCCTTCGATTCCTCATCGACCCATCATCAGAACAGAGTTTTGAAAAAATGGAACCAATCTGGAAATAATGCCCTTACAATTAAAAAAATATTTTTTCAAATCGGCATAAAGCAACCGGCTGGAAAACCTCTTTCTTTTTATGAAATCCGGTAAAGCGTGTCATCAAATTTCTACGAGACCGGCAACGTATTGACAATGCATCTATTATTGCAAATGTCTCAAAGGTGGATCGTCTGCCTGTTTGCCAGTCTAAGGCAATAAAAAAAATGCATGAAAACATGATAATTCACAATGTCACTCTCTTAATTTGGAATCCCGTTTTAGGTATTACCTCAATTCGTGTTCAACTCCCGAGACCCTATCGTGTGTGGTGTGATGGTTGAAGCCGGAGTCGTGAAAGAAGGGACACCTATCTGCGTTCCTAGTCAAGAGGTAAGTTATGTCACGATGATTCCAGTCGGTCAGTTTTTCATACCAACATAAAGAGGGTCATTATTTGCTTCCATGTTTGATTATGTTTATTAAACAAGCTTTTTTCTGTATAGCTTGAATAATCTGCTTGATAAATTTTGTCCGCGGAACTCTCAAACAACTAGAATTAACGTGCAATTGGGCCTTCCAGGTCAGCGCCATCTATCAGTATCATTTCTAAAATACTCAAAGAAATTGTGTCCGTCAAGATAGCGTACACCGTAAAGATATTCAGAATCTGATGCAGCCAATAAATAGTACCCAAATAGTACCGACGAAATACCTAGGTGAAAAAAATAGTACCCTTAAACTTTTCGAAATATAAGGCCTGTTCATGGTGTACGCTACCGGGCGTCAAGCTGGCGTACACCGTTTGTATCTCTGGAACGGCTTTGTTTTTGGAAACGCTTTATATCTCAAAAAATAGTACCCAAATAGTACCCTAGGGCCCTAAAATTTCATTTCTCTAGCTATTGTAGAAGCCGAGATATTCCATGCATGACTTAACGGTGTACAAAATTTCACACCGTCAAGCTGGCGTACCCGGGAATTTCTTATAGAAAGAGCTCACTATATCTCGGCTTCTACGATAGCTAGAGAAATGAAATTGTAGGGCCCTAGGGTACTATTTGGGTACTATTTTTTAAGATATAAAGCGTTTCCAAAAACAAAGCCGTTCCAGAGATACAAACGGTGTACGCCAGCTTGACGCCGGTAGCGTACACCGTGAACAGGCCTTATATTTCAGAAAGTTTAAGGGTACTATTTTTTTCACCTAGGTATTTCGTCGGTACTATTTGGGTACTATTTATTGGCTGCATCAGATTCTGAATATCTTTACGGTGTACGCTATCTTGACGGACAAAAAGAAATTATACATGTTTTGGCTTTATGAGGGTTCTCATGTCATTCGCACTAATAAAATACCCTAGGGCCCTAAAATTTCATTTCTCTAGCTATTGTAGAAGCCGAGAGTACAAAATTTCACACCGTCAAGCTGGCGTACCCGGGAATTTCTTATAGAAAGAGCTCACTATATCTCGGCTTCTACGATAGCTAGAGAAATGAAATTGTAGGGCCCTAGGGTACTATTTGGGTACTATTTTTTAAGATATAAAGCGTTTCCAAAAACAAAGCCGTTCCAGAGATACAAACGGTGTACGCCAGCTTGACGCCGGTAGCGTACACCGTGAACAGGCCTTATATTTCAGAAAGTTTAAGGGTACTATTTTTTTCACCTAGGTATTTCGTCGGTACTATTTGGGTACTATTTATTGGCTGCATCAGATTCTGAATATCTTTACGGTGTACGCTATCTTGACGGACAAAAAGAAATTATACATGTTTTGGCTTTATGAGGGTTCTCATGTCATTCGCACTAATAAAATGTATCAAGTAATCCTGCCATCTTTCAGAGGAGTGACGGATCGCCGTGATTTTTTTGTATGAGGATAAATTGTGGGCCAATTTTTACCTAATTAAAAAAAGTAAATATCTATGAAACCGTTATGAAAAAAAAAACATTTGGAAAAGCTTGACCCCTGGCCTACTATTGTGTAATGTACTATAATAAACTTAGTATGGTTTACATGATTCCCTTGGGCCTAAATTGCAGACGGATCGTATACATTTTTTTGTCCTTTAAAAACCAAGTCGATATCCGTTTAGTTGCCCCAGAATATAATCCCATATCTTATGGTAGCCGTTAGGCAATAGATATTATTTTATGCCATGCCTGGCTATAAAGTGACTTTTTTCCGCACGCTGTACGGAAAAAGCCGCTTACTGGCCAAGTGTAGACATAAAATGATGTACACAACACGGGAGGTAATAAAGAAAGCCCTTGATCGCATATTTACGTGCCTCGCTTTCAGTTCGGGCCGCAAACTTCTACGATCTCGGCCTTGCTTTGTGTTACCACCCTAGTTATGTAATGTACTATTATTGACGTTTTTAACCTGTTCCGTTTAGTTCATCGAGCTTGGCATCGTGACGTCAATCGAGGTAAACCACAAGCAAGTGGAGACGGCGCGCAAAGGGCAGGAGGTGTGCATCAAGATAGAACCGATCCCCGGCGAGTCGCCCAAGATGTTCGGCCGCCACTTCGACGAGACTGACATGCTGGTCAGCAAGGTGAGTGCCAGAAGCTTAGAGGGTCATCCATATAGTCACACCCATGCCCCCCCCCCCCCCCCATATAGCCAAATTTGACAGCCTATATTAAAAAGATATATATAGATAGGGGTAAATGGTGGGGTGGGGGGTTGACTAAAAGTCTGAAAAATCGTGTGACGTACTTTGTAGGTGACCCTTAGATACTAAAGGTTTTCGAAAGTTATAGTTCCACAACCTGGCACTAAAATAACTGTCACTTGAGCTGCCAGCTATCAAAATACAAGTTTCTGTAATCTCTCCTTCCAGCCATGTTGTTTAATACATAGACATTGGGGCGATAAGAGTTAATCATCTCCAAGAAAAGCAGTCTTTCTGAAAAACTACGCTCAGGTTCGGTATTGGTTATGATATAGAAATATGATGTGGGGTAATTTGGCCCAACTTTATTACAAAAATGCTGCCAGCCAGCAAAATACAAGTTTCTGTAATCTCTCCTTCCATCCATGTTGTTTAATACATAGACATTGGGCTGATAAAAGTTAATCGTGTCCGTCAAGTTAGCGTACACCGTAAAGATATTCAGAATCTGATGCAGCCAATAAATAGTACCCAAATAGTACCGACGAAATATCTAGGTGAAAAAAATAGTACCCTTAAACTTTTCGAAATATAAGGCCTGTTCACGGTGTACGCTACCGGGCGTCAAGCTGGCGTACACCGTTTGTATCTCTGGAACGGCTTTGTTTTTGGAAACGATTTATATCTCAAAAAATAGTACCCAAATAGTACCCTAGGGCCCTACAATTTCATTTCTCTAGCTATCGTAGAAGCCGAGATATAGTGAGCTCTTTCTATAAGAAATTCCCGGGTACGCCAGCTTGACGGTGTGAAATTTTGTACATTAGTTAAGTCATGGAATATCTCGGCTTCTACGATAGCTAGAGAAATGAAATTTTAGGGCCCTAGGGTACTATTTGGGTACTATTTTTTGAGATATAAAGCGTTTCCAAAAACAAAGCCGTTCCAGAGATACAAACGGTGTACGCCAGCTTGACGCCCGGTAGCGTACACCGTGAACAGGCCTTCTATTTCGAAAAGTTCAAGGGTACTATTTTTTTCACCTAGATATTTCGTGGGTACTATTTGGGTACTATTTATTGGCTGCATCAGATTCTGAATATCTTTACGGTGTACGCTATCTTGACGGACACAAGTTAATCATCTCCAAGAAAAGCAGTCTTTCTGAAAAACTTGCTGATATACTACGCTCAGGTTCGGTATTGGTTATGACATGGGAATATAATGTGGGGTAATTTGGCCCAACTTTATTACGAAAATACCTGACTGTGCAGTCAGGTATTTTCGTGACTAGTGTGCACAACAATACTATCCAAAGGATTTGCAAGTATTTGAAAATAGGGCGTCATAGGGTTACGATTTGAGACTGCGCAAACTTTCGAAAATTTTCAAAAATCTATATCATTCAAATGCTTAACATAAATGTTGTTCCAAAATAAATGAACAATAGACCGAAGAGGGTAAACCAATTAAAAACGATAACAACGCGAAGGTACATATCACAACCAAAATACATTAGTATTAAAAATATCTTAAAGCAAAATCAGCCGTATTTGAAGAGTTTTAAGGTCCACTGCCTGTTTTTGTGTATTTAGTGTTTTAGTTGTCACCTGACGATGATTATATTTATAGTTCATACCGGATAACAATAGACTCTAGAGGGACACAGAAGCAGTGATTCTAAACATTTTTTGTGAAGTTATAATACATAATTACATACTTTATATTTATTCGATGTAACATTTTAACACTATTTGTTTTGTTGAACCACATGCCACGGCGGTCGTGTGACGACACACGCCAGCGCAAACGCCTCTTCCACTGTTCCACAGAATCACTCATATTAAACGTTGCTAATAACGATTTACAAATTATTTAAGAATAATCTAGACACGCGATAGCGTGTCGAGCCAAGTTCAAAAGAAGAGAACTGACGACGCAGCGGCCATGCTAAACTAAATATACCTGAAACAGTAAAACAATATACGAATTCGACATAATTATTTAATAGCGCCTCAAAATAATGACAGCTCAGGTCATCGAGCAGAGCTAGACGTTTCATTTCTTGAGTGTTGCTTATATCTGGCTCTTTGAGTATTTTATAAGGACACTTTCTTTATATGAAGCCAAATAGGACTAGTTTTTTTTTCATTATTTACAAATTCTGATGTAAAAAGTAGCATAACACATTGATGAATAAATTAGACGAAAGTACCTCCTCCTCCTCGCGTCGTATTCCTCATTGCTGAGGGTCGTGAAGTCCCCGTGGAATCAGCTTTTCTCTAACGATGTCTCGCCATCTGCGCCTATTCTTGGCATCGTGTAGTGCGACATGTAGCCGGGTGTCCAGAGTGTTACGGACTTGATCTGCCCATCTAGTTGGACTGCGGCCTCTGGGTCGTTTGCCATCAACCTTGCCAGTAACGATGAGTTGTTCAAGATTGTGGCCTTCTTTCCTGGCTATGTGACCGAAGAACTCTAATATTCTACGTAGACAGATGGTTGACAGTCTGGTCTTGATGCTCAGTTCGCTTAGGATAGACGCGTTTGTGCGAAAAGCTGTCCACCTACCTATTGATATTATCAATGTTATTTTTGAGCATCTACTTTAGAGATGTCATTTATTGAATGTCAGTCTAAAACCGGCACTATAAACAACCTTTTTTTTTCTTATGTCTATTCCTATACGGAACAGACTGTACATATTCGGTACAAAACAAAAACATTTCGTCACTACTTTGGAAAAATCTTGTATCTAAAGACGTCGTAGAGAAAAACGTCAAAGCTACATACAAACTTCATATACACTTACTGCGTTTTTAACTGAAGTCAGTATCAGATACGAGTTTTTTTTTAAAGTAGTGACGATTTAGTTTTCGTTAAGTCGACTACCCAACAATCGAAACTTGAATCAGTTTAAATTACTCAGTACGAGCAGTAAAACTTAGTCTTGCCTATCCATTTAATCGACGAACGAATGGGAACACAATTAGTGAACTAATTTTAGCCTCAATAGGGCTCGCATGTCCTGAGATCGGCTGACAGGCGTAATCACCCCGCTATTAACTAATAGGGACGCTGTGAGCTAGATTTGTTTGTTGTGAACATTGTGTCCGTCAAGATAGCGTACACCGTAAAGATATTCAGAATCTGATGCAGCCAATAAATAGTACCCAAATAGTACCGACGATATAGTGAGCTCTTTCTATAAGGAATTCCCGGGTACGCCAGCTTGACGGTGTGAAATTTTGTACACCGTTAAGTTATGGAATATCTCGGCTTCTACGATAGCTAGAGAAATAAAATTTTAGGGCCCTAGGGTACTATTTGGGTACTATTTTTTGAGATATAAATTGTTTCCAAAAACAAAGCCGTTCCAGAGATACAAACGGTGTACGCCAGCTTGACGCCCGGTAGCGTACACCGTGAACAGGCCTTATATTTCGAAAAGTTTAAGGGTACTATTTTTTTCACCTAGGTATTTCGTCGGTACTATTTGGGTACTATTTATTGGCTGCATCAGATTCTGAATATCTTTACGGTGTACGCTATCTTGACGGACACGTGAACATTAACTTGCACATTCAATGGGTAATAAAGATATACTCGTAATAGAGGACAGTCATTTTAGCTGGCGTATTTTTTTAACGTTTAAATACGAAATAGGACAACGTTCAAAACGTAACTGCAATATCGGTAAGTTTGAATTTACGAGTGATATTTAAAGAAAAGAAACGCCACTCGAAACTCTCCAGTTAGTCTAAAAAAGTGACTAAACTGGCTACGTCAAGTAACCTAGTAATACAACAGGTAGATATATACTCCACAAGCATTGTCAAAAGTTTACGAATAATAATTAAAAAAATCGCGACACTCCTCGCCAAGGAAACTTTAACATAATAAACTTCCACTCTGCATCACACTCGATTGAAAAGCCCCCAAAATGCTAACAGGCCGATTTCAGGCGTTTTTCCAGCGTTTTTCTTATTTTATTAGTGTGCCTCGATTTTTATCGCGAAGGACTATCGAGTGACGACAACTTTTGATTAAATCATGTGTAGCCTCGATACCTTCTATCGTTTATTTATAATAAACGTTAATTGTGAATACGAATAAAATAAACCGCCTCGTTCTGGACGGTCTGAAACCCATTGCCCCGCTGAATGCCAATAGACATCCGTTGATCCAACTAGCAATTACTAAAATAGAAGAATACAGGCTAGCATGTTCCTGGCCCCTATCAAGGAATGACAGTCTAAAATCTTAGTCTTTCTCGCCCTCCGCATCCCATCTTTCATCTGAGTGCCTCATTACGCACTGAAGTGGAGACGAGTTCACGTATAGTCATATACTCGTACTTGTTGGTGGCGCTTTCTCGACAAATGAGAGCGTGGTTGTATGGAACTTACTTGTAACAAACTTTTCGGATAAATAAATAAAATAATTTATTTCTGCAAGTAGGCCCTCAAGGGCTCTTTTACATGTCTGATTCTATTCTTTTCTTTGGCATTTCGGGTAAATGACCTTCTGATGAGAAGTGCCGGAAGAAACTCACCAGTTTCTCTTTTCAAACATATTAAGTAGGGATGTAACGATACACAGTTTTGCCGATACGATACCGATACCGATATATAGTAGTTAATATCGGCGATACCGATACCGATACCGATATCTTAGCTTAATAATGAAGTATGAACTTCAGATATTTTTATGTCCTTATTATAACTAATGGCAATGACTACTGGCTATATTTACCAGAGAGTCGACCTTGAAAGTGTAAAGTAAAAATAATTAATTGTCAACTCAAAATTATTTTTTTTTATTAACAACCAAAGATTTAATTAACATAGTAATTATCATTGCACAAGGTAATAGAATAGACCAGTACATAAATTAAGTCAGAAATTGAAATTATTTTTTGCAGATTTTTTTTCATACAGCAAATTCTTCAAATATCGGTTGTATAATATCGGCGATACCGATATATCGGCCGATATATCGGTATCGGTATCGTTACATCCCTAATATTAAGTATTACAACGATATTATATTAATGCACGAGATTTCATTAATACTTCACATTAAACTCAAAACTGCATTTTTTGTGATGTAAAGGGTCTCTAGGCGTCAAAGCAAGACCAATAAAATAATAGAAAATAAATAAAATGAAATTTTGAACAAAAAAATGTAGTGACCGCTCTGCTCTACCGTGAAATTGGTACTTCATTTTGAACTTTTGGACTTTTTCAATTCGTGAAAGGCGCAAAAACATAGCTCTTGAGACCTTTTTAAAAATTTCGGAAACACCAGTCAATGGTGACTGTTTTTTAATAAATTGCTTATGTCGGCAAGCACGCAAGAATTAACGTAACATATCTCAGAAGTAGTACCCAGCAATGATACTAGGCATAACTGCCATTAGCATGTTAATTTATCATTATCAAACTATAAATATCGAATAATCACGAGACCAACATTAATTCGACTTGTGATGAAGAAAAAAATGATTGCCACCTCAACCGACAAACGTCCTTCACTAGAATTGATCAACTGAATGATCTGCATCCCAAACGAATGCTAAACGTCAGTCAACCAGATCGCGAACCGATGACGTTCTAATGAATGAGGTGCATCTAGATATCTATTTCCGCCCGTAGACGAGCGATTGACACCGGACTATTATTAGCTGCGCACGATTCACTTGCTGTTTGTCGTTGTATGCGAAACGCGAGGCGAATAGTACAGCGTGGCCGCTTGGTACTGTGGGTATAGACAATTAAACATGTGCATAATTGTGTCTCGAAATGATGGTAAACATTATCGATAACCCTTGACGATCAATGGTAA
Organism: Eudemis profundana; assembly: GCA_947034925.1. Classification (NCBI taxonomy): domain Eukaryota; kingdom Metazoa; phylum Arthropoda; class Insecta; order Lepidoptera; family Tortricidae; genus Eudemis; species Eudemis profundana. The sequence continues at coordinate 17,579,054 of OX344800.1, forward strand.
TACGTTGGCTTTGCGTGTGATACGAAACCGCATTTGTGACTGCAGATAGAGAATGTATAATAGTACATTGTGTATCAAGGGCGGTAAGTAAGGAATTACAGTATGTAATTCCTTTACCGCCCGTGGCACACACAATGTTTTTCATCACACTTGTGAGGAAATCTGATTAAAATAACCTTACTTAACCTAAATAAAATTGTAAAACTGACATTAGTGACATTATCCATAGACAATGCGAATTCACGTCACGTTCGGAAACCATAGCGGTAAAGACTTAAAATGGTTGATTTTATTTTTGCAAAATGCTGAAATGCACTATTTAAACATTTAATTAATGTTACAGAAATATGTGTTTACATGTATTTGCAATAACAGTTCTCTTTAAATAAATATTTCAGTAATAAAAGTTAAAAAAGTACGTTGGCGTTTCCTTTGAACATGACAAAGAAGAGTAAAACAGAACCAGCGTTTCAAATTTTTAGGGCCCGCAAAACCTACGTATAATGACACCATTTTCGAGCAAGTGTGATGAAAATTATATTACGGTTCAAAACATTGTAGGGTCGTGGGAATAACTAACACATGACATTAGAACATGGGAACAGAATTTAAGCTGCTAAAGACCGAGCAAAATGTATACCTACTTTAGTGAGAGTTGTCACAATGTCACAGTTGTTATAAAAAAAGGAGTAAAAGGGTTTATATTTGTTTACCATAATTTTATTACTTATTCTTGTTTCAAATTACTTATTTTGAAGGGATGGATCTCTTTCACGGGCATACAAAAATGGCTTTTTTTTAGCGGATCGTGTTTCGTGTATTTCGTGTCCTTTTTACGCAACCTAATCTATTTCTTGCAAGAAGTTTGAATCCCAGCGGTCGCAATGTACCTTGCATACAAAATCCAGCTCTTATGAATCGAGCTGTACAGTACCTAAATATTGTGATCACTACCGATTAGGGTGCTCCTCTCAAATAAGGAGCACTCTACTATAGGTAGTTTCACGGGAGTTGAGGTGAATGATTACACTCACAGCTACGTGAAATACTCATTGCAAATAACCACATTTTTATAAAAAAACACCCGACCGCGGTGCACTTTGAAACTGCATTAAATCCGCAATTTTGTTTATTTTAACGAACTTCATACCCAGTGACACTCGCACCATCAAGACGAATCTAATGATGTATCATTTATCAAAATCGGATGTGTCGTTGAGTAGTTACGAGCGGACACAGGAACGGACATACATACATACTTCGCCGCAGTCGGGTAAAAAAGTGAATGAGTGAAATGAATGAGTGAGTAAATAAACACAAGGCTATAGTTTAAAGAAACTTTTTGGTCTATCTTGCAATTCATTGTTGAACTTGCTATCAGTACGTAAAAAGAAAAGTAATTTCAAAACCTTGGTGTCATTACATGACAGTGTTGTTGTGTGCGTGGCCTCAATTCTCGTGAAACTACCTATACCGATGCTTCTACGGTGAGGAAATACACCTTTAGGGAACCAGCAGATTTTAGTAACTTAATGAATCATCATCCTGTCATTTGGTTTCCCTGCGCCGATCTGGTTTCCCTATCGTAGGCTCCATGATAATAACCTGACCTGCCGAGTTTTGGATTGTTGATCAAAGCGTTACGTTAGCAACAGATTACGTCATCGAATTTACTCAGTAACTGATAGTTACTAAGTAATTTATCCGGTGTACAAGACGTTAGGAGCGGACCATCTGTACTATGTATTTTACGATGCAAACCGTTCCAGAATAGACGGAGCCAATGCATCGTTGTTTATATAAGTTTTGTAAATAGTGCACAATGTGATCTAATAATAGTCTTGAATTACTGCTCGATATGTGGAGACAGCGCGTAGGGCGCAATCAATATTGGAAGTATCAAAATAATTTAGACGAAGAAAAGTTGATATATTTTCTGCTTATTTTATATTGGGTTTCAAACTGTGTAATCGATACAAAATACGATTTTTTATAATACCTATAACATATCTATTTATAGATTCTAATAAAAACGTTGAATTCGTAAATACCAAAATTGCGTATCTATACATGTAATTATAATGAAATTGTCGAAAGACTGTTAAGTAATAGTACATTACACAACTAGGGTGGTAATACAAAGAAAGGCCGAGATCGCAGAAGTTTGCGGCCCGAGGTTTCGATCGAGGGCTTTCTTTATTACCTCCCGTGTTGTGTACATCATTTTATGTCTACACTTGGCCAGAAAGCGGCTTTTTCCGTACGCGCAGCGTGCGAAAAAAGTCACTTTATGGCCAGGCGTGGCATAAATTATAGAAAGAATAACTGGGGAGTGTTGTAATAGTTGTTTTTGGAATATTAGTAGCTCTGTTTGTACGCGCATCACGCAAAAACTACCGGGCCAAAAAGGCTTCTACGATAGCTAAAGAAATGAAATTTCAGAGCCCTAGGGTACTATTTGGGTACTATTTTTTGAGATATAGAACGTTTCCGAAAAGAAAGCCGTTCCAGGGATCCAAGCTGTGTACGCCAGCTTGACGGCCCGGTAGCGTACACCGTGAACAGGCCTTCTATTTCAAAAAGTAAAAGGGTACTATTTTTTTCACCTAGGTGTTTCGCCGGTACTATTTGGGTACTATTTATTGGCAGCATCAGATTCTGGATATCTTTACGGTGTACGCCATCTTGACGGTCACATTTAGAGGCTTGCATGCCTTCTTACCCTTCCGTAGCCCTCTCTTTCTCTCGCTTATGCAAATATGCAGTTTGTTAAATATGAGTTCTAAATGAACATTTAGCATTTGCTAATAACGTCTCGATAAGTGACGCGTCGCTTTCTGCAGCACGTACGCATCGAAAACGCTTTTAGCTCTACAACTCTGTCATAGTAAAAGCCTCAAACGAATCCACGTTCGTTAGTTTCCCATCAAAGCTGTAACCTATAAAAGCGACAAGGTTTCAACTATATTTGCGTTTTTATCGTCTATTGTAAATTCTACAAGGTGGTAGTCAATAGTCGGAATGATTATTGAAGGGTTTTAAGTAATGATGCTGTAAGCATAACTTGGCACGTTAGAGGATAAAGGAGAAACGTATAAACATTGCAAATTCGCGCGTAATAACGCGGTGCTGATTTTCAGTAGTGGCCAAAACGATGTCGATCGTCATACATAAGACAAACATTAACAGAATTTAGAAATATATACAAATGTTTGACAAAAGTTAAATAAATAACCCAAAGTGCTACTATTGACATTGTTGTGACGTACAGGAATATATGTTTATAGGTACACTATGCATTTTGCGAGCGTTAGCTGGATGAGTATGAGCGTTCGTCCGTTTCGGTCTAATACACACTTACTAGAAAGAGACAGATGGTTTATATCAGCAATAATCGCTAGCGCTAGTCCAGGGCTATCGATTCTATTCAAAGTAAAAATACCTGGCCTAAATCGTTTCGTCAACGCAAGCTTCGTCAAAATTGGTAGAATTGGTTTGGTCGCTTCTATTAAAATATTTAAAATTTGTAGAGTTCACATTATCCAAAACAAGCTTTGGCAAATAAACACGTGAAATAAATCCGTATCAGATTACGTCGTTTAAATAAAAATTACCCTTTAGGTCGTTTACTTGATTTGTTAGGTGGACTTCCCGAACTCATTATTTCTTCGAAGTAAATTTTCCGTTCGCATTTTTCCCCGATCGGTAAAATTTGTATGCACTATAATATACTTTTCGTTATTTTAGTCAGCAAGTACACTTTCCGTTCGCATTGTTCCCCGATCGGTAAAATCCATATGTACCATAATTATTTATTTTTTATTTTTTCGTTTCGCGTTTCTTCTTAAACGTAATTTAAACTTCTTATTATAACGTAAAAAATATGTACAACTCTCGAAGACCTTATTTGCTAATTAAACCTACCTAACGTAACTTAGAGCCGCTACAGACTGACTGCATTCTAAGCGAAAAATGTATGGGAACTCCGACTGCACGTTTTCTATACAAAATGCAGTTGGGTTGTAGTCCGTCTGTATCGGCCCTTAGCCTATTGGTACCTAAACTATTTTTATAAGTCATTTAAATTGTCTAAACATACAGCATTGGAAAAAAATCGTTTTAATATAATCCCGAAAGTGTAAATATGCTGCATTGAAAAAAGACGATACTAAAATATGCTCATAGAAAAAAAGGAAAGCGATAAAATAAAGGATCAGAAAACTATAATTCTGTAAAAAAAACTTTCGGGGAAAAATGCGAACGGAAAATTTACTTCGATGAAATAATGAGTTCGGGAAGTCCACCTAACAAATCGTTTACTTCACGTTGACATTATTAATGTTGCATCCTGGTCTTTTAAAGAAGATTATCGGCAAAGCCAGTGAAATAAAACACTTGTACCTGTCGCGTAACTGTCCTATTTTCAATTCGAATCTCCTTTTTCATACACAAAGTTTAGGGGTTGAAATCGCCCCTCGTTCCGCGCTTCATTCACGGATGCAGGGTTTATGAATGGCGGCGACTCATTGATCGAGGGTGCGGCCGGGTCACTGGGTCGAGGGGATGGCAAGTGCCACACTATACGCGATAAGGAGGGTTGGATCAAGTTGTTAGCTTCAATGGCTCTATAAAGCGTTGCGTCGCGTAGGAATGGAAGTATCAGTCGGGGAACGTAAACAAGTGCAATTTTTATTATAGTCATTTTGTGATTACGAAATACATTTTTGACTTTTTAACATTCATGCTTTCTAGTCTTTATGCTGATGATGCAAGATTTGATGTTTAAAATGTAATATAAATATGTCAAACAGGAATATAAGACTATTGATCAGTGGTGTGGCGTAGAAGATATCCTTGGGCAAGCCGGTGTAGATTTGGCGTACATTTTCCTTAAGAGCCCTAGAATAAGGTGCTCAAATGCCTGATATTAGGCAAGCCAGTAGGAATCGAGTTCTTTGGACGCCACGCTACTGCTATTGATACAGCTTTGTGGTGTTTCTACATTAAATTCTAAAGAATCAAAATATGTTTAGGAAATAGGTATATTGGTTCGAACACGCGAATAACTGAACTGCTTTTTTTAAAATAATCTACCTTTGATTTAACTCTTTTGAAGACGAAGTATTGGAATCGATCTGCAAATTTGTGATATATATAATTATAGAAAAAAAAACTTTAGTTGAATAAAAATATGCACATCAGCTAGTTATTTGTCTACGTCGTGCATTTGCGTCGACTTTTTAATTCTTTCAAAATACATATATTGTTTAAAGTTTAGAACGTTTATTATTTCTGGGAGATTTTAGTACAAAGACGTAAGCGGGCCGATTAAAGATTTTCGGGGAACTAGACGTCTAGGCGACTACGTCAGAGAATATGATTTGTTACGGGAGATGTGCGTAATCTAGATCATCGATCAGTTGTCGGCGGTAAAGCAAATAAAGTGCATAGAAACCATTATTCGGGTATACTTATAATATACACGCGCTGACCCAGTCTTTGGTATATTTTTAAAGCGTTTCCGAGTAGGTAAATGTGCATACTGCAGCTACACCTGCGACTTAGTCTGCATGAATTTTCAACTTTTTCATACAATCTCTCATCACCCATTTCAACCTCTTTGGAGTTGAATTTCGAGAAATCCCTAAAGAAAATGCATTTCAAATTTCACCACACTACCTATGACGTTTTGTTATATGTTGTCTGTACCTTTGTCACAGAACTGCTTTATACATTTTTTTTAATGCCTTTGACTGGCAAACAGGCTGACGGCCCACATACATGATCGAAAGTGGTGACCGCCGACTATAGATATTTGTAACATTATATTACCAATGCGTTGCCGGTTTCGAACAAATTTGATAAAACCCCATATTGTAGCGCAGTAGTACGTGAAAAAGTCGGAAATTCACACGAAGTCGCGGAGCGGCATGCAGTTTACGATAACGAATGAAAAATCCCTAATATCCCTAAATTAGTGTGAAGACACAAGTTTCCGTCACCCGTGCGAAGGCCGGCTATATCCGGCGTCGACGTCACCACTTTCCATGTGCCGCCCGATCGACCGATCGCACCCACGGGCAGACCTTGCTTTTAATAGATATTAATTTGGTATCGTGATCAAGTTAGGGAATATGTCCTCGGAATAATTTGGCTGAAACTAGTGGGTGCAGCTGTTTTCCTTGGGTTTGCCTTTTTCTTTATACCGACGACAATCAGTGCAGTGCACCTGACTGGCAAACTGCGACGCTGCTGTCATAATCAAAAAGGCATGCTACTAAGAGCTTCCATAGTAAAAAAGTCGCCTTTTAGACTAGCTAGCCGGTAGCTATACAAGATTGAACAAATAAACTCCACATGAACAGAAACTACATTAAATCATGGAAATAACCAATTTTACGCAAAGGAAACGCATTTATTTTTGAAAACAATAAATACTGCATTAATGCGTTTTAGAGAATTCACCTAGATCATTCCACGTAAAAGTAACGCGAGTCACGATTTCATTGCGAGTTCTTTTCATCGTTACCCATCTGCCTTAGTTGGTGCCTTACTTTTTTATGATACAAATCGAAAGGACTGTTAATACTATCCTACTGTTCCTTACTATTTCAAATAGTAATTGTCTTTTTGGCGACAAACGTTTCATGGAATTTTTATTACGTCGATTTTTTTTAATGAATTTTGAATGAGTAAGTCATTCTAAGTATGAAATGAGACGTTGGATGAAAGTTCTGAGGACGCTCGTAGGTACCCCGTGTTAATGCTTCACAAAAAATGGCGCGAAGAAAACTAAAATTCTAAAAAACGTTTACCTACAAGCCGTGAAAACCTCTTCCTACTTAGTGCGCCGACGAAATCTATTTTCAGCGTACGTCAATACTTGTTACCTCGTGTGCCCTGCCGTGTTAGTGCTTGCAACAGCTAGGGGTAAACAGCGCTAGTGGGCCGGAAACAAAGGTCGAACAAAAAAATACTTATTTCTTGTCTTTATGCTAATAACACAAAATATTATGGCATCTCCCGTTATGACCACTGCAATTCCTTTCTACTTTTTTTTTCTGTGATTTTAAAGCAGAACACTCTTCTTTTCAGCCATCATCTATTTAGACATTTGAGGTTTTACTTCTCGAATCGCTTTTAGAGAAATCACTAGCGTTCGTAACAATCGGTGCGTGTCAGCTCTGTCTCAGCGTCACTTTGAAAAGGTGGCAAAGTGTTTCTAAAATAGACTTCGAAAGGCATATCGATTTAGACTATCTTCTGTATGATTCAAAACGTGTCTTGGTGTTTTTGTCGACACGTTTAGCCTAGTGAGAGTGACACCGCATACGAAGCTAGAGGTCCCGGGTTGAAAATTTGAAATCCTGGTAGGGGCAAATATTTGTGTGATGAACGCGAGTATTTGTGCCTGAATCATGGATGTTTTCCATCTATATCGATCGATTTGTGTCCCGCCATACCTATTTTATTTTTATTTTTGTCGTTAGCATTGAGTTTTCCATTAAGAATGTTGTACAGTCGCCATCAGATATATCTGAGCTGTCAGTGTACTCATAATTTATATCTGAACACGGCTATATTTTCATAGTATTATGAAAATTGCCAATATTCAAGCTAAAATTGCGTTGCTTGCTCTCGTAAGTATTACACTATAATACCTAATAGATCCAAATATTAAACTAATTAAACCATGACATATGTATAAGTACTTCAATCAGTTGATATTATATTATTAACAGTTTTTCTATATCACAAAATATGTTGATTAGATTATTAACTTTATACACTCACGGACAGTGAATTCGGGTCGTTTTATATGACAATTATATAGAAAGTAAACCGAATTCATTGTCCGTGACTGTATTTAAGGTAATTCTCTAGTGTATATAAAGTATTACGCTAAGTTTCCGTCAAACTTATTTCGGATGCTGCAGTGCTGAAGATTGGATATTCCATAAGAAATCAACTCTATTGCGTAATTCGTTTCGAAATAACAAAACAATAAATAGTTATTATCTTAATTGTGCAGGATACCTGTATGAATAAAAAATATTCAATTTATTTATTTAGTCATGTATGTATCTCCTTATGTTCAATATTTTTTTCATATACTCGCCAAATATTTTCTTAACCCACTACGATTGAGTGTCAAAAATCACTTCCTGTTCATTATAGTTAACAACCCTATTTTAAATATATCATACCGGGAGTTCTATCGGATATTCAGTGACGTCATACTGGCATTTGGGCCATGTCAGTTGTCACGGAGCATCCTGCGCTCGCTCTGCAATTTTGATCTTTATTCATACTTGAAATAGGCTGGTTATCGGGCGAGAGTCGCGTGGCAACGCAACTCTACTAACACAAGCAGGATGTGAGCTGCACACAGATGCGGTGACCGGGTCAGACCCCATTCTAGAAGCTCCATTGATATTTTGCAGCCGTTTCATTGATGAAATTCGTTGAGAATGTATAATATATATTGTGTTTATTGACTACACATAATGGATAGTTGTGGCTTCAATTTGATCTGCGCCCGATTTTAGTTGCAATTTATTGGAGCGTGTCAAAATTAATGTAACTGTATAAATGTGGAGAATATTTCAATGAATAGATTGAATTATTTTTATCTAAAACAACAAGGATCAATCGTTGTAGAAATTAATGATCATTGGAATATTAATATCTATCTTTACCTATGTTTTAATAGTGTTCGACCATTACAACTATCTGGATATGCATAAAATTGTATGTAACACATGGACGTGTTTTTTTTTTGTATAATTTGAAACAATGTGTTTGTGTGCTATATCCAGCCCTAATATTCAGGACCATGTGACGTGTTAAATTTAGCGAACGTCCTTCAAGACAAAAATTTGACAAGTCTTAATATTAAATTTAATTTCAAAGGCCTCCGCAATTTCCTTTCGTTCCCTATTACCTTGAGAAGTGAATGCATAATTCCAATAGAACATTAACTGTGACCTTCCCTGGCTCGATGTTTGATTAACTTGCGCACTCTCAACTTCATCTCCTATCCTTCGGGCTATTTTTAGCCCCACGTCACTTTTCACCGGGGCCTTAAGTGGGCTTAGAATTTTTGTAATGTTTTCAATCGAGATTATGACAAAAGCATTCAGCGGACGTGAAATACATCGGATAAAAGTATTCTACTCGTATGTGTTAGCATAGGTCAAAATCTATTCTATTTCTATTACCACAATAGTCAAGTACAACAAGGTGCTAACAAAAGTGCAACACTCATATTGAATCATATAGAAAATAGCCTAAATCGACGAGTGTTTCAAACCTCTAAGGCCACTTACGAATCCCGGGCTCCAGGCTGCCGGGCCCGAGGCCGCCGGCAGCGGGGCGCGCGGTGCAAGGTGCTTCTGACCTACTTGCCTGCACCCTGCCCTATTTCCCATGACGTCATAACCTCATTCACCCCTGGTTGCTGAATCGATGCACCCCGAACTGGGTCGGCCTGAATGAACCACTTCTTATTCAACGTTACGCTATTTTTAGCCCCTCCGGCGTCTCAATTCGGTCTCATGGTCAGAAACCAGTTTTAGCGGATGTCTCGGCGGTCGCAATTAAGTACCACCGATGAATTAAATGAATGACAATTCGATGGGCTGCGCAATTAACCTGTAACAAGCTTTTTCCGTGATTACCCGGTGGGATTAAAAGTTTTTGCAATCTGGTACTAAGTCAGGTATTCAATTATTTTTTATTGTTAGTTATCCTTTAGGAGTGGTAAACGTGTATTTGTAGGCATGCCTACTTAGCTGTGGTCCAATCGGACGACATCATGTGATGTGGGACAATATTCAGTAGTAATGGGCTTCGTGAGCGATTTTTCTGATGCCTGCTTCTGACTAGTTACTTAGGGAAGATGTTTACAAATTTAATACTCTAGTAGAAATAAAACAAAGCATATGTATAACGTTATGTTTAGATTTTTATTTATTTTCCCATAATACACCAACATTCATGAAATTCAATTCATCGTCTTACAAAATTTCGGCGATTGACAATAAGCCCGCTTAATCATATCGAAAAATTTGAACCTTGAAACTTTGGAACTATACCTGGCTTACTATAGTGTACTTACTTCTAGGCTTCAAACTATAGTTCGGAGCCTTTTTTTATTATCTTAGACTGGCAAACAGACGGTCCACTTGATGTGGTCACCGCCACCTATATACATTTGCAACACTAGATTCGTTATAGTCTGACCGCCGACTTGAGAGTAAAGAGTCATAAAAATGAGCTAATTGGTTATCTATTATAGAAAGATTGTAAGTGATTTCTTACGTATACAAAAAGCTAACGTAATAGTTAGTACTAAGGTACAATATCAAATGATAGCGCAAAAATTGCAAATGCAATAAAAAACTTTGGAGGGTAGGGTTGCAACAATCGGAAATTTTCAACTAATACCTATTCCGTTGAATCTGGTTTAGTGGTTTATGGTTGTGTTTTAATATTTTACTCACTTATTACAGTTTTGACAACCCTATGCAGGTGTGAAGATACCTTTTGTATTTAAAACATAAAAAGCATTTTAAACTTTAATAGAAAGTGTTTAGGTCGTAATTCACTACTTCGTATTACGACTTGTCACCTTTCGAAGTATTAATGCTATTGTAACAAGTTTTATGGCTTTTTACTCTAACAGCGCCGGATAGACTATACCAATGCGTAGCATTTCTCGAAGAAATTTGATAGAATATTGGATTTTTTAAAAAGGGTGTACACCCTTTTTAGAAAATCCAATATTCTAGAGCGTTGGAAAATATTAGCAGGAAGTTCATTCCAGATCCCGATTGTACGCGCCAGAAACGTTCCCTGTATTGTTGTGTATTGATAGTTAAAACAAGCATGTTGCATACCTATGCAGATGTTTTAACGAGTATTCTTGTTACAGATATCGCGCGCAAGTATCGACGCCTGCAAGGACTACTTCCGCGACGACCTCATCAAGACCGACTGGCAGCTGATGGTGGAGCTCAAGAAGCTCTTCCAGATCCTCTAAACTGTACCCTCGGTCACAGCTTACGAGCAAACACCGTCTAAGAAACGCGGGCGAGACTTCGTCCCGGCTTCGTCTGATCCATCTACACAGTATCCAATGTATCATAGAATCTCATAATCTACATAGCTGACCCCTTCCTTTTACCCCCTATCGATGTACTACCCATCCTATAGTCGTAGACTTCTGTGGTACAAAATTGTAACGTGACCGTTTGGCGTTGTGTACATTAATTAACGTTGTTTTGTAATTTATTTACTGCCATTTATTAATAAAAGCCATGTAACATTGACAACCATTTAAACGTCGTATTTTTAAGTACCCGGTGGTAATTGTAAATATAAAATAGAAACTCTTATGATACATGCATCATATTTTATTTATTTTAGTCGCGTTCCTTTCGACCTTTGGTATCTTTATGTTTGGACGGGAGTTCGATTTGGCTCGTAATTATGTGCAAAAGGCAATTGTGATTTCTATTTTATTGTACATGTCGCATCTCGTAGATATTTCGTACGAAATCCTCTGTAAATATCCAATGTAATCGTTAACAATAAAGAGCGATTTGCTTATGAAGTGTCGCATGTGCAGGTTTTATTTCGAGTCATAGTGCAATATGCGATCTCATCGTGAATGAATGTGTCTTGTAGTCGGGCAATATCTGTTTTTCTACGGTGCTTCTGATGTTCTAACGTAGTGCCGAGTTTTAACTTTCGGTATATTGATGTCTATATATAAACAGTATTTAATGTTTAAGTAGATTGGGGGAGCACTGTCAATGAATTGTTTGGGAGGTCGCCTATTGTGGTCGATGCATGCATGGTCTAGATGTACGGGGAATAACTGGCGCCGCGGAAAGTACATATTGAAGGTACAGAAGGTTGTATTTTACATGTAGGTATTTTCCCTTTTTGAAATGCTTTGTATTATATAGATGGAATCGGACATATTCTTATATTGAAGAAATTTTATTAAATTATGAAAACAATTTTATATTTTATTTATCTACCTGTCCAAGAAAGTAGAGTATTTTTTGAGTACCTAAGCAGCGCCAAGATATACCTTACCCAGTTTGATTGAAGTGAGCTCATCCACTTACCTGTACTTACAATAGCATTGTATCTATACAATGACGAAGACAGCCAGAGACTAAATCATACTTGGAAGCACATTAACTCAGTGGATTTTTCTAACGAGACATGATCGAGACATAACTCGGAATAGGGTATTTGACAACAATCAAAATAAATTCATTAACTCTAACCAGCAAATTACGCTTCCAAAACAGCCCGGATAAAATCATTCAAACTTATTTTCGTGCCATCAACGATTTTACAATGACGAAAACTAAAAATAAGGCACCATGTTGAGCATGACGTCACAAGCACGTCACAAGATAGTATTTCATACTAAACTGCATACTTTCGGAGCGTTTTGACACTTCATAAAAAGAAGCTGATTTGAACTGTCATCAAGTAGCCTATAGTTTGCACAAACTGTGTGGCTCCTTGATAGGTACAAGGCAAATTTAATATTTCCAGTTTAGTAATGATCAACCACTCGTGTATTACATCAGATTCGAACTAAAATGATTGTTGGGTTACCTAAAGTTTTTAGTACCTAAACCTAAGCTGTTGAAAACCTGTTGAAAAATTTCTTCGGTCAGGCCTAGGTAGTTATTCAGGTATTAGTTTCGTGCTCAACTTCTGCGTCGAATCAAACCCCGACCCCAGGCACAAATGGCAATGGCGACAAACAAGGTAAGGGCCAATACAGCGGACTGCATGCAAGCTGCGATTTGTATGGGAACTGCATCACAACTGCGCAGTCGGCGTGCAGTCGTGATGCAGTTTCCATACAAATCGTAGCTGGCATGCAGTTCGTCTGTATCGGCCCTAAGTGACTCTCTATTCTTAACGATTCGCCGCATGCAAAGTTAGGCCAGTAGGTGTAGCCACCAGGCAGACCTAGACGGAGATGTTGGGACGACTTGGACACATTCGTTAGTAGGTAATAGCGGGCGGCACTAGACGAACCCTGGCTGTCGGTGACATCAACTTAATTAAATAAAGTCAAAATGGTTTTTCCTTTAATTTACCGTAAAATATTTTTCAATACCTTGAAAAACTTTTGCGAGATCGCTAATGTTCCTCAGCAACTGACCGGAAGAAGCATCAAATTTCTTTTATGCCACACCTGGATATAAAGTGACTTTTTCTGCACGCTGCGCGTACGGAAATAGCCGCTTTCTGGCCAAGTGTAGACATAAAATTATGTACACAACACGGGAGTTAGAGGTGTGCCCCGCGCCGCCGCGCCGCCGCCGCCGACGATTTTTCCACGCCGCCGCCGCCGATGAAATTGACCGGCGTGAAATCGGCGTGACAATTTTTATGTCCATTTATATAGTACCAATGAATTCAAGTGATTTATTTAGTTATATCCTGATCCATTTTAACAATAAACAAAGAAAATGGTTTTTTCCTATATTATGTTGAGTTGAGACCCTCTTTCTTACGGCCGCGATCCCGGCTTTGACGGGGTGTATGAAGGGCACACTTTCGCAGATGTCCCGTTCACTGAAACTTGCTGCATACGATGGGTAGCGGCAACTACCTCTGCTATAGATGGCTGCGTGCTCCGCAAGAGCGCAGTTTGCTCCTTCCGGCACTGAGCGCTGCGAGCCAGCCGCTGCAAGCGCACCGATGCAGACTATGCAGAGCCTCTGCGAGCCTGTGCTTTTGAGCGCGTCAGCCACCCGCGCTCTGCGGCCAGGTTCAGCGCATGAAGTGTGCTCAACGCCTCTGCGGTCAATGTTTCCTCCACTGTTGCCGCATCTCACTCCCAGAGAGCATGCTAATTTTACCAGTTTGCAGTTACCTACGAGATAATCTTTTTTAGTTTAGGTATGTATGTACAAGGCAGTATCTTCCTTCACTTTTTGACGCTTCTGACAAAAGGGTCCCTCTCGGCTGAAGCGGACGGCGTCGGTTGTGGATGTCATCGCATGAGCTTGACTGCTGCCGAGTAAGTCAGCTCAGACGGTTCGTTTGGGCTTGCAAAATTCACGACCACTTCGTAGGTTTCATCTCCCATGATGGCGATTAAAGTGGTAACCACATCTCTGCCGCGATTGCATTGACTTCAAAATACATTTCTTCTCTGACAACGTGTGAAGCCCATTGTCTTCTTACGTCGAATTCCCGCAACTTCCCGACTGACATAATGTTGGCCGATTTTTCGCGCAGTTTCCACACAAAATTTTAAACTGTGCTAGTTCTCCACCCAGATCCTTACTACCCCCAGGGTGTCATCCAGCGAAGCGAGGCCGAAGACCGAGTTTGCGCATAGCACCGAAGGTGCCGAGCATCACAGTGCAGCTCCCACATGTTACAACGCCCCCAGTATCTTTAGCTCGCCGATGGCTGCAGGCCCTCGGGTGAACGTCAGCGACGCGAGGCCGAAGGCCGAGCCTCCGCGTAGCGCTGAAAGCGCGAAGCGTCACAGTGCTCTTCCCACCTACGCGAGCCTGCCCACCCAGACAATCACTCTCGCTTTCTTTCGCAAGCAAAATTCTTCCCATGCAGATTTTTCACCCACGTCCCTCTTCCTTTCCCTTCCCACAGCTAATTTTACAACTTGCACTACATCACTCCCGTTCTAAAAACAACCCCTACCGCTACCCCCTCTCTGATGACACAAGTACATTAAAGTTCATTGACGAACACAACCAGCTATGAATGTCTACCCGTGTAGTCTCTGTGACGGACGTTCCGGAGGGGACTAAACGGCCGCTGATCTTAGAGGGAAAACATCCAGCAGCACGTCTTCTAATCACCAGAAAGCTGCCCACAGATACTCAGACTTAGTGATGAACGAGCTATTGGATTATAGGCCTAAGGAATGCTTTCCGATCAGCTGTGAGTTGCAAGCCCTCTACGGCTGTTCCGTGGAAGATTATGCGGCCAACGATTCAATCAATTGGTACCTACTTCATACCGCCGTTTATGGGAGGAGCATGGGAGCGGCTTATCCGAAGTGTCAAGGAAGCCCTCAAGGTGTCTCTCCACGAATGAGCTCCCTGCGACAAGGTTCTGACCACTCTGTTAGCGGAAGTCGAAGCTCTTGTTAATTCGCGGCCCCTAACGCACATTTCACTGGACTCGGATGCTGCTGAGACATTGGCACCAGCCCATTTCCTTTTCGGAACATCGTCTGGATGTAATATTCCCGCTTCTCTTGACGAATCTGACCTTTTGATCAGGAGCAAATGGCGACGAGCAGTTTGACTAGCGGACCACTTCTGGCAGCGTTGGGTTTCAGAATACCTGCCTATTTTAGCACCCAGAAGGGGAGGAGGCTCTGCACCAAGCCTAGCCGAAGGAGATGTGGTCATTATCACTCGCGCTTTCCTTCGCAAGCAAGATTCTTCCCATGCAATTTTTTTACGTACGTCCCTCTTCCTTTCCCTTCCAACAGCAAATTTTACAACTTACACTACCATCACTCCCGTCCCAAAAGCAACCCCTACCGGTACCCTCTCTCTGATGACACAAGTACCTCTTTGTGCTCGCGAGGCGCCATGCGACAACCAGTTTCGTACTACTTCTTTTAAAAGATGAATACTTACTTATTTTGGAGTCTTGAAAGTAGATTGTATCATATTTTACGGTTTCGAGTCGATATTTCATGTTGTTCTAAGAAAATAGACTAAACCTCACGAAAAAATGTACCACGCCGATTTCACGCCGATCACGCCGCCGCCGCCGATCAAAAAACCATCGGACGCCGCCGCCGATCAAAAAACCATCGGACGCCGCCGCCGATGATTTTACGATCGGCGCACACCTCTACACGGGAGGTAATAAAGAAAGCCCTCGATCGCATATTTACGTCCCTCGCTTGCAGCTCGGGCCGCAAATATCTGCGATCTCGGCCTTTCTTTGTATTACCACCCTAGTTGTGTAATGTACTATTACGTCACACGTGGCAATAACCGCCCGCTACGCGTGCGGAAAATCCCACTTTATGGCCTGGGGGACACATAAAATGTTGTACTTACCTTGGGCTCGGGCGTCAAATACCTGCGATCTAAGACATTCTTAGTTTTACCGCCCTAGATAAGTAAGTAATGTACCTACTATTCTGTTTCTACCGTCAAGGGGTACTAATCTAACAGACAAATTGATTGCATTATTAGGCAAACAAAGGAACACGCTAAATCGGTAGGTACACTGCTTTTCCATTTTAGTAGTTGACAGAGTCGTTTGATCGACTACTAGAAAGAGAATCCTAGCCCTCCTTCATTAACAGCATGACTTTTTCGTTTCATATTCCGTCTGTCCATTTAATTTGGAGCTTTTTTTGGTAAATCCATATTTCAAAGGCTCTTAGTTGAGGTGTTAGCACTTTCAGTGACAGGGCCCCAATTTTCCATACGAAATGAACCCAAAGAGATAGGCATCTCGGCACTAAATGTCTTGATATACCTAGGTACTTACCACGGTCTAGCTTTTGGATCCGTTCCTACATGAAATGTATAGATCGTATTAAGTCCCAATTCGTCACCTCGGATGTAGATTTTTCCTGTTTGATTTTCTTTATTTAATTATCTCAAAAGCGATTTTAGCCATTTCGATTCTGGTTCTAATTTCAGTTTTCCATGTTCTATGTAACCAAGATTAGTACTTCCAAGTGGTGCGGAGTTAAGCAAAATATCCTTGGGTTAAGCCGTGGGAGATTAGGCTTAATTTTTTTTCAAAATCAGTATAGGGTCAATCGACAGCCTGAGTGGAGTTGGGTTTTAGTCACAACGCCAACTGTAGGTACTTATTTGTATTTCTTGTTCTTAGCTTTTACCAAACTAAGGTCCCAGATGCGCTTGGTATGGAACCTTTACTGCCGTGCCGACATATTATACGATTTCTAGGCCATACCTATTACCAAAGGGGATTGCTTAGTTTAGATATCAAATAACAGCATGGTATCACCGACATGATGAACGGAGGCATTCTACCTATAAGCACTTGTTCTCAAACCTTATATCAACGTATACTGTCGCTTATGTTCTTCACGTAGCATGAGAATATCGGAGATATAAGCTAAATAAGTTAAGTTGGTAACTAAGTTATGGGCCCGTGTATGAATAGGTAAGCAGTTCTTGTATAGTTGATACCTACCATATTTACTTTTTAAATAATTATATGTAAATAAATAAATATTTTTAGCTAGCCAAGTGTTGACATAAAATGATGCACACAACACGGGGGGTAATAAAGAAAGCGCTCGATCGCATATTTACGTCCCTCGCTTGCAGCTCGGGCCGCAAACATCTGTGATCTCGGCCTTTCTTTGTTTTACCACCCTAGTTGTGTAATTTAACTAAAAAGCACGACGGAAGGAACGGAGGCGGTATATGCGAATTACGGAAGCTGCAGCCGAAGAGTCCAAAAAAAACCAATTTGTTTAAACTAATTTAATTAAAAACCACAAGAGTTACAATTGAATTACATAAAATAATTAGAATTATTAGTAGTGAGTCAATGCGATGCTAGCTATTGAATGAATTACGAAGGCTCGGGTTGCCGGCGGCCGCGAGGTGCTTGGTCAGCTCCTTATGCACTGATTGACGTCAGAAGCCCGCGCGTGTACTCTGTCAGCGTATGCATTCGGGCTGCGGCGTAGCTGCGTTAGCGATCCTCCTATGACGTCGCCGCATAATACCTCCCCCCGCAGATCAGCAACTATTTTAGAACCTTGAGAGAAAATGTTGCTGGCAGACAGGTATCGGCTGCAGTGTCTCTGGAAGGTGGCATAACTTCCGCGCTGGGTGTGCTGGTGCTACCCGCTTCCGGGTGTCCTGTATGACAGGCTGCGATGCGGTTCCTCTGCACCATGATGATGAGTCCAATTGCAGTCAGCACGATCGTGTAGAAGGGGATCGTAGTATGGTACATTGTTGTGTCTGGTGATTCCTTCAGTTCAATTGGGTGCTGGAGTGACACCTTACTCTGGATATCCTGGAGGTCCTTTAGGTTCAGGGTGTTCAGAGGAATGGCTGGTTGTGGCATCAAGGGCTTCGTCTTGGTGTTTTCTGCGATCTTCACTATTTTCAGCGGACTGCCTTGTACGTGATCTTCTGTATTGACGATGGTGAAGTCGTCGGTCCTCAGCACACAATGCTTCGGTATAGTGGCTAGATAGCTGCCGTTAAGGGTGTTGTAATCCTCGCGTCCACATATCAGGTGAACTTTCGTAGGTTGGGGAAATATTAAGACGTAACTTCTGTCGTCTAGTTTTTCCATAGCTTGTTTCGATAGTGAGATAATTGTCGGTTTGCAAGATCCATCTAGGGCCTGTTTCTTGATCAGCTTGTGGATGCAGTCAGGTTGAGTTCTGATTTGGTGGTTGATGTCTGCTTCGCAAAGATACCACGATCTGATCCTCGGGCATTCTGCCTCTATGTACACATATGAATCTCCATCGGTTGCTATTAGTGGGTAAGGGGGAATTAGGATCTGATTATGCTTATTAGGTAACACAGGAAGTCTGTAAAGGTTATAGTTATGAGAGGATATTATTGGGAATCTGAATATAATTACTATTCGCTTTTCAACAAAGTATGACCCGGTTTTAATAATATTATAATATTCTCTAAGCTCTAAATCTAGTACTTGTTCTTTATCATACAAGCTTTTTAATCTATCTAACATACTACTTAGTATACGTGTACTTAACATCGAATGATGAGTGCTAAGAGTGCGTGTGAACGCTAAGATGTTCTCTATTCTATAGATTTCATTAACTAAGTCATCTATATTATCATTTATAATTACCAGAAGTTGAGCAAACCTAGCATATGTTACCAGACTAGTCTCAACTTGAACATTATTACTTATAATTTGAAGCAAAGTTTCGTTAATTTTTTTCCTGATTACTAACTATCTGGGAAACTATTTCTGTATGATGGTCCATCCATTCTTTGCTAAGGCTAATGTGGTCATTTAGCTCTGTAACGATCCTGTCTTGGTTAGTTCTCAAAGTTTTAATAGCATCGTTGTATCTAATTGCATCGGTGTGATCCAGATTTCCGGTCAAACTTTTTATTACAGAACCTAAACCATCCACGAGCCCCCTCTTGCCACGACTGGGCTCCAGACTTTTTAACTGATCTGATGCCTTTTTCAATTTGTTTACTAGGTAATGGATTTGAACTTCATAAAGGGAATAGGTATCGTTAGTCAATTTGTCCTTTGCTTCTCTAAGTTGGTCTCGAACACTGTCAATACTACTTTCAATATTGGTCAGTTCTATATATTGTAGAAATGTATGAGTCTGTGTAGTCAATTTCATGTCACCTATGTTGAAAGGCAAGAGTCCGGGTCCATCTCCTAAGTCTTCAAGTTTTATCTCCTGAGCTTGGGAGAAGTGTAGTGTCAGAATTACCAGGAGCATCCTGCAACAATTTAGCTGATTTAGGGACTCGCTTAAGTCTAGACTTGGCTACAGGGCCACGTTTTTTAGAGGTATATATATGTATTGGCAAATCGGCAAGGACCTTATCCTGGGTGTATCGGGGTGCTATTTTTTGTCTGTCAGCGGCAGGATTTTTTATAAATACCTGTTGCTGGGGCTGGTATTCTGCCTCCGGTTCGCGAGTCTTATTCCTGTTTTCGATTATTTCAGTGCGGTCAGCCAACGCAGACTTATTTATAATATTGTAGACTAATTGCATTTGCTCCTTATGGTTCAGAATATATTGTTGTATTATCTGCTCATTTAAATCTATGTCAACTGGATCCCGAGGGTCAAAGTGACCTGTCAAAATGTCAAACGGTCGGCATTTGGTGAAACTATGAATTGAACTGTTATAAGCTATGATTGCATAAGGCATAAGGTTAAATACTGGCTCGTCTTTACGGGTTAATTTTAAAATTCTGAGATGCTCTAGAAGGGTTGAATGAAATCGTTCTATATTACCATTGTCATTCGGGGAGTGGGCTAAAGTCCTATGGTGAGTTATCCTGTGTAGACGCAAAAATTCGGCAAAAAGTTGGTTTGTAAATTCTGTCCCGTTGTCCGTAACTACTGTCATGGGTAGGCCGTGGTGTGAGCTGAACTTTAAAAGTGCTTGTAGAATACTAATTGCTGTACCATCTCTCAGATGATAAGCCTGCCCATACTTAGAAAAAACATCTATGAATGTAATATACTTTTCATTTTGTGCGGTAAATAGGTCCATATGGATAATTTCGAAGGGTTTAGTAGCTGGAGTAACGATATTAAATTGCTGTCTTATCGGATGTCTGTCATATTTTGCCTGTCCACAGATTATACACTCATTAATAAATTTAGTTACGTGATCCTTCATTTTGGGCCAAAAATATTTGCAAGATAGTGATAAGTAGCATTCGTTGATGCCTCTATGATTGGTTTTTCCTTCGTGGTAGTGCTTGATGATTTCCTGTTGCCTAAGGTATTCTTTTACGTTTTCAAGTTCTTTTTTAGCCAGTACAAGGTTCATTGCTGAATTTTTGAACTTGTCCTGCAAAATTGGTATAATTTTATACATCCCAAGGGGAGGCGTGATTAACAGGGCTGTTTTCACTTTAGGGTTAACGTATTCTTTAATAGCGTTAATCACATCCATCTCCAGATTTGATTCAGACAGCTGTACTGAAGTACGAGTATGGGTTTCAAATGGTTTGGTTACAGTTGGGCGCTTTTTACAATCTCCAACTATAGTTAAACATAACTGTCTATGAAATTTATTAAGTGGTTCGCTTGTTATGGGGACTTCAAGGATGGGATTCTCACTATCAGTATGAACAGTCATTGTTGATGATCCTGCCATAGTCGGTGGTCTGTCTGTGGGATTTGCTTGCATCGAGTTAGCGTCATCGTTCGTCTCTGGTTCAATAAAAAGCTCTCTAACGATGTTAGTCATTTCCTCGTCAGTCAACGGTCGTTCTGTCGGTTGATTTACAGATTTGTTGGTCATGTCAGTCTGTTCGTTGTAAACCTCTACCCTGGATAGAGCGTCAGCATTAGTGTTACACTTGCCTTTTTTATAAATGACAGTGTAATTATATTCACTAAGCTTAAGTCTCCATCTCGTAAGCCTGGAACTAGGCTCCTTGATGTTCATAAGCCACTGGAGTGGTTTATGGTCCGTAATGATCTTAAATCTCCTTCCAAAAAGATACGGTCGGAAGTACTTTGTGGCCCAGACTATAGCAAGAAGTTCCTTCTCGATCGTGCTATAGTTAATTTCGCTCTCATTGAGAGTGCGAGAAGCGTACGAGACAGGTTTATCTGATCCGATTATACCCTGGGATAAAACTGCTCCTATGGCCACATTTGATGCATCCGTGGTCAATATGAATTCCTTGGTGAAATCCGGGTACTGGAGTATAGGGTCGTTTGTGAGAAGTGTTTTGCACCTCTCGAAACAATCGACGTATTCGGAGTCGAAGGTGATCTTCCTGCCCTTTTTCAGGCAAGCGGTCAGCGGCTTGGTGGTTTTCGCAAAGTCAGGTATGAACTTTCTATAGTACCCAATCAGTCCCAAAAATTGTTTAATTTGTTTCGCAGTATGTGGTATGGGGTAGCTTTGGATGGCTTTTATCTTATCAGGATTGGGTTTTATACCTTCTCTACTTATTATATGTCCTAGGTAAGCCGTTTCCAGCTTTAAAAATTCGGACTTGTCCAACTGGATCTTGAAATTGGACTCCCTGAGCCTTTGGAAGACTTTCTCAAGATTTGTTATGTGTTCCTGAAGGCTAGTGCTGAAAACTATTATGTCATCCAGGTAAACCAAGCATATTACATTCTGGAGGCCTTTCAGGACGTTATCCATAACACGCTGAAACGTCGACGGGGAGTTCTTGAGACCCATGGGCATTCTGAGGAATTCAAAATGGCCGTGTTCCACGTTGAAAGCGGTTTTAGGAATGTCCTCAGGATTCATCTCCACCTGGTAGAATCCACTTGCAAGGTCTAGAGTCGTAAAGTATTGACATTTCCCTAATTTGTCAAGAACGTCGGCTATATTAGGGATTGGGTATTTGTCGTCAATAGTCTTCTCATTCAGTTTCCTAAAGTCGACTACAAGTCGCCATTTTTGCTTTCCCGAAGCATCCATCTTTTTAGGCACAACCCAGATGGGGGAACTCCACGCGGAGTCTGATGGCCTTATAATATTTTGCTCCAGCATTTTTGAAATTTGGTCCCTGACCTCCTGGCGGTGAATAAAAGGATAACGGTAGCTTTTGGTGTAAATAGGGGCCTCATCTGTAGTTTTAACGCAATGTTTGACTCTATTCGTGAAGGTCAATGGTTCTCCTTCAATATAAAATACATCCGAATATTGTGAACAAAGTCGTGTCAAATTTGCTTTCTCCTCCGGGTTAAGATGATCAGTTCTCAATTTAGAAAGTACGTCTCTTATACGAACATCGTTTTGCTTAGTGCCCGTGCACTCAATATTGAATAATTCGGCTTGTGCGGGGTGGTCCAAAGAAAAGATAATGTCATTGTCTGTCGGGTTTTCAATGTCTATAATTCCGCGACTATTAGCTACGACCGTTACGCATTCATGAATGATGCAATTACAAATGACTTGTTCACTAACTAAAACTTCTCCGTCAGGGGCATTGATGGGAATACGTATGAGCTTGGAGGTTCTGGCTGGAATAATGTCCTCATAGAGATTAATGTTTCGGGAATTATGCATCCTTATGGGGTTAGTGGCATGTCTTGTAGTTAAAGTCTGGGTTTTCAAGTCAATCTTCGCTTCCCACTTTGTCAGTAAATCTAGTCCTATGAGTCCGTCAAAATGATTATGGAATTTATATACGAACAATTTCATGTCGTCGTTGTCATTGAACTCGTCAAAACAGCGTAGTGTAATGGAATAATCGTTTCTACTAGTTGCGTGGACGTTTGTTACCTCAAACGGATCATAGTCTAATGGGTATTGAGAAAAAAAATTTTCTACGGCCTCCGGACTTATGAAAGACTGGTTAGCACCAGTATCTATGAGAAGCTTGAGTGGGGGGTCTTCGATGCGAATATACGGGAGTTGCCTTTGCGTCTGAAGATTGATCTCTATTTTGGTTTGTTTGATGTCGGGAGAAGGGGAAAATCCTCGCTATTGCTAGTCGAGGGTTGAGCTTCATTGTCCTGGGCGACCTCAAAAAATTGAGCATTGTCGTAATCATAAGGGTTGTAACTTATGTCGTATCCGTAGTAATAAGGGCTGTCATACTGATTATAGTCAGGATAATAGTCATAATAGTCAGCGTAGCTCTCGGTTTCGTTCAGGTTTACGTCTCTGGTCTTAAAATAATTAGATGGGGGAGGATTTTTAAAATTACGCCAGTCATTACCGTTTGGGAGCAGAGCTTTAGAAGTAAAGTGGCTGACACCACTCATAGGCTGAGGGCCTGGATTTTGACGACTGGACTGGGGTTGACCTTGATTTCTAGGGGCTAATCTGAACACGTTGCTACGCGGGTTGTAGTTAGCTGGCGGGGCAGCAAACATCTGCTGCGTGCGAGTGGGCATCCTCTGCTGAGGCTGCATCGCCTGGGGTATATTAAACTTCGGTGGCTGCTGAGCAGCTGAAGCAAAACCTGGACCCTGGGGAACTGGGTGAAAAGGTACCGTCGTAGGGCCTTGGAAGGCCAGTGGTCTCAGTGGTGGCAAGGTAAATGGCATCGCTGGTGTGCTCCTAGATCCGTGCGGAAGCCTGACCGGATCGCTACGTTGCTTCACGTACATTATGTTAACCTCCTCCTGGACAAATTCGAGGGCCTTCTCGATTGTCTCAGGGCGCATGCATCTAATGCGGGACCCAAGCGGTTCCCTTAAGCCCCGAACAAACGCCTGCAATGTGACCTTCTTATATAACTCGCGTTTTGACTCGACAGTTGTCTCGATAGTCTCGTGGAGACTAATATAGGTCATGATGGTACTAAATAAATTTTGACAATGATCATAAAATTGCTGCGGCGTCATGTCACCTTGGGATGACGTCGAAATATCGTTATATAACGCCGTCTCATCCCGCTGATCAGAAAAGTTATTAATTAAAGATGTCCTTATCTCTATCCAGCTATTCGGTATCCCGTTGCTATTAATAGTGCGGGCTGCATCACCCCGTATCTTATTCAATATACCGTTAATCAAACAAAGGTTAGCCAAGGTTGTCCCGGGAGCCGCACTCAAAAACGTCCTTACTAATTCGTCGCAAATTTTAATGAACCTAGTTAAGACATTCGGGTTGCCGTCAAACTCGGGAACCAAGCGTAAGGCGTTAAAAATTGTATCCGGGGTAACCTGTCCAACCGCAGGAGCGCCTGCCCCTGCTCCTTCCATCTCGATATTTTCAGATGAACTATTAAGATCTACACTAATATTCCTACCTAAGTCTATATCACGCTGGCGAGCCTGCCTCGATGCAGAGTCGCTAGTCCCTACGTTCCTGGGATGGAAAATCTTGAGGGAGGAGTTAGTACTTTACTAAGGGAAGGAAGCAACACGAGATTGATTCAAGTGTACTCACATATATTTCATGTCCTTGGCGTTCTTTGTGAATCGATGGCTGGATTCCCCTTCAGGACTGCAGACTTCAGGTTCTTTTCAGTTCTCGACGAGGGCGTTGAAGGCCGGCTGGTCGCGATCGCACGCGCGCGTTTGCGATAAGGATTAGGCGGTCGCGAAGCCTCGAGATCCTACCGACTGCGCCAATTACGGAAGCTGCAGCCGAAGAGTCCAAAAAAAACCAATTTGTTTAAACTAATTTAATTAAAAACCACAAGAGTTACAATTGAATTACATAAAATAATTAGAATTATTAGTAGTGAGTCAATGCGATGCTAGCTATTGAATGAATTACGAAGGCTCGGGTTGCCGGCGGCCGCGAGGTGCTTGGTCAGCTCCTTATGCACTGATTGACGTCAGAAGCCCGCGCGTGTACTCTGTCAGCGTATGCATTCGGGCTGCGGCGTAGCTGCGTTAGCGATCCTCCTATGACGTCGCCGCATAATATGCGTTTGGGGTTCGAGGTTGTTTGTGTGTATATGTAGGGTTGTTACCATTTTCCTGGAAAACTACTGACCCGATTTCGATGCGGATGTTTTGTTTGAAAGGTGACTTGACGGAGTGTTCTTAGCTAGATTTCACCAAAACTGGTTTATAGCTGTTTATGAGATAAGAATAGGGGTTTTTAGGCGAATTTTCTTTTTAGGCGAAGTCTATGCCTCGTTTGGTCAGCGAAGTGGTCATTTTTTGGGCAATCGGAAATTGAAATTTGGCAAGACAAATGTTGGCAATAGAGGATGGATGTGTTATATTGCTGCATTTCAACATACGGGGCTGTTTTTTGACAATGGCCGTCGGAAATAAATACCTATCCATAAAAATGGAAATAAGAGTTAGTAGAGTAGGCATTATTAGTTTCTCTATATATGGTGACAATATCTAGAAACATCTAACTGCCATCAAAACACTAAACTGGTGTGTAGAGACCGGATCTGATGTAGCGATCTCAATAGTAATATGGATATGACTGGTATAATTTATTATTTTTTCTACGTCACAAAGGCAATGGTGGGGAGTGTGGAACATTTTTAATATAGGTAATTAGGTAAGTAATAAATGTATGGAATTTAAGTATAAGGATATATGGAAAATATTGCTCAGAACATTCTATTACTCTAACATATCAGTTAATACATGCATTATCAGGAATTTGCTCTCAAATCTTACGAGTATATTTAAAAAAAACCGGACAAGTGCGAGTCGGACTCTCCCACCGGAGGGTTCTGTACAAATACTTTAAAGAAAGATTTATATTTTTTTATCATTTAATTACAAATGTATAGTTTACAGATTTTTCCCAATACTTGTAGTATAAAACGGTATTACTTGCCAAATTTCATAGTTCTAGGTCAGCGGAAAGTACCCTTAGAATTTTGGTTTCCTTGAGAGTCGAAATTTACGTTTTATGCGGCATAAATGGCCGTATCTTTTTTTCACGTTAACTTAGAAGTTTGATTTTTTCACAGTTTCAAGGGACCGTAGACTTGAGTAGGTATATGGTTTTATTTTCAACTCGATACCTCCACGCATTCCCGCGATAAAGGGTCTTGACAGACGGACATATGGACAACAAAGTGATCCTATAAGGGTTCCGTTTTTCCTTTTGAGGTACAGAACCCTAAAAAGAGTCCGACGAACTGACAACCTCCTCCTTTTTTTGGTCAGTTAAAAAGATTCGATATTCTTCTAAAAAAGCTGAACTGAAAGCCGGCAATCTCCCCGCCATTATAGGTAGTTCCACGAGAGTTGTGGTGAATGATTACACACACAGCTACATGAAGTACTCAATGCAAAAAAAGCACACATGTGAGTGTCACCAACGAAGTTGCCAAGCTATATCCGAATGTATTATATTCATGCGGTCCATTCTATATCAAAATGCGTTTCTGATTTATTTTCCAATTTCCCGTATCAATAAATAAGATAACACAGGCAGACACATCTTGTTTTATAAAATGGCTTCTACCATTAACACCAACTAATGAAAGTAGTGATAAAATTAATTCGTTGCTTTTACGATACCGGTAATTACCGGTAACGACAAATCCATCTAAAACCTAAAGTGAATCATGCTGTATGTAGCTTGACGTCATTTTTACGTCATCGGCACGAAAGTACGGTCCCTGATAATGACTAACTACAAATTTTCCTAACTAAATGGTATGCACAATGCACTCAGCTTTATGACCTAGTCATGTATATGCCAGCACCACTTAGGCTATGACAACGACAACGCCTGTATACCTAGCTTGTTTGTCGTCAATAATGGAACCAGGAAGGTCATCCTCACACCATGGCTCGAGGAAGAACCAATGCCAGCTCGGCGGCACCTCTGATTGGGTGGAGCGAATCAAGTAGGTAGCTCTTCACGTTCTTAAAAATACTTCCGTATGAAGTAGATTATGCAATAATGACAATTGAGTCGCATATCTCTTAATCATGTATAAAAGTCACCGTTATTTTTTTCTTGGATCCCTGTGGTGCTGTTTTTTTGGTGGATATTTGTTGGGAAGTTTGTTTTTTTGAGTGCATTTTGTTCGTGTATCCATGGTAACGAGGTTTGCGTGGGTGGGAAGGTGGTGGTTTCAGGGTCTAGGTCACGCCCCAGTGCGCAGGGCGCAGGCGCGGGCTGCAGCTTCGTTGAGGAACCGTTCAAACCCCGGCCGACTTCCCTCAGGAAGCAACTCTTCGCAGAACCCCCGTCTATGGTGTGCCAAAAAAAAATATTTTGAAGTTGTTGTGTCTGTGATTGTTTATAGTGAAAGTGATTTTCAGCTGGCCTTTGGAATTCTGTAAGTCTAATCGATTACGTTTCGGTATTTATTATTTTTGGATTACTTCTATATATATAATTTTATGTTTCTTATAGATATAATAAAACTGCACCATAATATCATGCAAAATAAAATAAACGTCTCGAATATGCGAAACCAATGAGCAATTTTATCTGGTCGAAGTCAGAAATAGGCCTATTTGGTGTAACATTTCCCGTCGCAAAGTTTATAATGAAGATATTTCGGGTACCTGTACCTATTAATAGATATTTTTTCATAAAAACCAGTTAGAAGGATGAAACATTAAACAAATTCTATAACAGAGTCTCAATTTATACACAAAAACAATGACTCAACTAAGTAAATAATTCAAGACCAAAAAAACAAAATACCTGTCACTCTCAAATGTGTCAAAGTTACTTTTGTCATTGTCAAGTAAACATTTCAGATGTAGCCAACCATTTTATATCAATAATTAAATAATTATAAAAAAATGTACATAGTTAAGGGCCTAATAAAAACAAAATCACGATCGCTTCCTTTGTGTTACGAAAGTTAGGCATACAAACTATATGGGTAACTTTCGTAACACAGAGGATTAAATTAAGTTTTGTTTTAATTAAATCCCTTAATTGTGTACAATTTTTTTGAAAATGACTCTAATACTTTCCTAATCGTGGCTAACATTTTTAATGAAACATATATAATTTTAAGGAATATGTAGGTAGTTAGACAAAGTTTACTTAGTTAAAAAACTTTAAAATGAATCTATAGCAGTCAGGTTGACAAATGACAATTCAAACATTAGGTCTTTAAAATTAGATGTTTAGTAGGTTTTTTTAGGTTTCCGTACCTCAAAAGGAAAAAATCGGAACCCTTCTAGGATCACTCGTGTCGTGTCCGTCTGTCACAGCTAATTTGCTCCGACTAGACCGATTGAGTTGAAATTTGGTACATATATTAAGGAATGACTCAAACACGGACGTGTCACGGAAATTCTACCGTGGGAGAGCCAAGCTTCGGCACGAATGGGCCGGCTCGACCGGAGAGATACCACGGCCTCACAGAAAACTGGCGTGAAGTAATACATGCGCTTCGCCAAGTGAGTGAGGGTACCGGAGGCCCCCCCCCAATGATAGCGCAGTTTTCTAATAGGATACCCCAGGAGGATACCAGCTGCGTTAGCGCTGGAGAATCCCTCTCTAGGCTTCCACGCTCAGGTAGAATCACTCCTGAGAGTGGACGTCCAGGCTGCCCCTCGTACTCTGGGGGGGAGAGGGTAATGGGGGGCTCGGCTCTAGTAAGACCGATCATGCGGGGAGATCTGGGCTTTGCTCTGGCATATGGCTTATCCCAATTGGTTACTGAGCCCACGCGAATCCCCGATGTGGAGAGCCAGGAGTCTTCTCTGTTGGACCTTCTGCTGACTTCTCAACCGGCTGGCTACAAAACTTCCGTTATTGCCCCACTCGGTTCCTCGGATCACTGCCTGGTCCGGAGTACGGTGCCACTCACGTGCCCGCTGCGTCGGCGAGCTGCTGGTAGCCGCCGTGTGTGGCACTACAAGTCAGCAGATTGGGATGGGATGCGTTCCTTCTTTGCATCCTATCCTTGGGGGCAGGTTTGCTTCACGCTGGATGATCCCAACGTGCTGCTGATTCTATTCCTGACGTGGTACTCCAGGGAATGGAACTTTTCATTCCGTCCTCTGCAGTCCCCGTTGGTGGCAAATAGGGTTTGCAGTACCGGGAAATTTTAGTATGGCAGTACCGGGAATTCCCGGTTCTCCCATACAAAAATTTCCCAGTACTGCAAACCCTAGTGGCAAATTCCAACCTTGGTTTGGTCGTATCTGCAAAAGGGCGTCCCGCCGAAAGCAGGAATGTTACCAAGCCTGGATAAATGCAGCAACAGTACGGGATGAAAAGACCAGCGCGTTGAAAAAGGAGTTTAATTTTGCCTCCAGACCCTTAAAAAGGGATATTTCCAGGGCGAAATCATTGCACATTGGTAGAATTGGCGAGAAACTAGAGCGCCTTCCTTCGGGAACTCGTGCGTTCTGGTCTCTTGCCAAAGCTATCCAGGGAAATTTCTGCAAGCCGTCTTTTCCACCTCTACAAATGGGAAATGATTCGTTGGCCCATGACGCTAAGGAGAAAGCCGATCTTTTGGGCAAACTCTTTGCGTCCAACTCGACACTGGATGACGGGGGACACGTGCCGCCAGCCATACCGCGGTGCGAAAACTATATGCCGGATGTCCGGTTCCACCAAAGTTCAGTGCGTAAAGCACTTCTTTCCCTCGACATTCATAAGTCGTGTGGGCCCGATAGAATCTCTCCTATTGTGTTGAAAATGTGCGCTCTAGAGTTGGCACCGGTTTTAACGCGTCTTTTTCGGCTCTCTTACTCATCTGGCGTAGTCCCGATCTCATGGAAGTCAGCTTTGGTGCACCCGATCCCTAAAAAAGGCGACCGCTCAAAACCATCCAACTACAGGCCGATAGCTATAACCTCTCTGTTCTCGAAGATAATGGAATCCATTATCAACTGCCAGCTCCTTCGGTACCTAGAGGATCACCAGCTGCTTAGTGACCACCAATACGGTTTCCGTAAATGCCGCTCAGCTGGTGATCTTCTGGTCTACCTAACACATCGTTGGGTGTGCGATCGAGACTAAGGGTGAAGCATTGGCCTGGCCGTTAGTTTGGACATGGCGAAGGCCTTTGATCGGGTTTGGCACAAAGCACTTCTTTCGAAGCTACCATCTTACGGGCTTCCCGAGAAATTATGCGAATAGTTCAGTAGCTTTCTAGCAGGCAGATGCATAAAGGTCGTAGTTGACGGTGATAGCTCTGAACCCATGTCTGTGAATGCTGGTGTCCCGCAAGGCTGTGTGCTATCGCCTACGTTGTTCCTTCTGCATGTCAACGACATGCTGCAAATCTGTGGCATTAACTGGTATGCATGCAGGGTGATGCCTCCTACACCGGCCGCGCTAATATTTCTCGGGATAGCGTCATCGAGAGCCGTAACAGACTTGTGTCTGAAATTGAAACTTCCCTAAAAGAAGTTTCAGAATGGGGTCGACTTAATCTAGTCCGTTTCAACCCTACAAAGACACAGGTTTGCGCCTTCACCGCCAAAAAGCTCGCGTTTGTCGCATAACCTCGTTGTGAGAGCATCCCCCTAACTGCCACAGCCACTATCGGAATTCTTGGCATCGACATATCGAGTGAAGTCCAGTTCCGCGGCCATTTAGAGGGTAAGGCTAAATTAGCCTCTAAGAAGCTTGGTGTGCTCAACAGATCGAGACAGTATTTCACTCCGGCCCACCGCCTACAGCTCTATAAGGCGCAGGTCCGTCCACATATGGAATACTGTTCTCATCTGTGGG
This sequence comes from Eudemis profundana, assembly GCA_947034925.1. Classification (NCBI taxonomy): domain Eukaryota; kingdom Metazoa; phylum Arthropoda; class Insecta; order Lepidoptera; family Tortricidae; genus Eudemis; species Eudemis profundana. Next base: position 17,609,872 of record OX344800.1, read on the forward strand.
CTGGGCCCCCCAGTACCAGCTTCTCCCTCTAGACCGCATTCAACGGAGAGCGACTCGTATCGTCGGCTACCAAGATATTTTAGATCGGCTCGACTCCTTGGCACTGCGTAGAGATGTAGCCTCGCTCTGCATCTTCTATCGTCTATATAACGGGGAATGCTCCGAGGAATTGTTCGGATTAATCCCTGCCGCATCTTTCCGCCATCGTCCTACGCGAAAATATTACCATTGTCACCCTGTATCCCGCCCGGTTATATTTGAGGATACAGTGTGAACATAATTGTGGAAAGATGAAAAAAAACTATGAACTCACCTTTCAATAAAAAAAACAAACAATATTAAGTAGTGCTACGTACAGGACCCTTCAGTAGTTCAGGCTAACAAAAAGGAGAATAAGGAAAGTCAGTTAGTGTATGACAAATTTATTTTTATTTTTCACTCGCTTGCGGCCTCACAGTACAAATTCAGCGTTTCCTTAGCACTACCTATTGTGCTCAGTTGGTAGAGCGGGGTCTTAAAGCCTAGGTTCTTCTAGTAGTGAGGTCACAGGCTAGTATAAATGTTAGTGCCTAAAGTTACACTGCCATCAGTTAAATTTAAACTAATCTCCTAACAATGACTTAATAAATTTTGAAGTCACCAACCTCGAGACTGCAGACTCTCATCGACACACCTTCTTACAGCAGTTCTGATGCCGGCAACAGCAACAGCAGGCTCCGGATGTTAATGACCCGTAGTGTGCATGAAGACTATTCCGACGAGAGCGCTACAGCCCATGGGATTTATAGGTGAGGTGTGAATTAATACAAAACCATGTTCCTTTTGAAATATCACGAAATTAGAAATTGAATTTGAGTTTAGAAAATTAGAAATTAGAAAAATTAGAAAAAGCAAAAATTAGAAAAAGAAAAAATTAGGAAATCCCATCTTCAGCTGGAATAGAACAAATTGCTTACATTAGTATGCTAAAGTATGTGTTTTTTTTCCACAGCTTAGAAGAAGACTGAAATTATGGTTATTCTCACCAGACAGAAGAGTTATATCCTCATAGCTCTGCGAAGCCCGCCACCCTTCATGAAGATGCCCCCGGAGGGCTAACTGTAACAAGACCTTTCAGTGAATGGGGTGCCTCAACAGCCAGATGAGTTAACCTTAAAGAAATGCTACTCACAATTACTTCATGATGAAAATTAGGACTGCCTCAGCCGCGCCATATTTGTAGCCACCAAGGAGAACACAAGCATCAGGAGTTGCTCCCTTCACGGCCCAGATGCAAAAAGCTTTTGAAGAGCTCCAGCCAGTATAGCTAGACCTCCTCTCTTTCCAAGATCATTTCCAACCAAATTGTGTTTCCACTAAGGACCTCAATTTCTCCCTAATTGATTTGGAAATCTAAAGAATTTCAATCCTATTAATTAAGAAATAACACTTACTGATCAGAATATTTAACTATATTTACTTGTCCATTATATTCAAATTAGTTTATATTTTTATACTTTTAATATCTTATTATAATAAATGTTATTCCCCAATTTGCATTACAAATTTACCCTATAAATCTATTTATATGACATATAGCAACATCAGTAAGTTGTATGTCAAGAATCTCTCAAATATGACACTAGACAGTTGTAGCAATGTTGCTAGACGAAAATAATTCTAACGAAGCTGTTCGAGACAATTGTAAAACCTTTCTCTTGAACATAAAATTAAATTTGTCATATTTAAACCTACAATTAAATACAAAACACAACGTGACACCATCCTCACCACTTAGATGGTTGGCAGTCGACAAATGTGCGTTTTGCTAGAAACTTCCTGCCTCGCACGACTGAACTGTGGAATAAATTGTCGCCTGCAGTGTTTCCGGACCGATTCGACCTTCAAGAAAAGAGCGTACTCCCACCTGAAAGGCTGGCAACGCACCTGTGAGTCTTTTGGTGTTGCAGGTGTCTATGGGCGACGGTGATTGCTTACCATCAGGCGACCCGTCTGCTCGTTTGCCCCCTATTTCATAAAAAAATATATATATATATATTTGAATTTACTATAAATAACAAAAAGCCACTTTATACCTCGATTGCATATTTACGTCCCTTGCTTGCGGCTCGGACCGCAAACTTCTGCGATCTCGGCCTTTCTTTGTATTACCACCCTAGTTGTACTATATTTATATCGCCTGAAATTATAAAAAATAGGTACGAATTATTTTACTATCGTGATTCCATTACATGCCATGCCAAGCCGCATCGGAACTTTGCGGCCTATTATAACTTATAATATAAGGCACGTACTACTGTCAACATTTCATTGCATGTTTGAGAAAAGATTACCTATTATTGTAAAGAAATTTAATGTGCTCGAAACTGGAATTCAAGACCAAAAAAACTACGACAGATACGTCACTGTCAAATATGTCAGTCACTTATGTCATTGTCAAATAAAGTTTTCAGGTTTCGCCAACCTTTTTGTTATATGCTTCTTTGTACATATTGGCTGTTTAATATATTAATTAATTAGTATTTTCTCAAAAAAGGTACTTTCAAACTTTATTTTCAATTCAACTAACATTGACAAAATTTTATTGTAAAGAACTTAAACACGATAAGGTTGCGTTGTTCAACTACAGAGTAATTAATTCGCTAGCGACTGACAGACATAAGAAAACACGCTATAAACAAAATGGCGTCACTTTGCGTTCCGTTCCAAATAATGCATTTTTTTTTTGCACAAAAATATTTAATTTATGTGACTTTTATGGCTACAATTGAAGCGCAAACTAGTAAATTTTGTGTATTTTATATAACATATTACAACGAAATGAATATACAAAAAAATAAATAAATAAATAAACGACATAAAATTTAAGAAAACACACCAAGCCGGTCAACGGAACGCGAAGTATCAGTTTGGCATCTGACGGGACAGTTTGTCCAACCTAAAACTGACGCAAAATTTGCAATAGCGTGATTTTCCCATTACACAAACACAACAAATAACGTAAAACTTAAAATTCGTAAACTTTAAAAAATTACATCTCAAGAACCGTTCGTTTCTGCAACCTGAAAATTCACAAATCGCTTTGTTTTCATGAGAACTATCTACATAAAAAATATGAACCTCGAAATCGATGGTCCACAATGGAAATTTTATCCCACCACGGAGCAAAAAAAACATTCGAACACTCAAAGCAGACGTCAGATGTCGAATGAGAATGACAATGACAAATATATGGTGTCATGGCGGCCATAACAACCATAAAGCACGCTACACCCCATTATTCTGCAATTAGTTAAATGTATGCAAAAATAGGTTATTAATTACCTATATGTAGTTAAAATTCTTGTACCAAATGTTATTAACACCTGAAGTGATACAAGCACAATACCAGCTTTGCAACCAAAAATTGCGGATGATTAAGTTTTTATTAAGGCCTCTTGTATTTATGTAAAAATAAGTAAATAAAATTACTTCTTTAAATTATGGAATTAAAATTACCAATAAATAAATTATCTCAGCGTGTGTTTTTAGAAAAAAGGGATATACTATTGTACGAACATTTTATTGCAGCAGTGGCAACATTGTCGTAGTTTTTTTGGTCTTGAATTCCAGTTTCGAGTTTAGTTTAGCTTTAAACTTATTCATGTTTAATACAAGTAAGTATTTTAGTTCAGGATAATTTTATTTTACTGTTATTTATTATTTTGTTGAAAAATATTCCGAAGATAAAGTCAGTTAAAAAAATAATATCTATTGCCTTTTTTCGAAGTTGTAAGAAAATAAACTAACAACGCGCAATATATTAACATTAACATTACGTACCTTAATCTTTTAATCAAAATCAGCCAACATACCAGTGGCGACCGTTATGTGTTGTGTCCAGCCAGTACCCACGTACCGGGCAGGAACTGAACAGTAATAATTTAATTTTGCCCGTTAGTTTGCCACGACAATCAGAGCCGCCCGGTCCACCTACATCCTTAATATCGTAGCAATTTTAATACATACTCTCTTTTTTTAATTTTCCAATTATATTATACATTTGACGACCGCTTTAGCTTAGTTGGTAGTGACCCTGCCTACGAAGCAAGAGGTCCTGGGTTCGAATCCCGGCAAGGGCATTTATTTGTGTGATGAGCACGAATATTTGTTCCTGAGTCATGGATGTTTTCTATGTATTTAAGTATTTGTATGTATTAAATATATCGTCGTCTAGTATCCATAACACAAGCCTTATTGAGCTTACTATGGGGCTAGTTCGATTTGTGTAAGACCCCTTGTCCCCTTATATTTATTTATTTTATGTCAACAGAATAATGGTCGGTTCTTTCATTTGACATCTCTGAAAGTTCCAAATGTTGACACGGCAGAGTCGAGAGAAGAAAGAAGACCTTTCTTGTAGCTTTACTTTTTAACAGGTGGTAGGACCTTGTGCAGGGTACGTCCGGATCGCTACCACTATCTTACCTGCCGCCAAAGAGCAGTGTTCGCACTGTGTTCCGCTTCCGGTGTGGGGTAAAACAGCCGGTAAAATTACAAGCAAAGAGAAGCATTCTATCTTAGCCCTCAGGGTTGGCAACGCATTTGTAATATTTAGATTGCAAATGTTCATGGGCCTCAGAAGTCACCCCGTGTCACGAAGCTACAAGTTACAATTTTACAAGTCTAAACTACCCAGCAACATTGGCCAAATCAACCAATGGCGTTGCTGTATTAGACCAATGTTGCAAGTGTAGACTTGTAAAATTGTAACTTGTAGCTTCGTGAAACGAGGCCCTGTAGGTCCTTATGAGCAGAAGATAATATGCATCTAGCATATCCTCTGTCTCCTGGCGGAACCTGCACGCGGGATCCTGTTTCATACCCATTCGAAACAGTTGTTGGTTCCATTTATCGTGACCATTTACGAATATGGGCATTGTAAAAAGGAGAAAAGGGACCATCCATTGTACAAAGACCCATAATGGCAAACATCACTCATTAATGATTTGTTTTTATATTTTCTATTTTAAACCTAAATAAAGGAAAGAGCGAGAGCGACTTTTCTAAAAACAACACAAGTTTTATAAATTGCTATAAATAGCGGCTACTGCTGCAACTTAGATATTAATAATATTCGTATATATTTTTAACCATGATAAAAAATAAAAATGCAACATAAAACATTGCTTTATGTATGTTATTAATATAGTCATAAAACTAACTACGCGTAGTTACTTTTTCATCACACTTGCTCGAAAATGGTGTCATTACACGTAGGTTCTGCGGGCCGTAAATGGCCTATTACGCCCTAGGGCGTAATGGTTTTCTTTTTAAATTTGAAACGCTGGTTTTGTTTTACTCTTATTTGTCATGTTCAAAGGAAACGCCAACTTACTTTTTTAACTTTTATCACTGAAATATTTATTTAAAGATAACAGTAATTGCAAATACATATAAACACATATTTCGGTAACATTAATTAAATGTTTAAATAATGTATTTCTTTATTTTGCAAATATAATAGTATTTTATGCAACAGTTGTATAAGAAGGTTCAAAAAATGCGAATTGCGTGAGTTGCGATACGAGCCGCGAATGCGGCGAGTATCGCAAATAGAGACGCAATGAGCGTTTTTTGACTTAATTATACAACGTTGCATACAATACTTTTTCTACGACAGGTTTTAAAATTATGAAATACAAACAAGGCATAACCTGCAAAGAAGGCAAATATGACGTATGACTGTCAGTATGTGTCTATGGTAAACTTTTTATTTTTTAAATGAAGTTGACACGCAGTGAATATATTAAAAATACTTTTGTTTTTATGTTGGCATCAATGAATTTAGTTCAGAAAGTTTTGTTTTTCTTAAAAGCCGTAGGATTTTAATTGTTTGTTAAGTTGGTAGTTGTGCATTTTTACCGTAAAGTTAAAATTGAGCGCTTAATCCTTGACCTCAGTTTAACCTAGATTTAGAAGTCTGTGGTTGCTAGCAATAACGTAAAGTGGCTATAACGACACTAGTGCTGTTATGGGGAATAGAGTATAGACTTCTCTGAACTCATATTATATATGTTCTTATATTAGTGTTCGTGACCAAGTAAAAGACAGATAACAGTACAGGAGTAGAAAAAATCAACTAAAATGGCCGTTACCGCTATGGTTTCCGAACGTGCCTTGACGCTCGCATTGTCTATGGACATATGTGACAAATGTCACTGTCTGTTTTAATATTTTCTTGTCATACTGGGTCGAAAAGTAAGGTTATTTTATTAAGATTTCCTCACAAGTGTGATGAAAAACATTGTGTGTGCCACGGGCGGTAAAGGAATTGCAAACTCGTGTTATTAAAGCCCTCGGTTTCACCTCGGGCTTATAACAAACACTCGTTTGTAATTCCTTACTTACCGCCCTAGATACACAATGTACTATTATGTAGCTCAAATCTGATAAATATTATACAATCAGCGCCAACTAGTGCCTACAAGCTTCTCAGAATGAGTTGTAACCATAATTAACATCATGTGATACGGAGGGAACTACAGTCAACAAGCAAGGAAAGACCCATTGAGTAAAACTACTTATACAATATACATAGATATTACCTACTATTAAAATGTAGAAGCGACTGGGTTTTTACTTAAAGGCAAAACTCGAAGATTGAGATTAAAATTGTACCTAACTTTATTCATTATCATTTTATGCAGTGTAAATATCAGTACTAGATTGTTTTTCCTGTTTAGTCACGTCACGATGAGGATTTCAGTTAATTTTCGGGGCATTAAGCGTCATTCATTCATGCGTGCGAATGAATGGGACGAGCGGCGCGCGATCTGAAACTGTATGGAAACAGTCGGCCGCCGCACGCCGTGCCCGCCGCCGGCGCTCGCGCCTACCGCCACGACACGACCACACGACGACACGTCCGCCACACCGGTGTGTCATCTATTTATACGAAACCCGAACATCGACCTTGAAGTGCCGTGCTTTCATTCACGTACCGCGTTCTTAAAATGATGAGCAATTCGTTAATTGAAGATAATTTGTTGAATGACTAGCGCCCAATTCGTTCCGGATGATAACTACTCGTGTTATCCTGTGCGTTAATTGATCGAGATGGTTACTCATGCTGATCTAACCGAGGCATCTGCACAAAAAGGCTGAACTCTCATGACGTGGATGCTGACATTTGGTAGGTATTCTAACTGATCTTTATTCAAAACGTCACCTGACATTTTGGATGTTGTTATTACTAACTAACATCGCTATAAAAGTTAACTCCATACCCAAGTAGCACACACGCTAATAAGAGCTCATACCTCCAGTTTAAGCGCTATAAGGGTTGTATAACTAAGGGTTAAAAGCGAATATGCTTGAAAGAGCATCCGTATATTTATTTATCACAACAGGATGCATAGAACGGTTGAGCATTTCGAATCCGTGGTGTCGCTTGTCGGTGTCCCGTTTCCTACGTAACAGTAGTGAGGCTCGTAATACTAATGCAGCCACTAGTGTTACATACGCACACACGGACAAATGCCGACAGGAAGCCATTCCTCTGCTTACAGTTGCACCTCTATTAAGTTTGGAGTACGTAGCCAATTGCTTAATTCATTATGTCGGCTCGGTCAATTCATTTAATGCGAATGTACGGCGACGCCATACATTGTGTAGGTGTGCATGAAAAACAGGGTTAGTGGCCTGGGACGTGTAATTGTGACCGGAAATTACATGGAGTGGTTACCAACAATGTTTACTATCACCTATCCTGTTGATGTCATTGGGACATATAACTAGGCACATACTTACATAATTATGTAAGTGCCTAAGTAGGTTCCTTACTCGTATAACTACTTACTTTATGATGCCATACCTTTTATATCATGGTATTTATATACTTAGCTTAGTGGTTTTATTTACTTATAAATTCATTCAACGTTTATGCAGGAACTTACTTCATTCATTATTTTGTGGTTCTTATCAATCACTCGATAAGTACATTTTGTCCTAATGTGTTTTAATTAAAATATATGATTTGTGACTTCCGTTAAAAGGGTTAGTTCAATAATAGTTATAACAGTTAATTAAACTGCGATACTTCTTACAGATGGCATATCTGGGTCCATTTGCACTTGGGAACGCATTGCAACATAAATTGAAAAGCAACAGCGTCGTAAACTAGTTCTCGAACAATGCTCTTATCCGGATGCTATCCGGTTACTATTCTGATAAGCATCGAGGGCTACCGGTGCGATATCGCTCTAAAAGAATAAAGACCGTTATCTGCTTAAGAGCCAATATGTCGGACCTTTTAAAACTTTACTCTTATCAGTATGGCGCCAGTCTGAGTTGTTTTTTGCCGAGATAAAATTGGATGTGAAGTTAAAACTGTAGTGCTTCGTATCGGATACTTAGCTTAACAATGGCTTTTTCTGTTTGTACTCAAACGGAAAAAGCCTAGTTAAGATTTTGTTAAAATGCCGTCCCAACTGTCGAGTGGAAACATGATACCTATGAAACATTTTGACTTGTCAGCGTTGTCGTATTTATTTATAATGATGTGCCAACGGAAAGTTATCAAAATTGTGAAACTTTCAATGTAGGTAATCAGTCCTCGGTAATTTCTCACAATGCCCCGTACGGAAAGTATCAAAATGGAAACTTTATTAAACTTTTTGTGAAAGTTTCAAGAAATTTCCGAAAACTTTCCCAACCTTTTAGAAACTTTCTGCAACTTGCACATCTGTAATAACGCATATAAACCGTACTTATGATTGTTTTCTCGTTAATGTTAAAATAACTGATGCTCTGAGCATTATCGGGCGATCTGCGAGGGCCAAATGCGGCTGTTCGCGGAAACCAGCTTCCCCGAATGACAACAACGTCTCTTGTGGCCACGCTATCATTAGCTTGCCTCTAATTTAACTCATCGCAATTATTCATCATCATCATTTCAGCCATAGGACGTCCACTGCTGGACATAGGCCTCCCTCATAGATTTCTAATTAGTTCGGTTGGAAGCAACCTGCATCCACCGTGAGCCAGCAGCCTTAACCAAATCATCTGTTCATCTTGTTGGTAGACGTCTGACGCTGCGCTTGCCGATTCGTGGTCGCTCAACGGGCTATGGAAAGGGCTATGCTCGGGGTTTCTCTGCGTGATCGCAAATACAATCATAGTTTTTCTTAAGATACAAGACATGAAACTTTGAAGTTATGACACTGGCAATTTCACGAGATACTATAAAGATAATGAAATTGATATAGTAGGTACATTGTGCTATGATAATTGAGGAATTCCCTCAACCCCTCGTGAATCCTATCATCACACTAGATTTTGAAGAAATTGGGACGAAACTGAAAGTAGGTATACCCTTTTAATTCAAAAAATATTTTTTCAAATCAACTGATGCGTAAATGGCGGAGTTTTGAGCTTATGAGCAACTGACTTTAGGACCTCCTCCTTTTTGTGATGTCGGTTAAAAATAAGCGTAGCATTTAGTTCAAGCAAACTTGAAATGGGTTACCGACATCCTAAGACAGTTAAGCATAGGCTGGAGCACCATCGTTAGTGACCGTAATCTAGTAATTTTTATTAAACCAAAAAATCCACATCCTATACGTAAGTATCAGTGGCGTGGCGTCCAAAGAACTCGATTCCTACCGGCTTGCCTAATACCAGGTATTTGACCACCTTACTTTACAGCTCTTAAGGAAAATGTACCTACCTACGCCAAATCTGCACCGGCTTGCCCAAGGATATCTTTTACGCCACGCCACTGGTAGGTATATCATATTAATAACTCTGCTATGCTATACCTAGATCTTATGTGAATTATTATCTAGAAGAATATGTTAAGCAGTATGTCATAATCTGGTTTAGTTTCTAAGTAAAATGCTGGTGACTCTGTACCTAGTTTTAATAATTTTGCATGGTTAAATCTAGGTGTTTCTTGTCTAATATAATTATGAGGCCTATGTTATTGGTCTAATTCAATACGTGAGATACAGTGGCAGTCAGCCACTGTATCTCACGTATTCATGGACATTAGCATAAACCATTCTAACCTTTAATGAATTGACATTATATTCTGTATAACTGACTTTTTATTTTCAGAATAACGACAAATATACAGGGTGAATTTTAAATCGTGAATCGTAACCACGTTTACCGGTAAAGCTACTTAAGACTAATACAGAGCACTAGTGTTAATTACAATTAAAGACCCGCTTAATTAATTATTAACAAAACGGTGGAGGCGTTTATTACCATTAATCGTAATAAAACTGAATTATTTTATGAGTAAATACGATTTTTAAATACCTACTTATGTTGACAATGTCGACGATGTTGACATTTATTGACAATACGTGCCAAAATTCTATCCAGCCAACTTCAATATTGGGAGGATGGATATCTAATGTTGAAATTTTCATGACAAGTACGAAACATGAATGTAGGGTGACAATTAAGGTTCTTTTAAAAAAAAAAAGCTTTAAAAGCATTGTAAGTTATTGTTAACTATGTATAGACTTCAAAAAAAATATAACGGTTCACGATTTAAAATTCACCCTGTATTGACGTTATCCAATAAAGGGTTAATTATGATTAACCTAACCTACGCCCTACGATTACTAGGTAACGTTCACGGCTCAGTGGCGGTCAAAAGCCACATTTCTGCCACCAGGGCAGTGCTACATGTTTAGGTAATTATAAGAGAAAAAAAACACTGACCGAACTTATTGCATTAGCCAACCGCATCAGCAGATACCTACTTATTAGACTATCCGACGAGACTGTAGACAGAGCCAATCTACTCATGCCTATTCTGAAAAAAAGGCTAGTTTGAGGCAAACAAAATTTAAAATAATGTAAAGGCATAAACAAAATAGGCAGTCCCATGTTAGCTTTCATGTTTAGCCCTCATACGGCAGTCGTGTCGCTCCGTACATCTAGGGTGTTGCCTGTACCAGGAGCAAATAATTAAAACGTAGATTCTACTCATCAAACAATAAAACTTTCGTTCAACCACTTTTAAAAATTGTGTAATCTTTAGATCTTTTTCATACAAATTAAATTGTATTTTCAATGTGCGTTACCATCAATCTAATTGTCGTCGCTTGTCACGCTACAAACATAAAAAACATCTGAATATATTGCGGTTTCAAATGAACTTTAAAGTAGGTACATAATACTAAAACTTAAAACATAAGATTTTTTTAAATGTCGCTGAACAAATGTTAAGTTTGAGGAGTACAATCTACGTTTTAATTATTTGCTCCTATAGTGCAGGCAACATATGCCAAATTTTATAAAAAAAAAAATACAGTCCTCATGGTCAGAGTGCGCGCGTGATCTGCCGCAGCGCGGGCGCCGGTCGACCTCACCGAGATAAATCTCTCAATGAACGCGATAAGGACCGCGTGTCATGTGCGGGAAGTGCCCGGTCACATTTGCTCATGTAGGTATTCGTTTGCACCTTTGCTGATTTTATACCTCGTTTTTTTAGATTAAAGTTTTAATGGCCATTTTCGCCCACGTTTCTTCGTTTCACTAGCATATGAGTTGAGTTGAGTTTGATATCATTCATTACTCATATCAGAATCAGAGGGTAACTAGGTGCTACTTGTACTAATGCCACTTAGTACAAAGACAGCACGAACCATATTTTCTTGTTTCAAGATTGTTTTCCTCTAAAACGCATGCCGGATAACGCACGTATTATATAGTTTTCGAATCTGAATAAAAAAATCGGCCAAGTGCGAATTTATTTGTTATTATAGCGGCAATGGAAATACGGATTCTGTGAAAATTTCAAGTATTTATCTATAACGGTTCAAAAGGTACAGCCCTGTGGCCCTGTGACGGATGGAAAACGGACAGACGGACAGCGGAGTCCACGCGGAGTCTTAGTAATAGCGTTCCGTGGCACCCTTTGGGTACGGAACCCTGAAAGACGAAGTATACTTGTAGTCACTCCCGGATGATGGCTTGTTCACCTTTTTTAAATTTTGACGTTGATGACTTCTCGGAATTTGTAGATTATTGACTCTATACAGTACTATCCGATCGTAGGACTATTAAATGTGTATGCGCAAAAATGAATAGCCTAAAAGAGTAATATGCCATTCAACATTATGCCAAACATTCTCGGCCAACATTTTTTAGGACAATCAACATTATGCGATGCGACAGGCACCCGTTATAATATACCTAATGTCTGTCATATTTTTTTAAGACATACATTTTTCCCCTATGATATGGTTTTCAGGATTTTCAACAGACATCTTGTAAAACTAATCAGGTTAGGTTAAGTTTTATAACAATTTTTGAGCATCTGAATCCATCCAGAACCAGGCAGCAACAATCATGCCTATTTTATGCTTATTCTATTTTGGTTCCTAAATTTGAAAGGATAGACCCTAAACCTCTTCAGTAGGCTTATGATGCTACGCTTTGTTGCGCGATAATTAAATGATAAAGCATCCATCACTCTCACACACTATTTGTTAGAACGTGACGAAGGCATCATACTTATATTATATTTAGAATTAAAGAATAGAATTAAAGAGCCCTTGAGGGCCTACTTACAGAAATAAATTATTTTATTTATTTATTTATTTTATTATCATTTATTTATCACGCGACAAAGCGTAGCATGGTACGCCTACTGGTTTTCACTGAAAACATTTAAGTGGATGGGTTTCGGAAACGCTATCTCAAAACACTGGAAAATTGCTTAACAATACACAGAAGGATACGTTTCACAAGTCATGTAGCATGTGTCCTAGTTCGATCTTTATCTAGGTTGTTCATCGGGCTCCACTGGTGGTATAGGTTGAATGGGCACGAACGATAAAGCTCACAAAGTTTATAGGTGACCAATAATTGCTGTTCCCTGATAGCGTCCTAAACCGCTATCAGGGAACTGACCTGTTGCTAAAATTAACTTTTATAGTGATATCATAAAATTATTATCAAGGAATGTAGATAGGTAACCATTCATTATGATAATATCTGCAGCATTAAAACACAAGTATACTCTCATCTTCCCCTTATCAGATTTGATAGTGTAGGTGTAAGCCATGCCAAGCGGATATTTGTTTCATTCAAATTAAAACAATAAGAGTAATTCGTTTAAAATTCAATTCAGTATCCTGCCCTGCTTAAGTTCTGTGAAACTCATCATTGCGAGCCAAGATTTGAATTCAAGCCCAATGCACGGCATCCGATTGAAGTATTTGACTAATGCTTATACGTTTTGGCGCGGCCTTGAGGCCCCCACGAAGGGGCTTTAAACCCGCGACCAGCAAGAGCACGCGTAAGCACGCGTTATGCGATAGATAGAGAGAGACAGTCGGATCCAGTGCGTTCCGTCCGATGGTCGGATCCGAATCACCTGAACGACAGTTTTGTCAGAGTGAGAGACTTGTACGTAGTACTACTACTTATTCTGTGACATAGAGTATTCGGTGACCCTCGCACATACACGTTTATATAAAAAAAAATCACGATGTGTGTGTATCGGGTGGGGTATTTTAATGGTACCTAAATGTTTACTTACATTATATTTCGTCGCTTCATTCTTCAGATATACAACCTTGTAGTACTTTATATAATGGGCTCTGTAGGTAGGGTAGGGTATGCAGCCGGAGACACTACTTCATGTAACGGTTGTGTCGGCCGTGCACTAGGACACACGGTCTAATAATACGCGTAATGCTGAGAGCGCTTTGAGTAAGTTGTGGGTCGATTTCAGGCGTTTTTGCAGCGTTTTTTTTTTTCATTTCATTAGTGTCACTCGATTTTTATCGCGAAGGACTATCGAGTGATAACAACTTTGGATTAAATCATGTGTAGTCCCGATAGGTACCGTCTATCATTTATAATAAAAGTTAACTGTGATCATGATGTGTGACATTAAATATTTTTTTATTTGGTGGACCGTTTTTTTGTACTAAAATGTTTCTAAAACTAGTTTGATTGCGATAGATTTCGTTTTGCCGTGAAAATTCCGGCCTCTGCATGCGCATTGTACTAAAGTCTTCAAAAGTTGTTTGCCGCCAGTACATTTAGCAAACTCATATAGAACTCAAACAGATCTTGTATACTTGCGTACTTAACACACATTAGACAATTATGTCACCGGCACAGCGTAGGCGCTTCGCCTATTAAGGCGGACCTAAGTCATCAAGCGACAAACGCTTATAAGTAAACATATCGTTATTTTTAATTCATGTAGGTATCTTATGGACGGTACCTATTGTATGGAGTGGTAGGCGTGAGTGAGTGGATGTGCGAAGGACAATTACCTTTTAGCGAACATGGCACACTTTAAAGTCGACTTTTAAGGATTCCGCCAAGTTATTTGTACTGCATAAGGACACAATGAACTAATTCTGTTTGATTAGGTCAGAATGCCTACTTTAGAACGGTGAGAAAAGAACTTTACGACTTCGTTCAAACTGGATTTGAGTAGTATACAGTAAACAGCGAGTAAACATGGATAACAAAATAAACAACTCCTCTGATGTTGCAGATATCCATGGGAGAAGATGACTGCTTTCCATTAGGTGGCTCGTTTGCCACTGATTACCTACATTAAAAAAAGCACAAAGTAAATCGCACGGAGAATTAAGAGAACTGTGTAGTAACCAAAATGTTCATTCATATACTTAATGCCTCGTCAGGCATGAAATTGGATTCCCTCTGTTGCAATGGCCCTCGCCATTTGAAGAACTTGATTCCAACTGACTTAGCTATCGTTATTCAAACCGCTTTGATAAAGTAAGGATAACATATCTTGTTGAGTCCAGATTTATAAAAGAAATTACAGCTCACTAATGAACTGCGAAAAAATCGTAACTAACGAATGGAATTATGCCAGATAGGTGTTGGAGAAATTTCGTAAGTGACGGTTAATAAACATGGAAATTGCTGGATCAAATCGATATAAATAATTTGTTAAGTCTAGTTCTGCCTAGGAAACCTGTTATTTATCATAAAACAAAAATACCGTGTCAACGTTTAAGCATATTGTACTGTGAATTTAGTGATTTGAATTATGGAGTTCAGCATTACCTGGCAGATTAGCTTTCAAAGTAACACACAGTTGCCCAAACAGATACGTCAACAAGGATACCGTGGCTCGCAGCACGTCGACTGAAGGACGTAAACGTCAACTTTCGCATCCAATAAGGTCCACACCATATTCCGAAGGGTTGCATAACAGAACCGCGACATGGTCCGCTTTCCACCTGCCCACAGAGGGCCGTGGGTGAAGAATTTGGAGCCAGAGAGGCGAACGAGTCGCAGTGCATCGTTACGAAACGATACTGGGGACAGACGTAGGCGATACTGCTACGGCACACTTAACATTTCAATATTCAGTTTATTGTTGGCATTATGGTTTTATTAGAAAGTTTATAGAACTGGAATATGGCAGGCTACAGTAAAATAATCAACTATATTATTAGCAAATACTCGTAAACTTCGTTAACAAGCCTTTAAATGAAAATGTTTATTAGCGTTGTATTGAGATGCGTTCATTAATAGTCTTGGGAAAATATTATAGTTAACAACCGAGTTTGGTATCATGATCATGAATGTCGTTTAGTTGTTCTGGTAATAACGGCACGGCACCTGGACGTAGGCCAGTGGTTCCGAACCTGGGGGTAATTACCCCTTCAGGGGTAAAATTAAGTTTTCTCAGGGGTAATAAACTCATATTAAGTCGATTTTCTTTTGAGTACTTTCATATACTTGTCTGTATTACTTATTTTTTGGAGGAGTAACGATACAAATCTAGAGGGGGCCTGTGGGCGATGTGGTAATAAAGGTTAGGAACCACTGACGTAGGCTCTAAGCTCCGGACACATGCGGGGATATTGCTCGAACAAGTAAAGGTGTAGAATTTAATATTCAATTACAATTTTAACTATCCATTATTTAGTTGCACGCAACGGACTCAACTGCTCTCCCTTCGTCTTTTTCAAAGACTAGTATGTAGTCGTTAAGTGCCCAGGCAAACTTTATTAAAAATTTGAACGCTCTGCAAGCAAACCGACGGACATACGATTTTGTCCCAAGTGTCACGATGAATATGCCACTGACAGAAATGACATTATTTTGCAATAGGAACTAGTTAATGGGTTAGCCTAACAGTGAGTGGCGTGGCGTCCGTACATAGAACTCGATTCCTATCGGCTTGCTTAATATTAGACAGTCCAGCACTTGATTCTAGTGCTCTAAGAAAATTCAAGCCAAAGCTGCTCCGGCTTGCTCAAGGATTTCTTCAACTCCACGCACGCCAATGTAAACTAAATAACTAAGTTGTGAATAATTATTACTGTTCTCTGTGCAGCCACCCTTGTTCAAAATTTATCTTAAAATTGTCTGCATCAAATTTTACTAAATCTTATTAGATAATTAGCAACGTTTTCCATTCGCTTTATCAGACAAGCTGCATGTTTACTGCTCCGTAAACCGTTGAAACTTTATGATATTTTAAAATTTCAATTTAAAGTGACAATTTTTTTTTCTGGCGAGTTAGCGGTTTCCGTAAAATGATGCAGTTTGCCAAATCAACGTAAACGGTTTGTGAAGGTGATTTTTGCTCATTGTATATACACTTCACGCCGCTTCATGATCCGTATGACCTAAGTATGACAGTTTATTCTCATATTAATTCCGAAAATAAAGACTCACTCCCCCGTTACATATAATTGTAACTTTAATGTCAAATTTCTACATTAAATTAAGGTAGACGTCCAAGCGCTGGACTCTGTCCCTCAGTACCTAGTTACCATCTTCAATGTGAAGTAAATGACAATATTGTCCACTATTTGGGCATTACCGTGTCAAACATTAGGACGGAAGTTTACCTTACGTGTCTTGCTTCCAACGTCTAAAAACGTTTAAAAGTGACAGCGACGCCATAACAAAAGTACGAAAAAGTGGAGCGAATTAACTGTCGAAAGGTATGATGATTCGACGAGACGACGATGAGAAACGTGTAGTGTAATAAATGAGTACCGACAGAAGTTGCGAAATAAGTTTCGGTTCGTCTGCAGTTAGCGCAATTAGCCATGAATCGAATACTAATGCTTATGCAAGCAAGTAGGTGGGTCGGCATTCTCCAGCACCTAGTGTAGGCACCTCTAGTAGGAGTGTAGACGTGGGAGCGCCCCCGCTTCCGTCGTATTCACTATCATTTTATTCCATTTTATATACTCGCATTTACATACGAAGACATAAATTCTGTGGCGTCTAGTGTCGCTTCATTTTGAGAATAAAAGGCCGACTTGTGAATGAACGGTTTTTGTGCGTGGTTCTAGAACCACCTACACCTAGGTGTAAATGCGTTTTAGTTTTAAAGATAAAATATTTTATTCGTGAGGATGCACTATAAAGGGTGTGATGTCTCTAACCACATTTAACAATTGTTAATATACCAGGTAACCAGGCGAATCATTTGAATTTAAGGTCGCTTCTAACTTTTACTCGTTTGATACATCCAAAGTAGCAATCAATATTGTTACTAAATTCCGGTTTATGCTAAGTTTGGAGAGATCAAAAAGAGGTTTTTAAAAAAATACACATGCCAAATTTACAACAAGAGGATCAATTATTCTTGATACTTGGAAATCATCCTTCCTATTGAAATAAATATTCGGGGGGTCCCAACCAAACTAAGCAATGCTTGTATGCGTGCACATACAAATAGAGGTAGAATACTTAAATACATAGAAATTATTCAAGACCCTAGAACAAATTGTTTAGTTTGGTAGGGACTAGATTGATTTTTGTTGACACATATTATAATATGATAAACGGAAGGATATTTGCCAATTATTAAGACTAATTAATCCCCTTGCTGTAGTTTCACCATATCACCATATTTTTTTATTTAAAACCTTTTTTTTACCTCTGCAGACGAAGACAGGCTATACAGACATGTATACATACAGCCGCAAGTAAAAATACCTGTAGTGATTCATGTGATCCAGAAATTCGATGCCACTCTCATCCTTACAAAATTTGACCCGTGGACTAGTAATAACAATTCGTAATCGGAGTACATGCTGCTGTGGTACGTCAAAGTCGAAGCAACGAGCGAGTGTTTTGACCTCGAATTACGAATTGTTCTTAGATCACGGGTCGAAATACCTACATTAAGAACAATATTGACGTCGATTTTCTGAATTATGCAGTTGGTACATAGAGTACGACTTTCTATGGAGTTATGACGCAGTGCCATTAGTCTAGTCCAGGGTTTCTTAAACTGTGGTCCATGCACCCCTTAGGGGTCCGTGATACGAGAGCCGGGGGTCCGTGGCTATGCATAAAACACAATCTTTCATGTGCCCTTGATTTTCTTTTTTTATCGTTGTATTCAGAAAGGGTCCGTAAGGTTTTCGAAATAGTGTAGGGGGTCCGTGATCAAAAAAAGTTTAAGAACCTCTGGTCTAGTCATTACCACTAAATAGTGCCATTTACATAAAGCCAAACGAAAAACTGTATCAATCAAGGGACTGGGGTCATTTAACCCTTCGTATGCATAGGCACTAATCAGTGATCGGAGCCTTTGAAACTTATAAGTTTCAATTTCATAAGCAAATTTTTGACATGACATGCGAAGGGTCAAGAATTATTTTTAAGCAATTATAGATAGCCACGTTTAACGTGTAACTTGTGTGTGTATGCGTGTGTAGCCGCGATATCAATTATTTGGGACGATCTGCAACGACTGCAACACTGTATTATGTTGGGCGCGGACAGACAGACGGACGCGAGACGCCGAAACGCTCTCGACGCGGAAACGCTTGCGCACTCATCGATGTGGGTAATCTAGATAAATGCGATTGCGCTACATTCACACTGCATTTGCATTTTATCGTCTGCTCGTGATTTCTACGGACCTATGATGCAGTAGCGTACCTGTTCAAGATATTGGTGTGGGGGGCTAGATCCCGTTGAGAGTAAATTTATCAAGTTTAACACTAAAAGTGAACAAAATTTCTTGCTTTTGAAGGGACTGGTGCTACTGCTACCCACCCCCTGAATCTGTTACTGCTATGATGGTTACGTCAATAGTCATACATAGTTAAAGCGACTGTCTTTGTTTGACAAGTGCATCAAGACAGATGTCGCGGTCATAAATTATTATGGATATTTTATTTTCTGAGTTAAGATGTATATACGTATTATACGTAGTACTTACTACGGCGATACCGTGTGCTCTACGATCATGATATGCGTTTGAAAAATCCGGACTAACCTTGATAATAAATAATGGTTATTTCTATGTTCGATACCTAACCACAGATTACCTCTCTTAGTCGGTCCCTCCTATCTTTCCATGCAATTCAATTATTCGTCTTTTCGACTGCGTAATAGGAACTTAGCAGCCTTCTTGATCGTGTCGCATCAACGCGCTTCAACTCTTCCTCTGGTGCCTTTGTCAGATCATTTATCGAACTAGAAAATAAATAGTCGACGGTAGTATTTCAAGAGACAGTATGTGAAGAGAATATTTTCGCAGCTAGCTAGTATTCCGCGAAACACCGGAATTTGTGGGCATTGGGGAAAGGCCGGCGTCCGTTCGGCGCGCACCGTCATCCCTGGGGAATGTGGCGCGGTGCAGTTCGCAACTCTCGTAAATCATCCCGCGGCGGCCAGACGCCCAACTGCGGAAATGTCCACAGTTACGAGTTACAATGTTCCGTTGTCCGTGAGGGATCAACGGTTGGAGTTTAACAGTTGGAGAGGTTGAAAACTGAACAACTCATTTTAGGCGGACAACAAAAAAATCTAGTCTGCTAGACCTCAAGGACTATGCTGGTCTAGCATCACTAGGTAAGGTACTAGCGCTACATAAAGTGCCAAGACAAAACTGGTGAAAAGAAGTTATAAATAGAGTTGCCACGTCAATAACAAATGTCCATCGAAACGGTTTGTATATTTTGAGACTAAATCATCCGTACATTATTGAAATAAATATTAATCGAAAATATTTTGATCGTTTTGAATCAGAAGAATAAATAATTTGAAACCTAAAAGTAGTGTATACTTTTTTCATATTGGCGCATATTACATTGTGTGTCTAGGGCGGTAATTCCTTAACCGCCCGTGGCACACAGAAAGTTTTTCATCACACTTGTGAGGAAATCTTAATAAATAACCTTACTAATCCACCCAGTATGAGAAGAAATATTTTATATAGTGCGAATATCCATAGATAGTGCGAATGTCAAGTCACGTTCGGAAACCATAGCGGTAAAGACCTAAAGTGGCCATTTTAGTTGATTTTATATTTGCAAAACACTAACACACACTATTTAAACATTTAATTAATGTCACCGAAATATGTATTTACATGTATTTGCAATAACAGTTCTCTTTAAATAAATATTTCAGTGATAACAGTTAAGAAAGTAAGTTGGCGTTTCCTTTGAACATGACAAGAGTAAAACAGAACCGGCGTAATCGAATTTAAACAAAAATAACTGGCCAAGAGCATGTTGGACCATGCTCAGTGTAGGGTTCCATAGCCGTAACTATAAGGTAAAAAATACGATGTAAAAAAAGTACAACAACAAAAGAGCGTATCTTCATAGCAATTACGTCCTTTTGTTCAGAAGCGCAGTTTATCGGCAATAACTCAAAAACGGTTAATCCGATCTTGTGGAAAATAATTTTCGTTGAAAGTATTAATTGAGCGTTATCTTTGTAATTTTTTTTATATTTTTCGGACACACGGTTTAGAAGATAGAGGGGGGGGGACACAATTTTCACAACTTTCGGAGCGATTATTTCCAAAGGTATTCACTTAATCACAAACATTACTTAAGAACCTTATAATGTTTTCAAAAGAGCTGTCGAACTATGTACCACACGTTGACATTTTGTGAAAAAATTTTTTTTTAGCTTCTGTTACATGTATGGAGTGCCCCCCCTAGATTTTTTTATATTTATTATTTAACTACCAAACTTAGTTGCGGCATCTACAAGACATCTGTATTCCAAATTTCATCAGTATAGGTCTTGTAGTTTTTGAGTAAAATGCCTGTGACATACGGACGGACGGACGGACGGACGGACGGACGGACGGACGGACGGACGGACATGACGAAACTATAAGGGTTCCTTTTTAGCCATTTTGGCTACGGAACCCTAAAAACCATTACGCCCTAGGGCGTAATAGGTCATTTACGGCCCGCAGAACCTACGTGTAACAACACCATTTTCGAGCAAGTGCGATGAAAATAGTACATTACTGCAGAGGCCGGGAAGTGAGGGTTTGCCGGCCGAGTACATATAACTGGCCGACCGAAGCGAGGCCAGATAGTTACGAGGCTGGCAACCCCATTTCCCGCCGAGGTATTTATAGAGCTTTTCTCAAATATGCAATGAAATAAATAAACTTACTTATTAGTACTTATTTAACCTGAAAAATATTTTATAACACAAATTTTATATCTGAAAGTGACGTTAGTGACATATTATATCCACAGACAATGCAAATGTCAACTCACGTTCGGTCCAAAAGCTGTTTCAGTTTACATTTTTACCGCGAATATTTAGATGAAATATTTTAAATGTGTATTCATGTAGTTAAAATTGCAATTTAAAATTGTTTATAGTGTGTTATTTGTTATGTTCATGTCAATTTTAAATAAATAAAACTGCAAAATGTAGCAAACATCGTTTTTGTTTTTTTATTGGCTGAATGCCGTGATGCTGTGAGGCCCAAATAAATGTGGAATGGAAATTTAAAAAAAAATACATTGCCGGCCTAGGCCGTCCTTAGATTTTCGCTTGCGTGAGTGGCGTGCATATTTTTGGAGTAAAATACCTTAAAAAAAGTGTCGAAACCGAACTTGTTACCTCTCCCCCTACCACCCCCGCGAGGTTTCTTGATAGTTTTCTGAATGTCAACGCACTCAAGGCTATCCAAGTAACAACTGTGCTGAGAATCGGCTTTGAATCTAAACGGGCAAGCCGAACACAAAGCTTGAAAGAACACCCCTGCTTTTTGGAGTTTCATCAATTTCAAAACCTTAACTCTCGGTAACTATCAGTGATAGTCTATCACACTTACAGTAAAAACTAATAGAACCTAATATTAATTTGTGCCATAGACGTAAGTGTTAAAAATGCATAGTTAGAGCAAGAATCCAAAAAACTTCAAAAATGGCGTACTTTTGCGCGTGTAGCTCAGCTAGCACAAATTTTTAGAACGTGCACAATCAGGTTAACACTACCCTAACTGGTCCAGACAACATACCAAAAAATCAGAACTACATCATGCTTTTCGATTTTAATGTTAATTTCCACTGGCCATTGTACTTTTAATTAGTTAACCGATTGACCACCGGATGTCCCCGGTGGTGCTGTTTTTATATACATTTCTGTAGTTTACTAATTGACCACTGGATGCCTCCGGTGGTACTGTTTTTATATATATTATTTAGTTTGATGGACCAACGGATGGTTCCGGTTCCGGTGGTCCTGCTTGGACATAGTTTAGTTTTGTATTCTTATTCTAGAGGACAGTAAATGTATTCATTTTTTAAGTGATTTCATAAGGATTTTATAATTTGCGCCGTGCCATAGAGGCCGTTGTTACTTTAGAAACTGGATAGCCGTCGTTTCTTGTAAATTGCAGAAGGATTCAAAAATGCATCGTCTGAGTGAGTTCTAAAAAGTTTAAGAATGTAATAAGTGAAACAAACCAATGTACAGTGAGTAAAGTGATCTTGGGAAAATTAACCTTATAGAAACAAGGTGAAGTTTCAGTTTAACAAATATTTTGTTGAAATTCGTGAGGTTCACCCACCATCCTGCCTGCCTGATGCTGACTAGGTAGGTGCAGATTCGCTTATAGAATTTGTTTTACTAGAGATTATGCCCAAAACAAATATTTTGTTGAAATTCGTGAGGTTCACCCACCATCCTGACTGATACTGACTAGGTAGGTGTAGAGTCGCTTATAGAAATTGTTTTACCTATGTATACAGGGTGATTGGAAATTCGACCTATCCCTTGAAAGGGGTTATTCTAGAGCTTATTTGCAATGATTTAAGTCCAATCAACCGGGGGTCAAAACTCAATGGTTATCAAGTTATTTGACTTTTAACTTATTTTTTTTAAAACCCGCCTTTCGATCTAAAACTGCTTATTGTGAAAAAACTACTTAAATTAGTAATGAAAAAGAGCCATCATCTAATAGCCAATAAATGGTTGATTACGAAAAATCCAAAAAACATGCCACAAAACCTTTGAAAATGTTACCAATAAAAGAATTTAAGGCGCGGTAGGACCTGGCTCGCATTTCACATACAAACTAGGGTCGGGCGGAATGCAGATTATTGCAGATTATCTTCGATTTCTAACATAAAAGTATACGTTATCAACCCAAACATGAGAGGATGCCCTGCATGACTGTGAAATCATGATTGTCAGGTATTAATTTTGTCAGAAAAGGTAACTGGTGATGAACAAAATGAAAAAAATACTTTATTTTATAGTGTTTTCGCGCTACTTTTCTATAGAGCGAAGTGTTTGCTATCGTGTTCTAAGTGAGAGGAAGCCCTAGATACAGTTCTGAATATTATTATATATGTTTTACAGTGACCTAAGAGTCAAATAAGTGCTCTAAAAATGATTTGGAAACTAGGCTTCCGTGCCCGATTCTGGTCTCACCTCGCCTTAAAGTCAAAAGTTTTTGGATTTTGTTCAAAATTTTGTAATTCTTTGAGGCATTACTTAAAAAAAAATTACGACATTTCGCGTAAAAATTACTAAAATTAATTCCTCAGTTCATAAGCTTTCTAAAAAGGTAGAATTGTTGACATTTTTTGCATAACTTTTTAAAATAACATTAATAATAAGAGAGGTGGTAGAGAATTTCGCCTAGCGTACCGGACCCTTAATCAGTTTGTTTGTGTCACTTTAGTTTATCCGTGGGTTTTGTTTGTCTTCGGTTTTTATTTTATTTCATCTTCTTAGGAGTGGAATCACTAAAAGTTGCCTTCGGTGATATTTCAATAAGTAATTTATCAATCAGTTCCCGGTTGCGTTAAGTTTGCACCTAATTTGTAAGTTATACCAAGGAAACCAGGTGCAAACTTAAGGCAACCGGGAACTTACAGATAAATTACTAACCGAAATATCACGGAAGGTTACTTTTAGTGACTTCTAACCTAAGAAGATGAGATAAAATAAGAAACCGAAGACAAACAAAGCCCGCGGAGAAACTAAAGTGACACAAACAAACTGATTAAGGGTCCGGTACGCTAGGCGAAATTCTCTACCACCTCTCTTATTATTAATGTTATTTTAAAAAGTTATGCAAAAAATGTCAACAATTCTACCTTTTTAGAAAGCTTATGAACTAAGGAACTAATTTTAGTAATTTTTACGCGAAGTGTCGGATTTTTTTTTAAGTAATGCCTCAAAGAATTACAAAATTTTGAACAAAATCCAAAAACTTTTGACTTTAAATTCTTTTATTGGTAACATTTTCAAAGGTTTTGGCATGTTTTTTGGATTTTTCGTAATCAACCATTTATTGGCTATTAGATGATGGCTCTTTTTCATTACTAATTTAAGTAGTTTTTTTCACAATAAGCAGTTTTAGATCGAAAGGCGGGTTTTAAAAAAAATAAGTTAAAAGTCAAATAACTTGATAACCATTGAGTTTTGACCCCCGGTTGATTGGACTTAAATCATTGCAAATAAGCTCTAGAATAACCCCTTTCAAGGGATAGGTCGAATTTCCAATCACCCTGTATACCTACAGCATGATAAAAATATGAAAAGGCTAAACGTGAACATTTATTTATACAAAACCTTTTATATCCATTCTTGATTTTTTATTTTATTGGCCGAACTAGTGAAGGCGAGGTTTGAGCCAAAAAAGTGACAAATCAGCTTCTTACTTTTGATTGTTACTTGGAAGAGACAGTATTTTTTAGGCTTTCTTGGTCCTTTTAAATTTAGTTTCATGAATAAATATAGTAGGTAGCATTTATTGTGCGATCATCGAACACCAGTTAATACAAATACATAGCTGTACAAAGTACACAAGCCGTAAGTAACTAAATATTAAATGGAATTCATATTCAAATTAGAAATAGGCATAATCACCGTCACAAATCCAGAGCAACCTCAAAAATTGCAACATAACGATTATTCAACTACCAAGTGACGAAAATTCATGATGTTGTCATACGTATAAGTTAGCGTCTCTAGTACGTATTGAAAATGGTAACCAATTACTTACTGGTTACCCAATTTTAATGAAAGGGACAATATCGTCAATTTAAAAGATTACAATACAACAAAGCTAACTTAATTAAAGTCGTTACGTCAGTGAATCTTCTCCTTCATCTCGGACTTAGCCGGATGTCCAATCCAAATAAAGTTTCTTGGGAAACGTAATATCTTGTTCAGATCACGAGAAATATTTATATAAATCCAAACAACAAGCAATCCAAATGCAGTGTCAACAAGAACTATATTTATCCGGGAAGTCACAGTGAACTGCATCCCTGTAGAGAAAGGATTGAATCGAAGTAGATTTCCAATATTTCGGTGTGGCAGAGCGAGGTCGTCGACCGCGCTCTTCGATGTTGGTGCGTGCTATTTCGAGGCGGCGAGCGGAGGCGAGCGCACCCGACGCGAGCCGATCGCGCGATGCTCGTCCGCGCACGCGTAAACAAACAACATGGCCGTGGCCACTAATTCATTCATAAACGATCATTGTATTGACAATTTGACTCATTTATATCTGCCAGGAACGTTACAAACTTGCATAAAGTAATAGATAAAAAGTTTGTAGAGGTTAGCGTAAACAAGTGACGGAGCGGCGGGCATGCGTTGGCAGCAAGAGGTCGCTCTATCAGACAGAATGCGCCCACTAGAGACCAATTGGGTAGTTTGGTCGGACGATGGAATTAGTCTGCTTGAAATCTGTTGTAGTGCGAGCTAATTGCAGATATATAAGTCAAGGGCAAGGGTATATTTAGGTATTGAGTTATTCGTATCAGTGCCATAATACACTCTAATTATATTTATTCGTTGTGTCTGTGTGACTTTGACCCGTGTTCTGAATAGAAAGCATCTCAATTAATGAAATGAAATGCGTCTCATGCAGAATATAGCCAGTAACCACATAAACAATATTTTATTTAGATAAGTAGTACCTACGTGTAGTTGATAATGAATCCGGCGATTTTTTTTATTGATTTTTTTCACTATTTCATGGCACGTTATAGTACATTACACAACTAGGGTGGTAATACAAAGAAAGGCCGAGATCGCAGAAGTTTGCGGCCCGAGCTGCAAGCGAGGGACTTAAATATGCGATCGAGGGCTTTCTTTATTACCTCCCGTGTAGTGTACATCATTTTATGTCTACACTTGGCCAGAAAGCGGCTTTTTCCGTACGCGAAGCGCGGAAAAAGCCACTTTATGGCCAGGTGTGGCATAAATCACGTTATCTGATACTCCACGATTTATTTAACGTTGTATTTTACTTGTAAGTTTTGTTTGGATTATATACCTCCACTTGCATATACACATATGATGAAACGGTACTCAAAAATATCTGACTCAGCTCAGCATATATATTCTTAAGTTAATTAAACCGCGTTTGTTTGATGTTTTATGCGCCCCATTTCAGTATATTTGATGTAAGTTTATTCAGTATAATAAGTTAATAGCAACTATAAGGACAAATTAAGTTAGTGATTTTGAACTGACAATAAAGCACCGAATATAAAACGATGCCTGATGATTATGATGGATATGGAAATTATTGAATATAGATTTACTTTGTTACGGAATGCGATAAAAAACCAATTAAAAACTAAATTTTAGGGCGACTACAATACAAATGATCTCATTGACCTCCTTTATTATAAATGTAAGTACAAAAAAATTGCTTGGGAAATTTGTGCGGGTTAAGCAGGAAGAGGTATGGTAAAGAGGTAGGTACATCATTATTTCATATTGCAATTATTAAGTGCTTTTCGTAAATCGTCATTCCTTCACTATAAAAGTCTATTCTCCAAGCCACTAACTAATATTAATTTAAAAACTTATTACAATAATGGTTTATGTCAAATTAAAACTTGCAGTTGAAGAATGCCGGCGAGGCGAGAGGTCGGTGAAGGCACCATTGTCCGTGACATGTGGGCCACATTCGTACAACACATCTGTAGCACATATTCGAGCGCCTTTTGTTTCTGCGCGCCCCCTGACCATGTGGCTCGCGGACGGAACGCGACGCTTTTTTGTTGTTTTTTTTTATGCACTAGTTGCTAGTACTTACATATTTCTAAGGGGAAAGTAAAAAAAATACGTATTGTGCTATTCACACTGGTTAGTGAGTAGTGACTATTGACAACCTGTGCATTACATATATAGATACAGGAAATCAAAGTACACAGAAAAACTAAATGGCACTCGCCTGTGTACAGACCGAGAATCGAACCCGGTACCTCACGAGACAAAAATGTTTCTTTCATATTAAGAATAAGAACCTATGCATTGTCACGACGTTATTGGAAGTATTCTTGGAGATCATCCTAGTTCTGTGCTTAAAAGTTAAAACTCAGCATCATCTTCAATATGTAAACTTTATTTTTAAATAAGACCTTAATATTATAGGATAGGTTCCTTCAGCGGTAAAACTTTCAGTCTTAAGAAAACTAATCGGAGGCAGATTCTAAAATCACATCAGACATTCTCCCTGTTTACAACTATCCATGTCGAATGCCAGCGTAAATGCTTCCTTGTCCCAAAGAATTAAAAACCATATCGTAACATAGCCCGAAGCACGTGGCCGTTGAAGAGCTGCCAAGTGCGATCGCGACACTTCCTGTTTACCGCGTCCGTGTTGGGACTCAATGAGAGCTATACGAATTGCTAAAAGCTCTTGCATGTCTAGAAGTATCGACAAGAATTGAATAGGGATTCCCGAACTGTAGACCAAAGCGAGATATCAGCTCGTATCATAATATCACCTTCCTTTAAATTGGAACCTTCGATGCAAAGAGCAAGCTCGGTTTTCCAACTGTAAGGTTAGCCAAGATAAGAGGCTGTCTGAGTTACATTTAAATGAAATAGGTATGGCATAGTTTTCCCAGTGAATACCGCCAGTGATTTTGTTTCCTCATTCATGATTATATGATTATTTTTATGATATCATTGATTGTATGACGACAAAATAACGTAAACATTTCGGATTGTACATTGTACCGGACATATTGGAAGAGCCCTGACTTATACTTTAAATATATATTTGATATTATTCAAACAGTTAATGATTTCTAATATTCTACGAGTTAATTAATTAAGAGCATCTATAAGACAATCTCGATATAGACAGAGGCGAAGTAAGGATAGATATGTTAAAGGCAATTATGTACATTATAAGCTGGACTATGTAGGAAACGCTAAGGAATCAAGGAATAAAAATTCGTTACAAAGAAAGAACATCCAATAAAAACCTGAATGAAATCGATTGGGAAGCGTGATAAAATACTTAACACGTCCCCAGCGGGGAACAACACGAAGTGTCTTCTGTCGTGACTTCACCTCTGGAAAGCTTCATGGTTCGTACTGGCTGGCATTAAACCAGCCATTGGTTTATTTTTAAAACCATTAAACATTGATTTACACTTTAAAATTAAATGTTCTGTCTTTTACTGAGGAATTCAAACTTGGAGAGGATTTTTTAAATTTTATCAACAAATATGTTGAACTTTGGAGTGGCATGACCAAGATGCGAATTGATCCAGTCACTTTTCTTTCCACACACTTTCATCGTATTGCATTACGTATCAGAATAAGAACAAAACTATCAATTTTATGAATAAATACCATGATACATGCAGATTTTTCCCCAAACACATCATCGGATTTGCGTAACTATTACGCTCAGCTCAGCAGCCGGAGTTTTCTAAGAATTGTTTGGAATTCCTACGTTCTCTACGCAGAACCAAGGCGGTAGCGGTATCGGATCAGACGTTTGCCTCCATGTATATCCATCGATAGTGGAGGCAAACAATTCTGGATACCCTTAAAACGTCCCCAATAACTCGAGTGACATTGCTTCAACTGTCAATGTTTAAAAAAAACATTTTTTAAACAAGTTTCCGTTTGACGATTCGAGAGTTCCGCGTAAGGCATGGCCTTGGAGATGTTGACTAAATGTTTTTTCTCACCGTGTAGACACCGATAGCGCAGTCATTGTGTCACCTTATCAAAGCTACCAGTGACGACGTGGACGTGGTATCATTTCTGCTATTACTCGTTTCAGCGAATTAGCGTATAAATTATATGTTTGGTTCTAAGATTGGCTCATAAATATACTCTGAGCAAGTTTATAATTTAAATAGCTGAATATAAAATTATCACTAAGATATAAAATATCCATAACTATAAGATAAGCCCTTGAGTAAGTGTACTAACACGCCTAACCTAATAAGGTAACGTCTCGACCAGTTTGTTTTTTTAAACGTAGTCCAAAAAATCCAACACAACCAGTAATGATACGTACGTAGCACCTAACGGACGTGTCATAAACGTTCAAATACTTATTAATGTATCCATTTATAATTACTAGAGTGATATTATTGAGAGTATATTATGACGCTCCAAATGAACCCCGGGTAGTGGCATGCCATGTCGGCCACGCGTGTGTGCTCTCAACTCTCACACACTCGCGCACGGGATAGGCTTAACGGAGGACGCAATTATGATGATTAAATGAAACCAGTTCTCGAGCGCTCCGCTGCCGGCCCGGGATATCGATGTTGAAGACATTCTACACTTCGACTCGCGTAACTCCGACTTAGTCAATATCAAATACAACAATATTTATTAAAGCCACAAAAGGACTCGTGTGCTTGCGGGAATCCGGAATATATGCGGCCTGGGTTTAGTCATACAATAAGCATTTTTAAATTGAATTTTCATTTCACAAACATGAAAAAGAACAGAGTTTCAAAATATAACCCTGTATAAATAAATAGATATTACTTTTGTTGACAATAAATAAAGACTGCTTAGGTATTTGTGTTGGTATAATAAGAGTTAATACCTACCTAAACACATTTTAATAAGTCCAAATGGAGCACCAATCTAGTTATGTAAAGTCACTTGTACATAATATGCAGTTCAGGTCGTATCCCTGAACAGTTTACACTGTTGCCCTATCTCATGCCCACAGCACTATGGTGTTATACATTCTTCAAGTCGTTACTGCCATAATGGCACTGCGCTATGTGGGCCCATGATTATAGGTGGTTCCTTGTAACAAGTTAAACGGTGTATCTCATGATTAGCAATACCGGTTCGAATATTATTCCCTAATTTGAATATCATGGTTGTTGCCTGTGAGAAATTGTTCACATCATATAATCATGAAATTGGTCTTACACGAAAGGTGGTTAAAAAAAAGAGAATAACATAGAAGAACGGTGCATCTCAATCTAAAAACCAGCTTAAAATTTGGAAGACTGTCGATAAGTGAGACCAGTGACAGGCGTCCGTCACTCCGTGATTCTGTTGCGCGGTAATTGTTATTATTTCTTGCCTAATGCATTAGGCAAGTCATTGGTTGTCGCGCGCCGACAGGAAGCGCACATGTCCGCGCTGCCGCTGCACCGTGGCGTATCGCTTGCGCATTACAAATACGAGTGACCAAAATGGATGTGAATCGTCATGCAAAAAAAGATATTGCATTGCGGAAGGTTGCCGCAGTACAGACTTAAATTCGGATCACAATTTTTTTTGCTTCTGCATTATCTGTATTACAATACATACAAGGTGAAATTTTAGTGGTTGTTTTCCATTTAAGGGCATGTTCAGTATCGTATTCTGATTAGGAAAAAGTGAAAGATTTTTTTTTAACACGAAAAAAAAATGTTCTATGGAGCAGGTCGTTCAAATTAGCCGACCCTCCATACAAAAGACAATTTTTTTTACGTCAGATTTTTTTTTCTTCTTTTTCCTAATCAGAACACGATACTGAACATGCCCTTAAACGGAAAACAACCACTCAAATTTCACCATGTATATAAATAAAGAAATACTTTGTTATAGAATTAAGACTAATTCCGTTAAGTTTTTCATGCCACACCTGGCCAAAAAGTGTAGACATACAATGATGTAGACAACACGGGAGGTAATAAAGAAAGCCCTCGGTCGCATATTTACGTCCATCGCTTGCAGCTCGGGCCGCAAACGTCTGCGATCTCGGCCTTTCTTTGTATTACCACCCTAGTTATGTAATGTACTATTTCATTACTGGAGGATGCGAATAATTGGTATATCTGGTTCATTTATGTTAATGTATGAATATTATCATTAATTATATTCTAGTGATTTTGTTAATCTAACAATAAATATTTATTTCGTATGAAAAAAAAGCGATCTTTTTCCTTTTAAGTCCTATTATTATATGTATAATGTAGAAAGCACTGTGTTATAATTAATATCTATCGGTAAATAATAATAAAAACATTTTTGTTGTGCTCTACAGTACAAACAATACCTAACCCACTCGAAATTCTACATTATTTCGATTATGTATAAAATCAGATGCCATTATTAACGCCATAACTACTTGTAATTTACCATGAAACCCAATCTGTAATAAGAAGTTTATTTTTGTCGACAACCCTAGCGGTGGGCGTGGCGACCAGAAAGAGCGCGCTTTATGAGTTAGAGCGAGACGGTAGGATTCGGCGCATTTTTGTAACCCGAACATAAGTTTTGTTAGACAGTGCGAGTTCTGTACGTAGTACTAATACTTATTCTGTGCCAGTGACATAAATTGAGGCACAGTACCTACCCTTGGGTACTGCATAGTCCGAGGCTTTATTGGAATTTTAATAGCAACGACGTATTTTTTTTTTATAACAAAACACTATTCTGAAACTCGAAATACGTAGATATTACGCTGTCATTGCTCTTTAATATATAAAACGGAGTTGCTTCATTGTATAGCTGGCGCTCTACTAATTATTTACAATCACATACCTCTCAACCGAAAGAAATTAAGAAATAAACTGTAACAGTGAAAACACGAAGCGGTCGCTTCAAAGAGATATAAATACATACTGGCGCTGACCACGACAACGTACGGGTCTCTTCATCTTGGCAGCCTATCTTTCAGTGGGACGGCGATGGGTACTCGCCTTTACTCTACGGAATTGTGAAAAACATCTTAACGGAAGCCAGAGTGTGTCGATAAGATTATATGCAGAAACTAACGTCTCGCCTTTGATCCTCTGTGTCGTCGAGTCGGTTTATAACCAAAGAATCACCATCGAAGATTAGAATGTTTCCACGGTTTGACAGTAATTTGTTGATAACGTTATTCTATTTATTGCTTTCATAACTTCAGCAGCAGTGCCTTGAAAAATAATTTCAACCGAAATCAATAGCATCCAAATCTTTTTAATAAGGCGGCCAACTGTCACAAATTCTGCGGGACAGTTCAGGTTTTATTCTTCTGCCCTGCATTTCGCATTATTCTACGTATATACTGTGTTGCAAATATACATTTAGAATAATGGCCACAAGGGGTATCGCAACTATCGCACAACACAAAGTGGACAGTGGACATCACTTGTGCTGTGCGATACCCCTTTTGCGCTTTGACTTTACGCGAAGTTGGGCGCCTAATTTATAATTATCCAAGAATCATCTTGATGTATTCCGCGCAAGCACCAGATTTCTACGTTTTTTTTTTTAATTTAATTATCTTCGCGAAATAACTTATCCAAATAAGGAATCAAGACAAGATTGTTGATAATAGCAGCCCATGCTTTAATATTAGCATCGCAGCACGTTTGATTGCGCTCGCCGCGCGGGCGGATGTCGCCTCTAAAATAACAATCTACCCACTTGCCAGCACTAAGCGACCACTTCCAGTGATAGCTCCGCTTCTGCGATTAAGTTGCAAGACTCTTTTAAGTATTAGGTAACTTAAGCAATTTCAAGCTGTACCAATATCTCATAAAACGATAAAAAAATTATGAAATTGTAGGTTGTAGTAGTCGATACTCGATTGATCGGTTACGATAGCTTCCTTTCGAGAGGGACGGCTACTCGGTCGGATAAGAATTATTTATCTGCAGTGTAATATTCTCGATGGTGGGTGGGCGTTGAGAACGTGGATATTTCGGGCTATTATCACGTGCCCACACCTAGCTATTGGCAGAAAAATGTTATAAAAATACAACGTCGCAATTTAAAGTCTCTATGCGCGGGGTCAGCTACAACTAGGGAATGCATTTACCGGGAAAATTTTGAAACCGGTAATTTACCGACTTCGGTAGTTCAAAACCGGTAAACCGGTAAATTACCGGTATTGGTGATTTGAAGTAAAAGGCTGCAAAAATGTTGTTTAATTTAAGATTTCTGTATAATAACCATCCATAAACTAAAAGAAATCAAGCCAGGTGCGAGTCGGATTCGCACACGAAGGGTTCCGTACCATTGTCGAGCAAAAATACGCCAAAAACACATTAATTTATCCCCCTTATTATTTTTAACTTTATTTTTG
The DNA here is from genome assembly GCA_947034925.1 of Eudemis profundana. Classification (NCBI taxonomy): domain Eukaryota; kingdom Metazoa; phylum Arthropoda; class Insecta; order Lepidoptera; family Tortricidae; genus Eudemis; species Eudemis profundana. The sequence goes on from OX344800.1 coordinate 17,643,443, forward strand.
GTTTTTATTATGTGTTGTTATAGAGGCAATAGAAACACACATTCTATAAACATATTAAGTATCTATCAGTATTAAAATCGAGCAAAAAATGCCAAAAAACACGTTTCTTGTATTCTTGATTTATTTTTCTTTTTATTATTTGATCTCTCAGCGACAACACATTTACACATTCTGTGAAAATGACAAGTCTCTTTATTACGGTCCTGTAAGATACAGTCCTGTGACTGATCGACACAAGCACATTTCCTATATGGGTACCCCCTTTTCTTTTTCATTTAATTTTGTTTTTATTATTTGTTGTTCTAGCGGCAATAGAAATAGATATTCTGTGAAAATTTCAAGTCTACGTATTACGGTGTCAAAATTAGAGCCCTGTGACTCACGGACAGATTGACAGACAGCGGAGGCTTAGTAATAGGGTTCCGTTGGCACCCTTTGGGTACGGAACCCTAAAAAACAACCCACATCGTGTAAAATAAGATTATATTGAAAAACGCTTTTGTGAGATACTCAAATAATCAGTGTTTGTGGAAGCACTTCGAAGCCCAAGTAAACGAGGCTTTGGATGACATCGTTTCTAAAAGAGAAAAGAACCATAAAAGATCCACATGGATTACTGAAAAAACGTGGAACCTAGTCCAACACAGGAAAGACATGAAAGCCAAAAGCCTCCAAGATCCTAAGAGGATGAAGGAATATTCCAGTCTATCAAAAGTGATCCAGAAGGAATGCCGTAGAGACAAAACCAACTTCATCATGGACATCTGTCGCGAGGTTGAGTCTCATGCCATGAAGATGCAAACATCAGATCTCTTCAAGAAAGCTCGGCTGCTCAGCAAAAAGTTTAAGCCCAAATCTTGGGTCATAGAAAACTCCGATGGGCAACTTTTGCACGAACTTGACAAAATTGCAGAGCGCCTGGCGTGAATATTGTGAGCAGCTGTATGAGAAGTCCTCAACAACTATCAAAACCGGAATGGTTTGGAATCTCATGAACCTGGAACCTGATATTCTTAAGTCCGAGATAGTGGCAGCAATTGATCGTCTTAAAACTAAGATGGCCCCAGGACAGGATAATACCCCGTCCGAAATTCTCAAGGCCCAAGGTGACAGGGGAATTGACCTTTTGCACAAGATCTGCAACCGACCAAAAAAAGCGATAACTACCGTAGGTATCCTTGCTCTGATCTCCCATGCCAGTAAAGTCCTACTTCACGTGATGAACAGCAGGATCCGTCATTATCTAGACTGGCAAATCCCGCAAGAGCAAGCGGGTTTTGTGAAGGGTAAAGGTAGGTACTAGGGAGCTGATACTGAATATCAGACAAATTGTGGAAAAATGTTACGAGTTCGACACGCCAGTCATCATGTACTTCGTCGACTAAGTACAGTAAGGCTTTTGACTGTATCGACTGGGGCTGTTTATGGGAGGTTTTGACGGATTTAGGTGTACCTCGACACCTCACAGTCGCAATATTACAACAGCCAGGGAATAGTGAGAGTCGACAAGACTACATCGAACCCGTTCAGTTTTCGTAAGGGCGTCCGACAAGGCTGCATCCTCTCACCCATCCTATTCAATATATACGGCGAGTACATTGTACAGAAAACATGTGACGGCTGGAATGGTGGCATCACTGTTGGAGGTCGCAAGATTGCGATATGCTGACGACACCACCCTTTTAGCAGCAAATGAAGCCGAGATGGTCAGTTTTTTGGATAGAATGAGATGGGTTAGCGAAGAACTTGGCCTCGCAATTAACAGATCCAAGACTAAAGTCATGATCGTGGATCGCTCAGGCAAGCTGGAGCTCAGCGGAACGTTCAATTCAGAAACTACAGACAACTTTGTATACCTGGGTTCCAGCATAACATAAGCAATAATGGCTCTTGCGAGACGGAAATTCGCAGAAGGATCGGAAAGGCAGAAGGAGACAAGATATGGAAAGATAGGAATAAAAAACTTTTTCAACATTTTTGAAGCAAAAAAAAGTAAATTAAATCGTTAAATCACATAAAATCATTGGATTTCGATAAAGTACAGGCGTTTCGTAGTACATACATTTATAAACGGCAGCGTAAACCAATATTTATCTATTTATATATGTTTCGGTAAAAACCGGTTTGGGGTTATAATTACCGGTAATTTACCGGCTTCATTTTTGACCGGTTTACCGGTAAACCGGTAAACCGGTATACCGGTTTGCATTCCCTAGCTACAACTGACATTGATACCTACGTAGTATGACGTGAAAGCGTCAAGTTCAAAAAGTCAAAAAATGAAAACGTTCGATGGTTGAGAAATTGGCTTCAGTTATTAATTAGAATAATAACGTTTCATAAACATTAAAAGTCTAATTAGTCCTCGATAGGTAATCTTTGCGTCGAGTCTTTTGTATGTTGAATTAACTCTATACTCTACCTAGTTTAAGCAGGTTTATCCTGCACTTCTTTAATTCTTTACCTATTTTTTAATCTCTCCTGTGGATCTTTAACATTTACCTTATCTGTATTTCTTATCGTTATTATTGAGACCGGAGACAGACGTACCTAATGGAAGATATCTGTTCCAGACTAATACGTTCTCTGGCCAGTTTCCGGTGGTGGTTTACAAAAAATATAATATAAACTCGTTGTCCAAAGCGGCCAAACGAACCGGCCGGCCGAGATACTTGCTACGATTAAAAATCGTTACAACTTCCGTTCGGGTCCGAGCCGAGCGGAGGCCCAGATAAAAAAGATAAATAAGAAAAATAACATAAAGATCGATACGCTGGAACGGTGCTACCTGTTTTTTCACCGCGCTTAGTGCCTGCGGGCACCGCCTTGTACTTCGTCTTGCTTATTTACTTACTATACGTAGATGTGGCCCGTGAACGGACGTAGCAACAGTGGGTTTGTCTTTAGCGCCCATATAAGAGTAGTTGTCGCCATGTGTGGATTTGATTAAATTGAAAGTCATTGGCCGTGGTTGCGTACTACATAATCTTATAACAGCTGCTAGAGTTTAATGACCATAAAGGATGTTCAGAGCTCTAAATGAAATTGGATATTTAGCTAATATTGTTAATAATGAATAATGATTCAATCGAATCTAAAGACGATAAACTTTCCATTTATCTGTTCCATCGCAACTCACAACATTCTTTTGAATTATCTCTATTTACATCTGACATGGTCATACATCATTCCGCAACCCAAATAGTAATATTATCCAAAATTATCACCTTTCAAAACCGCAGCTCGAATAAAAATTCTTCGAAAATTGTTTTAACATAAAACGGTCATCGTAATGACCGATTCTTTGGAAGATTTATAATGCTAAATGATAGCGCCGGCAGAGGGAATTAGCATCACATGATGTCATGTTTCCGGCTGCTGCCACAAGACCGGCTATAAATCCAACGGGTTAGTTTTACTTGCTGCAACCGGTAATGAAAGATCTTTTATATTAATAATAAAATCATCGACGCGACGTGTTGGGCACAAATTTCACGCTAGTTAGATAGTCTTAGATGCTGACCTGCGTAAGTAACATATTGTCAAATGCACAGATTTACCACGCCACGACCGAACCCAAATAAATACCCATCACACTCTGTTGCAGGACTTTTACTTACCAGCATGAGGAAGAGAATTTATCATCAATATGCAAAAGATGTCAAGAGTATTTAACGTAAATCTGAAAGCAATTTTTTCACAAGTTAAGAATGTTAAGATCTACCTTATACATCTCATACATACTAATGAACTAAATAGATAAATCTTTTAACAAAGTCCCTAATTAAGAAAAATAACTGTATGTGTCTGTAGGTGTATTAATTAAAACTCACTGACATTCTTTAGTCCGCCTATAAACGAGATATATCGCAAGCAATTTCCTCTTGATCTGTCATGAGGTCTACGTACAAATTTCTACTAATAGCTTGACATGAAATCGAAATGGCAGATATATGAGACGAATTTCTGATAAATGGTAACCCTGTGCTTGTGCCGATGGGGGGCGCGGGGAGGGGCGGCGCGGGCGCAGAGCAGGCATATCAAGTCTGGTAACTATGCGGCGTAACTCCGGTAGCGGCGGCGCAACAGGTCTACGGCATCGGGAGGGGAGAGAGCGCGCGCGCGGGGCGGTAGGAAATCCTTTACGCACACACAAACACATCTAAACCCACGCTAGTGTGTGCCATCCGGTTTTCTTTCCATGTGCGCTCTCCGTAAAGACAACGTGCCGCTGTGTTTGTGGCTGTAGAGTCGATCGATCAATGAGCTCGACATCGACTCCGACTCTTGCCTGCATGCAACTCATTGATTAACGTTATGAACGTGGAATTGTTTATTCATTCATGATGAATATTTTTATTTGAAATGAACGTTTTTATTGTCCGTATTCTACAAGTTGACCTTCGTGAGGCAACCGTCACGCGCATGTATTTATTCACTCTAATCTGACCGAGATACGAGCTCAGACACCACTTCGATAAACTATTCGTCTCTAGTTTAGGATATCTATTCCAAATAACCATTAAAATATTGTTGTGGACCGTTATCATTCAACAAACATTGATGCCATATCACGAACACAAGTAGCTATTGAGGATGTTAACACATTTCTCTCTTAGATTCCCAAAAAACAGTAATATTTTGGTTGATATTAAGTATTAAGTCTGATTACTTTAACAGTATATTTATAAAAGATTATTTTGTATAATTGTATATGCATAAAAGCGATATGCTTTTTAATTGACTCTGCGTTGTTCAATTAATACACAGCCCACGAATCTTCATACTGGGATGGTAAGAGCACTTCATTATTTTGCACAATAAAAAAACGGGTGAAACTCAACCAGAAAAACAAGGAAGTAAAAACGATATTTAAGACAGTTCGATTGCAATTACTTAACCCGAAGTCTGCAATTCAGCACTGCATTGCTTTTCCTCGTAATTGAGTTTCGCTACATTTCTCAATCTTGTTGTAACTCTCGTAATGACTGAGTATCATAGACGTACATAAGGGGTGGGAGAAGTATAAACAAAGAATTAAGTTTTTTTTTTACCGTTTAAATAGGGATGTAACGATACCGATATATCGGTATCGCCGATTATAATTATACAAGCGATATTTGAAGAGCGCGAAAAGAATTTGCTGTATGAAAAAAAATCTGCAAAAAGTAATTTCAATTACTGACTTAACCCTTAAATGCATAATGATGTATATCTGCATCGTATATTTGATGGCCAGTGCAGCAATATGCAGATATCCAAAATTTATTACTTTTTTAATAAATGTGACATTTACGTGTTAGATTCCGAAATCATCCATAAACTTTTGACAGTATTTTTTTACAGTAAGTTTGAAAGTTTGACAGTAAGTTTGGCGCGTAAGTCGCTACACTGACCGCCGCGAAATTGACAAGTTCGAATTTTATTGTTAAATATTAAAAAAAACTACCAGCAAAAATTGTTTCTGAAAAGGGTAAAAGGTAAGTTCAATGCATATTATTAACAGGTTTGATAATAATAGTATTAATAGTATTGTTTTCCGAAAATTTGTGTATTGTTTGTGATGCATAAATATACATCACCATGCAAAATCAGTTGTAAACTAGTATTAGAATTTGCTTTATTATTTCGTTATTTGTATAGTCATTGAGAAGTTTTAGATATTATTTTCTTATAAATTGGCATCCGTGGCCTGAAAAGTAAAAAGTCCTTTTAAAGTACATATACAAAGAATATTTAATTTACACTAAAAGTTTCATAGTGGAATCATAATTAGGTACCTACTTAGGAAGATAGGTTAATTAATGTCGCGTTAAGACGCTAATGCATAGTTATGTATATCTGCATCAAGCCTTTTTTGGGAAATAATATGTTTTTTTTAATTACTATGACTTTTTTCTTTATTTTTCCCTCAATCTATACAACATGACACATCTATTTCAATTTATTAAAATGTTACACAAAAAATCATGCATTTAAGGGTTAATGTATGTATTGGTCTATTACCTTGTGCAATGATAATTAAATTACATACTATGTTAATTATATCTTTGGTTCATAATAAAAAAATGTTTGAATTTTGAGTTGACAATTTATTTATTTTTACTTTACACTTTCAAAGTTGACTCTGTTAAATATAGCCAAATTTTAGGTAGGTATAATGAGGACATACAAATATCTGAAGTTCATACTTCATTACTTAGCTATCGGTATCGCCGATTATTTACTATAATAATCGGTATCGGTATCATATCGGCCAAATTATGTATATTTACATCCCTACTTTAAAACTGTAGCATAGCTACAATTTAGTTCGAGGCCTCAAATAATTTTTAGGTGAATTATCTGTTTGTGGGTGACCAGCGATAGCTAAATTTCCAACACCATTAGAATTTTTACCTGGATTAAATAATGTATCGCCTGCAAGCATTTCTAACATTGATTTCCTTTTTTTCAGGATTGAAGGACTCAAATTCTCTTCAAACCCACATATAATGTAGGTGAGTTGACCAGTGTAAAACTTTCATGATGACTAGTCTGGCTTCGAACTCTAGCTTTCATAAAGTAGTAGAGTTAGAGGTAAGTATGTAATTGACAACATAATAAAAATATTTTTTGTATGTAATGGATAATCCGATAGCCAATTTGCGGCCGAGTAAGGCTTAGCCTACTTAAAACAATTCAAGTTACATTAGCGGCTTCAGAACCCACACTGGATTGCTTGCCATGTGTCTCGGGCAGGTGTGGGCCGGGACTATAGGTCCACCAGGTGTCGGCCGCGTTAAGCAATAATAGACTTATTGTGATTGTGATAAGGACTGTGACATGTCACAGATAAGTTGGTGGGTCTGTACGGTGGGCTCGGAATTCGCGGCGACGGTGCGCAGGCGGCGCGTGGGTGACCAGTTCGCCCACGACGCCGCACCTAGCCGACGACGGCGTAAATCACTTCTCCATGCAATGTTGCCAGTTGATAGTCAGATTTTACCAGTTGGAATGGAGCTGCGAAATTGCGATGATGCGACCAAAGTGGGACAGAGCAAGATGCTTGACATATGAGAGGAATGGAATGTTCTTCGTACTAACTACCCAGTTAATCAATTCAATTTAATTTCTAAGCTGAGATCGATGCATACAAAAATGCTTTTATTTTTGTAAGTCCTTAAAATTGTATAAGTACTTAGTTCACGATATGAATAGAATACATTACGGCAGCACATCTTCGGCAACTTTAATATGCGTTAACATAAGGCTTACATTGTACATGTCCACGTCAATTTGTAACCATCACCCTCTTTTCGGATCAGTAATTATAATTATTGTGTCCGTCAAGATGGCGTACACCGTAAAGATATCCAGAATCTGATGCTACCGATAAATAGTACCCAAATAGTACTGAAGAAATACCTAGGTGAAAAAAAGTACCCTTAAACTTTTGGAAATATAATGCCTGTTCACGTTGTACGCTACCGGGCGTCAGTACTATTTATTGGCAGTATCAGATTCTGGATATCGATACGGTGTACGCCGTGTAGGCCATCTTGGCGGTGACGTTATATTCAATGTTATTTCATTTTTAAAAATGTAAGATCTAATATCCCACCCGAGGTCAGGTCAGTGCTGCGACAAAGTTGCAACAATGAACTCTAATTTGCGTAAAAGGTTAAACTTGCTCATAAATATTCGATCGTTACGTTATTAAAGACCAGGCAATTACACTGTTAACCTTTTCTCGGAAAATAGTGAATGTGGGAAAAGAGCGAAAGACTGTTCTCGCAGAATGATTTGTGGAGATCAGGCGTTGCGTGTTGCGATATTAACCTATTATCATATCTCCTGATTGGTTTTAATGACGCCTCTGTTTCTAAAACCTTAATAAATTATGGTCTTCGAACTAAAACCTGTATAAAAGCAAGCTACACCAGTTATCTTTTCGATGGGAATTATATGCGTATTTACGTGATTCGTGTCTAGAACCGCAGTGCCGTGACGTGGCATAAAAATGCACTCTGTTTAACAGGAAAACGTTAACATTACTCTTAAGATTTAGGGTTGGTAAACGGCAATCTTAAAAAAAAAACAGTGTGACGTCTAAATAACTCTTCAACAGGGTTGACCACACACCCACACAACCTTAATCAGGTCAGGGGACAGGCAAAACAACCTTTACCTTAATTGAACCTACAGTCGAGGCATTACGAATAATTTTTAGATTTTAGAGATTTGCTGCGTTGCAGTGGCGTCGTGTAAAAGATATCCTTAGGCAAGCGGCAAGCCGGTGCAGATTTTGTGTACATTTTTCTTACGAGCTGTAGCATAAGGTGCACAAATGCCTGATATTATAGGCAAGCCGGTAGGAATCGAGTTCTTTGGAGGCCACGCTACTGCTGCGTTGACTTGTGATGGGACCATCTAAAAAACATGGAATGTGGCACTGTGACGCTCATTGGTTGCATGGTCAGTTGCATTTAAAACTCCTAATTTTAAATTTTATCACCAAGTCCATTAACACTATTAATAAAAACTTTATAGCTGATTAAACATTAATTAACCTTAGGATGATTTATGTAGACTGGTGGATCTATCTAATTACTATAATGGTATGTATGTGCGTATCTGTTTATCAAAATACCTCCACTTGTTTCGTTAATTAAGCCAAGCGAATATTAGCATACCGGAACGGATCGATTTTTGTTGGCCAGAGTCAATTTCTAATTTGAATGTACCGTTATTCATATCCTAACTATACAGTTTCAAATATACTTTATTCTTAAATATGAAGTTGAATTTTGGTCGTGAAGTTATTAGTAATTCAATTTAAGGACCGGATCTTATCAAAAACTTTGATCATGAAAATATTTCTGTGCTTCTTCTGTAAGGAATTCCTAATTTATCCGCCTATCCTTCCTTATAGATCAAGACACACAACAGTAACTGAAGGTTCAATTTATATTTATGGGTTCCTCGACCATTCTGCTTAATGTTAATTAAAAGCTTTAACAAATAGCGATAGGTAATTTAGTATATTAATTGTGACCGATGCAAATAACTGGCTCGCATGGTGTGCGTCACAGTTGAAAACTAAAGTGCATGTTATGTTATGAGGCGGGTTTTCCACGTGGTTAGTCGAGCCTGGCAACGATGGGTAGCAGCGAGGGCCGGGCGGCGAGGCGCGGACGGCCTCACGGAAGGTCGACCGCCTCGCCGCGCCCGCGCCGCGCTCCGCACCTCTCTCTTGCGCCGTTGTGGCTTGCACGCCCTCCGACGACCGCTACGTGGAATTTATTTAATCGACTCCAATTTCAACAATACCATAGACGGCATCTGGCTTCGTAACGCCAGCAAAATTAACTCAATTCCACAATCTAAACGTCAGAGGAATGTGTTTTATTATAGCAATTGCACGCGACAAATATTCGCTACTACACACATCCGCCGGCATGCTGCCTACTAATAATCACATTGGCTGGGTACGGCTAAGGTCACCGGCGATGAGTGTGTGCTGTGCCATGAATGGATCGAACGTCAACCGTCCATTCAAAGAGATCCTTAATTCTAGCTCTTACGTAACCGTACTTGATATTATTCGATTAATTAAAAATACTTATTGACGTTGGTATCTACCGCACCAACGGGTCATTTATCTCTTAGTCGTTATATAAGTCTGTACAACCAAACAAATAGGTACTTACGGTCCGCGTATCAGTTTCTACTTGAATACTATGGCCTCGTACAGAATTGACGCTACACGATTTAATTTTAGTTGAAATTTTTAACTTTTATCTATTATAATGAATTTGTCACAAAATTAAAGGATGTTTTAACAAATTTTGTATTAACAAAATGTACCTGTTTTACAGACCTTACGCTGCATTTTTCATTAGTAACTTGGTAATCAAATAGGTACGCGTTTAATTAATATAGAGCTACTACGATTCGATGCTGCAAAGCTCATTCACGTTTCCTTTATCTTTAGCAAACATCCGGTATTATTTTTCGTCGTACTGTTTGTACGTTACTTACTTGGAGTACAATTATCAAACGATTTCGGTACACAAAACGATCGTAAGTTTAGACAAACACCGCTCTTGTACGAGCCGTTTATCAACCCCTCAAACTCTGCGAAAGATAATTAATGTTCAAAACAATACTATTTATCATCTCTGTGTAAATAGACAAGTTATTTCGTAATATTATACGTGAAGCGAGCGTTGTTCGATACAATGAAGAGTATTAACTAAGAAATGAACTATTTGTTGTGCTGTACCTACCTAATTGTCAATATGCCTGACGACTTCTATGAAGATCGTTAGACAGTTCTCAAGTAGCAGGAAGCGTGGTACACTGACCTTTCGCACTTCACAGTCAATAACTATTAAGTAATTAGGTAGCCACTTTTCATTTCGCTCCGCCTGACGAATCTCGCAATCTATTTGATTTTGAGCACAAATTTAATTTGTGTGTGGTAACCTAGACATTTTCACTTTACATTTGGTGTACCTACCTGCAAAATCAGATAGATTATTTCCTAGTGTCTATGATGTTACAATAAATATTTTATTAATCCATTATATACCATTAAAAAAGCCACCTGCCTGTAATTTATTGCAACTTGTTCGTAGCCTACTTGTTATTACATATTTTCTGTATCTGGGGGCACGGCAGTGCCCCCGCCAAGTCGAGCAAAACAAAGGCACGGCCGTACCATCCTTTTCCCGAAGCCATTCAGGCCATTTTCAGCCTCTCGTAATTTTGTACTGGCTAAAGCTAGAACTCTGAAATTTCAGGAATATTTAGGGCACAATAAGACTTATATATATTCTCAATATCATTCAATTTGAACGTGTAGTTTAAGAACTATTGCATGTCAAAGTTCCTTAGTTTTGTCACTGACTCACTGATTCACTCCAAATTTTAAACATAGTTATTTTTTAGCCTATCAAGTCCTTAAAAACCTAAATATGTTGTAATTTCAGTCGCAACTGCACACATAACTTTGTAGTCCTATACAAACACATGCGATTACGTTAGTTATGCAGTTCAAATTGAAAAGAATGGATTGGAATGTAATAATTAAAGGAAGACCACTTACAAAAAGAAATGAGATCCCATCAAAAACATTACATGTAAAAAGATGCAAGTCCGGGCGGGGGGGGGGTTTAGAACTCAATTTCCACCGACTTGCCTATTATTTAACCGTGGAAGAACACATTTTATAGATCTAATAATAGGCAATTCGGTGGAAATCGAGTTCTGTTGATACCCCCCCGGTACTGACTTGGTTTAACTTTACATCTCAAAACTTTTTTGTTGTAGGAGAACTGCGTCGCGAGACTTGCATCTTTTTACATGTAATGTTTTTGATGGGATTTATTTTGCAGCGTGCAATAAAGAGTACTTGAATTGTAAGTCCTGTATCCTGACTTGCCTAAGTGATTTACTCGTAGACTGGAAACGACTGAAGCTAGAAATTTTAAACTTACAGATGGATTACTGTTACCTATAACGTAGGTAGGTAATAGGTACATAGTAAAAAACGCAAATAGGGTTTTTTCATACTTTCCCTGTAGATTTTCTGGCCCAGGGGATGGACCTTCGTACGAACCAAGATTTAAATTTGAAATTTCATACGTTACTTTTCCGAAGTTTTATGGGAAATGAGTCAATTTTGAAGTAAAAAAGTTAAATTTTCATCATTTAAGCATTACTTAATTCATTGAAAAACATCCTTCAAATCTGTACCTATGTGGTAAAGCCTGACAAGTTCCTATTTAGCCCTCGACATGTTGCGGATTTTCAGTGGAACTAATTTATTTTAATGGTAATGATTTTTTTTGACATCAGGCGTTGGAAGTCATTGAATGCCACCGATGTAAACAAAACGAAAATAATTCTACATATTTCAGAATAATAATTGATTTTGCAATCATTAAATACAATCAAATACTTGCGGCAGAAAAAGGACGAAGGATTCAGCAGCATTCCAATAAACAGTGTTTTGAAATTAGTTGTTGACATGACGGGTACTGATATTCATAGTGCTGTTAGCTGTTGTAATTGAACTGGTTAGTTTGGTACTATAAATAAAAATATTAATTTATAAAAAAAAAATCTCATTCAAGGCATCAAAAATATAACAACATACAAAAAGAATGAGCACCATTGCCACCGATACAAATAACTGGCCAAGAGCATGTCGGACCATGCTCAGTGTAGGGTTCCATAGCCGTAACTATAAGGTAAAAAATACGATGTAAAAAAAAGAACAACAACAAAAGAGCGTATCTTCATAGCAATTACGTCCTTTTGTTGAGAAGCGCAGTTTATCGGCAATAACTCAAAAACGGTTAATCCGATCTTGTTGAAAATAATTTTCGTTGAAAGTATTAATTGAGCGTTATCTTTGTAATTTTTTTTATATTTTTCGGACACACGGTTTAGAAGATAGAGGGGGGGGGGCACAATTTTCACAACTTTCGGAGCGATTATTTCCAAAGGTATTCACTTAATCAAAAACATTGCTGCTGTCGAACTCTGTACCACACGTTGACATTTTCTGAAAAAAATGTTGTTACATGTATGGAGTGCCCCCCCTAGATTTTTTTATTTTTATTATTTAACTACCAAACTTAGTTGCGGCATCTACAAGACATCTATATTCCAAATTTCATCAGTATAGGTCTTGTAGTTTTTCAGTAAAATGCCTGTGACATACGGACGGACGGACGGACGGACATGACGAAACTATAAGGGTTCCTTTTTAGCCATTTTGGCTACGGAACCCTAAAAAACTACCAAACAAAGAATAAAAATAGACGACTTCGACAAATTTATTGTGCCATGCCATAACATAAGGCACAAAATTCATGAATTCTATGCTGTGCGAAAGCAAGTACCAAGTTACCAACTCTTAAAACTCTGCTTACCGAATTGAAAAAAGATATTGTTTTTACCGGGAGTACTTGTGATTGCTATTGCACAGTATGGGGTTCAAATATAAAAAGTGCAGAAACCAACGGTTCATATTGAAGGAGCGTTCGGGGTCAGACTGTACCAAAGGGGGGCCGATTATGGGACAGAAAAATTTTCATGATTTTATTTTTTTGCTGTTTTTAGGCTTAAATTAGATGGTATCGTGTAGATTATGCAAAAATAAGCATATTTTGTCAAATAAACTTTTTTCTCCGCCCAATATTTACCAAATATTGGGAGATATTTACCATGATCTTTTATGATGCGTTAAAAATAAACGTGTTTTATTTTAACTTTTTTTTCTTAAATCAAAAATAGACGAGATAAAGAGGGTGCATCTTTTACTTGAAAAACTTTTCTTTAAAATTAAAGACGGCTGCGATAGTGCGTCCCAAAGATTGAATTTTTATATCTACATACACACAAAGAAAAGCTGCAGTCGGACTCCGCCTTAGCTCCGGCGCTGCGGGAAAAGCAGCCCTTCCGCCCTTGCGTGCCAAAACACGGTCGCCTGTGCTCCGCTCCGCAGCTTCGGCTTCAGACGACCAGCCTCAGCCGCTCCACTTTGCACGGCTTCCGCGCTTTGTTACGGCGGGCGAGGGCTGTTCTCCTTTCGCGCCTCCGGCTTTTTATATACATACACCCTAGGAGTAGGGCAGACAAGACCACGTGGATAGTGGGATGCTCCGATTCAGATTTTGGTACCAAATAACCATCGAACTCACGCCAAATTCGGCCATCTTTAATTTTAGAGAAAAGTTTTTCAAGTAAAAGATGCTTATTTTGACGTTTCCTATTTGACGTTACAATCATTTAAAATAGGTGTCATAATAACACCGCAATATACATTTTAATTTCACAATCTACTAGTACATAATTGTATATCTCACTCGTTCTTGCACGATACCAATACACACTGTCCCGAATATTCATGACGTACACCGCTTACACGTATTATTGCCATTGATGTAAGCTGTTTGTAGCGATACTAAGTATATCAGTACGTCTAGCATAACTGGCCGCGTCTTCGTTTCTCGCGCGACAGATCATCACCTGTCACTGTCACACGATATTGAGTGGAAAGAGATAGGTAGCATTTATCGCGCGACAAAGAGTCGCGTGTCACAGTTGTGCTAGAGGTACAGGGCTAAATAGGAACTTGTCTGGCTATAAAAATGCCAAACTTTTTCTATGTTCAATCAGTATCATTGAGTTACGGAAAACAAAAATGTACCTCACATCTTTAAAAATTAAGCTGGAAAATAGATTAAAACTTACAATGAATTGTAGCAGCACTTTAATAATTTTTTAAATCGCTGTTTTAGAGCAATATTTTCACTACCAAACAAAATACCTTGTGATAAAACAGTAAGTTCAAATTCGGTGAAGGCGTATTAAAGTTTAAAACAGATAGGATCGACTTTAAATGGATAGGTGCAGGCAATAGCGGATGGAAAGCGCGCGCGCTTCCGCCTCGGCCAAGTGGCACCGCCTTCGCTTCCAGAATAACAAATGAAACCTGATTTCTATCGAGTGGGCAGCGATTAAAACGCCAACTTCGATGCGAGAACGCTTTTTCGAACTGTAATTAGTTATAGAATAACGCTATTTATATACATCACATTATTTAGAGAACCTTTTCGATTGTTGGAAAGTCGGAAACTTAATGGCGCTTAAAATACATTGGACAAAGGTAGTCCTTAACTTAGACTAAGAGAGCGTATCTAAATAGAAATAAAATAATGATCGCTAGAAATCAGCTCGCTATAGGCAGAAATGTAACCAATGAAACTCGATGTCGTTTCGTTAAGTCGTACCGACAAGTATAGGCACGTAAAAAAACCACCACGACAGAGTGTCAACAGTTCGTTTTACAATGCTGCTGAGGAAAATATTTACAGCAAAAAAATCCGTAAAAAACAGAAATGCTGTCAAGTATCCTTTATAAGAAGTCTAAGATTTCAGAAATCATCCATCTGCTTCACCAATTTTCCACGAAACACACAATGTGGTGTCATTTTCACTATCCATTTAGGCCACCCATTGTCGGTCCCATTGTTTCCTGTATCAGTATCGCGTTACGATCAACTTCATTTATTCAATCAGATGTTTGGAACTCGAAAATGAAACTGCATCGAGAAACACAAACAAAAAAATAAGAAGTCTTTAGTTTCATGGAAATGAGACTTTGTTACTTTCCTGTAGAAAGTTGGATATTACCGGACGCAGACTAATTTAAAGTACGGGACACTAAGCTAACATTTCTAAGAGAGAATAAAGATGAAATGGAATCACAAATATATCTATTTGGCTGAGTAATCAAGTTCTTTGGCCATCCATCCAGAAATAAAGAATTTATATAACGACCACGTAGAAAAGACGAGCTGTAGAGGACGATCACCTACTCTATGAAAATACAAACGGAAACAAAAAATAATTCGTTGACGACTGCGACTTTCAACGTTTCATCTAAAGTTATAGCCATCGCAAAGCTTCCTTTGTTTGAAATCCATCAACAACAAAAAAAACTGAACAGCACATAAAAGCCAGGCAAGTATAGATATTATCCCCACAGCCACAACTCTGAAAGATTATACAAATAAGTAGTAATGTGATGATGAATATAACTCTTGAGAGTAGCATGATTATTGACCTTAAACAAAATTAAAGATTGGAGACGTATCATAAAGCATGCACCAACATCTGAAGAAACGAACGCGACTACTCTGCCAGGACTGAAACTAACGAACACGAAGAGCCAAATTGTTATATTTTTAATTCCTATTTCTAAAAAGGCTTGTCTCATTCATTAGATATTACCTACTTAGATAAAACGCTGATGGTTATTTATAAAATATTTCAGTTCTGATAGTAAGTTGTTTTGACCTGTAATCATAAAATGAACGGAACGATAACAATTTACTAGATTTCACAAATCTCGAACTTTATTTTTGTAAATTACATGCCTACTTCCTTGGTTCCGATAGTGATAAAACGATGAGCGAGTACTGTAGTCAAAACAGAAATGTCAGGGTACATCGTGCTACTTTCTATATAATTACTGGAACATTGTTCCCGATTTTTACATGTGTATACGAAAATTCAATGTTTTTGTTTAAAGCAAAGCAGAAATAAATTAAGTTTTCTCATAGCAAATCTTTGCAATGAACTAATTTCATTTTAGAGGTCTCTAAATAACATAAGCACTAGTCGGATAAGGGATTATTTGTGTTTTAATAATTTGTAAATTTTACCGCAGACTCAGTGGCGCCACAGCACTTATCGGCCGGAACAAATATACTTATCAAAATGTATGACTTATGACTTGGTGTGTGTCTAGTTCGAGTTAATCGTGTAGTAACAAAAAGTGGTCAAAGTGCGTTTTAGTAAAGCTGCGTTCGTTATGAGATGATGATTTAGGCGTATATCGGTTTGGCAAATGTCTACTACAAGTGTCACACACGAATATAACCAATCTAAAAATGGGACAGAATTTAAACGAGCGGCTGCTTGTAATGTGGCGACTGCATCTTAACAATAGAATTTAAACCGAATGGGTATGGTCAGGTAGAACTTTTTTGTGGAGATACTGTATTTCTTTCGTTCCATTCACGGCTGCGCGACGGCCTGGGCCTTTGTTCTAGCTTTGTGAATACATAATTTATTTTCTACGTCAGTTTTCCCATCGGCTGCTGGCTCCATTCAAATTAATGTTCACTAATATTTCCGTCTTGCAGACGCCGGAAATGATATTAATGACGGAATTTTTAAATTGTATCTAAAATATGATTATTATGCGCATTTTTCAATAACGTGGTTATTTTTTAAGAAAACTAAATGCGCACGAATGATATTTTTTTTATATTTAGTGAACACAAAATATGACCTAGTCGTCTTATAGTTTTTGCATGTGTTGTACGCGTTGCTACTGAGCCAATGTAATTATGCCAATGTTTCACTTGTAAAGGTCTTACAAAAACTTACTGTAATTTAATAGTAATGCCAATAGACACATGATACAAAAATGTTGAAGTTTTGTAGTGTCAAGAAAACGAGATACCTATATACAGAGTGCCGTTTCCATCGTTAAACGTAGCACTAGCTATATGTTAAGGTTAATAATTCTACGTTAACTAATGACCACAAATACAGGACTGTATTTACTTCATCTCAGACCAAGCGGTCTTATAATCTGTGACGTAGCCGTAAGACATTCTGATAAACAAAGTTAAACTTCTTGAATGAATCGGTTCCAATTGCACAGAGTCGTAAGCGCTCACTTTAGCGCCCAATTCGATTTCTAAGTGTTCGGGTGTAGTGCTAATGGGTTGTAGTGTGACAGACGCCGTAGCGCGTTATCGCACGTCCTTGACACAGAGACGTCGCGTGCACAAGCGCCTCATTGTCGCTGCAACCTTGCAAAAATTACCGGCGCGATAACAGCCGCCGTCGACAACGCCCCACGCTACGCGCCGAAATACAAGTGAATGGAAACGGTTTCAAAACACTCGCTAATTTTGCCAGTACCTCCTTTACTAGACGAGACGAACAACAAATACTTTAAGACATTTCGTTCCAACTTCCATTTCGCCTACTTGCTGATAGAAAGCAGGTGCGTTCACTTGAATATATGCAGGCCCGTAAAAATGAAAAATATCTAGATTCTCCAACGCCGCGTGTGCATAGCCGATGCAGGACGAAAGTGGGCGGTATCTCGGTAGCGCGACTCTCGCCGACCGGAAACCCAATTCCCGGATGCGGCTGCGCGGGGGGATGTCGCCGGAAGCTTGGTAAACGAGCACATCCGCTGCCGCCGCCCGCGCCGCAAAATTTGGCACCGCGAGCGCTCGCAGCTCGCTTCCGGCCTCCCTCCCCCTCCGAACCCCTAACGCCGCTCGCCCGCGAAAATAGCGGCCAACCGCTCCGTGTACGCGGTTCATTCAGTATGGCCGCCTTCCATTCATAAAAAGGCAAGGCGCGGGCGGCGGCGTGGAGAGCGGCGGGGGAGCGCGGCCTCTCCCGCCGCGCCGCTCCCGCGCCCGACGCCAGTGCGGAATGTGCCAGCGAACGGAACGGTCGTTTCGTCGGAGCGTAGCGCTAGCGCTCCCGGTTTTCCATTAAAATGTGTATAAGAATAAGTGCAGTGAACCCGCACGAGTTCGGAACGGTAACAAAAAACGCCGTCATCGAGATCAGGAGTAGAAATCAACGAAGAACTTCACCGAGGAAGTGAGTAGCGGCCATATTGCAGTGATAACCGCGCGGCGGGCGGACGAGAATCGAGGCCGGTGCGTGGGCCGCCCCCCGCCCGCGCCAGGTGCCTGCCGCTCCGGACCGCGCCGGTCTTATGAACCTTCCTGTGGATTTGCGCGACCGAAATTCGGTGGTTCAACCGTATTTTAGTGTGTCAGTGAATCGTATGGCGCGGTTCCGGCGCGGCAGGATCGTCCACCCGGTCGTTGAGCACCGAGGAGCTCAGTGTTGTGTGTGGGGCCTGTAGGCCCGAGTGCCCTTGTGATGCGATGTGTGTAGGAGATGTGTGACCGTGGAACGTCCGTTTTGTAAGTACATGTATATGGCATACTGACGTGGGATCGCCCACCGGTCACAGTCGCTTACACGGCGGATGAACAGCGACAGTTTTCGTGTATATCACGTAGCGCGTAGGAAGTAATTCCTCGGAATGCGATGGAATCAAAGTAACATGAATGACGAGGAGCGTCGCTAGGCCTCGCCTCGCGCGATGCCCGGCCAACCGGCACACGTGCGTCTCGCCCGCTCGCTCCGACCAGCGAGAACCTTCTCAACCTCAACTAACGTATTATTACCGATGCTTAGCTGTACCCGATCCGTGAAAACGTATTAACAGAAACCACTCAGACCCCAATAACTTCTTATAGGTAAATATAACATACAAGTAGGTATGTGACTAGTTTCCTTGATATCACGACTCATTAATTACCGTGAGAATGTAAACAAACATGCTGAGAGTTCATTTATGAATCAGCTGATCTCGATTTGCTCTGAAATGACGTTCCCGTACCCATATTTAAAAGAAATATTTTAACAGCGCGAATATGGTGGGCAAATTTTAACGATAACTTTATAACTGAGCATTAAATTCAGAATAATGTCGTGATAAAGAAAAGTTGTAAACAATGTAGGCTGTTATTGCTGTTAATATCTTGTCACGAACTTTGCAGATAGTACTTATATTTAGACAAAACAAAATTGATATTCGTTTAAGGTTTTCCAAAAGTTAGCTGATTAGTAATTATAGAATTAAACGATTACAGATATGCTTTTACCTGATGACGATAAATTGGCCAGAGATACTAATCTGGATCCAAAGAATAACATCCAGAGAGATAGAACAGAGTCTAGGTAACTTAATTCTATTGGAATCAAGAAATCAGCATTCCGATTTAGTGTATCCGTTACTTACACTAAATCGAAATGCTGATTTCTTATAAGTATTTTCAACTAAATGCTAGTCCAGACATCAGAACAGTATAACCAATCACATAATCATTCCATCGTTTATACAAACAACTGTCCATCCATACGTATCTAAATCTATAGTATGGGCAACCGTATATAGGTAGTCCCTGCCTAAAACCCTGCTATGTAAAGATTATCTACATTCACAATAGGTAACTTAAAATATAAAACAAACATCTCCAGGATCGCGGGTCGGTTTAAAATTAGTCAGCTAACATAATTTACAATATTGAAACGACGATCAAATCATTAGGAACAAAAATTAAATTGTAATTGATGGCTTAGACTAGGATTAAAATGTTGTATGAACGTTGTGGTTTACCCGATCAATGTCTTATCTTCATTTAGTTTAGTAATTATTACTATTGAATGAATCAGTGGCATTCCATTAATAATTAATTAAAATCAGCTTACGGATATTTATCCTGAATTTTGTGATTCGCATTAGAGCAAAAACAAATTTAGGTAACTTTAGTAGTTTATATTATTACATTACGATTCTTTAAAAACAAAGCTCATCAAATATTTGAAAGGAATTAGTCAACGAATTGTAACCAACAATAATGCCTCATAGCTTAATGGCACACCAAAAGAACAATTCCAATGTATGGCGACGATGAACACCAAAAGCCAACACCCACATACATGACTGAAGATAGAAAAACGGGGAAAAATTAAGTAAACATTTTGTTTTTCTTACTCTTAGTGTTATCGCAACACTATCTACCAGTATTTACGAGTTTAACTAGTCAATGAACGGGTCGTCAGCAAAATTCTTCGAGACACTTAAAGATGAACGAGTGGATTATCAAGGTATACATTGTAGCACCAAGGTTTACTTAAAATGCATATAATGATTAAGCATTAAGTCCGCCAATTTTACTGTTCTGAACTGTGCGATATATTCCATTATTAAAAATAACTATCAAAATCTACATGTTCCTACTCGTAAGACCGGAGTTACTCATTAGATTGCGGCTCCATTGAGGCCGAGACGAGCGGAGCGGAGAGGAGACGTGTAGGATCGACCAATCACATTACTTGAATTCCACATCTCATCAATGTTAATGGAAACAGAGAAAACGAATGTGATTGGTCGATTCCTACACATCTCCTGTCCGCTCCGCTCGTCTCCACCTCAATGGAGACGCAGCCTTAAGGTAAATAAATCCAGTGACTTTATCTAGCGACACATGCCCGGTGTACCTATATACTTGAAAGATAGGCTTATTCTATCGCCATATTATCTCTATTGTATTACTTCATCGCAAAATACAGGGTGACTGGAAATTCGCCGTATTCCTTGATAGGGGTTTTTCTACAGCTCATTTGCAATGATTTAGGCCCAGTCAACTAGAGGTCAAAACTCCTTGTTTTTCGAGATATTCAAGTTTTTTGGTTTTCTTTTTAAATATCTTGACATAAAACTGGTGATTGTGTAGAAACTACGCAATTTTGAAATAAAAAAAAACATGTTTTGAATAGCTAATAAACTACTGATTACATTACAATATTAAAAAGTGCCAAAACATTACAACAATTGACAAATAAAAGCATTCAGTCAGAAATTCCAGATTTTTTTCTAATTTTTTTTTACATTTCAAGGCATAACTATCTCGAAAACCAAGGAGTTTTGACCCCTAGTTGACTGGGCCTAAATCATTGCAAATGAGCTGTAGAAAAACCCCTATCAAGGAATACGGCGAATTTCCAGTCACCCTGTATTGTGATATAACCACAGCACTGACTCTTAATAACTAAATACACTGTCATTTTCGTAAAATGACTGTGCATTGAACAGCTGTGATATTATTAAACCAAAATACACCAAACAGATACCATTTAATCATGTTTTATTCAATGCTAGGCATTGGCAATCAATACACGTACTCTTTATTGCATATTCAAATTCACTAAACAAGATAACAAGACAAACGGACATTAGCCGGTTCATTAGTCGTTTACCTAGTAGGTACTTTTTAGTCCGACCTACAATCCATACGCGTTGATTTTAGTTAACTTCAGTTTTTAAGGTGTAATAGATTAGCAGCAAGTATCGTTACACCGTTAACGTTACCATGCTGAGACCTTATACCACGCCAAAAACGTCCAGAAAGAATATTAATCTTGAGACCAGCTTCATAGTTAGCATGATTTTTTCGTGTCAGCACTTTGCAACGAAAAGCAATGTATTATTTTGGAGGTGACCAAAAACTGAGAATTTACGAAAGCTGAGTTTTTTAAATGCTTTCTTTAACTGTATAAAAACTGACCAGTTGGGACCAGACACGCGACATGCGACGTTTTATTTTGTCCTCTTTCACATGGTAGACCTTATGATGGTACCTACTTAGACAGAGTTGTTTTACCGATAACCACATTTGATATATCTACAGACTCATTATCGTTATTTTTGTATGTCAGAGAAAGAGAGGCCAACGCGAATCTTCACCGAAAACCCGATAATGTAGCCGTGCATTACTTTCCCTATCGCAGATCTGCAAGTATACAAACAACATGATAACCCGCACGCTTAAACGATAAATTAGCAGGAATTAGCGGACGAGCCATTTCGCTCGTAACGTAAGTGTTGTTGACACTTATTTGTTTAGCCATGGCCGCAAATGGAAACAACACCATATAACGTAAATGCATGACACAATTGCCATCCGACACGTGTGTTTCATGGTCATTCTCTATTTTTATATCATTGTAACCCGCAGATAACATTATCTCGTTTAATATTCAACGGAGTAAAAACGATCAAATAGTTACATGTATTTTGAACTCTACCCTGATCCCGAGTTGAACTATTTGGTACTTACCTAGTTGAATTGTTCGGTAATGCGATAAATTGTCTAACTAATTCGTCTAAATATACAACTGATGATCATTCCTTAAAATTACAAAAATATTTGAAGTCCTTAACCTTTAAAGTTGACTGGTAGAGAATGCCTTAAGTTCATCTTTTGTACAATAAAGTTTGAATAAATAAATATTTCGTAGAGACATTCCTAATTTAATCCAGTTTACCCTTAACCTGAAACAGCATAATGAAATATTATAACTTAGCGTTGGAACAGGGAAATGGATTTTCATACGGAACTTGGCATAAAAATTATATTCATTGATATCAAAAACGATTCAGTTTTAATACGATCATCAAATCCAACCATTTTATTTGACACTCAGTCAAGGCGAAACAAATGGAAGTTAAATGGTACAAGTAGGCTTACATAGTAATTAAATTTTGCAACACACCTCCAATTATTTGTGATGTTACATTGAATCTTCAAATATATGGAATTACTGCCACAAATAATAGAAACCAGCAATTGAAACCCTAATTTAACAATCTCTAAGATGTCTACTGTTTATGTGTAACCTTATTTTAGTAAACTAAAATTTATAACAAAAATTTGGAATTAAATATTTACTCTAAATTTAGAACATTGGGTCTCACGAGTCTTACGACGCAGTAAGTAAGTTAGAATCAAAGTTGTTTATTACAGTTTTATGGTTAGTTTCGCGTTTGGGTTGGAATTTACAAAAAAATGTTAATAGAATTTTAAAACACATAGTTCATGTATGTAGGTACTACTTTCGATTTGAGTAGGCTACCGGTTTCTTCTTCAAGAGTAATAAATAATTATTCTTTAAGCTATTCAAATTTTGCACAGAGAAGTGCTATTGTTAAGATTTTCAGTGCCAAGAACCTGAGTGTCGGGATCATGTTGTATTAAAAATTTGGGAACTTCGCACTGAAGGTGTTAAAAGTAGATATGTATTAATAGGGTTTAGATTCCCTCGATGCTATTTACAAGTTGTTATATAAGTTCATATTTAAAGCATATTGAATTCCATCCGCGATGTGTAATAATGATATAGGTTTAACCACGTCATTAGGAGATTATTCTCCGTGCTATATTACATGTGAAATGGAATGAATGGAAATGTACGACTAATGATCTGGATCAGGGGTCTCCAAACTTTATTTACTCAAGGATTCCATTCGCTGGTCATGAAAATCCAGCGGGCTAGATATTTTGATAGATAGACATTGATGCGACGTCATGTCACGTTTTGAGTGGATGAAGGGGGGCAAATTCTGCCAGCTGCATTCGACGAGCTAGCGGTCTGTACTTTGGAGACCCCTGTTCTAGGTTTATAGGATCAGTAATATGTTTATTGAATACGTAACTAACAGAAATATTTGTTTGTTCCGCAGGTGGGGACGATGAGGGAACAGGAAGGCGACGGCCCGGAGAGCCGTTAGCCGGACTCGATGGATGAGTATGGCGGGCCGGCGGCGCCGCCCCGGCCGCCCAAGCCGGCGGCGCGCGTCCACAGGCCGACGGGCGCGCGCCAGCCCACCGTTTCATTGCTGCGGCCACGACCGGAGACCGAAAGAGAGCGCAACGCCTACGTGGAAGCTCCGCGACGAGCGCACGCCGCGCCGACGCCGGGCCACCCGGCCTCGCAGCCGCTCAAGCCGGTGACGACTCAGCCGGCCGCCGCGGCCGACAAGCGGCGCGCCGGGGCCCTCGCGGCCGACTCGATCGTGTGCGAGACCTGCGGCCGCTGCCGCTGCGAGCAGTGCGCGCGGCCGCGGCCGCTGCCGTCCCGCTGGCTGTGCGGCAGCTGCCTCTGCAGCGCCGAGGCGTGCGTCGACTACGCGTCGTGCATGTGCTGCGTGAAGGCGCTCTTCTACCACTGCGGGAGCGGCGAGGAGGAGGCGGGCGAGCCGTGCGCGTGCGGGCCGCGGCTGGCGTGCGTGGGCGCGCTGGCGGTGCCTCTGCCGTGCCTGTGGCTGTACTGGCCGCTGCGAGGCTGCGCGGCGGCGGGGGCGGCGGCGTACGCGCGCTGCCGCCGCTCCGGCTGCCGCTGCCCGGAGCCTCCACCGCGGCTCTCCAGTATTATCTAGTCCCGCCGTGCGCCGCCCGCGCCCCGAACGCCGCGTTCCGCGTTGTACAAATATTTATTGGCGAGCGGAGCGCTTCGGTCGCGCGGGAGTGGACTCAGTGATCGCTGTGCCTGGTCGAGTGAGTGAGCGGTGCGGGGCGCTGGACGAGGGCGCGAGGGCGACGCGCGCGCCCCGCGCTGCCGAGTGAATCGTCTACGAGTACCTTGTAAATATAGTCGTATAGTGTGAATGTACGTGAACGTGTCGCCCGAACGCCGAAAGTCTCAAATTTTCTTGAGACCGTAACGTGTCATAAGAAAACGTTAACGTTAGTATTTTGGATTCGAAATGAATTCAGAGAAGATTAAGAAATGAGATATAAAACATACTTATTAAGATGTAGATAATTTACCATTTATTTATTAACTGAATTTGTATTTATTTGTAAATAAAACGACAACATTATATTATAAATACGAATGTTTACTACATTATGTTTGTTTTTCTGCTCCTTCACCGAATTAACACTGAAAGTTAAAGATAAACTTCATCTGGCCCATGGTAGATACATTACAACTAGTAACAAGCTTATAACTGCTAACATTTATGTTAAAATCTGATATGGCTATTGAATAGAAATAGTTCAATCAGATAATCAGAAGCACATATTATAAGCCAATCCATTGTTTACAAAATTTGCACAAAGCGATACAAACAATGAGACAATTGATTCTGTATCAATTGCTAACTGCTGTGCTATAGCATGTACTGAGGCCACGTACCATTCACAGACACCAATAAACTGGTGAGATGCATAATAAACTGCAATAAAGCGGCATAACAAATGTTTCCATCACCAGTATCACTACATAGTATAAAACAAAGTCGCTTTCTCTGTCCCTATGTATGCTTAAATCTTTAAAACTACGCAACGGATTTTATGCGGTTTTTTTTTAATAGACAGAGTGATTGAAGAGGCAGGTTTATATGTATAATACATGCATAATATAATAGAGAAACACCGTGCGCAGCCGGGGCGGGTCGCTAGTACTAAATAAATTAAAAATATATTACAAGAAAAGTTGTAAGAACTACACTCCAAATACTTTTAAAAAGCAATTAGAAGAATATGTCATGTAGGGTAGCATTTATGTACTATGTGTGTGTCTGTTTAACAAGAAAGAAAATAACTGTGCCTACAATACATAGTACATTAATAGCAAAATGTAGCAAATCACAGCAGTATTACAACTACTTTACAATACACATGTTATGTGGATGTATAAAATACTAACTTTACTTTGAAATACCTGCTAATATAAACTGTGCACACTCTAGCAAACATTCAAAGCTAGCTTTGCTTCTGTTTTTTATACGACATACTTAGGTACTATCGAATCTCATCCTTTGACGTAACTGCTAAGATTTAAAATCCTTCTCCGAGGTACATCAGGATGGCTAATACATAATTTACGGCACACGAGCTTACCGCACAATCTGCCATGACTTATTCAGTTTTATTCGCGTACGTCACTTCGCGAATAATGATCAACAAGTTTGTCGGATCTCTGGCGCTATAGGATTAGAAAAACGCATTTAGTTTGATGGATTCCGGTTGGAAGCTACGATTAGTAAATACAAAAACTTTGACTTAAGTAAGAGTTTACTTTCACTTACCTTAACTTCATAAACCACTGACACTGCCTAACATTTTACTAATTAATTTTGTTTAGTTGATAATTGAAACGACAGAACAAGCACAGCCAATTTATTTCGTAACATTTTGTAAACAAAACAAAAACAATTGAGAGCATTGCTAAATGATCCGTCACTTTGACAGTCTTAGAAGTTAGAATCGTTCAAGTAAACACGTTATTAAGGAAGTGACATCGGTCGGTGCATATTTTTTTACCGGCTTTCAAAAGAAGGACGGTTCTCTATTCGTCTGAATGTTCTTTTTTAATTATACATACTTTGAACTAAAATTCCACAAGAATGTATTTATTAAAATGATTAGAAAATTAACTCATCACTCGGTAGGTGGAAAAAGTACTATATTTTTAAATATTTTAATTCTGGACACCTAAAACAAATAATTTATTCGAACTGATTCGGTTCCTACTTTATGGCGGGAAATTCAAAACGTTATCTAAAAAGTTTGTACGAAATTAATAAGCTTGTATACAAAATGTAACACAGGTTGCATTATTCTTTTAATTTTATACGCTAGATTTAAAAATTGAAGCGATTGAAACAACAGATATCTTTTTTTTTATTTAATTGAGTAGTATAATTTTATTTTCTCCTAACGCAGCACAATGTGTTTTACCTAAATCACTTTTCTATACGAAATATAAACTCACAACAATACACATCATGGTAAAACAGTCTCCGAACTTGAAGTACCTACGTGCCGTGCCGTACCGTCGGCAAAGGAAGTGGCATTCAGTCGCGGTCGCGCCTGCTTCCTTTGCCGTCACCATCCGGGATGCACGCCTCCTGATTCCTGCCGCACTCTTCCTCCTTCCTTCACGTCGGCACTGACTCACCGATTAGAAAATAGAATACCATTCGAATTGGTAAGTATTTTAGACAGCGTTATTTATAAAACAAGTAGAACTAGTACAGGTACAGAACTACTGTATAAGTACAGTACTCTAGTATAAACATTACAAGTAGGAGCCTATAACTGGTATAGGCTCCTACTTGTAGTCTCTATACTAGACTAGGTAATTTGAAAGTTCTAAAACCGTGTATTTTTTTGTTTTTTGTATACCGTGTATTTTATATTTTCATGCAGCCATATTCGATTTCATTTTAGACTTTTACCTATAACCAGGGCGCCTACTGGAACTTGAAAGTTTTTTAAAGATGATTTTTTAACTTTTTAGGATAAAAGACATAAATCATTTTGCAAAGTTTGTTTTGTTGTTTGAACTAAGTGTACTTACATAAAGTAAGTGAGCTAAATGTAGCACATTTCAAGTGACTATCTTATTCAAAAGTTAGCCTACAGAGACGAGTGGATTGAAGCCAAACTTGTTTGTATAAAAATTATACTATAAAATATTGTAGGTAGATACAACACGATACTCATGTTTATTATTTAGTCAATAAAATAAGAACACAAGTGCACACTTTATAGACATCTCATAAAGCTAGCAAGTAGATACAGCACTCGGTACCGATAGACCGTTAAATTGGGACAACAGATGTTGACAGGCTGTCGACATCGCTTTGATGGCCGGATGGGGCCTGCCAGCGCGATAAAAGGGTATTATTGGTTATTGGACCTACAGAGCGTTTGTCTGTACAATATCAGCGGTCCTTAGATGCGATGCGTTGGTTAACTAGGTTTAGATATGTTGTGTGCCATAGTGTAATCTATATATATAAAAGAAGTCCTGACTGACTGGCTCATTAACGCACAGCCGAAACTACTGAAGCTAGGAACTTGACATTTTCACAGTAGGGTGTTTGTATAACGTAAGTAAGGGATAATCTCTATACAGGGTGGAAAAAATCTATGCGCCCTGGAGGGAACTACCTTAAATCCTTTAGTTAGCTCATTTTACTTAAAGGAAACATTCTTTTATTTTTAAAAAGAAACAAAACTGCATTCAAAGATTCTCTATTTTTCAACTCCGATGGGCAGCGTTTGGGCAACTGCAAAGTGTCTTCTCGTACAAGACTCGTCAGTGCCTGAAGACGAAAGCCGCATTACCGATTATGACTACGGAGCCGAGACGTGGTCTCTAAGTATGGGCCTCAGAGTCACTCAGCGAGCGATGGAAAGGGCTGTGCTCGGGATCTCTCTGCGAGATCGAATCAGAAATGAGGAGATTCGCAAACGAACCAAGGTCACCGACCTAGCAAACCGGGTAAGCAAACTGAAGTGGCAATGGACAGGGTGCATAGCTCGAAGAACCGATGCTCGTTGGGGCGGAAAGGTTCTTGAGTGGAGACCACGTACTGGCAAGCGCAGCGTGGGACGGCCGCCTGCAGCAAGGTGGTCGGATGACCTGGGTAGGGTTGTCGGGACTCGCTGGATGCGGGTCGCTTCTTACCGGCCCATGTGGAAATCTATCGAGGAGGCCTGTGTCCAGCAGTGGACGTCCTATGGCTGAGATGATGATGATGATAATAATGAAATAGGTGGTTTGTGTGAAGTTAATTT
This sequence comes from Eudemis profundana, assembly GCA_947034925.1. Taxonomy (NCBI): domain Eukaryota; kingdom Metazoa; phylum Arthropoda; class Insecta; order Lepidoptera; family Tortricidae; genus Eudemis; species Eudemis profundana. The sequence continues at coordinate 17,671,996 of OX344800.1, forward strand.
AATTTTTTGGAAATAATCCTTAAATGGACTAAAGAATTGATTTTCGCGGTAAATGTTCAGTTTTTGGGCCCAATATTTGAGGGTTTTGTTGAATTACAACCAAGTTTATGAATCAGAAACTATTTATGAAGACTAATTGCCTAATTATAATTTACACCGCAGACGAAGTCGCGGGCATAAGCTAGTGTAAGTATGTGTGAATATGAGTGATTGGATTAGGATTGTAGCGCACCTAAAGTCGACTCTACCACGCCAGTTTTTTTTTTTTTTTTAGGAACTGACAAACTCGCAGCCCATCCTGGGCGTAGCGATTGTAGGACCGGGTGGTTGGCCGTGGCGTTCCCTGGGGTCGAACCAGGTCGCTAGCCAGACCATCCTGAGTTGGTCGGACTGGGTGGGAGCCGGGAGATCACAGATCACAGTGCCAAAGTATAAAGACGAACAAGTAGTCGGGTAACTTAGGCCGTTTAGGAGCGCGACACGTACTCACACAAACGCGCGATTGCGCGTCTGTGTGAGTGCGATCCATACTAGAACATTCTTACACATTCTTATTTCTTTGCTTGTAGTGCGTTCGTATACGGCGCGCACACATTCAAGCGCGCGATGTACTTTTTGTAGGAAGAAAAAATACTGCTATTATACTGTGACAGTGCGTTAGATAGATACGCATTTCGTATAGATATAGGTGCCGCCCGCCATATGTTATGTGATATGTTCATTACCTACAATAGGCACAAATATGTGTAACGATATATCTGACGCGTTGAATATTATAGATTATTTGATACGAACCCATAAAACACGCATCTTGTTTAATTTAAAGAGAAAGCTGGGTAGTATATTAAAAAATATTTTGTAAGTTCAGTTCAGTTCAGTCGAAAAATAACCATGCATTTTTTTCATTGAAATGAGATTAACTAATTGCGACTACAGTGCATTTTTAGTCATCATCATTACAACAAATAAAATATCACTTATATAGGGTTTCATGTGATTCATGAAAAACAATACCTATACCTACATACTAGCTTTAGCTCACATACCTATTTAAATGTAGTCCCTCTACAGTCTACACACATATTGGTGAAATCAAGTGTGATATGCGACATAGCAGGCAAGGACATAAAACAGTTAATTGATGCACGTATAAAATATATATTTTATGCCACACCTGGCCATAAATAGCTTTTACCGCACGGAAAAAGCCGCTTTTTGGCCAAATGTGGACATAAAATGAAGTATACAACTCGGTAGGTAATAAAGAAAGCCTTCGATCGCATATTTACGTCCCTCGCTTGCAGCTCGGACCGCAAATATCTGCGATCTCGGCCTTTCTTTGTTTTACCACCCTAGTTGTGTAATGTACTATTCTCCATATTGTAACAGAATAAGGTGATAAGATAATATTAAAATGTATAGGTGCATATCTCTGTCCTGCACCCAACCCTCCTTGACAACCACGACCTCTCTGCCAAGAGTGCAACGAAAAAGAAGAAGATAAAATATCTGTCGCTGACGTATGAAGATTCGACACGAGTTCCAGTGCAAAGTCGTCTAGTACTGCGAAATTTGTAATTCAGGTAACACGCCGTCCCGCTTAGGTAAAGGTTGTTTTACAGGAGAATAAGCAGGTCGGAACGATACGGACGTCGATTCTTGAACTCCAGAGTAGCCCCGCTACGGCAGTGACATATTGTACGGTTGTTACATTGTAAGGTAAATGTATTTCAGGTCAGTCTTTGATATTTCAGTCTGCATCCGACGTGTCCGCGCGATCGGCAATTCAAATGGTGCCAGTTATATCCAACCTTCTGTGTGACAAGTAACACGTACTTAAGGCAATGGTACATTGTGTCACAAGGGAGCAAATTTAATGACGTGGTGAGGGCGTACATTAAATCCAGAGCAAAGTGAGGGATTCAAGTGTTAACGAACAAAATGAAAATATTCTTGCTACCATTATGATAAGTTCATATCATATACCATGTGTGAATTATCTATAAAATCAAGATAGGAAAATACCAAAAATTAAAAAAAATCACACTAAAGTCGTTTAACATTAAAAGTACCACTATGATCGCTCCCACTAGGGAAGAAAAGGCTTTTTTCTGTGTTATTGTGTGAAAAATAAATTATTGTATATGTCGTATCGTGATAAAATAACAACGTTACATTAGCCAAAAATATCTGATGACTGACTTGGATAAAGTTGCAGGGAGGGCGCTAGTTATTACTAACCATCGAGTATTAGAGAGATTAAAAAGTAAGCAATTGTGCTGGTCTCTGTGAATTTATCGTGTAACTGTTAGTTTATTATCAACGCGACCTTAGATTGTGTAAAGAAAGACATGAAGAGAGCAATTACTACAGTTCTCAAACTGGTGCGGATACTGGATAATACCATAACAATAAGGCGACCAAAGGTGATCCGGAATTGTAGGCCTTCCTCGTCATATACATCTATTGATAGATGATGACTGTAGGGAGGTCCATAAAAATATTTAGATTTTTGATAGCCTCCTCACCCCGGAATACAGATGTGCAAGTTGCGGAAAGTTTTTTTTATAACTTAAAAAAATCGATTAAGACGTTTTAGATGTTTTTAAGTTATATTAAAAAAAAATTGGAAACTTTCCGCAACTTGCTCATCTGTACCCCGGAAATCTGTTCTACTTAGCAATTAGATAATTCATAGAAAATTTCAACTTGCTAGCTAAAATGCAACCGGGTGCTCATCAGCTCATCGACTCTCAAGTTTTTACTTTAGCGCTATTAGCATAGCAGATATGAGCAGATATCCGTCAGTTGATTTGTACATATATAGATACAAGAAATCAAAGTACATAGAAAAAATAATGGCACTGTTCACCTGTGTCCAGACCGGGAATCGAACCCGGTACCTCTGGATTTCCGGCCCAGCGACTCAACCACTCCACCACCGGAGCACCCAGCAAGCGCCCTCAATCTTGCCAGCTACTTTGACTTCTGTATCATTCTGGTTTAATAGGATTTTAACCTAAACGCCATCTATGAGAACTTGTTTTACACAGGTATCTCACCCCAATGCTCAACTTTACAGCAACGACGATCGAGCGAGAGATGGCGTTAATATTAATACTTTGTATCTTTTTGTTTATTTTTATTAATTTAAGAGCTGAAGATGAGATACATAAAGTGTAAATGCAATTATAATGCAAGGACAAGCAATAAGATAGCGCCTCTATCTATACCGCCGAGAAATGTGAACAGCGGTATATAACTTAAGGAAAAGTAAAAAAATTGTAGTAAAAAAAAGAAAACTAAATTAAATAATAAGCCATGAAAATATAAGATCGATGAGCACCACTTGCACTTCAGTGGCGTGGCGTAAAAGATATCCTAGGGCAAGCCGGTGCAGATTTGGCGTACATTTTCCTTAAGAGCTCTAGAATAAGGTGGTCAAAAGCCTGATACTAGGCAAGCCGGTAGGAATCGAGTTGTTTGGACGCCACACCACTGACGCCACTGTTACACTTACCCTCCACTGGGAGTTTCATTATTTTCATTTACAGAGGGGTATTGCTTTTGTCTCATTCCCATGGTCAAGAAGTATCAGTCCTTTATCATGCTAAAATAGACGTGTGTTTGGAAATATAAAAAAATCAAAATACTTTATTCGTGAAGAACAGCCATACCTACACATATCTTATAAATTAACGATTTATGCTAAATGGTCAGGTAGGTACATATTACGTACGTGTACGTTTACGTTAGCTAGTTTTAAACGTTTATTTAAAACAAACAAACATTTATAGAAAACAGTTCCATGACTAAGGTGACAGGCAACATACAGATTATACAACAGTAGGCACTTACTTTTTTGCAAACATTATATCATTATCGAATGAAAAATGCTTCCGTGCGCGATACAACTTACAAATAGTACCTATAGTTAATCATCTATAACACGCTACCTAAAAAGCTGCCACTATCATTTACCTCTTTAGAAGACAGAGTACAAAGATAAGATAAACATGATCGATTCAGGTGTCAGTCTTAAAAAAAGGTTTGACAGTTTGACCTATGGCGGGGAGATGGATCGCACTGGCCGCGCGCTATTTCACTGTCAGGCTGCTGACCTCTGGCCCTGGACTTTTATTTACTACTTGTTAATATATAGGTAAGACTAGATGACGCCCCACGACCACAGTATAATAGCAGTAACTTTTCTTCTTACAAAAGATATGTACTTGTACATCGCGCGTTTGAATGTGTGCGCGCCGTATTCGAGCGCATTACAAGCAAAGATTTAAGAATGCTTCAGTATGGATCGCACTTACACAAACGCGCATCTCTTAAGGGGGTGTAAAGGGGGGTGGAGGTATGTATAGGGAACCAATGATTTCTCAAGTAAGGGAATCAAACTTTAAAACGCAGACGAAGTCGCGGGCAGAAATTAGTTACTAATTATAGAGAATGGAAACACATTTCTGAGATTTGTGACTATAAACTGTTCTGTAAGTCTACTTTAAATTAGCTAACTTAAATTGCGTTCTCAACCATTTTACCCCAAAAAATACCCTGACTTTCTATCCATTGCTCAAAGTCAGAATGACAACTTTCATTTCTAAACATTCCGATCCCGTGACACAGCCTTACTGTTTCTATAACGTTGCATTCCGGAGCATGGAGTCAACATTCAAGTGTAACCTGAGTCACATCGACCATCTAATAAGAACAATATCAGCTCGTTCATAGTTTTTAGGGTTCCGTAGCCAAAATGGCTAAAAAGGAACCCTTATAGTTTCGTCATGTCCGTCCGTCCGTCCGTCCGTCCGTCCGTATGTCACAGGCATTTTACTCAAAAACTACAAGACCTATACTGATGAAATTTGGAATATAGATGTCTTGTAGATGCCGCAACTAAGTTTGGTAGTTAAATAATAAAAATAAAAAAATCTAGGGGGGGCACACTCCATACATGTAACAGAAGCTAAAAAAAATTTTTTTTCACAAAATGTCAACATGTGGTACATAGTTCGACAGCTCTTTTGAAAACATTTTATGGTTCTTAAGTAATGTTTTTGATTAAGTGAATACCTTTGGAAATAATCGCTCCGAAAGTTGTGAAAATTGTGTCCCCCCCCCCCTCTATCTTCTAAACCGTGTGTCCGAAAAATATAAAAAAAATTACAAAGATAACGCTCAATTAATACTTTCAACGAAAATTATTTTCAACAAGATCGGATTAACCGTTTTTGAGTTATTGCCGATAAACTGCGCTTCTCAACAAAAGGACGTAATTGCTATACGCTCTTTTGTTGTTGTACTTTTTTTACATCGTATTTTTGTACCTTATAGTTATGGCTATGGAACCCTACACTGAGCATGGTCCGACATGCTCTTGGCCAGTTTTTTTAAATATCTTAAAAACTGTTGTCTTATTCTTAAAAAATAAAAGTGGTAGTGGATACTACGCCATACGAAACACAAAAGTTATTATATACCGAAGTAGGTAGGTAATATCTTCTTCGAAATAAAATTAGTTCCTAATCATAATTCAAAATTTGTTCAACACAATCTTAGTTCTCGTTGGTTTAAGAAACATGGTTTAGAGACATGTCAATCGAAATTCGAAATTGTATTCCTTTTTCTGTTGCATTTGTAAGAGAACTTTGAATCTGTTAGAATGGACCCGATTCTGTGGTATCGTACCAACTAGCTAAAAGTAACTATCGCGATTATGTCATAAGGTTACTGGCCTGATGTTTGCTATAGTAATTAGAAATTCTTGAACATATTACTATCCACTCTTTGTGTGTAAAATGTAAGAGAATATTTCCGATACTGCAGCGAATTTAGAACATCAACATTATTGACATTTATTGGATCGATTCGCGCAAAAGCAAAATTTAGCTGTCCAAATAACCTATAGACTGTAATCGTTTCTAGGCGTCTATAATCACTTCTGACAAGTCTAAACATTCAAGATGTATGCCCCTGGTATTCCTTTTCCCCAGAACCTTTGATTTTGCACTTTATGTTGGCCGACGCCGATATTTATGTGTTTCTCAGGCTAAGCTTTAGGCTGAGCCTTATCACATTGCGATTTGCTAGCGAGCTGCGGGCGAGTTAGATTAGAAGCGAAGTTCCATACAAATGTCGCTCGCGGCGACTGGTTTTGTATGGAAACTCGCCGTGATAAGGCCCCGGCCCTAATACTCATCGCGGTTTTCAATAAATACCAATAACAGGTTAAGTAAAGAGATGCTATTTGGAATCGTCTTTATTAACATCAGTAAAATGGCTACCTTTTGCAGAAAATGACTCGTAGTTCCACAGAATAGGAGTCACCAATCAATGGAACTATTCATCATCGTGTTATAACTAAGTTTGCCCAAAGACATCTAAGTATGACGAACGGCATAAGATAATTGTATCCATCGCTTCTGGCAACATATTCCATAATAAACGGGTTTAGCGTATATCCCGATAGAAACGAAAATTACTTTTATACAAACGTTGCGAGTTAAATAAAAGCTTGTAAAAAGCACTGGTGTAGTGATGATAGAGAAGAACGGGTAAGGTTGTCACAGTGTCCATAAAATAATACTAAACGAAGGAATAAGTGCACCGATTGATAAAGTACGGAAGGAGGTATAGCTGATGGGATCTTTTAACTCTGATCGATGCACCTGTTCCTTCGTTCAGTATTACTTTATGGACACTGTGACAACCAACCCGTGGGACAACCATACCCAATCTCCCCTGATTATGGAACTTTCATTTCTAGGAAAATCTGTAGTAAGAAAAAGGGGCCAACTCCAGAGCACACCGCTGCAGCGATAAGGGGGTCATCAGTCCGCAGGAAGCGGCGCTACAAACGAGCGATAACGCGGTTGGGTAATCTGACCACTGACCGGTGCCACCACGCTCGCTCTTTCGTTTGTATGTACACCCATTCACGCCCGGCAATATTTTGCAGCTCGATAATGAACAGATTATTTAGGACGAAATCAGCTTATAACTATATGGTAAGTATAGGTAGATCGTTAAAAGGATTTGGTGAACGCAAGTGCTTTTTAGGCTTTAGCGCTTACATCCCTGGATCCGCTACTGTTATAGACTCCTCTAACGTTAATCGCCAGAGTGCATACGTCTCTTCAAACGATTTGGTATGAGGGAGAAGAAAGAATGCCTTCTTCTTCATTATCGGATAGAGTGTCCGAGAGTAGTCGTGCTGACTTAATACGTCGAACAATTCTACGCCGTACTCGTAACGCCACGAATGGTTTACTTGGGCGATAAAGAGTATCGTGCTGAAGAGGCGTCTGGATAGAGTTTGTCATACTTTTTCCACGACGGCCAAACACCGATGCAATTCTTTGTTTAGGTCGGAATAAAGTTAGCTAACTTTAATTACACATTCTTTATAATACACAGAAGTGTCACTTAAACTTTTCCGTACAATAGTTACAAAGAAAACTGTCAAAATTCCATCGTATCGTTTGAAAATCGTCATTAATCATGAATAGATACAAGAATTTTTAGATTTTATACACTTATCTTTCCTAGTGTCTCACTACTTGAACAGGTGGCAAAAAGTACCTACTAATGAACACTCATTCAAAACTACGGTAGATCTTTTTACTTTTCTGCCTCTTTATAAACTCTTAAGTATTAATTCCTAAAAATTTCGAGGACGTGATATTTTTGCTGGCCACAACCTCTTTGTTGATTGTTGATGATTATAAGATTTCTATTTCACTTTCGCTGCGGTATGTAGAGTACCGCACCCAAATATGCCCCCAAACAAAATGGCGCATAGAGTCGTCATGCTTAAATAATAAGGCCGACTGAATAACTTGTTACAAAATAGTCTTATGCAATGCAACATCAATTGGTCCGGTCCCCTCAGGAATATATTTCGGAATCATTATTTAGGATTCAGACTTAAGATTCCTGACGTCAAGCCGGCAGATAAACAGTGTCCGCTCGACAAAACCATAAATCGATTCATTCATACGACGTTTCGCTTCATCAATCAATGGTCTATAAATAAAAGATGGAGACGCGAGGGCAGCAGTTTCCACTTGGTATTCTGACGTCAGTTACAATGGATAAGGAATTTTATTCCTCTAATCTTCATAAATAAGGCAGTCGTGCGTGTTTATCGCACAGGTTTTCCATGATGGCGGATATCACCGATTTTCCGCGTAGTTTTCTCGTGAATTATGAAACTTGGGTTCTTACAGAGCAGGCAAGTATATAATATATATATTGTATGTAATGTTATATTTAGAATTCCATCCCTTATCTCAATGAAATTTGGTAAATTGTAGATCTATCTTTTACGCTATTAGTACCGCCATCGCACTTTTAGGGTAATTACGCGAATAAATTGGATTTACCGATATCTCAGTTAATTAAGCAAGTTAAATAAGTACTCTTGGAAACATAGGTGTAACATAAGGACTGGTTGTCTGTTTCTACATTAATGTAAAACAAGCAGAATATTCTGCTTGAGCATAGAAAACCCGACTGTTCAGAATGCACTGCCCTCAAGAGCACTGAAAATACTCTTAAAACATTACATCATCTCGTTTGATCACGTCGAGAGAAACTGTTATTTTGTTTATGAAAGCTGTTGGAGCGATTGTGAATTTATTTTTCGTGTCAAAGCGAGTCTGGCGAGTGGGCGAGTTATCTTGTGGGTGCGATAGCTTGTACAAATTGGCGACGTTGCAAACACTAACTACGGTCATCGGGTCATGCGACATGGCAGATAAAAAGTCGCCCCCGTTGCTGCGCGTCGGCGCGTGCGACTGACTGCGCGACTGTCGAGTCGCGCGATCCGGTCGCACAGCTGCCTGCTGCAGTCGTTACATTAAGATGTATATCATACTAGCATTTACCCGCGGCTTCGCCCGCGTTGTTCCCGTTTCTGTTCCAAGGGAACTCTTTACCGGGATATAAAGTATCCCATGTTTCAATCCAGGACTTGGTCTACTTGCATGCCGAATTTCAGCTCAATCCATTCAGTTGTTACTGTGTTATTTAGTAACAAACATCCAAACATCCAAACATCTTCACAAACTTTCGCATTTATAATATTAGTGGGACTAGCATTTTCCCGCGGCTTCGCCCGCGTTGTTCCCGCTACTGTCCCAAGGGAACTCTTTACCGGGACATTAAGTATTCTATGTTTCAATCCAGGACTTGGCCTACTTACATGCCAAATTTCAGCTTGATCCATCCAGTTGTTACCCAGTTATTAGGTAACAAACATCAAAACATCCAAACATCTAAACATCCAAACATCTTCACAAACTTTCACATTTATAATATTAGTGGGATAATTTTTAGGGTTCCGTAGCCAAAATGGCAAAAACCCTTATAGAGTCGTCATGTCTGTCCGTCCATCCGTCCTTATTTTTGTATATTTAGGACGATAATTGGTACGCATTGCAGATTTATCTAAAAAATCAACTGGAGAGTTTTACTCGTATAAAGAATAATAAGTAAATAAATAATTTATGGATTTTATGTCTGTTTGTTTGTTCGCGCATCACAAAAAAGTCCCGCACCGATTTCCGTGAAATTTGGTATGGGTACAGGTAGATTATAATCCCGAACAAAATACTTTTTACCTGACTACATTTACATTTAACTTATTTAATTTTTATCTTTGTTTTACCTCCGCTAATGAAGTTGGTCGCTAGTAGGGATACCTTAGTATTATGAATGTTAGTAAAATTGCCTGCTGGCTACCGCAATTAAATCATATACATTATTCCAGTTCACTTATAAGTAATATTGGACGACACCATGCAGCGAGTGTAGGCGTCATGAAAGCAAACTGTCGCCCGTTTAACAGAAACGTACAGTCTACACTCTCAGGACTAGTTTTTGCCCCATTGCGGTGGGTACACTCGTGGGAGTTAGCGATGTACAGTTCGCGTTCAACTGTACATCCTCAATCATTTAACTTCGTAGAGAAACTCTTTTTTAATCAGATATTGTTCTTAATTAACCGCTGATACCGCTTTGCGCGTTGCCATGTTTCTTCCTCTAGTTCTTGGAAGAATATTCTCTGAACCGGTACCAACACTTACACATTCATATTAATAACATCCACACATATGAGGTAGAAGTCTGAGTGCTTGAAAGTGACCCAGAAGTTGCCATCTTAAATATTAAGTCACTTGGCGAATATTCACAAGATCTCGCCTCTTTATGATGACATTTTTAGCTATTATGTATTTCCGGCCAACCTCTACATACCAAAAATGCCATTTTAACGAGCATCATTGTTTATTCATGAATTAAATAAAAAAAAAGATACAACTGAAATTAAATGATTGCAAATAGGTACAGCGTTGACAATAATTGATGCAAAATACCGTGATACGCAATTAAAGTTTGGCTCATTGTTGAAGCTCGGCTGACAATCGGCCAAACAATTAGGAATAACTTAAATGGTTACTGCCTCAAGCCAGCTTTCCTGACAATATAATCAATTGTATCGGTAACCTACTTCCACGTCATTATAAAGAATGACAAAGTGGCCACAGCCTAATCGCCTGCACAGTAAAGTTGCAGTGAGTATTTATCATCTCCGCAGGAACATTGTATTTGAAAGGTAGAACTGTTAACTGCCAATCGGTTACAAGTTACAATGCCTAGACTGATAGCGTGGAAGTTACGTAAAACAAGAACTAAGCCTCAGACAATGAGTTAAAGTCAAAATAAAATAAATAGAGAACAACATTTTTGTCCTGTTTCAACGTTAGTATCTAGGTACCAGTGGCGTGGCGTCCAAAGAACTCAAATCCCACTGGCTTGCCTAATATCAGGCATTTGAGCACCTTATTCTATAGCTCTTAAGGAAAAAGTACACTAAAGGCTAGGTACCTATCAGTGGCGTGGCGTAAAAGATAATCCTTTGGCAAGCCGGTGCAGATTTGACGTACATTATCCTCAAGAGCAAGGTGCTCAAATGCCTGATATTAGGCAAGCCGGTAGGAATCGAGTTCTTTGGACGCCACGCTACTGGTACCTATACTTTTACACTTCTTCCGCAATGACTGTTGTCGTTCAACTCAAGAGATTTCCTAGTGCAAACGTCAGCTAGCGTACAATTTGTCACTTGCTAAAAAAAAATCTGCTTCAATATTACCCCGCTTAATATGTACAGTTGTTCTATGTTTCACTTTTGACGTAAGTATTGAAATTTGGACATTTCTTTCAGATCCCAGACAACATTTAGGTAGTATCTGAGCTGGTACTATCTGAGCGTTTTGACACTTCGTACAAAGAACCTGATTTGATCTGTCATCAAATAGCCCATTACAGTACGTACGTGTGTAAATTCCGACGTAATCGGGCGAGCAGCGGACGCGCGTCCGGCCGGACATGGTCATGTCGGGTCGAGATAATACGGCCCGCATCCGCCGCCCAATCTGCCGTACGATAAACAACGGGATGTAGCATCGGCTATGGATTCGGTTCCATCTTGAATTCTTCAGGTCAAGCCTTACACCCGCCATAGCCGAGCAGCTTGGGGACTGCTTCAAGCAGTCTGTGTTCAGCAAGAGAAAGAGATTCACGTACTACCGTAGAACCCTGTCGCAGTAAGGAGACATATCACTCGAGCTTGAGTGACGGCGATCTGTTATTGCAACAGGGTTCTACGGTGGAACGTGAATCTCTTTCCCTTACTGTACGGCGGTTAGCAATTTCAGATTGCCTAAGGTCGGTATGCAGCCGCAGCTTAAGCTGCTGGTCTAGACTACTTCAAGCAGTCCGTCTATCAAGGCCAAGCAACTATACAAACAACAATAAGAACCAATGGGTAGGTAAATTTTCAGCGTTTCCACTGTGGGGTTTATGGTCATTACCATGAAGCCAATAACTTTGCACGGAATGGTGATCAGTATTGAGTATCAGGTAGAGACTGATTTATCGATAGGTCCTTGCACCAATACCTCTATAGGTATACATATATGTACGGTAATGTGAAACATCTTAGTAAGCAGCTAAAACCCTTTAAAATTCACCCCAATACATAACTGAGGCAAAATTTGGTACACTAGTACCAAATTTTGCCTCAGTTATGTATTGGGCCGCGCGGCGAAATCGCGGAGTGAGCCACTCCTGCATTTGCCATCAGGAAATTCCAGTACATAATTACTTTCCAGCTTCATCGTCAGATCACAGTTTGATGGTGCCAGCATTGTCTCCGCAACATGTATGCTAAATATCAGTTAAAATGGATAGCAGTAAGAACTTGAAAAATCGTTTGCAACTTTTGAAACGAACTACTTAGGTTCATAATTTCAGCCACCGTGTTGTTTGAAAAATTCAGTATCAGATGACCTAAGACAATAATTTACCTTATGAGGACAGTAAGTATTCATCTAGGCATAGCATTTTTCTTTGGCCTTAGTCTACCTAACACCTTCAATAAGCGCTCCTGGTGCTTTGAAATCTCAAAAGTCCCGACCAACTGAGAACCTCCTTTTTCAAAGCAGGTTAAAAAAAAACAACAACAAATTATTTTCGCAATCCACAATTATTGGTTGCACGCTTTTTGCCTTTTTCGACAGCCCTCTCGTTGTGGAGGTCTTTTTTTAATCTTTATTGAAAAAACGAGGTTTTGATCGCTGAGCGACCATGTCAACCTCATAGGTGTCACAATACGTAAAGTAATATAAATAATAGTTATCTACAATTTAGTAATTTAACAATTTTAATCGCTAATTTAGACGTCGGGTTGGAAAGTACCACATTGCATGTCAGTTAGCTGGAGATTGTGGAGGTCTTGGCATCCCAAAAGTCTCCCTGGGTTGAAATGACGATGATGGCAGTGAACATTTGCGTTAACAGTAAGCGGCATGATACACGTAAAAATAATCCAGTGATTGTCGTCTATAAATAGCGACAATGATTCGACTATACAAAACTTGGTAGACGCTGTCGCGGTTTGGTTGACGCGAGAGTTCATTCATATTGGCGCCCACGCTCCACCCCTTCCCCGCCCACCCACCGACCTCACCCCCGCGCCCTCTACGCAATTCAGATTCTTATTAAGTAACCTAACCTAGGTTGTGGTATGACGTTGTTTGTTGCTTAAATACGTAGGTGTCCCACTCTGACTCATTGGGCCTCAAATCGACACGCGTGAAAATCATAATACCTATGTATTGCCTATCGCTGACACGTGCGTAACATGATTGTTAAGTTTTTGGAGATTGTTGAATAGAGACCGCCATTGCCTAGTTTGCAATATCCACGGAAAATACAGACAATTCTAATGAGAATATGTTGGCTGCAAGCTTGTTTGTCATGTCTCGGTGTACGAAAATTATTGAGTAGTTAAGTAGAAATAATAAATAACTAAATATTTTTACTGAAAAAAACCCGACAGCGGTGACTTTAAGTGCATAAAATCCGCTATTTTGTTATTTTAACGAACTTCATTCATACCCAGTGACACTCGCGCCATCAAGACGAATCGAATGATCTTTCATTTATCAAAATCGGTTGTGCCGTTGAGTAGTTACGAGCGGACATAGGAACGGACATACATACATACATACAGGTTAAACACATAACCCTCCTTTGGGCTTCGCCGCAGTCGGGTAAAAAGATCTAATATCAGTTCAGTTTTTGGGTTTAATAAGGTCTGATAGTAGGACTCGTAATGTCAAAAACAATAAATTTCTGTCAAAAAATGTTTTTTTGAGACAAGCTTTCATTGACGACTGTACTTTTTTACCCGACTGCGGCGAAGCCCAAAGGAGGATTATTGTATAATTAATCGCAAACTGCACGTCACAACTAATCAAATGAACCCAAATACGGTGAATTTATCTCATGTGATATAGATGATCCTATGGCTACTAGTGGCGTGGTGTCCATAGAACTCGATTCCCATCGGCTTGCCTAATATTAGGCAGTTCAGCACTTAATTCTAGTGCTCTTAAAGAAAATTGAAGCCAAAGCTGCTCCGGCTTGCCCAAGGATTTCTTCAACGCCACGCCACTGATGGCTACCAATCCGGCTCCATCATCAGATCACCTCATGTAATAATATTGCATTGTCATCTCATTTACATATTCTTGCAAAATTTTAGCTCAATCGATTGAAGATAGGTTACAATCCAAAGTATGGAGAATGACAGTCCTCTTGTTTTAATGGTCCTTGGCTGTACTAAAAATCACTCTGCTATAAAGGAGATTTCGGGATGAATCTTGGGATGTTGAACTTCGATTCTGTGGCGAGTCGATCGAATGCTACCCTCTCCAACGTCATATTATGTCACTAGATCGTGCTAAATGCAACCTTATATTGTATAGAATAAGGTGTTTATTATGTAACAAAAGTTAGAATAGCAAGAGTTGAATATGATTACGCAAATCGCCGTCGATTCGTATCGCAATGGGCCCCCTTCTGAATGGCGGGTAGAGGGTGGGAGGGTGGCCTTCTTACACCCACTTGGTAGATAGTATAGTAGTCGCAGCGTTTGGGAAATCAAATACAGGGCCTTATTGAATAATATTTAGGAGCTAGGTTTACCTTCATCGTTGACGAAGCTGGTAAAGATAAATACCAATTACCCAGTTTACATAAACAATGGTGTACACACTAGGGGCTCCTTGGGGGACATTCCTTATTTTAGCTAAGTTACGGTATTCGCAATTAAGAGCTTAAAAAATGCACGTTTCTATAAAAATACCTAAATCGTAGGTAAGTGTGTCTACATTTAATTTACCCATCCCTCATCCAGGGACAGCCCCAGACTCGGTGTCTGCTCAGTACCGCACTTTGTGGCGATTTATTGGGGAACCCTATGTCCAGCAGCGGACGTACGTGGCTGATAGATAGATACATAGATAAAACCCTCATATCCGGTCTTAGCTGCAGTAGGTCACTTTATTGTAACTATGTATTTGTTAATTATATCAATAACGTCTCAATTCTGCTGAAATTGTATTACTTAGCTACACTCACGGACGATGAATTCGGGTCAGTGAAATACCACCATATTTCCAAAATACTCTAGGGTTATGAAATTATGGAATCCTGTTTTGATCTTTACTTAATTATAATTTTAGATCTATATTATCTGCAAAAATAACACTGAAAATAATAGCAAATTCAGGTTTAGATCAACTCGTAAAAATCCATGAAAAATAATGACTTTAACGGAGTGAAATATCGCAAAAATCACAATTTTTGAATAATAATATTTTTATGATGGGTTAGCGGATACTGCTAATACAGCCAGGTATTGAAGAATAGTATATTATGTAAATGAAACAAGTGTCAAATATTGAAAAACACCTATTTCCATTATTTAAATAACGGTGACCCGAATTCTTTTACCTCGAGTGTAAGTGTGTATATAGTATATGAACTAATTTGCTCATACCTTTTCGCGGTTCTAAAAGCCTTTACTTTTTAATTTAGGGAACAAGCAAACGCAATGACCGAGGCCTGTCAGTGGGCGTGCGTGGGCGCGTAGCTGCCACATATCGAGACCAGAAAGGCGTAACTACACTAACATACACCCAACTTACAACCATTCTCCAACTATAGGTACACTTATACGGCCTTCCTGCCATAACGTCCCAAGTTACCGTTTAACTAACGCTTTTAAGGTTGTTTAGAAAACAAACTCTGGGTACAACGCTTTTCGCAATTGGGCAATTAATACATTTTGTAGCTTTGTAAACCGCTTGCGATATGGAAACATTGTTGAACATTTTGGTGTAATGGTTTAATTTGTATCAGTTGCGTGACTGGTCGCCATCAATCGATTTAAGTAAACGTCTAGTTTCTCAGAGATACGACGTTGAAGCTTTCTCCGGAGACTGTTTGTCAATTAAATGGATTCACTCTACAATTTTCATACTAGATAAGCAAATATCGTAAATTTGGTACATTTTCAGTGCGGGCATCATGGTAGAATGACATAGGATAGGAGTGAAAAAAATTATTTTAACAACAATTCTGTTTATACGATTTATTACTTACAGTTAATATTGTTGATTTTAACTCTAATTAATAACTTTGATTGCAATTTCTCACTCCTATGGCATAATGGCACTCTGTCACGATGACACTGAAAATGCTAAAAATTTTACGATGCAGATAACACCAAAACAATTGAAACAAGCAAGTTTACAAGATAATGAATATGTTTTGCCTTGCCAGAAAGCTCATGTCAACTTTGTCGCCACTCAAGGAGATATTCCGACACGAAGGAAAAAGATTCTAATTTAGTTGCTGGAATTCTCGCTCAAAAAATACTTATAAATATTGATGTACTTAAGTAAGTAAAATAATCTCGTAATTTAAATATAGAGCGGCGTTATAGTAAACTCCCTATATGACTTTTGATACGTGTTTCGTCAGCACATTTAGACTACCCAAGGGCGTCCGACCGTGTGCCGTACACACAGTCGACACGCACATCGGGCTGGGTAAGTGCCGGGGGGTGCCTGGAGTCGAACCAGGTCACCTGTCCCGGCCTACCACGATAGGTGTCGGGCTAGGTGGGGGCCTGTTCGCCTGGGGTCGAACCAGGACGATGGCCAGGGCCACCTTTGACTTTTCGCTGATTGCTCAGAGTGAGCAGCGGACCAGCGGGAAGGATTTAGCGGATTAACCTGTCCTTATGTGAACGTGTGTATCGAACTAATGGGATCAGAAGAGATACCTAATGCGATTTCAGCGGGATCAATGATCATGGCGTTATTAAAATGCGGCTGCGTCCTACGGTCCTACGTCAATAATTTCCAATAAATACGGCCGGTCCAGTAAATCGTGCCGAGTCGTCGGCAGTCGGGGAGCTTCGGGCGCGCTCGGCGTCGTTCGGGCCCGCTCGGCTGCGCGCGCGTCGGCCCCGCAGGAAACAGGAAGTGGACTAACCGCGGGCTTCCGCTCCCATTCGCCGCGCTCTCTGCTGTTTCGTTCGTTCATTCACGATATTTGCGCCGTTGAGGTAATATTATCTAGCTCGATGTACGTGAACTTTACAACGCAACCGTAGCGTAATTTGAGCATTGTTTTAGGAGTATTTTTGCTTGAATCGTATTTTTATAGCTTGTTGGATGGTTGTTTCATAACTGTTAGACAGGAAATTGAGTTACAATTAATTTGAAATTTAATCACAGATTTTGTAACAGCGTCTAAGCTATATTCATACATGAATGTACTTATTACTTTATCTATCATGAACTCCTATGTTTAGTTACAAGAAACCTCAATGCACCTGAAATCATTACAGCTTTAGATAGGTTAAGTACCCGTATAAAAGTGAGACATGTTAGGATATTGGACATTTAACCTAACATCAGGGCTCTTGTTTAGTCTTAGATATACGTGAGCATACTATAGTCCGACTACGCTAAGTTTGCAGAGGTTGAAAAAAGGTTTTAATAAAAAAAATATATATGGCAGAATGCCGAAACTACAGCAAGAGGATTATTTATATAATCTTGGTCCTTGGCAATAATTTTTCCGTTTATTACAAAATGTGTCTACATACCTACTAAAAAAAATATCTGGGTAAATCTTGCACACATCAATCTAGTTTCAACCAAACTAAACGATTTGTTCCAGGGTCTTAGATAATTTCAATGTATTTAAATATTATATTTAAATATGTACATGTATACAAGCATTGCTTAGTTTGGTTGGAACTAGATCAATTTGTGAAAGACTGTCCCGAATATTTATTTCAGTAGGTATGTACACATTATATAGGTACTTACTTATTTAACGGAAAGATATTTGCCAAGTATCAAGACTAATTAATCATCTTGCTTGTGATGTTGCCATGTGTGTTTTTTGCAATAAAAACTTTTTTCGACCTCTGCAATAAATGAATCCATATATGTTGTCAAACCTACTACTCGTACTTTACCTATGTAGAGCGCGCACACATTACATTTTTCTTTTCATTTATAGAACGTGAATGTCTAAAAATAGCCCAGCCTTTGCAGAAAAGCCTTAACCGAAAACAGACGAGGGTCGTGCAGAAATTATATCGTCTGCAGCAAATTGTCAGTGACGTCACAGGGAGGGAGTGATTAACTAGAAAAGGGGGGCGGCGGCGAGAATCAATGATACCGACTACTGACGTCAACGTCACACATAACACACAAGTACAGAAACAAACGCAAACATACACGTTTTATATTCATTCAAGTATTTTTTTGGCTGACTCAAGGTCGGAGGTTCTTGCCAAGGCTTTCCAAGGTCGCGCTGGGCAATTTGATTTATCTCAATTATTTTTAATTAGCACTTTACTGCTCTAGATGGCAACATAGACAAAAGAAGTTAGAAATAAAACATCTGCCATAGTTAAAACTAAGAAAGAGTAGAAACTTCAATTTTGCCGTCCTCAAACTAAAAAGCCGCTAGTTTGTATGAAGTTTCATGCAAATTAGCGGCCCTTTAGTTTAAGGAGGGCAGAATTATGCCTTTTACAAAGAAGTCTCCTGTGGCTTACTGATAGTTTTTAGGTAAATATGATTCCATATTTATGACAAAATAAATATTATTCATATAAATACCTATTATGTACCTTCCTACTTATGATTATCATTTATTGATTGTCATATTATTTATCCTCCAAAAAATAGGGCGAAAATTTTAAAGTTATTTTTCTTTTAAGATTGTGGCAATTGAGTGTTGCAGCATACCTAATTTACTTTAATTTACCCACGTGTGCTGCATGCTTAGAGGTACATTCGAAAATATAACACATTTACCAGCACACCACTTAGGTATATGAATAGGAAATATGTGACCGCGTAATACTTAGTTGTATTATAATCAAAGCCCATTGACGACGGAAACATCAATGAATGAACCCCGACTCCGTTCTTATTCAACTTCCGCAGCTGCCCATCCTTGTCGCACGCCACCGAAAGACACGGGCGCAAAAGAAATAGACGACATTCGCAACTCGTGCTGCAAGCGAAACAATTCATTGTGAAAGTCTGCGGTTCAAAGGAGGGAAGTATTAAGATTTAAGAATATACAAAACTAAATTAAAGTAGTGCAGCGTATTTTTTCTTCGGAAGTAGGAGTGATCGAAAAAGTAGGTTGAATAGGTATTGTAGTTTACTTTGGCGAATTTTAAAATGTTTTTTTAAGGCTATCTTTCTTTTTAGGTACAGTCAATAACAGAAAAATGCCATACAAATATGCAATGCAGGGTAACAACTTTTGTCTGAGGGTGACCCTGGCTTCAAAAATAAAGTTTCCTTGACCGTATACCGTATGGTATGTGTAAAGAACTGTATATAGTGGATGTGAGCTTACTCACTCATTCATATATTTTGAAAATACATTTGTACTATCAGTAAATCAGTACCTATTTAATCGTTGATATAGTCTGTTGATATCAGTCATAATGTAATACACGAACATGAACCTACATTTCGTACCCTTGGTCAAATAATGACGTATGTGACTTTACGTCATAAGTTTTTTTATTGCTCAAAAGTCATACAAATCATACGAACTACATGATACACACAGATCCTGAAAAGTTGCCATTTTGCAGATACGTTGCTAATTGACCAAGGGTACGAATTTTGCGCATAATTGGTTGGTGCTCTATGATAACTATGTAAAGAAAACCACGTTGTATGGGTAAATAGTACTTACATTACATACCGAGGTAAAGACCAGTAAAGTAAGAAATGTCTAGATCACATGTAATTGACATGTGATCTGAGGCTTTCTTATTTACTGGCCAAGGTTTTTATACTATTTTTCTGTTCGACGGAGCCAGAAAGCGGCATCTTCGTTTACGCAGGGCCGACGATGGCAGGGAACCCGTGTGCGAATTCGACTCGCACTCGACCGGTTTTTTTGGTAACTTGTTATAAGTTTTAAAGATATTTTCCTGTTTGAAAATTGTTCTCCATGACATCGTATTCGATTTTTCTTACCAAAAAAAAGAAGTGTTAGCAAGAAGCGTTTTTTCCATCTGATTTTATTTTTCAAGTCCAAACAATAGCGATAAAATGTAACGCGCGCGAACGGAAACATAAAGAGGAAATAATAATTGATGCGAACAGGGAACTGCATCCGTCTTCGGCGGAAGTGACGCCATACGCCATGCACCGGAAGTCGCCCCTTTCTTTCCTCCCCTTAGACTCATCCAGTGGCCCGTTCATTCATTCGGCGTGGGAATTTGGGAACTGTCAAGGTGGTGTGATGTCAGCTTTTTAACTTGGTATATTAGTGTAATTGTTTCATGAACGTTAATGTTGTATTTATTCAATAATAGAAATTACAAATAAAATATTCTTCTAATTAATCTACACTTATAGTAATAAAACAACTAAAATCGCTAGAGTTTTTTTGTTCAAAATATGTTCTTTTTTGCATAAGGCAAGGCTGATAAGTTTTCTTGGCGTCTTCTTTCTTATCCAGTATGCCTTTTGGAAGCGCCGCTAGTTTCTAAGGTTAGGATAGTAAGCCCTTCTGGCATGTGTGTGAACGTCTTTACACTTTAGGCCCGTCTGGCAACACTAAACTTTTTTCTGATTTGTTTTACCAATAATAGCATACCTAGAGTCTTTTGCTTAAATTATTTTATTTTTTGCATAAGGCGTGGCTGATAAGTTTCCTTGGCCTTGTTTCTTATCAAGTATGCCTTTTGGAAGCGCCGCTAGTTTTTCTAAAGTTAGGTTTTTAAGCCCTTCTGGCATGTGTGTGAACATCTTTACACATTAGGCCCACCTGGCAACACTAATATTGAATTTGTATTTTTTAAAGTGGGTAGGTTTGCACAACAGTAATTTTGACAGAGGAAATTTATGATTTTCTCAGTCTACCCGCGACCACGAACGCTGAAAAGGGTTACGAAAGGTCGGGACTTAAAATGTAGTAATATACGCGATTTAATCCGTTTAAGTTGTTTTATTACTATGAGTGATAATCGCGGAAACCGAAGACAATATTAATCTAAACTTAACTAAAAAATTTAACTTATCCTAAGAAAATATACCTAAATTAAAACTAAAAATTATCTAAAAAATTGGGCCCCCTTGGCATGGTGCCGAATATGCTGGCAGCGTTTCCTCTCTTTGGCGTTGCGCTGCGCGAGGAAGCTCCCAGCATTTCGGTCACCGGTGCAGTCGACCAGCCATAGGTCTTTGACTAGGGCAGAGGTTCCAAACCTGGGGGTAATTACCCCTTTAGGGGTAAAATTAAGTTTTCGGTTTTCGGGGGTAATACTCATATTAAGTCGTTTTCCTTTGAGTACTTTCATATACTTGTCTGTATTACCTATTTTTTGGAGGGATAATGATACAAATCTAGAGGGGGGTGATGTGGCAATAAAGGTTAGGAACCACTGGACTAGGGCATGGGCGCTGGGACCCCACGGACTCAGGGTCTCGACACTGACTGGCATAAAAATGTAGGTAGGTACCTATTCGGAGCCGAGACCCCGTTTCGTGAACTAATATGAATTCACTTGTTTTTATCTGGGGTTGACCTTGTTTCCATACGAGTTGCAACTCCTCAGTGCATTTGAATGCCGTCTGTATTATTTTTGTAACCTGTTTCACAAATAAAATATACTTTACGTAAGTACATTTTCTTTATTGAAATATCGTTAACATCGTAGCTATATAACCTAACCTAACCTAATTTTGAACGACGAAATGTTCCAGACCCGGAGTTTGACTTTGGATATTATATTATAATATTAAATAAATTTTCCAATTTCACATTTGGTAGTTTAGTACCTACAGTTAAAAAAACAGGTAAATTAATTTTTAAAACAAGGTAATAAAAATAAGTAAACATTAATTTGTAAAGATAAAATGTTTCAGGATGTTTTTTTGTTTACGTTTCCGTGCATTCATTGATAAAAAATAAAGCCTTTGAGGAAAACACATTACGTAGGTACCTATACCTACGTACCGCCTTGTAAAACGTAATAAACAAACACACATGGAACCTTATCAACTAACTGACTCACGCACTCAGTTTTGTATGGAATCAGCACCTTCGCGCCCAAATCATGAATGAATATTACGCGACAACGGCCATGAGTGCCGCATTCATATAAAATAAATACTATCCATATTCCACTTAACCTTTTATACTACTCAATGCCAACATTCGAAAATAAACCATGTAAATAGTAGCAATAAAGTTCATTTTTCAAAACTGCGCAATCGTAAGATACGAGGTTGCGAAAATAACTACTCAAAATGTTCTATTCTGCAGTGACAAGCCAAAATGCCACAAGTGCATAATATTTAAAACTAACGAGCGACCTTTTCGATCCAAACGTCATTCGGCCGGGTGTTCAGGAAGTGAATGGAGCGAGGGAGGGTATTTTTATATGCTAGAGTGACTTTCTCATGCTATTTTACCACGGGATTAACTCTTGGTCTTGGAGAAATAACGGCCCACGTGACTATGAATACTATGTGCACATACGTCGTTGTTCGTCTGTACGAGTGAACTCGCTCATTGATGCTCGCCTACCTTGAAGTTTCGAACTCGAACGTTGGGTAATGAATGAATGAAACGAAATGTTATGTTAACGACTACATTTAGGTACTACTTGTGTTTAATTATTTTATTTATTCCATATTGAATATTATTACAGCGGATGCCGCAAGGCAGTAGCCAAGTCTGATGACAGAAACAGGATGATTATTGTCTTGACGATTGTCCAGAAGTTACGCTAAAGCAGAGGTTCTTACCTAACCTTTTAGTGATGACGGACCATTTGACGAAATCTGTATCTTGCCACGGACCACCAACTATTTGGAGGCAATAGAAAGTAATAGGTTTAGAGGTAATATAATATTTTTTTCGTATGCCTTCGCGGACCACTTCAGGTGCTTCCAGAGACCGCCAGTTGGTCCGCGGACCGGTTAAAGACCAATGGCTAAAGTAAAAGTATTTGAAGTCTAGAGATACGCCTCTACATAGCAGTGGGGCAATGGGGTCTTATGGGGGTTGTGATGTTGAATAAATGTTTTAATTTTCTAAGTTTTTCATTATTCCTTATCAAGTCCTTAATGAGCCGTTCCTGGGAACATTTGAGCATCACGAGACGACACGTGTTACTCATGTGAAAACCTGAGAGTACACTCAAAACTTGTGTCACGATACTTATACAAAAGAATCGGTAGTGTGATGAGATATCCGCAGGTAAGCAGGAAGGAGCATTTTCTGACTTATTTTTCTTTCTCTCTAAGCTCGAATGGACTTTTTTTCTCGCACACGAGCATGATAATTAAAATACAGCTTAGGTACTTAATTTAGAGGGAAAATTGCTGAAACAGCTATTAAAATTCCCAATATATAGGTACTAATGCTCTTTTTGTCCTGAAAGACGCTATTATCAAATTTACTTCACATATTTATTATTCATTTTTTAAAAGAAGGTGCTGGAATTGGCGGATATTAATAAATTACATACCTTCATACTTTATAATATACCGATTAATATCGTACAACATATCGGCAGCTGCCCATTTCACAGGACACAGGAGTGCACTGTCAAGAAATTAAAAACTTCATACTCACAGACGAATTTCGATTTTATTTTCATGATCTTTAGGCTTAGACTGCCTTGAAGATAACGTGAGAGGTGAGTTTACCAATAATTATGTAAGATCCGTTACAGGCAATGCGCCTGCTTTCATTAAGAAACTAGTGAATGAGTATAGAACTTAGATCTACCTACTCGTATATTAAATACCGCGCGCAGTCAAAGAGAGCTCTGAGTGTTAAACTTTTAACCGATCATAAGCCTTTTGGCCACTAGAATCGCGTGTGAACATTTTGTAATTATCCCCGCCATTATCAGCGAAAACCCAAGAAACAGAAGCAGTAAGTTCAAGCGAAAATAAACCTTTTATTAATGACATAAGGACTTTGTAGTACGCGTGGTTATGCTTTACGGTTAATGTCATTCGCTAACTAGCAAAGGACATTATGAATGGAGGGCTGTGATAACGATGATATAGGCGATTGGACTGAAATGAGGGTACCTACGTGTTTAATTTGAAGGGACTGTACTTATGTATCTATCGTATAATAGTAATCCAGACGAAGAACGAAGTGATAAGTCCACAGAATGGTGGCAGAAATAGCTGTACAGAATTTAGGATTAAGTTAGGGGCTTATTTTGTAATTTAGTGAAAGCTCATAATAAATTAGGATATAGGGTGTTTTAATACTATAGTACGCATTCTATAAATATAAATAAGTGTCCCACGTAGAAGATTTACTTTAGATGGAACTGGAACATAGGTACCTATTCTACAGCGTACAACTACGAGTACCTATAGTACCTAATAACATTGTGTTAACTTGACTTTAATACCTAATTAATTGCTGACACGCATTCCATTTTTTTTTTATTTTAATCACTAATCTGACTCCAAAATGCTAATAATAGTTAGACGACGCTCTTAAATTGCACAATAAAGCATAGCAGTCCCTCAAAAAACTTTAAAACCGCAGAACCGTACCGTATGTATGCCGACTCAGAGACTAGCCAAACGTTCCTTGCACATAGATATAAGTTTTTACCAACTCCGAACATATGTCGTACGAAAAAAGGGCATGAATGGAACGAGGAGCGATTGATAAAAATTAGCTCGGCTTGAATGGATCGCATCTGCTACGCCAGGTGTGACTGGTGTGAGGCACAAAGAGCCCCGTATCTGAACATCTAAATAGGCTTTGGCGATGGAGTGCGTATATACATTGCAGAATGTCTTGCGTACAGCTGGTTGAATTAAGAGTCCCTTAAGCTTATATCTTGAGCAAAACCTATATAGTGTTGTGTTCCGAACTATTTATTCCAAATTTTCTTTTGATAAATACGCAACTAATAATGTCATTTTATCACCGTGAAATACATTATGTATGTACTTTGATGGTGGCGTTAATCAGAGCTTCGTAGAATCGAAACCACACTTTTTAGGTATTCGCTTATCACCAACATAGTATTAGATGCACCGCCCGCAAGCTATCTCCTTTGCCCTAAGATTAACTGGTAAAGAATGCCCTATGACATTAAGTTCGTCTTTTGTATGATAAGTTTTCTTTTGTGCAATAAACTTTAAATAAATAGTCATCTCCAAGTACAGAACACATAAACAATATCAAGAATATATGTAGTTATTATAGTTATGATTATAGGCCCAGCTGTGGAGGTATAAAACCCTGGTGATGATCCTTGATACTCGTTCATCTGCGTCTTAAACTGGGACAACGTACAAAAGATTCGTAGCTGAATATTTAAATCTATAGATGTCATAGATTGGTTGGGAAGTGTAAAAAGTACTCTCATAATTTAAATCGAGTGTCTTAGCTTACGCATTACATCTGGTCCGAATTCGATCCGAAATTCGGAATCAGGAAGGAGCGTTAAATTAGCAATAACTGGGTTTAATACTGAGAATAAGGGCTTTCACTGCTCTACTGCTAACCGCATCAGTTTATAGAGCTCTACATCGCTAAAGGCAATTAGGTAAGTGCAAGGAAATCCTTTGATACTAAATTTTATCATCAAATATGTATGCGTACCTTTACTAAGTTTGTACTACTTTATAAATTAACAACCAGTATTCATGTTTTGCCTGTCCTACACTCCTTAGAGTGTAGGACAGGCTCTATACGATATGGCACGGTAGAATCATTGATTGAGTAGCGTATGCATAGTTTTAACTTTACTATTACCGTAAATTGAACGAGCTGTCAAATTAATCCACCAAATTATGAATCCTGGTATTCTTGAAGTTTTATAACCGCATTGCAAATTTTTCACACCTGCATTTGCATAGGTAATACCCAAGATGACGTTGCAATTGCAACTGCGTTTAATTCCCAGCCGCTTATACAGAGGTATAATGAATGGCGTATTAGTAATCGGGCGGCCAGACACTCCGCTTTATTTTTACCCGCCGCAAAGTTAAATTAATTAGTGACCGTCGTTCAATCAGAGGAGCACTCGTAGGTGGGAGGGTGGGAGCGCGTTCCCACGCTGCGGCTGCGCCGGAAACCCCCCGCCCCGCTGCGCCCGCGCCTAAGCCCCGCTCCTATCCATCGCTCACGCTCCTACAATACTAACAAAACTGATTTATTATTTTAACACTCATTCAGCTGCGAAAAGGACCGTAAGACACGTATGGCGAATTCACAAAAAGTTCGGTTGCACTTCCTTCCGGCCGTTTGTTAAACAAATTTAAACAGAATAAGCCGGAAGGAACTTTGCCTAATTTTAAGTCCCTTTTGTAAGTATTCTTTCGTTTGTCGTATTACGTCCTTGCCGCTTTTGAATACGGGTTGTAAATGTTATAATTACTTCCGTTGCTTGAGTTTTAAATTTTACGATTTTGCCTGCGTTAAATGCCTTCTAATAGTTTATCTATTGAAATTTTGAGACAGAGGGATGTTTGTAGCCATTTCCGTATCCTTTGGTATTGTAGCAAATTGTACGTACCTATTGTAAAGCTTGATTGTGAGAAATCCCTTGAGGATAAGTACGGTAACTAAGTTATACCTAATAATAAATTAAAATACATTTCCAAAATAGGAAGCACGAACGCTTGTCAAACCCTTGTTTCGACAAATGCTTGTTTCGTCAAATGCTTATTTCGTTAAATACTAGTTTTGTCTAATCCTCTGTTCGTCAATCCCTTGTATTTTACAGTCCTTAAATCGTAATAAATTTGTTCTGTCACATACTTGTTTTGTCTAATTCTAGTTAGGTCCAATCTTTATTTAGTCGGATCCTTGTTTCGTCAAATCATTGTCTCGTCTAATGCTTGGTGAGTCAAAGTCAGGCTTCGTATCGATCGTGTCTTATCAATTTTACGTGTACATGTTTACATGTACAACCAAAACTTTTATAATTTTTATAATTAATTTATTTTATGCCACACCTGGCCATAAAGTGACTTTTTCCGCACGCTACGCGTACGGAAAAAGCCGCTTTCTGGCCAAGTGTAGACATAAAATTATGTACACAACACGGGAGGTAATAAAGAAAGCCCTCGATCGCATATTTACGTCCCTCGCTTGCAGCTTGAGCCGCAAACTTCTGCGATCTCGGCCTTTCTTTGTATTACCACCCTAGTTATGTAATGTATATTATACACCCATACTTACCTACAGTATATTGTGTCGGCATGAGTCAACATCGGCTCCACATTTCGCAATAGTCGAATAATACGCTATATAATTACAGTACAGATCAACACTGCTTTCCCTTTCATATTGAAGGTTACCTTTCACATGTTGGGCTTAACTAAAACTTAATAAACGTATAAATATCCATTCATAACTCGCTACCAAACCAACTCCATAATCTATGACCCTGCTTTTAGAAGTCCTCAATTACAAAGGAATTGAAATTAGAATCTTGTTGCGTTCACTTAAGGTCTTAATTTGGTTGGAAGGTAGTTTTACTTCAGTAGACGAGTCGGTTTCACGTTTCAGGTTCAAAATAAAACCAAATGTTGAGGACTAAGGTGTTGTGTTTACCTCTGAAGGCCGAGGCGAGGGGGAGTCCTTTGTTTGCCGGCACGCGCGGCCAACGCTGCTTGCTCTAAGCAAGCGATCGTCAATCTTTCTAAAAAGCATATTTTACTGACCTCAGACTGAGGATTTTGTGTCCTTGGTCTCAAAAAGTAGTAGCATCTTTCTTTAACCATACAGTTGTCACAGGATCTTAATCTACAGGCATGTACACGGTAACATTTATTGCTATAAGAGATTTGTACTGCAACTTTTTTGAGAATAATCGATTATTCCTCTATAAGGTAGACGTCTGAGTGCTCGACAGTGTCTCTGTAGTTGCCATATTGAATGTTAAGTCAGTAGCAATAGAGGTGACAGCAGGTGTCGACTATTACACTAAGACGTTTACCTTAATATTCTATAAAAGTATATAAAATAGGAACTGGAAAGATCTTTTTATGACTGACACCATTTGTATTGTTCTGACTCCAATCTGCTCTCTCTGGGCCTAAACTCTGTATGACTGCGTTCGAATCTCGTATCGTGCCGTCCCGTCC
This sequence comes from Eudemis profundana, assembly GCA_947034925.1. Taxonomy (NCBI): domain Eukaryota; kingdom Metazoa; phylum Arthropoda; class Insecta; order Lepidoptera; family Tortricidae; genus Eudemis; species Eudemis profundana. The sequence goes on from OX344800.1 coordinate 17,700,072, forward strand.
CTCGAATATCGCTCTTCTGTTTTATAGAATACGAATTTCGAACGAAGGGCTTTTCCAGATTGGTCCCATTTTCTCAAAATCAAGAAATTGAGGGAACTCTCAAATATAGCCACAGGTAGGTGTAGGTGTGTTAGTTTGTCTATCTTCTTCGATGTTGGTTGTTCTTTCTCATTTGCTCAAGGGTTAGCTGGAAGAGATCCCTGACAGGGATAAGTTCGCCTTTGTACATAACCATTGATTTCTGTATTGCTTTTGTAAAATTTTATGTGCAATAAAGTGTTTACATACATAAATATGTTAATTTGCTAGTGTTGTGTTAAGTCGGTTATTTTTTTAGAAAAGGTTTAAGTTCTGCAAATTTAGAATTACCTCCCTAGAACAGTGCGTTGCTAAAGTTTCAGCACCCATGGCGCACGTCACGTCTCAAGTTATATAACGAGGGTGAACGCCCGCGCCGCAACCTTTAAGGTCGAGCCTTATTTACACTTCCAGCAGGACCAAGGCTTTCAATCATGCAGGCAAACTCTCCAGTTTCACTGGTCGCGCGGCGCTTTTCACCCATTATTGTGTGTTATGTCTACAATCCACAACTGTATAATACATTGTAAGATCCTATCCTAGATACACGGTAAGGAAGGAATTCCTTTACCGCCCGTGGCACACACAATGTTTTTCATCACACTTGTGACGAAATCTAAATAAATAACTTTACTAATCCACCCAGTATGAGAAGTAAATTTTAAAACAGAAAGTGACATGCTATATATACATATATATATATATATATATATATATATATCATATAGATAATGCGAATGTTAAGTCACGTTCGGAAACCATATAGCGGTAAAGACCTAAAACGGCCATTTTAGTTGATTTTATATTTGCAAAATACTGAAATACCTACACTATTTAAACATTTAATTAATGTCACCGAAATATGTGTTTATAAGCAACTTGTAACTCATTTTACATTTCATATTAATTACACTCACGGACAACGAATTAGAGTCATTTCCTATGAACAATTACATATATAGTACATATATAGAAAATGACCCGAATTCATTGTTCGTGTGAGTGTATTATTAATATCAAACAAAATATACTATAAGGTCCGTCAGAGCAAGTGCGCCGACGAGGTAAGCGCACCTTCCACAAAAAATATCGAATAGTACAGATATTATACTACGAACGACGTCTTACACCACTCTGTTTTACTTAGTTAAACAAAAGTCTTTTCTTGCCGAAACAGGTTACCTAGTTAGATACTGGCTAATTTTGGGAAGCACGAACGCTTGTCAAATCCTTGTTTCGACAAATGCTTGTTTCGTCAAATGCTTATTTCGTTAAATACTAGTTTTGTCTAATCCTCTGTTCGTCAATCCCTTGTATCGTACAGTCCTTGAATCGTAATAAATTTGTTCTGTCACATACTTGTTTTGTCTAATTCTAGTTACGTCCAATCTTTATTTAGTCGAATCCTTGTTTCGTCAAATAATTGTCTCGTCTAATGCTTGGTGAGTCAAATAATTTTCTCGTCAAAACCTTATTTTGTAAATAACGCATTTAAGTCAGGTAACGGTACAATCAAATAGTAAAATGTATTACTACAAAAATACATAAGTTAAAATTAAGAAGTAGGTATTCTAAAACAAGCTAAATAAATTAGTAAAATTAAATGTGTATAAAATAAGCAACGGATATATACATACATACCTGTACATTTATCTACTTAATAATGTATGGAAAAAACGAAGCATAATTAACCAAAGTAGCATATATTTATACCTATTGCAAATTATAACTATATTACTAATTTATTAAAGACAAAGAATAACACTCTTTCTAAATACCTTACCTACTTAGAAACCCATACTTAAACCTTTTTCTTGACTACTAAATCCTTACCTCCTAAAAATATGTAAGAATTATAATAGTACATTACATAACTAGGGTGGTAATACAAAGTCTTTATTACCTCCCGTGTTGTGTACATCATTTTATGTCTACACTTGGCCATAAAGTGACTTTTACGCTACGCCACTGCCAACAATGTAAAAGTTAAAATAAAAGGTACCATAGTTTAATTTAGTGCTTATCGGATTTGATAGCTGACGGTCCAATAAGCAATTCGTCCTTTTCTCATTTCGCCGTTCATCTACTAGGGTAAGTGCTCCAGTGAATGAACACTTAAGGAAATGTTCAACTTTAAAAAAATATTTTTGGCTGATAGCAATAATTAAATTCAAATATTACTGTTCCTATAGAGTAAACAATTATTCTAGTTTTCTAAAATCAATTTTATTTTGTAGTAGTGCTGCACAGTTTTAAATTATAGCAAGCTGTAGAGGATAAAATGGAAAATCATCAGTGAATGAACACACAATTCTAGTAAATGAACAAATGAAACCAATGAATGAACTAACATAAAAATAATGCTTTACTTCGGTATAAGGGCTTTTAGGGCTTTGTCGAGAGATTCTTGGTCATATTGGAATATATTGTATGGTCTTTTTGAAGTTTCCATGTTTAAAACAAGAAAAATTCAATTAATGTTGTAGTTCATTCACTGGTTTTGGAAACTAATTAATGGACTAACTGTCATTGCGGTAGTTCATTCACTGGAAAACTCAGACCAGTGAATAAACTGTTAAAAATTTAATAAACTGTTAAAAATTGAATATTTAAAGTTTTGTTCGAACACTGGCCTTTTGTCAGACAGCACATTTCTACCAAAGTCATAGAAAACCAAATCTTATAACTACTACTAGGAAACGTCAGATATTGAACAAACAATAAATCACGCGATTTCAGTGAATGAACCCCCCCGTTTGTTCATTGGATTTAAGCCATTTTGATTTCTAGTTATAGAACACTGGATTAAAAGCCACTATTTGAAAATAAATCACATTAAACTATACATTAATAGCACAAACATGACCTTACGGCTTAAATATTTGTTGGACCAGATAAAAGCCAGACCGGGGGTCACAGCCCCTGTCTCTCAATCGGCGCCCTATGTTTTTTATTAGGTTTTTCGCCTCAGCACACCATGGTCCAGCCGTCTCACTTTTCGAATTCCTTTATCGAGTTCTTAGTTTTGAAGCGCATCTCACTTATTGCTCATAATACTTGAGCCAGTTATAGTTTCTGTCCAGACTCCAGACGCGACATGAAAAGGAGGTCAAAAGAGAAAAAAAAACACGCACTGTACAAGGCAGACGCACGGGACACACGTAGTAGCACATTAAACACAACGTAGCTTACCTTAACCCTTATTACACCTCCATATAAAAAACGAACAGCAACCGCATGCCCACTTTACATCGCCGCTATTTTGACACTGATGCGTATGAGTTGAAGTAAGTGCTACCAGAACTTGTCAAATAATGTTGCTCGCCGAAAAAAAAATATCACGCGTGGTAAAAAGGTACAGAAATCTTATTTTACGACAAAAACATGCATTTTGTTCGTTCACTGGATTTGTTCATTCACTGGAGCACTTACCCTAGGTAAGTACTCACTTCGCCCATAGTTTGATTCGTCATTACGCGGTTCGTCCATTTTGAAACTTGTTATTATGTACGCAGTTCGTCCATTTTGAAAGTTGTTATTACATACGCAGTTCGTCCATTTTGAAATTTTTCATTACGCAGTTCGTCCATTTTAAGATATTCACGAATTTACTGAACAGGATTAAAAATATGAACACGTGTAGAAAAAAAATTGTATCGACTTAGCAACTGTCAAGTAACTACTGTCAAAAAACTTTTGACGCATCAAATGTTCATCAAGTAAGTTTTATTACATTTTGAATCAAAGTGGATACCTATATCTTGCTTAAGTAGTAGAAAAGGAATTGTTACTTAGTTTTATGTTTTAAATTTAATTAAATATGACTTTTTGAATAGAAATTGGGGCTGCATTACACATGGAATTTCATATGTCACATTTATCTATCACGTTAGGGGCCATTCATTTATTACGTAAGATACGATTTTTGCCAGTTTTTGACCCCCTCCCCCCTTATGTAAGAAAAAATAAGAATCGGCTGACCCCCTCCCCCCCTATTTAATATTTATTACGTAAGAATCTAAAGGAAAAATGATTTTACGTTTGGGCTGTTTTAACCTTTATTTTTCAAAGAATCATTTTTGTAGGGACGTTTATTTGCAGATACTAATAGTTTTTAATTTTTTAGTAAAATACCTATACGCAACCGAGCACGGGCCTACGCTCTCGCGCGGATTTGCGCGCTTTTTCAAAAGTTAAGATTATTTTGCGCATTTTTATGATCTTACGTAAGAACGATCAAATCCCCTCCCACCCCCCTGTAAGAAAAAATAAGACATGGTTGACCCCCTTCCCCCCTAAATCGTCTTACGTAATAAATGAATGGCCCCTTAAAGTGGACTTCAGCGAAGGAGTGAAGTCAGGAGTGAGTGAGTGAGTGAGTGAGTGGTAGAGGCAAAACTCTTCCCTGACTGTGGATAGTTAGGGAAGAGTTTTACCTCCCTGCTCTGTACAAGGTATCTTGTGTAGTTATCTCAACTACCTACATATGTAGTAAACGTGTTTATTTATTGCTGTCTGTTTTTGTTATGTTCATGTCGATTTTATATAAATAAAACTGCACAAAATAGCAAAATTCGTTTATTCTCGGCCGGCAACCCCCTACCAGGGCTCGGATACCGGTATTTTCTCCATACAAAAAAACCGGTATTTATCAGTTTTTTTCGTTCTTTGGTTTATTATTTCATTTTTAATAGGACAATCTAATAATACGAAATCATTACTTAAATACATGGTTGAGCCTTACATAAAAGCATAAAATATTTCAAAATAATGGGCTATTTCGGGGTTTTTTTCAAAATACTTCCTGGCCTCTGCAGTTCGATTTTGTCAATGACTTACTGTGAGAATCGGCAAAAACAATGCTCTGCGCGCGAGCGTGTGTGTTTGTTTTTATTGAAATAGGCTTATGGTTCTACGAAAGTCAGAGTTACATAAGCCATTATTTTACCAAAGCTTTTAGGTCATAGCCTGTATAGGCATAGGTATCATAGTATGATGGAACCTTGTTTCAGTAAAGGTGAGGATTTCTAGCGCAAGAGTTTGGTGAAATGAAGGCTCAAGTTAATATGGGTGTCATAGTGAGATAGAACCTTATGTTTCAGCAAAGGTGAAGACTTCTAGCTTCAGATAGTTTGGTTAAATGAAGGCTCAAGTTAATATGGGTGTCATAGTGAGATAGAACCTTATGTTTCAGCAAAGGTGAAGACTTCTAGCTCCAGAGTTTGGTGAAATGAAGGCTCAAGTTAATATGCGTGTCATAGTGAGATAGAACCTTATGTTTCAGCAAAGGTGAAGACTTCTAGCTCCAGAGTTTGGTTAAATGAAGGCTCAAGTTAATATGGGTGTCATAGTGACATAGGACCTTGTTTCAGTGAAGACGGGCATTGTTGCCGGGTAGGTTTTTGTCCGGCTACTAATCCCGGCGAGCCCGGGGCTGGAATGCGGCAGGTGCGCCGGCGCGGCGTCGACAGTCATACTGGACATTCCCTTTTATTCCCGCATATTATCGTTGTTTACTTAGTGTAGCGAACGTGCAGGAACTAGGTGGTAGCACTAAATCGACAACAGAGACACTATGCGGACACTAAAGGAAACTTATCATCAGATATAAAAAAAACTGGTTATTATAGCTTGGCAACTTCGTTGGTGACACTCACCTGTGTGCTTTTTGTTATGTGCAGCCGTAACTACTTACACAAGTTACCGCCAACAGGAACGGGGGCCTCCGGTGGCTGCCTCTGTTGGTCGCTGTTCATGTTGGCGGTAACTTGTGTAAGTAGTTACGGCTGTACGTAACAAAAAACACAACAGGTGAGTGTCACCAACGAAGTTGCCAAGCATAAATGTCAATATCAAGTATAGTAAGGCGTGGCTACACTAATGTTACTCGTCCTTCATCGCGATAATTAGGGCTCGTCCAGAAATCATGTGACCGTCAGGGGGGGGTCAGAAAAATATCACGAATGATCCCGATGGGGGGGGGGGGGGGGTCCAAGAAGACATCACGTATAATTTTTTTACACAACAGGACAGCCAAAAACAACGAAATTACTCAACAATATTTTCTAAGCGTATTTACCCAAATATAATTTATCAACTTTAAAACATCAATGATAAATTTCAAAAAATTACACGTGATCTTGGATCCCCCCCCCCCCCTCCCATCCAAGATCACGTGGGAGCAGCGTTACAATATCACCAAATATCACCAAACTGGACGTTAAATTTGCCACATAACGCCCACTTTTTAAAATCAATTCGTCAAATGCCATGCGGCCGATTTTGAGCGTCAGTTACATACACTTCCATACTTATATTTCGATGCAGTATGCATATGTTCTTATGTTTAAGTGACAGTGGTAGGTTAGTCTTCATATGCCTCATTTATGAACCAATGCCAGGCGTTTTCAGTCTATTTTCTCTTTTGACCTCCTTTTCATGTCGCGTCTGGAATCTGGACAGAAACTATAACTGGCTCAAGTATTTTGAGCAATAAGTGAGATGCGCTTCAAAACTAAGAACTCGATAAAGGATTTCGAAAAGTGAGACGGCTGGACCATGGTGTGCTGAGGCGAAACAACCTAATAAAAAACATAGGGCGCCGATTGAGAGACAGGGGCTGTGGCCCCCGGTCTGGCTTTTATCTGGTCCAACAAATATCATTGGCCATACAGCGGGACAATGCGGCTGGCATATTTGGCACTTTTGGACCAGGTGTGTCGGGCCGGGATCTAATTTAGATAAGTATTTAGTTCTAGTAGTTTATAGTGGTCCGTATAGTATATTTAATTTTAATTTAGTTTTATCTTCAGGTAGTTACTGTTTTTAAGTTTTGTAAAACTTTCAGACTGTATAAGTATAGAATGTATTTATCTAAAAAATGTAAACGAGCAACAGCAGCGCTTCTCGCATGCAATGTTGAACCTGGGCACATTGACTCGACAGGCAGTAGCAGCGCCGCCCCGGCCGCCGCCGCCGCCGCCGCCGGCGGCGCGCGTGCGCCCTCTCCCGCGGGCCGCCCGGAACATTTAAACTGACGCGGGCGACAACGGAGAAGCACCGAGAAGTGAGTTTTGTCCACCAAAACTTGCAGGGCTTTTCCAGCAAAGAATTAGAGGTGGGTCTTTTCTTGGACTCTCAGGGTATTGATATTTTCTGTGCAACGGAGCACTGGCTCAAGGAACATGAACTGGCCTTACTTAATTTTTTTAACTTTAATGTAGTTAGTTCGTTCAGTAGAAAGAAGGCCATTCGCGGGGGCTCACTGATTATAGTAAAAAACAAACATAAATGTAAGGAAATGAAAGACATAGTGAAACTTTCTATTGAGCGAACTATTGAAATATCTTGTGTAGAAATTGAAAGTCACATTATAATTTGCTTATACAGGCCACCGTCATCTGACTTTAGCCAGTTTGAGGCCGTAATGGAAGATGCTTTGAAGCAAGTCTTTGTTAGTAGTAAATTAATAATAGTATGTGGGGATTTTAATGTCAACATGCTAGACCTTGCACACCCCCATACGGTTAGGATATTAAGCCTATTTAAATCGTTTGGCTTGTATCCTTTATACAATGAACCCACTAGGGTTACGGCCAGCACGGCGACATGTCTAGATAACATATTTTGTAATTGTGAAGCTACTAATAAAACGATTCTTAATTGCTTTAACTCTGATCACCGCGGACAGAAAGCCTTTTTCAAAGTAAATGTTCATACCGAACAGCAAATTATTACATATAGGCCCATCACGGAGAGTCGCATGGAACGATTTAAAGATAACATACTTTGTCGAGTTCCTGCGCTCCCGACTAACAGTAGTGATCCTAACGTACTCTTTAAAGAGTTATCAGAGGTGATTCATGACGTGCACAAAGACATATTCAAATGTAAAACTTTCAAGCGAGGCACAAAAACAAGGTTTAGTGACTGGGCCACATCAGGTATACATAAGAGTAGGAACAGATTGTATGAATTGTACGAAATGAAGAGCTACATACAAGATGATAATTTCACAGAATATGTTAGAAATTATTCGAAGATGTTTAAGAAAGTTTGTGCCGCCGCCAAGTCTTTATACTTAGGAAATAAAGTTAAGTCAGCGGAAAATAAAGTAAAGGCAGTCTGGAACATAATAAACACAGAGACTGGCAAAACAAAACCCCGTGAAGGCCATTACCGACTTAAAGTCGATGAACAAATCCTGACCGCAGACTTGGACGTAGCTGGCGCCTTTCAAAACTTCTTCACAAACATTGCTGTGAATACTACGGTAAACCTGAATTCTTCTGTAGCGAAGGCTAGCTCTTTTCTAGATCCTATTAGTACCAGATATGATAGGGAATTTCACTTCCAACATACAGATCCCTATGTAATAATAAAAACGTTTAAATCCCTGAAGCTGAAAAACACCGAGGACCTTTGGGGTATTTCTGTCAGAGTCATGCAATCTGTCATCGATATTGTGGCGCCATCTCTAGCCATTGTGTTTAATGCTTGTGTAGATAAGTGTATTTTCCCCGATCTGATGAAATATAGTAAAGTCATTCCTTTGTTCAAATCGGGCAGCAGGGATGATCTTGGGAATTTTAGACCGATTTCTATATTACCAGTTCTTAGTAAAGTCTTTGAAAAAGTCATACTAAACCAATTGCTTCGTCATTTTAACAAGTATGAACTACTGCACGACCAGCAATTTGGTTTTACAAAAGGCCGCTCGACGACGGACGCCGCGACGGTGCTTATTAAACACATCTATGATGCGTGGGAAGTGTCACAAGATGCGATAGGAATCTTTTGCGATCTTTCCAAGGCGTTCGACTGTGTGGAACATGAGACACTGGTTCACAAACTAAAGCATTACGGCCTGTCGACCGAGGCCTTAAACCTTGTCATGTCTTACCTTAGCCAAAGAATTCAGAAAGTGGTTGTTAACCGAATTGAGTCTAGTGGTTCGACTGTAAAGCTCGGAGTACCGCAGGGCTCGATTTTAGGTCCGTTTCTCTTTCTTGTGTATATAAATGACCTTCCTTACCACATAGAACAAAATTGTAAAATAGTTTTATTTGCTGATGACACCTCATTGATTTTCAAAGTTGATAGACAACTAGATGACTATAGTCACATCAATGAGACCTTAAAATTAGTGCTACAGTGGTTCACAGCAAATAACCTGGTTCTGAATGCAAAGAAGACAAAGTGCGTGAAATTCTCTTTGCCAAATGTAAGAGAGGTTGACACATCTATATCTTTAAACGGTGAGAAACTTGATCTTGTTAACAATACACTCTTTCTTGGGCTTACCCTGGATCACAACTTGCAATGGGCGCCTCATATATCTACTTTGGCTAACCGGCTGAGCTCTGCCGCTTTTGCTATAAGACGAATAAGGCAATTCACTAACGTGGAAACCGCTCGCCTTGTTTATTTCAGTTACTTCCATAGTATTATGTCTTATGGCATACTGATCTGGGGTAAAGCAGCAGACATAGATACCATCTTTGTTCTACAAAAAAGAGCGATTCGATCCATATATAACTTAGGATCTAGAGATTCGCTGAAAGAACGTTTTAAGGAAATAGAAATCCTCACAGTGGCTTCACAGTACATATTAGACGTGATAATGTATACGCACAAGAATATCAGCTCCTTCAAAAAGCAGTCTGATGTCCACAGTTTAAATACGCGGAACAAACATAAGCTGTTTGTCCCAAAAATCCGTCTACAGAAAGTAAGAAAATCTTTCGTGGGCAACTGTGTTAGATTCTACAATAAGGTACCCCTAGATGCATGGGAACTGCCTTATAGTTCGTTTAAAAATTACATTAAATCTGCGCTTTTGAAGAGAGCTTATTATAAAGTCCAAGATTACTTGGATGACAAAGAACCATGGCCAAAGCATCAGTCGCAGCAGTCGTCGAAATAGGGCAGTGTCCCGGAGAGGTTTAGGTACATGATGCCTACACATGGCGTCGCTGCTACGGGCTGTATCGTTCCATTGTTACATTTATTTTTATTTTTATTGTAATTTTATTTCATTATTTGCATTTTGACATACTGAATACATACCTGTTATGTATACTGTAGCTAGTTGTAATGACTGTTAGCTTAATAGTCTATTTCTCGACGTGAAACATACGTTTCCCATTTTGTATTTCGACGTTTGGAGTTCCTTTACACCTCCAAAACATAATGTTTTGACAACGGAGACTCTTTACATCTCCATAAATTTTAGTCTATGTTTGCCTATTTTCTATATTTTTTATCGTGTTTTGACGCCTAGAGACCCTTTACATCTCTAAAAATGTAGTTTTAAGTTTTGTAATGTAATGGATCCGGAGATTATATACGTCTCTCGGTAAAATGTAAAAAAAACTGTGCCCAGTTATTTGCTTGTTGCATTTTATAAATATTGTCATCTTATGTAATAATGTCACAATTGTTGTAATGTTGTTTTTAAAAGAGAAACTGGTGAGTTTCTTCAGGCGCTTCTTCTCACCAGAAGGTCATCTACCGAAGCGCCAAAAGAAAAGAATCAGACATGTAAAAGAGCCCTTGAGGCCTACTTACAGAAATAAATGAGTTTGAGTTTGAGTTTGAGTTTTTGAGTTTATAATATTTTATCTTTCTGTTTAATAAATGAATTTAATTCGAAAAGGCATGTCCACATGGTCCAACGGCCCGTAAATTTCGGGAAGCACATGTCATTTCCTCTCGGCGGCGTGGGGTGCGCGGGCGCTGGGACGAACGCGGGTTACGAAGGGGTGAGCTTTCGCAATATGTGCCGTATCTTATTCATGTTCACGATATTTTTGAATGATGAAGTCACGGCTGTTGAAATCGGTGCATTTTTCAAAGCGATATTTCAAATGCTTGACTTTTAATTGCTCAAAAATTTATTCAAACATTTAGAAAAGTTTTAATATACAAGTCAAAATAGAGACTGATGGGAGTCTACGGGAAAGGCAAAAGATTTATGCTAGTCAGTGACAACGCCCTTTGTAAGTTATAACATCAACTACATACCTATATGTACTCAAACACTTCTGCATCAATGTAAAATATGAAATCCTTTATTTGTAAAATTTGATCGTACAGCCGACCATATACAATATAATTATTTCCGCGTGTTTTTTCATCGTGAACACAATACCTAATTTACAGTCACGAGCCGATGTTCGATTGTGAGTAGATATCGATTGTGTAGGTAGTTAGGTACAGTTGGAATCGTTCAATGAGTAGGTATTATCGCATATCGAAGTGAATTATGAGTTTGGCCGCAGCCGAGCTGTCTCATGTGGACGTATCTTCGTGATATGAATTTGCTGTTGTGAATATACGCAGAAAACGTACTATATATAGGTATCTACATGTAATGACCAGTTCGTTTGTTTGGTAGAGTACTATAGCAAATTGCTGTGATACATTATGTGCTTTATATACAGTCACATAAGACAACCTATGGGTAGCAGTATTGACACAATAAATGAAAAATGTAAAAAAAATCTAAAAGATATCAAAAATAAGTAAGCCCGAGAGCTAACATTAACATACATGTATAAATAAATAGAAATTAAACCCAATTTGTACAATGAGTGATTTAAATCATAAAAGAATGTTGATTTAAACTTTCACGATTTTCAATCATTATAACAAAATGTTTTGTTATAATACCAATAAAATTACATATTAAACATGTCGTAACCGAAATCACTAACCGGTTAATTAGTAGGTACGGAATTACAGACAGCGATCAACGGTTACAAGTCTGCAACTGTTTTAATCATAGTTACCTACTTTAAAGCTTGTTTCATAGCTTTGTTTCGGAGCGCGTAATTTAGATAGTGGATGCCACAAGCTGGACTGAGGATCTGATAAAGGTATCGTCGGTGTGCGCTGGATGCGAGCGGTGCAGGAACAGTCATGGCAGTCATTGTGACATTTTTGAGGGCTGCCTATTTTCACTAGTAACCACCGCAACCATCTCAAAAATTCTACGATGGAACGCGATGGACCGGAATCGATGGCGGGAATGTATTCGTGCTAGAACGACGACCACCAACAAGAATATTTACACCAGTGGACGTCTTTCGGCTACTGATGATGAAAACGACATTCTGTCAGTATAGTCACGGAGTCATTAGCTAACATACCCACAACTGATACAACACACAACGAAAAGTTAAATGATCTAGGTAGCAAAGTCTCTTAAGCAGCATACAGTGTTTTTAAGAGCTTATACAACTACAATCACAATTTAACTTTAAGTTCTAAGCAAGTGTAATGCTTTAACTACTTAGTGTTGTTATTTCGTAAGCATATCATTTTGATTTTTCAATCTATGTAGGTCATACAGTATCAGACAATATACGTTAGATATATCCACTTACATACGTGTTTCTATGTACGTACACGTATTCGATCTTACAGAACCGTAAAAAATCCAATGTGCCCCATGTCAAACCAAAGTGCTCCAAAACCAAAATATTACAAACTTAGGATTCCCGTGTGCTCAATATTCGACTTTATTCCACAGGAATTAAGTTCAATTTGTACATAACCTACACATATATGTGATTGAGTCTTAAAGCAGCAAGGGGTAAGAACAGGTGGCTGACAAATTCAATCTTGTACAGCCAATCAGGAGCAGGTTTTTTGAAAGCTGGTGTTTAAGCACTTCCTTTTTCATTTTCAATTTTTTTTTTCCATTTCTCCGGCAGGGATGATAATGGGCAAATAAGCGCGCGAATAATCTACGCAAGGCCTGATGTGCAGGTGTTTATTTCGTTCTTGTAGATGATAATAAAACTGAATTGATTTAAGGGTGAAGAAGCCAGACGAGCGTAATTTTGTGAGTTGTGAGCTGCGTAATTTCAGCTGCAGAAATTGTCAGCATACCAAAAGCTACTTGTTATTAAATTTCAATTGTGTACATTTAGATTTAGTAATTGTGAATATTTTAATAAATTATTTAGTCGTTTTTTCTGCCTGAAACACAGGACCCCCTAGTTCAGGCACGTTTTATGCTTCGTATTTTTGTGTATTATAGTCTATGTCATATTTTGTAATTATTCGTGAATAAATTATTATTATTATATAATACATTTTGACAACTCATTTTGCGTCGCGGTGTAAACCAACCAGGAGTTTCGTAAAACGGTCCTACTTTGCACCAAAATTTGCTCCAAAATTAGAAAATTCGAAATATAATTGTCAATTTTGAATTTTCAGACATACTGTTTTTATATATAACAAGAAAAATGTACTTCCTAACGCGTTACGTATACATAAGAAAGTTTTTTTCCTGTCCGCTTGACTTGGAATACCCCTAGACCTTATGGCTTATACCTAATAGTTCTACATTGAGTGAAAAGTTAAGTATCTGCTCATTATTGTATCAAGTTACCTACGTTATCTACGTGAGTAAATATTAGACATTGTGTATTAGCCACATATGCTTTAATTCATACATTCAGGAAACTATAGGTCTTTTGTTCGATTATGTATTCTTTTACATAGTTTATGTATGACTGTTTGTTTCTTAATAAAAAAGAAAAAAAGTCCTGTCAAATTTCTGTGATAAAGATACCCGTATTTGAAGGCACGCTGTGACCAAAAGAGCTCCCCATCGCTTAAAGTCCGAAACGGTCCGTACTTATAGATAGAAGCATGGATTAATAAAATAGAAGGATACCGCGCGGTCTAAGACGTGAGTGAAGCCGAGTTATGGCCGCCGAAGTGAGCATGTGTGCGTTGACGGCCCAATGGCAGCCGACCGGCCCATTATGCTGGTTGATGTGTGCGTGCGTGCGTACAAAGCGCCGGCACATTGCCGGCACATCATGAGTGCTTCACTTATCTGTTCGCGACGCTACGTCCGGCTATTTATTTTAAGGTCCTTGGATAGAAGAGGTAGCAGCGGCGTGGTGTTAAACTTCTGCGAGGATAAATGGGAGCAGAGTTGACTAACATCCTCAAAGCTAGTAGTAAAAGGGCCTTGAACTATGCTCAAAATAGGCATTCTAAAGACCAGGTGGTTGAAAACACGGCACCCGTTTAGGCGTAAGTGACTTTAAGAATCTTTTTGCTCCAATATTTTGACTGTGACTGTACGGAACCCACATCATGGAAGGAAGCCTCGAATGTCGAAATAGGACGTCGCAGTACGAACATTAGAATGCGCGAGCACGCTCGTGCCGGAAGCCGGCAAGAACATGGCCGACGGGCCAACATGGCGGCGCACTTACGATGAATCGATAATTAACGACGATAACCAATTTCATATTTCCATGATGTAACCTGGACCATAGGAGGATAATGCTCGATCAACATGCCGCGTGCGGAGAACCTTGGCTCGCCAAAAACAGCAGCGATTTCGTCGATACCCTAACCTACAAGGCGACCACCCGACCAGGATTCTGCAGGATAGTTCCGGATTTCGTGATTGTGTTTTAATGTTTTTTTAAAGTGTCCCGGTAAAGGCCAAGAGTGTCCCGCAGTCTAAACGATGCGAATGCAGTGCGGATCTTTGGTCCGATTCTGGATACTTTGGACTTAGAGCAGATATTTTACGTTACCTACTTCGGTTCATAACACCACCCTACAACAATTTTACTACCAGCATGCTTAATGATCTACACATGCTTTGTTTGTGGAGGTCGCGAAGTAGGTACCCCCGCACAATGGCGAAGTTTTTATTGTCTGATTGTTCGCTTCTTGGAATAGGTTCCGGTAATAATTAGACGATTGGAATAAATAAGTTTATATAGGATGTGCGGATGGTGCTCAATGAATATCTAAGTACAGTCTGATTTTCCTGCTGTGCCAAGTGTTTAAGAAGTTTCTACCGTCAGGATGCACCTTTTGTGTCGAAAACTGGTGTTTTCTTGTGAATAAAGCTATCCTATGTTAAAATTTGGCTTAGTTATGTATGTGAAATGAGGAGATTCGTAGACGAACCAAGGTTGCCGACATGGCGAACCTGGTAAGCAAACTGAAGTGGCAATGGGCAGGGCACATAGCTCGAAGAACCGATGGTCGTTGGGGCAGAACGGTCCTCGAGTGGAGGCCACGTACTGCCAAGCGCAGCGTATGACGGCCACCTACAAGGTGGTCAGATGGCCTGATTAGGGTTGCGGGGACTCGTTGGATGCGGGCCGCTTCTATCCGGCCCATGCGGAAATCTATTGAGGATTGAGGAGGCCTGTGTCGATGAAATGATGACGTTCAATCTGTTGTCATGACTTTTGTGTGTGTTACATTGAAGATAGAAACTCGTTTACAATTTAGGACAACTCTGGAGAATCAGACTGTACAATACAATACAATACAAATATTCTTTATTGCACACCAGAAAAACATACACGTAGACAGTTTTAAGTGAACTGAATGATTTGATTCCGAATAAACAATTCATATGAATAGGCTCATAGGGTATCTACGACTCGTAAGGACGACTGAACACAACGTGGGTTTGGCCCCCCACAAGTTGGTCTGACTATCTGGTTAAGGCACTGGTTCCACCGCCGGCGAGGAAGCGAGTAAAGTTGGGCGAGTAGAATTACATTGCGGAGTTAGAGTAAGGTCGATTGATCACACTGTGCCTGGTCAGCCCGCAGTGAACTGTTACTCGGTTACACGCCGGCGTTGGAACCAGTGCCTAAGGTCGCTAGAAGTCGATGGAGGCAAAAAGCTTACGACCGTCCGTTATGGCAATCTTTAGTGGAGACCTATGTTCAGCGGTGGACTCTAGGTTAGTAAGTACTTTGCCAGTCGTTAGAAGTTTAGTTTTTTCAAGAAAATCCTTTATCAGTCATACTTGAGCGCACACGGTTTTTACACCTACCCCTGGCAACGGTCCACTGCGCAGGAGTTGTCACGACGACCGCAAGCTAGTCCCGGGTGAGATTTCAAAAGTATCATTGTTCATATTGAAGGGTTCGGTGAACCTTTTCCAAACAAAGTACTTTTTTAGTTTGAGAATTTCGTTTTCCAATAAACTATAGAAATTGATTTCGTCTTATTTTCCAACATTTGTGATAGGTACCTAAGTAGTACTTAGGTACACAAATCTTTTGGTATTTGATTCGAATTTAGGATTTTGTTTTTCTACGCCTTTATCGTTTTTATTCTGATTCCAAACATTATTGTCATAATTATTCAGTATGGTCGTTACCTATAGATTGCTGCACGAAAGGATCTTTAATTTTATAGAGTAAGGTAGACGTCCGAGTTCTCGACGCTGTCCTAGTAGTCGCCATCTTGAACGTTAAGTCATTAGCAGTAGAGGTGACAGCAGGGTTTCGACTATCGGTCATTAACGTGTCGAGCACTGGAACGTTTAACTTAGACTAATATAGCAATCACAGTTGAGAATATTTTACCCTAATTATCCAAATAAATTAACAAAACATGAACCAATCATTAATCATCACCAAAAATATTAGTAACAAAATAGGAATCAATTAAGGATCTGTTAATTGATGTACAAACTTTTTGAGAAATGCTTTTATGGAGTTTCCAAGAAAAAGTGACTTGTGACGTCACTGCTCAACCTTGGCAAATTTCTGCCTTATTTTTAGTTTTTGTCATTTTAAAATCGTTGACGGCACGAAAATTAGTGTAGCTGATTTTTTTCCCAGCAGTATCAGAAACATTGTGGAGGGTTATTTTGATTCAGGTCAACTGAGGTAGAGTCTGTGCGGAAAGAGAATAGGCGTGGCGAAAAACGGAACTAACCTAACCAGTATGGCCACAGAACAGAAAATACGGCACATACGGTACAAAAGCATTACAGCGCCCCCAAAAATTAATCCTATTCTCTTTCCGCACACACTCTAATTGCGTCTATGGAGGCAAATGCGTCTTTTAAGGATTTCATTAAAACTCTTTAAAATACTTTCAAAATCTTTATAAAAGACGCATTTGGCAGACGCAATTAACTCAGTTGACTTTATTGGAAAACTATTATAACATGCGTGAATTGGTGACAAAGGAAAGAAGTCTTGTAACTGTAACCATACACTAGGGCCCAATGCCGGACTGTTCCCCGTTCAGTCCTATTTTTTCCCAGCGCGGTGACGTGGCATCGTGACGTCGGAGGACGCTGACCCCTGCCCGTCGACGCTTTCACTGCTCGTGCGTCGTATCGAGGATCCTGGTTGCATTGGGAACACGGATGCATTCAGTTTCCTTTGCAGAAACAACATAATTTAGGTACCCACCTACAATAGTTTGCATGAAACCTTCTAGGCTTTGTATGCCTTAATTTTTCTGTTTAATTTTGACGCATCGCATCGAAATCAAAATCCGTTCAATCTATTTACGGATTATCAAATATTATACGCATCTAGATATAATTTGAAGAATGTCAAAAGTTAACTGCATTTAGGTAAGTACTTATTTACTAGAAAAAAACCGGACAAGTGCGAGTCGGACTCACCCACCGAGGGTTCCGTACAAATACTTTAAATAAAGACTATATTTTTTATGATTTAATTACAAATGTAGGTATAGTTTTTAGGTTTTTCCCTATACTTGTAGTATAAGACGGTATTACTTGCCAAATTTCATAGTTCTAGCTCAACGGAAAGTACCCTTTGAATTTTGGTCTTCTTGAGTGTCGAAATTTTCGTTTTTTGCGGCATAAACGGCCGTAGGTATCTTTTTTTCACGTCACAACTTAGATTAAGTTTGATTTTTTCACAGCTTCAAGGCACCGCGTAGAGTGAGTATATGGTTTTAATTTCAACTCGATACCTCCACGCGTTCCCTAGATAAAGGGTCTTGACAGACAGACGGACGGACGGACAAACAGACGGACAACAAAGTGATCCTATAAGGGTTCCGTTTTTTCCTTTTGAGGTACGGAACCCTAAAAATCAAGAGTGTAGTTAATGAGTGTGATGGTATGGTGGTCGTAAATCCGTTTTAATCCCTTAAAAAACGTAAAATTTGGAATACAGCAGCAATTGATCGCTGTGACAAAAAAAAGGCTGATAATAGGTAAGTACAGATCAGTGGTGAGCTATCCATAGAACCCGATTCCCACCGACTTTTCTATTATTCTAAAGCATTCGAGCATTCTTATTATTCTTGGAGAAAATGTGTCTTACTCAGATGAACCTTACCTAGTAGAACCTTCTTTTCTTACATCCCATTAATATCTGCATTGATAAAACCGCAAATTTCAAAGCTCATTAACCATTCCGAGCATTAACCCATAAGATCTTCCTATGATCTTGATATTTTCTAATTTCTACGACAATCGATCCTCAAATCGATCAAGCGACGCATCTACGAAGCATTAATTTGTCGCTAATTAGTGCTGTATCCGCGGCAGATCAAGCGCAGGAAACAGGAAGAGGGCAATCAACATTCCTAAAAATATCACACATTTGGTGTTCATCCGGGGCGCGCGCGTAGGGTTGCCGCTGCGGACCAATTTTGTGAAAACCAGCCAGGACAATAAAGGAAACTATTATGCCTGTCAAATCAAGCTGTCAATTCAAATTATCTTTTCAAGTGTCAATGTCAAATACCTATAGTCGTAGCTACACTGAGGTTAATCGTCCTTCATCGCGATAAATTAACGGCGTTTCCGTCAATGTGGCCCCAGCATGAGAGGGTGCAAGACTTAGATTTGTCGTGTACGTTCCCTACTTGATATTTACGCTATTTTAGCGTTATAGTCAAATATCTACTGAAATGAATAGGTATAACCAGGTCCAGTTCTCGGTAAACTTTAGGTACTCTGTAAGTATGTGGTGGTATTTTAGTCTGTGTTTTCCCAAGAGAAGAGCCTCACACTGTTAGAAATAATTAGGTTAGGATCTCAAAACGGGACTGAGTACCAAGGCTTGGTCGTTGGTGGTTGGCAAGGTTCAAGGTTTGATCATGCGTACTGCCAAGTGCCAATAGTACTGATGAGACAAGATTGAGGGACCTACTGCGTTCGCTCTTAGGTATCGTAGATTTTACCAATACTTCCCACCAAAACAGTGTCAAGACACGACACCCCTGAGAATTTAAGCTTGGTTATACCTACATCAACGAATGGGACGAAAGAGTTTTTGGGCTCGGTCACTCTCGTTCTATTGTACCTAGTTAACTACATTGTTGTACCTAAATTGGTTTTCACAAAGCACCGTGCTAGGAGTCAAAAGGCATACTAATTTTACTTATCTTAATAGGTAAGTGTGATTAAAAGGTTTTAGTTGTATCTGGAGCCAAAAATCAATGGGAAAATTTACAAAAAATTAACGGCAAAGTAAAATAACCTAACGAGCATCGACATTACAAAACCGTCGTATATTTACACACAATTAGGTAGCTTATCGTTCTATTACAATGTAATTGCTGGTAGCTCCCACCTAACCGATAACACCGACCTTCCTATCGAAAAAACCGTTCAATACTTATCGGAATGTCATCGTATCGTAATATTTATTGTTCGGTCAACACGGCTGATATTACGAATCGTAACGTCTAGTATGGCGGCACATAAATAGATAATTCATTGACTTGTATGTGAGGACCAAAGCCGTGCGTCACCATAAAACCCAGTTTATTAGGTGTCCACTTTCTTTTCAACCTTCGCCTCGTAATTTTTGCAGCCCTTGACCACGCCACTAAGCATTTTTACGGTGAACGACTGATATCTGCACGCTGTCGCATCCCGCGACTGACTGACGTTGCGGTGGCCCTAAAACTGATTTTTAGGGCCAGCGCGCTGGTACCATCAGTCGCGCACGTTGGCGCGGTCCCTATATACGTCAATGAGATAATTTCTATTATTTATATGCGCTGTGGTTTGTGCTTTGAATGTTGATGCGGCCGCTTCCTTCGTACGAAGAAGCCGGGTTCCCGAGAAACAGGATGCGCGCTCAATGATTTCATTAACAAGATGGTTCCTGCGCCGCTTTTCCTGCTGACTGCGTAACGCTTTTCATTTCCTTTATGGTAATATCGTTAAACGTGTCAGCGTATTAATAGTATACAGAGTCACGACTGTAGTCACGAGTAGCAGCAATATTTTTTCTACCGAGAAACCCAGGTCTTTTTTCCATAGGGCGCGCTGCGTTAGATGGGTAAGAAATTGAATTCTAATGTTAGGTGCCGACTGTGTTTTTTTTAGCCTGACTTGAGATGAGAACTCGGCGAATATCAGTGATTTTTGATGCTCTAGTAGTGGGTGGTTTATATTTTTTTTTCAGGGTTAGGTAACCACAAATCATCACCACAATGCATCTGCGGTACTATGGTGGAGAGGGATGGCCATCATGCGTTAAGTTGTTGTCGTTGTGCAGGGAGGTTCCCCCGTCACCACGCCCTGAATGACATCATCAGGAGGGCTCTTGTCTCGGCTAATGTACCGTGTGTTCTGGAGCCTCCAGGTCTCAGCCGCTCGGACGGGAAGAGGCCTGATGGCCTAACTTTAGTACCCTGGCAGAGGGGTAGGTGCCTTCTTTGGGACGCCACGTGTGTTAACACCTTCGCGGCCTCACATATTGGTCGCACTATACGAGTGGCAGGGGCAGCGGCCGAGCTGGCGGCTGTGCGGAAGCGGGAAAAATATTCGGTGCTGAGCGGCTACGTATTTGTTCCTCTCGCTGTGGAGACGTCCGGGTGTTGGTGTTCGGAGGCTAAATCGTTTTTGTCGGAACTTGGACGGCGTTTACGGGAGGCTGGTCTCGATCCTCGCTCAGGGTCGTTCCTGATGCAAAGGTTGTCCATTGCGGTTCAACGTGGCAACGCGGCGAGCGTTATGGGTACCTTTGCGTCGGGAAGGGCTGGGGACGGGGTTTCTGGTTCGGTGTAGGTTAGTTTAGTTTAAGGTTTTTTTTTTAATTGTGATTGTTTTTTTTTGTATATTGTATGTTTTTATGTTTTGATTGTGTAATGTACCTCTTGTAATGACAATAAACTGAATACCACAAATCTATCCCATTACATTTACTATGATGGTATAGTGACTGATCAATACGAAATATCCCTCGGATTATAAAATTTCGGAATAACGGTGTTCCCAAAAAATACAAACTGTTGTGTCCAATCCCAGAATGCCACCAACGACTATACATCAGGCACGTGCAGGAACTATAGGTGGCAGCACTAAATCGACAAAAGTAACGTAAAGGAAACTTATCAGCCGTGAAAAAAAAATTCAACATGTCAAGTATAGTAGGTATAGGTAGTTCCACGGGAGTTGAGGTGGATGATTACACAACCGATTAGACCAAAAAGTTTCTTTAAACTATAGCCTTGTGTTTATTTACTCACTCATTTATTTCATTCATTCACTTTTTTTGCAATGAGTACTTCATATAGCTGTGTGTGTAATCTTTCACCTCAACTCTCGCAAAACTACCTATATGTGTGGCATAAGCTCTCTTTACTTTTTTGTAATAAAACAACTTAAACGGATTAAATCGCGTATATTACTACATTTTTTAAGTCCCGACGTTTCGTAACCCTTTTCAGCGTTCGTGGTCGCGGGTAGACACGTTACGTCTCTTTACTTTGTTAAATTTTGACTTATCTAGTATTATTGTCTCTAGCGGTCTTCAAATATGAAATACTTAGAAACCAATCTATTTAGGGCAAAGAAAGATATTGTGCTGTAAAATTGATTTATTTAACCATTTTTATAACAGTTGGAAATGTATAATCTCGAAACAATTTTGACTTTGATTCAAAGTAAATTAATCAATTCTCCTAATTATGTAAGACTCTTATAACTGAAGAATACCAGTATGTATACTTGATAATTAAGCTAAAACTAATTAGGAAGGGGCATTGTTTTTTACAGTGTTGATTTTTAACATATTTTATACTAAAAACTATTCTTAAAAAATGCACAGTACTGAAAAATATCCAGTAGTTTTAAAATACATTCATTTCTACGGTGCATCACATTCTAACATTATTAATGAAGTACATTGTCCTAAAGTACACTTACGTCTCTTATTAACTACATTACACACTTATAATAGCTAAACAAGTAGTGTTTTGTTTGAAATACTTTTCGTATTTATGTATGATGCTGGGCAGTAGTAGATGAAAGTTGTGACCATTTCGATGGTATATTCATATATAATTTAGTAATATTACATTACATAACTAGGGCTTTCTTTATTACCTTCCGTGTTGTGTACATCATTTTATGTCTACACTTGGCCAAAAGCGGCTTTTTCCATACGCGCAGCGTGCGGAAAAAGTCACTTTGTGGGCAGGTGTGGCATAAAGTAAATAATAGTTCTTTCATCAGTGAATATAATCCGATATTTTTTACTGTTTTTATCTATTTATCTTGCATTATAAATTAAGATTTTTTAAGAGTTTTTCCTTGTCAATAGTACTTTACATTTAGCAATATTATTTACCCTTTTCTCCTTGGACATGCAAAATAAAAAACCGGTCAAGTGCGAGTCGGACTCGCTCACCGAGGGTTCCGTACAAACTTGTAAGTAGATACGTGGATAGTTCAACAAAAACTGTATGGCCGTTAGCTTAGTAGGAGCAAATAAGTATGTGTACGATTTTTGAAAATTTCTAAAAAACGATGCAATTTAGCAAAACCGTTTTATTTTTCCTGTAATATTTAGGATGATATTAATAATTGGTAATTATTACAGATTTTTCTGTTCAGTAACTTCGAAGATAATAGGGGGGGAATGGTATTTTTTTGAACGTTTTTGGTCATAAATCAAAAAGTACAAAATTACGAAAAAAACAAAAATGGTTTTGGAATCTACAAATTAAGCTCTTTCATTTGATATCCCACTCGATAAAATAGCTCTACTTTTCTTTTTCCACATCCCATTTCGGACCCCTTTAAAAAAAAAGTAAAAAAGGTATAAGATTTTTTTTCTATCCAATAGGCTCGAGTCAGCAACTTTTAAAACTATTCCAAGTTTCAAGTCGATAGCATCAGTAGATCCTGAGATATCTTGCTGTGACAGACGGACAGACAGACAGACAGACAGACAGACAGACAGACAGACAGACAGACAGACAGACAGACAGACAGACAGACAGAGTCGCACCATAAGGGTTCCTTTTTTACCATTTTGGTACGGAACCCTAAAAAGGTACAGAAGAAACCTTTGATGTAATTTACGAGAGAACGTGCGAACTTTTATAAAACATATAACCTAGGTATATTCTACAGGGTGACCACTATTTACAACAATCAAAATTCCCTGACTTTTCCCGGTTTTCCAGCCGTTTTTTCTAGTTTTTCCCTGACTATAATCTTAACCCTTAAAGGCATGATTTTTTTATCGTTACTAAAAAAAAAAATGTGGATACCTAATGGCGTAATAAATACCTACTAGAAAAATATAAAAAAAAATTTGTAAACTTGTAATCTTTATGATATGTGCTACAACATTATACTAAAAAATAATTACTTATTTTGTTAAAAACTGTTATAAACACACTCAACGAAAACCTTAAATATTTAACTTTTTCAAAATTGCCGCCATTTTGCTCATAAAATCTAATAACTTTTTTTTTAATACAATTTTGCCAAAAATATTTATGGATGTATTCGGAATCTAACACGTAAATGTCACATTTATTAAAAAAATAAATGTTATTTTGGATAGCTGCATATTGCTGCACTGGCCATCAAATATACGATGCAGATATACATCATTATGCATTTAAGGGTTAAATGTAATAAGGATGAAATATACAGGGTGTTTGGTCCGTCGTTTGCCAAATTAAAATGGCGGATAGGTGGGGTTATTTTCTATCCCTCTACGCTCTCTAAAAAAATTTTTGGCCCACGTGTATTTTTTTTTCTTTCTTTTGTTGTTTTTAAAGAATTTACAGGGCCGACGCGTTTAAATTTGAATTAAAAAAAAAGTAAGTGCAAAAGAGATGAAATGTTTATTGCATCGTGATGTGTGTAACGTTTCACGGTTGTATCAGAGTTAAAATTACTGACATGTTACTGCTAGTTTTCTTTTTACTGACCGTCAAATGTTTTACAACATGTAAAAATTTAGTCAAAGATGAATTTTGATTTGCAATAAAAAAAACTAAATGAGACCCACGTTCTTAAAATTGTTTTAAAAAAATCTGTGCTCTATCCTCTTTCTAATGATGTACAATAATCCCAAAGAACCTTTCATGAACTTTATTTTTTCCCGATTTTTTGTAACGGACGCAACAGGCAAATTAACGATGCCCAAACATTGACGCTGTATCTTCGCGGGTTTTCATTTTTCGGCGACCAGGCTTGCAGGTGTGAAGATGTAAATTCCCTGACCTTCAATAAATTTCCCTGACAATTCCCTGACTTTTCCATGACTAGTGAAATTCCCTGACATTTCCCGGTTTTCCCGGTTTTCCAGAAAGTGGCCACCCTGATTCTAAAATAATCAGAGTCATTTCATTGCATCTTGGGTTATAAAACGAAAAAGTTTTTTTTACCAAAATAATTGTCTCTCAGTCACTGTTAAGGTTTTTATTAAGTAGGTTTCTAGATTTTATTTTTTGGACGGATGTAAATTACTTACACGTTTGCTGGCCCTGTACCTCTAGCACAACTGTGATTCGCGACTCTTTGTCGCTCGACAAATGCAACCTATCTCTTTCCACTCAATATAGTATGACAATGACAGGTGATGCTCTGTCGCGCGAGAAAAGTCGCGGCCAGTTATGCTCGAAAGCCTGGATCGATAGATATAGGTAGTTTCACGAGAGTTGAGGCCACGCACACAACAACACTGTCATGTAATGACAGCGGGATTTTGAAATTACTGTTCTTTTTTCGTACCGATAGCAGGTTCAACAGTGAATTGCAAGATAGACCACTATTATTATTTGGTGTTTATTTACTCACTCATTCATTTCATTCATTCACATTTTCTCTCAACTCTCGTGAAACTACCGATACCGAAATATCTCGGTCTCAAGAGTGGATATGAGGTAGAGACTTGGCATTGCCTTCTGTAAATTATACGAGGTCTGCAAAACTTAGTAACGCCGAGATCCCGGCAATAGGGTATTTGACAACAATCAAAATAAATTCATTAACTCTAACCAGTAAATTACGATTCCAAAACAGTCCGCATAAAATCATTCAAACTTATTTTCGTGCCATCAACGATTTTACAATGACGAAAATTAAAAATAAGGCACCGTGTTGAGCATGACGTCACAAGATAGTATTTCATACTAAACTGCATACTTTCGGAGCGTTTTGACACTTCATAAAAATAAGCTGATTTGAACTGTCGTCAAGTAGCCTATCGGGTTCAATTTGTATGAAAATTGGGGGCTTGGCACTAAAAGTGTTGGTACCTCGGGCCAATGTGTGGATTGAGTATAACAAGGGTGGCAATTAGGGATGTAACGATACCGATACCGATACCGATATATCGGCCGATATATCGGTAACGCCGATATATCGGTATCGCCGATATTATACAACCGATATTTGAAGAATTTGCTGTATGAAAAAAAATCTGCAAAAAGTAATTTTAATTTCTGACTTAATTTATGTATTGGTCTATTCTATTACCTTGTGCAATGATAATTACTATGTTAATTAAATCTTTGGTTCTTAATAAAAAAAAAGAATTTTGAGTTGACAATTTATTATTTTTACTTTACACTTTCAAGGTTGCCTCTCTGGTAAATATAACCAGTAGTCATTGCCATTAGTTATAATAAGGACATAAAAATATCTGAAATTCATACTTCATTATTTAGCTAAGATATCGGTATCGGTATCGGTATCGCCGATATTAACTACTATATATCGGTATCGGTATCGTATCGGCAAAACTGTGTATCGTTACATCCCTAGTGGCAATATTTGTGTTTGAGATGCATTTTCTAAATTTCGGATGCGGTAAGTACGCGCTCTAACACGATAACTGAAAATGATGTCCTGGCAGTAAATTTAAGAACATAGGTAGCCTGACTGTCCAGAACTAGCCTAAAATGTAAACAAGTTTCTGTCCTCAACATGCACCTTTTTATGAAAATTACTATGTTCTCATAAATAAAGCAACTCAAGATTACTTTGCTAATTTACGGAACCCTCTTACTAAGATTTCGCTGTCCGTCTGTCACATGTCTGTGTCTTTTGAACCGTAATAGGTAGACTTGAAAATTTCACAGAATGTGTATTTCAATTGCCGCTATAAAAAAAATTAAAAGTAAAAAGGGGGTGCCCATACAAGAAACTGTTTTCTTGGCGTTGTATGCTCGACAGTGGTAAAGAACCCTCCGTGTGCAAATCCAATTCGCAATTGGCCGGTTTTTTACCTAATTACCAGTTTTTTGTTATAAAGGTGCACTTTGAGGATATAAGCTTGTTAGCTACATCTATCAGATATGGAATTTCCGACTGTACCAAAGCTTTTTTTAACGATGACACATAACAATTTATAAATGCAAATCAAATAATAAAGATCTCATCAAGTAAGAACATTCACAACATACGCATTGAAATAAAATAAAATATAATTTAATAATTAGTAAGAATAGAAATGCGTAAAACAATATGACTAGTAAATGCTGGTGGTTGGCAGGCTAGACGTAAAAGAGTCTCACTCGAGAGGTGGTCAGCAATAGGTCGCCGTCGAAGAACTTTGTCTCGATCACAACGTTTCCACTGTAAATAATAAACTTTTGGTCAATGATATCAAAAGTAAGGATAGGGCGATTTCGTACAGTTCGGGTGGGTCGATTTTCGGCCGCGATATTTGTATGCCAAACTAAATGTATGGCATACAAATGTCGCGGACTAAAATCCACCCGGGTCTATATTCCCCGTAACATTAAATGGAGCCTTTACCACGAAATTAGGCATTTTTATAACGTTCGCCTGCGCTGTGTGCTGCGCGTCCCACTGCCGCGTTGGTCCTAAAACTGATTTTTAGGACCAACGCGTTGGAACCGTCTGCGCGCTCGTTAGCCCTGTCCTTTATATACGTCAACGCTTTTGGTTAAAAAATATGATGAATAAACCGATCCTAAAAGAAATCTAACAATTTCACGACCAACAACAACCCGCCTAGTAGGCGCCCGTAACTTTTGCTCATATGCCGGCCGGATCTATATCGGGATCCCTAAATTTTTTTAACCTATTTTTGCATTCCCTAATTCTGTTTGTCATAATGATCATTTGTCCTAACACTCACATGCCCTAATATTTGATTCCCTCACATCATATTGATGAAGGCAAACCAAACCTAACCTACTTTTCTGGTAACAGTTCGGTTTTGTAAGGATCACAGTTCAAACCTAACCTAACCTACTTTTCTGGTAGCAGTTCGGCTTAAGGAAAAACCTTATTATGACAACTGATCGTTAGGCCAAATACCCATTAGGACAAAACAGTTAGAGCAAGTGATTTTAGGACAAATGATGTTAGGGATCTCAAGGGACACCCATGCCGGCCGGTATTGCGTTGCACATTATTGGCCTCAAACTCACAAAGAGGGCTCTGTCGGTTTCTGTGGAATTGTTCAATATTTTGTCTGGTCATATAGTCAGTATTTTAAAAAAACACGTATCTGATACTGACTCCAGGTAAAAACGCTGTAGGTGTATATGAAGTTCGGTGAGTGTCAGCATGGCGGGTGTACCTCAACAAATGGAGCTGTGGTATACCTCAGGAGTTAGAGCTAGCAATGTGCCAAATGTGCGTCAAAATTGGAGCAATGTGCTCTTTAAACTCCAGAGATACCTATTTAAGAAATAAATGAGCCCGCCATTCTGACGTCAGGTTGGCGGGTGCATTTCCAATTCTAGCTAATGGCTGCTTACTCAAGGGTGAAAGTACTAATGTTAGTGCTCGCAATGTGCTTCCACATGTATGAAGCACAGCCAAATTCAGAGAGTGGTTAAAGAGTAATATGGAATTGAATATATATATGGGTCAAATGCAGAAAATATGTACCTTTAACTTTTTTTGTCTAAATCAGAATGCATCTGCTTACTTTAATACATTGGCAGGCATCATTTGTGACTCGGGCGCCGATTCTATGACGGACTGCCATGTGTTGGTGGAGTTTGGGATAACATAGCCGAACTCGAAGAACCATTCCTCCAGGCAACGACCCTTGAAGAGTACTTTCTGAAAAATACAGTTTTCTATGTCAATAGATGTTTGATTTTTCAACAACTTCATTGCTACATTCAACTTTTGAACTTAGTCTGTCGAAATAACTAAGTCCAAATCACAATTTGCAAATCAATATTCTTTCTATACCAAAAATTCAGCAAAATCTTTGGTTAGCTTGTTACAACATAGAAGGTGATCTTCATAAATTTTCAGTAAGCTCACTTGAAAAGCCAATTCGCCTTTGCAAGAAAGCAAAGCAGAAAGCAAATAAAATATCATCAACACAATAGAACTTATGATAATATTGATGGCAAAGAAGCGGAAATGTAGTAACTGACAAAGGAAACAATGGCGGTTACTATGTTTCCGCTTTTTGCCATCAAAGGATATTTGTTCATTCATTTTTGTTTCGACCCGATAAATTATAGCATAAATTCTAATAGTGTATTCTAAAGATCAGACAAACCTGTTCTAAACGAAATCTCTCCATAGATTCGATGGAGCTGAAGTTCATCTCTCGGGAAACGACTCGGCACTTCAAGATGCGCTTGGGGACCCGCGCCTCATGCTCTACATCAGGGTTGGACATGTCTTCATTGTACTGCCACATTATTTTACCTGGAAACATTTTAATTTTATAATAGTTTTGTTGGTTCAAAAGTATGTACAGCTCGCTGCACGAAAGTCTAAGCTCGAAAGGTGAACAAAAGTGGAAGGGAACACCATGATAACTTATTTGTTGAACAACTTTTTCTTGTACCGCATTGCCATGGTTACGTCCCCTGGACAACTCTTTAAAAACATGATTTTCTATAAGTTTTCTACAGTTAAAATTCACCAAATGTACATTTTTGTCATAGTTATAAGCCCATCATTTTATGGACCATCGCCTATGCACATTAGTAGCATATATTATAACAGCTTTTTCAAGAAATTCAGGCACAGTTGTCTCTTGGACAACGGGACAGAATAACAAACAAGAAAAAGTTGATTGACTGTTATGTTTTACTTCTGCGCAATCAAGGTTGGCAACTCGCACTTAATGCCCATGGTGTTACAAGAATCCATAGGCTACAAGGAGCATTCCATGAAAACATTACTTTTTGTCACTTACGTAACGCTATGGTAGCTACCCTAATAAAATTTATTAGCTGCTAAGAAACACTACCAATCTTAAAGACAAGTTATGCTATTACCATACCGATAATCAGCTTCCTAATTTTACATGTCAAAAGTATCGCAAAGGTAGTGTCGCTTACATAATGTTTCCGTGGAATAGGGTACTTTCCTGACAGATCAAATCAGTTACTTTTTATGAATTGTCAAAACGCTCGGATAGTATGAAGTTTCTATGAGAAAAAGCATAATGACGTCATTGTGCTCAAACATCAAATCATCTCCTCATTTATAGCTTTTGGTCTTTTAAAAATCGTTTAAAACGTTAAATAGGTGAATTTTAGATGATTTTTGCAAATTTTCGAAAGCAGATTTCAAGGCTAGCGTGAATTAATTTATATTGACTACAGGCAAGTACCCTATTCTCCCACAGTGACTGTTTACCATCAGGTATTATAAAAAAAAAAGTAGGTAGTATAAAAAATGTTGCCACTTAACTTTTGGGCCACTAGCTGTAATATATTTAAGTTTTTAACATGATTAAAGAAAGTTTAAACTGTTTTTTAAAAGATCAAGCACATGGATGTCCTGTGGGAGTGTAAGAATTGCTTAAATATCCATTTATAATTATCTAACGATAAATTGAAATTAGTTTAAGAACTAATTGACTCCAAACTGAGAAACATTACTTTCTACTTTGTAAGTTATCTCTTCTCTTCAGCTCAGCATATTTGTGTCCACTGCTGGACATAATGCCTCCTGCATGGATTTCAATTAGTTCTTGATGCTGCGAATTGTAAGTTATATTTGTACCTAACTTGGCTAAGTCAGATTGTTAACTCAAGCCAGATGGAGGCCCGGGGTAGTGTAGTAGTGTAGGAGGTCCACAATCTACTTTTTGTTGCTCCCCACAGTTAAGTCTGCCACTATTGTGAACAGTCATTTTCTCAATGGCATCAAACTGACAAATGCAAGATTAATCTGAAAACGCATTAATTATAGACATAAAAGAATGAACACAAACCTGAGTCTGCATCACGAAGGTTCATCCAATTTCTGTTAAAAAACTTGTTAAGGAATTAATTCGACCCAAGGTTTATTCAAGACAAAACAAGGCAAACTAGCTACAAGGCTGTATCAGTTACATTCACAGATTAATAATACGTGAACCTGCTTAATATGTTGAATAAGAAAACACTGCATAAAGGTTTATAAAGAGGATTATGTTATGTTACAAAGGATACACTTGAAACCCCTTCATAATGGATTCCACTCGCTCTTGTCGCGCTTCCTCAGCTGGCAGAACCTCCGTCATTTTCAATACCGAAATTCCTAACACTAAAACTCAAAAACTTGATTATGTTCAAATACGTATCGATTTTTCAGAAACGTGTTAAAAAGTTTTCTATTTCACAACATTAAATGAATGACATAAAATTTTTGACGTTTTGAATCAGTCCAGTCTGACAGTCTGACGTTCATCATCACGGACGGCATAGGGTGTTGAAAATTATTCCGTGTCTATTGCTACAAAGGCGACATCTGTTATATGTTTGTGACAATACATGTGTCTCACGCTTACTTTTTTCTTTACAATGAGGGCTACTGCAAATGAATTTCGCCACTAGAAGCGCTAGTGCAGCGTGAGGTCTCCGAAATGTTAAATGTCACTGTTTGTCGGAGTGCCAGTTTTTGCCCCCTCCCCCCTATGTAACAAAAAATAAGAATGAGAATGAGAATATGTTTATTACCTAATGTGTACATCTTTTAGGTCCCGTAGGATTGTGTCAGCTAACTTATACTTACTACTTAGTACGCGTATTGAGACAGTTTAAACCTCTGATTCTGTCGTGACTATCCCATATATCGTAGACCAGGCTGCCGTCCTAGTCTAAAAGGCGACTTTTTACTATGAACTTCCATAGCAAAAAGTCGCCTTTTACACTAGGACGGCAGCAGGGTAGGCGAACCTTTACGCATCAACGTGCCATTTTTTCTAAAGAATGTTTAATGGGGTCATTGACTTGCCATCAAATAATTTTGACTTTCTGATTATTTGGATTCGATCGTCATAAAATACTTAACACATTTTTTACACATGTTTTATGATCGATCGGCGACGTGCCCAAAATATTGTGTCGCGTGCCATCAATGGCACGCGTGCCATTGGTTCGCCTACCCTGTCGTAGACATATAGGTTGAAGATAACCGGGCCAAGGATCGAACCCTGGGGAACTCCATGAGGTTTCTGCATTTCTTCTCCATTCATAGTCCGAAATCATTCGATCGGCCGACCTATTTAATATTTATTACTTAAGAATCTAAAGGAAAAATTACTTTACGTTTGGGTTGTTGTAATTTTTATTTTTCAAATAAACTTTTTGTTGGGCCGCTTATTTGCACATACTAATAGTTTTTAATTTTTTGGTAAAATACGTATACGCAACCGCACGCGCCTCCGCTTTTGCGCGGCTTCGCGCGCTTTTTTAAAAGTATAATCTTAACTTTGCGCACTTTTATGATCTTACATAAGACCTATCTAAACTCCCTCTCCCGTAAGAAAAAATAATTCATGGTCGACCCCTCTCCCCCTAAATCGTCTTACGTAATAAATGAATGCCCCCCAAGGATTTATTTGTTATTAGAATAATGATATCAACGTTTTGCAATATCTGAGATTATTTATGGCAAATATTAGTTACAGGTCAACGAATGTCAGTGCTTTAAGACAGTTTCATAATTTGGAAACTTATATCCTCTTTTCTTCTGAACTAAACGCAATATTTTTTATGGTACGGTTTTATGTAAGGCATTGAATGCGATTTAAATGTAAACTTCGTTTTCACACCAGTAATAACCAACTGACAGCTATACTACAGGACCCTACTCGACAGTGGCGCCAACTGGTAAGCACAAAAATAAATAAATATTAGGGGACACTATCTTACACAAATCGAACTAGCCCCATAGTAAGCTCAATAAGGCTTGTGTTATGGATACTAGACGACGATATATTTAATAGATACAAATACTTAAATATATAGAAAACATCCATGACTCAGGAACAAATATTCGTGCTCATCACACAAATAAATGCCCTTACCGGGATTCGAACCCAGGACCTCGTGCTTCGTAGGCAGGGTAAAAATGGTAGCCCTCATTGAAGAGATGTTTACAAAAACCACATAACTAACTAAGGTGGTTGACACTTACTGTCATTAAAAATGCTTCTGTATAAGTATCAACCAGTCTAGTCAGTTATGTTGTTTTTGTGAACATGATGAACATCAGTTCAATTTTAGCGAACATCTAATTAGGGTGGTTGTGCCGGTTGGCGGACAGTTAACGGAGTTGCTGACTTCAACCTCTTTAAAATATATGTTTTGTACGAAAAATAATGGTGATAAGTATTTAAATATGTCAAGAATATAGTCTTTTTGTGAAAAAGTAATGGTACTATCCTATTCAGCACGTGAATACGAATAAAATGGGAAAAAATTGAAAAATAGCCGAAATTTCAGTTGGCGTACACTTTTTTCAGTGTGCGGACAATGGTTGCCAGTTAGCGGACACTGAGTTTTATGCAAATAAAATCGCAAATAATACAACATAGAACATAATATATATTTTTATATTGTATATTTATATATATATATATTATCCTACTAATATCATAAGTACTTAGTAGCACTCAGATAATAAAAAATAGGCAATTTTTAATGTTTCCTTAAATAACTTGCAAAAGTTTGTTTTGGTCACACATGAGTTCAAGTTTTCGGGCTTGGACAACATTTTTCTCACAATTGTCTTCCAAGACGAGTTTAGTGGACCAAAGACACGAGCTCAGCCGGTCCAGCCTCACCAGAGGTCGCTTCACTCGGCGCCCTAGGAGCTTCCTCACTGACCCGGACGACGACATCTCAGCAGGATTCGAAAGACTCATCGCTGCGATGTCGTCGACGGAGTCCGACGCACGCAGCATCGTCCCCGTCGGCGGGGTCGACCTCTTCACGACAACAGCACACAAGGGCCGCGTCCCGACTTGCCCCAGAACCAGAATGTCCTGGATTAACTTCACTTCGAGTCGGAACCGCAAAGCCCCGCCAAAAGCCGCAATGCCGCGCCGCCAGGTCGGAGTCTCCGACCTTGCTCGGGCGTCGGGCCCAGCTAAGTTTCTTGGCGGAGTCTTCTTAGCTGGGCTAGGTTTAGCGAACCGGCAACCAAAACTCCTATTCGTTCGATTCACACACTCACATAAGGACAGGTTGATCCGCTTCAACCTTCCCGCTGGTCCGCTGCTCACTTTGAGCAATCAGCGTAACTTCAAGGTGCACCCCCGGCTCCCACCTAGTCTGATCCACTCAAGGTAGTACGGCCAGCGACCTGGTTTGACCTCAGGGAAAGCCACGGCCCCCACTGGGTCCGATTCTTGCAACAGCCAGTAAGGCTTGCAAGTTTGTCAGGCTTAAAAAAAAAAGGACCGAAGACACTGCCATCTGGCGACTGACTGCCGGCTGAAACAGAAGTTGCAGCCGGCAGTCAGTTCTCTTCTTTGTCGTTACAGTCTTGGTACAGTGGTCGTGGCTTTCATGGCTTGAGTGGCAAGCTTAACCACACGGTGCCATTCTTCTCTGACAGATGCGCGCCTGGTGCTCTCGTGCAAAGGGCAGTTTGTGGCAGACTTGACTTGGTCGGTCCACCTCATGGGAGACCTATACTGTACGGTTAGCACCGTCTACTTTGCCATGAGCAAAGCTTCAGGCCTTGACGCGTGTCCGAAAAAAGTGAGGACTTTACTATGGAGGATAGGGGCTGTCTTGTTCTGTCTGTTTAGCTCTTGAAGAATGGACTGGTTAGTGCAAAATTCTGTCCGGCATATGCCAAGCATTCTTCTCCAGTGCCACATTTCAAGCGTATCTATCTTGCGTTTCTCGCACACTCTTAGAGTCCATTCTCCATCTGACTTCATTTCAGCTCCCATATAGGTTCTGGTTCTTTTGGCTGCAGAGTATCATGACGCTTTCCAGTAAGACGGTCGTGGAGCGTTGAATGAGGGATGCTAAATGCTTTAACGATTTCGCTTAAAGTTTAAGGGAAACATGTTTAAGGCTTAAACCTTTGCCGTGTGTCTAAATTGCATTAAGTGCCTTCTTTAAATCTTTATCAGGATATTTTACTTTTGTTTTAGTTTTATCTCTATATTTTGGAGGTGGCATCTAAAATATAAATTAATAGCATTAAAAAACACCCCGACTTAAAAACTTCGACATTTTCATTTCAAATTCGGATATCTCATGAACGGCTAAAGCCATTTTGATGACACATGTTTTTTCAAGAACCATCACTAGAAAACCTGCTTTCAAATAAAAAAAACACATCTTAATCGGTTCACCCGTTTAAGAGCTACGGCGCCATAGATAAACACACAGGTAGACAGACACACACACATAGCGTTCTAACTTATAATACCCCTCTTTTTGTGTCGGGGGTTATAAATGGCTATAATAATCACGGCTGTCCGCATACTGAAAGCATATTAACGTTGTTTCGGTCCACCGGACACCGGTTTTTTAACAAATTTTTCAGTTAATTGTACAAAATATCACCATAGGCCACATAATTAAAAGGTTTTACCTACAAAGCGTTTTTTTTAAACCAAATTAATATATTTTGTGTCCCAATAATCACATGTGTCCGCATACTGAAAGCATATTTTCGTTGTTTTGGTTCACCGGACACCTGTTTAGTGATTAATTTCAAATCAATATTACTATGATTCTTAAAAGAATAAAGTGGTCGCAATCTAAATAATAACTTGTAAATCCATTAATCTTAACATATCTTGAGTGTTGAGAGAGTTTTTAGCATTACTTTTAACACAAAGTGAAAATCAAAATTCGATAAGGTATCTCGGTTAGCGACCACGTGTCCGCCAACCGGTGTACCTAACAAACCCGCATACCGGTTCTGCGGACACTTAATTTTTATTAAATTGAGTCAATATATTACAAAAATTCCAGAACATCAAGTTAAAAGTTTCATAATTAACCTAACTAAACATCTAATAGCAATGCAACATTAATACTAATTGATAAACTTACAGTCAAGCCCCGAGCGCCGCGGCAATTTTTCTTGTAACTTACCGTACGTCCACTCATCACACGGTAATAGCATAAATTGACCGGCCAATCCCTGCATTAGGGTTCCATCCCTTGTTTTAAATACAATGCAGTCTTATAGCCCCACTACCTAAGATCCGCGTAAGACGTATTTTTATTCAACTAATCACTTGGGAATCCTATTTTCTTGATTTTAAGAAATGTTGCCGGCCATTTGTCCGCGAACTGGCACTGTCCGCGCTACCGGCACAATGACCCTACGTCAGTTTTAAAAACAATATTTTCATAATAACGAACATGAATGAGAACGCGAGATTTTTTTTCAACGCAATATTTTTGTTTGTAAATAATGAAAATTTAAATAAACTAACGAAGATTAAAACTCCTTATGTAAAGTGAACTAATGATAACCAGTGATCGGCGTTTTGGTTGCCACTGGGCTTTTAATTCACAAAACTATGAGAATAATGTACAGTCAGCTCGCAGCTTTCGCGATGAGAGGACGAGTGTGTGTGACGTTTTAGTGGTCGCAGTGTGTAACCGGTTATTTTTTAAAATGGCGAACGTTTTAAAATGTAATACTTGCAATATTGTGGTGGACGAACTTCTAACATTTGTCCAAAATAAAATTGACGTTATGGACGAGGATAGTTTATGCCGGCTGTGTACGTCGAATTTTGACAGCCAGACAATCGAGATATCGAAGACATTGCTTTTTGAATCCGTGCCTACTAGGAAAAAAACAGTGCGTAAAAATCACAAGAACGCCGGGAAGCAAAAAAGGGATATTGATGATATAATCGGGTTGTTTAAATCAACCGACCCCGAGCTTGTTCCGACTTTTGTGGCTCGTGATCTACACAAACTGCCTCCTGTTACTTTTGACCATATTGATGTAACCGATTTTTTGAAGAAATTAACTGTTATGAGGATGGACCTGACTAGCATTAAATCAAGTTATGTGACGCAGGATCAGCTGGCCGAGGTGACAAGCAAACTTGATGAAATTTCTAACCGGCAAAATACTCCCAATTACTCATTTAACAACGGCCATTTTTTGAATGTAAACACACAAAGAAGAGGCGCGTTCGTTGGAGATAGCGGGCCGAGGGGCTTCTCGCACTGCGAGCTGTCGTTTCAGAGATCATCGGATGAGCTTACATCTCTCTCATGTGCACAGAGGGACGGTACAACCGAGCGAGAAGGCGAATTAGGAGCACTATCCCGCTACACTACGCGCGAATCACCATCCACTGAGCTAGCGCCGTCTCCCCGTCGTCAACATAGCGACTTGGTCGGTCGTATTTCATCGGAATGTTCCGTGCCCGTCTCGCGGGCACCTGAGCGCGCTACGACGGTGCGAGACAACGATTTGGATACTCTGTCCCGCTCTAGCGCAAGTGAGCCGACATTTGAAAGCAAGGTAGTGATGTCTCCCTCTCACGCACGAAGTGTGACGTTAGCACCCTGTGCACCCACGCCACGGCCGGTGTCGGCGCAAATGGCTGCTTATGCGAATATTGCGAACGGTAATAACGGTAAATTAACTGTCTCGGGAGTAAGTGTAACCGCCGAAAATAAAGTTGGAGCACAAAATACAAAGTCTCAACCTGAAATTGGTGGAAATAAACAAGTAACGCAAGTAAGTACGCCGTATAATGAAGTAAAAAAGGTGTGTAATACTTCTATTATTGCATCTAATGTTTGGGAAATTGCAGAGCCTCGGAAGAAGATTATGAGACGGAAACGCTTTGTGGGCAAGATGGGCATGGCAAATGCGGAGCCCGAAGCAAAGTTTAGGGCGGCTGAGACGAATGTACCTATGTTTATAACGAACGTCGATAAAGAAACTGACAAGGAGGATATCGTCGAGTACATAGAAGCAAAAACGGGTCACCGTGTCATGATGTATCAACTAAATAACAAGGATCCCAGAAAACGACACAACTCGTTCAAGTTTTATGTGGGAAGAGCACAGGTACCTATGTTTCTGGATGAGAACCTATGGCCGGCGGGTATATTGTTCAGGCGTTTCCTGCCTCAGAAACCGCCAAGTATGGTCGCTAGTAACACTAGCGATGTCGACAAGCCCCCCACATGAAATTAATGTCCAAGTACAACTATTTATGTAATATAACGAGTTTTAACTGCAAAAATGTGAAGCGCTCACTCGAGCACATTAGAGAGCTGTGTAAACAAAGTGACATAGTATGTATTCAAGAAACTTGGCTTTATGAACATGATTTAACGTATTTAAGCACAATTAGCGACGACTATGCCTATACGGGGACCTCGGCTATTGATGCGGCAGCGGGAATTCTACGTGGGAGACCTCACGGTGGTACTGCTGTGCTGTGGAGGAAAAGTCGGTTCCCATCAGCAAAGGTGTTAGAGTGTGACAATCGTCGTGTCTGTGGTGTTAAGTTATTAGTGAATGATACAGAAGTGTTAGTCTTTAGTGTTTATATGCCTACAGACTGTGCTGACAATCTTCCAGAGTTTACACAGTGTCTTAGCACCATTAATGCAGTAATTAATATTCATAATACTGAAAGCGTATTCATTCTTGGTGATTTTAATGCACATCCCAATGAGCCATTTTGTAATGAGTTACTTGAATATTGTTCTGAGCAATCCTGGATATGTGCAGATTTTGAGAAACTAGGTATGTACTCAGGGTCATATACTTACATTAGTGAAGCGCACGGGTCAAGGAGATGGCTTGATCACAGTGTTGTTACAGGCTCGGCATGGGATACAGTTATTGATGTCTCCATTAAACATGATGTATATTGGTCAGATCATTTTCCACTCACAATAAAGTGTAATTTAGGTTGTATTCAGCCAACACACCTAGTTTATAATCATAATATAAATAAAACTGTTTGGGGGGAAAGACAGCTGGAGGAAATTAATTTGTATAATAATAAATGTAACTTGCTGTTAAAAGATATTGATTTCCCGCAAGCGTTGGCTGGATGCTGTGATGGGTCCTGTGATAATTTAGAACATAGAAAAATAATATCTAAAATATATGGTGATATAGTTGGCTCTCTTAGATTAGCGTCAGAAGTTTCAAATACCAAGCAATATGGGGGGAAAAAAGGTAGACAGGTCATGGGCTGGAACAAGCATGTTGCTGCTGCACACAGGGAGTCCAGGAGCAAGTTTCAGATGTGGCAGCTGCTAAATGAACCTTCTTCTGGTCCTGTTTATGAGGAAATGTGTAATAGTCGTCGCTTGTTTAAATCAAAGCTTAGATGGTGTAAACTAAACCAGGAACAAATTAAGCTTGACAGGCTTGCCTCATTTCACTCCGGTAAGGATTTCCGTACTTTTTGGAAGCATACAAATAAACTCAATGCTAGACCGGGACTTCCTGTGAGCATCAACAATGTTTCCGAGCCGAAAGAAATTGCTAACCTGTTTAAGGACCATTTTGCTGTGACCTCACCCCTGTCCTCAACTGCAGGGGTGCTTGGTGCTGGGGCTGACATGGCTGGGGCTTGTGTAACTAAATTTTCAGTAAATAAGATTGCCCAGGTCATTAAGAACATGAAAAGAGGAAAGTCCCCCGGCCATGACAGCCTGAGCATAGAGCATCTCCAGCATGCGGGGCCGCACCTGCCAAGGGTGCTTGCAATGTTGTTTTCTTTTTGTCTGTCACATTCTTTTATCCCAAGTGAAATGTCTAGGACCATTGTTGTACCCATTGTAAAGAACAAGACAGGTGATGTGTCATCCTTAAATAACTATAGACCCATTTCTCTTGCTACAGTAATATCTAAAGTGTTTGACAGCTTACTTAGTAGTGAATTGGATAAGTACTTAATATTGCATAGTGCACAGTTTGGTTTCAGACCTGGCCTTTCTACTGAAAGTGCCATATTATGCTTGAAGGAGACTGTCAGATATTACACTAGCAGAGGTACACCTATCTTTGCTTGTTATCTAGACTTATCTAAAGCTTTCGATTTAGTTAATTATGAACTTCTGTGGAAAAAGCTTTATGATGCTAATGTACCTACAGATATAGTGCATGTTTTCAGACATTGGTATTCTAGTCAAACTAATGTTGTTAAATGGGGGGATGCAGTGTCTGAGGAGTATGGGCTTGAATGTGGGGTTCGGCAAGGGGGGTTAAGTTCTCCGAAACTGTTTAATATTTATATTAATGCACTTATCGAGGAGCTCAGTAGCATGCATGTTGGCTGTCGTATACAAGATATAAGCTTTAATAATCTCAGCTATGCAGACGACATGGTGCTGCTGAGCCCCTCGGTAGGAGGACTTAGAAAGCTCCTGCAGGTCTGCGAGCAATATGCTAAAAGGCATGGCCTTAAATATAATAGTGTGAAAAGTGAAATTATGATATTTAAGTCTGGTAACAAATGTCCCTCAAAAGGGTGTCAGTTTTCAAATATCTTGGGCACATATTGTGTGATGATTTGAAAGATGATGAGGATATTAAGCGTGAACGGAGGGCGATGGCAACCAGGGCAAATATGCTGGCACATAGGTTCAGACGCTGTACTGTAGCGGTGAAAATAACATTATTCAGAGCTTTCTGCACTACTTTTTATACATGTGCCATGTGGACCAGCTATTCGCAGAGGGTGCTTGGTGCCCTTCGGGTACAGTATAATAACGCGTTCAGGGCGCTGATGCGGCTGCCTCGCTGGTGCAGCGCGTCCGGGATGTTCGCGGACGCGCGCGTGGATGGATTCCCAGCCATCATGCGCGCGCGATGCGCTGCCGCGCTGCGCCGCCTGCGAGACAGCCGCAACAGCCTCCTGGCCGTTATGGCGGATCGGTTGGACAGCCAGCTCCTCCTGCACTGGACCAAGGTGCATGCAGTACTTGCCTCTTACACTTGAACGGCAACAGCCTCCTAAGGGCGTTGGATGGGCGTCTCGTCAATAATGTTGTGCTTAGTTGTAGTTAGATATAGTCATTTATTGTTACCCTTCATACTAACATAATTATTAAGTTTTTTGTTACTAATCTACTATGGATCTATGGTCTGAAATATTGTGATTCACGACACTTTGTATGATACATGAATTTTGTTGCCCTTAAGGTACTTAGGTAGTTATTTTCATTCAAATTGGGAGTTAAAAAAACTATTCTATTATTTAAGAAAAGGTTTATTTTAGCATGTTTTCGAAAACTTTGTAATTTTTCGAAAGTTTGTTTTTCTTACGAAATTTAGTTTATTATTTGAAAGTACAGGTTGTTTTTCGTAGAATTGTAATTTAAATAACCTCATGTTTGTTTGTTAAATAAGATATTTTTAGTCAGTTAATTTTGTATATTATTTGTTTTTCGGGAGCTTCATTATTTCCTTGTTGATTCTTCATTAAAGCCCTATTTTGCAATAATGATTTTTTTTATGCTTGCACACTGCTAGCCTTTAACGCTGAACCTCAGCTCCATGGGAATAAAACATTGGTGTGCTAGGGGGGCACTCGAACCAAGGTCGGTGTACCTAGCTGAATATGGTTTGTATATAGGTCTTGTGAGTTGTAGTATGATTGTAGTAGTCCTGTCTAAAATGCATGTATTTTTGAGAGGAGATTTTGTGCGGGACTAACGCGGTGGCCGACCCCGCCGGCGGAGTCGACGTCGTGCATGTGGAGTTGGCCGCGCGCCGTCCGGGTCGTCGCGGTTTTGTCTGTCCCAGTAGTAGTCGGCGTCGTGTACTGCGTCGTGGTCGCTGATGACGTCCTCAGGGTACCATCGTTTGATGATAGCCGTGATGACGTCATCAAGGTCGGTCAGAATGTGTCTCAGTCGCCGCACTAGCCTGCGCAAAGCAGCACGTAGTGCGACATTGTCCGTAATAGTCTGAGTCACCTGTACTAAGTCATCGGCTAAGTTATCCGCCTTTTTTTTTTTTAACCTGGAGAAATGCATGAAACTGCATACCTCTACGTAACCTAAGGCCATCGGGGGTGACAGCCAGATGTTACGCATTGGTTATGTGGGGCTCTCCGCTCTGACCATCGCCAGCCCTCGTTGCTGGGGACAGTCAGGGTCACGGTGCACCAGTCCTCTACGTCCCGCTAATTGGACGCAGAGGACTAGTCCACCGCCACCACGCAGCGGCACAGGTCACCCGTCTGAAGCCTGCCCGCAGTGCCCCCCAAAAGGAGACTTCGGAGGGATGCTGCCCGTGCCCGACGCTCCGCCCTCGCGTGCCGCACCTGGAGAATACTCTAACAGAGGAAACCCGGTGCGGGACCCCCCAACCCCCCCTGACAGGCTCATTCGCAGCATCGGCAAGTGATCAATTAGGGGCCCCTAAGAAATCACTTGCCGCTGCTCCCGGGGTGCACCGGCCAAGACGGTTCCCTTTCCTGCGGATCAACCGGGTCAAGAGGAATGAGAAGAATCCAGACACTCTGGGAGGTTTCCTGTCTAGTACCCCAAGTTATCCGCCCTGCCGGGGAGCGGGATGTCTACAGGAAGAGGGTCATGAGGTGGTGGTGGGGCGGGGATTAATATCGTTTCCAACTTTACGAATATAAATCATAGATGTCGCTAAAAAATAAACTATCACTAGTTTCTATCATTGCCTGGACAATGGACATTTCCCTTTGTTTTGTGCTATCTATAATGGATACGTTTTGTCTGTAACTATTATATAATAAAACGTACATTTCGCGGCCAGTTTGTCGAAAAGTCATAAAATCGTGTTTTATGGCGCAATGTAGTGTTTTTCTCTTACATATTAAACGTTTACGGAAAATGTATTTAAGCTGTGGTAGTCGTTTCATTTCACGCAAAACGGTTTTCGGACTATATTTTTTATCTAGTACCCGACTCATCGTAAATGCTTTTAAAATGTACTAATAGTGGTATTAAATATTAATTTATGATATCTATTTAATAAAATAATTGTTGTCTCAAGAAAGTAATTTGTTAGCTAAATTACTGAAAATCTTTTTGCATCTTAGGAACGGAGCAATAATCAGTGTTGCCAATTTAGCAGAATCAGTGCTAAATTTAGCATAATTTGGACTGGTTTAGCAGAATTTTTTTACATTTAGCATTTAGCATAATTTTTGGCATAATTTTTTACATTAAGCATAATTTTTGGTATAATTTTTTACATTTAGAAATTTTATAGTACACTATATCTCTGTTGACATTATAATTGTAAGTATTTATGTAAACACTTTATTGTATAAAATAAAACAAAGTACAGAACAGGGTTGCAAAATAAAGGTATATGTACTAAGGTAAACTTATCTCTTTAAGGGATCTCTTTCAGTTAACCTTTGAACAGTTGATGATGATGATGTTTGTATGCTGTAGTAAAAAAGTTACTTTGATTGCAATAACATAAATAAAAAACAATGTCGATTAATACATTGTTAATTTACTTAGGTATCTTTAGCAATTTTTAGGGTTCCGTAGCCAAAATGGCAAAAACGGAACCCTTATAGTTTCGTCATGTCCGTCCGTCTGTCTGTCTGTCTGTCTGTCTGTCTGTCCGTATGTCACAGGCATTTTACTCAGAAACTACATGATGGATATTGATGAAATTTGAAATATAGGTGTCTTTTATGAGCCGCTACTTAGTTTGGTATGTAAATAATTAAAATAAATATTTTTAGGGGGGGCACTCCATACATGTTAAAGACAATAAAAAAAAATTTTTTCAGCAAATATCAACGTGGGGTACACAGTTCGACAGCTCTTTAAAAAACACTATAAGGTTCCTAAGTAATGTTTTTCATTTAGTGAATGTATTTGGAAATAATCGCTCCGAAAGTTGTGTAAATTGTGTCCCCCCCCCTCTATTTTCTAAACCGTGCGTCCGAAAAATATGAAAAAAATCACGAAGGTAACGCTTAATTAATACTTTCAATGAAAATTATTTTCAACAAGATCGAATGTACCGTTTTTGAGTTATTGCCGATAAACTGCGCTTCTCAACAAAAGGACGTAATTGCTATGAAGATACGCTCTTTTGTTGTTGTACTTTTTTTACATCGTATTTTTTATTTACCTTATAGTTACGGCTATGGAACCCTACACTGAGCATGGTCCGACATGCTCTTGGCCAGTTTTTTGCTGAAAGTTTAGTATGGGCCACAAAAAGGATTATTGTAAAGCTGTAATAATCACAATCTTTCTAGAATATGATTATCCAGTGACTTGTAATGATGCCATACGATAAATAAATAATCACAATACATTAAATTTGAAAGAATAATGCTTTTTTTTTATTTAGCATATTTTTTAGCAGAATTTATCAAGTTTTAGCATAATTTTAGCAGAATTTCAGCAAAATTTTAGCATTGAATGAAATTCGGAGTTGGCAACACTGGCAATAATATAATATTGGTCAAAATGGTTGACAGATCGCAGAATAGAGTAGAATAAACTGCTGGGACTTTTTTGTGTGGTTATTGTTGTGTATAACATAATATCAACGAAATAATTATCGAATGTACCAGTTCATCTTGTTGCATTTATGTCTGCCCAATAAAAGATATTTAGCAATTGAAAGAATTAACTTCTATGAACTCAAAAAGCGAAACTGACGAAGCTTCAAGGTAAATATGTATATCATTGCTGCTTTATGTTGAAGTTTATATACCAGTTTATTTACGTGTTATTATAACTAGATTTTTACGTAAACGCGATTATATGTCTATTTATAAACATTGTACATGATGCGCAGTGCAGACAAGGTTATGTTATAGCATTACTTGCTATTTTTGATTTTTGTTTTTGTCCCTTAACGCGTTTGACGCCCCGTGTGGCTGAAGTTCTATCATTGTCTTTTTTCCAGGGGGAGCGAAGCATCATCGTCAAATAATAATACAACCCCAAGTGATAGTGAAGATCTGTCAAACCCAGGTATATGTGCAGACAAACATTCAAACTGCAGAGAAAACATTATGAAGCGAGCTGCTGCTAAACAATTGATTGAGAGATATTTCTACCAGCTTCTGGATGGGTGCGGGAACCCGAACTGTGACAACCAGTATTGTGCGTCTAGCGGAGAGGTAATTTTTTCAGTGGGTCCGGCCATCATAATAAACAGTGTTTATAAATAGACTTTTATTTTTATTACAAAACAAAAGAGCTGTTGGTTTTTTAACACGTGAACAAAGAACAGAATGATTTGCAACTTATAAAAGCAACTCTCAAATTAATACATCCAGTGCCAACAACCCAACTATCGGGTTAATTTTGAATGGAAATATGAGAGATTGGCACTGAAAGTGTTAAGATATGAAAATAAAAATGTTGATATTTGGAAGTCTTATTTGGAATCATTGTGTCAATAAACCGCTCATATGTGGCGAAAAAATTTGCTATTAAAGACTTGACCTTAAGCTTAAAACATAAAGTCCAACGCTTCACACGGATCCCT
Source organism: Eudemis profundana (assembly GCA_947034925.1). Taxonomy (NCBI): domain Eukaryota; kingdom Metazoa; phylum Arthropoda; class Insecta; order Lepidoptera; family Tortricidae; genus Eudemis; species Eudemis profundana. The sequence goes on from OX344800.1 coordinate 17,744,869, forward strand.
GTCTAAGCATACGAGGGGTAAATATTAAAATATATGAATGTGGCAGTTAAAATGTCAGATGTGGGCCACACTTTGTTAATAATTTGTGATTTTGTACAATTCAGAATATAGCAAACTTTACATACAAAATTGCCAAGGAGGCTTGCGGGCCGTAAGTAAACAGTTCACATACTCTATTCCCCATAACAGCACTTGTGTCATTATGTCGCAAAACGATACTGCTAACAGCCACAGACTTCTAAATCTAGGTTAAACTTGGGTCAAGGATTATGCGATCAATACTAACTTTACAATAAAAAAGCACAACTACCAACTTAACAAACAAATAAATTCATGCGGTTTTTGTGAAAAACTAAACCTTCTGACTTAAAAGGGGACATGATAAGTAATTTATTTATTTTATAGCCTTTCAATAAATGTACAAATGATTTTAATTATATAGCAAGTATCGAGAGTCAGCGTGTCTTTGTGACACCCAGCTTTTTCCACTCTTCTCTTACGGCACATAGGCATATGAAATGCGGTCTGCTGTGTCACCCCCCTGGCGAAGTATGAAGACGAACAAGTAGTCCAACTTCGGCCGTTTAGGAACGTGCGACACGTATTCACACAGACGTGAGATGGCATGTCTGTGTGAGTGCGATCCATACTGGAGCATTCTGACGCTTCTTATTTATTTGATTGTAGTGCGTTCGTACACGGCGCGCACACATTCAAGCGCGCGATGTACCTTTTGTAGGTAGAAACATTACTGCTATTAAACTGTGCCTGTGTGTGTGTGTGTGCATGGCACCCACTTACGCCGCCACTGGGCCTGCTATTTTTTTCAAGTTCATTAGACCATAATTTTCTTAGCCTTGTCATGTTTTCTTTGTCTTCAAGGGAAGGCATAGAAACCATGATAAGTATTAGGGCATTTTTATTTTATAATGTATGGCTAGGCGAAATTTAAGCTATGTTCAAATACCGTCTAACCTGTCAGTCGGTGACGAAATATATGGAGTTTGACACTAATCGTCAGTTTTGTGACGACGTGTTAACTGCCAGTTAAGAGGACATTTTAAATAAAAAAGCCCATTTATACGAAATTAACACATTCAGTGGTAAGAACCTCGCTATTGGGTTCATTTTGTATGAAAATTTACGAGCTTGGCACTGAAAGTGTTAATAAGCTATCAGTGGCGTGGCGTTAAATATATTCTTGAGCAGATTTGGATTACTTTTTCTTCAGGAGTAGTAGATACTCCTGTCTAGTGATGGGTCGGCGGTAACATTCCCGTTACCAGTAAGTTTCCAACTGGAATATTACTAGTAACTTACCGGTAAGTTACCCACGATCGGTAAGATTGGGTAATATTGAAAAAAATTTTAGAAAGTAGATGTTTTATTCGTGTTAAGTCCTAACAGAGTTTACATTGCACCGATTTTTAATGATAAAAGTTACGAATCTTTTTTAAGTTAGTAAATTATCAATCTTACCAGTAACATTCTCAATATTACTGGGTATTTTCCCAATGCTACCGGTAATATTACCAGGTAAGATACGAAACTACAGTTTTACTTGAGATTTATTGATGAATTACTTAGTTCAAGGAGCAATATATGAATATCTGGAGGCACGGTAGTGCCCCGCCAAGTCGAGCAAAACAAAGGCACGACCGTACCATCTTTTTTTCTAAGCCATTCAAGCCATTTTCAGCCTCCTGTAATTTTGTGCTGGCTAAAGCTAGAAACCTTGAATTAACAGGGATATTTAGGGCATAATAAGATTTAAATATATTTTCAATAACATTTAATTTGAACGTGAGTTTAACAACTATTGCACGTCAAAGTTCTTTAGTTTTGTCCCTGACTGACTGACCGATGATCACCATAATTCTAAGGTACTTCTAGCAGACACACAAGCTCCAATTTTTTATCTGTTAGGCTATCATGTCAAGCAAGACCTAAAAATATTCCAATTTCATAATCATCAATATAAACTGCATAAGTAAGTTTGTAATCCTATACAAATACATGCGATTACAAAGTTACTTTTGTAGTTCAAATATGGGAATAGAATGGATTGGAATGTAATAATAAAGGAAGACCACTTACAAAAAGAAATGAAATCCCATCAAAAACATTACATGTAAAAAGGTGTAAGTTTTGCAATGCAATCTATCCATTCTATTTCCTATTTGATCTACAAAAGTAACTTTGTAATCGCCTGTATTTATATAGGATTACAAACTTACTTATGCAGTTTATATTGATGATTATGAAATTGCAATATTTTTAGGTTTTGCATGACATGATAGCCTTACAGCTAAAAATTTGGAGCTTGTGGGTCTGCTAGAAGTACCTTAGAATTATGATGAACATCAGTCAGTCAGTCTGTGACAAAACTAAGGAACTTTGACGTGCAATAGTTCTTAAACTGCACGTCGAAATTAAATGTTATTGAAAATATATTTAAGTCTTATTATGCCCTATATATCCCTGTAAATTCAAGGTGTCTAGCTTTAGCCAGCACAAAACTACAGGAGGCTGAAAATGGCTTGAATGGCTTTGAAAAAAAGATGGTACGGCCGTGCCTTTGTTTTGCTCGACTTGGCGGGGCACTACCGTGCCTCCAGATATTCATATATTGCTCCTTGAACTAAGTAATTCATCAATAAATCTCAAGTAAAACTGTAGTTTCGTATCTTACCTGGTAATATTACCGGTAGCATTGGGAAAATACCCAGTAATATTGAGAATGTTACTGGTAAGATTGGTAATTTACTAACTTAAAAAAGATTCGTAACTTTTATCATTAAAAATCGGTGCAATGTAAACTCTGTTAGTACTTAACACGAATAAAACATCTACTTTCTAACATTTTTTTCAATATTACCCAATCTTACCGATCGTGGGTAATATTACTGGTAATGTTACTGGGAATATTCCCGCCTTTAGTAAGTTACCGGTAGCGACCCATCACTACTCCTGTCACATGCTTTAAAATAGGAAAGCCGGTGGGAATCGGGTTCTATGGACGCCACGCCACTGTAAGCTATATTGTATTTCACAGGCTAGAAACCTGACGCCCAATGAAGCTGCAGCAGAGGCCATAAAACTATTCTATAAGGAAGCTCGGCTGTGTGACAGTCTGCCTAACAAAGTGCCACGCACAGAAAGCAGCCCATGTGACTCTAGCACCAGGTAAGAAGTTTAGATATCTAACATAAGGATAGAAATGATTGCCCTAGTTTTCGCATAATTTTATTTGTCCTAAGACTCTTTTTGGATAATTAGGATAATATTAATACTTGGTACATTATTTAATTAAGTACAAACATACACAGATAATACAAGAAAAACAAGATAAAATATAAATTTTTATATGTTTCTGAAACTTCAATGGTGCAAGTACTATTCCAGTTTCAGAAAAATATAAAAGAAATCTAATCTAAGCTATTCTAAGGCATGAACCATAAATCGCGTTTCGTACGCGGCGCCCAGGACGCGGCGGATTCTTTACGTATAAGGTTCGAAAGTACTAACGATTTTGAGCCAGAAAAACCTCAAAAGTCCATATTTTAAGAAGTAGCTACCCCGGTATTTATTTTGGAAAACGCCCAGTAGAGAAAAATGTAACAAGTCACCCACAAACGTCGTACACTTACTACGTTTTTACCTGTACCTCTAGCACAAATGCTACCTATCTCTTCCCACTCAATATAGTGTGACAGTGACAGGTAGTGCTCTGTCGCGCGAGCGGCCAGTTATGCTAGACAGGCTAGAGTCAGTGTCAGATACGTGTTTTTTTTAACCGGTTTTCAAAAGAAGGACGGTTCTCTATTCGTCTGTATGTTTTTTTCTCATGTGTTTGTTCCCCGAATTACTTGTAGACGGCTAGACTGATTTGGGAAATTGTTTTTTTATTTAAAAGGGTATACCTTCGAGGTAGTTTTTGCAACCAAATCAGGATCTGATGATGGAATCCTGGAGAAATCGAGGGAACTCTTCAAATATTATAGGCACACATATGGTGATTTGGGTATTTTTTATAGGGTCTTATGCATTACTTATCGAATAGCTTCATTTGACGTAACATCCAGTGATATCCGACTTCCGCAAAGAAAAACGGTATTTAATTTATACGCTCGTTACGCGTTTACTCGAAGATGGCTGAAAATTCTTTTTTGTTTGGAAGGACAACCAACCTAGAAGGACAGTCAACCTCTGAAGTTGTCCCATTGCAACCAAATCACGATCTAATGATGGGATCTTATAGTTATTGAGGGAACTTTTCAGATATTATAGGCGCATATACGGCGATTTGGTTATTTTAGATAGTGTATTTCTAATCGAAATTAGTTTATTGAAAGCCGGTTGTTTTAAATTTTTTAATTTTGTGGTTATTAAAGTAATGACGATATGTGAAATTAACACTTTATTTTGCAATCTCCATAGCCCATCATCAGCATGCACAGAGAAAGAGAAGAGGAGCCACGACGAAAAGTCGGAGCTGCCGACGTCGAGCGCGGCGGCCCGCGCCGAGAGCTCGCGGGGCTCCGCGACTAGTCACAAAATGGACGAGTTCAAAACTCTAAGTCACAGTAGTGAGTCTACTTATTTTTTCTACTCCTGTACTTTTATCTGTCTTTTACTTGGTCACGAACACTAATATAAGAACATACATAATCCATTCCCCATAACAGCACTTGTGTCGTTATAGTCGCAAAACGATACTGCTAGCAGCCACAGACTCCTAAATGTAGGTTAAACTTAGGTCAAGGATTACGCGATCAATACTAACTTTACAATAAAAATGCACAACTACCAACTTAATAAACAAAAAAAATCGTGCAGTATTGTTATGAAAAACAAAACTTTCCGAACTAAATTCTTTAATGCCAACATAAAAAAACGTTTTTTTAATATTGTCTCGTCATCATTTGACAAGTTTACATAATTAATGATACCATTAACTATTCTGAGAACAGGCCACACAGTTTCACAATTCTGATGCGTTTCAAAAATTTTGACATCTTAAAAGAAGAAACATCGAAAATCATATATGTAATAGTAATGTACTTTCCCTGCCACTTAAGAGAAAGGGTTCGAAGGGATATCCTTGTAAATAAATCAGCTCAAGTCATTTACTAATTTATTGTAGTAATGTGGTAACGAAATAAACCCCGATTCTCATTAAAACTATTATTTTTCTGAATAAAAATAAAAAATATCTCATCATTAGACGTATTCAGTTAATGATGCAATTACTTTACTTTTAATGACCATACTTAACCTAATAACCCAACCCTTTTAAATCAAGCCTGAATCCTTACTCCTTCATATCCTAAACACCAGTGACAATGTCCAGATCTAAAGCCAACGCCAAGTGGTTGATAGACATGCTTGACGAGTTAATCTTCTCGTTGCTAGATGGCGCGCCGTTGACCGAGGAACATATTTATAAGCTTTGCGATGATTGCCTTGAGACCAAAGCACCTGAACCGCTCATAAGGGCACTTGGGGAGGCGTTCACACAGCCGGCCATACTTGCGAGGTGTTTTCAAGGGAAACCGCCGTCGGAGGACAGTAGTAGCAGTCAAGGGAATACTAAAGGTAGGTGTTTGTTGTGTTTATATGGGTTAGTCATGAGGGTGTCTTCACTTAAGAGGAAACAGTAAGGTGGAGAGAATTGAAAATTAGGTATTTGTAAAATGTGTCGCTGTCCCGCACTGCCCGCCTCTCCCGTGCAGAGCGCGATAGAGACAACTGCAGCTTGGACCGAAAATACCTTTTAAAAATTCATGAAAACAACGTTTCGTAGTCCCCTGATTTCTTCCCCAAAACTTAACCTATTTAACTAATTTTTTCATTAAACATTAAGGAAAGGCTTTGGCCGTGTTCCTATGTTTTCTTTTTTTTAATAATCTAGTCAAATTTGTTTTCTGGATGTGCGAACACAGCGGAAAATCTGACATTTTTTTTAGGTTTTTGAAGGTTAATATCTCTTTTGAGAATCAATTTATCGTAAAAAGGAAAACATAGGAACATATCAATAGTAGCCATAGATTTTTGGACAAAAAATTATTGCTCTACTGGCATTATCCAGGGAGGAAACAGGGGACTACGTTTGTATGGAAAAACTGCCCTCCTGTTTCCTCTTAAGTATCCAGGCGCGCCTGGATACATAAGTGAGGCAACCGACTGTATTGTTTAAAAGGCTGAGTTCAGCGTTGTGTTTATATTCGTAGTCGGCGGCCTTAGGTATAAATATTAGCATCGCATAGCTGCGTCCTTATTTACGCTAGTAAAGCTTACAGGTGTAAATCCGGCCTTGTAGTGGTTAGTCATGAGAATATGTATGTATTGTATAGGAAAAGAATAAGTGTAGCGTGTTTGTATTAGTGGTCGGCGGCCGGTAGCACATCGACATATTAGCCTGTTGACTCGATTTTTTTTCTGTCCTAAATCGATTCTACTATTTCTGAGGAACAAATATCTATATGACACCTAATACATTGGTATAAGTATAACAGCCACAAATTGTAATCAAAAGTAGCAGATCGGACTGAGCATTGAAAACGCTCTATACAAAACGGTAGGACATTATGACGTCATCCGTTGCATCGCTGTACTAAGTCTGTATGAAAAAAATAGCATTTTGCCATTTTGAGCACGAAGAAGTGCGTTTAAGCACATAGTTGTCATACATTTATTTTTTCAGTGTTATTTAAGCATTCCGAAATTGACAATTTAATTTTTCTTAAAGACGATAAAAAAAATATCGTTTTTTTTTAAACTTTGTGGTCTCATAACTTTATATTTTTTATACATTTTTTGTTTATTTCTTTTGTGTTATGATAATTTAGTATTTTGCAATCCATGTGACTATATTATGTTGTAACATTCAACATTATTCAACATCCCAATTACTGACTTAATACAATAATATGGAATAAGCCTAAGTCGTGTACTGTGTGTCGTGTACCTTGTATTATTTTGTGCAATATTAAACACAAATATAATGTAGAATGCGAAATCCAGTCCTGACAGTATTTTTGAGTACATTGTATTCTCAGGTTATTTTCAGCGTTTGACAACTAATACTTACAGCTGCCTCGACTTAAAAAAGCCTCTTACTTTTAAACTATTTTTTCAACAATCATGTTAAGCATCAACCTAAATTGGCGCATTACGCTTAATAACGCGTATTCCTTTGTTTAGGCAATAAAGAAACCAAAGCCATGTGCTCATCGAGTGACCCAGATAAGGATGTGGACAGTTTGGAAGGCCCCGGACTGGATGTGGCCTCCTGCCGCAGAGCCTTCCAGTATTTAGCTAAAGTGAGTCTATTACACATATGATATATTTTTTCTCATAAGTGCTTTGAAAGTAAACCTTGTGTTAGAAAGCTTTAGGCCGAATTATGCCGTTGAAAAATTCAGGTATTTATAAGAAAATCCTCTAAATAATATACACTCACGGACAATGAATTCGGGTCATTTTCTATGAACAATTATATAGAAAATGACCAGAATTCATTCTCCGTCAGTGTAGTTTCCCAAACTCAATGAATATACATATTGATTTTGTAATCTGCTCTTATTAACCAGCATAATACTATGATATTCTTGATTTAACATTCTATCTATGAAAGAATGTAAAAATAAATCTCTGAAATAATATCTTTCTTCAGAAAATATCACTTCTAAGGAAAGGAAACGCCATTTTAGATGTCATATTTTCCGAAGCGCTGGGAATCAGGTCTTAAAAGACCTATTTTCATTTTTATGTATTCAGGTGCCATCAGAATACTACAGCTCAGCGTTAGTGACCGCGCTAACAACACTAGCCGAGCACATGGAAATCGAACTGAGGATAACGAAGAAAATGAGCCAAGAGGACGTCGTCAACTGCTTCGTGATCGCCTTCGAAGTGCCCGATCTCGGCTGCAGCGACTATCTGGAGATAGCGCTCCCCGCGCTGTGCCATGCGGCCAAACATCTACCCGTTAAAAGTGAGCGACCTTATCATACAGTGGGTTTCTAGATGGGTTAAGACGTCGTCAACTGCTTTGTTATCGCCTTCGAAGTGCCCGACAATGGCTGCAGCGTCTATGTGGAGATAGCTGCAGCGATTCTCTGGAGATAACATCTACCCGTTAAAAGTGAGTGATCTCATAATACAGTGAGTCAATAGATGGGTTCAGACGTCGTCAACTGCTTCGTTACCGCCTTCACAGTGCTGGACCTCGGCTGCAGCGACTATCTGGAGATAGTGATCCCCGCGCTGTGCCATGCGGCCAAACATCTACCCGTTAAAAGTGAGTGACCTTATCATACAGTGGGTTTCTAGATGGGTTAAGACGTCGTCAACTGCTTTGTGATCGCTTTCGAAGTGCCCGACCTCGGCTGCAGCGACTATCTGGAGATAGCGCTCCCCGCGTTGTGCCATGCGGCCAAACATCTACCCGTTAAAAGTGAGTGACCTTATAATACAGTGCGTTTCTAGATGTGTTCAGACGTCGTCAACTGCTTTGTGATCGCCTTCGAAGTGCCCGACCTCGGCTGCAGCGACTATCTGGAGATAGCGCTCCCCGCGCTGTGCCATGCGGCCAAACATCTACCCGTTAAAAGTGAGAGACCTAATAATACAGTGAGTTTCTAGATGAGTTAAGACGTCGTCAACTGCTTCGTTATCGCCTTCGAAGTGCCCGACCTTGGCTGCAACGACTACCTGGACTGGAGATAGCGCTCCCCGCACTGTGCCATGCGGCAAAACATCTACCCGTTAAAAGTGAGTGACCTTATCATACAGTGGGTTTCTAGATGGGTTAAGACGTCGTCAACTGCTTTGTGATCGCCTTCGAAGTGCCCGACCTCGGCTGCAGCGACTATTTAGAGATAGCGCTCCCCGCGTTGTGCCATGCGGCCAAATATCTACCCGTTAAAAGTGAGTGACCTTATAATACAGTGAGTTTCTAGATGAGTTCAGACGTCGTCAACTGCTTCGTTATCGCCTTCGAAGTGCCCGACCTGGGCTGCAACGACTATCTGGACTGTGCCATGCGGCCAAACATATAACCGTTAAAAGTGAGAGACCTAATAAGTTTACAGTGACTTTAATTTAGTAGTCATGTCCCTTATGGCTGATCGTCGTGGTTGATGGTCAACTTCTAGCAGAAATGCATTTCCACCACCGATTCCGGTCCATGACGTTCCTCGCTACATCGTAGGATCTTTGAGATGATTGGCCGTTAACACTTTCACGACCAGACAAAAAAAAACAATATTACAGAAACCGCAAAGCCCGCTAGGTGCAACGCAAAATCGGCCGGAATCTGAGCAAAAGTTACGAGCGCCTACTACAAAGTATAAAGACAACCAAGTAGCACGACTTCGGCCGTTTAGCAGGGTTTAGGAGCGATACGTGTGTATTTACACAGATGCACGACGCGTGTCTGTGTGAGTGAACTCCTTACTGTGGCAGGCCCGCGCAGGTCCAATTGCTTGCCTGTGGTGCGTCCGTACATGGCGCGCACACATGCGCGCTCCCGATGTACCTTTTGTAGGAAGAAGCTTATACCGTACCTACCTACTAGGTGGGTTGATGTCGTGAAAGTGTTAAGCTTGTTAGTCTATCGTCCTGGCGAGGTTCTAGAGTCTAGAATCTATGCACGGTCTATCGTCTAGAATTAAACGATATCCTTTGAAAAACCCAGAAAGATCCACAAAACCCACACACACAAACACATACACATGATTTGCAATAAACCATTTGATTTGATTTTGATTTGAAACATTATTAGCAATATCCATGACACATGATTTTTATTTCACAGCACAAGCGAAGCTGGCGCGAATGTGGGCTCAACACTGCAAAGAAAGCCTCCGACATATTTTGGAGACGCTACAACAGCTCATCACTCTCAGGATCATCTCCACCAACTACACCAGGAACTTCCAGGTGCAGGACGATGAGACCGTCACCATGGCAACCAAGCTCATGAAGGTAAGTGTCAAACAGAGTCCATCAGTCTCAGTAAACCACGTTACTTTCCTAGGAGGCCCTCCGACACATCTTGGAGACGCTGCAACTGTTCATCACCCTCAGGACCATCATCACCAATTAAAATTTTGATAAACCAATAAATACGTGTCCCAAATTTTTCCATAATCTGACAGACTAAATAGAATTATATATTTTTAACCCAGTCGTCATTCCTATTGTCTGTTCACAGATAGTGTATTACGCGAACATGGTCGGCGGCGTGATGGAGCCCGCGGCGCTGCGCGAGGAGCCGGTGGTGATGCCGAGCCAGCTCGACCCGCTCGGCGACGCGCTGGACCACCTCTACCCGCTCACCTCCATGAAGAGCGCCAAGCTCCAGCAGCCGCGAGACCCGCTAGGTACCGTCCACAGATAGTGTACTACGCGACATGGTCGGCGGCGTGATGGAGCCCGCGGCGCTGCGCGAGGAGCCGGTGGTGATGCCGAGCCAGCTCGACCCGCTCGGCGACGCGCTGGACCACCTCTACCCGCTCACCTCCATGAAGAGCGCCAAGCTCCAGCAGCCGCGAGACCCGCTAGGTACCGTCCACAGATAGTGTACTACGCGACATGGTCGGCGGCGTGATGGAGCCCGCGGCGCTGCGCGAGGAGCCGGTGGTGATGCCGAGCCAGCTCGACCCGCTCGGCGACGCGCTGGACCACCTCTACCCGCTCACCTCCATGAAGAGCGCCAAGCTCCAGCAGCCGCGAGACCCGCTAGGTACCGTCCACAGATAGTGTACTACGCGACATGGTCGGCGGCGTGATGGAGCCCGCGGCGCTGCGCGAGGAGCCGGTGGTGATGCCGAGCCAGCTCGACCCGCTCGGCGACGCGCTGGACCACCTCTACCCGCTCACCTCCATGAAGAGCGCCAAGCTCCAGCAGCCGCGAGACCCGCTAGGTACCGTCCACAGATAGTGTACTACGCGACATGGTCGGCGGCGTGATGGAGCCCGCGGCGCTGCGCGAGGAGCCGGTGGTGATGCCGAGCCAGCTCGACCCGCTCGGCGACGCGCTGGACCACCTCTACCCGCTCACCTCCATGAAGAGCGCCAAGCTCCAGCAGCCGCGAGACCCGCTAGGTACCGTCCACAGATAGTGTACTACGCGACATGGTCGGCGGCGTGATGGAGCCCGCGGCGCTGCGCGAGGAGCCGGTGGTGATGCCGAGCCAGCTCGACCCGCTCGGCGACGCGCTGGACCACCTCTACCCGCTCACCTCCATGAAGAGCGCCAAGCTCCAGCAGCCGCGAGACCCGCTAGGTACCGTCCACAGATAGTGTACTACGCGACATGGTCGGCGGCGTGATGGAGCCCGCGGCGCTGCGCGAGGAGCCGGTGGTGATGCCGAGCCAGCTCGACCCGCTCGGCGACGCGCTGGACCACCTCTACCCGCTCACCTCCATGAAGAGCGCCAAGCTCCAGCAGCCGCGAGACCCGCTAGGTACCGTCCACAGATAGTGTACTACGCGACATGGTCGGCGGCGTGATGGAGCCCGCGGCGCTGCGCGAGGAGCCGGTGGTGATGCCGAGCCAGCTCGACCCGCTCGGCGACGCGCTGGACCACCTCTACCCGCTCACCTCCATGAAGAGCGCCAAGCTCCAGCAGCCGCGAGACCCGCTAGGTACCGTCCACAGATAGTGTACTACGCGACATGGTCGGCGGCGTGATGGAGCCCGCGGCGCTGCGCGAGGAGCCGGTGGTGATGCCGAGCCAGCTCGACCCGCTCGGCGACGCGCTGGACCACCTCTACCCGCTCACCTCCATGAAGAGCGCCAAGCTCCAGCAGCCGCGAGACCCGCTAGGTACCGTCCACAGATAGTGTACTACGCGACATGGTCGGCGGCGTGATGGAGCCCGCGGCGCTGCGCGAGGAGCCGGTGGTGATGCCGAGCCAGCTCGACCCGCTCGGCGACGCGCTGGACCACCTCTACCCGCTCACCTCCATGAAGAGCGCCAAGCTCCAGCAGCCGCGAGACCCGCTAGGTACCGTCCACAGATAGTGTACTACGCGACATGGTCGGCGGCGTGATGGAGCCCGCGGCGCTGCGCGAGGAGCCGGTGGTGATGCCGAGCCAGCTCGACCCGCTCGGCGACGCGCTGGACCACCTCTACCCGCTCACCTCCATGAAGAGCGCCAAGCTCCAGCAGCCGCGAGACCCGCTAGGTACCGTCCACAGATAGTGTACTACGCGACATGGTCGGCGGCGTGATGGAGCCCGCGGCGCTGCGCGAGGAGCCGGTGGTGATGCCGAGCCAGCTCGACCCGCTCGGCGACGCGCTGGACCACCTCTACCCGCTCACCTCCATGAAGAGCGCCAAGCTCCAGCAGCCGCGAGACCCGCTAGGTACCGTCCACAGATAGTGTACTACGCGACATGGTCGGCGGCGTGATGGAGCCCGCGGCGCTGCGCGAGGAGCCGGTGGTGATGCCGAGCCAGCTCGACCCGCTCGGCGACGCGCTGGACCACCTCTACCCGCTCACCTCCATGAAGAGCGCCAAGCTCCAGCAGCCGCGAGACCCGCTAGGTACCGTCCACAGATAGTGTACTACGCGACATGGTCGGCGGCGTGATGGAGCCCGCGGCGCTGCGCGAGGAGCCGGTGGTGATGCCGAGCCAGCTCGACCCGCTCGGCGACGCGCTGGACCACCTCTACCCGCTCACCTCCATGAAGAGCGCCAAGCTCCAGCAGCCGCGAGACCCGCTAGGTACCGTCCACAGATAGTGTACTACGCGACATGGTCGGCGGCGTGATGGAGCCCGCGGCGCTGCGCGAGGAGCCGGTGGTGATGCCGAGCCAGCTCGACCCGCTCGGCGACGCGCTGGACCACCTCTACCCGCTCACCTCCATGAAGAGCGCCAAGCTCCAGCAGCCGCGAGACCCGCTAGGTACCGTCCACAGATAGTGTACTACGCGACATGGTCGGCGGCGTGATGGAGCCCGCGGCGCTGCGCGAGGAGCCGGTGGTGATGCCGAGCCAGCTCGACCCGCTCGGCGACGCGCTGGACCACCTCTACCCGCTCACCTCCATGAAGAGCGCCAAGCTCCAGCAGCCGCGAGACCCGCTAGGTACCGTCCACAGATAGTGTACTACGCGACATGGTCGGCGGCGTGATGGAGCCCGCGGCGCTGCGCGAGGAGCCGGTGGTGATGCCGAGCCAGCTCGACCCGCTCGGCGACGCGCTGGACCACCTCTACCCGCTCACCTCCATGAAGAGCGCCAAGCTCCAGCAGCCGCGAGACCCGCTAGGTACCGTCCACAGATAGTGTACTACGCGACATGGTCGGCGGCGTGATGGAGCCCGCGGCGCTGCGCGAGGAGCCGGTGGTGATGCCGAGCCAGCTCGACCCGCTCGGCGACGCGCTGGACCACCTCTACCCGCTCACCTCCATGAAGAGCGCCAAGCTCCAGCAGCCGCGAGACCCGCTAGGTACCGTCCACAGATAGTGTACTACGCGACATGGTCGGCGGCGTGATGGAGCCCGCGGCGCTGCGCGAGGAGCCGGTGGTGATGCCGAGCCAGCTCGACCCGCTCGGCGACGCGCTGGACCACCTCTACCCGCTCACCTCCATGAAGAGCGCCAAGCTCCAGCAGCCGCGAGACCCGCTAGGTACCGTCCACAGATAGTGTACTACGCGACATGGTCGGCGGCGTGATGGAGCCCGCGGCGCTGCGCGAGGAGCCGGTGGTGATGCCGAGCCAGCTCGACCCGCTCGGCGACGCGCTGGACCACCTCTACCCGCTCACCTCCATGAAGAGCGCCAAGCTCCAGCAGCCGCGAGACCCGCTAGGTACCGTCCACAGATAGTGTACTACGCGACATGGTCGGCGGCGTGATGGAGCCCGCGGCGCTGCGCGAGGAGCCGGTGGTGATGCCGAGCCAGCTCGACCCGCTCGGCGACGCGCTGGACCACCTCTACCCGCTCACCTCCATGAAGAGCGCCAAGCTCCAGCAGCCGCGAGACCCGCTAGGTACCGTCCACAGATAGTGTACTACGCGACATGGTCGGCGGCGTGATGGAGCCCGCGGCGCTGCGCGAGGAGCCGGTGGTGATGCCGAGCCAGCTCGACCCGCTCGGCGACGCGCTGGACCACCTCTACCCGCTCACCTCCATGAAGAGCGCCAAGCTCCAGCAGCCGCGAGACCCGCTAGGTACCGTCCACAGATAGTGTACTACGCGACATGGTCGGCGGCGTGATGGAGCCCGCGGCGCTGCGCGAGGAGCCGGTGGTGATGCCGAGCCAGCTCGACCCGCTCGGCGACGCGCTGGACCACCTCTACCCGCTCACCTCCATGAAGAGCGCCAAGCTCCAGCAGCCGCGAGACCCGCTAGGTACCGTCCACAGATAGTGTACTACGCGACATGGTCGGCGGCGTGATGGAGCCCGCGGCGCTGCGCGAGGAGCCGGTGGTGATGCCGAGCCAGCTCGACCCGCTCGGCGACGCGCTGGACCACCTCTACCCGCTCACCTCCATGAAGAGCGCCAAGCTCCAGCAGCCGCGAGACCCGCTAGGTACCGTCCACAGATAGTGTACTACGCGACATGGTCGGCGGCGTGATGGAGCCCGCGGCGCTGCGCGAGGAGCCGGTGGTGATGCCGAGCCAGCTCGACCCGCTCGGCGACGCGCTGGACCACCTCTACCCGCTCACCTCCATGAAGAGCGCCAAGCTCCAGCAGCCGCGAGACCCGCTAGGTACCGTCCACAGATAGTGTACTACGCGACATGGTCGGCGGCGTGATGGAGCCCGCGGCGCTGCGCGAGGAGCCGGTGGTGATGCCGAGCCAGCTCGACCCGCTCGGCGACGCGCTGGACCACCTCTACCCGCTCACCTCCATGAAGAGCGCCAAGCTCCAGCAGCCGCGAGACCCGCTAGGTACCGTCCACAGATAGTGTACTACGCGACATGGTCGGCGGCGTGATGGAGCCCGCGGCGCTGCGCGAGGAGCCGGTGGTGATGCCGAGCCAGCTCGACCCGCTCGGCGACGCGCTGGACCACCTCTACCCGCTCACCTCCATGAAGAGCGCCAAGCTCCAGCAGCCGCGAGACCCGCTAGGTACCGTCCACAGATAGTGTACTACGCGACATGGTCGGCGGCGTGATGGAGCCCGCGGCGCTGCGCGAGGAGCCGGTGGTGATGCCGAGCCAGCTCGACCCGCTCGGCGACGCGCTGGACCACCTCTACCCGCTCACCTCCATGAAGAGCGCCAAGCTCCAGCAGCCGCGAGACCCGCTAGGTACCGTCCACAGATAGTGTACTACGCGACATGGTCGGCGGCGTGATGGAGCCCGCGGCGCTGCGCGAGGAGCCGGTGGTGATGCCGAGCCAGCTCGACCCGCTCGGCGACGCGCTGGACCACCTCTACCCGCTCACCTCCATGAAGAGCGCCAAGCTCCAGCAGCCGCGAGACCCGCTAGGTACCGTCCACAGATAGTGTACTACGCGACATGGTCGGCGGCGTGATGGAGCCCGCGGCGCTGCGCGAGGAGCCGGTGGTGATGCCGAGCCAGCTCGACCCGCTCGGCGACGCGCTGGACCACCTCTACCCGCTCACCTCCATGAAGAGCGCCAAGCTCCAGCAGCCGCGAGACCCGCTAGGTACCGTCCACAGATAGTGTACTACGCGACATGGTCGGCGGCGTGATGGAGCCCGCGGCGCTGCGCGAGGAGCCGGTGGTGATGCCGAGCCAGCTCGACCCGCTCGGCGACGCGCTGGACCACCTCTACCCGCTCACCTCCATGAAGAGCGCCAAGCTCCAGCAGCCGCGAGACCCGCTAGGTACCGTCCACAGATAGTGTACTACGCGACATGGTCGGCGGCGTGATGGAGCCCGCGGCGCTGCGCGAGGAGCCGGTGGTGATGCCGAGCCAGCTCGACCCGCTCGGCGACGCGCTGGACCACCTCTACCCGCTCACCTCCATGAAGAGCGCCAAGCTCCAGCAGCCGCGAGACCCGCT
Organism: Eudemis profundana; assembly: GCA_947034925.1. Taxonomy (NCBI): domain Eukaryota; kingdom Metazoa; phylum Arthropoda; class Insecta; order Lepidoptera; family Tortricidae; genus Eudemis; species Eudemis profundana. The sequence continues at coordinate 17,760,869 of OX344800.1, forward strand.
AGGTACCGTCCACAGATAGTGTACTACGCGACATGGTCGGCGGCGTGATGGAGCCCGCGGCGCTGCGCGAGGAGCCGGTGGTGATGCCGAGCCAGCTCGACCCGCTCGGCGACGCGCTGGACCACCTCTACCCGCTCACCTCCATGAAGAGCGCCAAGCTCCAGCAGCCGCGAGACCCGCTAGGTACCGTCCACAGATAGTGTACTACGCGACATGGTCGGCGGCGTGATGGAGCCCGCGGCGCTGCGCGAGGAGCCGGTGGTGATGCCGAGCCAGCTCGACCCGCTCGGCGACGCGCTGGACCACCTCTACCCGCTCACCTCCATGAAGAGCGCCAAGCTCCAGCAGCCGCGAGACCCGCTAGGTACCGTCCACAGATAGTGTACTACGCGACATGGTCGGCGGCGTGATGGAGCCCGCGGCGCTGCGCGAGGAGCCGGTGGTGATGCCGAGCCAGCTCGACCCGCTCGGCGACGCGCTGGACCACCTCTACCCGCTCACCTCCATGAAGAGCGCCAAGCTCCAGCAGCCGCGAGACCCGCTAGGTACCGTCCACAGATAGTGTACTACGCGACATGGTCGGCGGCGTGATGGAGCCCGCGGCGCTGCGCGAGGAGCCGGTGGTGATGCCGAGCCAGCTCGACCCGCTCGGCGACGCGCTGGACCACCTCTACCCGCTCACCTCCATGAAGAGCGCCAAGCTCCAGCAGCCGCGAGACCCGCTAGGTACCGTCCACAGATAGTGTACTACGCGACATGGTCGGCGGCGTGATGGAGCCCGCGGCGCTGCGCGAGGAGCCGGTGGTGATGCCGAGCCAGCTCGACCCGCTCGGCGACGCGCTGGACCACCTCTACCCGCTCACCTCCATGAAGAGCGCCAAGCTCCAGCAGCCGCGAGACCCGCTAGGTACCGTCCACAGATAGTGTACTACGCGACATGGTCGGCGGCGTGATGGAGCCCGCGGCGCTGCGCGAGGAGCCGGTGGTGATGCCGAGCCAGCTCGACCCGCTCGGCGACGCGCTGGACCACCTCTACCCGCTCACCTCCATGAAGAGCGCCAAGCTCCAGCAGCCGCGAGACCCGCTAGGTACCGTCCACAGATAGTGTACTACGCGACATGGTCGGCGGCGTGATGGAGCCCGCGGCGCTGCGCGAGGAGCCGGTGGTGATGCCGAGCCAGCTCGACCCGCTCGGCGACGCGCTGGACCACCTCTACCCGCTCACCTCCATGAAGAGCGCCAAGCTCCAGCAGCCGCGAGACCCGCTAGGTACCGTCCACAGATAGTGTACTACGCGACATGGTCGGCGGCGTGATGGAGCCCGCGGCGCTGCGCGAGGAGCCGGTGGTGATGCCGAGCCAGCTCGACCCGCTCGGCGACGCGCTGGACCACCTCTACCCGCTCACCTCCATGAAGAGCGCCAAGCTCCAGCAGCCGCGAGACCCGCTAGGTACCGTCCACAGATAGTGTACTACGCGACATGGTCGGCGGCGTGATGGAGCCCGCGGCGCTGCGCGAGGAGCCGGTGGTGATGCCGAGCCAGCTCGACCCGCTCGGCGACGCGCTGGACCACCTCTACCCGCTCACCTCCATGAAGAGCGCCAAGCTCCAGCAGCCGCGAGACCCGCTAGGTACCGTCCACAGATAGTGTACTACGCGACATGGTCGGCGGCGTGATGGAGCCCGCGGCGCTGCGCGAGGAGCCGGTGGTGATGCCGAGCCAGCTCGACCCGCTCGGCGACGCGCTGGACCACCTCTACCCGCTCACCTCCATGAAGAGCGCCAAGCTCCAGCAGCCGCGAGACCCGCTAGGTACCGTCCACAGATAGTGTACTACGCGACATGGTCGGCGGCGTGATGGAGCCCGCGGCGCTGCGCGAGGAGCCGGTGGTGATGCCGAGCCAGCTCGACCCGCTCGGCGACGCGCTGGACCACCTCTACCCGCTCACCTCCATGAAGAGCGCCAAGCTCCAGCAGCCGCGAGACCCGCTAGGTACCGTCCACAGATAGTGTACTACGCGACATGGTCGGCGGCGTGATGGAGCCCGCGGCGCTGCGCGAGGAGCCGGTGGTGATGCCGAGCCAGCTCGACCCGCTCGGCGACGCGCTGGACCACCTCTACCCGCTCACCTCCATGAAGAGCGCCAAGCTCCAGCAGCCGCGAGACCCGCTAGGTACCGTCCACAGATAGTGTACTACGCGACATGGTCGGCGGCGTGATGGAGCCCGCGGCGCTGCGCGAGGAGCCGGTGGTGATGCCGAGCCAGCTCGACCCGCTCGGCGACGCGCTGGACCACCTCTACCCGCTCACCTCCATGAAGAGCGCCAAGCTCCAGCAGCCGCGAGACCCGCTAGGTACCGTCCACAGATAGTGTACTACGCGACATGGTCGGCGGCGTGATGGAGCCCGCGGCGCTGCGCGAGGAGCCGGTGGTGATGCCGAGCCAGCTCGACACGCTCGGCGACGCGCTGGACCACCTCTACCCGCTCACCTCCATGAAGAGCGCCAAGCTCCAGCAGCCGCGAGACCCGCTAGGTACCGTCCACAGATAGTGTACTACGCGACATGGTCGGCGGCGTGATGGAGCCCGCGGCGCTGCGCGAGGAGCCGGTGGTGATGCCGAGCCAGCTCGACCCGCTCGGCGACGCGCTGGACCACCTCTACCCGCTCACCTCCATGAAGAGCGCCAAGCTCCAGCAGCCGCGAGACCCGCTAGGTACCGTCCACAGATAGTGTACTACGCGACATGGTCGGCGGCGTGATGGAGCCCGCGGCGCTGCGCGAGGAGCCGGTGGTGATGCCGAGCCAGCTCGACCCGCTCGGCGACGCGCTGGACCACCTCTACCCGCTCACCTCCATGAAGAGCGCCAAGCTCCAGCAGCCGCGAGACCCGCTAGGTACCGTCCACAGATAGTGTACTACGCGACATGGTCGGCGGCGTGATGGAGCCCGCGGCGCTGCGCGAGGAGCCGGTGGTGATGCCGAGCCAGCTCGACCCGCTCGGCGACGCGCTGGACCACCTCTACCCGCTCACCTCCATGAAGAGCGCCAAGCTCCAGCAGCCGCGAGACCCGCTAGGTACCGTCCACAGATAGTGTACTACGCGACATGGTCGGCGGCGTGATGGAGCCCGCGGCGCTGCGCGAGGAGCCGGTGGTGATGCCGAGCCAGCTCGACCCGCTCGGCGACGCGCTGGACCACCTCTACCCGCTCACCTCCATGAAGAGCGCCAAGCTCCAGCAGCCGCGAGACCCGCTAGGTACCGTCCACAGATAGTGTACTACGCGACATGGTCGGCGGCGTGATGGAGCCCGCGGCGCTGCGCGAGGAGCCGGTGGTGATGCCGAGCCAGCTCGACCCGCTCGGCGACGCGCTGGACCACCTCTACCCGCTCACCTCCATGAAGAGCGCCAAGCTCCAGCAGCCGCGAGACCCGCTAGGTACCGTCCACAGATAGTGTACTACGCGACATGGTCGGCGGCGTGATGGAGCCCGCGGCGCTGCGCGAGGAGCCGGTGGTGATGCCGAGCCAGCTCGACCCGCTCGGCGACGCGCTGGACCACCTCTACCCGCTCACCTCCATGAAGAGCGCCAAGCTCCAGCAGCCGCGAGACCCGCTAGGTACCGTCCACAGATAGTGTACTACGCGACATGGTCGGCGGCGTGATGGAGCCCGCGGCGCTGCGCGAGGAGCCGGTGGTGATGCCGAGCCAGCTCGACCCGCTCGGCGACGCGCTGGACCACCTCTACCCGCTCACCTCCATGAAGAGCGCCAAGCTCCAGCAGCCGCGAGACCCGCTAGGTACCGTCCACAGATAGTGTACTACGCGACATGGTCGGCGGCGTGATGGAGCCCGCGGCGCTGCGCGAGGAGCCGGTGGTGATGCCGAGCCAGCTCGACCCGCTCGGCGACACGCTGGACCACCTCTACCCGCTCACCTCCATGAAGAGCGCCAAGCTCCAGCAGCCGCGAGACCCGCTAGGTACCGTCCACAGATAGTGTACTACGCGACATGGTCGGCGGCGTGATGGAGCCCGCGGCGCTGCGCGAGGAGCCGGTGGTGATGCCGAGCCAGCTCGACCCGCTCGGCGACGCGCTGGACCACCTCTACCCGCTCACCTCCATGAAGAGCGCCAAGCTCCAGCAGCCGCGAGACCCGCTAGGTACCGTCCACAGATAGTGTACTACGCGACATGGTCGGCGGCGTGATGGAGCCCGCGGCGCTGCGCGAGGAGCCGGTGGTGATGCCGAGCCAGCTCGACCCGCTCGGCGACGCGCTGGACCACCTCTACCCGCTCACCTCCATGAAGAGCGCCAAGCTCCAGCAGCCGCGAGACCCGCTAGGTACCGTCCACAGATAGTGTACTACGCGACATGGTCGGCGGCGTGATGGAGCCCGCGGCGCTGCGCGAGGAGCCGGTGGTGATGCCGAGCCAGCTCGACCCGCTCGGCGACGCGCTGGACCACCTCTACCCGCTCACCTCCATGAAGAGCGCCAAGCTCCAGCAGCCGCGAGACCCGCTAGGTACCGTCCACAGATAGTGTACTACGCGACATGGTCGGCGGCGTGATGGAGCCCGCGGCGCTGCGCGAGGAGCCGGTGGTGATGCCGAGCCAGCTCGACCCGCTCGGCGACGCGCTGGACCACCTCTACCCGCTCACCTCCATGAAGAGCGCCAAGCTCCAGCAGCCGCGAGACCCGCTAGGTACCGTCCACAGATAGTGTACTACGCGACATGGTCGGCGGCGTGATGGAGCCCGCGGCGCTGCGCGAGGAGCCGGTGGTGATGCCGAGCCAGCTCGACCCGCTCGGCGACGCGCTGGACCACCTCTACCCGCTCACCTCCATGAAGAGCGCCAAGCTCCAGCAGCCGCGAGACCCGCTAGGTACCGTCCACAGATAGTGTACTACGCGACATGGTCGGCGGCGTGATGGAGCCCGCGGCGCTGCGCGAGGAGCCGGTGGTGATGCCGAGCCAGCTCGACCCGCTCGGCGACGCGCTGGACCACCTCTACCCGCTCACCTCCATGAAGAGCGCCAAGCTCCAGCAGCCGCGAGACCCGCTAGGTACCGTCCACAGATAGTGTACTACGCGACATGGTCGGCGGCGTGATGGAGCCCGCGGCGCTGCGCGAGGAGCCGGTGGTGATGCCGAGCCAGCTCGACCCGCTCGGCGACGCGCTGGACCACCTCTACCCGCTCACCTCCATGAAGAGCGCCAAGCTCCAGCAGCCGCGAGACCCGCTAGGTACCGTCCACAGATAGTGTACTACGCGACATGGTCGGCGGCGTGATGGAGCCCGCGGCGCTGCGCGAGGAGCCGGTGGTGATGCCGAGCCAGCTCGACCCGCTCGGCGACACGCTGGACCACCTCTACCCGCTCACCTCCATGAAGAGCGCCAAGCTCCAGCAGCCGCGAGACCCGCTAGGTACCGTCCACAGATAGTGTACTACGCGACATGGTCGGCGGCGTGATGGAGCCCGCGGCGCTGCGCGAGGAGCCGGTGGTGATGCCGAGCCAGCTCGACCCGCTCGGCGACGCGCTGGACCACCTCTACCCGCTCACCTCCATGAAGAGCGCCAAGCTCCAGCAGCCGCGAGACCCGCTAGGTACCGTCCACAGATAGTGTACTACGCGACATGGTCGGCGGCGTGATGGAGCCCGCGGCGCTGCGCGAGGAGCCGGTGGTGATGCCGAGCCAGCTCGACCCGCTCGGCGACGCGCTGGACCACCTCTACCCGCTCACCTCCATGAAGAGCGCCAAGCTCCAGCAGCCGCGAGACCCGCTAGGTACCGTCCACAGATAGTGTACTACGCGACATGGTCGGCGGCGTGATGGAGCCCGCGGCGCTGCGCGAGGAGCCGGTGGTGATGCCGAGCCAGCTCGACCCGCTCGGCGACGCGCTGGACCACCTCTACCCGCTCACCTCCATGAAGAGCGCCAAGCTCCAGCAGCCGCGAGACCCGCTAGGTACCGTCCACAGATAGTGTACTACGCGACATGGTCGGCGGCGTGATGGAGCCCGCGGCGCTGCGCGAGGAGCCGGTGGTGATGCCGAGCCAGCTCGACCCGCTCGGCGACGCGCTGGACCACCTCTACCCGCTCACCTCCATGAAGAGCGCCAAGCTCCAGCAGCCGCGAGACCCGCTAGGTACCGTCCACAGATAGTGTACTACGCGACATGGTCGGCGGCGTGATGGAGCCCGCGGCGCTGCGCGAGGAGCCGGTGGTGATGCCGAGCCAGCTCGACCCGCTCGGCGACGCGCTGGACCACCTCTACCCGCTCACCTCCATGAAGAGCGCCAAGCTCCAGCAGCCGCGAGACCCGCTAGGTACCGTCCACAGATAGTGTACTACGCGACATGGTCGGCGGCGTGATGGAGCCCGCGGCGCTGCGCGAGGAGCCGGTGGTGATGCCGAGCCAGCTCGACCCGCTCGGCGACACGCTGGACCACCTCTACCCGCTCACCTCCATGAAGAGCGCCAAACTCCAGCAGCCGCGAGACCCGCTAGGTACCGTCCACAGATAGTGTACTTTAGAGACCTGACCGCCTGTACAGAATATTTTATTAATATAATTCAAATATCTTTCAGTCAAATAATGTTTAAATAATAAAATATTGATTCAGTTCTCATCTGAGCGCCGCCCTAGAAACAATAATGTAAATATCTCAAGACTAATAAAAACCCAAAATTTACAAGTGAATTTCCTTCATACAAATGCCCATGCACCCCTGACGGTGGAGGTGCGGATTTCTCGGGGGTACTCTTGGAGATCCAAAGTTCTAAGGCGTAAGTACTGTGGCGCACTTATCCCGTAGAACTTTGGATCTCCAAGATTGCCATTGCGTCACAAACAGATCGATCGATCAACTTTTCATCAGCTTATCCCACTGTCATCTCTACACGCTGAAGATTACACGGATTTAATTGCTTTTTTCTTGTTTCAGGAATTGAATTAGGTATAAATGTATTAGACGCTAGGAAGCCCTTCCTGCCATTTGAGGAATTCTACAATGAGCCCCTCAGTGATACTATAGAAATGGATAAAGATTATGCTAACTATAAGACAGAAATTAGTAATGGTAAGTTCTTCAAATATTTTTAGACCAACTAATTTCTTGAGTTCTCATACGTATATTAGTTTTCAGTGCTAAGCTTCCAAATTTAAATATAAAATGAACCCGATAGTCTTGTGCCCCTTAATTAATTAGAGTAACTGATAATTGAGAATTTGAAATGCCATTTCAACTTTGAGAATTCTACTGTTGAACATAGCTCCAGCAAATACTTCCGCAACAAACGGTCGCATGGTTTGGGTTTGCCCCCCACAAGATAGGGCGATGGAGGCTAGGTGGTCCAAAAATTGTTTTATTGTTTTGCTTTTCCCACAAGGTTCCCTTTATTGGATTACACTTTAAACGTCCTCCTGCAAAATTTTAGTGAAATTTAAGAATATTAGCAGGGTTGCATTCGAAGATTTTTTGAGTAGTAAATTAAAAAATGCGTGTTCAATGTCATCAATGAGATGCAAAGTATAAGCCTAGATTACGCTCGCAATAATTTTGATATTTAACCACTGTAAGCAAGAATTTGGTGACTTTCTTCATTAATTACTTGCAAATCCTAGCGACCCCTAAATATTGTTAGATTTTGGTAAAAATTTGCAAAAGAGTGTTTAAAGTCTAATGTAATAAAGGGAATCTTGTGGAGAAAGTAAAACCACCGTCACAGAGGCAGAAAATTTAGCTCTATAGAAGACAATACCACGGTTCCTTTGCAGACTTGGAAGAAACTTACGACACCTTAATTTTTTTCAGGTAAAAAATTCGCGTTCCTAAAATATCCGTTCATCCTAACGGCGGCGACAAAGTCTCTAGGGCTGTACTACGAGAACAGGATCCGGATGTATTCCGAAAGGCGCGTGTCATTGTTGCACGCCGTGGTGGGCGCGGCGCCGCCCATGCCCTACCTGAAGCTCAAGGTCCGGCGGACTCATATCATCGATGATGCACTAGTCGAGGTGAGATCCTAGTATAATCCTCTTTTACGAGAATAGAATCCGGAATTTCGGATGCAATTTGACTTGATTCCGCCTATGCCGTATCTACTGCTCAAGATGCGGCGGACTCATATCATCGATGATGCACTAGTCGAGGTGAGATCCTAGTATAATCCTCTTTTACGAGAATAGAATCCGGAATTTCGGATGTAATCTGACGTGATTCCGCCTATGCCATATCTCCTGCTCATGGTGCGGCGGACTCATATCATCGATCATGCATTAGTCGAGGTGAGATCCTATAATCCTTTACGAGAATAGGATCCGGAATTTCGGATGTAATCTGACGTGAATTCGCCGATGCCGTATCTACTGCTCAAGGTGCGGCGGACTCATATCATCGATGATGCACTAGTCGAGGTGAGATCCTATATTCCTCCTTTACGAGAATAGGATCCGGAATTTTGGATGTAATCTGACGTGACTCCGCCTATGCCGTATCTACTGCTCAAGCTGCGGCGGACTCATATCATGCATGATGCATTAATCGAGGTGAGATCCTAAAATTCTCCTTTATGAGATCTTGATATGGAATTCCGAATGTAGTCTATCGCAGTAGGCGTATTCGCTCGTCTGTCCAGTGCTTACTTTTTACAACAATGTACTAGTATTTTAAAAGTTTTTGACATAAATGCAGCGTAACTTTCTAACATTGCGGTTTCCGATTTCAGTTGGAAATGGTGGCCATGGAACGTGCGCTAGACCTGAAGAAGCAGTTGGTGGTGGAGTTCGAGGGCGAGCAGGGGCTGGACGAGGGCGGCGTCAGCAAGGAGTTCTTCCAGCTCATAGTCGAGGAGATCTTCAACGCAGACTACGGCATGTTCACGCAGCAGCTCGATAATGGAACTGTCTGGTGAGGGGACTATTTTAGCATATGTTATTTGTGACGTTTTCAGGAAAAAAGGTACCTCTTAGCCGTCTGTCAATATGAACGACTTTTAATCGCATCTTCATATAACCCTATTACTTTTTGACAACGAAATAATTAGAAATGGCGTACCTGCGACTTAGATCAAAAAACCAACCAAACTAACTTTTACCAGGGTATACAGTATCCTATGTTTCAATCCAGGGCTTGATCTATTTGCAAACCAAATTTCATCTTAATCCATTCAGTTGTTACCGCGTTATTTACCAACATACATTCAAACATCTTCACAAACTTTCAAATTTATAATATTAACAGGAGTATGAAAGTTGATATTAATAGGATAGGACGTAAGACGCATACATCTTGTATTCTTGTGCAGTCGACGTCAGAAATATGTTTATGCCACACCTGGCCAGAAAATGGCTTTTACCGCACGCTACGCGTACGGGAAAAAGCCGCTTTCTGGCCAAGTGTAGACATAAAATGATGTACAAAACACGGGTAGTAATAAGGAAAGCCCTCGATCGCATATTTACGTCCCTTACCTGCAGCTTGGGCCGTAAACATCTGCGATCTCGGCCTTTCTCTGTTTTACCACCCTAGTTGTGTGATGTACTACTATACTTTTCGATATTAATTCCTTGGAATGAAACGTGTAAACCAAGGACCATTAAAACAAGAGGACTGTCATCTCATCATCATCATCTCCATACAAAAAGCTAGCTGTTCCCCGATATTTACAACGCCATCTATGTATTAGCTTGGTATAAGAATTATATTATTTACAATTATTCCACCTTGCAAGCGTGACACAGTGTTTAAATGTTAGAATTTATTTATTATTAGCTGTTTACGAACTAATCGTTACTGTACTATGTTTCTTTGTTCAATTATAACATCGTTAAATGTTTAGTTTTTAGTGCCATCTAGTTTTTGCCTGGATATCCCCTTGCGGTCGGAGTACGATCCAAAGTATGGAGAATGACAGTCCTCTCGTTTTAATGGTCCTTGTGTGAACATATTTCTGACGTCGACTATGTTCTGCATGTTTTAATTTATGATATGCTTGCAGGTTCAACCCGCTATCATTTGAGACGGAGGCGCAGTTCACACTCATCGGGATCGTGTTGGGGCTCGCGATCTACAACAACGTGATACTGCCCGTCAACTTCCCCATGGTCGTTTACAGGAAACTAATGGGCAAGAAAGGGTCCTTTGAAGATCTCGCCGACTGGAATCCTGTAAGTGTTACTTGTGTAGTTGTTCCGAAAAAAATGTAAGGCCAAGTCCCTTCAACTAAAGCCATCTTCTTAGTCGTGCACTCTTGGCAGAGGGGTCGTGGTTATAAATAAATAAATATTAGGGGACAATTTTACACAAATCGAACTAGTCCCATAGTAAGCTCAATAATGTTTGTGTTATAGATACTAGACGATGATATATTTAATAAATACAAATACTTAAATACATGGAAAACATCCAAGACTCAGAAATAAATATCATCACACAGATAATATTTGCTTTTACCGGGATTCGAACCCAGGACCGTCAGCTTCGTAGGCAGAGGCACTAACCACTAGGCTAAACCGGTCGCCTACTTCTACGGTTATCTCGGTAGAGTAGAGCGCCACTGCTTTTCTCGTGATGCGACGCCATGTAGCCCAATCTTTGGCGGAGTGAGAGTTGATATGCTGGAGTGCGTCACAGATTTGATGAGGTCGGTCCATCTGTTGGAGAGCGCCCACGAGATCTTTTGCCCTCGACTTTCCCTTGCACCACCAATCGTTCCATGGAGTCCTTGTTACGGATAATGTCCCCGAAGAGAGCCATATCCGCTCATTCCCAAAATACCAGATTCTCGATATATCAGATTCTCCGTATGCAGGATTCCCAAAATAATAAATCCAACAAAATCATTTAGATCCTCCAGTAACCTACGATTTTATAATCTAGTGTAACGGGAATGTGGTAAGACAGGAATCTGATAAATCGAGAATCTGGTATTTTGTGAATGCGGTATTTTGGGCATGAGCGGCCATATCTAGTGTATTTAAAACTGTTTGCTACTGTACTGTAAGTACAACTGCTAAAACGGTTTTTTTAACAATTTCAGATACTGTACGCCGGTTTAAAAGACATGATGGAATACAGTGACGATGATTTAGAGGAAGTATACTACCAGACGTTCCGGATATGCTATAGAGACGTGTTCGGGAACGTTATCTTCCACGAATTGAAAGAGGACGGCGACAATATCTTCGTCACACAGGGGAATAAGAAGGTAAACCTTGTGACTTTATATGGTAAGGTTCAATTTTAAAAGACAGCGATGACGCTCTGAAGGAGGTATTATCAGAAGTTCCGGATTGCTACCGAGACGTGTTCAGGAACGTAATTTTCCATGAGTTGACGGAGGACGGCGACAATCTCTTCGTCACGCAGGGGAATAAGAAGGTAAACCTTGTGACTTAGGTGGTAAGGTTCAATTTTAAAAGACAGTAAGCTCTGAGAGCATTTTACAACCAGACGTTCCGGATATCCTACAGACACGTGTTCGAGAACATCATTTTTTAGCGTTTATGAGATGGACAGCGGCAACATCTCCGTCACACACGGGAATAAGAAGGTAAACCTTGTGGGTGCCACCTATGGTAAGGTTCAATTTTAAACACTATGCTAGAATCTGACATCGTTCTTTATGCAGGAGAATAAGTTTACTTCAATGTTAAATATGAGATTATGTGTATCATCGAACGTTATTCGATAATATGACCTGTACTCATCTCCCAATGGCTACCTGCCTTTTGGGGTAGTTAGTGTCCATTTTAATGTATTTTAGAGCAACGAAATCGATCTATTATTCTTCTTTAAACATATTTTGAATTCATCTCTCTTATTTTCCATTCTTTGCCCGTGGTCCTACTGCGTAGTCCTACTGGAAGTACCATGGGTATTTTCTGTCCGTGGTTCTTTCAGTTGGACTGTAACAAGAACATCATTAATCATTATTTTGTATGGGTAATGTTCCTACTAATCGAGTAGTACAGTTAACGTCAATATTATCCAATGATACTCTCTCTAGCGCTTTAACCCCGTTTTTTCGGGATTTACATTCAACTATCAATGAAAAACATGTTATTGAGATTTAATTTTAGATGGCGTCAATGTAGCATAATTAGGCCACTAATACAACAATGCTTATATCTGAATATTGCCTAACAAAGCACATAGTTTGTCTCTTAATGCGGAATGTAATTTTCTTATTGCGTTACAGGAATTCATAGATCTATACGCAGACTACCTACTAAACAAATCAGTGGAGACCCAATTCAAGGCGTTCCGACGCGGTTTCGTGATGGTGACCGATGAGAGTCCTCTATCAGCGCTGTTCCGACCAGAAGAAGTGGAGACCTTGGTTTGCGGCAGCAAGGTGAGTTTTACTACCTTGTCATAAGAGCTATTATCGCTTGTTACATCAGTATGAGTGGCCTTTGTCATGGTGACCGATGCGAGCCCTCTAGCAGCGGTGTTCCGACCAGAAGAAGTGGAGACCTTGGTTTGCGGCAGCAAGGTGAGTTTTACTACCTTGTCATTAGAGCTATTATCGCTTGTTACATCAGTATGAGTGGCCTTTGTCATGGTGACCGATGCGAGCCCTCTAGCAGCGGTGTTCCGACCAGAAGAAGTGGAGACCTTGGTTTGCGGCAGCAAGGTGAGTTTTACTACCTTGTCATAAGAGCTATTATCGCTTGTTACATCAGTATGAGTGGCCTTTGTCATGGTGACCGATGCGAGCCCTCTAGCAGCGGTGTTCCGACCAGAAGAAGTGGAGACCTTGGTTTGCGGCAGCAAGGTGAGTTTTACTACCTTGTCATAAGAGCTATTATCGCTTGTTACATCAGTATGAGTGGCCTTTGTCATGGTCACCGATGCGAGCCCTCTAGCAGCGGTGTTCCGACCAGAAGAAGTGGAGACCTTGGTTTGCGGCAGCAAGGTGAGTTTTACTACCTTGTCATAAGAGCTATTATCGCTTGTTACATCAGTATGAGTGGCCTTTGTCATGGTCACCGATGCGAGCCCTCTAGCAGCGCTGTTCCGACGAGAAGTGGAGACCTTGGTTTGCGGCAGCAAGGTGAGTTTTACTACCTTGTCATAAGAGCTATTATCGCTTGTTACATCAGTATGAGTGGCCTTTGTCATGGTCACCGATGCGAGCCCTCTAGCAGCGCTGTTCCGACGAGAAGTGGAGACCTTGGTTTGCGGCAGCAAGGTGAGTTTTACTACCTTGTCATAAGAGCTATTATCGCTTGTTACATCAGTATGAGTGGCCTTTGTCATGGTCACCGATGCGAGCCCTCTAGCAGCGCTGTTCCGACGAGAAGTGGAGACCTTGGTTTGCGGCAGCAAGGTGAGTTTTACTACCTTGTCATAAGAGCTATTATCGCTTGTATCGATCTTTAACAGCGCTGTTCTGACCTGAGAAACACAGACCTTGGTTTACGGCAGTAAGGTGAGTTTTGCTAGGTACCTTATCGTAAGAGCTATTCTCGTTGGTAACATTACTAGAAAAAAATCGGTAACTGAGTCTAAGTATCCTTGATGTGTTCGCTGGTTAATAGAAATATTGTCGATTGTCAGTAAGCGTATGATCGTTGCGGTTATCGCCATACACAGAGTTGAGAACAGGACCCGTTAAACAGGTACTGTTTCTAGAAAGTGCGAAAGGGATGGATGCTTTATTCACGATACGGCCATGATTTGATTGCAAATTGAAGTCAACCTAACACTTATCAATATTTTCTCCTTCTGAAAATCGAACTATTATTGGTTTTCCATATTTCTGACGTTTCTGGCATTATCATTTAAAATGGCCTTTTAATAGTAGAGGTCGTATTTCGTTACCAACTGTCAGGTTAGACCAGGGATCACCAAATGGCGGACCGCGGTCTGGATCCGGACCGGCCAACTATTTTTTGCGGACCTTAAGTAAACAGTAACTATGTATTAAGAAACGTACCGCAATGGTAATATTATTTTAAAACCCGGACCTCTGAAGAAACTCATTGGTGATCCCTGGGTTAGACGATATTTAAACATAGCTCAAGTTTCGCCTAACTGTACATTTTAATATTTTTATGCCACACCTAGCCATAAAGTGGCTTTTACCGCACGCTACGCGTACGGAAATAACTGCTTTCTGGCCAAATGTAGACATAAAATGATGTACACAACACGGGAGGTAATGAAGAAAGACCTCAATCGCATATTTACGTCCTTCGCCTGCAGCTCGGGCCGCAAACATCTGCGATCTTGGCCTTTCTTTGTTTTACCACCCTAGTTGTATAATGTACTATTATTGGTTCTCCATATTTCTGACGTATGCATTGTACATTACAGAACTTCGACTTCAACGAGCTAGAAAAGTCAACAGAATACGACGCCGGCTACTCATCCGAATCGCAGACAATCAAAGACTTCTGGAGCATAGTCCACAGCCTGCCCCTAGACGACAAGAGGAAACTGCTACAATTCACTACAGGCTCCGACCGGGTCCCAGTCGGAGGCCTAAGTCATTTGAAACTAGTTATAGCCAGAAACGGGCCCGACTGCGACAGACTCCCCACAGCCCATACCTGCTTCAACGTGTTATTGCTACCGGAGTATGAGAGCAAAGAGAAACTGCAAGACCGACTTATGAAAGCAATAAGCTATTCCAAAGGCTTTGGAATGCTCTAACAGAACAAATAGTTATTGTTGTATGTATATGATATTGTGTCTTTGTATTAATTAAAGTTTGTTTTATTTATGTGGGCGGTTTTTATTTTATTTTAGCTAGTACAGTAAACGGCCATAAAGAATGCACATCGGCAATCATCGCATTTCCGAATACAAACGAATACTAATTTCCATGTACATCAATTATTAGATTATCGTTCATCAGTATTTGAATTTAGAACTAAGTACTTTGTTATTTTTTTGTTTTGATTTCACGTGGAATATATAGAGCTGTAAAACACGATGTTATTATCTTTAATTTGGGGAAAAATAATATACATACGTAATATATTTACGCCCATATTCCTAAAAGGGGTGCGTCCCACGAGATATAACTACACAATATATAATTTCATATTAATAACGTTCACAAGATATAATGAACGTTTGCTATAACATCAAAATCAATATTTTTATTAGGAATAACAGTTAATTAAACTAATACTCATTTTGTATAAAGTTTTTTTATATAACATTCAAATACTCTAAATTCAGTTTATATAACATGCATAACGTATATCGATCATAGTATATACTATCTTTTAGTATAATGATTATAAAATATAATAGCGTATGATATACAAAATTAGTTATAACTGCTACTCCTGTAGAAAACAAGAGGTTGGCAGAACAGTAGGTAGGCTTATATTAGGTCAGAACATTCAAGCAACTAGAGTTATGCACGAGTTCTTAACTACGAAAAGGCTCAAAAAGGGGGGACGGGGGGGCGAAGCCCCCCACGAGGGGGGCTCGGGGGGCGAAGCCCCCCGCATGGAAAAAAGCAGACAGAAAAAGTAGGTTAGGTTAGGTTAGGTTTGAAACTGCGTCCCCCAACGAAAACTAACTGCTGGCAGAAAAACTAGGTTAGGTTAGGTTTAGGTTAGGTTTGAAACTGCGTCCCCCAGCAAAAACGAACTGCTGGCTGAAAACTAGGTTAGGTTAAGTTAGGTTTAGGTTAGGTTTGAACTGCATCCCCTAACAAAAATAAACTGCTAAAAGAAAAAGTAGGTTAGGTTAAGTTAGGTTTAGGTTAGGTTTGGAATTGCATTATGGTGTTAGATGTATTGTAGAATATACATTATAAAGCTGAGATATTATGAACGTTATGCATAATGATGGTTATATACAATGATATTATACTTAACAAACGTTATGCTTAATAAAAATAGATAATTTGATATTATACAAAACGTTCGTTATACACCTTGAACCGTATACAAAACAAGCTTATACAATATGAGCGTATATAATATGAATATTATAGTATTAGTTCTTATATCTTTTATTACTTACCCTCCTAAAAGGGGTTGACTGAGCACTAGCAACTGATGTTATACTACTAGCATATTTAAATGTGGGTTTAAAGATCGACAAAAAGTGTAATTTTGCGGTGACAAGTTGCAAGGCCATCGCCCACAACACGGTTTAACCCTGTACCCTTGGTCGACTCAAGAAAAGGTTGGTGTTATTCTAATGTATTAGTGTTATGCCATAGTACAAATTTAATTTTGTAAAGTTTTAGCAACTCTATATATATATTGACTTGGACATGCGACTGCACTCCCTCGCATTTGAACCACGACTGACAAAACAAACGTCATGGTGTGTGCGACACAGATATCGCTATACGAAGCCGAAATTAGCCGATTGTCTCTTTCCAAAGATCGATGTGCATTCTTTATCGCCGTTTACTGTACATACCATCGAACACATTGGTAAACTGTACATTTCTAAACGAATGCCAACTTTATTGCAACGTGTTAAAGTCTATGGGTGGTCAGTTAACAGTGGCTTTGTTTATACTGGTTACATTGCGACTATGGAAGGTACCCTTCTTTCCCACCGTCCACCTTCCGAGACTACCTCGGTGAACCGTTGAAAACATTTTTTTACTACCGTTCACCCTCAATTATATCGTTTTATATTGGTGACCGTCCACCTCTGAAATTTATTTAATTAATTTTGCCATGTTTATGTATATACATAAATAAGAACCATAAGTAACCGGAATAGTTGTCAATGCCATATTGAAATTATGTCTATAGATAAACTTGAAATCTGAAGTTTTGATAATAGGTAGGTACGCCGTATTGATAACAAGGTGTACGGTGGAAATGAAAAATTTTCCATGGTACACCCAGGTGATCAAAGGTGAACGGTAGTAAAAAAAAATTTTCAACGGTTCACCCAGGTGGTCTCGGGAGGTGGACGGTGGGAAAGAAGGGGGAAGGTAGAGGTAAAGAGAATCGTCTCTGTGTATCGAAAAGTGTCCGTCGAAATGTGCTAAATAGTGCTGGCGATGGCACTCTATTTGCAGATGGGTAAATTTTGGTATACTGCCGTTTTATTAAATATCTACTTTAGTTACCAAAACATTAAAACTTACCTCTACCCACTATATCAGCGCACTTCACTCCGTTTAGTCCGTCTACAACTACTTAATACATTTCATACTCCTGCGACACTAGCGCCAGGGCCGGATTTGGAGGTGTGAAGGCCCTGGGGCAACGAAGGAGCGGATGCCCCTAACGGACTAGTGGTGGCTCCTACTAATTAGGGAAGTGCAGCAGTGGGCAGTAGCCCCGCCTGCCCTCCCCCAAATACGGCCCTGGCTAGCGCCATTCTGCGGAGATTGCGGACAATTATTTACTCCTTTTAGCTGGACACTGAACTGATTTCTCATGTCAGATTGTTCTTACATCTACCCTTCCTAATTGCGCCATATACCAATGGCATAATACGTGGAAATAAATAAATGTGTAATACAAAACAAACTTGGGATCACAATTTTAGATGAATCGAGCCGCTCGGATGTCTATACAAATGTGAAGAGGGTTAAGATTCAATGTTAACGCCATGAATTATATTTATTTTAAAGCTTGATCCTACATTTTCTGCGTGAAATGAGAAGTCTCAAAGGCTTTCGTTTTTATTAGTGCTAATAAATGGTGGGCATTTCTCCAGAAATATGTCTGCGACTCATTCATCTGTCTCTATACATTTAGTATGAAAAAGGGCCAGATGAATGAGGTGACCGCAGTCATATTTCTGGAGAAATGCCCTGGTGCCGACCATAAGGCACTGGTCGCACCGCCGGCGTGTAAGCGAGTAAAGTTGGGCGCGTAGCATTACATTGCGGATCTGGAAAGGTCGATTAATCACGCTGTGCCTGGTCAGCTCGCAATGAACTGTTACTCGCCCAACTTTACCCGATTATTCGCCGGCGGTGAGACCAGTGCCTAAAGAGCCAAATGTAAGATAACACATTCAGTGCCAAATTTTCATACAAAATGAACCCAATAGGCACTGAATGTGATAGGGAATAAAATAAAACATTCAAATACATTTGATGTTGTTAAAGTCGATTCATAAGGACTATTTCCACCAAACGGCCCGCATCGGATCGGATCGAAAAGAATACGAACGGACGCGGCGACAACCGATCGCGTCCGGCAGCGTGTCGACGCATACGATCGGCCGGTAACAGCCGTTTGCGGCCGACAGAATGTCGACGCACACGATCGGCACCGTACGGTTGCACTTTCAAGAATGAGGATTGACTGATAATAGGCTCGACCGGTCACGGCCGCATCGCACACGTCGACAACCGAACGGGGCCGATCGCTAGCGAATGGAGCCGATCGCGTGTCGCAGCATACTTTCGGTTACAATCACGTGTCGCGGAAGACGCCCGCGGTCAAGCTGTTGTGTGCAGCTTGGTAATGTAGACTTAAAAATAGTACATATATGATTCAGTATCGTTTAAAGGCCATAAAATTCTTTCCGATCCGATGCGGGCCGTTTGGTGGAAATAGTCCTTTAACCGTTTTTTCGTTTGTGTGGAGACCGAACGACTGGAATCGGCCTGTTGTTTGTGATTCCTATCACATTCCTATGTTGTGTTTACTTGTTAGTTGATTCTCAGCAGCATTTAATAAAATAAGTAAACAGCTTTTTTGTTGATGATTTATTGTCTTGGTACAAATTTAGGGAAAATATTAAAACTAGAAATGGTAAAGCTATTAGGTACATGAAAATATTTTTTATAGGAACTCTTACCACTTACCTATTTAAGATACACCATTATCGCATGGTTTGTGTGGGATAAGCTTTAAAAACACGATCCCTCTTTCCACACTTATTGACGAATGCTCAGTAGATTCCCTCTCATTAGAATGGCATTTTTGGTTACTGTGTAGAACCTGCCAACATCTAAAGTCACTAAAAATGCCATCCCATTGAGAAGAGGCATCTTCTGAATACTTATGGTCAGAGGAATGATGTTTCCAAGAATTACCCAACGAACAACTGTAGCTTCCAAGTTTTACAAATTAACAAAAAAATCAGATCTAGTGAGAAGAGGAATCTTCTATTTGTGCCTTCGACACCATGAGAGATCTTGCAATACATCGATAGTAACTGATTGCTTTGATGCGCAAATTTCTATCTGACCTACCTCGTGTCTTGTGCCATTGGTATTGACTTTTAGGGACCAGTTCAATGGGCTCTGGGCGATACAGTAAGCTTAGAAAGTGACCGATCACTTTTCGACTTTACTGAGTGGTATTAGTGTTCAAAAGTGGCAGACCGCTTTTTTGGCTCACTGTACCAGAGCGCTGGCCCTAATAATCAGTTTTACATCCAACGCAACGTCAGTGTGCGTAGAATACTCAACGTGTGATTGTCAGTCATGGTAAAAGACTACATAAGTACCTACATTATGACACGAAAGTTAAAAAAATGGTATAAATTAATTAGCCCAGTGTTAGATTATCTAATGCCGCGCAAACGCACCTTTTAAACATTCAGTCAGCTAGAAGGCCTCGTATACACAAGGGAATGCCATAGGGATTTGTCATTTTGAAAGCAGTTGCGTGGTATATCCTGGACTCTATTTGAAAGTTGTTGGGTTTTTCCTTTTGCGTTTGCTTAGTCTACATTCGCATTTCGTCCACGTTTGCGATTCGTCCCCGTTCCCAATTCGTCCACGTTTACGTTCGTCCATATTCCCATTCCACCCGTATTCTCGATTCATCCACATTCCCAGTTCTTTCACATTTCTAAGTTTTTCCAAGTATTTGCTCTATAAAAAATCGGCTTGGATTTTTGTAAGTCCAGCTCCATCAAGTCACGAGTTTGGAAACGTGGACGAATCAGTAATGTTGACGAATTAGAAATGTGGACGTGCTGGGAGTGCGGATCAACTGGGAATGCGAACGCATTTAGGAAGTGGACGAATCGAACACCTTGTGACGCGACGTCCCGATGACGAGGGGTTGGTCGACTTCGTAGTGGTTTAGGTGAAGGTCGTGGACCACCAGCGAGGAGGGGCGGAGCTCTACGCGTGCGTCACCACGTTGTGACGCGACGTTCCGCCGATGACGAGCGGTTGGTCGACTTCGTAGTGGTCTAGGTGTAGGTCGTACACTACTAGCAGGAAGGGGCGGGGCTCTACGCGTGCGTCAACACGTTGTGACGCGAGGTGCCGATGACGAGCGGATGGTCGACTTCGTAGTGGTCCAGGTGAAGGTCGTGCACCACCAGCGGGAAGGGGCGGGGCTCTACGCGTGCGTCAACACGTTGTGACGCGAGGTGCCGATGACGAGCGGATGGTCGACTTCGTAGTGGTCCAGGTGAAGGTCGTGCACCACCAGCGGGAAGGGGCGGGGCTCTACGCGTGCGTCAACACGTTGTGACGCGACGTTCCGATGACGAGCGGTTGGTCGACTTCGTAGTGGTCCAGGTGAAGTTCGTGCACCACCAGTGGGAAGGGGCGGCGGCACGCGGGCGGCGAAGTCCCGCGCGCCTCGTCCGCTGACATGCGCCGACGGCAGCTTGGGAACAACCTGTACAAATGACTAATTGACAGTATCCCAACAGCTTTGATCGGCTCGCCTATAGAGATAGTACAACAGTAAAGTGACAAAAATGATCTATCCCTTTCTTTCCTGTTGCAAAAGTAACTCAACCAGTTGTGCTAGCCCGGTTGGTTGGCTTAAGCATGGCTAAATCATCAATGAAAACAACGTATTAAACACATTCAACCAAATCAACGGCGACCTCGTGAGAGTAGCGGGGGGTCGGTGGATGCGGTCTGCACAGGATCGCACTCTGAGGCGATCTATGGGAGAGGAGAGCAGTGGAAATCCGTGGCTTATGGATATATGATAGAACCAAATCAGCCTGTCAGTTTGCAATTTAGGCGTTGGCGGTGGCTCATAAAACTCCTTTACGTAATAAAAAGGTGAAGTAGAAGTAAGTCATTAGTGCAACGATTGAAACCCTTGCACCACTTGCACTAATGACTTACTTCTAAGCACCCGCTTAGCACAAGTATTAGTAATAAATGATTTTGAATTAGAAAAGTACACAAGCGGTAGCGAGCCGCAAACTCATAAAGGCTACGCAGTGGTAGAGGGCTCTTGATTACCTAGTGAATGAAAACTGTTTGATGTCTAATTACGTAAACACGTGGGCACTGACTCACCTATGCTTGGCGTGGTATACGTAGGCAGTGAGACATGCATGTCGCACCCACGTGGCTTGAATCGGTCAGGAACTAACAAATAAAAGGAACGAATTCCCGTCACGGACATAAAGGAACTAGTTTCTGCGGTCTGGTCCTTTAGTTCAGTAGGAGCAATCGATAGACGTAGGTATGAGCGAAATGGATCGAATGAGTAAAGAAGCTGTAGAATTACGCTGCCGTGCGACGCTAAATGTTGTAGCTTTATACTGGCTTCACAGTGATATACGAAAATAGCATATTTCAATCAATCTCAATGAAAAGGCAAATCGTTCATGCGAATAATTTAGATTTAAACTTTCTCGGGTCTCAAAATTGGCTCCTGACCTGAAATAACTAAAATACCGAAAATCCACTAGCTTTGAACGCTTGGACGAGATCGGAGTGCTCAATAGGCTACTTGACAGTGTGAAAAATAATGGAAGAATTATGGAACCAATTTACGTCAATATTACTAAACATAAATGGATAATTTATTTATAAAACTCGGATGAAAATTGATTAGTTTTTATCTGTCGCCATTTTATCGAAAACGGTTTGGATTGGCCGATGACGTCACACCATAGTAAACAGCATCGCCAGCATCTGTCAATCCTATTTTTAAAGGTAGAACGATATGCGATCCTCGTTGACATTTGTCGGTTTACTATCATGTGTCGTCATAGACGCCATATTGTCCGAGAAACCGTTTTGGCGGCTAATTTTAAACCGAAACCGAAACCTGTCAAGTAGCCTATTGTTCATTTTGAAGACCGAACTGGTGCGATACTAGCGAATACGGATCTGAGCCACAATTTTTACTACGGCGACGTCGTGAGAGGCTTCGTTGGCTGTCTATATTACCTGACTAATACTTATTTTCTAGTCGCATTAACGTGGGAATGATGCGGGAGGCATCATGCGTTTACTAATTTTACTCGTGCTCGTATTATTGGCCTGTGGAGGGCAAACGCACCGAAGGCATAGTTCCAGTGCATTAGTTTGACGCGATTAAGAGGATTGGTAAGGAAGGTTACAGACTGAGGTCAATAGTAGGTCAGTTATAGATTAAAAAATGAACTCATCTATGCTTCGCGTTGTGGTGATCTGTCAGAAACCAGAACATGTCGAGTGGATGTCGCGTCTTTTGTACAACGTGAGTGTTCCGTTTTTAACCTCATAAGGCCCAGAGCAGGTTTTTGTTTAATTTGAAACTTTATTTCATAATATGTAGTAACAGTAACCGTGGGCGTTAGGAGGTTAATTCAATATGTTTGAGTCTCACGGTAGTTTTCTAATAAGTAAAGAACCGTCTCTTTTTTTCAAGACTTAGGTATCTATGAAGCAGTAGCGTGGCGTCCAATGAACTCGATTCCTACCGGCTTGCCTAATATCAGGCGCTTCAGCACCTTATTCTTCAGCTCTTAAGGAAAATGTACGCCAAATCTGCACCGGCTTGCCCAAGGATATCTTTTACGCCACGCCACTGCTATGAAGTATTATCAGAAGATCCACTCTGGTGGGAAGACGATTGTATGATTGGACTCACCTATGCTTAGCGTCGCACGAGCAGGTCGCCAGAGTAAAGTTGTGCGCGGCGGCCTGGCGGCGCTCGTGGCGGGAGCACACGCGCGGCAGCGAGCCGCAGTCCTTCGCCGGCGACATGTTGGCGGGCGCGCTGCCGCGCCGCGACGACCGCGACATCGACGCGTACGTTGGCGCCGCTATGCGACTCACCTGGACGCAGAGATGATTTGTTACAACGATCTAAATCAGCGGTCGGAAACCAGCGGCCCGTGAACCGCTCGCTTGCGGCCCGCGAGCCTCCCTGGCTATTTTGTATATAAAGATCGCTATAGGTATTCAGAATTGTATAAAACCACAAATTATTAATAAAGTGCGGCCCGCGTCAATTTCGTTAGCTACTATGTGCCGACCGCTGATCTAAATCATAGGTTCCCAAAGTGGTCCCTACCGCGGGGATTCCCAGGGCGTAGGGGCCTTGGAAGAAATTGGGGCGCGTTGATGCTATCCAGGAGGCCCTATCGCTTTTCAAAATAAAAATTTAAATCAGAATATCAACTACAGTATAAATAATTTTCCACATGATTTATTTATTTTTTTATTTACGTAGGTATAAGATTGAACTCTATTTCATAACATGATATACACAGATGCAAGAGCTACAGAAATGAATAGAGATTGTTATCTATCTAGATAGATCTACAACTGGTAGCAGAGTAGTAGCCCAAGTGGTACACAAAACTCTGTAACGGATCCGAGGAGATCTTATTAACCTTTACCAAAACAAACATACATCAGGTCATGACAGTCATATTACAGACTTAGTGTAGGTACTCGCCTCAAAGGGCACGTGTTTCCTTTGCCGTCATATGTCTAACACGCGGCTAACTTGTACCTACCTATACCATAGCAGTTAGCTGTGTTCCAGACGTAGAAAAGCAGACTCAGTGTACTCGCCTCGAAGGACGCGTGTTTCCCTCGTCGCTTGCGCGGCGCGGCGGTGTCGGGCTTCTTGCGGCGCGGCGCCGGCGGCGGCGCCGCGCCCGCGCCGAACAGCCCGCGCTCCTCCGCCACACGGATCATGTACTTGGCGTCTAGCCGGGTGATCTCCTGCGGGACGCCTGCGTATCTTATGCTGACTGTACACACTGGTAGATACATTCTGAGGCAAGCCATGCGTGAGCCCAGGGGCTTCGAAAACGGGCCCTTTTTGTGCACATTACTTTGAATACAAAGTAATTTTCTTTATTCTCCAATTTATGATTAAATACTTTGCGTTTGACCTTTGTCTCACCTGATGGAAAGTTCAATACATAATCCAATACATAGTACTTACCAGTGGCGCGGCGTTCATAGAATCCGATTCCCACCGGCTTGCCTATAAGCATATGATATGACCGAAGTGTCTACTCCTCCTGTAGAAAACGTAATCCAAATCTGCTCCGGCTTTACTAAGAATATATTTGATGCCACGCCACTGGTACCTACAAAGTCCATGATAGAACCCGATTACCCAGTAGATGCCTATTCACTCTATTGTCTGAGACAATATTCATTCATCTTTAACAGAGACATAGGAACTGGCGCTCATTCTGTGCTCTCCGGAGCATGTTAGTACTTTGACACTACCCTTGGTCAAATAACGACGCATCTGCAAAAGGACAACTTTTCAGGATCTGTGTGTATCATGTAGTTCGTATGATTTGTATGACTTTTGAGCAATAAAAAAACTTTTGACGTAAAGTCACATACGTCGTTATTTGACCAAGGGTACGACTTTTTATCCCTGATTTGGACAGCAATATTTAAGTACCGATTGAATTGCAGTTGAGTTGCAGCATATAGTTTTTAATTGAATTATTTAGAGAATAAAATAGGGATTATCAAAAATATAACTAAGTATATAACACTATGATAGTTAACACAAATGAATGTGCTTTATCACTAAGTACTTACCTTCCTCTGGATGAGTCCGAGGTAGCACCCATCTCTGTCTAGAATGTAGTTGATATCTAAACCGTTTCCGAGATTTGGCAGCGATTGGATTTCAAACAAATCACAGTTTGGCACCTGAAAGCAACAAGAAGCAAACCAAAATGTTACTATATGTACGGGGGTGAAATACATCAAAGCTACTACTAGTCCTCTCTCCCCGCACCTTACGTAAATCAGGCTATAAATTAAGTTGTGCGCTTATATAACCCAGAAAGTATATAGGCTACCTATATGAAGGGTCCACGGAAAGAACATGTCTAGTCACTTGAGTAACTTTTTGAGTTATAGCGGTTTGAAAGTTAGTCACCGGGAACAATTACTATGGTAACCATTTCTTTAAAAGTGAAAAAAATATATAATATTTTAAGATTTCCACCTGTAATCAAGTGGTAGGTAAGTTATAAATCATTGCGAGCTCTATATTTTTAGTTTAAAATCTCATTTAAAAAAAAAGTGACTAGACATGTTCTTTCCGTGGACCCTTCATATAAGGTAGAGAGGTAGGAGAACCTATCTACAGAAGACAGTTTGAGGTTCTCAGCTTCACTAAGAAAATTATTTTTATATATGAAGACATTTGAACTTCCGTCAAATAGTTCAAAGCTGTAACATGATTTCTTGTCACGGATTCTTTGGCATTGGGAGAATATTAGGCGTTTGACAGCTTTTTTCTTTTCTTCATTATCGTTTCGGCAAATATTGTTGAAATAGGTAATGGTCAAAGTAATTTTTTATGAAACCTAAAGGCTGCAGTCCCGAGGCAGAGTCTAGTTTGATGAAGATTATGCCGGCTTACCCTTCTACTTACATTCCTCTTCAATCGCGAAATAATAATGAGGTTTAACTGTGGTGTCAAAACGCTCGAATATTATAAGTAGGTACCTACACTGAGTACAATGAATAGCTATGTAAATAACATATCGCATATGTGCTAGAGATACCTACAGTTTTTCCTAGTTAGAAAAAGTCGTACATAAACGTCAGGGTTGTCATTGTTGGGGTCCTTCGGCATAGCGGGCGGGCCGGGCGACTCGGGGATGGGGCGGACCTTGCTGGTCGTGCCCGGCCGAGAGCCCGGCTCCGACGGGTCCGCGTGCTTCTTCAGGGTGCTGCCAGTAGTTGGTCTGGACCTGTGGAAGACTTTTAATGAGAGCCGGAAAATTAGGGCGGTAGTTAGCATGGGGTCAAGAGCGGCGGCTGGCATCGTAGATTAGAGGAGAGCCGAAGCCTAATGAGGGTATTTAGAAATCAGAAATCCACCAGCTGGCAGCAGGGTGGCGAAAGGTCTTATTGACAGTAGGCGTCAAGATCCACCAATCACACCACTTGATTTTGGCATCTACTGCCAAATAGACCTTTCGCCACCCTCTGCCAGTTGGTGGATTTCTGATTTCTAAATACCCTCATTTAGCACAAGGCGCCTCTTTGCCGGATGGAAAATTTTATAAGCCCGATGCGCTGCAATTCAAAATACATCCCGGCTGATTTTATTAAATCTTCGAATTATATGGTCTTTGTGTAACTTACCTAATTGAAGGTAGATAACTAAAATAACCAGTATACTAGCTTATACGAGTAAACCAAATTAGGTGTTATACGACAGTGTCTTCATACTTTAGTTATTGGCAGAGACTTAATACTTACTAAGTAATGTGAAAGAGAACATATTAGAACAGACGAGTATTATATCAAAGATATACATTCGTCCACAGAAAGATGAAAATAATGCCATGTAAGTATGCATTTGTCATGGAATAACGAATTGACATACTTCCAACACATCATTTTGTTTACACTTGCCGTATCTATCTACATTATTATTATTTTCTTCTATGTCACGTCCACGTGCGACGCGGTAAAATCCAGGAAGGAGGACGTATCTGATGCAGTGCAGCGGTTTCAGTCGCTTTCTTCTCATACCTGTTAGTAGACGCCTTTGGTCGAGAGTGGCTGCTCACGAAGTTTAAATCATCCTTCTCTGTCACGCCCACCTGCGACGCGGTAAAAGTCCAGGAAGGAGGACGTGTCTGATACCGCGGCTTCTGTCGCTTTCATCTCATACCTGTTAGTAGCCTCCGAGGTTGGCCGAGAGTGGCTGCTCACGGAGTTTAGATCATCCTTCTCTGTCACGTCCACATGCGACGCGGTAAGGTCCAGGGAGGAGGACGAGTCAGATACAGCGGCTTCTGTCGCTTCCTTCTTAGCACTCTGGCGGAAAGATAAAAATAAATGCCTACTGATGAGGATTCATTGCTTCATTAATACTTGCTAACCCTCAGTAGCATATTTTTTCTAAAGAGAGTGTTCTACAACCAAAAAGGCTACTCCTTAGGGTACAAAAGCAGATCTTTATTAAATGGTGTGACTTGATTGTACGCCAGATTTTTCGTGGCAAAAGGCCTCATAGAGCTTCCTTACAAGTTTGATTCTACTACCGCTTCTTTATGTAGTGCTTCGGAAAATGACCTTTTGTAGAGAAGAAGCGCCGCAAGATAGGAAATATCAGTTCTTATAAAAGACTCAAACTATTTCGACTCGAATGAAAATGAAATGAAATTTTCATGGAAACTTAATATTATAGGTTTAAGAAATGACTTACAGAATGGTGGTCTCTATGCTTCTTCTTCAGCAGGATGTGTCGCTCGCGAGCCAGCCGGTTGGCCTCGGCGACCGCACGGGTTACCTGCGCTTGGTTCTCAGCCTCAAGGGCCGAGTGCGTCTCGTACAGGATCAACTGGATCTGAAAACAATGGCGGGATTCAGAAAATTTCATTTGTCCTAGTTAGGCAGAGGGATGCCTTCCTCTTTTATACAGATATTAACTATTAAAACGCAGTGTGATATGCGTTAGGCGAGCAAGAAAGCGATTTCTCTATAGTTTGACAGGGCGTAGAAAGAAGACGGTTTTTTTGTCGTTGGCCCGTTTGTTCAGTATCGACAAACACTATTGGGAAGCAATGCAAACAAACCAATTCTCAAAGAAATTTACCTGAGGTTTAGATAAAAGGGTTTTAAGGGTTCTCTTCTGCTCTTCCAGTATTGACTGAACACGAGCTTTGCCGTCAGCATCCATTTCGGATTCTGTGAGGATCTGGGGATAACACAACATCTTAGTAAATTAGGTACCTATAGGTATAATCATTTCAGTCACAGTATAAAAGTGGTAATTAGTAACCTTGTCAGTTTTTTCAACTGTTTTATACGGTGAGTTGTTAAAATTGATCCGTCCATTAGGGTCGCTAGTTGTTCTAACTACCTAGTTGGGTTGAGATATTAGCCAAGCTAATACTCTCTACCTCTTTGGGTACAGGACTCCACTCGCTAACAGCTTTGCTCTATCTATGCGTAGATGGGTTCCGACGAGTTCTCCAATATGTCTACGTCTAACCTAACCTAACCGAAAGTTACAAGTTTTGGAAAACGTTATTACACGGATACGCTGATCAAGTGATCACGCACACTGCGGTACTGGACTGAGGAGCTTCAGAGGCTTCGAAGGTTGTTCGAGTCGGTCGGTTTTCCATACAAACGCAAAGAGGATCGTCGTTTGCTGCCAGGCATCGTTGGGGCCTTTAGATGATCACGTACACAGCAAGAACACTGGACTGAGGAGCATCGGAGGCTTCGATATTAACTAATTAGGTAACTACTAAGCAGACGTACAGGTTGATTCATAAGAGCTGGCGCGGATTTTGTATGCAAAAAGTGCTTATTTCATACTAAATCCGCGCTAGCTCTTGTGAATCGAGCTATATCTCCAGCATAGCCAAGTCACCGCCTCGGCCGCACACCAGGTCGATGGGGTCGGTGACAGTGGAGTAGGTGTTGGGCAGCGTGGCCAGCACGGCCACCACGCCGGCCAGCGCGCTGGCCACCGCCGGCGTGTCGCATGTGTGTACACGGACTCGCCGATCACGCACGCGGACTGAGGGCCCTCGGAGGCTAGATAACTAAACTACTGAACAGAGATATCCATCCAGCTTCGGTTGGCCTCAGAAGATGGTCTGTCTGAAGACCTATTTAAGGTCCCCCGAAATCGATGAAGACAGAAGGCGTGCGACCGGTCATTGTGGAAGTCTTTTGGTGGTGGACCTATGGTCAGCACAGCAGCGAACGTCTCAAGGTTAAAATGATGAGGTAACTACTGAACAGGGCTACCTTTAGCAGATCACACAAACCGGGGCACTGGGCTGGTGAGCTTCGTAAGCTTCCCTAACTAGTTGGGTAACTACTGAACGGAGATACCTCTAGCATAGCCAAGTCGCCGCCGCGGCCGCACACCAGGTCGATGGGGTCGGTGACGGCGGAGTAGGAGTTGGGCGGCGTGGCCAGCACGGCCACCACGCCGGCCAGCGCGCTGGCCACCGCCGGCGTGTCGCAGTACACGGACTCGCTGATCACGCACACTGCCGCGCTGGACTGAGGGGCCTCGGAGGCCTCGATGCCGAGCTCGCGGAGGGCCCCGACGTAGCTCGATACCCTGAAAGATTAAAGTACCGTAAGCTCAGGTGCTCAGTGCAAATAGCATGGTCCTCACTATCATGCACTCTCGTCTAGACAGTAGAACACTATTTTCAATTCATGACATGATTCATACGACTATAGCCAAGATTGGCGCGGTATGTACATAAAAATATAACTCTTTTTGAGTATGAATGCAGGTGAAACAGACACTGGGACAGCTTTTATCATTGTTTTGATCGATCGGGTCTACCTATTGCTAAGCTCTTCCAAAGATTTCGACAACGAATGGCACCAAGCCTTTTTGTTTCCTATTTTTGCAACACGTATACTTAGAGTGAAATTGCTTCTAATAAATCTCACTCTAAATAGATAGTTCTCCTCTTGCGCATTACCAAATGATACTGAGAGAAATGCAAACTCATTCTCATCATACATACGGGAGATCCTTATTACTAAGAATAGAGTACACCTATACGGTACAACCCGATACTTAAAATATAACATGGATACGCTTGTATCACCAGTCTTGCAAAGCTTTTGGAACATGGCCTAGCTCACTAAAGTCGATTTTAGTTCCGTCTAGCTAGTTCATAACTTTGAGAGAGTAAGCAACAAACTTGTCTCCAGCCCCAAAGACGACCAGCTTCCCAAGCTGTGGCGTTGCAGGCGCGGCGGGAGCTTTAGCCTTCAGCACTGCTCCAAGCTCCCGCAGTTGGGCTGCGAGGTACGCGGAGCACCGTGGTGATGAAGCGTGGGTCTGGGCGACCACGCCTCTGAGAGAGTTGGCGCGGAGGGCTCTGCAGAGAGTCGAGGCGCCTTCGCAGAACTCACGTTCCTGAAAGAATTGCAGAAAAGCATCACAGAAGCTGCTGGCCGGAGTTAAAGCGGGACAGGCATGAGTAAGTAGATA
The DNA here is from genome assembly GCA_947034925.1 of Eudemis profundana. Lineage (NCBI taxonomy): Eukaryota > Metazoa > Arthropoda > Insecta > Lepidoptera > Tortricidae > Eudemis > Eudemis profundana. Next base: position 17,790,980 of record OX344800.1, read on the forward strand.
TAACTTTATTGCACAATACAGAAAAGTACAAACGGCGAACTTAATTACTAGCTAACCGCTGGAATAGAAGTCATGTCTGGGCAGGGGTTGACATTTTCTGTTGACCTCGCGAAACGTAGTGTTGTTGGATGCGAAAGGTGCCTCGATATAGGTTCATATTTTTAGTCTTGATCAACCAATAATATTAAAACGTTACCATTCACAAGGCGCTGGCGCGGATTTTGCATGCAACGCAGCGCGCGCTTATTTCATACGAATTTTGCGCCAGCTCTTGTGAATCGACCTATACCTACCTGTAACACGATGATTCCATCTTTAACGAGGTCCAATTGCCCTATGCTGTTGTTTTCGGGAGGGCGCAATGTGATAAACCTGAACAGACAAAATCAGAACTTTAACGTTTAGCCATACACAACCATCCCGAATCCGATTTTTTCCAATATGGAAACCAAGCAGTTGCACGGACGGTGATACCGAAGGCATACTTGTAACTTTTTTTATGAAATCATATTTAACAAACTGCTCGGAAAAAAATGCAGCAAAAAGAAGGCACTAATTTAACAATGTTGAGCAGTGACGTCCCAAGCATTTTTTCTTGGAAACTGCATACCTACTATCTATCTGAGAGTTATGACGTCATAAAAAGAAACTGATTTGATCAGTCAACAAATAGCCTATTTAGCCGGATTTCCTGGTTTTTGATAGGGCACTACGTAAACACAGTGAGTGTTACTAGGTGAGTGAGTGTGACTACGCAAGTAATCTAGATAAAGACTCAGACCTTGGACATACGCGATCGAATCTGTACTCTCCTGCGCAAAGTTGCCGAGACCCGCTGTACGAGTAACCCAGGTCGTGGAGTTTCTTCACAAGATTCGCTACTTTCCTGAAAACAATAGTGTTCACTATAAGATATTTAATAATAAGAATAGTCGTTGTTGAATGTTTTATTAAACGAATCTAGGGCTATGATGTGATGTACTAGAGACCACGAAGCGTGAAACACCATAGCTAGCACAGAAGGTAAAAGGTAATAAGAACGCGGGTAATATTGCGGTGCGTTAGAAATGCCCTTTCCACTGGATGTTACATCTTGAGTTGCGAGTTTCGAGTTCTTGTGCTAACCGTATATAAGGACTACCGTAAACAGCCCTGTGATTCTATGTTACACACCGAATATCACCCATCCCTTACTATTCAGATCCGTGCGATAAAGAAGGGTTATGTTCACCGATAAAGTGAGATGCCCCACAAATAATACAGGTAGTTAATAGTACATTACACAACTAGGGTGGTAACAGAGAAAGGCCGAGATTGCAGAAGTTTGCGGCCCGAGCTGCAAGCGAGGGACGTAAATATGCGATCGAGGGCTTTCTTTATTACCTCCCGTGTTGTGTACATCATTTTATGTCTACACTTAGCCAGAAAGCGGCTTTTTCCGTACGCCCAGCGTGCGGAAAAAGCCATTTTATGGCCAGATGTGGCATAAAGGTACTTACGTGGCTTTGAATGTGTTGACCCATCCAGTGACAGATTCTTTATTAACGCATGTTGACAAAGGCTCGTCCCTTAAATGAGGTGGTAGCAGGTCGCATAATCTGGAATTAAGTTCAAAGTGATCTACATAAATCATTATTGTTTGTAATGCGTATCGTTGCTGCCACGGACGCGGAATAGTCTAGCTTGTATGGGGAGCCGACCTCGTTGAGGAGTATCGTGGCACGATCGCCCTTTTGTCTAGACTTAACGCTCCCTCGGTACCGCCACTTCAGTTCTACAAGCTATAAAACAACGTTTTCCAACCTTTTTCATCGCACGACCTCTTTTGTATGTAAAAATATTTTGCAACTCCATATTATCGCTTTGAGTATTTTTGTGTTTTTTTTTTAACTTTTTGCCTGAGGCTTCACGATCCTCTGCGACCCCCTTTTAGAGACTCAGGGAACCTCTGGGAATCGCGACACTTTGAAAAACACTTCTATTAAGCTTGTTAAACGGCACAAGACTAACGAGAAAGCCCTATTCTTGATGCGTATGTATCCTAGCGATCGCGGCCGCGAAGTGGACTCGCTGCTTCCACAGGGTGTCCTCGATGTTCTTGTAGTCGTCCGTTAAGGAGTTGCGTGGCACGTTCGCTGCCGTCCTAGTGTAAAAGGCGACCTTTTACTATGGAAGTTCATAGTAAAAAGTCGCCTTTTAGACTAGGACGGCAGTTCGGCCTCGTGTCTCGACTTAACGCTCCACGTACCGCCACGCCAGTCCTACAAGCTATAAAGTAATGTACTTAATGTAAACGAAGACTAACGAGAAAGCCCTATTCTTGATCCGTATCCGAGCGATCGCGGCTGCGAAGTGGACTCGCTGCTCCCACACAGTTTTCTCAATGTCTTTGTGTGGGGAGCCGGCCTCGTTCAGCAGTTTCGTTGCTCGCTCGGCCTCGCCCCTGGGTCTGGCGCCCCAGCGTCGCCGCGTCAGCTCCATGAGGAACAGCCATACTGTGTGCCGTTTGTCCGCGTACTGTAGCAATTAACAAAACAAAGTTATATATACGGACAGACAGACGTAGCGAAACTATTGGTTCCTAATTTGTCTATGGAAACCAAAAAACTATTTTGTAAACTTACTTCAAGTGAAAACCAAAACTTGGGGACTAAGTATGATATTAGTTAAGATGAACTTTTGTTACCTACTGATCTAAATACTGAGTAAATAACATACAAATAGGTATTAACCGCATTTTCGTCAAACTTCGTGTGATTACCATGTGGAATTGAAACATAATATTGCAAAATAAATTCTTACCAAACATCATAAATAGTAAAAAAATACCGGAGCAATTCGTGTTTGCCACAAATTAATTCCATTTGGACTCCAGCCAGTACGAGAAACTTATTGAAATATTTACGGCAATTTCAAGTGAATTCACCTTCACAAATTGCCCAATTCAAAACTAGGGCGCCGCGACTAATCCCCTAACGCGATAAATCGCATTATTAATCGAAAGCACTTTAGTCCATCAGTCGATCCCTCCAACACAAACAGCCATAAATATAGACCTCATTTTCGTGAGCGTCCTTAAAAGAAAGAAATGGCTTCGGTCACGAGCACGCGAGCTAATGCGAGTTAGATGGGACGATACTTTTATTGTAACGTTCATAACTGATGTTATTACGTTTGATAACTATGGTTAAATATGCAGCCTTGATAACGCTAACAGCCTTCGTTTTTTCGTGCAAGTTCAATGTGAAATGCGTGGAATCTGAGGTTAAGGCGGTACCTGTGGGAAATCGCCGAAGAAGTCGATGTCTTCTATTGCTTGTTCTAATATTGACTTATCTGTAACAAGGACGATGATAAGTAGTGACACAATCAGTAGTTGAATTGATGGAATGGGAAAACAGTTGTGTTGTGAACAGAGGAATGATTGTGGCATGAATCTTCATCGCTGATGTCCAGTTAATGCTGTTCTCATCTCCGGCTCCAAATATATTTTTTATTACAAGCTCTTTTCTTTCAACTGTCTACTTCATTATTGCTTTTTATACAATAATTTCATTTACAATTTAAGTCAATCTAATGTGTGAAAAATAATTTCCGGAAAAACAAAAGTGACCAGAAAGTTTAAAATAAACTTTTCACACCTCCTATTCAGAAAAAAGTATTTTGATCCCTCATAAGAGGGATCAAAGTGATACTTTTCTGTTCAAGGACTACCTACCTACAGGGTATTTTTAGTTTGAACCTGCTTAGAATATGCCATTGCCATACCATACATTATAGACTCTACATATTGACTCTACATATCAACTCTACATATCGACTCTACATTATTGACTCTACATATCGATTCTACATATCGACTCTACATATCAACTCTACATATCGACTCTACATATCGACTCTCCATATCGACTCTACATTATCGACTCTACATTATTGACTCTACATATCGACTCTAAATATCAACTCTACATATCGATTCTACATATCGACTCTCCATATCGACTCTACATTATCGACTCTACATTATTGACTCTACATATCGACTCTACATATCGATTCTACATATCGACTCTACATATCCACTCTTCATATCGACTCGACATATCGACTCTCCATATCGACTCTACATTATCGACTCTACATTATTGCTCTACATATCGACTCTACATATCAACTCTACATATCGACTCTACATATCGACTCTCCATATCGACTCTACATTGACTCTACATATCGACTCTACATATCGACTCTACATAAAGTCGATAATAAGGAATGGCCCAGACCACAGGTGTTTGGGGTCCGAGCCGCAGGCGAGGGCCATAAATATAATATGGAAGTGGTAAATTCGTCCCGTCCGTAAAAAGTAATAAACGTTTTATAAAATAATAAGGAACTGTAAATTTAACAATTTCACATTTCATTTTATTAAAAATGTGTGATGCTCTTTGACTAACTATATATTTCGTTTTCGTTATTTTGGTAGGTAGCGTTTGTATTTAAATTTTCCTCATAGTCGGTGTGAAAAGCAGTATGTGTCACTCGGTAGCAAAATTATTTTCACCTCGGGCGTTAACACTTGAATCCCTCACTACGCTCCGGATTATACTTTAGAATCCCTCGCTACGCTCGGGATTCTATTGTATAATCCTTCGCTTCGTTCAGGATTCAATATACGCCCTCGCCGTACATACATCATTTTGCTCCCTTGTGACACAATCTACTATTTCGTAAGCAGTAAGAGGACTGCCGGTAACTTCGAAATTAAATGTCTCTGTTTTGCTTCACCGCAGTCGGATAAAAAGTATTTTATGTAACATAGGATACTTTTTAGCTAGTTAAAACATAGGCTATTTTTTAACCAGGGTCGTAATCTACATGTTTGTACAAAATTAAATGTAGGTAGTGAATAATGTTTCGCCATCGTATTTTATATCGGAAAAGTTTGTAGCTAGGTAACTATTTATCTTGCTCTGTCAATTAGCATACTAAAACCAAGTAGGGTGGGATGAAAAGATCTCCATTACTTAAAAATAACTTCTGATACATTGTCTATGGGAGCAATTACGTTCATGAATCCTTTTACATTATGTAATATTGCGTGCAAGATCTCTATCCGCGCGAAAATGCATGTCTCCTACAGAAAGGGCTATATTTTGCGATTCTCATGACAATGCTGTATCACATGACACGACATGTAGAACCTTCAGATACGTAAGTTTCTTTTTATCGATAACATTATTTATATAAGCTTTCCGTTTCGAGTGGAATCATGCAACATCTGACCTTCGTTTTTATGGCTTTTACGGTTAATACTAGAAAAGTAAAAGACACGAATGGGATATAAAAATAACTTGTAATGTTGCCATAAAAAATGTCTGATAGAGACTTCGCGGAGAAATGAAACCTTCAATGGTAAATCGAAAACAAGATGCCTACTTCTTAGCCGTTACGAATAAAAATGCCAACGTGTTTTTTCTTTAAATACTTGTTTTTCCTGTTCCTTCATTTTGCCCGTTTCTTTTGCTGCCGCTTTTCAACAACGATCAATGAGTCAGAATTACTAAATTCTAATTGCCTAGCCCTAGCACCAATGACCATCTGACTTTTGTATCTGAGAAAATTAGGCCGTTTGGAATCATGGATATCATGGTGATACCGTGATACGTTAATAATTTTAATGTGCGGGTTTCCTAAAGATGTTATACCGCACATATAGGTAGTCGGCACTGCAATGCTTGTCTCAAAAAAAAAGTTCTACTGAAACTAGTTTGTCTTCATTTCCTTTTTAGTTTCATTTATACTTACCATAAACTAGATGTTGTATTTTAAATAGGTACTTACGAGAATACTGTGTAGATACAATTAAACGATATGAAATGTAGTTTGAAAGTTAGTTTACAAGCTAGTTTATTGTGGTATAATATAAATGGGTTTCCTCGGCGATGGAGTGATAAAAAGTTAAATAGCGTTTCTGAACGCCTGTAAACTACATAGTTGCCAAATGCCCTCATTTCACTCTGGCTTTTGCGATGTTAGCTCATCGGTTACGCGTGGTAACTGGAAAGCTGGATACATTTAACTTGCAAGATTTGATTAAAGACCTAGAAATAGAAGATTTGTAAAAATCAAGATTTCAGCACGCTGGCTCTCAAGATCTGTCCACGGGCTACTGTTGCATGAGAAAATGTTTTTAATTTGTTGTAGATTCCAACATGTTTATATGTTGTTTGTGATTATGTAAGGTACCTCTTGTAATGTGTTTTTCTGGTGTTCAATAATAGTACAAGACACAACTAGGGTGGTAAAACAAAGATAGGCCGAGATCGCATACATTTGCGGCCCGAGCTGTAAGCGAGGGACGTAAATATGCGATTGAGGGCTTTATTTACTTATTACCTCCCGTGTTGTGTACAAAATTTTATGTCTACACTTGGTCAGAAAGCGGCTTTTTCCGTACGCGTAGCGTGCGGTAAAATCCACTTTATGGCCAGGTGTGGCATAAAGTATATTTTGTATTGCAAAGAACATTAGCGGTAGTCGCTGTCGCTAGGTATTTACCAAAAGTTCGCCTAGCCTCGCAAAGAAATTGGCGAATGATACGAAACTAGCGTGACGTAATTTACGCTCCGGTGCTAACTTTACCGCCCTGACACTTTGATACGAATTTCGAAAAACAATTTGTTATCCACATTCGCACGAAGGGTATCGTTTTATGCTTTTTATTACTTACTGCTGGGCTTGTGTGCGTATTTATGCCAGGCAGTTTACTTTTGAATACGACTCTGGAACTGCTTTTTAACGAGTTTGGTATCCAATAAAAAATTGAAAGTACTTATTCATGATACACGTTTTCACATTGATGGCAGTAAGAAGCGGGTGTTCCGTCCAAAAAAGTGTTGAATGTTTTTTAAACGGGACATGCAAATACTAGTATATCTGACACCACTTTTTACCTACTACAGTAAACGGGTCGTGTACCTACTCATGTCAGATATTGAGAGAATTTTATCATATTGGCATTGCGAGTAGACCAAGTCCTGGATTGAAACATAGAATACTTTATATCCCGGTAAGGGGTTCCTTTGGGATAATAACGGGGATAATGCAGGAGAAGCCGCGGTTATTAGTGAAATGCTAGTCTAAAATAAAACGAAGCATAGACGTTGGTTATGTTATGTTGAAGGGTAGGTACTTACACCGAAACACGTCATAGATGAGGGAGTAGACGCATCGCATTTCCTGCTCGTCAGCGAATTCAACTTTCTTGGGCGGTTTGGAGAGCAGGTGAGCAGCCTTTAAAACCTGTATCACAGAACAAGCAGTTCAGGCAAAGTGAGAGTAAAAACTTTTGATTAAAAAGTCAATTAATAAAAATGGTAATAACGTGACGTAAGTACAAGTTGTAACGTGAAAAATTACCGCAATTTTGAACTAAGTAATAAGGCACGTCAAGAAAGAAAGCGTACTGGGGGCTTTTGGCGAGTCGTGAGGGTTCGTGGACACTATTCGACGTCCAGTTATGAGTAGAGTAGACCTTATGAACTTCAGTCAGACCTGAGCGATATGCCAAGCACGTTCTATATGAAAGCGCACGGCTTTCGGCGTCGGGGCAAGATCAACCAGTCGCCGCAGCGACTATTCACCAGGCAGAGTAGACCTTGTGAACTGTAGTCAGACCTGAGCGATGTCCCAAGCGTGTCCTGTAGGAGAGCGCACGGGAACCGGCGGTGGGGCATTAGGGTTCTTAGTGGACACCACCAAGCGCCACGGCGCCCATTCTTCGATCAATTCCTCGGGGGATTTCGGTATTTTCTCCGCATCTTCTCTGTGAGGAGAGGATTGGCGTAATGTGATTCCAGTAGGTCGGGTTTTCCATACAAACATAAAGAGCTTTCATCTGCCATAGCATCAGTTATGTTTGAAATGTGTTTTATTCTATAGATAAAGTGTATCAATAGGTACACTTTATCTTTATTACTTAGCCCGAAATAAAATGAGAAGTCTCAAAAAACTAGAATCGAGTGCAAATGGGCTTGTAAGGTTAGCACCATCTTCAGCATCATTTCAAACTAGACTTTTTATGCTAAAATATTTTTTTGTCTTTTTGTAAGCTCTCATGTCTTTTCGCGCAAATAAAATGTATCAAGCTATAAAATAAAACACATTTCAAACATAATTGATGTCATAGAAGGAAACAATTACCTTCTTTTTGTTCCCTCGTGCCCAAAATACCGCATTCCCAAAATACCAGATTTTTCAAAATACCAGCTTCTCGATTTATCAGATTCCCCGTATACCAGATTTCCAAAATAATACATTCTACATACTTAATCGTTTAGTTTCTTGAGAAACCTACGATTTTATGATCTAGTTAGTGTTCCCAATAGGGAATGAGGTAAGACAGGAAGCTGATAAATCGAGAATCTGGTACATATTTTAAAAAATCTGGTATTTTGGGAATGCGGTATTTTGGGTATGAGCGTTTTTGTTTGTATGGAAAACCGGCCGTTTGTATGTTAATCTGACCGAATATCCGATCGTAACATGTTAATAGTACATTACACAACTAGGGTGGTAATACAAAGAAAGGCTGAGATCGCAGAAGTTTGCGGCCCGAGCTGCAAGCGAGGGACGTAAATATGCGATCGAGGGCTTTTTTTGTATTACCACCCGTGTTGTGTACATCATTTTATGTCTACACTTGGCCAGAAAGCGGCTTTTTCCGTACGCACAGCGTGCGGAAAAGTCACTTTATGGCCAGGTGTGGCATAAAATATATAGTAACGCCGCTATTTTCAGATAGTAAAGGGAAGTAGACGGGAGGAAGCCCACATAAATGATCTACACTTTTTTAAGTTGAGGACTAACAAATCTTTAGCTCACCTGATGTCATTTTGAGAAATAGGATTATTTATATTTTTAACGTTTAGTTTGTTCCAATTTCTTTAGATATCTAGCCCATCGGAGCAGCTACATGATAGACTGTCCATATATAGATCAGGGGTCACCAAACTACGGCCCGCGGACCGTTCCAATCCGACCCGCGGGAAGAAAGCGGGAGGGCCTATGGACCGGCTCGCGAGCCAATCCAATCCGGGCCGCGGGAGAGCCTATGGTACGGTCCGCGAGAGCGGGCTGGACCGTGGTCATCTACGATGCTTTGACCCGCGAAAGCTAGATTTTTATAATTGCCCTAACCCGAGGGCCACAGAACACACTTTTGGCGCTCGATGGTGGTGGGCAGACGCTGGCAGACGCCGACCGCCATACAATAATACTGAATTGGAATTGAAAGAACCTGTTTGAATTCAGGCAAAGCAAGGCAAGTGGGGCCACATACCGTAACTCTAGGATCGACCATGTCGCGCCCACGCGACATTTTCAAAGGTGCTGTATTGACACCTGGGAAAACAGTTTGGAGACCACTGATCTAGATCAGCGGTCGGCAACCTTTTAGCAGCCAAGGGCCACATGGTAGCTTACGAAATTGACGCGGGCCGCGGTCAGAGTATAGCAAAAGGGGCCCGATTTTAGGACTTCAAAATAACCTCAAAAAATGTTCATTTTCGGATTTGAAATAACTGACATTTGAACCACAATATCTCGGTAAATATTGGTCGGAGAAAAAAGTTTATATGACAAAACATGCTTATTTTAGCGTAATCTACACGAATCAATCTAATTTAAGCCTAAAAACGGCGAAAAAAAAAATTTAGTCGTAAATTTTCTAAGTCCTAAAATCGGGCCCCTGTTGCTATACCCCAACCCGGGCCGCACTATGTTAATAATGGTGATTTCGGATTTTATACAATTCTGAATATATCGACCTTTACATACAAAATAGCCAGGGAGGCTCGCGGGCCGCAAGTGAGCGGTTCACGGGCCGCATGCGGCCCGCGGGCCCTTGGTTGCCGACCGCTGATCTAGATGGAAGCAGTTTGAAGCTAATCTTAACTCAGGAAAATTATGTCAGAACTGTTAGACTGTTAGTACTTTCTTTCAGAATCCCCTTTATTACAATAAAAGAGACTGACCGCCTGGCGCCACCCTGGTGGTAATAAAATATAGTCCTCATTGTCATTTAAGTGTACGGTCAAGTATAAAAATATGTATACGATTGTGAATCATATGCCATATTCGAAATGTATAGGTACATATTATTGACGTGACTGTACCTCGGACGGACACTCAATTTCATCATAACTTACGGGACTGAGACTTGATTTTCATTTAACAATTCTTCCTCCATTTAAAAAATATCTTTGTTCGCCATCGTTACTAAAACTGCACACACACTACACATACAAAACGACTTATTTTTAAGATGTCTCCATTTTATAACTTTTGTATTATTATTTTCGCTTCGTTTTACAATATTATATTAGGAATATATAGTCAATTTCAGGTTTATTTTAGTTAAAAAGATGTTGTTGAATTTTGTATAAATAAGTTGTTAGTGACAGTCAAAATGACGGTCCTATTTTTTTTAAATGTCAAAATAAATACGTACCTATTTCGTTTTCAGCTAGCAATTACGTAAAACATGTACCTACTTACCTAATGTTTTTTGTATTGAACTATCCACGCAACCTCCGTGCAAGATTCTGATAGTCAATGAATGTACAGTCAGAGGTAGATTTATGCAGAAGTTAATAACATTTTACAAAAGCCCCAAAAGGCAACAAAGAAAACTCTAATACCTAGTTATCGAACCTGCTCGCAACATTTCACAAGAGCCTGTTGGGAAATGCGACCTCTTGAGGAGAAGAGCTGGATAGCCGGACCGACAGACAGACAGACATACATTTGGGCATTTTTGCCCAAGCTGAACCGGAGACGCTCGCGTTCGCTCGCACCGTTAAAATGTTCTAAAGAATATAGTAATTTAACGGAATCTCTCAATATTGTTGCCCGATCCAACCAAAAATTGGTTCATTCTTGCACTGACTGCTAAAGTTATGTGTAGTATTATGGGCCTTATCACACTTGCGATTTGCGGGCGAGCTGCGGGCGAGTTTCCATACAAAACCAGTCGCGGCGAACTCGCGGCGAGTTCGACATTTGTATGGAATTTCACTTCTAACTCGCCCACAAATCTAAAGTGCGAAAAGGCACTAAAATGTTTACCTTAGGGAATACTCTACGTCTGGGGTCTCCAAACTAGTTACGGCCCGCGAGCCGTTCCAATCCGGCCCGCGGGCAGAAAGCGATAGGGCCTATGATCCGGCCCGCGGCACAGAATAAGAATACGTCCACAAGACAAGCCTCCTACCCGCACAGTAAAGTACCAAAGTACCTACAGATGATGTGAGACACAGAGCACCTCCCCCCCCACGAAAAAAGATACGTAACTCCAAGTCGACCATATATCATGTGGCCCGCGCGAAATTTTCAAAGGTGCTGTATGGCCCTCTGCGAAAAAATGTTTGGAGTCCCCTGCTCTACGTCTACAAACTGAAAATAGCTTGATGGTTCGCCGGCCCGATAATCACATTGAGATGTTACATGCAAACTGCCTGTTTCCGACGCGGTAGAATCTAAATAGCTTAGGGGCTGGCAATTAATCACACGAGGCTCGAAACGGGCGGGGTTCGGAAGAAAATCACGAGTTATAACTGGGTTGTTTGTTGTATAATGCATTTTTTCTTGGGGTACGAGAAATTTGATTACACTATATAATACCTATTGTGAGCCATTGTTGCGGTTTCGCAACCATCCATGCTGTGCTGATTTTTTTCCAGGATATAACACTAACCTAACCAGCCGGCACAACTCTCCTCAATTCTTTTCTTTAGCGAAACGTACCGTTCGGCAATAGTACTTTTCATCACACTTGCTCGAAAATGGTGTCATTACACGTAGGTTTTGCGGGCCGTAAATGACCTATTACGCCCAAGGGCGTAATGGTTTTCTTTTTAAATTTGAAACGCTGGTTCTGTTTTACTCTTATTTGTCATGATCAAAGGAAACGCCAACTTACTTTTTTAACTTTTATTACTGAAATATTTATTTAAAGAGAACTGTTATTGCAAATACATGTAAACACATATTTCTGTAACATTAATTAAATGTTTAAATAGTGTATTTCAGTATTTTGCAAATATAAAATCAACCATTTTAAGTCTTTACCGCTATGGTTTCCGAACGTGACTTGTCGTCTTGATATATGTCACTAATGTCACTGTCAGTTTTACAATTTTATTTAGGTTAAGTAAGGTTATTTTAATCAGAGTTCCTCACAAGTGTGATGAAAAACATTGTGTGTGCCACGGGCGGTAAAGGAATTACAAACTCGTGTTGTTAAAGCCCTCGGCTTCGCCTCGGCCTTGTAACAAACACTCGTTTGTAATTCCTTACTTACCGCCCTTGATACACAATGTACTATTACATAACTAGGGTGGTAATACAAAGAAAGGCCGAGATCGCAGAAGTTTGCGGCCCGAGCTGCAAGCGATTACATAACTAGGGTGGTAATACAAAGAAAGGCCGAGATCGCAGAAGTTTGCGGCCCGAACTGCAAGCGAGGGACGTAAATATGCGATCGAGGGCTTTCTTTGTTACCTCCCGTGCTGTGTAGGTACATAATTTTATGTCTACACTTGGCCAAGAAGCGGCCTTTTCCGTACGCGCAGCGAGCGGAAAAAGTCATTTTATGGCCAGGTGTGGCATAAATAAAATTGCGGAATTATGATGCTTTTGGAACACCTAATGACTCTTTGGAATTTTTAGGTGCTCCGTTTTTAAACACCTCACTATTATTTGTGAGAGTAACTATGTTTTAGTTTTTTTGTAAAAAATGTACGTGATATGTTAGGTGGAGAAGGCAAGACGAGCCTAAAGCCTCATCAAACATAACAAAGGGAACATCAAAATGATCCAAAAAATTCGAAAAATCTCACATTGTTAACGAATGCACCCTTACCTAAGTGACGCTTGAAGTTTCAAACCTATTGCTTCCAGAGTAAAGACCATTATTTGCAAAATATCGTGAGAATGGAACACTATCGAAGTGTGAACAATAAGCTAGGTACCTGCAATCAATTCGGTGTTCGGGAAGTTATTTAATTGAATTGGTTTTTGTCACATCATGGTATTCGTGATACCAATTTTCTACACGCTTTAGTACGGTATTGCATATATTGTACATATTTGGGTTAAAGTGTGATACGATATAATAGGTACATATAACGTGGATAGCGAAAATAATATATAGGTACTTATCGTCGTGCGAATTCACAAATCGCTATGTACAATCGAACACACGGTTAACTGTATATTTGTAAACGAATGTCAACTTTATTGCAACGTGTTAAAGTCTATTTGTATAATGGGTAGTCAGTTAATAATGGTTTTGTTTGTACCTATGTTTTTTCTATGATAACATAACTACTTACTACGCGATATGGCGATACCTGAAGTTTTTCAAAAAAAGTGTACATGTTTTGAGCATTTAAGGCCGAGTCACACCGGCTGCGTGTGCACGCACTGTACGCTGCAGCTCCTTGACTTTGAGCGTGACTAGCCGCCATTTTGAAAAACATTCATACTGTACAACGCGTACGCCACGCGCACGCAGACGTGTACGCAGCCAGTGTGGCTCGGCCTTTAAAGGCCGTGCCTAAACTAAAACTGAAAGTTAGTGTCAAATCAATACACTTTCGTGACGCAACGGAAAGTTAGACTGTATTTAAAAAAAAATTAAGCGCCGCTGCCCAAATTACTGCGTTCCCAAAATACCAGATTTTTCAAAATACCAGATTATCGATTTATCAGATTCCTGTCTTACCACATTCCCGTTACACTAGATTATAAAATCGCAGGTTATTCAAGGATCTAAATGATTTGGCTGTATGTATTATTTTGGGAATCTGGTATACGGAGAATCTGATATATTGAAAATCTGGTATTTTAAAAATCTGGTATTCTAGGAATGTGGTATTTATTTTGGGAATGAGCGTTTTTAAGTACCGTTGAATTATATTTTTTTATTAAAAAGCTCAGTCACATCGACGACTGATTAAAGAGTAAGTATGAATAGATCTTATGAAAACTTGTACAGTTCTAAGAATAATATAAAAGTGCCGAATCACTGGATATTAGGCATTGTTTGAATGGCTTTATTCGCTGGGTGCGCGATGACAGCGCCAACTAGCGGTTACAAATACGGCGGACTTTTTTTTTGTGTTTTGTGGCTTTTGCTGCAAGGCACTTTGCCAACTAAAAACGTAAATTTTGCTAGTAAAAAGTGACAGCTGGTCTGCCGAAAGTTCCTTTTTTGGCCATGACGCGTGCTGCGATCGTTTCCTGGTTCCCCCACCTAGTACTTTGCACCTAGCGAATTCTGTATCGAATTTTCGGATACGACGATGAAAGCGGCGTAGTGGAAAAATATTTTTCGATACAAAATTTTACCCACATTTCTTTACGTAGGTATAAGGTTCGAAAGTGCTAACGATTCTGAGCCAGAAAAACCTCAAAATTATATACCATATTCTGAGAAAGTACACTCACGGATTAGAATTCGGGTCACTTGCTATATAATTGTTCATAGAAAACGACCTGAATTCACTGTCCGTGAGTGTAGGTACCTGGGGATGTATTTTGAAAAACACCCAAAGAGACTCCGAGCGTAGGTAGCTCTCTGGAGAGAGCTACGCTATGGATACTACGTTGAGCAAATCTGAGCCGGTTCATAAAGCTCATAGTGAAAGACCACGTATCCTTTCCACGAGTCCATTGCCACTTCAACTTGCTAACTCTGGCCGGTAAAGATACTCTGAGACTGATTGGAAATCCATGCAATATGCATATGTCCAGCAGTGGACTCAGATATACTGAGAAAAAAGAGACTCCGAGGATACCTAACTCTCTATAGCACGCGAACGACTCTGAGGCGGTGCATAGTTTATAATGCTCGTAATGAAAGACAACAAGAAGTACGTGTACTTCTTGTTCTTAGTTCCTTCTCCAGGCGTTCAGGCCCCGACCTAGCCCGATTCTATCGAGGTGGACCGGGACAAGGTGACCTGTTCGACCCCAGGCACCCCCGGCACCCACCCAGTCCAACCCAACTCGGGGTGGTCCGGCTAACGACCTGGTTCGATCCCAGGGAACGCAACGGCCAACCACCCGGTCCGACAATCGCTATGCCCAAATGGGTTGCGAGTTTGTCAGTTTCTAAAAAAAAAGTTCCTTCCTTTAACCTTTATTAAGCGAGTAACGATGGGTACTAACCTAATGTTCAGATATCTTTAGGGTTGTAGATAAAACCGCAGGCAATAAGGCAGATATGTGTGATAAGGAACCTTTTTCGCCGACGGGTCAGGGTCGAGCCGCCCCACATGCATGTTGGTGTAACACATTGTTATATCTGATGGAAAGCGGAACTACCTAATTTAGTTTGCTTTTCAGTGGGTTAGTTCATGACGTCACAACTTTCCATTAATTTGTTTGTTAAGAACGATTTTTGAAC
This sequence comes from Eudemis profundana, assembly GCA_947034925.1. Taxonomy (NCBI): domain Eukaryota; kingdom Metazoa; phylum Arthropoda; class Insecta; order Lepidoptera; family Tortricidae; genus Eudemis; species Eudemis profundana. Next base: position 17,806,458 of record OX344800.1, read on the forward strand.
TTTATTGCAACTTTTGTTGTGCATCAGCATCATAGGTGACCTATGAGTGGAGCCTATTATAGTTGCGTATATCATGCGATAGATATATGCTAAAACATCACTCTAACACTTACATACCTACCTTCTTATCGGAACGTGTCGGTAGCTTTATCATTTATTTACTCCATACTATCTATCTATCTAATTTAATTATTAGTACTGCAAATATAACAATAGTATTAAAATGGAATAAAAAACCTCGGTCCGCGCAAACTTATTACGTACCTAGGTCTTTTTTGTAAATCTTTTTGGAGATTGCGAGTTAAAAATACGATCCTACATTTTAATGTTAATTGCTGTCTTAATTCCTACCTCTTGCCAATATGGCCTAAGATCAACAAATACTTGCAGTTTGTTCTCCAAGTCCTTCTGCATAGCCACCAAAAGAAAGTACTGCTGTAGTCTCCATTCCTTATCACTCGGTAGCACCAACTTCTCGGCCTCACTGGTGTCTCCATCCTGTCTCGCCGCCTCCTCCTCAAGCAGCAGGTCTGCCAGGAGTCGAGGGTACACTTGGAAGATATTGCCTTCACCCAGCTCGTTAAGAGCAACCCACAGCGCGTTTGGGTCATATTTGTCAGGCATCGGAAACTTTTGAGTAGGTGCTTCGAAGGAGTAATTGGACAAAGCGTCCCACTATATCAATGACTGGCATTGGACGTCTGTCGAAGTAAATGCTGTAACTAGCCTTTTATGCATCTGGTGCGAGCTTTTGTAACTAGAAATTTACTTGATCCTGGTCAGGCCATTCTGCGTCTCTCCAGACTGCGCTCTGTACCTGACCACCGCTCTATACGACACTGATAGTAGTAAAAATATAAAATATCAGGCATCGTGACACGTAAAACATATATAAACTACGTTCTTCAGAATTCTTACGTTAGGAAGGCCGTATTGGAAAAGTTTTTTCATGATACGCGTGCTTGGAAGTTCCGTCGTTGAGTAGCGAATGCTTACTGAGCGTTCGGCATTCGCATGGCTATTGCGGAGTCGTTAGGGACTTGTTGCTTCCCATAATACGGAAAAGTATAAGGTAAAAATGTTTGCGGTGGGTTTGGCGTAATAGGTTTACTTGGAATGATTACCTGACTCTTAAATTAAGCGTTCAAGACAATCTAGTTCTAGTTTCTAGGTATTTTTATTTGATAAATCAGTTCATATTTTTTGGATATGGACAAGGACCTTAAAATAAATAGCTATTTATTTTAAGCTCCTTGGACCGAACTGCATGGTACCACAACCCGTAGCCTTAAATATTTTGTCTTTGGCTAGTAGGTATAATGAAACATAAATAACCATTACTGTCAATCACTAATCAAAAGAAATAATGTTATCAACAAAATGATGAAACATAATTTGTAAAAATGTACTTTTTTTAATAAAAGAAAATAAAATTTACTACTTTGTCAACACGAAGCCGAACGAGGTGAAATATGGATTCAATAAAGAATAAACGGGATAGTTATGCGGAGCGGAGGAAACTTTTCAAGAACATTTGGGATACAGCCGTCTCCATGGATGACAATAAGGATCCTGATGTGATTAAACCCAAAATCATTAAGTAAGTCCTGTACAGTAAACCAAGAAAGTGTTTTACTACTTTTGAACTCTATTACCACTAAATAAAGTCAAAAAGTGGACCTCTTTCTTGGCTTACTGTAGGTACCTGCCTGGAATAAAGGGGTCTATCTCTACGGGTTGCGCGCGAGCCCTATTTTTAGGCGCATCCGGGGGTATCCTATCCATTACCTATATAAAAAAAATGAAATGAAATCTTGAAAAAATAAGTAGGTACCTAATTTATTCATGTCATATAGTTTTGTATTTTTCAGAACATTGAGATTGAGTGATATGGACTGCAAAGGGAAAAATAAGAAACAGCGGATAAAGAACTTGAGAACCGTCTGCACCCGCTTGCTTGACTTTTGCGATCGCCAGGATGCTGATGATGAAAAAGTAATTTACTTTACTCCTAAATAAATATAACTTGACTTGGCTTTTGTTTACGTCAAGCTACGTTCCGAGCACTGTACGCTATCTAGTTACATAGGTAGGTAGCAGTGGCGTGGCGTCCATAGAACCCGGTTCTCACCGGCTTGCCTATTTTAAAGCATCTGACCCGAGTATCTACTTAGTCCTATAGAAAAAGGAATCCAAATCTGCTCCGGCTTCACTAAGAATATATTTGACGCCACGCCACTGGTAGGTAGGTAAGTTAAATATTATGCGATAACCAGCTAAGTTTGATTCGGAATCGCAAACGAAGGGCTTCATACCAACAAGATTAATTCAGTGCCTCTAGTAGTAACGGAATAAGTTAGATATAAGCCAAATGTTAAGAGGCCTAAGTGCTAGGTACTATATCACTTGCGTTCTTTTGAACCTCGTTTAAATCTTATTCCCTTTCTTACTAGAGACACTGAATGTAGGTATTCCTCCTGGTACAGGCCCTGAGCCACTAAGCGTGCTTACTCCAATCCCCGGGGACAGACAGACAGACGAACGGACGGACATGCCCAAACTATAAGGGTTCCTTGTTGTACCTGCCATTAAATTGCTAAAAATACGAATGTAGCGATGTTTTTCAGAGTTAACTTCATTATACATATTTTTTTTAGATGACTGCTGTCCGTCAGGATTCCAAAGATGACACTTCTGCCTTGGTCACTCATTCGACAAAGAAAAGGAGGATTAAAAAGAAAAAGAAAGTCCAGCGTGTCTTCAGTTACGTGGCAAGCCGACCCGCAGGCGAGCCAGTCCAAGACAACTATAGACTCTCCTTTGAAGAAGATGGTCCTATCACGCACCGAGGCACCAGACCGGTAAGGAACACGTCGCCGAAACTCAGACGATCAATCCTCATCAACCAGTTTTTAAATGAAAGGCATAACTTAAAGAATACGCCACCTCGGCCCAGCGGAGCCCAAGCGGTGACCGAGCATAAACCAGTCGGAGACACCCTTCGCAAAGTAGTTAAAAAAAAAATTCGCAAAAGAAAAAGGCCCATCTTGACATCAGAGCAGCCAACTAAAGTAATCACCAGCCAGAAAAAATCAGTCAGTGGAATGAAGAAAATTGAAGTACGGAATATTTTTATTTAGCTATATAGGTACCTACTCAGCTACAGCTGCTTGCCTGAATGCATTGGGCCTTGGGCCACAAACTATGATACGGAATTAAAAATAAATGAATTTGGCTTCCTCTCTTAGTGTTTAATTAAATAAGTTGATAGGTATATAGATACAATCGCTCATGCCCAAAATACAGCATTCCCAGATTACCAGATTTAAAAAAATACCAGATTCTCGATTTATTAGATTCCTGTCTTACCACATTTCCGTTACAAGATTATAAAATCGTAGGTTACTCAAGGATCTAAATGATTTTGTTGGATGTTTAATTTTGGGAATCTGGTAAATGGAGAATCTGATATATCGAGAATCCCCCCCACACTGACGTGCCCCCGCAAAGTCGAGCAAAACCAAGGCACGGCCGTACCATGCTTTTCTCGAAGCCATTCAGGCCGTTTTCAGCCTCCCGTAATTTTGTGCTGGCTAAAGAGTCCTGAATTTTCAATTCTCAATATTACCTATTCAATTTGAACGTGTAGTGTTCTATTGCACGTCAAAGACTGACTCACTGACTGATGATCATCGTATTTCTAAGGTACTTCTAGCAGACCCACAAGCTCCAAATATTAAACACAATTAGTTTTTAGCCTATCATGTCATGCAGAACCTAAAAATATTGAAATTTCAATACAAACTGCATAAATAAGTTTGTAATCTTATACAAATACAGGCGATTACAGAGTTACTTTTGTAGTTCAAATGGGACATAGAATGGATGTACCTAAAAAGATGCATCTTTTTAGCCTTCCGGCCCACAATGTTGAATTCGTAAAATGTTGAATTCTTATAATGTTGAATTTGCAAAATGTTGAATCCTAGAATGTTGAATTTGCAAAATGTTGAACTAAAAATCTCAAAATGTTGAATTTGCAAAATGTTGAATTAAATATCCCAAAATGTTGGATTTGCAAAATGTTGAGTCCCAAAATGTTGAATTTGCAAAATGTTGAACTGAAAATCCCAAAATGTTGAATCTAACCTCCCCTACCCTAAAAAAAAGAGTTTTTCCATGGGGCTTCGCCTCCCGAGCCCCCCTGATGGGGGCCTCCGCCCCGCCGTCCCCCCATGTTAGGTCAGGTTCTAGGACAGAATAGATTTATACTAGAGAGATGGGCCGACTAGTCGGGAACGCCGACTATTCGGCATCATTTGTAGTCGGCCGATTAGTCGGCGACTAGTCGGCAAAAAATGCCGAATATTCGGCACTAGTGCCTAGCGGAGAATAGGACACAGAAGAAATTAAACCAATTAAGTAACATATAATATTTTAAATTTAATAATTAAACTTTTGCGGCACATCACTGACATCACACTTGGTAAATAGAATTACAGTTATGTACTCTTGTTAGTATTTTTACTTAATTTACATTTATTATACTTGGATTATAGCTTACAGCAATATGATATTGAACTCTAATCATACCAAGAAATATTATTTATTAACAATACAATCTTTGGAAAAGCTTTATTAGGTAGTAGCAATTATTTAGAAGTTAAATTGTTAATTAATATCACTAACTAAACAATACAGTCTCAATACCTCACTGGGTGGGTAAGTGTAGTTAAAGTTAAATTAAAACAAAAAACCGGCCAAGTGCGAGTCGGACTCGCGCACCGAGGGTTCCGTACAAACTCATAAGTAGATACATGAATAGTTCAAGAAAAACTATATGGCGATTAGTTTAGTAGGAGCAAATAAGTATGTGTTAAGATTTTTGCAAATTTCTCAAAAACAGTGCAAGTTAGGAAAACCGTTATATTTTTCCTGTAATATATAGAATGACATTAATAATTGGTAATTATTACAGATTTTTCTGTTCAGTAACTTCGAAGATAATAGGGGGGGAACGGTATTTTTTTTAACGTTTTTCGCCATAAATCAAAAACTACTTATTTAAAAAAAATACAAAAATACTGTTTTAATCTACAAATTAAGCCCTTTCATTTGATACCTCACTCGATATAATAGCCCTACTTTCAATTTGCAAAGTCTTATTACGGACCCCTTTAAAAAAAAAGTAAAAAAGTTACAAGAATTTTTTTACATCCTATAAGCTCGGGTTAGCGGTTCTTAACACTATTCCAAATTTCAAGTCGATAGCATCAGTAGATCCTGAGATATCTTGCTGTGACAGACGGACAGACAGACAGACAGACAGACAGACAGACAGACAGACAGACAGACAGAGTCGCACCATAAGGGTTCCTTTTTTACCATTTTGGTACGGAACCCTAAAACTTATTTGCTACCAATGGTAGACAGTAGACTATAATTAAAAAAAAAATCGGTTGTCTGTAAAGTCGGTTTACTGACGATAGTCGAACGTGATAACGTTGACTTCTTGTCATACAAATGAGATTTTGACAGCCGTATCTTAGGGAATAAGGTCTAATTTATTAACAATTTGTAAGAAACTATCGCCTTAACGACATTAGTGCTGGAATAATATAAAGTACCTATTTTGCGCAAAAACGCGTAAGATGTATGAAATCCTGCGGCGCTTACTGTTTTTTCGAGTTGATAAAGTTAGTTTGCGCAAAAACGCGTAACATGTATGAAATTATGCTTTTGTCGTCTGAATATATATAGTACGGGCAAATTACCATTAAGTGTTGAACTAAGTCGAACAGTCGTGGATTCTTGTGGATTCGTTAGATGGCATGTATAGAAGGTTATCACTAGTTTGCACCGTTTCTGGAACATATGGAAGTCTTTTAAAAATTTAGTATAAAGTTTGAAGGGCCGTAAATTTGGATTTGATGAAAAAGTACTTGTTGTAAGTTTATCTACGTATAGAGACTGTCTTAGTGCAATATGGGTTTTAATTTAAACTACGTACATAGTAGGGAACACTGCGAATTTGTTTTTTTTAGTTTGCGGCTCGGGGGAAATTTACACACTCGGTGAAAACTTACATAAGGCTTCTATAGGTATTATAAACACCTAATTAATTTTGCACGCCTCCGCGAATTACGGATCATATCTTTTACATTTATTTGTAAATTGTACTTCGGGGCAAATTTTCACAGTCGTGCAAATTTTACTATGATATCTATTATATGTTTACTACATTCGCCGCAAAAGAAAAAAAGAAATTTCTTAGCGGAAGTACAGAATAATAAACCTGGATGTTTAGCTCCCACACGGGCGACACGAGCCGAGTGTGAGGCAGGGGCGGGGTGCGGGAAGGGGCTATCGTAGCGAACTCGCGCGCGATCTATTATTATTAGTAATCCAAAGGACTCGAGCCTTTTAGCCCTTTTTAAAAAGGCTCGGAGCCCTTTTTTAGAGCTGGCTTGAAAAAAAAGGCTTAGTAGGACTCGAGTCTTAAAAAAGCCTCGAGCCCTCTATAGGCTATAAAAAGGACTCGAGCCTTTTTTAAGCCTATAAAGGGCTCAAGCCTTTTTTTAAGCCTCAGCCTTTTTTAAGACTCGAGGCTTTTTTAAGATTCGAGGCTTTTTAAAGTCTATTGAAATTTTTAACATTTATGAATGCTGTCGCAGTCTGGGTTTGCGGCCGATGGGAATCTTTACTAATTAGTTGTTAATTAATTCATACATAAATGCGAAAGTAATTCTGTCTTTCAGTTTATCTGTCTGTCTGTTTGTTGCCTTTTGCACATTTAAACCGCGGTACTGCTGATTGTGATAAAATTTGGTATGTAATGACCCCCCGGTCGGTCAGTCCATCATCATCATCATCATCATCATCATCATCATTTTTAATCTCATTCATCATCATCATTTTTAGTCTCATTAATCATCATCATCATCATCCCTTTTAGTCCCATTCTTCATCATCATCATCATTTTGGTCTCATTCATCATCATCATCATCATCATTTTTAGTCTCATTCATCATCATCATCATCCTTTTTATTCCCATTCATCATCATCATCATTTGAGTCTAATTCGTCATCATCATCATTTTAGTCTCATTCATCATCATCCTTTTTAGTCCCATTCATCATCATCATTTGAGTCTAATTCGTCATCATTTTAGTCTCATTCATCATCATCATTTTTAGTCTCATTCATCATCATCCCTTTTAGTCCCATTCATCATCATCATTTTAGTCTCATTCATTAGAGGTGTGCGCCGATGGCTAAATCGTCGGCGGCGGCCGCCGGTCAAAAATTGACCGGCGGCGGCGGCGTAATCGGCGTGATCGGCGTGGTAAACACAATAAGTAATTATGCATATTACAGTACATTTCTACACATATAGTGAAACGGTCGGGCTATATGAGCATCATTCGGTCGTTTCAAATAGTAAGAAAAATTACCAGGGGTCTTTGTTTTAAAAGCAGTAGTTCCATAAAATGGTCAAGTCATACATACTTATTGACCGAGATATAGGGTTTAATAAGTTAGCGCCTTAAGCTTGTCTTTATGAGATCTGGTAACTTTTTCACTGTAAAAATGAAAGTAGCAGTATTTTGGCTAGCTATTTTATATTCTATGTGTTTGGTGGAATTGCAATTTTTTGTAAGGTCAAGATAATAGTCCCATTATATTCCTCGTCTTCCTTCTCGCTTCGTGTTCCTCATTGCTGAGGGTCCTGAAATTCCCGTGACTTCCGCTTCTTTCTGACGGTGTCTCAGCGTCTGTGTCTGTTCTTGGCATCGTGTAGTGCATCTGCGGCCTGTAGGTTGTTTGCCATGAATCTTGCCAATAACAATAAGTTGTTCAAGATTATGGCCTTTTTTCCTGGCTATGTGACCGAAAAACTCTAGTAGTCTGCGTAGATAGATGGTTGATGGTCTGATCTTGATGTTCAATTTGCGTAATATAGATGCATGTGTGCGAAAAGCTGTCCAAGAATTACAAGAAAATTTAAGCATTTTCCTCCAGCACCACATCTCGAAAGCATCAATGCGATCACGGCCAGCCTTTGTCAGAGTCCAAGTCTCAACTCCGTAGCTGAATATGGAGAAGACTAGGGACTAAATTAGTTTTAGTTTAGCGTGAGATGTTGCAATTCTTTCATATATCTTGCAGCAGGGACATTGCACTTTTGGCCATTCCTATGCGCCTCCTAATTTCCACTTCACAAGACCTGGTATTGCTGATGTTCGCGCCCAAACCCAAACACGCTGATGTGACCATACACCGCAGTCCGCAGTTGATGTTTCATTATGAGAGCCTGAATGCCAGGTATTTTGACGCAAAGTAAAACTTTCTTGTTTGGTTCTTGATCTTGACACTTAATGAGCAGAATAGATAACGGAGATCGAAGAAGTCTTCTGTTTTGTAGTAGCACCATGTTTCTGTAGTATATAGAAGAGTTAGGTTTAGGTTAAGATCAACTCATAATCTCAAGTTAACTCTGCCAAATACGCCGTCTAAGTTTTCCACAGGCTGCAACTGATTTGGTTTTGTGGGAAACTATCTTGGATGTCAAAGTCACGTCGAAAGTGACTTCCTAGATACCTAAAATGCGGTACTTCTTCCAGACCTTATAATGGAGGGCTCCAAACTATTCCTGTGCTATAAAAAGCTGAAATCTGTTCTGTAGCTTCACTGGAAGTATTACCAATAGCTTATACCTTTCAATGTAGATGACTTACGATATTATGAGCTATTATGGTATCTCACTGTATAAGTAACACCCCTTTTATGCTTTTATTGTGTTCTAAAGGTAGTTTTTCCTCCAATAACGGAGAAGATAGATAAATTGGGTCATGGCCATCATAGTATTAGTTCACGCCGATTTCACGCCGGTGGAATGATCGGCGGCGGCGGTGTGGTAAAAATGGCCGGCGGCGTACGCCGCGCCGGTCAGCGCACACCTCTATCATTCATCATCATCATCATTTTTAGTCTCATTCATCATCATCGTCATCATCATTGTCGTCATCATCATTTGAGTCTAATTCGTCATCATCATCATCATCATAATTTTAGTCTCATTCATCATCATCATCATGATCATTTTTAGTCTCATTCATCATCATCATCCCTTTTAGTCCCATTCTTCATCATCGTCATCATTTTGGTTTCATTCATCATCATCATCATCATTTTTAGTCTCATTCATCATCATCTTTTTTAGTCCCATTCATCATCATCGTCATCATCATCATCATCATCGTCATCATCATCATCATCATCATCCTTTTTAGTCCCATTCATCATCATCATCATTTGAGTCTAATTCGTCATCATCATCATTTTAGTCTCATTCATCATCATCCTTTGTAGTCACATTCATCATCATCGTCATCATCATCATCATCATTTTAGTCTCATTCATCATGATCATAATTGTTTGTCCCATTCATCATCATCATCATTATTATTTTTATTCTCATTTATCAACAAAAGCTACCATTTCATTCCCTGTTTATTTATTTATGTTGCAAATGTAAGTGTTAATTTTGTTCCAGATAAGTATTGCATTTGCCTTAATTTAAAATTTCAATCACAAGCTGAAATATAAATCCCATCAAAAATATTACATGTAATAAAATGCAAGTCTCGCAACGCAGTTCTTCTACAACAAAAAGTTTTGAGATGTAATGTTAAACCAAGTCCCCACCTACCGTTCTACCCACCTACCCCTACCCAGCTACCCATCTACCCACCTACCCTTCTACCCTTCTACTCTTCTACCCTTCTACTCACCTACCTTTCTACCCACCTACCGTTCTACCCACCTACCCATCTACCCACCTACCCTTCTACCCACCTACCCTTCTACCCATCTACCCACCTACCCTTCTACCCACCTACGCTACTACCCACCTACCCTTCTACCCACCTGCCCACCTACCGTTCTACCCACCTATCCATCTACCCACCTACCCTTCTACCCACCTTCCGTTCTACCCACCAACCCATCTACCCACCTACCCTTCTAGCCGCCTACCCTTCTACCCACCTACCCACCTACCCTTCTACCCACCTACGCTTCTACCCACCTACGCTTCTACCCACCTACCGTTCTACCCACCTACACTTCTACCCACCGACCCATCTACCCACCTACCCTTCTACCCACCTACCCTGCTACCCACCTACCCTTCTACCCACCTACCCATCTACCCACCTACCCATCTACCCACCTACCCTTCTACCCGCCTACCCATCTATCCACCTAACCTTCTACTCGCCTACTCATCTATCCACCTACCAACTATACTATCTCATATGAAAAAGGCTCGAAGCCTAAAGGCTCCGAGCCTTTTTAAAAGGCTAGTCTTTTTAAAGGGCTCGAGCCTTTTTAAAAGGCTAGCCTTTTTAAAAGGCTAGCCTTTTAAAAAGGCTCCGAGCCCCGGAGTCTTGGCTTTAAATAAGCCTAGCCTAAAAGCCTAAAGGACTTTTTAACCCTTTAGCCCTTTTTTCGAGGCGAGCCTTTTTAAAAAGGGCTAAAAGGCTCGAGTCCTTTGGATCACTAATTATTATTGTAGTTTAGCCGTCCGTGCGACCGAGACGCGGCGCGTGCGATGCATCGATGACGGGACGGGTCGTAAAAAAGCAAACAGTAATTTAAATTATCTGTTAACTGTTTTATGGAATAAGTATAATGTGAAATTTTGTAAAAATGGACCACGACGTGTATTGCATCGTCTGTCGTGAAAGTTTGTTGAATGGCAATGACACTGTTGACCTCGTACGAGAAAAAGGTAAATACACACCTCCTACTTGATCCAGCTTTGGTGATTAGATTTATTTACAACTTTTATTTAACTTCACCTGTTAGTATCTTAGTTAGCGTGGTAGTAGATAATTAGGATAGTTAAAATGTTTATTTACTTCAAACCTTTGGAACCGTTTTCCGTTATCGCAGTAGGATAAAATTTAGTACATTGCCAACGACAATGCAATAATATTGTGTGCTTGAGTGACCTAGTGGGCCGAGCCAGGCATGTCTCACTCCGCAATTTTGTTTCGACGTAATTATTATTCTTCCTTGCCTAATGCATTAGGCAAGCAAGAATAATATATTACCCGACTGCGGCGAATTCCAAAGGAGGCTGTGTTTGACCGGTATGTATGTATGTACGTAAGTATGTATGTTACCCGACTGCGGCCAAGCCCAAAGGAGGGTTATGTGTTTGACCTGTATGTAAGTATGTATGACGACGTGTATATATCAAAACAGTTATTAAAGGTGGGTCCACACTTGTGACAATTTGCCGAACATTATCCCGTGACCATATCAGAAACACGTGTCAGTGCCGTTAATGTGTGTCTTTTTCAAAGCATGTTCGCTATTTTCCCCGACCTGTGACGTGACCACGACACGTCCACACTTGCATATATGACACGCGTACAAGTACGCCAGATGACATAGACACAGGCACGGGGTAGGAATGGATCACGTCGAGACCTGTTCGGCGGTACGTCCCCCGCCCGCACCTCGCCGTCGCAGCAGTCTCGCAGTCGGTAAATGACAACCACCGACCGACTCTTGTACCGATGTCGTGCCAAGCAGTCTGGTTCGACACCATGCTACTACACAGTGCGACTTCTGTACAAATTACTATTACTTATTCAGAAGCCGCTGCGAATCAATCAACACATTCTTAGAACATATTTGCAAGTTCAAAAATGGTTGGGAAAAGACGGAAACTTGATGCCGTCAACTTTTGGGTGGAAAATGACTTCAGATGGTCTCGCTGCATACCACACAAGTTTAGACCCGGCACCTCAGGAACTATTACATTTAATATCATGCAATTGCAAAACTGGGTGTGAAAGAACGAATTGCTCTTGCCGTAAAGCAGGTCTCAAATGCTCAATAATTTGTGGCGTTTGCAGTGGACAATCATGTACTAACACTGAAATTATTCAACCCTATAACAATTCAGAAAGCATTTGCGAAGAATCGTCTGATTCCCATGAAGACCAATTGATAGACATTAGTCAATCACGTAATTTAGGTGAATCTTCTCCTAAGAGAACTAAAAAATAATATTAATAATATTTGTACATAATTGCAATTTATTAGATTTCGAAAATAATAAATAAATCATTTTGACTGATCAATAAAATGTTGTTTTATTGTGTTCTAGACCAGGGGTCTAGACCACAGAACAAGAAGTATCAGAAGAGGTAAGTGGGCGTGGCGCGCGAGCCTCAACCACACATTGTAGTACTTCATACAAATGGGTCATTCAAAGTTATTCGCCGCCGCGCTTCAGATAAAAAATGAAATCGCCCATCGCCGCGACGGCCGAGTCGCGACGTCGACGCGAGCCGCCGGCGATATCGCAGGCGCGACTCGCTTTAACGAGCGATTCTCGCCGCGATTTTTTCCGTGTAGCTGCGATTCGCGCGGCGATTCGCAGCGAGTCGCTGGGAGTCGCCGCGATTTACGCGCCAGTGTGCCATACCCCGCGATTTTTCTATACAAATCGACGATTCTACATACAAAGTTGAAAATCGCTGAGTCGCGTGTCGCCGCGATTCGCGCTGCAGTGTGAGATCCGCCTAATAGATGGTGCCACTTGTATTTATTTATACATGCCCAGCAATTTTCTAAAAATGAAACCTAGCTAGATCGATTTATCGCCCCCGAAACTCCCTGAGCCGTTTCCGAGATTCAGATTATATATAGTGGCAACCCTGGCTGCCTTTTGTAAACAACACTCCGCGCCAACTTGTAAATTAAATAATTTAGAATGAACTACCCCTACCCCCCTCGCCTCGCGCGCCATCGCGCCATTCCGTACCGTAAGTTTGCTAAACTTTTATTATGTACTTCCGGTAAGAAATTTCTTTTTTTCTTAACCGGCGAATGTAGTAAATTCATAATAGATATTATAGTAAAATTTGCACGAGTGTTCAAATTTCCCCCGAAGTAGAGGGATAAGAAAATATGGAAAAGGGCTTTCCGTGTGACGCACCCAGGTGCAAACCTGGTAATATATTTGGACCATTTTTCTGATAATTCTGCCAACTTGCACCGACTGTTCCATTTTCCCCGGAGCCGCAATAAAATAATTAAGATTTTTTTTCTAAATATTTTTTTTTAGTATGTTCCGTAAGTCGGATTAAAAAAATACTTGGTGCGAATGTAGATCAAAACGGTTTAAAGTGTATGTCAAATTGCACCGACTGTTTCTATTATCCCCACGAAGTTACAAATATTTAAAGATTTTCACCCCATTTCACCCCCTTCCGGTGGGTGAATTTGCTAAGGGTTATATTGGAGGTGATTTTCAAGCCACACAAAATAATTTAGAAAAGTTTCCATGACTGTTCTTAATTACTTCCGCACTTTTGTAAAAAATCGCCTAATTTGACTATACTAATATCAAGATGTAAAATATACAGTTGATAGAAAGGTCGCGTACAGGTTCGGAAAGTCCCATCGCCATAGTAAGAAACACTGTTGTCAGAGCGTATTGTTTTCAACATCTTTCGGGAACAAAATATAATCACTTTATCTTCATTCCCGTCTTCGACTACAAAAAATTTTTCGGGCAACCCTTTTGGTACCTTGACATCCTCAAGTTTTTTGAAAATGAATTTTTCCGAATTTAAAAATTGTTTTCTTGCTCTGTACAAGGAACTCCGAACCGCTGAATATATTGGTAGTTCGCATGCAGGGAAACTGGGATTGGATTCGGAAAATTTAGTGACCATATCTTCAAATATTTCCTGGATCGGGTTTAAATTATTGCAAACCTCCTGCTTAAGATTATTTATCAGGTCTTTAATTAATAATTTGTGGTCGTTTGTTCTACATTTGTGACCAGATTCACGTATTATTTTAGTTGAATCCTTGCTCAAAGTCACCGTTGCGGTACATGTGTCCCGATTTGTGCATTTCCATCGAGTGGAGCCATCAAAATTTGTTTTTCCGTCTTTACTCATGGTGTACTTACCTCTTATTATTAATAATTGCTTTTTCTTCTGGTTTTTTGTAAATTTTATAGCTTTAAACGGATTCATGTTGAATTGTGCGCACAAATATTCAATGTTTAATTTATTTTCTGCGTAGCGTAATTGTTCAGAATAATGTGACAACTTGACAATACAATTAAACAATATTTCATCGGGATCCGTCACAGTTATCAAGTAGCCAGTATCAGCTAGATAGAAAGGTAAGTCTGTAAGAGGTTTTAGTAGATATTCAGGTTAACAAGTATTGGGGCCTAAAAAAAGTTATTTAATTAATAGAAAGTGAGTGCAAAGATCGTCATTTTTGTCATGACTCAATATTTTGCCAATTCAACATTACGCTAATTCAAGGTTAGGGCGCATAAGGTCCCACTCGCAAAATGTCCCTCCACCAAAATTACGTCCCATGCGCAAAACGTCTTCCTTGCAAATGGCCCCTTGTGCAAAATACCCCATTCGCAAAACGTCCCTTTCTCAAAACGTCCCACCCCTTTCGCAAAATGTCCCTTCTGTAAAAGCCCCTTTCGCTGAATGTCCCGACTGCATAATGGCCCTTTCGCAAAACGTCCCGTCTGCCAAATGTCACATTCGCAAAATGTCCCGCCTGCAAAATGCTTGTATAATTAGAGAGTCTTCTTGCGTATTCAAGTGAGAGAGAAGGAGATGGGCAATATGTTTGTAACTAAATACAAATACGACAGGGTAACAACCGGATGGATTGAGCTAAATTTTGCATGCAAGTAGACCAAGTCTTGGATCGAAACAGAGGTACTTTGCATCTCGGTAAATAGTTCTCTTGGGACAGTAACGGGAACAACGCGGGCAAAGCCGCGGGTAAATGCTAGTAATACTTACATACGGGTCAAACTGATAACCTACTTTTTTGAAGTCGGTTAAAAACTAAGCCATTAACAGGCAATTTTGCAAAAGGTACGTTTTGCGAACGGGACATTTTGCGAAAGGAACGTTTTGTGAACGGGACATTTTGCGAAAGGAACGTATTGAGAACGGGACCTTTTGCGAAAGGGACGTTCTGCGAAAGGGACGTATTTTATGTCAAGGGACATTTTGAGAACGGGATATTATGCGGAAGGGCCGTTTTAAGAACGGGACATTTATAAAAGGGACGTTCTGCGAAAGGGACCAAGGGACATTTTGCGAGTGGGACCTTATGCGCCCTAACCTAATTCAATACCTACTTTAGGATTAGGCTGCCGCTCCACTGAGACGGAGGCGAGCGGAGCGGAGAGGAGACGTGTAGGGATCGACCAATCATATTTAGTGTTCGCTGTTTCCATTGAAGCGGAGTGGAGACGAGATGTGGATTTCAACTAATGTTGGTTGGTGGCCTCAGTGGAGCGGCAGCCTTAGTATAAATTCAACATTTTTGGACTCAACATTTTAGGACTCAACATTTTGGGACTCAACATTTTGGGGTTCAACATTTTGGGACTCAACATTTTGGGATTCAACATTTTGCAAATTCAACATTATGCGAATTCAACAGTTTACTATTAGTATGAATTCAACATTTTGCAAATTCAACATTCTAGGATTCAACATTTTGCAAATTCAACATTATAAGAATTCAACATTTTACGAATTCAACATTGTGGGCCGGAAGGCTTTTTAGGTACATCCATTCTATTCCATTCTCGCAACGCAGTTCTTCTACAACAAAAACGTTTTGAGATATAATCTTAAACCAAGTCAGTACCGGGGGGTGTCCCCAGAACTCGATTTCCACCGACTTGCCTACACACACATTTTTATAGTTTTCAAATAAAGATTTCTCCACGGGTAAAAAATAGGCAAGTCGGTGGAAATCGAGTTCTGTGGATTGATGATCCCATCAATCCACAGATTTCAGCTATTCGGTTCAACTATTATTTAGTGCTTTTAGCTGGATACTTCTTCAACGAATACCTCATTACGATAGTTCTTCTTACCTCTAGCCTCTATACACGTTAGTCTTGTGGGCTGGAGCTGGGAAGGATGTGGTGACGTAACAAGACGGCTGCGGATTTCTTGGTTGCTCTCGGCGAGAGTGTTCATCCGGGATGTACAGGATAGTAACGTCCTTCTTCTACATCACACTAGATGTCGCTACTCGCTAGTGCGTCCCACACTACGTCAGATATCGATAGTTTGAAAGGTCTATCAAATGAACTAAAATCGCGGTAAAAAAAATTGTTCCCATAGACTTTAACACGTTGCAATAAAGTTGATATTCGTTAACAAATGTAGTGTGTTCGATTGTACTTGTTTGGTTAACTCTAGATTACCCGGTCAGTTGCTGTAAGAGCAAAAAATACGTATTTGTAACGTGTAGATGGGAGACTTTCTTGCTTGATATCAACACGGCTTGACAGGTATTTATTATTGCAATACAAAGTAGGCTATGTATTCCTAGATTAGATTATTTGTTAGGTTAATAATTTACTTACGACTACAAAACAATACTCATACGATTGATACGCTATAGCAATTAAACAAAAAAAAGTGATAACTTAAACATTGGATAAATAGTAACGATAGTTTAACCGACTTAGTCTAATCGATATTCCACATGCTTCAGTTTAGTTGTGTCACAGCACTCGCGCTGCTAACTGGACCAAAATAAAAACATAGCGCAATAGTTCCGGGTTTCTCTTTCTTTCATTTGTCGTACACGTAAATTGGTCTCTGTTTAACTGCTTTGTGACAGTTGAACAAGTACATTCCCTTTAGTCGGGTTATATGCAATTAAAGTCAGTCGTCAGTTGTGTTACCACTAACAATCTGATTCTGACGATACATATATTTTTTTTATACAATACTTATTCAGTCGAGATTTTTAACCAAAGATCTTGTACACGATGTCTTGAAAAGTAAACAAAAATACGCGTTATCGGGAAGTTTCTTTTGGTGAGGCAACGGCCTAGGATTTTGTGATGTGATGTAGCACCGCTACTTTTGTTTGAGTGCTAAGTTTTTCTACCACAAAGTGTTATTGTGTTAACAGTTCCCTATTTTCTCACGTTAATATTCCGTGTTGTAGATGGTTGTTACGGGACGACCCGATAATGTCAGAGTACGATCTTCAGTTCCAAGCGGACTTGGAGAAGGCGCAGGCTCTAAGTTTAGAAAGTCTAGCGCTTGAGCAATTCCGGAGAAAGAAGCAACTGACCAGCACAGGTGAGTACCGTAAATTTATTTAGCATACAGAAGTGTTAGTCTAACCTATTCACTGTAAATACGCCTCGTTATTTCATGTTGTACTGGTAATTATGTGTAACACTCACATCTGTCAGTTGAATTGGTTTGTGTTTACAACACTAATAAAGCGACAGATTTGGAGGCCTCAGTTGTGCTGAACTTTGAACCAGCTTTCTGGGGGATTGTTTTGTTATCACAATAATGTTTATGGGATGAAAAAGTAACTTTTTAATTTAGTCTACTTTGTGTCCCACTGCTGGGATAAGGCTTCATCTCAGTTTATTCTCTGTAATTTTATTTTTACGAAATTAATTTAGAAAAATTGTAATTATACCATTAGAAGTCTCTAATGATATGTAGAGTTGGTGTATTGCCACTTTGGTCTTATGCTAAACATCTACAGGCCTTGGATCTATATAGTTCTGTGGACATAGTAATCACAAGTAACACAGGAAGTCCTGTTTAACAATCAAATTTCGGGTAACACCTACTCTATGGCTCTAATTTATGTTCACATCATTATGCCGAGTCTATTGTTAGACTTCTGAAGCACTTTGGATAATATAATGGCTAAAATTATTACTTTGGTTGATAGATTGGGCTGACAACTTTTAAAAATGATGATGGAATTAAAAAAATTCTACCTAGGTTGTTTGACCACGAGGAAAATGGGGGATATAAATACTATGTACTTTTTGTAGTATGTGGTTCGCTGTGTTACCCCTCCAAGCGTGGCACCAGGGCGTCACTGATAGAGTCCACATATGGTAGAATGTAAAAAAAAAACTTCAATGTGATATCTCATTCTTACTAATGACTTTTAAGATTTTAAAAAGTACATAGATCTTAAATAAGATCTATGCCATGGTGCCAAGCTTTGAGGGGTAACACAACGGACCACATGACATGTGATTGTTGTGATGACGTTTAGAAAATTAACCTTAAATGTGTTGAATAAGGAATAAATTTGGAACCAAGTCCTATCAGACAACTTATAATAACATAAAGGTCCTGCCTGGAGTTGAATTGTTGAGTGACAGCCAAAAGCCATTAACACTTTCGCCTGAGCAATGTCTATACACGTTGAATATGTAGGCCTAACAACTCTTAATTGAAGGTGCGTGAAAGTGTTGATAATGGAAGAATCACAAAATAGTAAACCTTATTACATACTCTTCACACATGGTACATTTTCCATTGAGTTTTTTGTCTAGTTATTGGTTACCTGTTGACCTATAAGTTGTCATGTGTGCAGCATTGCAAATAATTTCGAAGCTACGGAAACTTTATTAAATTCAGTTACTTATGGATGGTTTTCCTTAAGTTAATAATAGCACCAAGTCCAATAAACATAAGGTGAAAGAAAACATATATTAAACAAGATACAAACTGATTCTCCAGGGCTGTCCATGCACCATTTTTGTAGAAAAATGCTGTTTTCTTAAAAATAAGCAACTGGAGATGACCATTTGAATATTATTGTATCAATTTTTGACCAAGGGTTAGGTTAGGTGCTTTACACATAGGCTGACCAGAGCTGATTTCCGATTTTACGGGACAACTGCATTGAAAATACGGGATTCGAGGTTAAAATACGGGACTGGCCGTTTTTTTTATTAAATATCAACATTCTTTTTTTGGCCTAGTCTCAGTAGTTCGGTGATTTTAGTCCGGTTCATATATATTTGTTTGAACCTAAATTTGGCGTAATCGAAGCAACAATAATAAAATTACGGGACCATGTACTGTCCCGTATTGGTTTCGCCAAATTAAGGGACAATGACAAATTCGTGCCTGAAATACGGGACAGCCCGTAAAATACGGGACATCTGGTCACCCTATTTACACGTGACAAAACACCAGTTATCGGAAAAAGACGTATAACTTGAGGATAACCAGGTAGCACACAAAAGCAGCTTGTGTGCTACTTGGGTAGAAACTATGTGTCAAATAGATAGATCATTTATTTCAGGACAAAATGACAGCATAAATTTGTACAGACAAAATTATAAGTAGTCACGCCATGATCATCAAAAACAAAAATACAAAATGAGGATAAATAAAGGTAACAATGTCAAAAGATTTAAAGAATAGAAGTAACAATTAATAACCAAATCATATCTCCCAATACGGATCATCATCACAATTTTTAATAATAAAACAATAAAAGTAATTATTAAAACAATACTATTTACTAACAATGTGTGATCCATGTTGGTCGAGAATAAATGATTTTAATTTAATAATTTTTAATACCAAAAATAAAATGCATATACAAAAAGAGAACCACAAAATGGGGATAAAGGTTCTAATATCACAATGTCAACATATAGTAACAAGTAATAATCAAATCATGTCAATTAATAATCAAAATAAATTGTTTCATTCATATTTTTTGCACGAAGTTCTTATTGCCACTGTAGAAGGTGTATTCAGACATATTTTTGAGTATTTGTATGCACCCATATTTTCACTTTACTGTACAAAAACTATGAAATATCACTATTCAGACATATTTTTGAGTATTTGTATGCACCCATATTTTTCACATTACTGTACAAAAACTATGAAATATCACTATTTGCTTATCAATATAAGAGGAAGCATGGGTCATCAACCTATCAATGCGTATATCATTTTAAGTGACTACCATTTGACGGGTGGAAGCCACGATTGTTTCCCGCAAATATGGACCTGTCATTAGTTTGTTAAAAAATGGTGCCAAGTGTTCTTGGTTAGTGATTTGCATCAATTTGCTCAATCAACTGATCTCATATTGTTTTGTGTTGCAATTCGGCTTTGTGTTCGTAAACAAAAAGGGATTGTTATAATTATCTGTATCAATGTGTTTGTTATGATTACTACAACAAAAGCTATGATCTATTATTTATTACTTGGTTTTCAAATTACAATAGGATTTTTTACCATCAATGCAGTTTTCAACAAACGTTAAATTTAATGGTATCATAATTACTTCCACAAAATCTATTTTACTTCTGCAAAATAAATCAATATAATGAATACCACATTTTTTTGCACCGTATATTTAATGCATATTTTTGCCTAGAATAAAATATCCCTATACATATCCGTAGTCTGCAATGTCCAATAATAATGCCTACCAAGTAGGTTAATATAGACTACTATCCAGTTTCACAATCATTAATTTGTGCAAATTGCTCATTAGGTTATTTGCTGTGAATTTCCAATTAGCCTAGAATGAAAGTGATCTAGGTAAAATGACCTTTTTATGAATACTTTTGCTTATTTTCTAGTGTAATAAAACAAAGTAATTATTAATGTATTTAATTAACGCTCTATCTAGGTAATTTCTAACCTATGTAGTGCTTAACTTTCTTTTTGTCTCCAAGTACTTATTCTAGATATAAAATCGTAAAACCCAAAACAATGCTTCCCTTTTCACCAGATAAACAAACAGTGCAGATACTTCATGTGGATTGTTTATTTCCTATCTGATCAATACGTAATCTATATCTGCAGATAATGTCCGCGACGCAGGCGTCAGTGCCCGTCGGCGCGAGGAGTGCGACGGACCGCCGCCCGCGCTTCCGCCTCCCCCAAGGCGACCCTCACGAGGCCGGACTAGCACTACGGAAACCCCTAAGTAAGTATGATACTTTATACTTCAAAAACTTACCCTGGTACTTTTTATTTCAAGAACTGTCAAGTGACCTGCCAGAACTCCTAGAAAAATATGAGGTCCTGGTATGTGTAATTTCAAATAATGGCCATGAATTTGGGAAATCCTACACCTTGGTACTTTTACTTTCAATGATTGAAGGAATGCTCTGCGTGAATACACTAATTTTTTACCTCATCAACTAAGTCTATCAATAACAATTTTGAAATGTAGCTAATAACTTTATGTCCTAACTTCTCTAGAGAAAATGCGACGTTTTGTGAGATCCCTCACAAGTCATCCCATGTAAGATTGCCAGAAATTAACTCTGATGAACATGGTTGCCTGGTATTCATAAAGCAACCATCTCCAAATCGTGCAAATACATTTGTTCATGTTACAATTCTAAACAAAATCAACCGTAGAAGTGACGGCGCATATTTTACTAATTGATTTACATGGTCTGTGTTAAACGAATATTATATTGTTAGAGGAGCACTTTATCACACAATAATTGCTTCATTCATTTGAACGCAGGTGCTTGATAGTAAATGGTGTATCTATAGAAGTATCGTGACTTACTCACGTAGTCATCTCCTATTTCTTGCGCAAATATATTTTAATTTATCCGTAGTTGCATCATCTTTGTACGACTTGTTATGTTTTTCTTTATGAATGTAAAAAAATCTATATAATATGCATATGACATGGCATGTATTAGTAACCTTGACTCTTTGCTTTGTTAGAATGACCTTGGTACTCAGCTGTTTACTGTGATGTCAGATCAAAACCACGATATGCTCAAACTGCACGGTGCAAGTAAAGGTGTTTTGTTAGGTTACTTGCTCGAGTGGCTCGTGCTGGTACTTGCTCGAGTTGCTGCAGTTTATACCATTGCACGCGATACATATAACCTGCGCAAGTGTTTCAATATGCGCAAGGTACTTGCACCGTGCATAAGCACCATTACTTTTAAACATGGGATCTCTATACTCTACTAAACGCTTAATTTAAATAAAATTTACAGATCAACAAGTACTAGTCCTACAAGAAACGAGAGCAGCGACCTGATATCATTCGCCAGCCCCACAAGCAAGACACCCCCCAAAGACCCTCACGCCTCCCTCAAGGAATACATCGAGCAATTCAACAAGTAACTTATCTATATGTTCTAAAACACGTCTCCGCTGTACACAAAACATGTGTACAAAAAGATAAGACTAATCTCGAATTTAAGTAGAACTTCTGATAAAATATTCGACCGCGATAAAGATGACAATAGAGCAATCCCGCTCCGTAATTAATGTTTTTATTTTTTATTTTCAGCATAAACCAACAGACACAGGAACTCGCATTGACCACGACAAATCAGCCAGTAGCCATGAGTAACTATTACAACCAACGGCCGGGGTATCCCTACAATCCTGCATATAATTACAATTATCAACATCAACACCCCCCGCCCTTCCAACCCCCGCCTTACCCCACAACAAGCCCTTATGGGATGCCGACACCTAGCCCTGCTATGACACCTCCTAGTTACCCTTACTACCCGGTACCTTCAGAAACTCCCCCTTACACGGCTCCGCCTAACCCGATGTACCCAACGATACCTTACAACCAAACCAGAATGGCGTCGCCATCCCCTTATGTCGGCTACCCTCCACCACACACACCGCACACCCCTGTATACAACTACAGCACAACTAACATGATATCAAGACCCACGAGACCGGTTACTCCAAGTTTATATCCTCAATTAAATCAGATGCACAACTATCCGCCGATGCAAAATCCGGTACAAATCGGTAACAATAACAATGGGATTCATGTAGTCAAGAATGAACCGGCGAGAGAGACCGCTGACAGCACTAAAATGAGGAAAACGTCCGAAGTCAGTACTGGGGTGAGTCTTGGAATCTGTACCTTAATGTACTGTTAATAGAGTTCAAGATTGTTTATTGTGTTTTGTTTCCCCAGTCCAATGAATCGAACGACACCATTGGCAGTCTGCCTAAATCGATGAACTTGATCGACTTCGGCGGTAGGAACAAGAACGCCGGTCAAGGTAGCGTAAGAGTCAGTGTGCTTGAAGCGTTTGATCCGCTACTAACTGAGCAAAGTAGCCCTGGTGAGTGGTTTGTGTCTCATTATTCATATTCACCGTCTAAATCTGAACCGAGAAATTTGTTGACTCGAAAAAATTGGAATGGTAGAGTCTGTGCGGAAAGAGAATAGGCGTGGCGAAAAACGGAACTAACCTAACCAGTATGGCCACAGAATAGAAAATACGGCTCATACGGTAGAAAAGCATTACAGCGCCCCCCAATCTAAATCCTATTCTCTTTCCGCACAGACTCTACCTAAGGTACTTTCTGATAGGCCAACGCGAAAAAATATAGTGAATTTTACAAGCACAACATATATGATATGCTACTGAATATGTAAATTCAGTCGCATATCAACTTTTCACGAAGCTACAACTTACAATGTTACAAGTTTGTATGCGAGGAACAATCTACTAATCCACGAGCCTAGCCGCACTCAGCGCAGTCTGGTATTCGTTTTTTTCCTCGCGCAATATACAGTCTATCAGTTCAAAAATATCTGCACAGAATTCTTTATAAAAGAATGGTTTCATAAATAACTTGTTTGCTACACTTGGTTCAGGTTTAGAATGCGTTACAGTAAGAACTTTCTCTTTTTCGGCCATTGTTAGCTAAACTTAACAGTGCATAAATGCTACCTACATCCAGTTACATAAAGTCTAGATTCCCTTAAATTGGTGGCCAAAAGGTTAAACTTTGATTCAAAACACATGTTTGTTTTTCGATTAACACAATCAATTTGAAGACAACTTTACTTAATTATGTATAAAATGTTTTCCGGTATGCCTGATGAAAATCGGCACTCTTGTAGGAGCACTCCATGTATCTTTGTGTCTGTCTATTACAGTCGTAATTTTCGGAATTGGTAAGACAACCACCTACTACGTATTTGTAAAGAAGCACATTCCAACGACCATAGCTTTTTTTAAATTCCACTGTATTTAACAGGTCTCGAGAAAAATCGGATGTCTCTTAGTCTATCTTTCTCTCTCTCTAGTACGAAACCGTTTATTCGCGAGTCAAACTTGTTCTTCACCACTTTTTGCAATTCCACTAACTTTATGAGTGGGTCAAATCTTACAAGTCTAGTTTCAATTTTGAACCCTCTTTCAGTGGTTAGATTGATTTGAAAATTAGTATGTAAACATAGATCCGATGACATTTCGTCAATGAAGTTGAAGTATCACCAACAAAAAAGTATGTATTTTTTCAAACATAAACTTTTAAGTGTTCATTTTGCCATTCAAATATTTGACACCTGTCACTGTTTGTTCCATCCTAATAGTGCAAGTGAGAGGCATGATTCGTGGATTCCACGGGCTCGTTTCACGAAGCTACAAGTTACAATTTTACAAGTTTAAACTAGCAACATGGGTCAAACCAACCAATGGTGTTGTGGTATAAATATTATGGGGACAATCTTACACAAAAGAAACCGAGACCCAGACTAAGCAATGCTTACAAGCATTATGGGTACTAGACAACGATATACATACTTATATAGATAAATATATATATAAATAGTTAGAAAACATCCAAGACTTAGGAACAAATACTCGGGCTCATCACATGAGTATTTGCCCTTACCGAGATTTGAATCAGTTACCTCTAGCTTCGTAGGTTGTTTGGCCATTTTTGCAAGTTTAGACTTTTAAAATTGTAACTTGTAGCTTCGTAAAACGGACCACACAAGGTGATTTGTGATAACTGTGTGTGTTGTGTTTTGGAATTGTGTCTAATCTGATCAGATGCGACTATAATTTGTGACACTCAATTCATATGATTTCATTTGCAAATATTTGTTAAGTTCATTTGTGTCTAAAAAGGAACGTTACACCGTTTTTTCAGCTACATTCTACATTACATTTTTTTTTCACTTTGTGGCTTATGTGTTTATACAGTCGGTATTATTAACATTTATACATTTAGGAAGACAGTTACGGAATAAAGGATATAGGGTCTACACACCTTATTTCATTACAATATGGTTGGTGGTCACTTAATGTCAGTAATTCTATTTTTTTATAATAAACATTATCCTCTGCAGCGGGGCTTGCAACAGTCTGCAAGTGACAATATACAATAGGGAATATGCATGAATTTTTTTTAACAGATTTCTTAACAAAATTTGAAAATACCGTAAAAAAGATGACATACAGTTAAAATAAAATTGAAATCGACCGAGAAATACGGAAGATATAAACATTTTAAAGCACTAATTAGACAGCGATCAGAGAGAGAGATCCGATATGGACTATGACGTCATAGTACACGGCCGCCATACAATCTCCATACTATATTCTGTTTTGCGAGAAAGAGATAGAGATAAATCTTTGTTGTGTTATATCTTGATAATTTTTATAGTTATTCGAAAAATATTTTTTTCCTACTGTGTTTTATATGAATGAGGTTTTATTAAAGTAAATAAAAAATGTCAT
Organism: Eudemis profundana; assembly: GCA_947034925.1. Taxonomy (NCBI): domain Eukaryota; kingdom Metazoa; phylum Arthropoda; class Insecta; order Lepidoptera; family Tortricidae; genus Eudemis; species Eudemis profundana. The sequence goes on from OX344800.1 coordinate 17,831,867, forward strand.
GCATATTCCTTATTACTCACGCTCGGAAGTAATTCTATATTGTCACTTTAACTCCTTTGATAATATTGTATGGTAACCACCATACTAAATTATGTCAGAACGCAATAAATGAATAGTCTTAAAGTTCAAGACTGACTTTTAAATATCAAATTATATTTTGTCACGCGATGTAAAATGGCTGTATAGCTGCAATTTTTTTAAATAGGTATCATAAAGATTACGAAACAATGTTTATCAGTACCAGTGCGTTTACAGAATATGCGGTGGCCAGTGAAGGCTCGGGCAGCGTGTACGAAGAGTACGACCCACTTGACTTCCTGTACGGAGAGACAGAGATGCGAGACACGCCGGTGTACGGGCGGGTGGACAGGAGGAAAGAGAGCGCGATATTGCCATCGCCTCCGCCTAAGAATATCCCCAGCGTTCCGGCGGTGGTGAAGAGAACGACTACGGTAAGTTCCGATAGGGACTCAGATTACCTGCAGTAAACTTGAGTAGGATATTTAACAAAAATCGAAATAAATGAATTAATGCTAACAATCAAATGGACGGAGTTATGCAATATCGAATTAAGCGCTATGGAAATACATAGCGCCTAATTCGTTATTGCGTAACGCCGTCCAAATTATGTTTCCAAATCTGCTTGGAAAAAATCCAGTTACACTAATTTTCCGCTCATGCTCAAAATACCGCATTCCTAAAGTACCCGATTTTTCAAAATATCAGATTCTCGATTTATCAGATACCTGTCTTACCAAATACCCGTTACACTAGATTATAAAATCGTAGGTTATGGATATAAATTATTTTGTTGGATGTATTATTTTGGGAATCTGGTATAGGTACGGAGAATCTGATATATCAAGACTGTGGTTTTCTGAGAGTGCGGTATTTTGAGAATGAGCGTCATTTTCGTGCCATCAAAGATTATAAATGACAAAAAAAAAACTCGATTCACAGTTCAACATACACAATTCTAAATAGTGCTGTTTATGTTGTTATTTTATTAGAAAATACAATTGTCAATGGATTCAAGAAGTTTGGTGTCCAAAATTTTTGAATAGAGTTATGTAGATAAACTTTCAGTAATCACATGACATCAAATGACTGCAAAATATTTCTTAATATGATAATTATTTTAATTTGATACTGATAAACTGATAATGCCCATCTGAAGGAATCTGACGGGTCACTAGAACAGCAACTGGTCTTTCACTCGCAAGCCCTATTAAGAAACGACATCGAAATAGCGGGAGTAACTGAGACACCGGGTGAAAATCCACACCATTTGTTTCTCACAATAGCAGCACTGACTGGCATGAAACTATCTGATTCCGATGTGGATTACGTCACTCGGGCCGGCCCACCTAGAAATGACCCTAACGATCCCCCCCGCCCCCTGGTGGTAAGGTTTTGTCGGCGCCATACGAGAGATCAGTTTTACAACACAGCCAGAGGCAGACGCCTTACAACTGAAAACTTGACAATAGAAGGCCCAGTCCAAAACATATATTTCAACGACCGGCTTTCACGGGAAAATAGATATTTATTTCGTGAATGTAGAACCCAGTTTAAAGCAGCCGGCTACAAATACTGTTGGACAAAGTGGGGACAGATCTACGTCAAAAAGCGAGAAGGAAAAGGCGAGGAAGCAAAAGCCATCATCGTCAGGTCTCTCAGTCACATCGCCAGTATCCTCAAGAAAAACATCGACCCTTCCACCGTCGTCGCTCCTGGCACTCCCCAGAATGAAGAAGATTTCGGGCGTGACACCGTTTAATATAGCTTGCAGATCATTCTCGATAACACAGTTGCAAATTATAAAGTTATATATAATATCGCATATCACACATCACTACACACACTACAAACACACATGTAGGCCAGGCATTAATCCACACTTACCTCCAGATGTCCTCGAATTCCCGATTCATAGTCTTCTTGTCTCTTCCACCAAATCGCACTTTAAAATCTATGATAATGGCTAACAGAGATATTTTATTAGATCTTGATTCTGATGAATCGGCCTGCTTTATTGCTGATTGTCCTGAGTCATGCAGTAAACTCCTTAACAATGCCCATAATGTTAAAATTCTTACCCTTAATATTAGAAGCCTCCAAAAAAATTTTGATCTATTTTTAACAACTCTACTAAGACTAAATCTCACTATTGACGTGATAGTTTTGACGGAATGCTGGCTCCATGAAAACTCAATTATACCTCCTATAGACGGTTATCAAGCCTTTCGCACTCATAAAACTATTAACAGAGCAGGAGGAGTAGTGATTTATGTCAATAACATCTGGCAGGCACAAGCTGTCGAGCCATTGTTTGATGAAGCTGACTGTCTTCATGTAACAGTGAAAAACCACTTCAGCATAGTTGGCATATATCGCTCTCCCTCTTTCGTTGACACCACGGCTTTTATGAACTCGCTCATGTCTACAATTCAGTCGATTAAGAACTCACCGTGCACCATCGTCGCCGGTGATATCAACATTAACACCCTGGCGGAAGATACCTCTCAACTCTTGGTTACTGCAAACTACCTTTGCCTTCTTGCGGAACTCGACCTTAAACCATTAATTACTAAACCAACACGCAAGGATTCTTGTTTAGATCATATTCATGTCTCATCCCGATTTTTGGCAACGTCAATTATTTGTAAAACTGATATAACAGACCATTACTCAGTTATTGTTGGAGTCTCCACTAAAACAGGTAAACCGGCAAAATGTAAGCGTCAGATGAGTAAAATTGACTATAAGGCAGTAGAAGACGAACTTAAAACCGTAGATTGGAGTTGCGTAATGAACTCTACGACGGTAGATGATGCTATCAGAGCTTTTAACCCCCTTTTACTTAATGTCATTCACAAACATACATGCCAGACCACAGTGAGTCGTTCGAGGTTCGCTCTTAAGCCCTGGATGACACCAGGACTTATTAGGTGTTCCAAACACAGGGATACTTTACACACAAAATGCCGGAACAACCCCAATGATGCCATATTAAAGTTAATTTATACAAGATATAAAAATTTTCATAACAACCTCCTTCGAAAATTAAAACACAAACATGAGTCACTCGAACTAGAAAAAAGTAAAAATGATCCCAAAAAACTTTGGAATACCATTAAAAACATCACTTATTCAAAGAAAATGAAGCAAATACCGCACGAACTAACGGAAATCAAGGGTAATGTGACCGACTCTTTAGATTACTGCAACGAGTATTTTTCGAGTGTAGGACGTACACTAGCTGGTAATATTCTGGACACTATTAACGTAACCCAAGAATATCTGGCGAGTAACACTAAAATAAACGAATCACCACTGCAATCTCTGTTCCTTTTCCCTACCGATGAGGCTGAAGTAGAATCCTTAATAAACGGTTTAAAAATAGATAGTGCTCCGGGCGTAGATGGGGTCTCTAACGGTCTATTGAAGGTAACTAAAAGTTTGATTGCTTTACCTCTTTCACATATCTTCAATCTCAGTTTCGCCCAGGGGACTTTTCCTGAGCAGTGGAAGGTTGCCGCCGTCATCCCGATTCATAAAGCGGGGGATAAATCTAACCCCAATAACTACAGACCAATTTCTTTGCTCGGAGCCTTTTCAAAATTGTTAGAAAAATTAGTAAACAAACGTTTGGTCAGTTTTCTAGAACAAAACAAGATTCTTTCTGAGCATCAATACGGCTTCCGTGCAAAGAAATCTACGGGGGACGCTGTGGAACTTATGACCACATTGATCTCAAAATACCTAGACCAAAACAAGGTCTGTCTAGGTGTCTATATTGATCTGGCCAAAGCATTCGATACGGTTTCTATTCCTATCCTATTGAGAAAGTTGGAACTCGTAGGAGTTAGAGGAGAAGCTTTAAAATGGTTTCGCAGTTATCTGTCAGGCAGGACTCAGAGACTAAAAATAGATAAAAACTTGAGCAACTGTAAGGAAATCGATTTCGGAGTTCCGCAAGGGAGTATATTAGGCCCAACGCTGTTCATTTTATACATTAATGATATGATAAATACTAAAATCACCCACGCTGATATAATTTGCTACGCAGACGATACCGCTATTCTTTTTAATGAAGATAACTGGACTCAAGTAACCAAGACGGCAGAGCAAGGAATGGGTGTGATTGCAGAATGGCTAAGGAGCAACTTGCTAACGCTAAATGTAATAAAAACCAAGTTTTTGTGTTTCCACAAGACAAAATCATCCGCGCCAGTTAGTCTATCCAGTATTGCAATTCATACCTGTGCCCAAACACATGAGTTTCTGTTACCGTGTACCTGCAATCAGATCACAAGAGCTGCTACGGTAAAATATCTTGGAGTCACGATCGACGAGAAACTTGATTTTCAACAGCATATAATTCTCACGGCAAACCGTATCCGAAAACTTATATACATTTTTAAAAGTCTACGAAATTCTGCTGAGAAGAAGCTGCTGAGGACAGTTTACATTAGTATCTGCCAGTCGGTGCTGATGTACTGCATAACAGCTTGGGGCGGGTCTGCTAAGACGAATATGATCCTGCTAGAACGGGCTCAACGAGCAGTTCTCAAAGTTGCGCTCAAGAAGCCAGTCAGATACCCCACAAGACTCGTGTACAGTGATATGGACGTCCTCAATGTTCGCGGTCTGTTCATCTTGCGGGTAGTTTTGAGGGAACATGCAAAAGCTTTGAGGTCTCCTGATTACTCAACTTGGCTTCTAAAACGCAATTTCAAGGTGCCAGTGCCTACCACCAAAACTGCTTTTGCTAAGAGGTTCGTGCCTTTTCTGCACCCTTTTATATACAACAAAGTAATGGCCAAACTAGGTTTAAAGGATTGCACATTAAATGAGCTAAAACAAAAAGCACTAAAGTGGCTCAGCTCATTATGTTATGAGGATATCGAAGCAGTAGTAAAAGTGAACAATTGGATTAAATTGACAGCCTACACCTAACACACACACACACACACACACACACACACACACACACACACACACACACATACACACTTTCTGATTGATGTATAATTATAATCTATTAAAACATTTAAAACTAGGTTTAAAACAAACTCATATTTGCCTAATTAACGATTTCGCTCTTCCCTTCCGTAAGCATATAATAGAAATGGTTACCTACGAGACAGGCTGTGCCTAGTGTAGGAACCTATGCAACACTAAGTGGATATAGCTTCTAAGTACCTGTTTAAGTATTAGAATTTAAGTTAGTCATACGAAACAAACTGTTTTATGGTATGTTATCTTTATTACTCCTTGTAAAAACTCTTACATGTACTTTTGAATAAACTTTACTTTACTTTACTTTACTTACTTTACTTCTCTAAATTTAGCGTTCAATGTATACTTCGTTATTTTAAATTTATGTTTTAAAACTATTCGTGCGGTTAACCGCCATGTGATAAAGGAAAACAATCAGGAAACGGAAAAAAATGATAAATGCTATTTTTAAAATGTGACAAGTTACTGAAATAGTGAAAAATTATCTAATATTCAAAGTATACGAGGCGACTATGGCCAAACCGCTCTTTGAAATTCTAATTTAAAAAAAAAACGAGGTAAGACACTCACACAATGCAATAGAAAAGCAAAAACCAAACTCTTAAAACTTTTGACCTTTATCAGCTTATGTCTTTGTCTACTGTAATGTAAACGTCCTAGTGCTTGACACGCTAATAGTCGACACCCTGCTGTCACCGCTATTTCTAATGACTTAACATTGAAGATGACGACTACTGGTACAGTGTCGAACACTTGGATGTCTTAAGGCTAAATCGGATCATCCTTTACCTTCAATTGATCTGCTGCCATTCATGAAATAATAATGCGGTTATTAATTATTATAGAAATCAATGATACGGTTATATCAAAAAATATGTCTGTGGGTCTATACCCACAAACTGTCCCCCCGTGACTTGTACGCCTTTTCACTAGACCCACATATATTTTGAATCTTATTCCCAATGCATATATTCCAATTAGCCTGTTGACTCGATTTTTTTTCTGTCCTAAATCGATTCTACTATTTCTGAGGAACAAATATCTATATGACACCTTATACATTGGTATAAGTATAACAGCCACAAATTGTAATCAAAAGTAGCAGATCGGACTGAGCATTGAAAACGCTCTATACAAAACGGTAGGACATTATGACGTCATCCGTTGCATCGCTGTACTAAGTTTGTATGAAAAAAATAGCATTTTGCCATTTTGAGCACGAAGAAGTGCGTTTAAGCACGTAGTTGTCATACATTTATTTTTTCAGTGTTATTTAAGCATTCCGAAATTGACTTTAATTTTTCTTAAAGACGATAAAAAAAATATGGTTTTTTTTAAACTTTGTGGTCTCATAACTTTATATTTTTTATACATTTTTTGTTTATTTCTTTTGTGTTATGATAATTTAGTATTTTGCAATCCATGTGACTATATTATGTTGTAACATTCAACATTATTCAACATCCCAATTATGTACATATTATTTTTAGATATAACTTAACAAATTTTATGACTGCTATACGAGTTACTGATAAATGATTAAAAATAAATTTAAGGACGTATTATTCAGTTTGAAAATAATTACAGTTTTATATTTAAAGTTTCACTGTCATCCTAATCCTCTCGGGGATAAAACGTTATATAATATGTCGTGTTTTGTTTCAGAACAAATTGTATGATTGCATAGTGAAATGTAGAACGAGAAACTGTGATAGCGAGCACAAAGCGTTCTTAAAAATGGTCCTCGATGTGCGGAGTAAGTATATCATTATATTTAACATCATTAACTCTTGTGTGGCGAAATTACCTACGTAAATCACACAATTTTAACCCATACCCAAATTCTATGTATTTAATATCAATATTGTTCTAAAGCAATACTTTCGTTCCGTTAAGTCAGACGATCATTAACAGACTGTTAACAATATACTCAATACAATAGATTATTGTCGATTAAAGTTGCTCTATATATTGATAGGAAATAAACGGATAAAATGCTTGATAAAATCCATAGATGATTCCCTAAGACTAGTAAGAATAATCTGTGAAGCACAAAAACGTGTCCTTAAACCTTTTATTTGCATGTCTCTAAATGCATGTGCCGTGTGAACGCTTTCATAATCCGAAAGTAGAAGTCTATTATAATCATCACTACATAGTATAAAACAAAGTCTGTCTGTTTGTATGCTTAGATCTTTAAAACTACGCAACGGATTTTGATGCGGTTTTTTTTAATAGATAAAGTGATTCAAGAGGAATGTTTATATGTATAATACATGAATTTAGTATCAGCATTGCACCCGTGCGAAGCCGGGGCTGGTCGCTAGTATGAAAATAATACAATGTCGATAATTTTTTTTGCAGAAAGATTCGTGCATTCGGACCACAGATCGAATCCGGGACACGTTGTGGCTGCGCGATCGGGCGGCAAGTACCCGCCCAACACCAGCATCAAGATCCTAGTGCACCACGCGCACGCTGACGAGCCCATAACCTTCACGTCCGATGGTAAGCGACTTTAGCACTTACTGCTATAGTAATATGGTTCAGGGCGGCAAGTACCCGCCCAACACCAGCATCAAGATCCTAGTGCACCACGCGCACGCTGACGAGCCCATAACCTTCACGTCCGATGGTAAGCGACTTTAGCACTTACTGCTATAGTAATATGGTTCAGGGCGGCAAGTACCCGCCCAACACCAGCATCAAGATCCTAGTGCACCACGCGCACGCTGACGAGCCCATAACCTTCATGTCCGATGGTAAGCGACTTTAGCACTTACTGCTATAGTAATATGGTTCAGGGCGGCAAGTACCCGCCCAACACCAGCATCAAGATCCTAGTGCACCACGCGCACGCTGACGAGCCCATAACCTTCACGTCCGATGGTAAGCGACTTTAGCACTTACTGCTATAGTAATATGGTTCAGGGCGGCAAGTACCCGCCCAACACCAGCATCAAGATCCTAGTGCACCACGCGCACGCCGACGAGCCCATAACCTTCACGTCCGATGGTAAGCGACTTTAGCACTTACTGCTATAGTAATATGGTTCAGGGCGGCAAGTACCCGCCCAACACCAGCATCAAGATCCTAGTGCACCACGCGCACACCGACGAGCCCATCACCTTCACGTCCGATGGTAAGCGACTTTAGCACTTACTGCTATAGTAATATGGTTCAGGGCGGCAAGTACCCGCCCAACACCAGCATCAAGATCCTAGTGCACCACGCGCACACCGACGAGCCCATCACCTTCACGTCCGATGGTAACCGACTTTAGCACTTACTGCTATAGTAATATGGTTCAGGGCGGCAAGTACCCGCCCAACACCAGCATCAAGATCCTAGTGCACCACGCGCACGCTGACGAGCCCATAACCTTCACGTCCGATGGTAAGCGACTTTAGCACTTACTGCTATAGTAATATGGTTCAGGGCGGCAAGTACCCGCCCAACACCAGCATCAAGATCCTAGTGCACCACGCGCACGCCGACGAGCCCATAACCTTCACGTCCGATGGTAAGCGACTTTAGCACTTACTGCTATAGTAATATGGTTCAGGGCGGCAAGTACCCGCCCAACACCAGCATCAAGATCCTAGTGCACCACGCGCACACCGACGAGCCCATCACCTTCACGTCCGATGGTAAGCGACTTTAGCACTTACTGCTATAGTAATATGGTTCAGGGCGGCAAGTACCCGCCCAACACCAGCATCAAGATCCTAGTGCACCACGCGCACACCGACGAGCCCATCACCTTCACGTCCGATGGTAAGCGACTTTAGCACTTACTGCTATAGTAATATGGTTCAGGGCGGCAAGTACCCGCCCAACACCAGCATCAAGATCCTAGTGCACCACGCGCACGCCGACGAGCCCATAACCTTCACGTCCGATGGTAAGCGACTTTAGCACTTACTGCTATAGTAATATGGTTCAGGGCGGCAAGTACCCGCCCAACACCAGCATCAAGATCCTAGTGCACCACGCGCACGCCGACGAGCCCATAACCTTTACGTCCGATGGTAAGCTACTTTAGCACTTACTGCTATAGAAATTAGTTTCAAGGCGACGAGCCAACACCAGCAAGAAGGTCTGACTTTTCGTTGTCAACAGACAGATATTTAACAACTCTATTTGAAATGCAGTAACACTAATCTTTAAATTTTATATTTGTTCCAGTGGAGTCGACGGTAGAACATGTGATACTGACGGTAGTCTGTTCCCTTGACGAGGATAATAGGGATGATACGTCTGAATATATGTTAAGAGTAAGTTTCCATGATACCTATATTCTATACTAGCGACCCGCCCCGGCTTCGCACGGTGTTTCTCTATTATATTATGCATGTATTATACATATAAACTTTCCTCTTCAATCACTCTATCTATTAAAAAAAAACCGCATCAAAATCCGTTGCGTACTTTTAAAGATTTAAGCATACATAGGGACATAGGGACAAAGAAAGCGACTTTGTTTTATACTATGTAGTGATTTTCGATTTGCAAAGAAAAAGGAAACTGCACACATTTTTCTCATTATTTCTTTGTTTAATTCGTTAAAAAAAAATGCCGCTAAAAATGAAAATGACCCTCTGATGTATTTTACAAAAATTATATATTTATTTATTTTGAATATATTTTACATCTCACCTGGACGGACGTAACATTTTGAACTTACCACAGGCGGTTATAAACACTGATTTGATTTGATTTTGATTTTTAAAATAAAATAATTTATTTCTGCAATTTGGCCCTCAAGGGCTCTTTTACAAAGCCTCAGATCGCATATTACCTGCATATACCTGAGATCTGAGACATACTTTGCTTTACCGCCCTAGATAAGTAATGTACTATAATCTAATGCTTGTATGCTGTCTACAGCAGTGATGGGCAAACTTTCTTCATGGGGGCAGGAATTTTAAGGAATTTCAGAGGAGGCCAGAATTTTTGCAAAAGGTAGACTAATCTAACTGGCTGCTTTACCTATGCATTTACTTCTATTTTCTACTCCTATACTGTTATCTGTCTTTTACTTGGTCACGAACACTAATATAAGAACATATCATAATATGAGTTCAGAGAAGTCTATACTCTATTCCCCATAACAGCACTAGTGTCGTTATAGTCACTTTAGGTTATTGCTAGCAGCCACAGATTTCTAAATCTAGGTTAAACTTAGGTCAAGGATTAAGTGCTCAATTTTAACTTTGCGGTAAAAATGCACAACTACCAACTTAACAAACAATTAAATTCCTACGGTTTTTAAGAAAAACAAAACTTTCCGAACTAAATTCATTGATGCCAACATAAACAAAAGTATTTTTAATATAGTCAAGTCACGTCAGTCAGTAATGAAAAAAAAAGTTTACCATAGACACATACTGTCAGTCATACGTCATATTTGCATTATATGCAGGCTATGCTTTTAATTTTGTATTTTATATTTTAAAACCTAGTCGTAGAAAAAGTATTGTATGCAAAGTTGTATAATTAAGTCAAAAAACGCTCATTGCGTTTCTATTTGCGATACTCGCCGCGTTCGCGGCTCGTATCGCAACTCACGCAATTCGCATTTTTTGAACCCACTTATACAACTGTTGCATGAAATACTATTATCGTGAGCCAATGCTATTTATTTTAAAGGACCCACGGGCCGTACTTTGCTTACTAGATTATAATCTAATGTTTATTTATAGGTATGGGGTGCCAAAGAATACTTAACTCCAGGCAGCTCGCTAAGCGAGTACGACTACATACGCGAGTGCGTTAGGTTAGAAAAGGACGTAAGACTGTGTCTCTACGAGGGCAAGGACCGTAGTTTGGCCAGGACAGAAAGAGACGACGCTAGAGACTCGCATCTGACTTTGGACGACTTGATTCCGATACAGGGCGCTACGCCGCTACTGTCTTTTGATAACCTGTCTATTTTACTCGGTAAGTTCTTATGTAGATCTACATGCACATAGACCCAGTAGTTTTTTTATTGAGCTTTAAATATAATTTTCTCGATTGCACCTATAGTTGTGTTTTCTGCGCAGAAAACTAAAGGTTTCGTTATTAGTCTCTAAATACAATTAAATCCTAACACAAATCGAAACTATAAAAGATTAACTAGAATTATTGAATTTAACTGTAATTTTCTCCGAACTATTAAATTGCAATCTTCCTTTTCATAATGTTAACTTCATCTTAGCCCCGAAAAAAAAAATTTCTGGTGGCCCTGCGGAATAGGGAATATGCATGATATTTTTTATTTACTTCAATAAAAGCTCATTCATATAAAAAAAAGTACGAAAAAAATATTTTTCGACTAACTATAAAAATAACGAAGATATAACACAACAAATATTTATGTCTATCTCTTTTTCGCAAAACAGAATATAGTATAGAGATTGTATGGCGGCCGTGTACTATGACGTCATAGTCCATATCGAATCTCTCTCTCTAATCGCTGTCTGATTAGTGCTTTAAAATGTTTATATCTTCCGTGTTTCTCTGTCGATTTCAATTTTATTTTGACTGTATGTCATCTTTTTTATGGTATTTTCATATTTTGTTAAGAAATCTGTTAAAAAAAAAATCATGCATATTCCCTATTGGTGCTATAGCAAGTTTGAGCTAATTTTGAAGCTCGTAGCAATGTCATCTTATTATCACGAGGTGCACTTAGTTATAGCGCACAATCAAATTTGAAACTTCTGTCACTTCTGTAACACATAAGAATCACTTTGCAACCACAAAAGAACTCCCATCATGTATGTAAGGTTAAATTCTCATAGTGGCACTCCCGATCACAATCAAATTTAAATCTTCTGCCTCTTACACAAAATCGACATTCCAGAAACGTTGGAAGGCGAGCTGTCCCGTGCCGTAGGCGTTGTGGGAGCCGAGGGGTCGTGCTCGCCTAAAGCGGTGTTCCAAGCTGTAAAGGCGATATGTGCATTGGCCGGTGGTGTGGAGACTTTGCACGTTACACACACGCTAAACGCGTTCGCGCAGGCGTGTACCGGCGGGACGGTGGGTTCAAAAAGTTACAATATTAGCGAATATTAAGTACAAAGTAATCCATAAAGTACGTCACACGATTTTTCAGACTTTTAGACCCCTCCCATGTCACACTTTTTGTGTATGAGATATAAGATGTAGATGTATCTAATGACGACTATGCAGCTTAGGATCTTCAGTTGTAGTACTTATCAATAGCAATAATTCTGACTCACGATCTAATGTACCAGGCGAACAGCAACGTGATAACACCAGAAATCCAAGCGGACACAGGGCAGTATTGCTCAGTGTCCATCCGCTCTGCGACCGCCCGCGAGACCGTGCAACACCAGTGCAACAGGGTGCGCGACGCCGTGCGCGCCCTCATCGCACTTTACACTCGCACGAGGCTGCTGGACTTCCAGCTCGCAGACTCGCATCTGACACCGCAAGGATTATCCGACAGTGAGTATCAATCAATATACCAGGTTGGCAGCAACTTAGGGATGCTACGCATCAAGTGGATACAGGGTGGCTCTGTGTCTATCCGCTCAGCTACGCCAATGCGCGCTCTCATCGCACGAGGCTGCTAGACTTCCAGCTCGCCGACTCGCATCTGACACCGCAAGGGTTGTCTGACAGTGAGTACCAATGTACCAGGATAGCAGCAACTTAGGGATGCCACGCATCAAGCGGAAACTGGGCAGTATTGCTCCGAGTCCATCCGCTCTGCGACCGCCTGCGAGACCGTGCAACACCAGTGCATCTCTTATCACACTTTATACTCGCACGAGGCTGCTGGACTTCCAGCTCGCCGACTCGTATCTGACACCGCAAGGATTATCCGACAATGAGTATGTTACCAGGACAGCAGCAACTTTAGGACGTCACACCAAGTGGATACAGGGCAGTATTGCTCAGTGTCTATCCGCTTTGTCAGTGCGTGCTCTCATCGCACGAGGCCGCTGGACTTCCAGCTCGCCGACTCGCATTTGACACCGCAGGACTGGCCGACAGTGAGTATGTCACCAGGACAACAGCAACTTTAGGACGTCACATCAAGCGGATACAGGGCAGTAGTGCTCAGTGTCTATCCGCTCTGCGACGCCAGTGCACGCTCTCATCGCACGAGGCTGCTGGACTTCCCGCTCGCCGACTCACATCTGACACCGCAAGGGTTGTCTGACAGTGAGTACCAATGTACCAGGATAGCAGCAACTTAGGGATGCCACGTAACAAGCGGATACTGGGCAGTCTTGCTCCGTGTCTAGCCGCTCTGCAACCCTCCGCGAGACCGTGCAACACCAGTGCAACAGGGTGCGCGATGCTGTGCGCGCTCCACTCCCATGCGAGGCTGCTGGACTCCCACCAAGATATCCAAGCTGTCATAATACCGCGTAGTAACGATCGATTGTTCTTTTGTGACCCGTTTCACGAAGCTACAAGATACAATTTTACAAGTCTAACTAAACTAGCAACATTAGTCATCATTGGTCATTGTGGTGGTGGTTGGTGGGTGTTGTTGCATTTGACCGGTGTTGCTAGTTTAGACTTCTAAGTTTGTAACTTCGTAAAACTTTTTGTCGTATAAACCTTCTTGCCTTATTTGTAATCGTAATTCGCTTTATGACTTAAAATAAGATTCAGTTACTGTTTTGAGAATTATGCAAAATGTTTCATCTAAACCCGTAAGCCCTATTTAGACGGAGCGAGAACTCGTACGCGAGTTTCATGTCACTGCGGCGTTTGATTGATCTATTGAACTGATCGTACCTAGCTAGCTCGCAATGTAATGAAACTCGCAAACGATTTCTTGCCTCGTCTAAATGGGACCTTATACTATTAAACAATTTTCCTTCTAAACTTTAATGTCCGTTTTTGCTTCGCAGCTTATTCGTGTTAACTTATACTCCTCACATTATTCGCAGAAGCGACTCCAGCACACACAATGACAGAGACAACCCTCTTCTGCATAGAGGCGGTCCACTGCCTACCCCCGGGCTGGAACCACGAGGACTACGTCTTCCACGCCCAGGTTCATTACGGAACTCGACCGCTGAAGAGGTTATATCTAACTCACACCTCCAAGATTGATGGGGCGGGATTCTATAACAGGATCATATTTGATACTTGGTAAGTACATTTTAGGTGCTTTGTATTGGGGTGTAAGTGTAAAAGTTATTCAAATATAAATATTTTGCTGGATTTTTGTAATGCTGATGTAATGTAGGAGTTTTCAAGATCATTTAGATTTCGAAATGCTTGTTTTATTAGCTAAATAGACCAATAGATGCGGAGCCGAAATCAAGGCCTAGGCCTTCTAGGTTACGAATCTGTTCCATAGGAAGGAAAAAAAAAATACCGATCACACTTATATGATAAAACTCGACGAGTCACTTCACCTCTCCCGCACAACACGCACACCCTTCACTTCACTTTCAAGTTGTTCGTAGGAGATGATGAATTGACCACAGGGAACTCCTCGTATAAGAATGGAGGAGTTCCCTGTGGTCAATTCCTCATCTTGTGCACACTTTGAGACCTGATGACAAAGAATTGGCTGGCACTCCTCGTATAAGAGTGGAGGAGTTCCCTGTGGTCAATTCCTCATCAGGTGCAAAGCTCTAATATGAATGTAAAAGTGTAGGTAGCTTGTTGATACCAGTTTGAGCTACTGAAGGTATTTTGGTGGCTGATGGTGAGGCTATAAGGGGTTGATGTGGAGGCCTTTCCGGGGGCCCTCTGGGCCCCCCCTTAGTACTCATCGCATGGGAGCAAAATGCAGAGGCTCGTTGCGGGATACACGATGAGTTCTCCTTTGGAGATGTAATGTGCCGTGTATCCACTGGTATATAGCTACGGGATTGGGGCCCTTCTAATTCTCCCCAGACGAGTAAAAGTTACATTCATAGTTAGAGATAATCCAAAAGATAGTAAAAAGAGAATGTGAGCCTAATGAATGTTGACTCAATGTCACTGTGGGATTATCTCCTATGTATCTGTAGATCCATGTAGCGAGGTTATTATGTACATCCCCTCTAACTATAAGAATCTCCGCTACATGTTATAGAAGGAAAATAATAGCATTTACTCCTTTTCCATACTAATTCGTCATTCATTCTGAATTTGTGAATATAAAACGTAAATTGGCAATTTTTTTTATTGAATGTTCAGGTTGAACCTAGAAGACGTTCCGATCAGCCAGCTGCCTCGCGAAGCGCGTCTAGTATTAACGCTCTACGGACGCACCCCTCGCCCCGTAGACGGCCAACACCAGAACAGTGAAAACCAGAACGAGGGCGATAGCCAGAACAACGCGGAAAATGGCGACGTGCTTTACGATCAAGTGGAGCTCGGCTGGGCGTCGATACAGCTTTTCGACTTTGACGGGTAAGATATTTTATCTATTAGGTCCTCTTTATCGCAGAGAAGTTAATCAAATCAGTTAAATTGGGGGATATCGGCACCTCTCGTCTACAAAACGGTTAGCACCAAAACCATGAAAACCAGAATGAGGGCGACGGCTAGACAACGCGGAAAATGGCGACGTGCTTTATGATGAAGTGGAGCGCGGCTGGGCGTCGATACAGCTTTTCGACTTTGATGGGTAAGATATTTTATCTATTAGGTCCTCTTTATCGCAGAGAAGTTATTCAAATCAGTTACATTGGGGGATATCGGCACCTCTCGTGTATAAGACGGTTAGCACCAAAACAATGAAAACCAGAACGAGGACGACGGCTAGAACAACGCGGAAAATGGCGACGTGCTTTATGATCAAGTGGAGCTTGGCTGGACGTCGATACAGCTGTTCCATTACGATGGGCATGACGATCGTTATATATTGTCGTTTTTTTTATCATGGCTACAGAGGAAAGTGAAAACTGGATTACGTAGTATTTGGGCTATAAACATCAGTAAGTGCCATCAGTGCAGCTTTGTAAAGGTCGATTCACAAGAGCTGCCGCTTACACCGTGATGATGGCGCTTGCAACAGTGCCGAAATATCGGGAACTCACAAAAACAAACACATTGTAAATATCCCGTTGTTAATAGTAGTTATTAATATAGCGTTTGTTCCAGCATGCTAGCATCGGGAACGTACGTGCTGGCTCTGTGGCCGGCGTGCTGCGACCGCCGCATCGGGCCCGCGCCGCATCCCATGGACTCGCCGCCGCAACCATTCCCTGTTGTCAATATAGGTAATTTAACTAAATCCTTGTTGTAAGACAACAATTTTTACGGGTGCGTATCGGGTCGCATAAATTTGAAAGGCATAATTCATCATTTACATTTACTAGTACTATTACTTATTCTGTGCCATGGCATAGCTTTGGAAGAGTCGCATATACTAGGGCAAATATTCAGCGTTTTTACGGCGTTTTATTTTCGTCATTCTTGTCTCAGTAAATATTGTTCAAATAAACGATGCCTAGAGTTAACTTTTTATGAAACCGAAAAAGAATCCCGAGTTTAAGTCTAGTTTTATGAAAATTGTCACGATTTGTCCTTTCGTTATAGTAAATAATCGTTAGACAATAATGATTGTCAAACCGCGCGGTCAAAACACTCGGAGAATCGCCCACTAATGGTTATACGCCATATTATTACTTTAGCGACATATATTTATTGGTACACAGAAATCCCGACGTATATTCACAACGGCGTCCGGTGGACGGCAGGCGAGATTGAGAAATCCATTACTGAGCCTCTGCCTGCCTTCGATTCTCTCGACGGCCACACACAATCACAGCTGCTTCACCTTATCGAACACGGCGCGTACCAGAGGATGCCCACTGACTGTAGAGAGGTGAGCTATCTGCTTGTGAACTGTCGTTCATTAGAGTTCCCAGCTTTTGATTCTTTCGATGGCCACACTCAATCACAGCTGCTTCACCTTATCGAACATGGCGCGTACCAGAGGATGCCCACTGACTGCAGAGAGGTGAGCTATCTGCTCTTGTGAACTGTCGTTCATTAGAGTTCCCAGCTTTTGATTCTTTCGATGGCCACACTCAATCACAGCTGCTTCATCTTATCGAACACGGCGCGTACCAGAGGATGCCCACTGACTGTAGAGAGGTGAGCTATCTGCTCTTGTGAACTGTCGTTGATTAGAGTTCCTAGCTTTTGATTCCATAGTAGTTTCTGATATCCAAAGGTGCAATATACTAGGCCTATATGGAAGAATAGTCTATTTTTATGAAGTACAATACACTCAGAAAGCATATGCAGTTTAGTATGAAATTCCGACTTGTGACGTTATGCTCAACACGGCGCCTTATTTTTAGTTTTTATTATTTTAAAATCGTTGGTGGCACGAAAATGAGTGTAATTAATTTCAGTTTTAGAAAGATAATGTGATAGTAAGGGCCGATACAGAGGGACTGCATGCCAGCTGCGGTTTGTATGGGAACTGCATCACAACTGCGCAGTCGGCATGCAGTTGTGATGCAGTTCCCATATAAATCGCAGCTGGCATGCAGTCCGTCTGTATCGGCCCTTAGCGTTAGTTAATTTATTTTTATTGTTGTCAAATATTATATAAAGAACTTTGACTGTGCGTCATAATTATAGAACATTAAGACATTTTTTTTGCATCAGGTGATGTGGGAGAAACGTCAATACCTAGTGGAACTGCCGGGCGCTTTGCCCCTGGTACTGCTAGCGGCGACCAATTGGTACGGTGAGCACCGAGCGCAACTCATCAACTTGCTGCGGCGGTGGGAGAAACCTTCACCGCTAAACGCTATGCACCTTCTGTTGCCCTGGTAAGAAGCTAACATATTCATATAAAACACTTGGGAGAAAAGTTATCAAATCTTTGATTACTTTGTCCAATAATGTGGGAGAGACGTGAATACCTAGTGGAAGTGCCAGGCGCTTTGCCATTGGTACTGCTAGCGGCGTCCAATTGGTACGGTGAGCACCGAGCGCAACTCATCAACTTGCTGCGGCGGTGGGAGAAACCTTCACCACTGAACCTATGCATCTTCTGCTGCCCTAGTAAGGAGCGGACATATTCATTTACAAGGTTTGGGAGAAGACACACCAAATCTTTGATCGTTTTCCTAGGCTGTATTTAATCCAATAACGGAACGGAAGGCAGACAAGGGTAAGGCCGTAAAAAAGGGATGATTTCGTGACTTGTAAGCGTCCGGCATTGTTTTTACGAAAAGTAATTACAAAATTTTACTTTTTTTAATTTTTCGTGCAAAATACAAAACTTTTTCTACTAGTTCTAGTCCACTAACAAATGTAAATCTCTGTGTTTGTATTCCAATTTTTTTTTCTTCTATGCAATTACATCGATTTCCATACAAATAAAAATGTCCCAAAAATGTTCCTGAAAGATTGTAATTATCGTTTTTTAGTTTTGTGATATTATACTGATATGTTGGAGTATTTTTTATAACTGTCATATATTAATGCAACGTTTTTCGAGCTTTAACATTAGCATTGCCCATTTAAAATAATAATTTACGTGTAACATAAGACAAGTCAACATATTGAAGCTTTTAAGTTACTTAATTTAAGTAACCGTTCTGTCTTGCTATTTTAGCAGTTGATTTGCGGAATTTGATTTCATTATAACGGCAACACTATTTATTCTTTAGTCTTGGTATACCTCTCACTGGTCGGCTATTTTGTGGGTAGTTCAGTGCGTCGATTCAACTTGTGCCGAGGATTTTTTATGGAATTTAAAAGTTACGAGTGAATTTCATGGTAAATTGGTTCTGTTTTGTATTACGTAATACATTATTAATATAATCTTCATATTAGTTTATAGCTAGGTGTCGTGTTCGAGTTAATATGTTTGTTATTGTTCTATATAATGCAAATGAAAGTGAATAGAGGTTAACTTTTATGTTACTTTTAAGTTACATATGTTACCATTTTAATTTATTTTTAAGTTACGTAACATAAAAGTAAAGTAAAGCTTTGTTCACGCTTTCTTTTCAGTTACAAGTTCTTGCAGTCGGGTTTTTGAGTTTAAAATATTTGGTTTGTTTTAATTTTTATACCCAACTGCGCAACACAAAGAAGAGTAACGTGTTTTTTATTTTATTTTACATAATTGCAATGATTATAACAAGTAATCCGGGGAAAAATTATGATTTAATTTTATTTGTGAAGACAGCTTTTGTGTGGCTATCAGCCTTTAATTACTTATTCATCTTTGTTCAAAAATGTACCAAAGTATATAAGGTCCTAATTTATTAGTTGCAGATATTTTAACACATTATACTTTACATTAAAATAATTAACTTTAAATAGAAATTCAGAAATCTTTTCATATAACTTTTCTGATTTCATTTACCTAACAATAAAATTTATTATAATTTCGTCTAAATAAATCATCATGTGCATTATCACATGTCACAATAACACTATCTGTCATATCAACAATTTGTTGTCGTAAATGTCGTAACGGTTCGGCGGGAAAACTGCAAATGTCTTTTAATTTATCTACGTGAAGTGGCCAGTTACAGTTAAGTGGTACGTAAAAGAGCTACTAGAATCTTTTCAATGAGTTTTCATTTAGTAATCACATTAACAGGGTGTTATTACGTAGCAAATTTGTTTTTCCTTTTTCTCCAAAAAAACTCGTAAAAGCTATAATGATTCATGCTTTAATATACTCCAGAGACCGAGTACTATCAGCTGTAAAAATATCTGCAACTAATAAATTAGGACCTTATATACCTATTTGATCTCTTAAATAAACACTTAGTACAAAAAGTGTTTGTATTGTAGACATTGTGAATATCCCTTTAGAATACTTTTATGTAACTTTTAAGTTACTCAGTAACATATATTTTTAGTTACTTTTATGTTACATAAGCCCAATTTTTCAGCCTTACCCACAACCGTAATTGTTAATTTTTAAATTTCACACCTAAAATTGTGTGTGTATGTGTTGATAGTTGTTATCTTTAAGAAGAAGTCTATATTAACGCCATCTTGTAAGCCACGCGTCAAATAAACGAACAAACCTTCACTTGACTAAACACTAGGCGGGCTACGGGTGCGAGCGAGAAAGCAAGTCTCAATTTGTTGTGTCAAATCTAATGGGAACCCATATCTGCATGTACGCGCATTCTCACTGGATTGATGACATGGTGTGACGCGTGAGAGACATGGCACGGCGATCTTGATCTAGCCGTACCGTTCTGTTCCTCTTGCACAACATCACCCGCCTACTCTTTTTCGCGCCTACGTTGTGTATGTTTCAGTTTAGTGCGAGAGAGACAGGTAATTTGTCACACAAGCGGAATAGCTAATTGTGCTATCTCGGCTGATTGACTTAGGCTGTTTTTGTTCCCAGCTTTCCCGATTCCGAGGTCCGCGAAACAGCGACGAATCTCATCAACGCGATGTCAGACGACGACCTGTGTCGCGTGATGCCGCAACTAACACAAGCTCTCCGGCACAATACTTACCAGGCCAGTCCTCTCGCAGGTTCGTTTTGTTTTTTAACCGACTTCCAAAAGAAGGACGGTTCTCAATTCGTCTGTATGTTTTTTTTTATTTTTTTTTTTATTTTTTTTTTTTGTGTGTTTTCTACTCCTGCACTTATCTGTCTTTTACTTGGTCACGAACACTAATATAAGAACATACATAATATGAGTTCAGAGAAGTCTATACTCTATTCCCCATAACAGCACTTGTGTCGTTAAAGTCGCAAAACGATACTGCTAGCTGCCACAGACTTCTAAATCTAGGTTAAACTTAAGACAAGGATTAAGCGATCAATACTAACTTTACAATAAAAATGCACAACTACACTTAACAAGCAAATGAAATCATGCGGTATGTTATGAAAAACAAAACATTCCGAACTAAATTCTTTGATGCCAACATAAAAAAAAAGTATTTTTAATATCGTCACTGCGTGTCACTAGCGGTATATGTCAAATTAAAAACAAAGTTTACCATAGACACATACTTATTATATTGTCAGTCATATATCATATTTGCCTTGTTTGCGTGCCATGTTTAATTGTGTATATTATATTTTAAAACCTAGTCGTAGAAAAAGTATTGTATGCAACGTTGTATAATTCAGTCAAAAAACGCTCATGGCGTCTCTATTTGCGATACTCGCCGCCGCGGCGGCTCGTATCGCAACTCACGCCATTCGCGTATTTTGACCCTACTTATACAACCGTCGCATAATAGTATTTTATGCAACAGTTGTATAAGTAGGCTGTTTGAGGAGCAGAATCTACGTTTTAATTTTTGAATCGTGTTACGGGGCCCACGGTGTATAGGCAAAATACTTACTAAAATAAATACCTCAATATGTCATAATTCCTAAATAGCAAATTTTATTGCTTTTCAGAATTGTTGCTATCAAGGGCATTAGCGGCGCCAGCGGTGGCTCACAGGCTATTCTGGTTGCTAGTCCACTCTCTACCAAATGTGCCACAGGTAAGGTTTTCCTCTTAAAACTACTAGATTCATCTCAGAGAAGGCTTTAGTTACCCATATTAACAGGGTTACAGGGATAAATCGTTTCTTTACTTTCTCAACCTCATATCTAATCGAATAGTTTGATAGAAAAAGCACCTGTATTACGAGTAGAAAAGTGCGATTTTCCTATGAAACTATTCGATTAGTTGCGTGGTTGAGAAAGTAAAGGAACGAAATGTGCATGCAAATGTGTGTGGTAGATGTGCAATACAGTTGTCTAAAACTTTTTAAATATTATTATTACTTTGTACTTTACTTATTTGCAAATAAATGTGTTATTTAGTGTGCAAAAATTAGCTGGAAAGTAAAAAGCAGTAGTGCGCAAAATACAACTTTGCGCACGATTTACAGCTACGAAGAGTACTACTTTTTGAGCAAGTGTATTAAAATAGTATACTACACAACTAGGGTGGTAATACAAAGAAGGGAGAGATCGCAGTTGTTTGCGGCCCGAGCCGTAGGCGAGGGACGTAAATATGCGATCGAGGGCTTTCTTTATTACCTCCCGTGTTGTGTACAGCATTTTATGTCTACATTTGGCCAGAAAGCGGCTTTTTCCGTGCGCGTAGCATGCGGAAAAAGGCACTTTATGGCCAATTGTGGCATAAAAAATATTCTATATTATTATTATTTATCTTAGGCACCTAGTCAAGAATTCCTCGGTATCACGCTAGAGGACAACGCGGGCGAGCCGCAAGAGAGCTCAGACTGCGTGACGGCGACGTGGCGGTACCGACTCATGCTGCGGGCCCTGCTCGCCATCTGCGGGGAGCAACTCACGAGGACACTAGTCAGGCAGCAGCTGTTAGTCAAGGTACGACTTTACTGCGCGGAGATAAGGTTCATTTTTGTACGACGTGACGGCGATGTGGCGGTACCGACTCATGCTGCGGGCCCTGCTCGCCATCTGCGGGGAGCAACTCACGAGGACACTAGTCAGGCAGTAGCTGTTAGTTATGCTACCTTGACTAACAGATGCTGTCCGGTCGGTCCGTGGTGACCGTACGGTCACAGGTCGAAAACCTAAAGAACGACTCCCATGACCTGATATGACTTTTTCAAAAACTGTTGCCCGAATTAAATTTTTAATTTAATTACGAATTATTTTTTCGAATTTATAGCTGGCGATTTTGAATTGTTCGGACTAGTTTCGAGTATTTATTCCACCATTTGTGGTGCTGTGATTTTATGGGCTGTTTTATTTAAAATGTCCTAGCAGTTAACAGGTCGTCACAAAACTGACGATTAGTGTCAAATTCCATATATTTCGCCACCGACTGACAGACGGTATTTGAACATAGCTTAAGTTTCGCCTAACCATTCATTTTAAAATAAAAATGCCCTTATAGAAAACGTTTCATTTATTTGTAGACGCTGTCAGAGGTAGCTCTGTCAGTAAAGTGCGCCAAAGATGGCGGCCGCGCGCGAGCGTTGAGTACGGGCGGCGAAAAGCTCGCGGCGTTACTACGCGCCGAGCCCGCAGCGCTACCACTGGCACTGCACCAATACGTCCACGACGTCGACGTCAAGTGAGTATTCTTCATTAATAGGCTATTTTACT
The DNA here is from genome assembly GCA_947034925.1 of Eudemis profundana. NCBI lineage: Eukaryota > Metazoa > Arthropoda > Insecta > Lepidoptera > Tortricidae > Eudemis > Eudemis profundana. The sequence continues at coordinate 17,854,924 of OX344800.1, forward strand.
GTCCTCGAAGTTTGATAAAATTATGTACAGGTCGATTCACAAGAGCTGGCACGAATGGATTGAACGAGTGAATGATTATGTTTATGTGTGCATCACTAAAATATTAAATACAGGTTGATTTAATAAGTGATAATCGTATTTTTAGATTATCTCGTCTCATAACTTCGTAACCCAGTCTGTATTGTGTATTTTATGAACAACAAAAAGCCCTACCTACACAATCGCAACCTTGTTTGCACACTGACGTCGTGAAGTGCGGAAATTGCATCGAAACATCTAAATTTCGTATTAGTTTCACATATTTTTGCCATGATTTCGTAGATTGCGGTGTCAGTGTGAAAACAGGGTATAAATTAAATAAAAACTCCATGATAGTAAAATATTTCTAGCAGACCGCCAAATTTATCTTTCTGCAATTATCCTTTTACCTGCTTAGTCTTACTAATGTGCAAATTATATGTATTTTTTATTTTTTTTCTAGAATAATGAAAAAGTATTATGTACTTGTTTACAAAATATTTAGAGCCTCCCGTAAAAGAACTTCACTCAACAATGACAAATGACGTTACTTTCGTTCAATCCGTTCGTGCCAGCTCTTGTGAATCGACCTGTATGATCCAGTTAAAATAAGCAAAATAAGGAAATGTGTTGAAGTTTTGAGTTCGATACCTAAAGTGTAACTTGTTTTATGAGCCTTCAAAGTTGGGTGGGAAAGTCCATTTTAAAGGTATGAAAATATAAAGAACTATTAATACCGTTGAGTAGCCCATAAAATGTAATATAAAACTTTGTCATGAAATCGTTAGGATAAACGCAAGTTTTAACACAGCAAATGTGATTTTAACATTGTTGTACCTCGGTGAGTTTTGATATTGAAGTAGTTTTTTTCTCTAATACATATTTATATTATTGAGAGGCCTTTTACAACATGAATGCAATGAATAAATGAATATAAACATACCACAAGTTGTAAAATAGCCTTATTCAGAAGGTCAATATTCCCAATTTAAGAATATTTGATTACGAGAATATTTATTATCAAAATCTGTGGTTTACAATATTTGCCCTAACCAGTTGGAATAATCTCTTGTTTTCTGCAGGTCGTGTATGTACTTCAACTCCAACACTCTGCCCCTTAAAATAAACTTTATTGGAAGTGACAACGCTGTCATCCCCGCCATGTTTAAGGTATGAAATATCAAAAATAGTTTTTATGCCACACCTGGCCATAAAGTGGCTTTTTCCGCACGCTGCGCGTACGGAAAAAGCCGCTTTCTGGCCAAGTGTAGACATAAAATGACAACAACACGGGAGGTAATAAAGAAAGCCCTCGATCGCATATTTACGACCCTCGCTTGCAGCTCGGGCCGCAAACTTCTGCGATCTCGGCCTTTATATGTATTACCACCCTAGTTGTGTAATGTACTATAACCGCACACGGCGCGGCGTTTTTAAACGAGCCGTCGACGCCGTGTGCATGGGCCCTAAGTTGCTTGATTCTTCGAAAGTCGTAACGTGCTTGCTACCGCTCATTCCCAAAATACCGCATTCCTAAAATACCAGATTTTTAAAATAGCAGATTCTCGATATGTCAGATTCGCCGTATACCAGATTACCAAAATAATACATACAATGTACGCGTGAGTTGCGATACTCGCCGCCGCGGCTCGTATCGCAACTTACGTCATTCGCGTATTTTGACCCTACTTATACATAAAATGTTGCATAAAATACTATTATGAAATGATGATTTGTTACAGGTTGGCGACGACCTGCGCCAGGATGCGCTGGTGCTGCAAGTGATGAAGGTGATGGACAGTCTGTGGTTGAAAGCCAACTTGGACCTTCGGATGGTCACGTTCCAAACACTGCCGACCAGCGACAGAAGAGGTAAGATAGAAGATATCTAACTTACAACACCTGTCTTGATTAATTGTACACCATTTGGCGGAATGGACGATGACGACGTAGATTTTTTGACTTTTTACATTTCAACGAGTTTTTTGTTAGGCGTGACCTGGTAGTGAATGTAGGATTTGATAATCGTAACTACGTTGTGTTTTTTTGTAGGCATGATAGAGATAGTGGCGGAAGCGGAAACTCTCCGCGCCATACAGACGGAGTGGGGACTCACGGGGTCGTTCAAGGATAAGCCTATCGCGGAATGGCTCGCGAAACACAACCCGTCCGAATTGGAGTACCAGCGGGCTAGAGACAATTTCACCGGTAAGCTATTGCATGTATTGTAGTCGACGGTGGTACGGAACCCTTCGTGTGGGTATCCGACTCGTACTTGGCTGGTATTTTAAACTTTTCATCGCTGTCTCGTTCGCAGCATCATGCGCGGGCTACAGCGTAGCTACGTACTTGCTCGGCATCTGCGACCGGCACAACGACAACATCATGTTGAAGACGTCGGGCCATCTGTTCCATATCGACTTCGGCAAGTTCCTGGGTGACGCGCAGATGTTTGGCAACTTTAAAAGGTAAGGTTAAATTAATACAGGAAATGCGTTTTATTTACTGCTAGCATTTTCCCGCGGCTTTGTCCGCGTTTTTCCTGTTACTGTCCCAAGGGAACTCTTTGTTCGGTGCAGTAATTGCACCAACCAACTTATTTAGGCACGTGTGCCTAGTCTGCAAAAACGCACCACGCGCGGTCATTCACAGCAATACTTTTTAGTGCACTTTTCGGTACCGTCGCGACCGGGTGCATTCGAACAGTAACATTCATCCAACATTTAATACTAACATTCTAAGTTAAGTTAACATTTAAACATTTTATCAATAAAACATTCTGTCAATTTACTCCGGATTATCTACTCTCACCCCCGCATCCCACATTGGTCCTTCGAACCGTGGACCTCGCGCGCTAGAGACATTTTCGCTAAGCGGGTGAGGTGATTGAGTTAGTGAACATTTTAAACAGTTGTGTGAGGTGGCAGTGATTGAAGGAGTATATTTGCCAGCAGTAACAGCAGCATAAGGCGTAGCGTAACATCGAAAACATTCAAGTAAGATCTTTCTTATTTTACTAACAATCCAAAAAGATGGCATCCGTTATTCGTCAAGAGGAGATCCAACGACGCATCGAGTCTATGCTTACTAACTTTAAGAAAGATAGCGCTGAGAGAAAGAAGAGGCCTGAATACTTTATACAACGCTTATCTGAACTAAGTGAACTGTGGCGAGAATTTACGAACAATCATGACGAGTTAAATGAGGTGGAAAGCCAATCACACCCGTATTTTACTAACCGTGTGTATGACAGCACGAAACAATCCTTTTTGGTATTAAGGTCGGCATTGAACGAGGGTTATAAGACACTCGTACCAGGAGGAACAACGCCAACGCAGGAGGAACCGACTGCCCCGATATCAACGCAGAATCCTTCAAAACAATTGCGTCCAGCAGATGCTCAACCAGCTCAACGTTCATCGTTAGGGTACCAACAACTCAGAGTAGAAACTGGGACATCCAGCAAACATGACGAAATGTTTCGAAAACAATCGGCTAACATGAAAGCTTTCGTCAGAACAGTAAATAACATAGAAATTAACAAGCTGACCGACAAATGGGAGTTAGAAGATGCACTGAAGTCCTTACAATCTCGATGGACAGTGGTAGATTTGCTACATTGGGAATTAGAAAGTGAAAACATTCAGCCGAACGTGGAGTACGAGACTATTTTTAACGAACATGAAAAAACATTTAACAACTTGAAAAAGGAGATAAACAAAAAAATATGGTCAGTGGCACACAGGGAGAAATCTACACCTCTTTTGGAGATACCAGTTTTCCATGGCAACTATAACACTTGGGTTTCATTTAAAGACTTGTTTAGTGAAGCCATACACAAAAACTCCGCTTTATCTAACGCTCAAAAGATGCAGTTTTTGAAGTCGAAAGTAAAGGGAGAAGCTGAACGACTTATTCAACACTTGCAAATAAGTTCAGATAATTACACTGTTTGCTGGGAAATTTTGAACAATCGGTATAACAATTCTAAATTAATATTTACTTCCCATATGAACATATTATTTTCTCTACCTAACATGCAACAACAATCTGTGACTCAGATAAAGAAGATGCACGACACCACGAATGAGTGTCTACATGCGATCAAGAACCTAGGGATCGACATTAGTACATGGGACCCTATAATCGTATACATTTTGTCGCAAAAACTAGATTCCGAAACTCATATGGACTACGTAGAATCACTAACCAACTCCCGGGAACTACCAGTCCTACAGGAATTCATGGAATTTATGGAGGGTAAATTTACCAGTCTCGAATCATCACGCCGAAAACAAGAATCTGTGGGTCAGAAAACCTATTATCAACCAACTTCAACAACGAACATGCGAAAATCTTATCAAGTACAACAAAATCGTCCGTACACCAATGAAAAAAATCAGGGCAACCGAAGTCATTCAACTGCAACAATTGCGAAATCATTCCATGTAGCAGGCATCAAATGTCCTTTGTGTAATAACCAACATGGCATTTATAATTGCCGACAATTTTTGCAAATGCCTGTTGAAAAACGATACCATACGGTGAAGAAACTGGCATTATGTACTAATTGTTTATTTAGCCATTACGGAAATGTATGCAATTCAACAAAAACATGTCACAAATGCGCTGGCCTGCATAACACTTTGATACACGAGGCGTGTGTAAAATCGGTAGCATCAGCATCGCAGCCATCGACCTCTATTACGACAGCGAATGCTACTATTTCTGGAAAACAAAAGGACGCAACTAACATTTCAAACGTACAGAACGAGGATTCCGAAATTTTGCTTTCAACAGCCCTGATAAAGGTCAAGGGCGCTGACGGAACTTACCACATTCTAAGGGCTCTGATCGACCAAGGATCTCAAATTTCCATTATAACTGAACAAGCAGCTCAAACATTAAATTTGAAGAGAGAGAAATGCCACGGCATAATTTATGGCGTAGGGCAGAAACAAAACAACTGTAAGGGAAAACTAAACATACAATGCGCTTCCACTTACGACGATTTCACATTTAACGTCGAAGTCATCATCATGAACAATCTTATTAAACACCTGCCTAACAAAACATTTTCAAAACCATCGTGGCCTGTTATACAAAACATATCCCTAGCGGATCCAGAGTTTTACGTAAGCCGTCCGATAGACTTACTATTAGCAGCCGATGTTTATCAACACATTCTTCTTAACGGAATGATAAGAGGTGATGATACAGCTCAGCCTCTAGCCCAACAGACCAAGATTGGTTGGTTACTTTGCGGAAATGCTCGTACCTATCACTGTAACGTTGTGATAAACAATTTAGAAGATATTAAACAATTTTGGGAAATAGAAGAAATTGCCGAAGAAGGAGATTTATCTTGTGAGGATCAACAATGCATAAAACATTACAAAGAAAACACGAAGAGAAACCCCGATGGAAGGTACGAAGTGCGTCTTCCCATGAAACCTGGTTTTGAAGAACAACTCGGCGAATCCAAAACAAAGGCTATAGCCCAATTTAAAAACATGGAAAGAAAACTCCAAAAACATGAGAAATTGGCAGAAGCCTACAAAACATTCATGAAGGAATACGAGGACTTGGGACACATGAAGCCAGCGAAAAATATTTTGAAACCTGAGTCTTATTTACCACATCATATTGTCGAGCGCGCCGAATCAACCACTTCAAAATACAGGGTGGTGTACAATGCCTCCAGTAGGACATCCAGCCTGTACTCCTTGAACGATTTAATGTATACAGGGCCTAATTTACAGCAAGATTTGCAAGTATTATTATTGAAATGGAGACAGTATCAATACGCTTTCACAGCAGATATTCAAAAAATGTACCGTCAAATACTGGTAAATGAAGCCGATCAACACTTACAAAAAATTATTTGGCGGGAAAATCCAGAACAACCCCTACATACCTTTCAACTAACAACTGTAACTTACGGCATGAAAGCGGCTCCATTTTTGGCCATGATGACGTTGAGAAAACTGGCAGCAGATGAGCGAGAGAACTTCCCGGAAGCAGCAAAAGTCGTGGAGCAAGCTTTTTACATGGATGACGTACTGCACGGAGCGCACTCAGTGGAACAAGGGAAGAAGTTAATATTCGATTTAAACAGCCTATTACAGTCAGGAGGGTTCCATCTAAGAAAATGGACCTCCAACGATGAAAGTATCCTAGAGAACATACAAACAGAACAAGGAAGCGAGGAGATGATTTTTAACTTTAAAGTGGATGATATCTCAAAAACACTGGGACTATGCTGGAACCCATCCGAAGATATTTTCACATTCAAATGTAACATCACACAACATTCAGGAAAACTTACAAAAAGAACCCTTCTCTCCGAAATTTCCAAACTTTTTGACCCGCTCGGATGGCTAGCTCCATTCGTAACTAAACTGAAAATTTTATTTCAACAAGTGTGGAAAGAACATGCTACGCAATGGGATGAAGAAGTGAGCGAAGAAATTTACGCAGAATGGTCAAAAATACTAACTGATATAAACCAGATAAACGAGTGTAAAATCCCCAGATGGATACAATGTAATGAAGATGACGTCATTGAGATGTACGGATTCTGTGACGCTTCTACAAAAGCTTTCGCTTGCGTTGTATACGCACGTATAAAACATAAAACAGAGGTAGTTCTTGTCGCAGCTAAAACCAAGCTTGTAAGCCATAAGAAAACACTAACGTTGCCGAAACTTGAGCTGAGCGGAGCACATTTACTATCAAGATTAATGAAGAAGATTAAACATTCCCTACAACATCGCGAAATAAGAACATTTGGATGGACTGATTCCCAGATCGTGCTCGGCTGGTTACAAGGCGAGCCGAGCCGCTGGAAGCCTTTTGTTGCGAACCGTGTCGAACAAATAACAGAAGAGATGCCTAACAACCAGTGGCGGTTTGTGAAATCATCAGACAACCCTGCTGACGCCGCAAGCAGAGGTCTAACAGCATCCCAATTAAAACATCATGCTTTGTGGTGGCAAGGTCCATCCTGGCTAAAAACATTTGAACCATTCCCAGAAAATACGATCAAATATAACACGCATGAAGAAGAGAAAAAATCACAAACAAAAAATGTTGTGCAAAATAACATCAACAACAACACACTTCTTTGTGTGACGCAGTCGGTTAACGACGAAAGCATTATAAAAAGTCTATTAGAAAAACATAGCACACTTGCTTACGTAATAAGACTGTTAGGATGGATATTCCGAGCATTGACACCGACACAAAAGCGAACAACATTACCTACGTATCTCTCGTTACCGGAGCTGCGAAAAGCTAAATTGACAATTATAAAATACGTGCAAGCCGATGAATTAGGAACGGATATAGAATTCTTGCGTAAACATAACAGAGTGTTATCGAATAGCAACCTTTTTAAATTAAAACCTTTTATTGACGAACAAAACATACTGCGAGTTGGAGGAAGATTAAAACAAGCTCACATTTCATACGAGATGAAACATCCAATAATTATCCCAAAGACTTCGCGACTTACGACATTGCTCGTTGACCAAGCTCACGCTTTAACATTACACGGTGGTGCCCGCCTGACTATGGGAAACCTTAGACAACAGTATTGGGTGATGGGCGGAATGAACAGGATCAAGGAACAAGTTGGAAAATGTATTCCATGCAAGAAAATGAGCAACAAAACACAACATCAGATTATGGGCGATTTACCTGCAGCCGTTCCATCATACTGGCGTGGACTACACAGGATTTGTGGAAATTAAAGCGAATAAAGGACGTGGCATAAAAACATTGAAGGGATACATAGCTCTCTTCATTTGCATGGTCACCAAGGCCGTCCACTTGGAATTGGTGACCGATTTAACAAGTTCAGCGTTTCTAGCTGCATTACGAAGAATGGCAGCCAGAAAAGGAAGGCCCCGTCATTTATACTCAGACCAGGGATCCAACTTTACTCGCGCAAACAAAGACCTACAGGGACAGTGGCAGGAGCTTCGCAACATTTTTAACGACAGTTTTTTAGCAGAAATAACAGAGATGGAGATCGAGTGGCATTTCAATGCCCCGGCCTGGCCAAGCGCAGGAGGGGTGTGGGAAAAGGCTATCGGCACCCTTAAATACCACTTGAAGAGGGTAATAGGAGAACAAAAATTAACATATGAAGAATACGCAACGATCTTGGCCCAACTAGAAGCCTGCTTAAACTCGCGCCCCCTGTGCCCGTTGACGGAAGACATCGACGATCTCGACTTTCTCACACCGGCACACTTCTTAACATGTCGAGCGGGAGTCACAGTTATTGAAACAGAAGAAGACGCGAGAACGAGATGGCACTTGACGCAGAAGATATTTAGAGATATCTGGAAACGGTGGAAAGTCGAGTATCTGAGCCAATTAACTGCAAGGCCCAAATGGAATACGGCTCAGAAGAACATTAAAAAAGACGACTTGGTGGTGATCCACGACGATAACCTACCCGCTGGAAAGTGGGCCATGGGAAGAGTTATGGACGTACACGCAGGATCCGATGGATTTGTGAGAGTCGTGACACTCAAAACAAAAAATGGTATCCTGAAGAGGCCAGTAGTGAAACTGTCGGTCTTGCCCCTACCCAAAGAATCCGAACAAAACAAAAAAGAACTCGCCACGCCCGAACAATCAACAAATAAACAAAAAACTACCAAGAAGACTGGATGTGTAACTTCGATAATTATGTTGCTGTTATACTTCATGTCCCTCTTAACAATGGGATGCTGCGTGCAAGTGACCCCCGTAAACGAAAACCAAGGCTTATACTTCGACAAATTGGGAAACATGCTGCTAGTGAAAGACGAATGGAAACTTGTCGCATACCACGATATGAACCCTTACTGGGAAGGGATATCTGCATACAAAAAATATAACACTCAACTGGAAGATATATGCAAACAGGTCAAAGCCCTAACACACTGCGATATCATTATATTACAGCTACGTCACTCCTACGATGAACTACAACACTACAACCGTATATTATTAGGGCATTCATTGAAACAGGACACGCGCCAGCGACGCGGTCTGATTAACGGGGTCGGATATCTCGCGAACACTTTGTTTGGAGTTCTTGACGACAAATTCGCAGAACAGTATCAAAAAGACATCGGCCTCATTCGAGAAAATGAGAAACATTTAGCTACTCTGTGGAAGAACCAAACATCTATAGTAGAAGCCCAATACAACATGTTGCTTAGAACCAAAGAAACCATCCAGAAACAACACAAGATGATACACGCGCACTTAGTGGCCTTAGAAAGAGGAACCTCCGCATTACAAAAGGAAATAAGTTACGCCGAAAGCATGGCACAGTTCACTATTGTGTCCATGACCGCCAATAACTTACTGAGTCAGTTAAGAATTATTCAAGATACGCTGCTAGAAACTTTAACCAACATATACAATGGGAAAATGAACATACACATTATAGATCCTGACCAATTTCAAAAGGAATTAAACATTATATCTGGACAGTTAGAAAGCGACCTATCTCTGCCAATAGACAACATACAAACCCAACTACAAAATATCTACCATCTATTAAACATTAAAGCCAAGATTACTGAACAATATATGATAATAGAGATCCGTATTCCACTTGTAAGCCGAGACAATTATGATTTATACCATATTATCCCAACATTACACACCACTGGAAGAAACATGCAATTTATTACTCCTATTGAAAAATATACGGCAATAAATCTACGCAAGGACGCATACCTACCTATAACAGAAAAGGAACTGGAACATTGTACTCTTCGGGACACTGCAACATACTTGTGCTCCCTAAGAACTCCTGTCTACCGAATGAACTCTGATAAGGATCTCTGCCTTAAGGACGAACATTATCAGTGCAAAACAAACATGGTTGCGTGCCAAAACAAATGGATGAGTCTATCCAAAGTAAATCAGTATATTTATTTTTGTTGTGATACATGTCAATTGCGCACGTTGTGTAAGGATCAAGTTACCTCCCAGATACTAACCCAAACAAACATAATTAAAACCGAAGAAAATTGCGTAATAAAAACAGATAACTTCACCATCTATACACACAAAAACATGCAAAGCAAGATTGATGTGAACTTTAACATACAGAACCCAGAAATCGATCCCATTAATCACATTATTAACATTTCACTACCTAAAATCGGAAACAACAGTTTAGATAATACAAATGACGAACAGAGATTAAAAGAGATAGGCGAGAAGATCAAACACATGAAAGAGGCTGAACCTTTGAAAGAATATACCACGAGCGACATACATCACTACACCGCTATATACTGCCTATGGAGTGTAGTGATCATCGGGATAATCATCTACGTGTGTCGACGAAGTCGCTGCCAATGGAGAAAAGCAGCCGCTCCAGCAACAGCCAACATAGAGATGCAGACGACATCAGGTCCTCCGGCACAGGTCGAGGAACCACCGCGCGCGAGGGACGCCTCCCCCGCCGCGCGCAGCCCCCGCGTTCGTCGCGGGCTCGCAAGACAGTGTAGTGTTAAGTGTAGTGATAGTGCTAGTGTTAGTGAAACCGTTGAACAAATAGACAAAGGCAGCTCACCATTATTTAGGAAATTATCATTTAGAAATTAACACTAGTTCTAAGTAAACATTGTTCCATCATTTTGTACCACCTTCTCTTTAACACTCATCTCATCTCATCGAGTGCCCCCGCCAAGATGTTCGGTGCAGTAATTGCACCAACCAACTTATTTAGGCACGTGTGCCTAGTCTGCAAAAACGCACCACGCGCGGTCATTCACAGCAATACTTTTTAGTGCACTTTTCGGTACCGTCGCGACCGGGTGCATTCGAACAGTAACATTCATCCAACATTTAATACTAACATTCTAAGTTAAGTTAACATTTAAACATTTTATCAATAAAACATTCTGTCAATTTACTCCGGATTATCTACTCTCACCCCCGCATCCCACACCGGAATATAATCCAGGATTTGGTCTACTTACATGTCAAATTTCAGCTTGATCCATCCAGTTGTTATCCCGTTATTAGGTAACAAACATCCAAACATCTTAACATCTTCACAAACTTTCACATTTATAATATTAGTTGCAAGTGTGATTCTTAATTAGCATATGCGACGATTGCCATAGAGTTGATTCATAGTTATTAGCGAAGGAACGTAGACAGATAATCGAAACTAACGCTTACACCACTGACATTAGTTATTTTTTTTTTACTCGTAAATGTGACATTAATAAATAAGCACAGTATGTAAAACGATAATTAGTTTGCGATCGACCACCCCTTTAGGGTTTGGTCTGAAAACCAGCGCTGGACTGTATGCCCAGCACATGCTGAGACTGAGACCCATTGCCTCACAACAAAATAATTAATACCTACATAAGGTTTTTATATTATCTAGTTAGCTCTTTTTTCTATAATGTTATTTGTAATGCATATATATATATATATATATATACAGGGTGACTTCTTTTACGTGACACAAGATAATTAAACCTCAATCTATCCATGATTTTGAACAACTTTTACTATGGGGTCAACTTTGTAAATGCGAAAAAAAATCAACTGTTTCATAGAAAAGGTCATCAATAGGTAGACCAAAGTTGTTCAAAATCATGGATAGATTGAGGTTTAATTATCTTGTATCACGAAAAAAAAGTCATCCTATATACATATATTTGTTGAGTTGAAGTTTCTGTGGCAATAAATGCTTCCTGCTAAGATTTTCCCCCTGCGCTACAATATGGGACTTTTTAAAAAGGGTGTCATCAAATTTCTTCGAGACCGGCAACGCATTGGCAACGCATCTAGTGTTGCAAATGTCTATAGGCGGCGGTGACCGCTTTCCATCAGGTGGGCCGTCTGCCTGTTTGCCAGTCTATAGCAATAAAAAAATAGTATTTTATACAATCGTAACATAATGAAGGCTCTTAAAGTCGAGTACCGTGTTTAGGCCACGAGGGTTGCCGAGTGGCCTATGTAAGGTACGAGAACTTTAAGAGCTAATTATGTAACTATTGTATACAATACTTTTTCTATGAGTCAAGTAAAACAACATCAAGCAAACAAATAAACTATCACAATCACCGTACTTCCACTAAAACTATTCATTCAAAGTTTTATTTAAAGGCCGAAAACAATTGAGCGGCAGCATTGGTTGTAAAGCGGTTTGTGATTGGCTCATTACAGGACTAATTGCACCAATCGCGTGGCAGGAGCGTGTTTAAGTAGAGGCAAATTTGACAGGTGTTACGTTCTGAAACGCATTTAATCATCGAATTTGCATTAAAAGGAGGTTTTTTTTTACACAAGGATACACTTTTTTAAATTTGAAAGTTCTATTTTCAAAATTATTATAGTTGTCTAAAGCATATTATAATAAATATTATAGTTGAGTAGAGAGTGTCATAGACTAAATAACATTTAAAAGTTAGCATTTATAGTTTAGTCTATGGGATCCTAATGGAAAGATTAAAGTCGACGAGTAGAAAAAAATGTTTTTCTGATTCTAAAGTCCATATTAGGGATGTTACGAAGGTGGTTTTATCCGAACCGAAACGAAACCGGAGATTTTAAATTTGTTTTAACGAAACCGAAACCGAAATCGGAACCGAAACCGAAACCGGAACCGGAGGTGAAGGTGGAGTGTTGTGTAGACCAGCGTTTTTCAACGTATGGGCCGCGACCCCCTTGGGGGTCGCGAAGCTTCTTTAGGCGGGTCGCAAGAGGTCGAGAGGATTACCTACTGCAGTAAAAAACATTATAAATATTAAAAAGATAGATTTCATGTATGTCATACATGATCAAAAAGCGAAGGGTCGAGGGGGTCGCGAAGTATTTTTTCATACTAGGGGGGTCGTGTCATCAAAAAGGTTGAAAACCACTGCACTAAATCAACACCAAATTGCAGGTTTAAAATTTTTACACACCTAAAATAGTTTTTTTTATAATGGTTATAATATTATCTATCTACGATTTATCCTGTAATTAGGTGAAGTTCCATAATTAGGTATAAGAAAAATCAGTAACTTTCATATTTTTAGTAACAATATTTTACTCGTAAGCATAAATAATACTGCTGTAACGTAAGTAATACTTACTTACTAAGTATGAAATGGAGAACGCAAGAATGCACTTGGCCGTATTTGCGTCAACTTCGATAAAGTATGTCCTAATAGCACATGGTCCCAGTTACACTCAATCACATGACATGAGTTAAATCAAAACAAAACACAACACACTGATTCATTCCCTGCCTTGCACCAACCAAAAGTCCAAAACAATAATGAATGTAAATAATCGTCGCAGAACACGTGGGGTGATTCCTGGAGAGACAAGCACAAACCTGTTTGTCTAGGCACGCGCCGCGCAATGTGGCCGCTGGGCTTCGAGTTTCGGTATAACCTTCGCTTGAAATTAATCGGAACCGAAACGAAACCGGAGGTGTGAAATCAACCGAAAGTTTCGGTATATCCGAACCGAAACCGAAACTTCGTAACATCCCTAGTCCATATTCGCAGGGACCGCGCTCCGTTCGTTTTAACCAACGACATGGTTTACGTGATCAACGGGGGCGATCGTCCGACGCAGCGGTTCCAGCATTTCGTGGAGCAATGCTGCATGGCGTTCAATGTGGTGCGGCAACACCACGACCACATATTGGATCTCTTCGCTCTGGTAAGTTTTAGAGCACCTACGCTTGCGTATTATACATATAATATGTCGCAGCCACCTGGTTTAATCAGCCATTTGCATTAACTGCCCAGCCTTTTCACTAAACTATGACCTGCCAGCAGCAGCTGCATGGCGTTCAATGTGTTCACGACCACATATTGGATCTCTTCGCTTTGGTAAGTTTCAGAATCGACCAGACCTAAGCTTGCGTATATGTCGACGCCAACTGGCTTAATTAGCTATCTGGTTAGCTGCCTATGCCTAGCCTTTTCATTAAACACACTCCTTAATTTAGGTTACGTTTGTTAGCTTGTGTCCCTCAGAGCAGAAATAGAAGCCCCGCGCAGCGGGGCTTCGTCGACCTGCTGGCGGGTCATATTTCAGTGAAAAGATTTTATAACTCCCACGGGAGGTAAATCGGCTCTGGGTGTGCCTGCGTGTTATACTCTTTACGAGCAAGTGTGATGAAATTTAAATAATCAGGCTAGTGGAAATAAATAACCTCTAAGAGGTTTGTTTTGTGTGTGCAGATGGCTGCGTCAGGCGTGCCGGGTGTGACGTCAACGGCAGTGAGTTACGTGCGCGGCGCCCTCATGCCAGACGCAACCAACGCCGAGGCGGCCGCCGCCTTCGCCCGCCTCATACACTCCTCACTCAAGAGCAAGTCAGTACTAACCGTGTTCCACAGTAACGCTGCCGACGTAGCTACTAGCGTAGGGGTTCCCAATCTTTTTCAGCCCGTGACGCACTTACAAGTTTAGTACTTCGTAGTGTACGGTCTGAGTGGCGAGCGTCGCGTCTGGCGGGGCGGGCAGCGTCTATGGGTTTTGTGCAGCGTGCACTCAGGGCGCTCACATACATTTGTTTATGTTCGTACCCGTGTGTGTGACGTCAACGGCAGTGAGTTACGTGCGCGGCGCCCTCATGCCAGACGCAACCAACGCCGAGGCGGCCGCCGCCTTCGCCCGCCTCATACACTCCTCGCTCAAGAGCAAGTCAGTACTATAGCTTGGCAACTTCGTTGGTGACACTCACCGGTGCGCTTTTTGTTCTGTGCAGCCGTAACTACTTATACAAGTTACCGCCAACACGAACGGGGGCCTCCGGAGGCAGCCTCCGTCGGTCGCCGTTCGTGTTGGCCGTAACTACTTACACAAGTTACCGCCAACACGAACGGGGGCCTCCGGAGGCAGCCTCCGTCGGTCGCCGTTCGTGTTGGCCGTAACTACTTACACAAGTTACCGCCAACACGAACGGGGGCCTCCGGAGGCAGCCTCCGTCGGTCGCCGTTCGTGTTGGCGGTAACTTGTGTAAGTAGTTACGGCTGCACAGAACGAAAAGCGCACCGGTGAGTGTCACCAACGAAGTTGCCAAGCTGTAACCGTGTTCCACAATAACTCTGCTTACGTAGCTACTGGCGACATTCGATGGAAGACTTTTATTTGTGCTCAAACTTGAGCTAACATCTTTGCGTTACGCCTGTTTCACTACGATAGGTAACAAAATTTATGCCACACCTGGCCACAAAGTGGCTTTTACCGCACGCTACGCGTACGGAAAAAGCCGCTTCCCGGCCAAGGGTAAACATAAAATAACCACATTTTTACTAAAAAAAACCCCGACCGCGGTGCACTTTGAAACTGCATAAAATCCGTCATTTTGTTTATTTTAACGAACTTGATACCCAGTGACACTCGCACCATCAAGACGAATCTAATGATGTATCATTTATCAAAATCGGATGTGCCGTTGAGTAGTTACGAGCGGACACAGGAACGGACATACATACATACATACTTACATACATACATACATACAGGTCAAACACATAACCCTCCTTTGGGCTTCGCCGCAATCGGCTAATTATGTACACAACACGGGAGGTAATAAAGAAAGCCCTCAATCGCATATTTACGTCCCTCGCTTGAAGCTCGGGCCGCAAACATCTGCGATCTCGCCCTTTCTTTGTTTTACCACCGTAGTTGTGTAATGTACTATTTTGCTCGAACTGGAGCTAACGTCATTGTGTAACGTCTGTGTCACTAGTAACATAATCGACGAAACATCACACTGACAATTCCACGCCCACAAAAAGATAGGCTATTTGGCCAGATTGTTTGATGGTTGCTTGGCAGAGGAGACCATCTACCTAAGGTTACTAATTAGACAATATTGTCAACAGGTTCACGCCTATTAACTTCTTCCTGCACAACTTGGCGCAGTTCCGTGCAAGCGGAGACACCAGCAACAGTACATCCGAACTGCTTTCCTTCATGCCCAGAACATATACGTAAGAAATCAAGCTTTTTATAGGCACGAAGTTCAACAAAGGGGATGCACTTATTAGTTAAAACAGGATAGACCTACCTGGAGCACTTTTGTTTGTTTTTGAACTGTGACCTTATTCAGTAAAAGTTGAATTTGTTCTGTGACGTACGCGGGGGCTTATGAGGATATTGAATGTTTCCCTTATAACTTTAGGTTTCTCTCACCTCTGGCTGTTAGTTTATGCTGCTCATTTAACTGAAAATTGTCTTTTAAAGATGGTTTGAGTCCATGACATAATCCTACATTTATTCAAAACAATATTTGGAGAAAGTGATCAATCAAAATTTGAATAAGCATGGTTGTTTTGTTAGTTATCTAATTTTCATTTCAAAGGGATATTTGAAAATTATTATGCTATGAAGATCCGGGAAAAGATTCAAAATGATCTATTATTCCATTGCAATCGTTTTTCTTTATCTCAGGATGGCGCAAGAAGGGCGTCTAGTCAGCGTGGAATGTCTCGGGTTCGAGAAGAGATACGACCCCGAAAAGCACTACGTATACGCTCTACGTATCTTCAGAACGGGCCAGGCCACGCCCTCAGTCCTCTACCGCTCCTACAAGCACTTCACTGAGCTATATCAGAAGATCTGTTTGCACTTCCCCCTCGCCAAAGTGCATAGGTGAGCAATAACCTTGTATCCCAATAGATGGTAGTGTTACCGGTTCGAGAAGCGATTCAGACCCACTACGTATACGTGCTGCGTGTCTTCTAAAACGGCCAGCCACAACATTTGTCCTCTACCGCTCCTACAAGCACTTCACCGAGCTATATCAGAAGATTTGTTTGCACTTCCCCCTCGCCAAAGTGCATAGGTGAGCAATAACCTTGTATCCCAATAGATGGTAGTGTTACCGGTTCGAGAAGCGATTCAGACCCACTACGTATACGTGCTGCGTGTCTTCTAAAACGGCCAGCCACAACATTTGTCCTCTACCGCTCCTACAAGCACTTCACCGAGCTATATCAGAAGATCTGCTTGCACTTCCCCCTCGCCAAAGTGCATAGGTGAGCAATAACCTTGTATCTCAATAGATGGCAGTGTTACCGGTTCGAGAAGCGATACGACCCCGAAAAGCACTACGTATCTTCAGAAAGGGCCAGGCCACGCCCTCAGTCCTCTACCGCTCCCACAAGTACTTCACCGAGCTATATCAGAAGATCTGCCTGCACTTCCCCCTCGCCAAAGTGCATAGGTGAGCAATAACCTTGTATCCCAATAGATGGCAGTGTTACCGGTTTGAGAAGCGATATGACTCTGAAAAGCATTACGTATACGGACTGCGTGTCTTCTAAAACGGCCAGACCACAAAATTTGTCCTCTATCGCTCCTACAAGCACTTCACCGAGCTATATCAGAAGATCTGCCTGCACTTCCCCCTCGCCAAAGTGCATAGGTGAGCAATAACCTTGTATCCCAATAAATGGTAGTGTTACCGGTTCGAGAAGCGATATGACTCTGAAAAGCATTACGTATACGGACTGCGTGTCTTCTAAAACGGTCAGACAACAACATTTGTCCTCTATCGCTCCTACAAGCACTTCACCGAGCTATGTCAGAAGATCTTCTTGCACTTCCCCCTCGCCAAAGTGCATAGGTGAGTAAAAAAAACTTATGTCCGACTAGAGGGCAATGTCTCAGGGTCGAAAAGATCCCGAAAACAGTACTCGACTCGTGATCTAACATACCATGTAGTTAGATCATCTATTTTCTCCTCTACTATCCCCTATTAAAAAAACTCCGAATAAGCTCGATTTGTTCTTTGGTTAGGCTATCTATTTGGTTAGACTTTTGTTCTGCAGCAGATACATAGAAATGCCAAAGTCTCTTTAGTTTATCAATTAGGCCTTGATGGGTATCGAAGACACTAGCTCTTTTTTATATTAATTAAAAGTGCGTGTAAAGGAATGAGTACACAATACTTAAATTTAGTTAGTGATATAATTTATTATAATCCATTACAAAAACTTATTCAATAAAAAAATTTTACTCATATATTAGTCAATCACACTTCACTATTATTTCGATCGTCACTAGACTGTGCAGCATCGAAGCTGAACTTAAGGTCCATCGTCATTTGTTTAGTGCTGGACCCACTGGCTACAGGATTCCTGCTCATCTGTTGTCGGTGTTCCGATATCATGTCCCAGCTGCTATTCTCTATAGGTTTCCCAAAACTGGTATTGCCTGTCACGTCCTTCTTGTTAGGTTGCTTCTCGGGTGGTTTTGGAGCTTCAGAGTAAGGCGGTGGACCACTGGTGCGGCTTATGGAGCTTTCTAGAGTGTTCGTTGAGTATGTTCGTTGAGTGTTGACACTTGGTTGGCTCAGTGGGTTGCCCCGTTGTCGTTGCGGCGGAGTCGGGTTCGGCCCTTGAGGCACGGACGCCGAGGTCGCTAGTGTCTTTGTTACTGATGCCTGAGGCAGTGCCGCTTGTGGCGCTGGCTCCTTTTTACTGTTTTTCTCTTGTTCCTTCTTCCCTTTAACGTCTCTCGCCTGCTGCTGAGCTATCTGCCTGTCCCGCTGTATCCTTATCTTATCCTGTTTCGCTTGCTCCTGCATCGCTAGCTTCTCTTTCTTTTTTTCTTCTGCTATCCGTTTCTTCTCTGCCTTTTGTTCTTTCTCTTGCTTTTTGGATTCTTTTTTACTGCCTTTGTCTTTACTGGTAGATTTATGTTTGGCATTTCGATGCAAGGCTGATGAGTCTCTATCATGTGTAGAGCCGCCTCTAGGGTCGGTGGAGATATCTGGTGTGCTTTTTCTGAGTTCTAGAGGAAGATTGTAAGGGTTAGATAAGTCGTTAGCACTCTTTGAAGCTTTTAATGCCTCGGTACTCGGTGGAAGTTTCACCATGGAAGGCGTAAGCTTTTTCGGAGGGTCTGACAAGCTGCCCCGTCCTGAAATGAGAAGTTTTAGAAATGGTTTTATTAGTGTTTGATCAATGTCAATAGCCAGATAAGGACATAGCAACTCTACGTATCAGGTCTGGTTAAGTAACTGATTACGAAACTGATTAGATGTAATTCAAAAGAATTGATGTACTCTGTCTAATTACTATATGAGGTTAGACGAGCAGCAATGTAATGTAAAATTGCAATACCAGTGTAATGGAGAAGTGCGTCGAGAATCTCGAGATAAGCCAGAAATAGGTCAGCGATTTTTACAGATCTGTGGCGTGGCATTTTCTCTGACAATACTAAAGTTATTCGGGTTGTAAAGAACTTACTATAAAACTGCTATTATGTCACGTCTTACTGTCCATTGCGAATTTATTTAGTACCTAGTATAGTCCGTACAAACTCTTAAGACCAAATGCTGTCAAACGAACGCAAGGCAAAAACTACGTTATACTCTGATTATAAGGTAGTTTTTGGCTTGCGTTCGTTTGACAGCATTTGGTCTTAAGAGTATGTACGGACTATACCTAGTATGTCAGAGTTTGACTCTCATCTCTGACTTGTCAGTTGCTCTATTGACACTATTAAAAGCATAAAAGACGTATTGATTATACGTAATTTACCGGGCAATTAACTCACTGAAGAATTCTTCACTGTGTACCCGGTAGGCGCCTCCTACGGACAGGTCTGGGCCATTCTCGTACACCTCTCGGCGGCGACCCGAGCTGCCCAGCTTTAACGATGCCTTCCATCCTCCAAACTTGAACATTGGGACCTTGCACCAAAACAAATATACGTAGTTAAAGGAAAGGACCCACATCATGTATTTAACAAAATTCACCCTTATCGCTAAGACTGAAGGTTGTTATTCCATTTTTTTTTGTAATCGGTTAAATCCCTTGTCTTTAGTTGCCAATATTAAATGTCAGGACGCCATACTTATTTGACGTTTTGATCTTAGATTACATAGAGTAATTTAAGTGAATCCAGTTTTCCAAATATTAAAATATGAGTACGAACGTGTAGTATATTTCACCTTCACAGTTCAACAATGTGACACTACACTACAGTAATGAAGCACTATACAAAAATAGTTTATGAGCTGAAATGGTCTTAACTTTACTAACGCCCAAAATGCACGAATATAACGTACTGTCAACTGAAGAGGTATGAATTCTGCAATACAAACATTATACGCCCCTCTGCTATACGTAAGTCACTTTGTTTTGCAAACAAAATGACACGAAACTCAACATCAATTTATTACTAATTGAATAAAATACTACGGTTTTTTTATCATTTTCAACGAAAAAGCGTTTAACCCGAAATAGAAAAAAAGAAATAGATACAAATTTGCAGATTAGACTGTTTTTTTTTTTTATTAATTTTATGTGGAGAATACAGAATATTGCACACCGTTGACGTTTTTACTCAATCAATATTAAAGTACACTCACGATTTGTCGGTTTCCCCGCAACTGGCTTGCCAAAACAGCTCTCACACAATATTATTAATATTATTGTAAATAAATAATTAACATTATTCGTTCATTTCTCTAATAACATTCGTTAGTCGACTGATTAGATTGCGAGCATGAATAACTGTGTAATCTTATCGTTTTTGAATTATTTGCCAGTTATCGCAATGGCTGGTCGTGGAAAAATGTGTTTTAATCTGCTATTAATACTATTAACTCTAAGCTCTTGTATATTTACATAATGTTAAAAGCATGACGCGCAAGGTGGAGTGACGATCTTCGCAAGGTGGCTGGCAGAGGCTGGATGCGAGTGGCCGCGGACCGTCCTCGATGGCGTGACATGGGAGAGGCCTATGTCCAGCAGTAGACTAATACGGGCTGATGGTGATGATGATGATGATGAAAAGCACACTTTCGATCATATTTTTCTTTTACTGTCGATTTTAAGGGATCAAATTCAACTTGATCCCTTTTATAAAAAATTGCATCTATTGTAATCGTCTATTCTTTGTCGTCCAGTAGATACCCATAGTAAATACATTGCTTAGTAGAACTAGGTCGATTCGCCCCCAAAATTGATCTATTTATTTATTATTAGGACATTATTCCGTAGTAACAACTTCTTTGTACTCGTCTACAATAGGCTATTTTTTGTGATGTGTTATAGAAAGACCTCTTAATAAAAGAAATATTGGTGATAAAACTACTTCAATATCATAAAAACTCACGGAGATAGAACAATGTTAAAATCACATTTTTAGACTTTCCCAAAAAACGCTCCATTCTAAATCATATAGCGGAGTGACGTCTTGCAACTATGTTAAACTTGCGTTTATCCTTACGGTTTCATAGGTAACAAAGTTACCGTACATGTTGCGGGTTATTCATTCGATGGCATTAAATAGTTTTTATAATATTTTCATTCTTATAAAATGGACTTTCCCACGCAACTTTGAAGGCTCATAAAACAAGTTACACTTTAAGTAATAAACTGAAAAGTCAACATATTTCCTTATTTTGCTTTTTTTTTAACAGGATCTTATATCATTTTGACACGGGTACAGTAAAATAGCCTATTTTACATACACAAGATTGAATATAAAGTTTCATTCTCCATTTTATAAAATAACAATTTTACTTACTTGCACGTCGGGCCTGCATGTGCATCTCCAATAAATATTTAACGTATAATAGGACAATCAAATAATCATATAATGTGCACGGGATCATAAAATATGACACATACTTCCTTAAATGGAATTCTTAAGTATCATCATCAATGTTGTTAAAGTGGTTATTGCTCTTCAGATAATAGTTTAAAACGGAAGGCCTAAATGATATCTTTAGCCTTGTATAGACGCTGATCGATATTGCTTTAAATGCAGGCGAAGGTTGTTAAATGATGTCACTAATACTATGATGGGATCAAACTGTAGTTGTAAAAAAAAACTGTAGTTTGTAAAATGGGCTATACGGGTATCCTTTAGCGGTTAGTGACGTTATTCGAGCCGAGGGTTCCGAGATAATGAGTCTGCCTGGCTATTGTGGTGTAATAACATGCAATTGCCTTGTATTTGATGTATTCAAACGTCACTGTAAATTATCAAAACATAAATTAAAATTGCGCATTTGGCTTTTTAGTCCACTACACGCAAGAAAACCAAATATTCCCCCTACCGTTTAAACTCACATAAATGTATTATATTAGAGGTATATTAATGTATTGATAATTTCTGCCAATAGACAGAAGTCAATCAGTTGGCAGAAATTATAACACGTGTGTCATTGTCTGCATTGAAAAAAAAAACTAAATTATCTAAGGCTAAAAATCAATCTATCACTAAAGGGCGATCTTAATTAATCCTTCCTTAATAATAATATAATATAATAATATATATAATAACGCAGGGTAGCTTGTGGCGAGCTGTTGGGGAGTAGCGACCCCAAGTACCCGAGTGCTTCGGGGGGTCCTTAGGGAGAATCATGGGATTTAGTGAAAGGACCTCCGCCTCTGGCTTGCCTTAACCGGCTGGCCAGAGTAAAGTCGCAAGAGCTATAACGCCGCGAGTACCCTCGGAGAAAGCGCAGCACACCTCTCGACACCCTGCAGCCCTCGGCATCGGTGTTGCCCCTGGGCCATTGCTCATAATGTCGCTATTTAACAGGGGCCCATCAGCGGAGGGCAAGTCACGGTCTGTCAGTGCCGCGAAAGCCATGAGACACTTTTCCTGACAGGCGCCGTCATGTCTCAATCCATAGACCAGTATCTAGTCCATAATTCCACCACCATAACCCAGTAGAGTTAGATTCCATCAATCAACAATAGTCCTTGCATCTGGCGGGGGCTGTCTCTGCGTGCGTCCCATGACACGGGCAGGGACAGCATCCGCTGGGTATACACGTTGCCTTTCATTAAATTGTCGAAAGGGCCTCTACGCGTTGGCTTCTGCTCCGCGCACGCCTCCCAAAGGGCCGGGACACCATTGTCCCGTGTACGGGCAAGATATATAATAATATAATCCCATCCCACTAATCCCACTAATATTATAAATGTGAAAGTTTGTGAAGATGTTTGGATGTTTGGATGTTTGTTACCTATTAACGTGGTAACAACTGGATGGATCAAGCTGAAATTTGGCATGTAAGTAGACCAATTCCTGGATTGAAACATAGGATACTTTATATCCCGGTAAAGAGTTCCTTTGGGACAATAACGGGATCAACGCGGGCGAAGCCGCGGGAAAATGCTAGTATAATATAATCCCATCCCACTAATATTATAAATGTGAAAGTTTGTGAAGATGTTTGGATGTTTGTTACTCAATAACGGGGTAACCTAACCACTGAATGGATTGAGCTGAAATTTGGCATGCAAGTAGAACAAGTCCTGGATTGAAACATAGGACACTTTATATCCCGGTAAATAGTTCCCTTGGGACAGTAACGGGAACAACGCGGGCGAAGCCGCGGGCCAATGCTAGTAACATTATAATTATTTTCTGATTCCAGCTTGCCTTCCGGCCTTCATGTGGGTCGCTCGAACATCCGCCAAGTGGCCGAGCGCCGCTTCAGCGACGTGCAAGCGTTCCTCACATCGCTGTTCAGTCTCGCCGATGAGATCGCACACTCGGACCTCGTCTACACGTTCTTCCATCCACTACTGCGAGACCAACAGGACGTGGAGCCGCAGCGGATGAAGCATCGAGGTGAGATAGCTATAAAGGATATGCTTCAGTGACTGTACAAACGAAGCCACTGTTAACTGACCACCCATAAGACTTTAACACGTTGCAATAAAGTTGACATTCGTTTACAAATGTACAGATAACAGTGTCTTCGATTGTATGTGTTCTTCACATCGCTGTTCAGTCTCGTCGATGAGATCGCACACTCGGACCTCGTCTACACGTTCTTCCATCCATTACTGCGAGACCAACAAGACGTTGAGCCGCAGCGGATGAAGAACCGAGGTGCGACCCTGTCCGTTTGTATGTCTGTCTGTCCGTCTTTCACAGCTAGATATCTCAGGATCTACTGATGCTATGGACTTGAAATTTGGAATAGTGTTAAAAATCGCTAACCCGAGCCTATAGGACAGAAAAAAATCTTATACCTTTTTTACCCGACTACGGCGAAGCCCAAAGGAGGGTTATGTTTTTGACCTGTATATGTATTTACATGTATGTCTGTTCTGGTTTCGGCCGAAACTGAGATCAAAGCCGAAATTCAGAAACGAAGATCGAAACGAGATCAAAAACGTTTCGGTCGGGCACTAAAAATATTTTATTACGTTGTACTTAGGCGAGTCAGTGGAGGCCGAGAACACGGGGTCGGGGTCGCTGAAGATGTCCGTGCAGTACGCGGGCGGCGTGCTGTCCGTGCTCATCCTGCACGCGCAGTCGCTCGCCGCCACGCCGCAGGGCATCCCGCCCAACCCTTACGTCAAGGTACGCAGTTATACAGGGTGGAGAACACGGGGTCGGGGTCGCTGAACATGTCCGTGCAGTACGCGGGCGGCGTGCTGTCCGTGCTCATCCTGCACGCGCAGTCGCTCGCCGCCACGCCGCAGGGCATCCCGCCCAACCCTTACGTCAAGGTACGCAGTTATACAGGGTGGAGAACACGGGGTCGGGGTCGCTGAACATGTCCGTGCAGTACGCGGGCGGCGTGCTGTCCGTGCTCATCCTGCACGCGCAGTCGCTCGCCGCCACGCCGCAGGGCATCCCGCCCAACCCTTACGTCAAGGTACGCAGTTATACAGGGTGGAGAACACGGGGTCGGGGTCGCTGAACATGTCCGTGCAGTACGCGGGCGGCGTGCTGTCCGTGCTCATCCTGCACGCGCAGTCGCTCGCCGCCACGCCGCAGGGCATCCCGCCCAACCCTTACGTCAAGGTACGCAGTTATACAGGGTGGAGAACACGGGGTCGGGGTCGCTGAACATGTCCGTGCAGTACGCGGGCGGCGTGCTGTCCGTGCTCATCCTGCACGCGCAGTCGCTCGCCGCCACGCCGCAGGGCATCCCGCCCAACCCTTACGTCAAGGTACGCAGTTATACAGGGTGGAGAACACGGGGTCGGGGTCGCTGAACATGTCCGTGCAGTACGCGGGCGGCGTGCTGTCCGTGCTCATCCTGCACGCGCAGTCGCTCGCCGCCACGCCGCAGGGCATCCCGCCCAACCCTTACGTCAAGGTACGCAGTTATACAGGGTGGAGAACACGGGGTCGGGGTCGCTGAAGATGTCCGTGCAGTACGCGGGCGGCGTGCTGTCCGTGCTCATCCTGCACGCGCAGTCGCTCGCCGCCACGCCGCAGGGCATCCCGCCCAACCCTTACGTCAAGGTACGCAGTTATACAGGGTGGAGAACACGGGGTCGGGGTCGCTGAACATGTCCGTGCAGTACGCGGGCGGCGTGCTGTCCGTGCTCATCCTGCACGCGCAGTCGCTCGCCGCCACGCCGCAGGGCATCCCGCCCAACCCTTACGTCAAGGTACGCAGTTATACAGGGTGGAGAACACGGGGTCGGGGTCGCTGAACATGTCCGTGCAGTACGCGGGCGGCGTGCTGTCCGTGCTCATCCTGCACGCGCAGTCGCTCGCCGCCACGCCGCAGGGCATCCCGCCCAACCCTTACGTCAAGGTACGCAGTTATACAGGGTGGAGAACACGGGGTCGGGGTCGCTGAACATGTCCGTGCAGTACGCGGGCGGCGTGCTGTCCGTGCTCATCCTGCACGCGCAGTCGCTCGCCGCCACGCCGCAGGGCATCCCGCCCAACCCTTACGTCAAGGTACGCAGTTATACAGGGTGGAGAACACGGGGTCGGGGTCGCTGAACATGTCCGTGCAGTACGCGGGCGGCGTGCTGTCCGTGCTCATCCTGCACGCGCAGTCGCTCGCCGCCACGCCGCAGGGCATCCCGCCCAACCCTTACGTCAAGGTACGCAGTTATACAGGGTGGAGAACACGGGGTCGGGGTCGCTGAACATGTCCGTGCAGTACGCGGGCGGCGTGCTGTCCGTGCTCATCCTGCACGCGCAGTCGCTCGCCGCCACGCCGCAGGGCATCCCGCCCAACCCTTACGTCAAGGTACGCAGTTATACAGGGTGGAGAACACGGGGTCGGGGTCGCTGAACATGTCCGTGCAGTACGCGGGCGGCGTGCTGTCCGTGCTCATCCTGCACGCGCAGTCGCTCGCCGCCACGCCGCAGGGCATCCCGCCCAACCCTTACGTCAAGGTACGCAGTTATACAGGGTGGAGAACACGGGGTCGGGGTCGCTGAACATGTCCGTGCAGTACGCGGGCGGCGTGCTGTCCGTGCTCATCCTGCACGCGCAGTCGCTCGCCGCCACGCCGCAGGGCATCCCGCCCAACCCTTACGTCAAGGTACGCAGTTATACAGGGTGGAGAACACGGGGTCGGGGTCGCTGAACATGTCCGTGCAGTACGCGGGCGGCGTGCTGTCCGTGCTCATCCTGCACGCGCAGTCGCTCGCCGCCACGCCGCAGGGCATCCCGCCCAACCCTTACGTCAAGGTACGCAGTTATACAGGGTGGAGAACACGGGGTCGGGGTCGCTGAACATGTCCGTGCAGTACGCGGGCGGCGTGCTGTCCGTGCTCATCCTGCACGCGCAGTCGCTCGCCGCCACGCCGCAGGGCATCCCGCCCAACCCTTACGTCAAGGTACGCAGTTATACAGGGTGGAGAACACGGGGTCGGGGTCGCTGAACATGTCCGTGCAGTACGCGGGCGGCGTGCTGTCCGTGCTCATCCTGCACGCGCAGTCGCTCGCCGCCACGCCGCAGGGCATCCCGCCCAACCCTTACGTCAAGGTACGCAGTTATACAGGGTGGAGAACACGGGGTCGGGGTCGCTGAAGATGTCCGTGCAGTACGCGGGCGGCGTGCTGTCCGTGCTCATCCTGCACGCGCAGTCGCTCGCCGCCACGCCGCAGGGCATCCCGCCCAACCCTTACGTCAAGGTACGCAGTTATACAGGGTGGAGAACACGGGGTCGGGGTCGCTGAACATGTCCGTGCAGTACGCGGGCGGCGTGCTGTCCGTGCTCATCCTGCACGCGCAGTCGCTCGCCGCCACGCCGCAGGGCATCCCGCCCAACCCTTACGTCAAGGTACGCAGTTATACAGGGTGGAGAACACGGGGTCGGGGTCGCTGAACATGTCCGTGCAGTACGCGGGCGGCGTGCTGTCCGTGCTCATCCTGCACGCGCAGTCGCTCGCCGCCACGCCGCAGGGCATCCCGCCCAACCCTTACGTCAAGGTACGCAGTTATACAGGGTGGAGAACACGGGGTCGGGGTCGCTGAACATGTCCGTGCAGTACGCGGGCGGCGTGCTGTCCGTGCTCATCCTGCACGCGCAGTCGCTCGCCGCCACGCCGCAGGGCATCCCGCCCAACCCTTACGTCAAGGTACGCAGTTATACAGGGTGGAGAACACGGGGTCGGGGTCGCTGAACATGTCCGTGCAGTACGCGGGCGGCGTGCTGTCCGTGCTCATCCTGCACGCGCAGTCGCTCGCCGCCACGCCGCAGGGCATCCCGCCCAACCCTTACGTCAAGGTACGCAGTTATACAGGGTGGAGAACACGGGGTCGGGGTCGCTGAACATGTCCGTGCAGTACGCGGGCGGCGTGCTGTCCGTGCTCATCCTGCACGCGCAGTCGCTCGCCGCCACGCCGCAGGGCATCCCGCCCAACCCTTACGTCAAGGTACGCAGTTATACAGGGTGGAGAACACGGGGTCGGGGTCGCTGAACATGTCCGTGCAGTACGCGGGCGGCGTGCTGTCCGTGCTCATCCTGCACGCGCAGTCGCTCGCCGCCACGCCGCAGGGCATCCCGCCCAACCCTTACGCCAAGGTACGCAGTTATACAGGGTGGAGAACACGGGGTCGGGGTCGCTGAACATGTCCGTGCAGTACGCGGGCGGCGTGCTGTCCGTGCTCATCCTGCACGCGCAGTCGCTCGCCGCCACGCCGCAGGGCATCCCGCCCAACCCTTACGTCAAGGTACGCAGTTATACAGGGTGGAGAACACGGGGTCGGGGTCGCTGAACATGTCCGTGCAGTACGCGGGCGGCGAGCTGTCCGTGCTCATGCTGCACGCGCAGTCGCTCGCCGCCACGCCGCAGGGCATCCCGCCCAACCCTTACGTCAAGGTACGCAGTTATACAGGGTGGAGAACACGGGGTCGGGGTCGCTGAACATGTCCGTGCAGTACGCGGGCGGCGTGCTGTCCGTGCTCATCCTGCACGCGCAGTCGCTCGCCGCCACGCCGCAGGGCATCCCGCCCAACCCTTACGTCAAGGTACGCAGTTATACAGGGTGGAGAACACGGGGTCGGGGTCGCTGAACATGTCCGTGCAGTACGCGGGCGGCGTGCTGTCCGTGCTCATCCTGCACGCGCAGTCGCTCGCCGCCACGCCGCAGGGCATCCCGCCCAACCCTTACGTCAAGGTACGCAGTTATACAGGGTGGAGAACACGGGGTCGGGGTCGCTGAACATGTCCGTGCAGTACGCGGGCGGCGTGCTGTCCGTGCTCATCCTGCACGCGCAGTCGCTCGCCGCCACGCCGCAGGGCATCCCGCCCAACCCTTACGTCAAGGTACGCAGTTATACAGGGTGGAGAACACGGGGTCGGGGTCGCTGAACATGTCCGTGCAGTACGCGGGCGGCGTGCTGTCCGTGCTCATCCTGCACGCGCAGTCGCTCGCCGCCACGCCGCAGGGCATCCCGCCCAACCCTTACGTCAAGGTACGCAGTTATACAGGGTGGAGAACACGGGGTCGGGGTCGCTGAACATGTCCGTGCAGTACGCGGGCGGCGTGCTGTCCGTGCTCATCCTGCACGCGCAGTCGCTCGCCGCCACGCCGCAGGGCATCCCGCCCAACCCTTACGTCAAGGTACGCAGTTATACAGGGTGGAGAACACGGTTTCTTGCCAAATATAGACATAAAATGCTGTACACAACACGGGAGGTAATAAAGAAAGCCCTCGATCGCATATTTACGTCCCTCGCCTGTGGCTCGGGCCGCAAACATCTGCGATCTCGGCCTTTCTTTGTATTACGACTCTAGTTGTGTAATATACTATACCATACTTCACACAACTTATCGTTAAATAAGTAAAAAAAACAATATATGGAATCAGCACTCTTTAAATACTTATTTCTCCATGCTTAACTTAAACTAATACTACCTTTGGGAAAAAGTAAGACAATATAAAATTACGTATACCGGGTGTGGCCTGTAATACGAGCAAAAAATTAAACCGTAGATTCTACTCCTCAAATAATAAAACTTTTGTTCAACCACTTTTTAAAAATATGTAGTCCTTAGATTGTCTCTTTTTCATACAAAGTAATTAGTATTTTCAATGTACATCAAAATCCGTCTAATTGACATTGCTTGTCAATCTTGTCACCCTACAGACGTAATTAATTTCGCAATGCATTGCGTGTTCGGATAAACTTTAAAGTGTGCTAAAAATCAAACCACAAGTTATTTTTGAAAGTCGCTGAATAAAAGTTGTCTAGTTTGAGGACTAGAACCAACGTTTAACTTTTTTGCTCATATTACAGGTCACACCCGGTATAATATAGAAATAAGCACGCTTAAACAGCTAGAACATACCATAAAAGTCCCTTTAAGTATTTTATCATATTTTTTGGTTCGATTCCCCAACAATGCAAGTGAATTAAAAAAAATCTATGAATGCATCATTTATTGTTTTTAAAAGTAAAAGCAAATTTCTTTGCGTAACATTAGCTATTTCCATTATTTAAGGCAGGTATCAGTTGTCATAACTTTGTCCGCCCAGTATAAACAAAATGAATATTCACATTGTTGATCATTTTTGAAAAAAATATATGTAAAACATTATAGAATTGTGTATATTATATCAAAATTTGGTAGGTGTCGCTAACCCTCAAGTAACAAAAAAGGAAAAATTAAAAAACTTAAATAGTCAAAATTATGTACATCATAAAACGTCAGGACTCTGATTTTTTTTATTAAATATAGGCATCTTAAATACGTCTATAAAATACCCAAAGAACAAGTCAATCGGTTTCGTAGTTTTGAGAATAAAAAATAAAAACGGAATTTCATTGTTTTTCTTTAGCGTTTGCTCACCGTTTTAACCATTTAAGGCATAATATTCAGGAAAAATATATGTGACAATAGTAAGAATAAACGTGCATAAAAATATTTCATGTTCAGCCAGGGGCGATATTACTAGGGCGATCCGGCCAGACCCTTTAACTTTTAAACGGAGGTGTAGCCATGTTCCGCTCTGCAAATTTATCGTAGTCGCACTCTATCTACTCTTTTGTTTGCCGGTTGCCTATGTTTCATAGCTCCTCTACACGATGGGCCATCGCTGGCTCAGTGAGATGGCCATGCGATGGTTGATACGCAACTACGCGATGGGCCATCGCTGGCCCAGCGAGATGGCCATGCGATATTTGACGTCCACACTATGGAATGGGCCATCGTGTAGATGCGTACTGCCATCGCTGGCCCACTCCCATTGATGTGTGGCTGAAAAACCGACACCGTCGCCATTCCACGGCCATCGCACGCGCCATAAGCCATCCGTCACCACTATGCCCTCCACACGCTGGCCCATCATAGTGGGCCATCACGATGGGCCATCGTGTAGAGGCACCATCACACTGATGCGATGCGCATAATTACTGAACAGTTTTGTATTTTAACCTCAAACTTTTAACATTACCACTTACCCTTATTTACTTTATTCAGGTATACCTCGTGCCGGACCCCACCAAAGAAACGAAGCGCAAAACGCGCGTCCTAAAGCGCAACTCGCATCCTTCCTTCATGGAGATGCTCGAATACCGGCTGCCCATCGACGTGGTCCAAAACCGGAGTCTACAAGCCACGGTATGGCACTACGACTCTTTACAGGAAAACACTTTCCTAGGCGGAGTGATGATACCATTGAACACATTACCATTAAGACAGGAGACTGTCGCGTGGTATCCCTTGGAGTACATACCCCGGTAGCTAAGACTTGCGGGCTCCGCTATTTGGGGTACCGATATACGTAGATAGGTAAATTTGAAATCAGTGACGTTTGGGAAGGTTACTTATGTGAATAATGTATGGCACTACGACTCTTTACAGGAAAATACCTTCCTAGGTGGAGTGATGATACCATTGAACACATTACCATTAAGACGGGTTATTTCCACCTGTTACCACCAAATTGATTGATTGGTTTATTTTAGCTGGGATTTTTTTCCCATCTGTTACCACTAAAACCATACATTTTGTGGTAACAAGTGGGAAAAAAAATTCCAGCTGTTACCACTAAATTAATTTGGTGGTAACAGGTGGCAATAACCCATTAAGACAGGAGACTGTCGCGTGGTATCCTTTGGAGTACATACCCCGGTAGCTAAGACTTGCGGGCTCCGCTATTTGGCGCACCGATATACGTAGATAGGACAATTTGAGATCAGTGACTTTTGGGAAGGTTACTTATGTGAAATCAGTTTTGGTTTTGAGTTTTTGGTTTATTTGTGTTGTGTACCGGTAAACAGTAACGTTAACACAGTCAGTGCCAAAAACCGGGTACATTTTGAATTATTGGGTTCATTTTGTATGAACATTTGACAGCTTGGCACTGAATGTGCGCACCACGTAACATTAGGCTAGACGACTAGAAAAAACTGTTTAGTCCAGTGGTGGGCAAAGTTTTTTCATGGCGGGCCAGAAAATATAAGAAATTTCAGAGGAGGGCCAGAACTATAGCAAAAATTTCGTTTTATCAGGGGCCATATAAGTACTACTATAATTCGAAGGACCGCCGGCGGGCCGGATTAAACCCTCCCGCGGGCCGGAGATGGCCCGCGCGCCGTACTTTGCCCACCACTGGTTTAGTCCGTCAGTTTCTTGTTTAACAAACAAAAAATGACGAGGATAGAGTGCTTAGAAGTTTCGAGTGACGTCACTCCTTGATACAAATTTCACTTGGGAGCGCTTCTGCGCAGGCTTTATTGTTACTCAGTGCGTCTTATACCATGTATTACCATTCGTACATCTCGTAAGAAAGATACCATGATATATACCGACGACACCGTTAATACCGCCGGGTGTTCTGGTAAGTTTGTGAAAATTGGACGTATAAGTTTTTAACAATTTGAATTAACACAAAGAAACCTTTTCACAATATTTTATATATTTAATAATTTACTTATTGTTATACGAATTGTATCAAAAGCAATGCTAAGGGGCGCAGTAAGTAATGAAAGAAAGGGTTGTGATGCAAACTTCTATCGTAGAAGAGATGTGAATTTTTACACTTCCTTGTGAATTTTACGTGTAAAATGTGTACACAAGTTAAAATTGTTTTGTAAAGTTAAACTTTTCTTTGTAAAGATTAGTGAAAATGTGTCAACTAAGTGAGGGGATAAATATGCCAAACTAATGTAAAGGGAAAATAATGAAACAAAAACATATAATGTGCATATAAAGTATTGGTAGTCAATTGAGGTGAGGATTTTGTTTGTAATAGTGTTGGTTAGGTTTAAATTGGCAGCTTTAATAACAATGCAAATCAATTATTGAAAATTAGGTTGATGCATATCTGACTGATGGAAGCAAGTCAATGGTAGACGTAAATTTTACAATATCACTTCTCTGCTTCAAAGTGAACATGTCAACATTTTTTCTTTTCAGGCCAAAGTTTAAGCTCTGTAAGCTGAAACTAAATAAAGTATAATAATTACTTTTATGCCACACCTGGCCATAAAGTGGCTTTTTCCGCACGCTGCGCGTACGAAAAATGCCGCTTTCTGGCCAAGTGTAGACATAAAATTATGTACACAACACGGGAGGTAATAAAGAAAGCCCTCGATCGCATATTTACGTCCCTCGCTTGCAGCTCGGGCCGCAAACTTCTGCGATCTCGGCCTTTCTTTGTATTTTAAGGAATGACGATAAATATAAATATCGTGAAATACATACCTATTCTGAAGAGATTAGCTTTGTTTTGAAACGTGATAATACGAGGTCTTGTAAAGGTTCTCAGATATAGTGCATATCACTATGTATACTGTGCAGTGGACGTGGCGTAAAAGGTATCCTTAGGCAAGCCGGTGCAGATTTGGCGTACATTTTCAGGTTGGGGTCATTAGTTGTTCAAATGCTAATACTAGGCAAGCCGGTAGGAAGCGAGTTCTTTGGGCGCCACGCCACTGATACTGTGGTATTTATAAGCATTCTGCCGCTCAGTTCATATTTACACATTCCATCCATATTATTCCATTTTATAAATTTGTAATGAGTATAATTAATTTGTAACGGTTATTAAATTTAAATCCCATTTGCATCAATATTATTTGATTATTGGATTTATAGCTGGCCAGTATCGAAGTATGTTTGCTTTCTAGAAAATTGTGAATTTTTATTATACTTTAAAACATAAAATTTTTCTTTTGAGAGTAAGTGGGGTTGATTGTTATTAAATAAATGACGATAAATGTTTCAATTTGTGATTAATTGTTGTATTAATTGAATGAAATTTTAATTGAGATCTGAATGATTATGGGCGCAATGTATATCAACTTTGTAGGTATTGAAAATGTACACAACTTGGTTTAAGAGACACCCCACACTAGCATCTTTCGTGTGTCGTTGTCTTGTCAGCGCCCGCGTAACTGGCACAACGTCGCTTGGGCGCCAGCAGCGTCTAGAGACGTCATCTAGTGTGGGGCGTCTCTAAAACTCGATATCAGTTTGTTTGATTACACACTGTATTCTATTTGTTACTTGTATTGCTTGAACTAATAACAATCTTACGGCGATTGTCGCTTACGTCACTCTTACAAGTTCCTCTATAAGGATATAATCATAAACGACGTATACGCCATTCGCTTTAAGGTTTTAGTCTCTTTCGGTTTGCACAACTGCATATTATTCTTATGTTCGCGTATTTTATTTTTACTCCATCGATATAGTATAGGAATTATTTTTAGATGTACTATTTATTGGAATATAGCTATTTCAAATGCTTTTGCATAATGTTGATATTAATCATGTATTTTCAATATTTTTCAGAGTAATCAATTATTTTTGTGTTTGTGTAACGTATGTACTTCAATTTTGTAATGCTTTAAACGAAATACACTTATAAACGTAGGCACACTATTAAAAGCTTATTAGGAGGGAATCAGGTAAAACACCTACATTTATATTTTTCAATTCATAAACCACCATTGATGGTAAAAGGTCTCAGCTAAAAATAAACAATATGCAGAAATATGCATGATTTTTTTTAACAGATTTCTTAACAAAATTTGAAAATACCGTTAAAAAGATGACATACAGTCAAAATAAAATTGAAATCGACCGAGAAATACGGAAGATATAAACATTTTAAAGCACAAATCAGACAGCGATTATAGAGAGAGATCCGATATGGACTATGACGGCCGCCATAGAATCTCCATACTATATTCTGTTTTGCGAGAAAGAGATAGAGATAAATCTTTTGTTGTGTTATATCTTGGTTATTTTTATGGTTATTCGAAAAATGTTTTTTTCCTACGGTTTTTTATATGAATGAGGTTTTATTAAAGTAAATAAAAAATATCATGCATATTCCCTATTGAAGTGGCTGGACCACAGAAATATATCGAGGTAAAGGAAAAAGTGTATGTACCTCGCGTGCTAAAAAGAAGTGACGGTGACCTCCTTTGCACGCTTTCAATATTATTATCAGATTTAAAAATCTGATACTAATGGTATAATTAATTGTTCAAATACCACCAAATGAAATTGAAAACGTATAGTGAGTGATGGAAAACTCACTAAATTACACTTTTGGCGTCAAACGCTTAGCGAAAAACGTTACACGCTTGGTTCCCATACAAATTGACGAACTATTTCCTACTATCTATATTTCTGTGGGCTGAACTTAGTTTCTGTACAGACTTTTCCTTTCAATAAATCGTTATTGTATTTATTTTAGTTTTTTATTGTTTTGTTTAGTCAAAGAACATTTTTAGGCTAATTACTGAACGAAATTAACGCTTTAGTGCGTTTGTAAGTATTACAATGCGATTTAGTTAGGTCACTTTGTATGAAAAGTGAACTTCAATACTTTTTTTAATAAGAATTTATCGTATCCCACGGCGTGACATGTTTTAAGTAAAATTCATAATACAACATGCAAGACTAAGCAACTTGGTGATCATTAAAAAGATGAACCTTATGTTTTATACATAAAGTCGAAATTTGCTTGTGGCGGGTGCAAACTTGATCTTTGACAATCGGCAATTTTCCTGGCAAATTAAGTCGGCTTCTTTTTATTAAGTCTCAACAGTCTCAGATAGTATGAGGTTCACTAAACTGCTTAACATGATTAAATTGTTCCCTTGTTTTAGTTTTTGTCATTTTAACAATTTGATGGTGTTATTTTATTATTATTTTTATTTTAGTTACTGGAAAATACCCTTTTGGGTTTACGTTGTCATTTACGTCATTACGTTACGTTTTTTTTTCGCCCTTCCGACTGGACTATGTTCACTCTGTGGCATAAGTTTGTCGACGGTTAGATTATTATCGGGCTTACATTTCTGATGTAACCCAAATCTATTCACAACGATGGGATTGGCACCACCTTATAGAAGTATAGCTAAGTACCTATTCATCTAAATACATATAGTACCTACACATTTACTATTTTGTAACTCATTTTGACATTTTGCAGTGTTTTCTTACTTAGTGTTTTACATGCGATCGAGTTTTTAAAATATAATGTTAATTTATTATGACGGTCGGTGTCAATTCTAATGTTGCCAATGTGGCTTCCAATACTTAGCTCAAATGCAGTGATCAAGTTCGCTCCGAGCTTAAGTCGACTGATCACTCCCGAGGGTTCTGTATATACTTAGATAAATTAAAAGACCAGCAATTCATATCGGTCTAACATAACGAGTAGTTGTTGTTTAATGGATTTTGTAATGATATTTAAATAAACTTGTCTGAAATCTCCGAAGAGTTTTATTTCGTGTCATACCATTACGTCGTTTTCTGGGGACGTTCTTAGTAAGTAGTCGTTGTGGCCGTATTTTCTTTTGGATAACCCCCTTTCTCCTAGGTAGTAAGGCGTGGCTTCTGCGGTGGGTAGGTAATAGATGCCTCTGTTGGAGTGGTTTGTCTTTGGTCCGAGGTAGTTTGGTACGATGGGGCCGTCGTAGCAGTCTCCGCGGCGGGCTCGTTCCATAGATTCGCAGCGGACCGCTATGAACTTGTCGGGGTTGTCGTAGGCGAGCAGCCAGTAGAAGGCGGAGCGGATGTGGCTGCAAAGTAGGAAACAAGGCAGGATGAAGTCGCCAACCATCGATGGTTGGTATTCACCTGAAAATAAATAATAAACTAATTTTTATTTTGTCATAAGCTGTAAGTAAAGAGATTCACGAGTTTTAAGTCATCTATTTCGTTATTCATGATCTAGTTCTTATCTAGAAGTTTTTCTTCACGTTCTGCTAAGGCTGTCAAAAATGCGATGGGGCAGCCAGAGCCACTTGGAACCAAGTTTGCTAATGCATTCTCCTCCAATTGCGTAGATAGGTGTGCTACTGTATCTGTGATAAAAATCATCGATATTTGTGCGAAGTGCCCGTTTGAATGACGGGAGCAGGATGTAACAATGGTGTGTTGCTACCAAGCTTGCCTCCATTGGCGTAGAAATCTACATGTCCTACGGGGTTGGCGAAGCCGTCAATATTCATGTGTAGCGCGTCGACTCTGCTCCGTCCGGATTGAACGATGCGGGCAGGTTGTGACAAGGGTCTCAATTTAGTGCCCATTGGCGACAATGGGGACAATGTGTGATTGGGGTCTGTTGCTCAAGTTTACCTCCATTGGCGTAGAAATCTACGTGACCTACGGGGTCTGCGAGGCCGAAGCC
This sequence comes from Eudemis profundana, assembly GCA_947034925.1. NCBI lineage: Eukaryota > Metazoa > Arthropoda > Insecta > Lepidoptera > Tortricidae > Eudemis > Eudemis profundana. The sequence continues at coordinate 17,891,794 of OX344800.1, forward strand.
GTCGATATTCGTGTGTAGCGCATCAACTCTCTCTGCTCCGTCTGCGTTAAAACGTTCCCAGGGTGGCAAGTTGCGGAAACATGGCCCGGCCGGGTCCAGCGCTGAAAGATAAAGGAAACGAAGGCAGGTAATATCTCTTATGTCTCCGTCCTCATTTGTATGGGGTATATTCTAAGGATAGTTAATCTTTTTAATTTTTTCCCAAGAAGTACCTAGACTTCTGGTTTCAACCGTAAATACTCAGAAAAAAGTTTATTATGATAGTTTTTCAACGTATAGATCGCGACCCCCCTGGGGGTAGCAGAGCGGCACAATACGGTAGGTAATAGGGGAGCACGAAATATTTTTACATAAGAAGCGGGTCGTGTCATGAAATGGGTTAAAAACGCTATTCTTAAAATTTTGCATGCAAATTTGGAATCTTGGTACTTGCGCAATGTATTTCGGTTACACAGAGCTCGCTTACCTTCTTACGGTAGTATTTTGTTTAACTAAAACCTATAAATGACAGCGACTATGTAGGTACTGATTGATAGCAGCCAGTGGTCCTAGAAGCATGAAATATTACATAGAAGCTTCATAAGGGCTGCCATCTTGACACCTAGGACAAAAAGCGTAAATCCCGGACTTTGGAGCTTAAAACCCGAACACCAGTTTTTTTTTTCGCTAGCGAGCCGAAGTAGCAAACCCGGACCACAAATAAAACTCCGCCCGGACGTTCCCCGGACGCTACCTAAACTAGGACAAATCCGGATGGCAGCCCTATCCATAGTAAATAGATAATGTAGGCTATAGGAATAAGTAACGCGTAGTGCTTATTTATATAATTGATCTGTTGGCTTGAAAAGGCCCAATTAGGCGCATAGATTCAGGATACAAACAATTTGCTACGTCAGCTCTTGCGAAGAGTGAATGAGTGAGTACTTATACACGTAAACCTATTATTTATCATATCAATTAAAACTAAACTCGAGAGCAAAATTTAGGTACATAATGTAAGGCAGTAGAAGGTAGGTACAGCTATATTCTACAGATTGCGTTACTTTATCGTTGTCTCAGCTCTGTCTAGCTACAAATTTAAGCCGTTTTACTGACCAGTGAGTCTCGCTAGCCTCCTCCTAGTTATCTGTAATTCATTAGAGGCGTAGTACCTAGGTACGCGAAGTAAGCGCCCTAGCTGCCCCCAGATATCTTCTGCTGGTTCTGTCAGAACACTTAACCATTGATACTGACCGGTGAGTCTCGCAGGCTTCCTCCCTGATAGCCCTTTGTACTTTACAGAAGTGTAGTAAGTAATGTGGGTGCCGAGACTGCCCCCAGATATCTCAAGCCGGCTCGGCGGCACTCCGCGCCGAGTCAACGCTGTCAGAACACTTAACCGCTGATACTGACCGCTGAGTCTCGCAGGCTTCCTCCCAGTTAGCTCTCTGTACTTCACAGAAGCGTAGTAAGCGATGTGGGCGCCGAGGCTGCCCCCAGATATCTCTAGTCGGCTCGGCTGCAACCCGCGTCGTGTCAGTTCTGCCAGGAATTCACCCAGAATCCTGCCCAGCGGCCTTGTGATGCGCGCTGCACTGCCGTTATAATTTAATATAAAAATAGGCATTAGTTAAACTGCTAGATGGTGCAGGATCGGTCTGGATAGCGTTCTATAGGGAAGGCCTTTATTCAATAATTATATTGAAGTGCACAAGTCCTTTTAAAAGGCCTTTGGGCGGCAAGAGGCTATGAGTGGGCCAATAACTATATTTCTAGTTCCAAACTCACATGGGATAGGGGCGGATGAGCAGCGGGAATACCTCGACCACGATAACATTGCGGCCGAGCGCCAGGTATGGCGCTGCCACCGACCGCACCACGGGCGAGAACGACGCGTCCAAGTACCCGGCTATGAGAACCTGCGGACAGAGTAGTACATTGTTGTAGAGGCCGGACTGTAAGCAATAGATGGGCGAGTGAGCTCTAGTTTTTTAGATGATTTTTATGTTGTTAGTTTTTTAAGCTAATTTCTTTTTCTTCGCTGTAACTAAACTTGAAAATCACTATGTTTGGTCTTGGCCGAAAATGCAATAGATGGACTCATTTTCTTCGATCCGATCTTCGATTCCATCTATTGTTTACTTTCCAGATAATAGGGATCAGTGAAAAAACGGGGGGAATGCCTTTGCCCAGCAGCGGGAAGTACAAGCTCTACACAATCACGACCCGAAGACACTTCTTAGGTAATTTAGTGGTATTAGAACTATAGTCTACGAAAGTTTGCACACATTCTTTACCTTTATGCCGTCCAGTACCGGTATTCAAGTATGATTAATTCCTCCCTTCTTCATTTTAAAGGGCTACCTACGCTTCATTTTTCAGTACCACTTACTGCTATAAAGATCTATCACAAATTTTTCTTATTGATAAGAGGCGGTATGCTAGTGATACGTCTTACCTGGAGATAATCAAGATGGTATTGTCACTATAGAATTATAGATACTTTTTCAGTAAAAAAAAACGCTTTGAGAGATCATTCTTGCAACTAAAGTGTTAATGGTGAGTTGAGTTTAAAATAGTTCTCACTAGCAGATGCGACTCTAGCCCGTGTAGTATTCGTGTGCAATCAATATTCTGGCACCCTCTACTAGTAGCAGGCGAAAAGCCGCTAGTGGAGCGCCTTAATTTGCTATCGCGCCCCTTGTCGGTCATAACACGGACGTAGGGTTTTTGGTCGCGCCGGCGTCGCGCCGCGAGCGACGCATGCGAGCAGGAAGTGTCGTTCGCGATGCTCAACGTTCCCAACAGACTGCGCCCGACTACGCTGCACACCCTGCACCACACGTAAAGCTGGTTCTGCTTACTAGAAAATAGTAGAAATTCGCTATATCTTACTTGAGTCTTCCGCTTCTTCAAGTCCAGCCAGCGCGCTGCGCAGCCAGCACCAGGGACGCTCAGCCGACAGGTCGTCTCCCGACTGCGGACGAACCCTGACGTGGGCCACATCACCACCACGGATAGTGACCGCCGCGTTTTTTCTGTGAACTCTGTTGATGCGTTCATTCCTGGACCTGGAGAGAGGAGGTTTTTAGGGGTGCGTTTCCACTGAAGCAGCTGGGGTGAGTAAGAACGGACCATGAGGTGACCAATTAAAGTGCTCGAAATCTCCCCTTCGCGTCAGTGGAAACAGTGCGATTGGTCAACTCACGGTCCGTTGTCCTCCGCTCCGTATCAGCAAAAAGGCACTCGTAGGGTCGTACGGATTGGAAGTGGCCCTAGGTTAAGATGAAAAAAAAAAATTATCAACTTTATCAGTCTTTATTGGGACTAATAAATCATTACTGATATACACTATGTTAACTTACTAAAACCATCTCTTTAAGCCAGTTGATGGCCATGTCGAGCTTAAAACTATTTTCGCACTTTTTGTTAGTGTTTATCGATTATCTTTAGATTTATAATTTTATAAAAATAGACAAGTACATAGTACCTTTTACTAAGTCGGTTAAAACTTCTCGTATCATCCTGTGGAATGTTATGTTATGTCCAGGGGTCGGACAAAAAGTGCGGATGACGTAAAAATGACGTACGTAATCGTGCACACAGGATGATGTTTGTGTTTAAACTTCCGTGTGACATGTAGTAACGAAGTTTCCGACATGTTTGGTTGTCTCCAAATGTCTTTTAATATTGCTTACCTTCGTTGGTATATCTTGATTACAGCAAGAGCAGTATACGTGTTTGTCACGTACCTCCAAAAACGGAAAATTGCCACAATATTCGAGTAAAGATGACATTTTATATCGTTTTTTTATACATTAGTAAATATAACTTTTAGCTAAATATAATCGTGAATATACAATAGCTAAACAATAACGAAGTCAATTTATTGTTCATCAAATCATCAAAAAACGTACTTACTCATTTCAAGTGGTGATAATCGTTTAATAAAGAGGTTGATAAACGATAAGTGATAATTGTGTATGAAAATCAAAAATACTATTTGAAATCATCCTATAAGTGGTTTGACGTCATCCGCACTTTTTGTCCGACCCCTGGTCATAACAAAAACGGACAACCATAATTGTAAACACGTCACTTAATTTTTCACTATTAATGCACTTCACTAAGTGTAAGCTATTTAAAAAAAACCGGTCAAGTGCGAGTCGCACTCGCGCACCTAGGGTTCCGTACAAACTCATAAGTAGATACGCGAATAGCTCAAGAAACACTGTATGTCGATTAGTTTAGCTTTAGTAGGAGCAAATAAGTGTATGTTATGATTATCGCAAATTTCTAAAAAAACAGTTAGGAAAATAGTTATATTTTTCCTGTAATATTTAGAACCTGATGAGTAATGATTCTATTTAATAGAAAGGGCCATTAAATCAAGAGGACTGTTATTTTCCATACAAAAAGCTGTTCCCCGAATTTACAACGCCAGCTATGTATAAGCTTGGTAAAAGAATTATAATATTATTTACAATTATTTAACTTTGCAAACGTGACACAGTATTAAAATGTTAGAATTTATTTATTATTAGCTGTTTACGAACTAATTGTTACTATACTATGTTTCTTTGTTCAATTATAACATCGATAATGTTTAGTGTTTTAGTGCCATCTAGTTTTTGCCCGGAAATCCCCTAGCGTGAAACAGGCCATCGCTCAGTTTTGCTACTCTCCGCTAGATGGATTTTAAGATTTTGAAAATTTCTAAAAAAATATTAAAGTTAGGAAGACCGTTCTATTTTTCCTGTAATATTCAGGTTGATATTGATAATTAGTAATTATGACACCTTTTTCTGATCAGTAACTTCGGAGATAATAGGGGGGAATGGTACGTTTGCACTTATAAGTCAAAAACTAAATAATTAAGAAAAAAAATGGTGTTTTAATCTACAAATTAAGCCCTTTCATTTGATACCCCTTGCAATATAATAACCCTACTTTCAATTTTCAAAGTCCCATTACGGAGCCTTTTAAAAAAAAAAGTAAAAAAGATATTTTTTATGTCCAATAAGCTCGGGTTAGCTACTTTTAACACTATTCCAAATTTCAAATCGATAGCAGCAGTAGTTCCTGAGATATCTGGCTGTGACAGACGGAGACAGAGTCGCACCATAAGGGTTCATTTTTTACCATTTTGGTACGGAACCCTAAAAACACGTTTCTCTTGAGACTAAATGCATTAGCAGAAGTAGCAGCCGAACTATGTAAAAATTATTAGAAAAATAGTCTCCATACGTAAAGACTTTCATTGTTCTCATGATGTCACTTCAACTTCAATGTCAAATTATTTTTTCTTAATAAGTTACAGAAATAAGGTTCCTAGCCATGAATTGACAAAGCATTTTCAAAATGATTTTTTTTAGTCATGGACATGAATAAACAATAAGATTGGGCTACTGCAGCTGAATGTGAAAGACTATTTAGATTACAAAAACGTGCCCTTAGGATAATGTACGAGCTGTACAAGGCTTACATTTCGCCCGTCAGCATTTACGCCACGTAGCGCATAATTCTTAGTTTTAAGTTAGTGCACATCCGACCGCCGCGGAGTGTATTCATTAAGCTCATACATTTGTATCATTTTATTACGTCATCAATAAATCATTATTTCGGATAATCTTCCGTTTTATCATTATCTACTATCAAGTCAAGTATGTGCGGGACTGGCCCGTACAGATAATTTCAAAGAAACCCTATGATTATCCTGCTAAGTCATTATTTATAGAACACAAAATACTTACGCTACCATGTGTTTACATACTAACAGCCTGCAAATATGTAAGGTCTAATCTAGGGCTATATACAACTCGTGGGCAGAACCACGGCCGCAACACGCGCGGCGAGCACCTTCTGCTGGTCCCGCGCTGCCGACTGGCCAAGGCGCGGAAATCACTCGGTGTCATGGGTGTAAAAATTTAGAACACACTTCCGAAAGAGGTCATTAACTCAGCTAGTGATGTAGTATCTATGATATTGTATCTATGGTACTGTTAATTATCTAATCTGTGGTACATGAAAATTAAAATTTTCTGTAAACCAAGCTTGTAATGGTTGTTGTTTCATATAATATATTATCACATGGCGCAGTCGGTAGGATACGAAAATACTCGAATAATAATATAAAAGAGCCAATGATCATTAAGAAGCAACCAGATCTCCCATTTCAACATGTGTCGATAGATATTTTACAGAATGGGAACAGTGATTACCTTGCCCTAATTGATCATTACTCTAAATGGATAGAGTTGCACAAACTCAGCAGTAAAACAGCTGAAGTCACAATTTCTATTTTAAAACGCATTTTTGCGACCCACGGAATTCCTGAGCTGATATATTCTGACAATATGCCTTTTAATTCCTTAGCTTTCAGAAAATTCGCTAATGAATGGTCCATTAAAACCATATTTTCAAGCCCTCACTATCACCAGAGTAATGGGGCAGCGCAGCAGAAAGGGCAGTTTGTATTTGCAAAGGATTTCTAAAAAAAGCTGCTGAAACAAAGACTGATATTGAAGTATTTCTGCTGGAATACAGAAATACTCCAATACCTAGTCTCCAAAGATCCCCAGCTCAATTGCTATTTAATAGACTTTGCCGTACTAAACTTCCAATTAATAGGAATTTACTCAAGCCATGTAACAATTGCTAATAAGCAATGCCAATAAGAATAAGGCATATTATGATCACAATACAAAAAAACCGGTCAAGTGCGAGTCGGACTCGCGCACCGAGGGTTCCGTATAAACTCATAAGTAGACCAACCTTACGACTAACAGCAACCCTGCCTTAAACCCACTTAAGCCCTATTAAACCAGGAAAAATCTTAACAGCGCGATGCAGCGAATGCTCCAGCGACATCTATTGATACTAAATAGCGCGTAAATTTTACTTGTAATTTAAATTTAAACGTTACTTTTTGTTATTGGCTCATTGAAATAATTGTTTGTCAACTAAGTTAGTTCTCATGTATCATTTTTCATGAAGGAATCATGTTTTGAAGCACAATTTTGTGTATTAAATTAATATTACTGCCACAAGCTACCTTATTTTAGATTTGTGTCCCTAGATGGCGCTAGTGGTATTTCATTTCTATGGTATTTACTAGTGTCAAATTTCCTAACATACTCCTATTATAGAGTTTTTAATAATTATTGTTACTTTATATTTTTTTCCCGATTCCTGATGAGTGATAATTGTATTTAATAGACATTTTTTATGTATTCTGAAATAAACCATCGCTTAGTTTTGCTACTCTCCGCTAGATGGCTCTCGTAGGGAGAGTATAAGTAATATGTTAAGATTTTTGTAAATTTTAAAAAAAGTATTCAAGTTAGGAAGAGAAGATATAACGGTCTTCCTAATAATAATCCTAATAAGTAGATACATGAATAGTTCATTAAAAACTGTATGGCGATTAGTTTAGTAGGAGCAAATAAGTATGTGTTATGATTTTTGCAAATTTCTCAAAAACGGTGCAAGTGAGGAAAACCGTTATATTTTTCCTGTTATATTTAGGACGACATTAATAATTGGTAATTATGACACATTTTTCTGATCAGTAACTTCGGAGATAATAGGGGGGGAATGGTATTTTTTTAAACTTTTTTCGCCATAAATCAAAAACTACTTATTTAAGAAAAAAAATTAAAATGGTATTTTAATCTACAAATTAAGCTCTTTCATTTGATACCCCACTCGATATATGAGCTCTACTTTCAATTTTCAAAATCCCATTACGGGGCCCTTTAAAAAAAAAGTAAACAAGGTACAAGATTTTTTTTATGTCCAATAAGCTCGGGTTAGCTACTTTTAACACTATTCCAAATTTCAAACCGATAGCAGCAGTAGTTCCTGAGATATCTGGCTGTGACAGACGGACAGACAGACACACAGACAGACAGAGTCGCACCATAAGGGTTCCTTTTTTACCATTTTGGTACGGAACCCTAAAAATAGAAGTTGTGCAAATTTTAGTGAAGGGCAAAAGGTGATGTTTAAGGAGAACGAAAATGCAACTTATTGGAAGCCAGGTATAATTCTCAAAGGCACTAACAACCCTCGTTCCTTTATTATTAGCGATAACAATGGAAATGTAAAAACGAGAAACACCTGGTTTCTAAAACAAGACAAGGGCAAGGAATCAACACCGCCCACTTAGTCTCAGGTTGCCTATCAACAGCCTCTTGAGACTCATGTGGAGCAGGATTTGATTCCTTCAGACCCACCCGGGAGACCTCATAGAGATGCATGGCCTCCTTCATATCTAAATGATTATGTGATGTGATTCTCATCCTTTGTTACACAGCCAGAGGTAATCAACCTTGGGTATTAATTATGTCAATAAGTTTTTAATTAAAGAGGAAGGTGTAGTATCTATGGTACTGTTAATTATCTAATCTGTGGTACATGAAAATAAAAACATTCTGTAAACCAAGCTTGTAATGGTTGTTGTTTCATATAATATATTATCACAAGTGAGGCAATATTTGAATGTAAACTTAAGAAAATGTTAATTGGTTTGGCTTGTTACACTATAAGTGAATTTATGTTCAGACCTGCCGATGTCCAAAAATGATATTATTTATAATAACTGAACTGAATGTAAAAATGTAACTACTTAATAATTGAAAACATATAGCTGGGGTTACTCTTCCCTACGGGTACTTCAAATGATAGACGCGCTCACACAGAAAAAATGTATCTATTTCACTGCCCACACACGGTACACAAGTTTACATTCAAGAACCTCGGTATTTTACTAATTTTAGTTAATTCTAGAGAATACGTTATGGCACTTATATCACGAACAAACATCGGAAGGAACAGAAAAGATGCGCAATGGCGGCCGGGGCGTCGACCAATCAGCGAGCAGGAACGAGGGGGGAACGTACCGTCGCCTGCACAGATACGTTATACTAAGAACCGGGCCGGTACGTTGCCCCTACTCGCCCTTAGAGGGAGCCTGCTAGTCGTTTTCGCTATATACTCCCCCTCCAGTTCATGTCTGCGACCTCGCTCATGGACTGGCACGTCCAGAGGTTCGTTAGGGACACCCTCTCCACCGCTAACATCATCCATATCCTCACAATCAACAAGATGACGAGGACGGCCCCGAGAGCGCTTCGGGTTGACGGGCAATGGTGGCGAACTATTACCATCCCTACTACGGAATAACGACATTTCTTGCGAATGGTACTTTCCCAAACTCCTAGTAGGATCATCGAGCGGCGCGATAAAGTAAGTGGTTGGACTCACCTTCTTTATGACTAAGTAAGGTCCATCCCGTTTAGGAATAAACTTCGAGCTGACATTCTTCGACGAATTGCTGAGCACGTGTGTCTTCAACAGCACCTGGTCTCCAACTTGAATATCCTCACCTACACGACGGGACTGGTCTGCATAGTCTTTTCGTTTATCTTGCTGCGCCTCCACTTTCTCGCGGATAGAGGCCAAGGAGTTGATGAAGTTTCGCAAGTATGGCGTTATCTGGGTTACAAAATTCTCTTTTTCCAGGACTGATCTAGGATCATTTCTCACTTCTAGAGGTGATCTCAGCTCTCTGGCAAAAGTCAGGTAAGCAGGCGTGACGCCTGTTGTTTGACATCTCGCAGTATTCAAAGCAAATCTTACCGAGGGTAGGTGCATGGGCCACGAGGTGTGCTCGGCGCCCACGAGCTGCGACAGCTGCACCTTCAAGTCCCTGTTTTTCCTTTCTGCTGGGTTTCCTTCTGGATGAAACAAAGGTAAGAGCTCCTGCTTGATGTTAAGTATGAACATGGTTTGCTGCATTACTGCTGAAATGAACTGAACCCCATTATCTGAGATGACACGGCGGGGAAAACCGAACCGAAGAAAATACTCCTCTATCAGTACTCTAGCACAGGCCTCAGCGGTAGCATCTCGCAGCGCGTACAGTTCAACCCATCTTGTGGCTGTATCTTCGACTAGAAGTATCCATCGATGACCTTCTTCTCCTGGCGGCAGCGGTCCGAACAGATCGATGGCCAGAACTTCATTGCGTTGATTCAGCACAGGTGTTTGCAACAATCCAGGTGGTTTCTCATTTGTAGACTTGTAACGTTGACATGATGTACAAGTTTTCACATAATCCGTTATGACACGCCTCATTCCAGGGAAAAAGAACCGTTGTGCAACCTTCTGGTAGGTCCTTTCTATACCAGGGTGACCAGCGATCGGAGAGTCGTGACACTCCTTTAGGATTTCCGTCCTAAGATCCACAGGCACGACGAGTTGCGGTTCTTCACTGTCGGAGTCTGGGTTGTAGCGGTAAAGGACTCCTTGCTCCATCAGATAGCCACGGCCAGTCCAGCGATGTGCGTTGATCTCCACGTCACATTCCAGGTCATCAATTACCTTTTTCAGATCTGGATCAGCCAGCTGTCCCTGTCGTAGTTCTGAAGGGCTTCGTGCAGGCAAGTCGATGATCACCGAGCATACACCGCAGGACTCTGAGGTCTCCTCATCGCAGTTCGGGCGACTGAGTGTGTCAGCAACTACATTGGTCTTTCCAGGAGTATATTCTATACGAAGGTCGAAAGCTTGAAGCTTGAGCGCCCATCTGACGAGACGACCTGACGGCGATTTGAGCGTCAGCAGCCACTTGAGGGGCTGGTGGTCAGTTCCCACGATAACAGGGTGTCCTTCAATATATCCGCGGTAGCGCTCGACCGCCCAGACGACGGCTAATGCCTCTCGCTCCGTCGTTGAATAGTGTCGTTCAGCCGGCGTTAGCAGTCTACTCGCGTATTCAATAGGCCTTTCGTCGTTCCCCTCTCCTTGCAGCAATACAGCGCCGAGGGCGTAGTTACTGGCGTCTGTCCGCAGGATGAACGGCTTGGAGTAGTCTGCCTGCACGAGAATCGGCGCCGAGGTCAGCCTCCTCTTAAGCTCTTCGAAGGCGCCGCTCTGCTCCGTCTTCCACTGCCATGGTTGATTCTTCCTGGTGAGTCTTGTCAGCGGTTCTGCAATTTGAGAGAAACCCGGAATGAATTTTCTAAACCATGAGCAAGTTTGAAGGAAAGTGCGGAGGTGCTTCAACGTCGTAGGCTGTTTCATGTTGACTACTGCTTGAATTTTCTCATTATCTGGTGATATTCCTTGAGCAGAAATAATGTGTCCCAAGTATTTGACTGATTCACGGGCAAAAACACATTTTTCCAGGTTGGCTCGGAGCTTGAATTCACGAAGACGCTGCAAAACAGCCCGAAGGTCTTCGATGTGTTGGGATAAGTTATCAGATATGACTAAAATGTCATCCAGATATGCCAGAATTGTGACATTCTTCAGTGTGGGACCAGAGCGCATGCGGTCAATCAGCCTTTGAAAGGTAGCTGGTCCGTTCTTCACTCCGAAGGGCATCCGTCTAAATCGAAATATTCCCAGCGGAGTGGTAAATGCAGTCTTATCCCTATCTGCATTTACTGGAACCTGCCAGTATCCTGACCTCAGGTCTAATGTGCTCATCACACACCCACGCTTCGTTGCATGCAGAAGGTCCTCTATTAATGGCATGGGGTAAGTATCCGACTTAGTAACAGAATTTAACTTACGGTAGTCCACGCAGAAACGGACGGATCCATCTCGTTTCGGTACCAGCAATGCAGGTGCAGCCCATGCAGAATCGCACTCCTCGATGATGTCTTCAGCGAGCATCCTCTCCAGCTCCCTCTCCATAATTTCTTTCCGAGCAGGGGTGAGGCGATATGGCGGCACTGCAATTGGTGGATGATCGCCGGTGTCTATGCGATGCTCTGCAAACTCAGTTGGTGGTCCTGTTTCCTCAAATACCTCTGGAAATTCAGCAATAATTTGGGAAAGTACCATGCGTTCATGAGCACCCTCATGCGAAGAAATATTTACACCGACCCTGTTAGTAGTAACATTCCTTTCGAAACACATGTTATACCTTTTGCCATCACCGAGCCACCAAACCGATTTAGCGAAATCCAAAGTTAGACCAGCTTTCATTAAAAAATCAATACCCAAAAGAGTTTCATTATTTTGAGCCTCCGGTAAGATTATGAATTGAATTGGCACAATTTTATTTTTAAGTGTCACCTCGACATCGGCTAAAAACACATCAGTGAGCCGAGCATGACCATCAGCAAGCTTAATAGTTTGAGTTGATGGTTGGAGAGGATGACCCTTTGACAGGAGGTAAGCATAGAGCGAGTGTCCAGCTATACAACTCTTTGCACCCGAATCGACCATCGCGGTTCCTTTGGAACCTAATATTTCAATTTCTAATACAGGCCGTTTGCAAAAAGTTGTATGATGGATTGGTGCAGTAAGCGGCTCCCCCTTGACACAAGATGCTTCATCAACCATATCAGTAGACAAACATACATTAGACTTAGTGTCAAGTACATAAAAAGCATTACTCTCAACGTTAGTACAATTAGTACAATTTGAGCGAGACACACCAATTTCACCACACACATAGCATGACAGAGACACTTGAGATTGCTCACTTTTAGATTTTAACTTAGGGCATTCAGCCTTAATATGATTTGGTTGTTTGCAATAAAAACAAAATGCACGTTTGACAGTACCTGAATGTCCACTTTCGTTACCATGTTGAGTTGACTGTGGAGAGGCTTGTCCGACCGATGATTGCTGGTGAAACCGTGGCAAAGCACTGGGTGTCAGCGCCCGCGCGGCACCTGTGGTCGTTGCGGTGGACGGCGGCGGCGGCAGCGGCGGCGGCGGCGGCAACGGAGACCGCGGCTGCGAAGCGCGCGGCGTCGGGACACTTGCAGTGCGGGGCGGCGGCCCCGGTGGCAGCTGCAAACGTTGCTCACGCAACGAATCCTCGACGCTCCTCGCACGCCGTAAAAGGTCTTCGAAACAGCTAACACTGTCACGGTCGATTCTTTTCCTGATCCGAATGTCCAGCAAACCGTACACCATGTCCAACTGTACTTTTTCCACTAGATCCCCGTCCGGCAGCTTACCTAGCAACGCCCTCGCCTGGCTCACGAACAGGTCCGTGTGTGTTCTTCCTTGTTGCATGGCGAACAAATCTTTGTAGATTTGAAATGGTGGCCTTCTGTCTCCAAAAGTGGATTTTAATCGGTTCAATGCGTCACTCCAGGTAATAATCTCTCTTTTAACACCCTGCCACCATGTTCCGGCGGCGTGCGACAGCAACAATGAGAATCCCCTTAAGGCAGTATCGTCGGATATGCCTGTCGCGGCCTTGAATACCTCCACAGCATCTATAAAGTTTTCTACAGATTCACCTGGCGCACCACTAAATTTAGCCTGGCACGTAGAGAAATTTGCTCCTACAGCCGCGGCGGCGTTCATGCCCACACCCGCCGACTCCGGTAATGGCGTCGACTCACGGCGGTCATCATGTCGCATTTCATTGATTAGCCGCGTACATAACTCGACTTGCGATTGCTGTAGAGATGCTAAAAGTGTAGACAAATTTTCTTCCGTCATAGTTATAGTGCCGTTTGGCGACTTTTTACGTCGACGCGTCCCGGGCATTGTAAAGTACCACGTAAATCACGTTGGGGGCCACTTATAGCTGGGGTTACTCTTCCCTACGGGTACTTCAAATGATAGACGCGCTCACACAGAAAAAATGTATCTATTTCACTGCCCACACACGGTACACAAGTTTACATTCAAGAACCTCGGTATTTTACTAATTTTAGTTAATTCTAGAGAATACGTTATGGCACTTATATCACGAACAAACATCGGAAGGAACAGAAAAGATGCGCAATGGCGGCCGGGGCGTCGACCAATCAGCGAGCAGGAACGAGGGGGGAACGTACCGTCGCCTGCACAGATACGTTATACTAAGAACCGGGCCGGTACGTTGCCCCTACTCGCCCTTAGAGGGAGCCTGCTAGTCGTTTTCGCTATAAACAATAGTTAATATATTTTATTAATTATTTAATCTAGTGATAAATTTATAATTATGTATATATGTACCTTTGTGACGTGTAAAATTATTTATGATTTTATTAATAAATATCTCAATCTCAATCTCTCGATTATGCGTATTTCCGTAACTACAATGCCGTTGAATTTCATTGCTCAGGAGGTTCGTAGCCATGCTTTTCATTTACGGTGAATAATGGTACCTAGGGCAGCTTTTCGACTGTACGCGAAAGATCCCGCCACGGAGACAGCCTAAAAGTGCACGTGAAGTGAATGTGAGAGGCGTGCTCGGCGAAAACCAAATTTGATGCGAGTTGTTCATCAAAATAACCATCCGTCATAAGTAGCGGTGGAAGAGCTACGTCATATTTAACCGTAAGTGTACACGGAAATTTTTACTTGAACGGATTCTTGCTGTTTTGATGTTGACCTTGACTTGTCAGACGATAGGATTGTAAACAATGAATACAGGATGTAACACAATTTTAATTGATCTATCATTATTTTTAACCTAATTTTAAAAAGTGTCTGTATTTCAATAAGTTATATACCATAACCTTTTTTCTCACCTAAACTTTCACGGGTTTAAATAGGTATATGATGGTTTTCGTTAGTTTACATACTGTATGTTTTTTTTTTCGTTCAACAATTTTCGCATTTTGGCACGCTCTCCCCTAAGGCACTGAATACGATGCAAAGGTTAGGCTTAGGTTAGGTTTCACGCGTAACAAACACGGCTACCTATGTTGGTAATTAAGTAGGTGACATGGGACAATCTTACTCAAATTATTCCCAAAACTGCAATTGCAACTGTAATTGACATAGCAATACTTACAAAACTTTCAAAACTCGAGATCAAACATGGTCACTACAGAAACATTTACTGTAACGGCGGTACCCTACTCGTGACCGCTATGTAAATAGACACCAAACGAAGTGCGCTAAGCATGATAATTTTATAAGGGGCAATTCATTTATTACGGAAAAGGATTTTTGCCAGTTTTAACATTTTTGTAGGGAAGTTTATTTGCAGATAATAGTTTTACATTTTTTGGTAGAATACCAATACGCAACCGAGCACTCGCTCCCCGCTTTCGCGCGGCTTCGCGGGCTTTTTTAAAAGTATATAATCTTAACTTTGTGCATTTTTTATGATCTTAAGTAAGAACTATCAAAAATCCCTCCCACCCCCTTGTAAGAAAAAATAAGTCATAGTAGACCCTCCTTCCCCCCTAAATCGTCTTACGTAATAAATTAATGGCCCCTAAATAGCTAATTGTTAAGTGGGCTCCACCGGGAGTAGGGTAGATCTCGTCGACGGTGGTGATACGAGCTTAACGCCATATTCAAAGATTTAGGAGGTTACTCAAAGCCGGGCCCCACCCCACTGCACTAGGGACAGGGAAAAGGATTCGACGCGTATTTCTGACCCAGTAGGGACAAGACAGAGGATTTGACTCGTAGCAACTGGTCGCGGTACGCAGAATAAGCTTTTAAAAAGCATTAAAAAAAATTATACGGATTTCGATACGAGGGAAAATGTGAGGGATGCCTTTGCCCAGTAGTGGTACACTTAGCTTTTAAATAAACAAAACAAATAATACTTTACATGAAAGAAACATTTTTTGTCTCTTCATTGGTTTTTAAATGCGGGTAAATTACACCACATTTTATGTTATATTGATACAAGAAATCAAAGTAAGGGCGTTTAGGTTTAGGTTAATATCCTATTAAACCAGAATGATACAGAAGTCAATGTAGATGGCAAAATTGAGGGCGCTGGCTGGGTGCTCCCGTGGACGAGTGGTTGAGTCGCTGGGCCGGAAATCCAGAGCCTACCGGGTTCGATTCCCGGTCAGGACACAGGTGAGTGCCATTTAATTTTTCTGTGTACTTTGATTTCTTGTATCAATATATGTAAAACAAATAATGCTAAAAACCTTAATAAGTCGTAATTTAAAAATGCCGGTCAAGACTCACAGTCACTCATGTACCCCGCAGGGTATCCCGTATCTCCAGCGACCGCACACCCGCATAACCAAAACGCCACCAATATCCTGACATCCATCACTTATCAAGAAAAAAATAAAACTACAAATATATTTGTAGCGACTGGCCGCGGAGTAAATCATCCCACTACTGGCTGATGAAGTTTCCTTCGCGAAGGTCGAACGCATTCAATTCAAGAACGCAAAGCTACTAAGATATCTAGAGATATGCGTCAAGCGTGGCCCTGGGTGATTCTGGTTCTGTTTAAAATATATATAGATTACAAGACAACAAGATATATATACAAATATATCTTGTTGTTGACGGAATTTTATGTTTACAGTTTCTAAAGCAACTTAAATAGAAAACAAGTTACTACCTACCCTTATGACGCACTTATTTTGGTCGAAAACTGGTTCTGTCTCATGAGTACCAGAGTAACCGTAGACAGGCATGTCTCACTCCGTGATTTTGTTTCGACGTAATTATTATTCTTCCTTGCCTAATGCATTAGGCAAGCTCAGGGCTGCGCCGACACCCGGCAGCGCCTGTGTGCAAAACCTATGAAGCCCAAAGGAGGGTTATGTGTTTGACCAATATGTATGTATGTATGTATGTACGTAACTATGTATGTTACCCGACTGCGGCGAAGCCCAAAGGAGGGTTATGTGTTTGACCGGTATGTATGTAATGTATGTATGTATGTACGTGAGTATATATGTTACCGGACTGCGGCGAAGCCCTAAGGAGGGTTATGTGTTTGACCTGTATGTATGTATGACGACGTGTATCAAAACAGTTATATAACGTCACGCAAATATTTTTTTTTAACTACCTCTAATTCACTAGGAAATTCAAGCTATAATAATAATTTTATTTTTTTCGACAACCATAGCGGTGGGCGTGGCGACCAGAAAGAGCGCGCGTTATGAGTTACAGCGAGAACGTATGAGTTAGGCGCATTTTTGTGACTCTAACGTGGGTTTTGTTAGACAGTGCGACTTCTGTACAAAGTACTATTACTTATTCTGTGCCGTAGATCAAAAATTGGTAAATCACGTCCAAACTGTTGTCTTGAGTTACTGTTATCGTTTCAGCCTAGAGATTACCGCTGCTGATCATAGGTCTCCCTCAAGGACTTCCACAATTAATAGTCGCGCTCATTTTCAGTTCAGAATCCAACAATCCATTCTATTCAAGAGTCGACCTTCGTGTTGCTCTGGATTCAATGTATGCCCTCGCCGTAATTACATATTTTTTCTCCGTTGTGACACAATCTACTGTTAAGGGCCCCACTGATTATAAGTTTATTGAGCGATAGACACCTGTCACTTATCCTTTCAATAATTTACAAACTTTAGCGAATTACCCGCCCTGTGCCATATCATGAACCGGTCAGTCAAGCTTAGCTGCACTCGGGTCAAATTTAAGGTATTACGTTGGATTTAAGACGCATTTTGGGTCAGTGCTAACTACTCTAGGACGTACTTAGATTACCTAAGGTCTTATTCAACGATACCTATTAAATAGAAAATAAGTACTGTACATAACGTTGCTAAAGATCTCATTCATAGTTTAAGTTAGAGATAAGACAATTGCAGTAACCTTACAGGGTGTCATGTTGTAGATACCTATAACCCTGCACTAACACTGTAAAATCACATGACAGCATTTTTAGGGTTCCGTACCAAAATGGTAATAAAAAAGGAACCCTTATGATGCGACTCTGACTGTCTGTCCGTCTGTCACAGCAAGATATCTCAGGATCTACTGATGCTATCGACTTGAAATTTGGAATAGTGTTAAAAACTGCTAACCCGAGCCTATTGGACAGAAACAAAATCTTATGCCTTTTTTACTTTTTTTTAAAGGGGGCCGTAATGGGAGCTCGAAAATTGAAAGTTGTGCTATTGTATCAAGTGGGGTATCAAATGAAAGGGCTTAATTTGTAGATTCCAATGCCATTTTTATTTTTTTTGTTAATCATGTACATTTACATGTACTTTTTGATTTATGACCAAAAATGTTCAAAGAAATACCATTCCCTCCTATTATCTTCAAAGTTGCTGAACAGAAAAATCTGTAATAATTACCAATTATTAATAACATCCTCAATATTACAGGAAAAATATAACGGTTTTCCTAAATAGCACCGTTTTTTAGAAATTTTAAAAAATCGTAATACATACTTATTTGCTCCTATTAAGCTAATCGCCATACAGTTTTTCTTGAACTATTCACGTGTCTACTTACGAGTTTGTACGGAACCCTCGGTGCGCGAGCTACCATAATGGATACAATGGCCTTTGTTTGAAAGATTAAGGCTCGAAGCGAAAAATTCACCTAGCAAGATTCGCACTATACCTGTTTTAAATTTTATTATTATTTTATCCTCTTTTATTGTGTTGTATATTAGTAAAGATTTGAATACATCAGCATAATATTTTGTATTAATCTTTGAATGTAAAATGCAACACGTTTAGATTAAAACAACTCACGCACACAAGCAATTATATAATTGAACGTGGAAGCACTTGACTATGCACCTTGGCTTGACTTCGCGTGATGTTAAACGGTTGTGAGATTCGTCCGAGACAGTGGCGTAGCGTGGGTTATTGCCGCCCGGGGCCGACCGAAAAATCGCCGCCCTCAGCGCCTACTCTATTAGGTAGTGAAGAAAATTGCTAAAAAGTCAGAGTATATAATTTAATTAAAATTTTACTTTGCGTGCTTTTTTTAAAGCAAAGTCGTGTATAAAATTGTCAATGTCAATTTGTATCTCACGTTCGATGGCCAATATAGCTAAATTTCTTAGCCTCAACGCGGACATAGTTAACCGCACGTAATTTTTTATTAATTTTAGTTTCGAAAAACTTCTTTCGCAACTGGGTCAAAATAGTAACGAAACTGATAATTTTTTTTATCATTTTCGTTACTATTTCTCCTATATTTAGTTTGGGCGTAACGAAACTGAGATTCAAAATTTGTACGGAAATTTGAGACATTTTGGACAGCTTTTTTTATTTCAGAAATGAAAAGTGCTCATGATTCTGAGTAAAATGGTATAATACACACCATGATCAGAGAAAAAAAGTAAAAGGTACATTTTCTCTGCAATAGACCCGACTAGCATTGCTGATGACAGTTGTTAAAAATAGTCTAAGCATTACAATAATATTAGGTAAGCCATCTTGAAGTTTAGACTCTATTATGTATTTTAACAAAGCCAATGAGCCGGACTTCATGAGTTTTTTGTGACACTCTGGGTCTGTTGCAGCTATAAAACCCCGTAGACGCATGCGCTCAATTTTAAATTCTTCTGTATTTATATCTAGAGGAACTTGATCTAGGTCATAGGTTCCCAAACTTTTTTGACTTGCCGCCTTTTTTGACTTAGGCATGATAAGAATGTTTCAGCGCCCCCCACGACAATTTTTTTACGACGGGGAGGTGGAAATAGGGACTGACGCAGCTTGGAGAAAGGCAGTCATTTAGGGACAGTACTATCTATAATAGATATAGATTCTATAATATCTATTGCCGAGCCCAAGTTTGTTTCTATTGTCTCACCTCTGGACTTTCTATGGGGTTTAGATCCGGAGATCGAGACTTCCGTTATATTGAGCTCTTCAGCTACCTGAGATATACAGTCCATAATCTGTAAGAGTAGGTAATTATTCTGCTGTGTTCCCTTAACTTGAGATTGTTCATTCATTTTAAAGAAAGTTGTTAGACAAAAAAATACGCGTTCACAATGACTTCGAAGATGCAACCTGAGGTTGAGTAAAAAAACCGTCAAAACATTTGTGTTTGTCCCTAATTGGTTGGCTCGTTGAGGGGCGGGTCTGGTCAAGATGACTTTGCGAGCGATTTTGTTGAAAAACTGGGCACCCGTATCGTTGGGCGATAGTACATCGGTAACGATATTCCTGTCGATGCGTGGTTGTTTTGAGTAGGTACGCAAATTAAATCAGGTGAGCAATAAGGAAAAATACTATACCTAGTTGATATAGGTACCTATTGTAATATTCAGTTTTTATTTTCAAAAGCGATAGCGCCGCCCTGGATAGCATCAACGCCTCCCAATTTCTTCCAAGGCCCCTACCGCCCCCTTCGAATTCCCAGCGCCCACTGGGGGGTGGTAGGGACCACTTTGGGAACCTATGATCTAGGTTAATTTCGTTGACGCCCAATAAATAATACAACAGGCCTTAAAAAGTCATATTTTTGGGCCAGATTTGCAATTGTTGGAATCTTTCTCGAATTTCAACGGTTGTTTAGATTATATTTTTTTTAGACAAGCATTTTATAATTCAGTACATCAGTAGATTTATCAAAAATCAGGTAAAGCTACTGCTTTATCAGTAGATCTGGCAACAGTGCTGACATGGCGTCACTAGGGCGCCAATGGCGCCTATTTTCTTACAAAGTCAAATTAAATTAAGTTCTAATTTTGATACAAATAACATGTAAATAACTGGGTATCGTACTTGTTTGGGATTTAAAATTTGAGAGCAGAAATTTTCGCGGGGGCGACTTGGAAAAGGGTTTCCTAATTTTACCTAGGCATAGAAAAAATGCTGAGTTTTTGCCGCCCCCTTTCATGTGCCGCCCGGGGCCATGGCCCCCCCGGCCCCCCCCTTGCTACGCCACTGGTCCGAGATCGTAAACATCTTCACGGAAATTATTTAATTTTTGGTTTTCTTTGCAAATGTATATTTAGGTTACTTGGTGAATTAAATTAATTTTGCATTAGGGTATTCAGAAAGGCATTTTATTGCTTGAAGACGCTTTATTTTATTTCGGCATAGGTAAGTAATATAAGATAAGGTTATCACATAAAATATTTGTACTGAACGATCGACAACTTTTTGGAACTTTTGAAATTTAACTATCAAGTATCAATACTAAGTAAATAAATCTTCTCTTTAAGCAATTTTTATACACTACTCTACTTAAGTAGTTTAACTTAAAAATAATGTTTCATATCCTTTTTGATAAACCTACTTATTTACATACTTTATACCTACCCATTCATTCCAATTAATATAGCAATTAAAATGTATTTAGAGATCTTTGATTACAAGTGTATCTAACTAATGGAAGCAAAACACATAATAGGCATAATAGGCATTTAATTCGTTCCGCTGTCAAAAGATGAGTATCTCCATTCCATATGCAACGCATAACGTATTGCATTTATGACATATTGGAAATTACCTATACAAGGGCAACTTTAATTCTGGTAGAGAGGAAATACCAGTTGAGCGAAAAAACTCGTAAAACACTTTTCAGCAAAATGTAAAATATGAAACTTAAGTGGATAGCGTAAGGTGGATTTTGGAACAACACGTTTGGAAAAATGTAGGTCTTAATTTTTTGATGTTTTTGATATTTTATTGTGTATTGGACTCGAAAAGTACCTTGAAGTTACAGCCTCGATGCCCTTCTCTTTACTTTTTATGTCCTGAAACGTTGTAAATTAGTGCTACTGAGCCAAAATATCAACAAAATAATACTTATATCTGTTTATTTGATAGTTCCCATAGGCATCGCTGGCTCGGTCATCTGCAAATAATGGATAAGGATCGTTCACCGAAAGGGAATACCTGGGGCACAGACCACCTCCACTAGACGGAGCATGTTATACGACTCGCGCTCACAAGGCATATGGTCGATTAAATATCGGTAGATATTACTAGTACAACGCGTGTTTCACATTATTTTCATTTTATGTTTGAGATTTTCGTCGGATTGAACAGAAATATTTATTTCAAGTTAGGTGCAACTGAACGAGCGGCCGGTCGCGTAATATCGTAATGCTATACAATGGACCATATGCGTGGTGAGCCGCGAGTCGTTTAACATGCTCTGTCTAGTGGAGGTTGCCTGTGACCTGGGGCGACCAGCCGGCCGTCGACCGGTAGGTCGTCCTAGGTATCACCGCTGGGAAGACGAGGTCGAGCCGGATCTGTGTAAGCTTCAAGCCGAGGACTGGCAAGAAACCGCGCAGGATCGGGTTAAGTGTCGTGTTCTCGTTTCGGAAGCCAAGATTTTTGGGCCACTGAGCTACAATGCTAGTTAGTTATTTGATATAAATAGTCAATTTGGTGTCAGTTTAATCCGATTGCCAACGGCTTGCCGTTTTTAATATAGATTTTGTTATTGTTTATGAACAACAACAGTATCGCTCCAGTACCTCTAGCACAACTGTGACACGCGACTCTTTGTCGCGTGACAAATGCTACTTGTCTCTTTCCACTCAATATCGTGTGACAGTGACAGGCGATGCTCTGTCGCGCGAGAAACAAAGTCGCGGCCAGTTATGCTAGATGTACAGCTTGCTCACGGGAAAATTTATGATAAGGTAAGACATAATTTTCCTAAGCGCTAGTTACGACTACGTCTATTTATATTCAAGGGGAAGACGTAAAATCGTGGACACACTATGGGTTGTAATAAAGAAGTCTCGAATCGTATATTTATGGCTCTCGCTTGCGGCTCTGGCCACAAACACCTGCGATCTAGGTCATTATTTATTTTGTCGTAATATAGGTACTATTCAGATCACCAGTACAATACGCACTCTATAAAGCGTACTTTCTTTCATTGTCTAACTCTAATCCAATTGGTGTTGAAGCCCAATTTGGCGTGTAAGCGGTGTGCGGCGCTGGTTACAACGCGCGGTGGCAGTACGATCCCGTGCCGGCGCGAAGGCAGTTGTCTTGGCACGAGTCATGCGTAAACAAACCGTCATGAAGTAACTCTCCCGCGCTTCTGTGCTCCTGGTGTCCGTGTCTGTTAAAAAAAACTGTCAGTTAAAAAGTTTTGCTACTTTTGTTTTGTAATTGACACTGGCAGCTTACAAAAAAGTTCAACACTCAGTAAAAAAAGAGTTTTCTTCCTTTTGTTTGGTAATTGTCACTGGCCAGTTATAAACGTTTTTAAACTGGTTATTGAAAGGTTGCTAACGCTAGCTGGTAACGATGAATGAAACAGTGATGGTGTCGAACAATACTTGGCAATGGTACCGGGAGGCCATTCGCTCCTGGCTGGAGGACCCAGGTGTGGAAGAGCACGAGGGTCTGAACATGACGGCTCTGAAGATGGACCAGGCGTACATGGTCGCTGCTTCTGATGCTGATGTGGGGGTGTACAGCGTTTCGGATGACTGCTTTCGGGTAAGAATTTTCTTATTAAGTTCATTCTTAAATCTTAAGCACTTTTTAAGGGTAAATTTCGCTGTTGATCTGATTCTTATTTGTATCAAAATATAATCTGTAAATATACGGGGTGTACGCGGGACAGTAGTGTCAGATATTGAGATAAAAACAATTGAGAGCAGAGTCTCAGGCTCCTATTCTAAACTGACAAACAATGAATAAGTATTCAGAATAAAAATATATCGTTTTGCCGTAATGGAACATACCTACCGCCGCGGTATTCTACGGGTTCATGAAAAATTTCTGAATAAACATAGTTATATTTATTCAATTTTGATTTGAAATGGAATTCAATGATGATTTTGCATGTAATAAACGTATTACATGGAAAATCATACTTGAATTTCATTTCAAGATAATGATTTCTAAACCGGGGTTTTAGTTTTTGGTAGGTACATTTGTATCTATGAATTCGATATCGAATAGAAAATTGAGAAAACTGCCTTTTATGCAATCACACTCAACGGTGTGAGTTTCCTATGTTCCAATAAATCAAGTAGTAACCATTGTGTCCGTGCAATAATTTCACAAAAAAAAATAATAATGTGAAAATGCTTACTTGCTTAAAAGACAAATGCAATCACGAGCCATTAAAGGCCAATTCACACATTTCTAATGCAATAATTGGAATCATTGAATGGTCCATTAATTTTGTACTTTTTCATGCATACTTCTTTCATGATATAGTTATTCGACTGTTATATATTCTGACGAATTCCTTAAAACATTACACGCAAGTAAGGTGCGAAAAACGATATGAACCAGTATGTCAACAGGAAATTCGCATGCATTCATTACTATTTATTACCGGTTTTCTGCACTACCGTGTCTCGAAAGTGTTTCCCATACAATTATCTGCGTATTGTCCATATTTCTTTAACGATCGATTCTACCAATCAACAGAATCGAACGGAAAGTGGAAACAATGGTTGAAACAAAAGTAAATAATGGCGATTAGAAAGTTATTACGAGAACGACTTTCTGTCAAGGTTACACGAAAAAAGATTAACTGCCGTAACGTTGTCTAAGATTTCTGTCGCCAAGATTTCTAGGCAATCTTGGGAGCTGGGATGACAATGTCGGAAATAACTGAGTTCGTTTTCAAGTGGTTTTCGACGTTTCTAATGAGTTGACCCGTCGATTATACAGGGTGTTTCATTAGAACTGTAACGTTTATGAGCTAAGGGGCTTTATTTAGTATCGAATTACGATGACATTAGAATTTGAGGACAAACAGGGAAGTTATTTAAAGTTTATAAATTCATAATAGTCATAATTAACATCTTTCTTTAAGGAGTTTTCTCATTTTCCCTTTAAATATTGAATGGTAGCTAAACTCTTCATATTTCAGTAGAAAACCTCATAGTTCCGGAACTTTAAAATTACACTGGCAATTACTAGGGAAATGGGTGTTTACCGGGTACACGTCATTACCGGGATTCCCCGGGAGAAATGAACTTGGTACTTAGGCGCTCATGTGAACACAATGCCCTGCAATTACCTACTGATGAAGGGTGCGACATACTGACGTTAAGGACAAAATACATAAAATATGCCTTGAAGATTTGAAAAAAATGCACCTAGGGCGGTAAAGTAAAGAATGTGCCTCCCTGCGAGACCAATTATTGCGAGGAATTAATCTATGCTAGGGCATATGGCATGTCCTGTTTCAGGTCAGTAGAGCTAGGGCATGGTGAAACAACAGAATGAATAATGAAGTAATGCGATCTAGGGTTTTTTTTGGCCTGTGATGTGTTTACAATTTTATGTCTTCCCCTGGCCAGGATGACGAAAATTACACGTACGGCCTGGGGTGTCGTGAATCGAGTTAAATGTTTGAAGTAGCACAATGCTGTTTTACATTTCTCTCCTCTCCGATGGCTCATTACAGTGAGTGACGGATATATCATCGAAACAGTCGCTCTCCGGTGACGTACGTCTATATGTTCCGCTGAAAGTTAAAGGAGCCGAATTTCCCCTAAAGAAAATATGGCCGACGACACTCTTATCCGTGGACCAATAACTTGCAAATATCGCAATGTGTGTCAAGAATTCGATGCACGCGAGCTCGTTAGAGAAATTATTCGCTCACTGATTGGACTATCGGCCGAGATACGCATAGTTACACGGTATAAAACGCGTTGCAAAAACTACTACCCTACTTAGCATCTGTGTTGCAAAACATGTACAGATTTATTATTCAATTTCCTTCTTAGAGTTCGTGTTCAGATTTTTCACAAATTGTGTTCCAAATTGACTAATAGACTAACTTAATTATAGAAGGTCGCAAACTTTTTTTTTTTTAATATAAGCGCGTCATAAATTTAGTAAAACTAAAGGATTTATAGAAAAAGTTCGTGACGTACGATACTCATGAGTCACACGTTACTTTTAAAAATGTTGGGTGACAATAGAATCTCCATTTGTAGAAACTCTGTCGAATCAAGTAAGTAAGTACCTGTCTGAAAATCTTATACAACGTTTTCTATATTGAATTCAAAGTATGATTACATTTATTAGCCTTAGCCTTATTTATTTAAGTATTATTGTCATGTTAACTTGGCCTGAGTGGAAGCCAAATTACAATCGTGGTATTACGAATATATTTTCGCAAAGTGGTAATGAAAACGGTGATTGTTTTATTATCATATACAAGAGTGGCACTTAGTCATACAGAGTCACTGACATTTGTAGGGCTGCAATCACATACACGTTCTTGATATCAATTAGCTTTAAAATTAATTTTGTAATAACAATTATGGAACTACAAAAATTTTTCAAGATTGGCTCTAGTTTAGCTTAAAAATACCACTATTTTTGCTCTACTTACTAAACTAAGTGAGCTAAAAAAAATGCGCTAATCTGATACGTCCATGATCGAAATATGAAATTGTGTGGTATAAAACTGAAAAAAAAAACTTTAAAATAATTAGGGCAACAAAAAAATTACCTTTTGTTTGAGCTGTGATATTAATGCATAAATCGATTATTTATCCATTATTTTTAATTGTTCATTATTGTCACAACTGTTACGTAAAGATAAATTATCTGTTTTGATACAAGTATAGAAAGGATGCCAATGGAAGTGACCTCAATTAGAATTGCGTATTATAAACGTAGATATTCTTATGTGATGAATACTTGCATTGCAGTTGAGAAAGAAGTTCACTAAGCGATTAGGTAGGCTTTGCTTTTTATTGTATTTTACGTTGTGTGTACACATTACAATTATAACGTGAGATGTAAAAATTTTCGCTTTGATCATAATAAGTTCTCCCGTTATACACCGTGTCCACGAATAACCCGAAAAACTTTAACTATAGATTCTAACAACTATTAAGAGTAAAAAAAGCTATATGATGTATAGTCGAAAATCGGTTACTTTCCGAGATATTAATTATTTTTTAAATGAAAACTCCCAAGTGTGTAACAAGCCCTTATAAATGTGACTAAGATACTTTTACATTTTTTTAATTTTTTTTTTAACTAAACAGCAATTAACCTTCGCAGTATTTGATGGTAAGGGACTACTAGTCCAAAAAAATTTACCTTTTGTTTCCTTTTTTTCCCTTTTTGATATCTTTTCCTCAATTAAGGACATGTTTATGAGGAGGGGCTCAATTTACTGATTTATTTTGTTCCATAAGACTATTAATGTAAAATGACAAAATTCGACCTATGTTGATATAACGTTATTTACATGTAGTACCATTAGGAATACGTGGTTAAATTTTTTCGGGTTATTCGGGGGCACGGTGTATAGGCAAAGTTCATAAGTATAGTTACCTATTTACGTTCCATTTATGTACAATGTACAATTCTTAAATGCGTTGCAAATTATTAATAGCTCGTTAGGTTAATTCATACGAAATATCGTAGTCAGTCTCCTAAATTAGCTTTCCGTGCCAATAACGTAGTTTATAGCCAACAAACATCATATAGGTACCTACTTATGTTGTAAGAATTCTGTATTTGAAGTTTACTCATTACAATATGGGTAAATGTTATGTTTAATAGACGTGCTATTTTTGAGTTTCCGGCGTTCAATTTACATAAATATTCAAATTCTTGGTAACTTTGTTAAGTCACTTTTCTAATATGGTTTTCCATTATCGCTTATGATAGATAGGTAGGGAGTGTTCAAAAATCTACCTTTGCGAGGTACGAGTATCTTCTTAGGTGGTTTCTCATTTTAAAGCGAGGAGATCACTTTAGAAGGACACTATCGATCAAGGTCCAAGACTTAGCGTTGAGTATTTTTTATATCTATATAGGTAGGTACCACATTCTGAGTATTTTTTATATCTATACTATACCACATTCCATACCACATTGAACGGATGTTTCTTAGTGTCATACGGAATTTATTTTGTTTCAAGTGTCCTTACGAGTTGGAGA
Source organism: Eudemis profundana (assembly GCA_947034925.1). Taxonomy (NCBI): domain Eukaryota; kingdom Metazoa; phylum Arthropoda; class Insecta; order Lepidoptera; family Tortricidae; genus Eudemis; species Eudemis profundana. The sequence goes on from OX344800.1 coordinate 17,919,312, forward strand.
AGGTCATAAAAGCCGGCGCCGAGGAGTCGTGGGTGGTCAACACAGCTCACCGCTCGTCGTGGCGGGTGTACCTCGACACCTCCGAACAGTACATCCCCGCAGGGAACACAACGTGAGTTACCTTTTGTACATATCTTGTGATGGGTGCGAGATATGTCTTACCTCGCGCGCCAGCTCTGAGTATTCGTGGACTGGTATAGCCAAGTTCTCTGTGACGGATGATAGAGTAGAATTTACCTACAGATCGCGGGCGGGTGTCCACGTTTCGGTTAACCCTGCGCTCTATATTCAGTAGGGGTGTAGGATATTTGTCACCAGTTTCTAAATAATCTTCGGTCGCAGGTCGCAGTCTTAATTTTGATTTTTTTTATGATTAGGTAAATAGATTGTGTTGATTTTCTTTTACCGACTGAAATTTTAATTAGAGGATAATTTAACAGAAATTGAGCTAATTCAAAACTAAGTATTCGGGAACGATTTACTTGCTTAATTTTTACGTACGAGTACTTTTGCAGCCGCTGTTCGGTGCACGACTCGAGTCAAAGACAAACGAATTGGATCATAAGGAAAAACAGACAACGTGAGTTTCGTGCTGTTTGAAAACAAGCAACCCGTTTCTGTTATATGTACTTTTTACATTCGTTGAGAGTTGAGCAAATATTTACCTAAGTACCTAAGTCTTTGTAAACACGAAAATCATGACTATTAGAAAAGAAATGAATGACTTTTTTGTCGCATTTATTTTATATAAATTCATACAATGTATGCCGAATTAAAACGAAAAAAATATGCTGTACACAAAGTATCACAGTAGGTAAGTAGAACTATTTGTATGAAAACAAGTGGGCGGTCTTACTACGCTTACCGCTACAAGACGTGAAAAACCGATGAGTGACTCACAGCGTAGCTGTTTATTTTAAATGCGCAGTAGTCACGCATAAGCTCACATAACACGTACGTGCGAATTTACTACTTGACTAAACTTTGAGCTACGTAGGTACAGTCACGGGCAATATAATATTTAATGAAACTCGGCATGCATAAATACGACACAACCTTACTAGGTACAGGTAATAGAGTGGCGTGAGATATTTTTGCATGCCCTGTTTCATCATTATGTTATTGTTGGTGATTGTATGTATACCGATTGTATATAGGTGAAACGTAATAGGTATCTGATACAATCTAATGCACATGCCCCACCGTCAAGGATCAGCAAAAGAGTAGAGCTAGAGACTAGAAAGGAGTTGGCGAGCAGCAAAAAGTAAGCGATAGGAAACGTGCACAACGAAGGTGCTGCCAACTGGTACCACCAATCGGTACCTTGTATTCTATCATCCTGGGACCACATTAACGGGAAGCGCCGTTAATTATCATGATGAAGGACGTTAACGTTAGAGTAGTGTAGAGACGCTGGCTGTCTCTACAGAAGAATTATGAATATACTTAATTCAAATATTGGGAGGATGCGGCCATATGTACCCCGCACCTCCACCATAATGTGCCCCCACATACATACTCTACATACTCTAGCCGGTGGTTTATTGAAGTAAAACATTCACTGGGCAGTTTAGTCTTTATATTATCCAAATATTTATATAATGTTTCTATGGCGGCGCTCAGATGAGAACTGTCTCAATATTTTATCTTAAAACATAAACTTAAACTGACAGATATTTGAAATTTTTGAATTATGTTTATAATTCTTCTGTACAGACAGCCAGCGTCTCTACAGTAGCGGCCACTTACTATACTTGACATTGACATTTACTGCCAGTTATTTTTTCAGGTCTGATATTCCTTTACGGTCCGCATAGTGTATCTTTTTCTTTATCTTTCCTGTACGTTCCCTTTAGTTTTGTCGCTAAGCTATAAGCGAGTATAGGGAACGTGCACAAACTATAGGTGGCAGCACTAAACGACAAGAGAGACACGGGCGGACAATAAAGGAAACTATCTCCCCTGTCAAATCAAGCTGTCAATGTCAGTGACAATATCTAAGTGTCAATGTCAAATATAGTAAGTCGAAGCCACACTGACGTTAATCGTCCTTCATCGCGATAAATTAACGGCGTTTTCGTCAATGTGGCCCCAGCATGGTACGTAATTTAGATTGGCGGCTCCAGCACCTCCGTCGTGCACGTTCCCTATACAAGTGCGACGGGACATTATCCCTTACAAGTGTCATAATAGTACATTACACAACTAGGGTGGTAATACAAAGAAAGGCCGAAATCGCAGAAGTTTGCGGCCCGAGCTGCAAGCGAGGGACGTAAATATGCGATCGAGGGCTTTCTTTATTACCTCCCGTGTTGTACACAACACATAAAATTATGTACACGTACATAGACATAAAATTATGTACACGTACATAATTTTATGTCTATACTTGGCCAGAAAGCGGCTTTTTCCGCACGCGCGGCGTGTGGAAAAAGCCACTTTATGGCCAGGTGTGGCATAATAGTACATTGTGTATCAAGGGCGGTAGGTAAGGAATTACAAACGAGTGTTTGTTACAAGGCCGAGGCGAAGCCGAGGGCTTTAATAACACGAGTTTGTAATTCCTTTACCGCCCGTGGCACACACAATGTTTTTCATCACACTTGTGAGGAAATCTAATTAAAATTAACCTTACTTAACCTAAATAAAATTGTAAAACTGACAGTGACATTAGTGACATATCCAATTATCCATAGACAATGCGCAACGTTCGGAAACCATAGCGGTACAGACCTAAAACGGTTGATTTTATAATTGCAAAATACTGAAATACACTATTGAAACATTTAATTAATGTTACAGAAATATGTGTTTACATGTATTTGCAATACCAGTTATCTTTAAATAAATATTTCAGTGATAAAAGTTAGAAAAGTAAGTTGGCGTTTCCTTTGAACATGACAAATAAGAGTAAAACAGAACCAGCGTTTCAAATTTAAAAAGAAAACCATTACGCCCTAGGGCGTAATAGCTCATTTACGGCCCGCAAAACCTACGTGTAATGCACCATTTTCGAGCAAGTGTGATGAAAAAATATTTTCGTAAGCCCTGTTTCATCATGTATTATTGTCGGTGACTGTACAAGGTTCCTCATACATATACAAAGGCTACTCTTTCACTCTGATATAATAGCGGCTTTAGTTTTAGTAGTAAGTGCAAAAACTTATTTTTTATTAGCTACCTACACTTTTCTAAATTCGTATTTATTTGGATTCTCCTCTTATTTTAAAACTTTGTTATAAATCTTATACCAACCAGTAATATTCGCAGCTAAGGAAATCCAGCGAAATTTATTGGCACTAAACAAGTAAACATATATTTAAATGTGTTGGGAAACGCGAGACAAATTTAAATTTACGACGTTTATGTAAAATATTATCCAAAGTGCGTAATGTGTCAGCGTAAAAGTGAAAGCACTTGACAAAATTGGACATACTGCCTTTCCGGTTTTACCTAACAGAGGAGTAATCTCACGTTGCATTATTCCGGTGCCAATTTGTTTCAACGGATTAGCGAAGTGACAGTATTCTATATAGTTTGAAAGAGTTGCCAACACATCTGTTTAGTTTTAATCTACAATTTTAGCCCTAAATGAAATGTATCTAAAAGGGCCCACTTTAAAAGCCACAGGTCAGCTACAGCATTAGGGTAGGTCGGCATTAATTAACACTGGTCTAGAAAAAAAGGAGTAATTTCGATCGTCTCTTGTTTTTCAACCGGTATTTAAAAATCAACTTTAGTACGTCGTGCTTTTTAGGGTTCCGTACCAAAATGGTAAAAAAGGAACCCTTATGGTGCGACTCTGTCTGTCTGTCCGTCTGTCACAGTAAGATATCTCTGGATCTACTGATCCTATCGACTTGAAATTTGGAATAGTGTTAAAAGTCGCTAACTCGAGCCTATTGGATAGAAAAAAAAATCTTATACCTTTTTTACTTTTTTTTAAAGGGGTCCGAAATGGGATGTGGAAAAACAAAAGTAGAGCTATTATATCGAGTGGAATATCAAATGAAAGGGCTTAATTTGTAGATTCCAAAACTATTTTTTTTTATTTTTTTTATTTTGTATTTTTTGATTTGAATACTATTCCCCCCTATTATCTTCGAAGTTACTGAACAGAAAAATCTGTAATAATTACCTACCCATTATTAATATCGTCCTAAATATTACAGGAAAAATAAAACGGTTTTCCTAAATTGCATCGTTTTCTAGAAATTTTCAAAAATCGTAACACATACTTATTTGCTCCTACCAAGCTAACCGCCATACAGTTTTTCTTGAAATATTCACGTATCTACTAACGAGTTTGTACGGAACCCTCGGTGCGCGAGTCCGACTCGCACTTGACCGGTTTTTTTTTAAATAAGTAATACTGTACATTTAAAGTTTAAACTATTATCTTAGTATTGTCTCCGGTTTCCGCGATTATCACTCATTGTAATAAAACAACTTAAACGGATTAAATCGCCGATCGCGTACATGTTTTAAGTCCGACGTTTCGTAACCCTTTTCAGCGTTCGTGGTCGCGGGTAGGGCTATTATCTTAGGCTGTGGCATTCACCCGGAGAGAAAATTATATTTAGAGAAAGACTTAAAATTGTGTAAGTAGGTACTAAGAGTACACACCATGGGCTGATAAAGAAAGCCTCAGGTATTTGAGGCTCGAGCTCTTTTCTTCTTAGTCGTATACTCATGGCAGAGTAGTCGTGGTCATGGGGGTCGTAGCACGGCCTTTTTGACTGTCTCCCGTTATCTCTCCCTCACCAACGCATTTCTCGCGCACAGATCATATGTGGCTCGAGCTATATGTGAGTTTATTTATTCGCCCTAGTAGCGTAATATAATACTGTCTCACTGAATGTTGGTATGTTTGCAGAGGCCTGGTTTGCCAGTCGAGACCAGACCTGGGACAGTTTGGAGTGTACCGTCTCAACGCAACCGAGGACGCATGCCACGTCAAGACCCTCCGGGAACCGGTCGATATTTATATGCGTAAGTACCTACCTTAAATCATTCAATAAGTTGGTCATTATATCGATACCTTTAGACTCAAAGGGCGTAAGCTCCATTAGAACCTACGGCGTTTACGTCCTTTGAGTCTAAAGGTATCGATATACTTCACCGTGTAAGAAGGAAGGTCACGGAAAGTTCTGTACCTATGATGTTACCCAAAGTATACAGGATGACTTCGAATTGGTAATACAAAATGAATGTTTAACATACATATCCCCTAAACTTAGCCCCTCAATTAAGTCTCATACTTTTAAAATAATCAGAAGTACGTTTTTTTTAATTATTAATTTATCCCATTTTTGTTGCCTTAACATGGTTATCCTACCATAATAATAAACAAAGAGGTTTAAAGATTTTCAAACGATCACTTTGTTCTTTGGTTATCCGTCACATGCCGCAATATTTATGAAGAAAACGTGTTTTGATTAGTAATTGTCAGTTGTCAAAGAAAATAAGTTGCTAAGGTATGACACTTAGGTATTTAATGGAGTGTAATCACACTTTAGGACTTTAATTATTTGTTTTCTTAGAAAATTGGCAATAATTAAATACAGCAAATTTTAACATAGGGGTTAATGTGTTACACTACATGGCATTAACTGAGCCATAATCAAGTGTTTTGTATTACCAATTTGAAGTCGCCCTGTATAGGTAACTTAACATAAATTGAAGTTGAAGATCTGACTTGGCTTGGTCAATAGCTCAATGAGAAAAATCCCGATTTTTAGATGTGTGTATTTTAATAACTGATTGAGTATTCATGAAATTAGGGGTTCTAGTTAGCCTTAAGGGTCTTAATAAATGAACCAAGTTTCATATGCTTATGTTTAATAAATCTTGAGTTACGTAGGGGTCAAAATGGCTCCAAATGGTGTTACCAGCCAGTTCTCTTCTTTTGAACTTGGTTTGACACGCTGCCGCGTGTCTAGATAATTTTTGCTAATTCTGTAAGACATGTTAAGTTTTATACAACAACCAAAAATGCTATGCTTCTGAGGCGGAATCTACAGAGAATCGCCAATATTTGTGGGAAGAAATCAGATTCTCGAAGAATAACCCTAAAGTGTTCGTCGAAAAAGAAACAAGATGCGCAGTTTTTCGTATTCATCGACTTAAGAATTCTTTTTTTTAATTTAGGTCAACAAAAACTGAATTCGATCGCAAAAAAACATGTTTCAATTACTTACCTCGTCCGTTACGACCGTATTGTACCAGTCAAGGTCCCCGGTGGCGTTTATTTTCGATTTGTGTTGATTGTGAATATTTAACAATGTAGGTAACTCTTAACATAAATTGTAGGTGTTCAATTGTATATATTCGTAAAGAAATTTAAAGTTGTAAGTTTTTCAAAATGGGTTCATTTTTTGGTACTACTACGCAAGTGGGTCAATCAACTTTTTCTTGTTTGTTATTCTGTCCCGTTGTCCAAGAGACAACAGTGTCAGAGTTTCATAAAAAAACTGTTATAGTATATGCTACCAATGTGCATAGGAGATAGTCCGTAAAATAATGGGCTTATAACTAGACGACAAAAATGTACGTTTGATAAATTTTAACTGTAGAAACTAACTGTTTTTAAAGAGTTGTCCGGGGGACGTAACCATGGCAACGAGGTACAAGAAAAAGTTGACCGACCCAACTATGTTAAAAATTACGTTTATCGAAACTATTATAATTTTGTTCAATGTTTTTTGGTTCCCACCCAGATTTGCAGGCTCATAAAAAAGTTACACGTTAGGTATCAAACTCTAAACTTTCTCTTTATTTTGCTTATTTTAAGAGGATATAGGTATATTTTACAAATTTAGGTTACAGTCAATTATCCAATTGAACCTACGCTCAACGATATGTAAAATTGTCAATAAAAATAGTAGGAAATAGATACCTACCTAATCAATATATTTATTATATTATAACCTTAACAACTGCCATGCATTATTCTAAGATTACAAGCTAGAAAGTTATCTGAGTTTCCTCTCTGTGCAATCAATATACATATATAATTACTCTATCTGTACACATAAAACACATCAACGATTCCTTCGTTGCCGAGTGAATGAATAGCAACCCAACTGACACACTTTCGCGTTTTTTATCTAAGTAATATATTGTAACATACCTATACAGAATATTCTCCAGACTATAGTCACGTCGGCGAAAATTTCTAAAATAGATTTATTATCACAAACCCTTGACACAGTATGCAATGTCCTTGCTTCTCTCTTTATCTTTTAGGTCTCGTGCAGACGATCGACCGAACGCTGACCTTGATCTTGGGGACCTTCGAAAGTTATTGATTATCCCCAATTTTGCACTATGCAATTTTTTTTTATCCCCAGCCCAAAGTCCAGTCGCGATTATTCGCGAGACAATAGATTATTATTATCAAACAGCGAATTATGTTGTTACGAAAACAAATAAATTAGTGTTAGGTAACCTTACAGTTCAGAGGTTCTTAAACTTTTTTTGGTCACGGACCCCCTACATTATTTCGGGAGCCTTACGGACCCCCTCCGAATACAATCAGAGAAAAAGAAAATCAAGGGTACATGAAAGTTTGTGTTGTATGCGTAGCCACGGACCCCTGGCTCTCGTATCACGGACCCCTAAGGGGTCCATGGACCACAGTTTAAGAAACCCTGTTACAGTTGATTCAAATAAGAGTTTATTTATGCTAACAGTAACATTACCTAAAACTACGATGAATTTATTTACACAGCTATAGAGTGTGACTTCGATAACTTTGCAGAGCCGAGCATGGCAACACCTTTTAAAAGTCAAATTTCTATGAAAATGTGTTTGTTATTCTACCGTAGTAAGATGACCGGAATAGGGTATTTGACAACAATCACAATAAATTTATTAACTTTAACTACCATATTAGGTTTCAAAAACCGCTCGAAAAAAATCAATTACACTCATTTTCGTGTCACCAACGATTTTAAAATGGCAAAAACTAAAAATAAGGCACCATGTTGGTCATGACATCATAGGTCCGGGTTTCATGCTAAACTGCATACTTTCTGAGCGTTTTGAAACTTCATACAAAGAAGCTGATTTGAACTGTCATCAAGTAGTCGATTACAGATCACCTTTGTATCTGAAACGTGTATCTATTAAATCGGTCGCTTGCGAGGAGCCTTGTATTATAGATACTCTGTCTTGTTTATCTCGGAGTTGGCCTCTTTCCAATCAAAATCAACACCTTGATCAATTTTAATCAGGAGTTTGAGTGGTTTATTTACTCGAGCTTGCTTGTCCTTGAACACGTAGATGAAATATTATATTCAGCAATAAAAGTTTGATTAACTTACGAATCGTCGGGTAAAGTTATAGCCGTAGATATATTTATTTTATTAGCATAACAAATAAATAATAGAACAATCCTCTTAAAAATATACTTTGAAAAACATGCACACAGTCAGCCATGTTTTAGGTAACTTATATTGTACAAACAAACAAATCTAGGTACATAGTTTATTTTATAAATAATGCCATTAATAAGTTGAAAGTGATCCTATGGATGACGACTGGGTTAAAAATATACTATTTAGTCCGTCAGTTAGATTATGGCAAAATATGGGACACGTATTTTTTGGTTTATTAAATTATTAAAAATCGACGAAGGTACGATAGATCATTAAACATCCGGAGTGGGGGCTAGTGACATCACTCCTAGGTGAAAATTGCACCATAGATAGAGTGACGTCACTCGAAACTTCTAAGCACTGTATCCTCGTCATTTTTTGTTTGTCAAACAAACAAAAGAAAAAATACGTATACAATATTTTTTAATAACCTAACTGACGGACTGAACAGTTTTTTTAGTCGTCTAGCCTAATTCTAGGAATATGTTCCTAGTAATTACGAATTTTCTAGTCCAGAGTAGCACTAGTATTCCAACTCTATGCATGTGCTGTCCCAGTTCTGTATTAGAAAGTGAAACAATTCTTGGGAAAGGATAGCTAAGTCATGTTGGTTCTAAGGCTGCAGTTGGATTTTTGCTTGCTTCGGATTTTTTTATTTGAGTATAATGTAAGTACCTTTATTTAGATGTTCCTAAATAATTCCCACTTGCCAGTCACTTTGTTCCGGCCATACGAATTAACTGTAAACGGCATAGTCTCGCAAGTAATTTGCCTAAACCGTCGCATTCAATTATACGCTCGTGACACTGCATACACGCAGTTTCATGGCAATTTGATTACAACGAAGCGCATTAGCCTGACAGGTGGCAAACCGGCGAAATTGCTCGTATTATAAGGGCATTAAGGTCGATTATCGAATCACGATGCCGTGATACAGGCAGGATTCATGCACGCATGCCCTTATACATGTTTAAGCAATGTTTAGTATCATTTATGCCACATCTGGCCATAAAGTGACTTTTCCCCGGTTTCTGGCCAAGTGTAGACATAAAATGATGTACACAACACGGGAGGTAATGAAGAAAGCCCTCGATCGCATATTTACGTCCCTCGCTTGCAGCTCGGGCCGCAAACTTCTGCGATCTCGGCCTTTCTTTGTATTACCACCCTAGTTATGTAATGTACTATTAACCTTTAGGCGTCATACCCGTTCTGTTGCGTGTGTTCAAAAGTAGACATGTAGAGCATATTGACAAGACAATAGTATTGTAAGGTGGGCAGGCCGCCTTAAAGCATTGTGACTTACTCTACGTTACTATTACTATAGACTTTCCCGAAGATTCGCCCACATGGCACACAAATATTGCTTATCAACTGATTGTTGATCCGTTTCTCCGCTGTCATTTGAAAGAAAGTTAATTCATCTAAGTAGGTATAAGGTTAATTTGCTTACCTGTCGGTTGCAGAGAAGGGTGACCCTGTGGTACAAAACATATAAGTAGCATGTTTAAGCACGCATTTTACAAGAAATTTATATTATTATAATAATCGCTAACAATGTACCTAAACTTTGCATAAATAATTTGCTTACAATAATACTTTGACTTTGATATGGGTGAGGCTCATTCATATTATTAGAAAATGGTCAGAATGATGAATGATGCGTTGGCTGGTTTTATAATTACACCGAATTAACGGTAAGCGTATTTACAAAACCGAGTAATTGAAAACGTAGCTAAATTGACCAAGTCGTACTGTCTGACTCAAAAGCTACAATTACATGTAATCGAGGACTACTTGTTACTGAATACTGATATGAAATTGCGCCTGATTTCCCCCTTTGTCCTGATGTTATATCGTCAAGAGACTGCCATGGAATAACAATTAACCGCATATCTGAATCCTTTGTATCGTCGGTTGTTGGTTAGGTATTTGAGACAAAAATACTTCTTTTTATGAGTTGACTTTTTCATTGACTAAATAGATAAGATAAACGTCCTAGTGTTTGACACGCTGATGCCTAATAGCTGACACCCTGCTGTTACCTATATGACAACTAATGGGACTGGGTCAAGCACTCTGCGTACCTCACGTTTAAAAAAATCTTTTAAGCATGCAATAACTCAAATATGACTACTTAAGCACAGATTATTCGCTCTCTCGTAACGTAATATAATGGGCAATGAAAATAAACCACTAGAAAGCGTAGTAATTGGCTATGTCAATTGACTAATAAAATCATAAGTTAAGTAGTTATCTGTGGCTACGACTGTCACGCGCCAAAGGTCGGGAAATGGGAAAAATCTGGCGGAACTAATACCGGGGAAAGTGCTTGACAGCGCTGGCGACAGTCTGTTGAGTAATAAATCAAGTTAAAGAAAAGTTACATGTATTTTGGCGGCTTGATTCTAGCGTATCATGGTCGCATTTATGCAATACTTGCAAGACAGTGACGCTTTATCTAGCAATCAATCAATTATGCCAATGTATATGCGATGGGTAAAAGGAGATGAAACAAATACCTATATATTTTTTAATTATTACGATGAGAACCCCCCTGCACAGGCTTTTTTTGAAGCCTGACATTGCGTACGAGTCCTAGTGACTCTTGGGTAGGAATTTAACCAGGTGGGGGTTTACAGACCTGCAAGCAGGTTGCTGGTACCGACCACCAACAAGTTTCGCTGATTGCTCAAAGCAAAGTGAGCAACGGACCAGCGGGAGAGAGAGAACCTTGCAGGCCTTCCATAATAGCTATATCCTTGGTGGTCCGTTGGGTATTCATTTATAACATAATATTACCGATTTACAGTGATGTCAAACACCAAAAAGAGTAGATAGAAATGCGAATGATGTGGCATTGCTATGTTAGGCTACATCGCCGTTATATTTCCATTCTATCTCGCAGCTCTCAAATTCGAATTGATACTTGGTAAAAGCCAATGAAATCGTCAGCATCACTATATTGATCTCTTGAACGAATATTGCATAAATCAATATCTGACACGCCTACTCTGTTAGTTGCCGAAGAAGAAGAATAATAATAGCAAAAAGGGACATAAATTGGGGTATTAGCTCAAGATCGGTCAATAAGTATTGATTGCTTAATTTTCATGCTGTCGCAACGACATCAAAACGTCAGTATCGGGTGAGTGTTCATCCTCTCGCCCACACAATCAAGCCGGCATCGGTACTTCACATGAGTTATTATGTTCCTATGCATTCGAATAGGTACTAACCCTATGTATGAAAATACTATAGCAGCATCCGATTCTAAATATAACCGATGTCGATACTTCAAGTTTGAGCGCATTCGAGTTTTAAGAGGCGCAATGCGAGTACAATCCAATCATGTTTAATAAGGTTTGTATATGTTTTGCAGCCTTCCTCTGGGAAATAATCTTCAAAATTCTGTACTACACTTTTGAATCAATCGTATGTTTGTAATTGTAAGCTTGTTACATCTATTCGTTATTCAGCAGCAAAGTTTTTAAGTTTATAATAAGTACTTGGCTCAACAGGGATAGTAGGTACAATTCACTAATGATCCATCACTTTCCCACTATTTTGAATTATTTTTTCTACCGCAACAAAGTAGCATACACTGCTTTGATGATGGCAAGCGAAAAAAGCTGGTCAAGTGCGAGTTGGACTCGTGCACCGAGGGTTCCGTAAAAACTCGTAAGTGAATATTTCAAGAAAAACTGTATGGTGAAAAAATAAAACTTCCACGTTATCGTGAAAAAAGATACGGCCATTTATGCCGCAAAAAACGTAAATTTGGACACTCTCAAGGAAACCAAAATTCAAAGGGTTCTTACCGTTGACTTAGAATTATGAAATTTGGCAGATAATACCGTTTTATACAATAAGTACAAGTATAGGCAAAAATCTAAAAAAAATCCAAATTAAATCATAAAAAATTGACTTTGTTTAGGGAATCATAATTTATAGGGTACTTTTATGCACCTACAAATTTGTACGGAACTCGGACTTCCGGACTTCGTGGGCGAGTCCGATTCGCACTTGTCTGGTTTTTTAGGGTTCCGTAGCCAAAATGGCTAAAAAGGAACCCTTATAGTTTCGTCATGTCCGTCCGTCCGTCCGTCCGTCCGTATGTCACAGGCATTTTACTCAAAAACTACAAGACCTATACTGATGAAATTTGGAATATAGATGTCTTGTAGATGCCGCAACTAAGTTTGGTAGTTAAATAATAAAAATAAAAAAATCTAGGGGGGGCACTCCATACATGTAACAGAAGCTAAAAAAATTTTTTTTCACAAAATGTCAACGTGTGGTACATAGTTCGACAGCTCTTTTTAAAACATTTTAAGGTTCTTAAGTAATGTTTTTGATTAAGTGAATACCTTTGGAAATAATCGCCCCGAAAGTTGTGAAAATTGTGTCCCCCCCCCTCTATCTTCTAAACCATGTGTCCGAAAAATATAAAAAAAATTACAAAGATAACGCTCAATTAATACTTTCAACGAAAATTATTTTCAACAAGATCGGATTAACCGTTTTTGAGTTATTGCCGATAAACTGCGCTTCTCAACAAAAGGACGTCATTGCTATGAAGATACGCTCTTTTGTTGTTGTACTTTTTTACATCGTATTTTTTACCTTATAGTTACGGCTATGGAACCCTACACTGAGCATGGTCAGACATGCTCTTGGCCAGTTATTTTTTTTCTTCGTCCCAATTTATGTTTTCATTCGTCTCATTGTGTTATATGGCTTCATGACAATGATTACCTAAACGCAAAATATTTTGGTATACCTAAGCAGGGCGTGGGTTGTTTGTCGCTCCAAATAAATCCTTGTGTCGGATGAATCGTCGTCCACTGACCGCCATCCGCGTCGCCCACCATTCAATCGTCGTGCAACTTTATTGTTACATCCCAAGTTATTAGTAAAGTAGGTATATTGTAATTTCTAAACTCCGATGTAACTCTATGTCTATGTGATTAGAGACCGGATTTGAAGTAGCGATCTCAATATTAATATGGATATGACTGGGATAATTTATTATTTTTTCTACACACAAAAATAATGTAACTTATCGGAACAAAAAAGTACAGACCTTTTTGGAAGCTTTTGTAAATATTGGGCAAAAATTATGATGATAATAAATAAAAACATCATTTGCTAATTTTTGAAATAGTTTATTTTTTTAAGTTCCTCTTCTTTAATATGTCTTCTGCACAGTGCACAGTAAAAATTAAGACCTTATATAACCAACATGACATGTATTTAACAAATTGCACTAGTCATATCCATATTAATATTGAGATTGCTACTTCATATCCGGTTTCTAGTGATTATTATATGAAAACGGTCGTTGTCACTAAGAATTCAATTAATGCAAAGTGTATTCGTCCCCATTATATAATTTAGATACATCAATATTACCATTTTTGCATTGATAGATTAAACAGTTTTTTACGTCGAGTACTGCGTTCGATATGAAATAAATATGTGAATATTATAATTACTGTATAACCGAACACAACTCCATAACATCCATATTTACAATCTTAACTTAATTATTTAAATTTAGAATGACTCCATAACGACTTTCTAAAGAATCAACCATGGGAATATATTTAGAGCGTCACTTCCTTCTAAGCTGTGTAGTAACCATATGCAAATGTTCCGCACACGTTGAGAAAGACCAAGTCGAACAATAGATTGTATCAGTCCGCTAATTTGCTTGCATTCCCAATACGTAAGATAAAAATAATCTTAAGAGTGTTTAACTGATATAAAAACCAAGAAAATAGAATCTACAATCAGTACCCAGGTATAGGTAATCCTCTTATTATTTTAATTATTTGCTATAAGTACTCTAGCTCATGTTCTTCATTATATCCACAAGCCTATGTGAAACTTTATGCATATATGTGCCAATTTATTCTCTCGCATTTCCGGAGGTAGCACTCTTTATATTATGCGTGGTTCATGATCATGAAATAGGTACATTGGCAACGACTTCATTTCTTAACCTAACCTAACCAGGCTTTCCAAAGTCGGTAAGATGGAGCAGACTAATTGTTGAGATGAATAAAGTCACCAAAGAATAACCAAAAACAATATAAAAATGTGAAAACCGTTGAAGGTTAAGATTATGTGTAGACCAGTTTCATAGTTTTCGTGGCAAATGCTCTCGCCAATCAAGCTTGCGTAACCGAAATTAAATTAAATGTTACTCGTACGAGTATTATAGTCAGCAAGGTCGCGTTACAATAACAGTATCGAACTGCCAACGGAAGTCCACTTGTGTATTCAGAATGGATATTGGCATGGCCGTTTCATTGCTTCCACGTGAAAGAAAAAAATAGGAGCGTCTCGTCAAGTATATTTAATTCACTGATAACACTGACATGTTTATATCAACATTATATCCGGGGTAGATGGAGTTTTAAAACTATATCATGATAAACCTTTGTTTTAAAGAAGCAAACTGAATTGAATTGAAAGTAGTTCATCTGTATAGTCAGTTAATCTTTTTTCTATTGGCCATAGTTCCAGTATGACCGTAATCCTCGTAATTATCCTACAGAATTAGATAACCGCATTATGAGGTGCAATAATTTCAAAATCATTTCAGGATCCATTAAAAAAATAACTGTACTAATAATTGTGATGGTCACACTGTCGAGCGAGGTTGCTGTACTTTCCGTAGACGGAGAGAAACAGGTCCCAGAAAGCATTCCTCTCCTTGAGGAACCTATCTTCCATGCGGAGCTCCGAGCCGATGTCCAGGTACGGCCTGGTTGTTTTGGTAACAGGCGTCCATTTTACAGGAATCAAGTCAGAGGTTTCTGGGGTTGGATTCCTGAAATATATAATATTTTGATTCGTAATAATGCGGATTTCTTTAGGTAGGTAATACAACCCCATTTAATGTAACGTCAAATTTGAGCTGGTGATAATTTTAAAGGTTCAAGTTATTTCAATCTCAAACGTATTACGGTTTTAAGTGACTACACCTTTAGAACTTTTGCAATTAAATGAGTAATTGTGCAATATTCGGGCACACAAATAACTAAATACCTATATTTATTTGGGATTCCGTGCTCTCGGTAATTTATCTATACTTAGAGATTTTCCTGGCACGAACGTCATGTGATTGGTGTTTGACATAATAATAACATCTACAATCCTGTTTCTTTTGTTTTCGACACTTATAAGATATCGATTAACTAAATATCAGAAGGAACACACTAAGTTTGTCTCGTTCGTGCCAGGAAAATCTTTAAGTAAACTAATAAAGTAATAATTATTATGCAACAGATGAAACTTCAGGTGGCGTATCTTACCCGTATTTAATAAAGTTCGTCCATAAAGTAAACATACGGTCCTCTATTATCTGGTCGCTCTCTGAGCGCAACAGCAAGTGCTCCGGCAGGTTAAACAAATACTTCAGCTCGGCTCCGTGGCCGGCCCCTTCTTCTCCAGACTCCCCAACGTAACTGAACACATACTCATAAACCGGACTGGCATTTTCTCTAACCAAACTCGTTATTGTATTTTGAATAGGCTGATTAAACACAAAATCGGATTGGAAATTCGCAGCTTCTGTTTTGACATCTGCTGAAACAGGCTTATCTCCAATGTAAAAGTGCCGGACTATCTCTGCAACGGTTTCTAACTGGTCTTTATCTAGATCATAGGATTCTTCAAGCCTTTTGTAAAAGAAATCGCTATCGAAAAAATCGTCGCCATGCATTTGTGTTATATGGTCACCTAGATATTCCTGATCAGTATTACCAATGAGAATAGGAGTGTTTCTGATTTTTCTCTCGTTTGACAAGGCGTAGGGTTCACCGTCAACAAAATTGTCAACGCCACTGAAGGATTTTTCTTTGCATGGCTTGAAATCGATTTCCAAATCGTGAGTAGCACCGGTGACTAAGCTGTGATGAGTTTGAGCTAAAAATTCTAAGGCCTGCTGATCGTCAGTAGTATTAAGTCCCAGGTAATTCGCCAGCATTACCGCCGCTCTCGGATCTCCAGTAGTGAACATGTCCGGGCTAAGTGGTGTTCCGCTTTGAGCTATAACTTTGTTAAATAACTTTTCCTTGGACGAGTACAATTGCAGCAATACTGAGCCAGAACCCGCGCTTTGGCCAGCTAAAGTAACGTTATAAGGGTTACCACCAAAAGCAGCAATATTGTCTCTTACCCATCGAAGTGCTGCATATTGATCTTTAAGTCCCTGGTTTCCTGGTACAGCTGCATTATCGAGACACATAAAACCGTAGGGTCCAAGGCGGTAGTTCACCGACACAACGATAATACCCTGTTTGACTAGGCTGGGTGCTTCGAAATCGTTAGCACTTCCAAACGCGAATACACCTCCATGAATCCATACAAGGACTGGCAGAAGGTTTTGAGTGGTCGCTTGATATGGCACATATAAATTTAATTGAAGGCAGTCAAGAGATTCATCGTCTGCAATACTGGACTCTATGAAGTTATCCGAACGGGTTTGAGGGCATCTTTTTAAGTTATCATACGCCTCAAATATTTCTTCTCCGAATTCCGGTGCCGCACGAGCGGGCTGCAATGAAATTAATTTAGTTAATTTGAGTCTTTTAATTAAAAATCTTGATTTCTTTTAAAAATATCAACTTACCCCAAACGGGTCATTTAAATCCACTTTTGCATAAGGTATTCCCAAAAACTTTGAATAGTCGCCATCGGTAGCCTTGATGCCTTTCACCAATCCCTGATTGATCAGCACTAACGGGTCAACTCTTTGTAACGCACCGTGGAGTTTTACATATAATGAAATACATAGCAATATCAAGGTCTTCATTGTGAAATACTTTTAAAAATAGGGATAAAATATTCGAGTTACTTCTGCTGCTCATGTAATGTAACTGCCGTCTAGCTCCGAGGTAGCTTATTTTATCTGGACGTTTTGAATGTACAATTTACTATCCTGCATCTGAAGTGGCCCGATAATACAAACTGATCTTGGTAAACCTAACCTGTCTTGATAATACCGGTCAAGTGCATGTAAGTATTTCTCCGCTGTATGATCATTACGATAACCTGTTGATTTTTACATCATGTATAAGGGGCAGGGGTAGGGTACTCATATTATATGAAATCAAAGTAAAGTAAACACACTAACAACTCTTAATTTATAGGAATAAAAATATAAATAGGTACTATTAAAATTGTGGATTATGGTTAAACGCGGAAACGTGATTGGGTGATGTAATTTATCAGACTCATAGGTCTAACTAAACCAACTACTTTCTGCAAGTAGATCATACTGGCGGTGATTTAATTTTTGAGCCCAGAGAACTGATCATTGTTAAGATAAGTAGAATCGCCGAAAAATAATCAATAGTTATAAAAATGGGGAACAAATTGGGTATATTTTGCATCTTTTTCGCGGCTAATTGTCTCGCTAATAATATTATTGGCCCGATTTGTGGTGCTTGTGTAAAACAATTTAAATACAATGCGACTGGATAGATGGTGGTTTGGCGGTAGTAAATATTTATTGAAACAATTCCACGTGAAAGGTAAAATAGGATCGCATCAAATTTATTTAATTCACTGATGATACTGACAAGTCTAGATTAACGTTACGTACAATAACCGAATAAGAATGTCACATAATGACTTAGATATTTTCAAAACTTCTAATGACGATAACTATGTGCGAAGTTTGATAAGTAAATACTCCTACCCATCACTATTATGAGGTAGGTAGTAGGGTAGAAAATATACGCCTCATAGATATAATAATAGGTCTGTATCTGTACTAGTGTTGGTCATGGTCGCACTGTCGAGCGAGGTTACTGTATTTTCCATAGACGGAAAGGAATAGGTCCCAGAAAGCATTTCTCTCTTTGCGGAACCTGTCTTCCATGCGGAGCTCCGAACCGATGTTCAGGTACGGCCTGGTTGTTTTGGTAACAGGCGTCCATTTTACAGGAATCAAGTCAGAGGTTTCTGGGGTTGGATTCCTGAAAAAATAAAATATTTTATATGTTATAAAGCGGATTTCTTTGGGTAATGAATGCGGGCTCATTTAAAGTAGGTAAATAAAAAATTATAAGGATGATAATTTTAAAGTTTCAAGTTAAGCATTTCGATCTCAAATGTACACCTTCAGAAGTTGTAACTAACGGTGTTATTATGCGAAGTCTCCACACAGGCTAAAAAAGTACTTAAGTGACAGTGCAATGAGTAGTAAATTTGACTTTGAATAATGGATGAAAGTTTAAATGATAAATCTTACCCGTATTTGATAAAGTTGACCCATAAAGTAGTCAGGCGGTCAACCATCAACTGGTCGCTTTCTGCTGAGCGCAACGGCGGACTTGCCATGTTGAACAAATACTTCAGCTCAGCGGAGTGGGGTGCCCCCTCTTCTCCAGAGTCCCCAACGTAACTGAACACATACTCATAAACCGGACTGGCATTATCTTCAACCAAACTCGTTATTGTATTTTGAATAGGGTGATTAAATACAAAATCAGATTGAAAATACGCAGCTTCTGTTTTGACATCTACTGAAATAGGTTTATCGCCAATGTAGAAGTGCCGGACTATCTCTGCAACGGTATCTAACTGATCTTTATCTAGATTAAAAGTTTTTTCTAGTCTTGCGTAAAAGAAATCATTGTTGTAAAAATCATCGCCATGCATTGCTATTACGTCATCAACAAGATATTCTTGATCAGTATTACCAATGAGAATGGGAGTGTTTTTGATTTTTCTCTCGTTCGATAGGGCGTAGGGTTCACTGTCAACGAAATTATCAACCCCGCTGAAAGATTTTTCTTTGCATGGCTTGAAATCGATTTTCAAATCGTAAGTAGCACCAGTGACCAAGCTGTGATGAGTCTGACCTAAAAATTCTAAGGCCTGCTGATCGTCAGTTGTATTAAGTCCCAGGTAATTCGCCAGCATTACTGCCGCTCTCGGATCTCCAGTAGTGAACATGTCCGGGCTAAGGGGTGTTCCGCTTTCCGCTATAACTTTGTGAAATAACTTTTCCTTGGAAGAGTACAATTGCAGTAATACTGAGGCAGAACCCGCGCTTTGGCCAGCTAAAGTAACGTTATAAGGGTTACCACCAAAAGCAGCAATGTTGTCTCTAACCCATCGAAGTGCTGCGTATTGATCTTTAAGTCCCTGGTTTCCTGGAACAGCTGGATTATCGAGACACATAAAACCGTAGGCTCCAAGGCGGTAGTTCACCGTTACAACAATGATACCCTGCTTGACTAGGCTGGGTGTTTCGTATACATTAGCGCTATCAAATGCGAAAACACCTCCGTGAATCCATACAAGCACTGGCAGAGGGTTATGAGTGCTTGCTTGATATGGCACATAAACATTTAATTTTAGGCAGTCAAGAGATTCATCGTCTGCATTACCGGAGCTTCCGACTTTAGCGAAACGAGTTTGAGGACATATTCTTGTGTTATCATAGGCGTTAAATATTTCTTCTTCGAATTCCGGTGCCGCTTGAGCGGGCTGGAAATAAATAAATTTAATTAATCTGTGTCTTTTAATTACAAAACTTGAGATCGCTTGAAAATTTCAACTTACCCCAAACGGGTCATTTAAATCCACTTTTGCATAAGGTATTCCCAAAAACTTTGAGTAATCGCCATCAGTAGCCTTTATTCCTTTCACCAATCCTTGATTGATCAGCACTAACGGGTCTACTCTTTGTAATGCACCGTGGACTTTTACAAAGAATAAAATACTTAGCAATATCAAGGCCTTCATTATGCAACACTTTTAAAATACGGATAAAATATTCGAGTTGCTTCTAATGCTGCTGTAGCACAACTGCCATCTAGCTCCTAGATAAAATATTTTATCTGGATGCTTTTGCATGTATTTATTATCTTGCAACTGAAGTGCCCCGATACTAAAGGTAGTTTCACGAGAGTTCAGGCCACGCACACAACAACACTGTCATGTAATGGCAACGGGATTTTGAAATTAACTGTTCTTTTATCGTACCGATAGCAGGTTCAATAGTGAATTGCAAGATAGACCAAAAAGTTTGTTTAAACTATAGCCTTGTGTTTATTTACTCACTCATTCATTCACTTTTTTGCAATGAGTACTTCATGTAGCTGTGCGTATAATCATTCACCTCAACTCTCGTGAAATTACCTATACAAACTTATATTTTTGATAAACTTGGTCAAATTAAACAAAAACTTCAAATATTGCCGTTCAAAAACTAAATACCTACCTTACCTACACGAAAATCAATTTTTATCTTTCTACTCTACGAATTGTTAAAAATATAGGCCTATTTTTTTATTAAATCCAGGCTGATGTCCATTATCTCCTTGTCTGTTCTGATCGAATGGGGACGTTCTCTGCCTCGTTCTTTCAGCAATATTTAGGACTGCTCTGGCCATTTCGTTATACTCGTAATCTCTGCCCATTAGGGGGCATTCATTTATTACGTAAGACGATTTTTGCCAGTTTTGACCCCCTTCCCCCCTTAAGTAAGAAAAAAATAAGAATCGGCTGACCCCCTCCCCCCCATTTTATATTTAGTACGTAAGAATCTAAAGGAAAATTATTTTACACTGTTTTAATTTTTATTTTTCAAAGAATCATTTTTGTAGGGACGTTTATTTGCAGACACTACGTTTTTTTTGTAAAATACCTATACTGGGTGAAATCTGGCTCGTGATTCAAAATAATTAAACCTCAATCTATCCATGATTTTGAACAACATTTACTATCGGGTCAACTTTGTAAACACAAAAAAAATACAACTCTCTCATACATTTTGGTCTACGTATTCATGCCCTTTTCTATGAAACAGTTAATTTTTTTTTGCATTCTAATAAGACATGGTTGACCTCCCTCCCCCCCTAAATCGTCTAACGTAATAAATGAATGGCCCCTTACTTGGCTAATTCATCGTATTTGGCTCTCACGCATCTTGTCCTGTATGCAAGCTATTTCAAAACATCAAATATATTCGTTATCAAAAAGGCTTAGGCTTCTCTAAGTTTAATTTGGTATGTTGTTTGTATTGTTTAAATCGGTATGGGTAACATATGAGATGTTACCCATACCAATTTAACCCAAACAACTCTATATCAGTAATCATTTATTGTGTGAGGAATTCGGGTCAAGTACAGAGGTATATACAGTTGCACATAATAATTTAGTTCCACCAAATCCTACCTTTTCAGGTGTACACACATTGTGGATCTACCTTTTCTTATAATAAATTTAATTAACTTTATTAACTAATTCATACAATATATATTCGTGCATTAGAAATTTATCATCATTAAATGTCAGAGAAAAACCAATCAATATAATTCAATTATTAGGTATTATTATGTATATATTCATTGTCATATTTAAGAAAATCATTGACACAATAAAAACATTTTTCCGTGAGCCAGTGTTTCGTCCTTTTTTTAAATATATCTAAATCATTTTCTTTTAAAGCGTCTAAAATATAAAATTCTTTTAGGGGTAAATTAACAAAGTTATGGCTAAATTATATTTGTTCCAACATTTATAAAAGATTATTTACTCTAAAAATCAGAAATTTTTAAAATGTTCCTTAAAAAGCTCCTTACACCAACTTTCAATCCTACCTACCTATTTAAACCAATTAGGGGACGAGTTTTTAAAAATTGTGTATTCCACTTTATGGAAAAGTTTTTGTAAGATCTCTAACGTTAAAAATTATATGATAACAAACCCAAACGTTCGACCCCTCTTTTATCTCCTCTGGAAATTAGCGTCAAATGCCCAGTCACGCGCCAATTTTAGTCTTTCACTATCACTTATGCAAAGGTAGTACTTTTTATATATGTGGGACTGAAATAGGCGCTTATTATGCATAAAGTTTGGTATGGAATTGAGTGGGAAGAAGAAATAGGAGCGTCTCACCAAGTTTATTTAATTCACTGATAACACTGACATAGGTATCTATAGATCAACATTACGTAGACGTCCGAGTGCTCAACACGGTCTCAGTAGACACAATTTTTAGGGTGCCGTACCTCAAAAGGAAAAAACGGAACCCTTATAGAATCCCTTTGTTGTCCGTTCGTCTGACTGTCTGTCCGCCCGTCTGTCAAGACTCTTTATCTCGGGAACGCATAGAGGTACCGAGTTGAAAATAAAACCATGTACTTAGGTTTACGGTCCCTTGCAGCTGTAAAAAAATCAAGCTTCTAAGTTAACGTGGAAAAAAGATACGGCCGTTTATGCCGCAAAAAACGTAAATTTCTACACTCATGAAACCGAAATTCAAATGGTACCTACTTTCCGTTGACCTAGAACTATGAAATTTGGCTAGCTATAGGTACCTTTGTACACACAAGGGAAAATCTGAAAACTATAAATTTTTTGTTAAATCATAAAAAAATTAACTTTACTAAGAGAATCAAAATTTATAGGACTTTAATATAATGTGTAGGTACCTACAAATTTGTACGGAACCCACGGCGGGTGAGTTCGACTCGCACTTGTCCAGTTTTTTTTAATGTTAAATCATTAGCAACAGAGTTGACAGCTGGGCGTCAACTAAGTATTGAACATTAGCGTGTCGAGCACTTGTACGTTTACCTTACTATACCCGAATTAGAATATTGTAGCGCATCAGTTTATGATTTTTAAAACTTCTCATGACGATAAATTATATGCGGCAACGGCAATTTGTGTATAAACACACTTTATGTGCGTATATACACTAACTTTACCTATAGCTATTATGAGGTAGTAGGGTAGAAAATATACGCCTCATATACATTATAAATAAATCTGTACTAGTATTGCTCATGGTCACACTGTCGAGCGAGGTTACTGTACTTTCCGTAGACGGAGAGAAACAGGTCCCAGAAAGCATTCCTCTCCTTGAGGAACCTATCTTCCATGCGGAGCTCCGAACCGATGTTCAGGTACGGCCTGGTTGTTTCGGTAACAGGCGTCCATTTCACAGGAATCAAGTCAGAGGTTTCTGGAGTTGGATTTCTGAAATAATATAATTTTGATACGTAATGCAAACCCTAAAGGTTCAAGTTACTTCTATGTCAAATGAATCAAGGTTTTAAGCGACTATACTTTCAGAATTTTTGCAATTAAAGGCGTAATTGTGCTGTGTCTCCAGACTAGGGCTTCCAATTCCGGGATTGTTTGTATGACCAATACCTCCCGGTATCCTGGTATTAGCTATGCTAAAATTTCCGGGATTGAAAACCGTACTCCAGTACACTAATAAAATACTTAAGTGATAGTGCAATAAGGAATAAAGCGTATATTTTTGAATAATGAATAAGTATACAATAGATCAGCGGTCGGCAATTTTTTAGCAGCCAAGGGCCACATAGTAACTAACGAAATTGACGCGGGCCGCACTTTGTTAATAATTTGTGACTTTATACGATTCTGAATATAACGACCTGTACATACAAAATAGCCAGGGAGGCACGCGTGCTGCGAGTGAGCTGCTCGCAGGTGGGCCGCAGGTTGCCGACCGCTGCAATAGATAGAAGTTTAGATGGTTAATCTCACCCGTATTTAATAAAGTTGGCCCATAAAGTAATCAGACGGTCAGCTATCAACTGGTGGGTTTCCGAGCGCCACGCCATATCTTGCGGCATGTTGAACAAATACTTGAGTTCAGCCGAGTGAGAAGCCGCCTCTTCGCCTGAGTCACCAACGTAAGTGAACACATACTCATAAATCGGGTTGGCATTTTCTCTAATCAAGCTCGTTATTGTATTTTGAATAGGGTGATTGAATACAAAATCAGATTGAAAATACGCAGCTTCTGTTTTGACATCTGCTGAAACAGGTTTATCTCCAACGTAAAAGTGCCGGACTATCTCTGCAACGGTATCTAATTGATCTTTATCTAGATTAAAAGTTTCTTCTAACCTCTTGTAAAAGAAATCATTATCGAAAAAATCGTCGCCATGCATTCGTGTTATGGCGTCACCTAGATATTCTTGATCAGTGTTACCAATGAGAATAGGAGTGTTTCTTATTATTCTCTCATTCGACAGGGCGTAGGGTTCACTGTCAACGAAATTATCAACACCACTGAAGGATTTTTCTTTGCACGGCTTGAAATCAATATTCAAATCTTTAGAAGCTCCGGTGACTAAGCTATGATGAGTTTGAGCTAAAAATTCTAAGGCCTGCTGATCGTCAGTTGTATTAAGTCCCAGGTAATTTGCCAGCATCACAGCTACTCTCGGATCTCCAGTAGTAAACATGTCCGGGCTAAGCGGTGTCCCGCTTTGCGCTATAACTTTGTTAAATAACTTTTCCTTAGACGAGTACAATTGCAGCAATACTGAGCCAGAACCCGCGCTTTGGCCGGCCAAAGTAACGTTATATGGGTTACCACCAAAAGCAGCAATGTTGTCTCTAACCCATTGAAGTGCTGCATATTGGTCTTTAAGTCCCTGGTTTCCTGGTACAGATGGATTATCGAGGCACATAAAACCGTAGGGTCCAAGGCGGTAGTTCACCGTTACAACAATGATACCCTGTTTGACTAAGTTAGGTGGTTCGTATTCATTAGCGCTTCCTCCACCGAAACCACCTCCGTGAATCCATACAAGAACTGGCAGAGGGTTATGAGTGCTCGCTTGATATGCCACATATAAATTTAATTGCAGGCAGTCAAGAGATTGATCGCCCGTATTACTGTTGTCTTCAACGTTACCGAAATGAGTTTGAGGGCATTTTCTTGAGTTATCATACGCATTAAATATTTCTTCTTCAAATTCTGGTGCCGTTTGAGCAGGCTGGAAAGAAATTAATTCAATTAATTTGTGTTTTAGTTAAAAATTGGATGGGGCTGTGTCGGAACACACGGGCGTTGATTATAACGTGAAACGACTATATCAGGGAGTTGGCGTCGTTTGCTAACAGCTTTGAAACGCTCCCGAAACAGCCCCTTTCGCCTAGACAGCTTAAAAATTTCAACTTACCCCAAACGGGTCATTTAAGTCCACTTTTGCGTAAGGTATTCCCAAAAACTTTGAGTAGTCGCCATCAGTAGCCTTGAGTCCTTGCACCAAACCCTGATTAATGAGCACTAACGGGTCTACTCTTTGTAATGCACCGTGGACTTTTACAAAGAATAAAATACATGTCAATATCAAGGCCTTCATTATGTAATACTTTTAAAAATAGGGATAACACGTTCTAGTTGCTTCTACTGCTCTTCTAATTCAACTGCCGTCTAGCTACGTGATAGCTATTTTATCTGGATGGTTTTGAATGTATGTTTTATCTTGGATCTGAAGTGCTCCGATAATACGAACTGATCTTGGTAAAACTAATCTGTCTTGGTAATACCCGTCCGTCATGTGTATTTAGGTATTTCTCCGGTGTGTAATCGATATGAAAACCTGTTCATTTTAATCAGAATAACTTAAGTCGTTCTGGCAGTATCCTGTATAGTGGAGAGGGTAAGGGGGTAATACCTTCTCATATTATAGGAAACTAGCTGATGCCCGCGACTTCGTCTGCGGTGTAAATTATAATTAGGCAATTAATCTTAATAGGCAATTAATAGTTTCTGATATTTGTTCATAAACTTTGTTGTAATTAAACAAAACCCTCAAATATTGGGCCCAAAACTGCACAATGCACATTTACCGTGAAAATCAATTCTTAAGTCCATTTAAGGATTATTACCAAAAAATTAAATGCACTTAATAAACCGCTTGTTACTTACACAAAAAAACAATCTACTAATTGCTATATGCTATGCATGGAGTTAAAAACCTTTTACTTTAAAAATTGTACGGGTCCCTAAAAAAACTTTCAACCCCTACTTACTCAACCCGTCTTCGAGATAAATTTTAATGAACCGTGAAATCATTTGAGTTCTATTCAGTTTAATCAGTTTTAGATACCCTACTTTAAAAATCATTTGGTCCCTTTATAAAGTTTTGGTCCCCATTTATAACCCTTGGAGATGAATTTCAAAAAATGGTTTAACATTTTTTCTGTACCCTTATTGAAGGATCTATGTACGAAGTGTCAGATTTCCTACTTCAAAAATCCTTTGGACCCTATACAGAGTTTCAACCCCCATTTAAACCCCTTTGGGGATAAATTTCAAAAAACTGCAATCACTTTTCTTTTCTTTTTTAGATGAGTTCAAGATCTACTACAAAAATCGTTTGGTCCCTTTACAAAGTTTCAACCCCCTTTTGATCCCTTTTTAGGGATGAAAAAACGGTAAAACCACATTTCTTTTTTCTTATTAAGGAGTCTATGTACGATGTCCCAGATCGCCAACTTCAAAAATCTTTTGGTCCGTATACAAAGTTTCGACCCTCATTTAAACCCCTTTGGGGATGAATTTCAAAAAAACAGCAATCACTTTTCTTTACTCTCATGGATGAGTTTATGTAAGAAGTTTAAGATCTACTATAAATACCGTTTGGTCTCCATACAAAGTTTTGACCCCCGTTTGACCCCTTCTTAGGGATGAATTTAGAAAAACGAAAAATCACTTTTTCTACTCTTATTGAGGAGTTTATATACGATGTCTTAGAGCTCCAACTTCAAAAATCGTTTGTACCCTACACAAAGTTTCAACCCCCATTTTAACCCCTTTGGGGATGAATTCCAAAAAACAGCAATCACTTTTCTTTACTCTTATGGATGAGTCTATGAACGAAGTTCAAGATTTACTACAAAAATCGTTTGGTCCCCATACAAAGTTTCAACCCCCGTTTGACCCCTTTTTAGGAATGAATTTCGAAAAATGGTAAAACTACTTTTCTTTATTCTTATTGAGGAGTTTATGTACGATTTCTCAGAGCTCTAACTTCAAAGTTCAAATTTTCAACCCCCATCTAACCCCTTTTGGGGATGAATTTCAAAAAACCGTGAAATGACTTTCCTGTACTCATATTGTGGAGACTATGTACGATATCTCAGAGCTCCAACTTCAAAAATCGTTTCAAGCCCCATTTAACCCCCGTTGGGGATGAATTTTGAAAAACGGTGAAATTACTTTTTGCAACTAATCTCCTAGTTTAAAAATCGTGTGGTCCCCATTTAAACTTTCAACCCCCGTTTTACCCCTTTTAGGGATGAATTTCGAAAAAGGGTGAAATTACTTTTCTCTACTTATATTGAAGGATCTATGTGCGAACTCTGAGATCTCCAACTTCAAAAATCGTTGGTGCCTATACAAAATTTCAACCCCCCATTTAACCCCTTTTGGGGATGAATTTAGAAAAACCGTGAAATTACATTCCTGTACTCATATTGATGGGTCTATGTGCAAAGTCTCAGATCTCCGTCTTTAAAAATCGTTTGGTCCCCATTTAAACTTTCAACCCCCGTTTAAGCCCTTATTGGGATGAATTTCGAAAAACCGTGAAATTATTTTTCTGTACTCATATTGAGGAGACTATGTACGATGTCTCAGAGCTGCAACTTCAAAAATCGTTTCAACCCCCATTTAGGATGTTCCCCATTGGGGATGAATTTTGAAAAACGGTAAAATTACTTTCTTCGACCTTTATTGAGGAGTCTATATACGAATTCTCAGATCTGTAACTTCAAAATAATTTGGTCCCTATACAACATTTCAACCCCCGTTTAACCCCTTTTAGGGATGAATCTCAAAAAAGGGTGGAATTACTTTTCTCATGTCATATTGAAGGATCTATGTGCAAACTCTCAGATCTCTAACGTCAAAAACCGTTTGGTGCCTATACAAAGTTTCAACCCCCATTTAACCCCTTTTGGGGATGAATTTCAAAAAACCGTGAAATTACTTTCCTGTACTCATCTTGATGGGTCTATATGCGAAGTCTCAGATCTCCTACTTTAAAAATCGTGTGGTCTTCATATAAACTTTCAACCCCCATTTAACCCTCTTTGGGGATGAATTTCCAAAAACGGTGAAATTACTTTTTTTAAATTGTATTAAAGAGTCTATGTTCGAAGTCTCAGATCTCCTACTTTAAAAATCGTATGGTCCCCATATAAACTTTCAACCCCCATTTAACCCCCTTTGGGGATGAATTTCAAAAAATCCCTTCTTATCCCTTACTTACGTTATATAACCACCCTACTGTGAAAATTTCAAGTTCCTAACTTCAGTAGTTTCGGCTGTGCGTTGATCAGTAAGTCAGTCAGTCAGTCAGGACTTCTTCTTTTATATATTTAGATGAAAGTAACAAACATATTTCTGAACTTTTAGTTTGAACATTAAGCCGCAGCCGGTCCAAGCAAAACATATTGGATAATTTTACTTGCCAAATTTAGGATTATGGTATGGTGCTTGGGTTTTATTTTATTTATTTATTTAAACTTTATATCACAAAAGAAAACGTATCGTACAAAAGGCAAAATTATTGCCTTAAGGCATTCTCTACCAGTTAACCTTAGGGCAAAGCAGAGAGCTTGTGGGCGGTACGACTAAAATCCTTAAATGATAATTAAAACTCATTATATTACCAATAAACTAATTAAAAACAAGTACATAGATAGATAGGGATAACTATAAGTTGCTAATTACATTATATTTATATATATATACATATGATGTATTTTATTAACTGTCATTGTTGGAACAGCTCTGCTCCTACTGACCGGATTGCTGCTGGGAATATGGGTGGTGTACGGAGTGGTGCGCTTCATCATGTCGCGAGTGTGGCGCACCGGCAAGCTGCGCTACGGCGACAAAGAGCTGGCGATACAGCAACGACTGCGGGCACTGGACACCTTCCGCGGGTATTTATTATAATTGTTATAGGTCTTGGGCATTTATACGCCGCTTTGACCATTGCTGATCTATTGTGGCAGCCCTTTTGTTATATTTCAATGCAGAGGCCCGTTGAGTCTAGGAAATCCCAGATTCTTTGGGCAGTGAGTAGTTGTATCTTATCCGGAAACAAAATGTGTCGGCCTAGATGGATACTGCGTTTGCGCATGAGTGGTCCGCATGAGCAAAGGATGTGCATGGCAATCTCCTCTGACTCTTGGCAGAACCTGCACGCTGGATCTTATTTCATACCCATTTGAAACAGATGTTTGTTCAGTTTGCAGTGGCCAGTGAGGATTCTGGTCACTGAGCAAATTTTAATTCTTTTGAGTGATAATAACTCTGTAGATTTTTCCGCGGGTAAGTCATCTACTTAACTGTATGAGATACAGGTGGTGTACTTCAACATTAACTGTGTAACTTACCTCGATGATTTGATATCAGCGACTGAATAATCCTATCCTATTATAAATGTGAAAGTTGGTGAAGATGTTTGGATGTTTGTTACTAAATAACGCGGTAACAAGTGAATGGATTAAGATGATATTTGGCATACAACTAGACTAAGTCCGGGATTTTAACAGGATACTTTATATGGCGGTAGGAAGTTCCTTGGGATAATAACAGGAAGGACGCAGGTGAAGCCGCGGGTAAATGCTAGTAAACAATAAATTTGACAGATGCCGCCAGAACAATATTACAGTCGCAGTCTGTTAACAATCACTAAGGTTGCCAGATGGTCGGGAATTGGAGGAATTCTCCCGAAACGACTTCATTTTAAAACTTAGTCCGATCCACTCAAAGTGGTCCTGCCAGCGAAGATTACTGCTCTTTCAGGCTAAAAAAAAAATTCAATCTGGCAACCCTAACAACCACCCATCCTTATTGGATAACCCTTTGTATTTTTAACTGTGGCATGTTCGAATAATTCGACATGGAGAGAAAGAGCGATACAGCAAGCAACGCAAAGTAGGTTGCTGTTTGCAGTCTTTCCTGGCATGACCGCGCCGCCATGATATTTGTTGTAATGTTTGACATCAAGCCATCAGTCGTGTCGATGTCAGTACGTGAGTTTGAGCTCTTAATCATCAAATGAAATTGTTGACAAGATCTTGAGATGAAGTATCGTGCGAGGTGATAATGTTACGGCGACGCTTTATCCTATACCAAATGATAACGGTCCTAGGATACGAGTATATTAATTGGGTAACAACTGAGTCACAGTTACGTCGCAATAACTGAGGAAAACTTTAGTGAGTGATTTAGCATGAGTGATATAACTGTATTCTGATGATAACTATCGGCAACAAATGTGGTAAAATTCTATCCATCCTTTATCAAGATGAGCTAGAATAAAAACCTTATATTTATTTGGCAGATAAACATTATATTTATGAATACTCAAATTAACGTTGACCTAGAACAGTGGTTCTTAACCGGTGGACCACTGGTGGTCCCTGGAAGCACCCGAAGTAGTCCGCGAAGCCATCCGAAAAAAAATATATATTACCTCTAAACCTATTATATTGACTCCAAACAGTGGGTGGTCCACAGCAAGACACAGCGGCAAGACACAGATTTTGTCAAATGGTTCCTCATCAGCTCATCACTAAAAGGTTAAGAACCACTGACCTAGAACTATGAAATTTGGCAAGTAATACCGTCTTATACTACATTAGATAGTACAGGGAAAAATCTGAAAACTATACATTTTTAATTAAATCATAAAAAATATTGTCTTTATTTAAAGTATTTGAACGGAACCCTCGGTGGGCGAGTTCGACTCGTACTTTGGTTTTTTTGTTAATTGACAGAGCTTGGGCTGGAACTACGTAACAACCAAATCAGCCATTCTAAAGACGCGGGATCTTCTGAATATTCACCGATATGTGTGCACAGGGAAATCATAATTTTAAAGAATGACTTTAGGTATATTTTATTAGAAGAGAAAAATTGCAAATTGATATGTCTCGGGGCAGGATTCGAACCTGCATCTCCTACGGCTATCCGGGCCAACATAGGCGCGCTACTGGTAGCGCTTGGGCAAAGTTTCGGTGGCGTAGCTGGCTACGCCACCGAAACTTTGCCCAAGTCATCCAATTTTTCAACCAGTCTCCTCCTTTGTGACGTCATCCTGGGTGACGTATGTAGCATCATCTACCATTGAGTCGTTGCAACCCATATGCATGGCACTGTCGTCCCAACTCGTATTGAGAAATCAACAGCAACGATGTGCTACATCCAACAGCTGTAGCATTAACGATAACAACTGCGAACGAATTCTAAATATGACTCTTTGTCGCTTCTAGAATGGCGATAGTGTTCATGATCTTCGTGAACGACGGTGCGGGCGGCTACTGGTGGCTGGAGCACGCCACGTGGAACGGCCTGACAGCTGGTGACCTGGTCTTCCCCTCCTTCCTGTGGATTATGGGCGTCTGCATCCCGCTCTCCGTGAAGGGCGCCTTCGCGAAAGGTGTGCCGCGGTGGAAGATCTTCATGCATATCGTCAGGGTATGTTGATAGTTAATAACATAGCAAAATACTTAAATCGCGATACGCGTGTCTTTATATTCGAAGAGTTCCCTTATTTCTCCAAGATCCTGTTACTAGAAGGCACAAAAAATCAGCCGTCTTCGAGTAATCGGGAACATAAATAAAATAATAATAATCTAAATATATAAAAGAAGAAGTCCTGACTGACTGACTGACTGACTTACTGATCAACGCACAGCCGAAACTACTGAAGTTAGGAACTTGAAATTTTCACAGTAGGGTGGTTATATAACGTAAGTAAGGGATAAGAAGGGATTTTTTGAAATTCATCCCCAAAGGGGGTTAAATGGGGGTTGAAAGTTTATATGGGGACCATACGATTTTTAAAGTAGGAGATCTGAGACTTCGAACATAGACTCTTTAATACAATTTAAAAAAAGTAATTTCACCGTTTTTGGAAATTCATCCCCAAAGAGGGTTAAATGGGGGTTGAAAGTTTATATGAAGACCACACGATTTTTAAAGTAGGAGATCTGAGACTTCGCATATAGACCCATCAAGATGAGTACAGGAAAGTAATTTCACGGTTTTTTGAAATTCATCCCCAAAAGGGGTTAAATGGGGGTTGAAACTTTGTATAGGCACCAAACGGTTTTTGACGTTAGAGATCTGAGAGTTTGCACATAGATCCTTCAATATGACATGAGAAAAGTAATTCCACCCTTTTTTGAGATTCATCCCTAAAAGGGGTTAAACGGGGGTTGAAATGTTGTATAGGGACCAAATTATTTTGAAGTTACAGATCTGAGAATTCGTATATAGACTCCTCAATAAAGGTCGAAGAAAGTAATTTTACCGTTTTTCAAAATTCATCCCCAATGGGGAACATCCTAAATGGGGGTTGAAACGATTTTTGAAGTTGCAGCTCTGAGACATCGTACATAGTCTCCTCAATATGAGTACAGAAAAATAATTTCACGGTTTTTCGAAATTCATCCCTATAAGGGCTTAAACGGGGGTTGAAAGTTTAAATGGGGACCAAACGATTTTTAAAGACGGAGATCTGAGACTTTGCACATAGACCCATCAATATGAGTACAGGAATGTAATTTCACGGTTTTTCTAAATTCATCCCCAAAAGGGGTTAAATGGGGGTTTGAAACTTTGTATAGGCACCAAACGATTTTTAAAGTTAGAGATCTGAGAGTTCGCACATAGATCCTTCAATATGAGATAAGAAAAGTAATTTAACCCTTTTTCGAAATTCATCCCTAAAAGGGGTAAAACGGGGGTTGAAATATTGTTTAGGGACCAAATTATTTTTAAGTTACAGATCTGAGACTTCGTATATAGACTCCTCGATAAAGGTCTAAGAAAGTAGTTTTACCTTTTTTCAAAATTCATCCCCAACAGGGGTTAAATGGGGGTTAAAACGATTTTTGAAGTTGGAGCTCTGAGACATTGTACATAGGCTCCACAATATGAGTGTAGGAAAGTAATTTCACGGTTTTTCGAAATTCATCCCCAAAAGGGGTTAAACGGGGGTTGAAATTTTGTATAGGCACCAACGATTTTTGAAGTTGGAGATCTCAGAGTTCGCACATAGATCCTTCAATATAAGTAGAGAAAAGTAATTTCACCCTTTTTCGAAATTCATCCCTAAAAGGGGTAAAACGGGGGTTGAAAGTTTAAATGGGGACCACACGATTTTTAAACTAGGAGATTAGTTGCAAAAAGTAATTTCACCGTTTTTCAAAATTCATCCCCAACGGGGGTTAAATGGGGCTTGAAACGATTTTTGAAGTTGGAGCTCTGAGATATCGTACATAGTCTCCACAATATGAGTACAGGAAAGTCATTTCACGGTTTTTTGAAATTCATCCCCAAAAGGGGTTAGATGGGGGTTGAAAATTTGAACTTTGAAGTTAGAGCTCTGAGAAATCGTACATAAACTCCTCAATAAGAATAAAGAAAAGTAGTTTTACCATTTTTCGAAATTCATTCCTAAAAAGGGGTCAAACGGGGGTTGAAACTTTGTATGGGGACCAAACGATTTTTGTAGTAAATCTTGAACTTCGTTCATAGACTCATCCATAAGAGTAAAGAAAAGTGATTGCTGTTTTTTGGAATTCATCCCCAAAGGGGTTAAAATGGGGGTTGAAACTTTGTGTAGGGTACAAACGATTTTTGAAGTTGGAGCTCTAAGACATCGTATATAAACTCCTCAATAAGAGTAGAAAAAGTGATTTTTCGTTTTTCTAAATTCATCCCTAAGAAGGGGTCAAACGGGGGTCAAAACTTTGTATGGAGACCAAACGGTATTTATAGTAGATCTTAAACTTCTTACATAAACTCATCCATGAGAGTAAAGAAAAGTGATTGCTGTTTTTTTGAAATTCATCCCCAAAGGGGTTTAAATGAGGGTCGAAACTTTGTATACGGACCAAAAGATTTTTGAAGTTGGCGATCTGGGACATCGTACATAGACTCCTTAATAAGAAAAAAGAAATGTGGTTTTACCGTTTTTTCATCCCTAAAAAGGGATCAAAAGGGGGTTGAAACTTTGTAAAGGGACCAAACGATTTTTGTAGTAGATCTTGAACTCATCTAAAAAAGAAAAGAAAAGTGATTGCAGTTTTTTGAAATTTATCCCCAAAGGGGTTTAAATGGGGGTTGAAACTCTGTATAGGGTCCAAAGGATTTTTGAAGTAGGAAATCTGACACTTCGTACATAGATCCTTCAATAAGGGTACAGAAAAAATGTTAAACCATTTTTTGAAATTCATCTCCAAGGGTTATAAATGGGGACCAAAACTTTATAAAGGGACCAAATGATTTTTAAAGTAGGGTATCTAAAACTGATTAAACTGAATAGAACTCAAATGATTTCACGGTTCATTAAAATTTATCTCGAAGACGGGTTGAGTAAGTAGGGGTTGAAAGTTTTTTTAGGGACCCGTACAATTTTTAAAGTAAAAGGTTTTTAACTCCATGCATAGCATATAGCAATTAGTAGATTGTTTTTTTGTGTAAGTAACAAGCGGTTTATTAAGTGCATTTAATTTTTTGGTAATAATCCTTAAATGGACTTAAGAATTGATTTTCACGGTAAATGTGCATTGTGCAGTTTTGGGCCCAATATTTGAGGGTTTTGTTTAATTACAACAAAGTTTATGAACAAATATCAGAAACTATTAATTGCCTATTAAGATTAATTGCCTAATTATAATTTACACCGCAGACGAAGTCGCGGGCATCAGCTAGTACCTAATAAAGGTTTTTCATAATGTGTTTATATTTTGTATATACTCGTACATGTTGTATTTTACTTTATAAAAATATTGTAAAAAGCCTAATCTAAGATAATGTAAATGTAACTAATAAAAGATCCCGACGACCTAAGGACCACAATTTTTGAAGTCGGTTAAAAAAGGTATCAGAACTTTATTCCTTAATTCTATGTATAAACTGACCTGCGGACCCTACGGTGCTATATCCAGTGACCGGATTAGGTAGAGTATATTTACCTAAACTTCGAAGAACATAGTCGAAAAGTGGAGACTCCCTTACGACCAAATTTTTTTTCGGGACTTAAGTCCCGGAACCTTACTAAAAATTTATATTATTCGTATTCTTTCGCACATTTCTCGAACATTCTCAGTATAGATGTCTCTTTCTAATAGTGCTGTCTCTTTCACTCCTTCGAGAAATTTTGCCATAACTATACTGAAGAGTAGTTCAAAGGCCGATAAGGGGTCTTGAAAACGCCCGAAAACGGGTTTTCAGGTTATTGCGCCATCTTATAGATGGTGTCCTGAAACGGACTGAAAAGATGTTTCAGGCGCCTAAAAACAACGGCAACTTAGGTCAATTT
This sequence comes from Eudemis profundana, assembly GCA_947034925.1. Taxonomy (NCBI): domain Eukaryota; kingdom Metazoa; phylum Arthropoda; class Insecta; order Lepidoptera; family Tortricidae; genus Eudemis; species Eudemis profundana. The sequence continues at coordinate 17,954,857 of OX344800.1, forward strand.
TCGATCTTCTACTATGTGAAAGAGCCACCTCTGAAACGGCCTGAAATCACCTTTCAGTCTGCCGAAAATGCTTCTAAAGCACGGAAAATCACGTTTGAAGTTTTGACCTATACCACCGGCGCAACAGTAATGTATGTATGTGTGTTGCGCCGGTGGTATAGCTTAAAGGATATGTATTTTGTTTGTTTGGTACCTGACTCTGTTAGGCAAGTATGTAAATATTGACATAACGGAACGATCATTATTCGTAACTTGTCGACGACAACATTCAATTTTAACTCAACTACCAAGGACCTTAAAATAAATAGCTGGACGGAGCCTCGCCAACAGAAAACTGAAGCCATTTCTAATAAGCCGGCTGCTTGTAATTACGAGGCGCACACACACATAGGAAGCCGGCGGAGTAATTAGACATGCTTATAGTTCTTTGCTAGCGAGCTCCGTTCGGCTATTTATTTTTCATCACACTTGCTCGAAAATGGTGCATTACACGTAGGTTTTGCGGGCCGTAAATGAGCTATTACGCCCTAGGGCGTAATGGTTTTCTTTTTAAATTTGAAACGCTGGTTCTGTTTTACTCTTATTTGTCATGTTCAAAGGAAACGCCAACTTACTTTTTTAACTTTTATCACTGAAATATTTATTTAAAGAGAACTGGTATTGCAAATACATGTAAACACATATTTCTGTAACATTAATTAAATGTTTCAATAGTGTATTTCAGTATTTTGCAATTATACAATCAACCGTTTTAGGTCTGTACCGCTATGGTTTCCGAACGTTGCGCATTGTCTATGGATATGTCACTAATGTCACTGTCAGTTTTACAATTTTATTTAGGTTAAGTAAGGTTAATTTTAATTAGATTTCCTCACAAGTGTGATGAAAAACATTGTGTGTGCCACGGGCGGTAAAGGAATTACAAACTCGTGTTATTAAAGCCCTCGGCTTCGCCTCGGCCTTGTAACAAACACTCGTTTGTAATTCCTTACCTACCGCCCTTGATACACAATGTACTATTAAGGCCCTTGTCAACTTCTGTTCAGCAAGTGGATGATAAAATAAAATTAAAAATTGATAAATATCTATGTCACCCTAGTATGTAGAAAGTAGTCTAGTAATGTTAAGTAGTAGCATTTTTCCTCCAATGCGCGAGGAGAAAATCCTACCTCCTGACCAAGGAAAACGTAAAACTCTGAACACATTATGGGCGGTAACAAAAAAAGCCCTAGGGCGCCTATTAATTAATTGCGATCTGGACTTTTCTTTATTTTATCGCCCTTAGTGTGTAATATACTGTTACTTACTTTGTTATTTAACTCGATACTTGCGAGTATAGATTAAATGCAATCACGCCGGGCTTACATCGCTGCAGGTATGCGGTCCCCAGTGGTCTTGTGTAAACTGCGACTGACCGGTTCTCCAGGTTGCCAGGAGCGGATGGCTCGATGACCTTTAGGAGCCTGCGCTTGCATTACGAAACGCGATAAAGTTGTATAATATGCTGCGATAACATTGTATAATAACTTACAATAGATTGGTTTGTCATGGGAACTTGCTTGTCTATGCTGGTCTATGCGCACGGATTAATGTCAGAGGGTAGTAAAAAGTCGATATCTGATGTAACACATCGTTTTATTGTCGTGTTCCCTGGAGAAGGTTTTAGACGTAGGTACTTAAAACACAGACAGGTTATTGCCAGTAAGGCGAAAAAACATATTTGCAGTTTGCTAATTACAATATACTTAATATTGCTAAGTTGCAGGTAGTGGCTGTAAGTATTGTGCATAAATACATGTATAAATATTTATTAAAATTGACCTCGAACAGAACATATTTAGGTACAATCTGTAAGTAGGTAAGCAGTAAATTATACAACCAATTTTTTAATAATTTTTTTAAGTATCAGTAGGTACACGATTTGCAGTAAATTATACAAGCAATTTTACAAAAAAACGGTTTGTTGATAGTTGGTACGTTTCGTAAACTTAAATGGATTATTGTCACCTCGTAAAAAGTAGGTATGGGATACAATTATATTTGTGCACCCAGTTATTTATGCACGAGCCAGATTTTCGCGTCACGCAACCCGTTCACTTTCGCACTTGTTGCGTAATTTCCTTATTATTGATCATTCCGTATCTGATCTTTCACACATACCTGCCACATTGGTACCGCGGTTTTTGCAACATACTTCATTGGAAATTCTTCGCGTGCAGATAGCTATCTAACTCTCTCCATCTCTGATGAATCTGAGTCGCTCGACGTCCATTGAATTGTCTGTTCTTTTCTCGTTTGTATGTCGTAATTACAGGCATCGTTAGACGGCGTCTTGGCGATAATTTCTTCGGAGTCTGTTCGATCATTACTGACCTGCAGTTAAGGCGGACGTGGCCTGGTTTAGATCCATATTGCGAAGACTGGAGCTCGAATAAGAGGGACCTCAATTGGTACATAGGGGATAGTTTCATTGTGATTGTGAGATATTGTTTAAGATAGGAGAGGATAGTTAAAGAACGCGTTGTTAAATGCTAATAGGCAACGTTTATTTGTCATCGGTGTATGTGGTTTCTTTATATGTATTTCATTTTTTATTAGAAAAGTCGTGCAAATTTAAGAAAAAAAAACATATTGAAACTGGAAAATAAGAATTGTGCCATCTTTAAAACGTAATAAGATACTGAAATAATTGAATTTAGTACCATATGACGCTTTCATGTCCTAGAGATACGAAGAAACCTGGGTGGAAATGACCGTTAAAATTCGAATCTAAAATGAAACTAGGTATAGTTCTAAGTAATTCAGTCGCATATTGGAATTTCTGCAATAATTATTCTCGAGCGGTCTCGAATTTAGTTAAACATTTCTTGTTTCGCTTAATTATAAGTACGATCTGAGAAGACCACTTTCATTCACATTGTGGGTATAGAGTCACATCAAAGTTAAAAAAGGCCTTACGAACCAGAAACAAGCTCTTCCCATCACGTTTGCGGACAGATAGGTTCCATTTCAGCACGCTCTGATATCTGACCATCCGTGCATGTTATTGAGTCGGTTAACGGTTCACAAAGAGATCGCTAGCTTACTTCCAATAACTCTTATCTAACGTATTCTATATTCTAAATGTCAACTTTATTAAGTTTGCCAGAAGGTGTCTTTTGCAATAACCCGGATGGGAAAGATATGAAGTTAAGAAAGTAGGTACCTAGTAGATGTGCGATCGACCTCACATGCCCATTAGGCTGGTCTCGTTGCGGTATTTACTAGGTGACCGATATATGCGTAATGAAATCTATTGGTGTTATCAATTTGTGTACAATAGAGATGTCTAAATTTTAATGAGATAAATATCCCAATTAGAGAAAAAATACTACCTATCTAGTCGTCGCGCATATTGTGTTTGCGGCACATTCACACAATTTTTTAAATAACCTTTTAAATGGCAAGTGAGTATACAAAATAATTAATCCAGTCATGTTTACACACGGATTTGAGGAATACAAGGCGATCTAAATCAACATATGAAAGTTGCCGATACTATGTTTATCAGAACGTTTAGAATCATAGTCTTAGCTTCAAAGAGTAGAAATACTACGAAAGAGTAGACTTAACTAAATATTTACACCCGATTCTCTTTATATTTTAATGATAAGTACTCTTTCTTTTCTCTGTCTCTATAGCTAGGTTGTTATGTATGTATGTAAGCAGGTTATTGCACAGAAAATTATACAGAACCAGCACCAATGTTAATGGTTATGTACTTAAGCGAACTTATTCTTGTCACTTGGCATTGAGTAAGGCGCTTTGAAGTACGAGTATGTTCGTAAATCATTCTTGATTGACAGGCGAATAGATAAATAACGGTTCATAATTCCACTAGCGCTCCTGCATCATGTTCCTGCTGGGCGTGGCCCTGGGCACGATCGCGGGCCGCAACACGCTGGGCCAGATCCGCATATTCGGCGTGCTGCAGCGGCTGGCGGTGGCCTACTTCGTGGCGGCTGGCTTCTACGCCCTCACCGCCCCCAAGTACTTCACGCCCCCCAGGGTACATGAGGTTTGATGACTGTCTCTGCGTTTCAACCCTAACCTATTATTACGGTTGTGGTTATTTGGGCGCACTTACGCAATAGTTAGAAGCACAGGCTACCTTGTATAATACTTTGAACTTTTACAAAGTATAAAACAAAACTTTGTTTAGTAGGTTTGCAGTACAAAGGTAAGAACGCAGTAAGTGTTACTCTGCGACAACGGTACGATGCGACATGGCCCTACTGGCAGCGCTCAGAAACCGGTATTTTCTCCATACAAAAATACCGGTATTCTTTCCGTTCTTATCGTTCTTTGGTTTATTATTACGTTTTTTAACCAGACAATCTAATAATACGAAATGATGACTTAAATACATTACTGAGCTCTACATAAAAAGCATAAAATAATTCAAAATATTGGGCTATCTCGGGGTTTTTGAAAAATACCGGTTTCGAGCCCTGCCTACTGGTAATGTTACCGCACGGGTTCGTAATTCCGTCATCGCGTAGTGCATAACATCTCATACAATTTTAAACATAGAATGCTGCACTGGCTACCTACGCCTACCTGGGGTCTTACCTTAAATCTGTAACACATTTGGCAAATATAATTAAAAGCTTATTTTTGCTACCTATTCATGATTTTCGTAACATTAATCTCATCCTTCTAATGAGTTATAGTTTTACACGCGACCTTAATCTAGTGTTCTTTGTTTTCATATAAGGCTATAATCTAAGGGCATGGTACAAGAAAACTTGAAAAGGCTTCCTTGTATTAGGGCTAAGTGCACAAGTTTGAGAACAATAGTTTGCGTTTCAGGGAGCTTGCGGTCAGGCGCTGAAGGACGTATTGTCATGCGTGTGGTGTTGGGCGCTGGCGGGGGCTCTCGTGGCTGTCCACACCGTCATCACCTTCGTCGTGCACGACCCGAACTGCCCCGCGTAAGTGATTCACACTATTGCCTACATTCATCTACATTGAGTCGAAAGTCCTCTGAAGTCCTCCGAACAAACAGCTGTAACTTGAAATAAAATCCCTTAAACTATTTCTATAGAATTCTATTACTATTAAAAATCGAATTATGGAAACTCAAAATATTAGACTTCTAAGTTGAAGTTACCAATGACAACAACAAAAAGATTTTCATAGAAGTTTGACTTTTAAAGGGAGGTTTTGTCATATTACGGCCATTCTCACGAAGTATGTCTAGGGTCACCTAATTACCGCGACGCTGTTTTCATACTAAATGTATGGAGACGCGGTAATTAGACGCAGTCATACTTCGTGAGAATGGCCGACTACATAGTTATCGTAGTCGCACTCCAGACGTTTGAGTACATATTTTACCTCTATAACTAATTTTAATTGCATCTATTATTTCTTATCTATTTTAATTTGTAACTCGAAACCAAAAAATATATAGAAGCCTCCGTAGGTCGAAAACTTTCATAAGTTAATTGTGTTAAGTCGAACTTCCGCGTTTCCCTTGAGTTTTATTCGACGTATAGAAGTTCCACTGTATACGCAAAAGGAAGGGTGTGGTTTTAGTAGGTATATAAGTAAGGATAGGACGCCTAACCTACATTATGTACAAATTCTATTCAAAATAATGTCCTGTGATTAGAAGAATATTGTCTCATAACTGTTATATTATGTTACTTGCGTTATGTAAAATTAAGTAGGTATCTCTAAGTGTGCATAAGTTTTCTGAGACTATTCAATTACTGTTATCCATTGATATTTAAAGATAAAGCTTCATGGTAATCGTGAGTTCGTGAGTGGTTGGGTAGATAAGAACTCATACAGTTGAAAGGATTGCAATACTGTCAGATATTGATACAGATCGTGTCCTCCGTTTTTTTTAATGCGGAAATTTGGTAAACAAAGCAATCAGTGGTCGTCAACAATCAATGAACAATTTAAAAGTACGTGATATTTATTATGCCGTTTTCATTGTCCGATATTAAATTTATTAGTTATAAGTCTAAAGTACTCACTTAGTAGGCCATAGGCAAGGCATAATACGAGTAATATAATGTATTGGCTCCGTGCACGACTTCAGCGTCACCTAGCGTCCGCAACTTTAGTGGCTCTGAGGCTCTGACGTTTTGAAATTTCATCGCGACATTGTCACGAAAATTAATAACTACATAGTATTTTATATGGTATTTTATATTCAAAATTCCTGTGAACAAAACGTTGAGAAATCATTTTTAGTCATTGAAATTAAATGAGGTAAGTAAATTTTATTCCAAAAGTGCGTTTTATTTTGAATGTGTCAGGGTTTGTTTTCTTCATGTTTAGTTGTACTCTTACTGAAAAACATGAAGATAAAGCTACTTTAACGGTTTCCTTAAATAATAGTAAACATATAGAATTGTCCTTGTATCGCTAGTAATAAATTAAATATCGTTTTCGGATCTAAATGAGTATCATTCTGAAGACCGGATTTGTGAGCGTCACTCACGATATAAAATTTCAGCCACAAACCGTGTCGAAAGGCAGCTATCCATTTCTTGCATTGTTCCAGTTTCTAAGGAGCTTTTGGGAATCGGTAAAACTTGCATTCACTATTTCTGCCAGTATTCTTGCAGTTTACAACAACACAGCAATCGCTGTGACCCACTTTTGTTGGCGGAATAATGCGATCGCTGCAAGTTATCTGCTTTGCCCTAAGGTTAACTGGTAGGAATGCCTTATGGCATTAAGTTCGCCTTTTGTACGATAAGTTTTCTTTTGTGCAATAAAGTTTAAATAAATAAATTACTGAAATTAGGTAGTTAAGTTTAAACAGATATTGACAGATATGACAGATGACAGAGCCTACATTATTTCTACTTAAAGCCACTATGAGCGCTGCGATAGATTATGTTACCCCCAGCCCTAGTACTTTGCACCTAGCGAATACTTTAATTTCCACATTAAAAAAAACAGATATGTGCTGAAATTGTTGAACCCTAACATTTTTACCATTTTTCGTGCGCATTTCTTATCTATGTATTCGAACATATCAACGTAATTCGATCGAAAATTATATTGTTTTTCCTGCAGCAACAACCTTGACACTTTTCTGCTAAATTTGCATTGAGCGTAATCATATACAGGCTGGGCCAAAAATTTTTTAAAATAGCAACACTGCATTTCTCGAAAACAGTCATAGGGAGAGGCGGCCAATTGACGGGAAGATATCCGTCACTTTACACTAATTTTAAATGGAGCGTTTTGCAGGAAAACAACGTGGTTTTAGTGTTAAACAATTTTACAAAAACAACGATTTGTATGGGACTGTAGGTACGACGCCTGTATAAAAATTGATCTTACAGTTTTGGATTTTTTTCTGTAGGCTTGTCTAAAGAGTCGAGTGTACCTTAAAAAACCGATGATAATACCCAAATTAAAAAAAACCTCGTTGAGATAGCTGCGATCCTCCGCACCATGTGTCAGCGGTTTTCCAAAGTAGAATGCAAAGTCGGTTGCAAGAGGTCCAACGACGAGACGGATGCCATCTGGATGATGTAATTTATGAAAAAATTATTGCATTAAATTGTTGTTAGGTAAAATAAATGTAATATTGAATAACGCATATAGTTTTATTTTTATCAAGGTTTCAAAAGTGCAAAAATTTTTGGCCCACCCTGTAGTTAGTCAGATAACAGCAGTAATTTGTATGTCAATGTTAGTAAGTCTCGATACATCCTTTTATCTCCTCAAGTATGTGTTTTTTCCTCGTATTGCCTCATCCGTATAGGCAATATGCAAGTAATTACATGATACCTCACCTAGTTCTTAAAGAACAGCATAGACCGATATTGAGCGAATAAACTGAGCAAGATTATGAATCAACCAAGGGGACGTTTATTTATTTGTTCGATGATAACTCGATATCATCGATCTTCTTGAAACTTGCTAGAAGTGTAACCTTGAACCTAGAACCTAGCTATATAGACAGAATAATCATACGGGACCTATAGGGTATGCCTAGTATCTTTGGCAATTAAGGTCATAAGTCATAACTTTCAGACAGCGTAACGTCGCATCAATTGGATTAGGTACAACGACAACAATTGGGCCATAGGCGGCTGTTTCACCCAATTGTATAGTCAATAGCTTACTATAAATATTTTCAAACTGTGATATTACTCAATGATTCAGAGGCTACCTCGGGCCCGGAGGCAAGCATGACGACTGGGCGGCGCCGGAGTGCAGCGGCGGCGCGGCAGGGTACATCGACCGCATCATATTGGGCTCGTCGCACCTCTACCAGTGGAGCGACCGCCGCCACGTCTACGGCGGGCCTCAGACTGACCCCGAAGGATTGCTGGGTGAGCTTCTTATTTTAATTTGCCGCCGTATCGATCTATGACACTCATATTAAGGTGAGATAGGCCTTTTGGCTTAGAATGACGCATGGTCAATATCAACTGAGCTTGACCGTGCGTTACCTACCTTAGTGACTCGGTGGTAAGCAAGTACATCGGCTGTTCGTACCGGACTTACATCGATTACAGGGATTGATAGATAAGAATATTATGCAATTACAATGTACCTATTTAAATTGCTTCTATCACAAGAAACATATTATGATTGGACGTCTTCAAGGTATGGCATCGTAGGTAAGGCACTCTATTCATTACACTGCATCCGCTGCTAAGTAAGGCCTCCTTATCTAGCCACGTTCACTGTTTATTCGCTATATGAGTAGAGATGTGCCGTTCCCGGGAATATTCCCCACTTGTATGGGGAATATTCCCGCAGTGGGAATATTCCCCATACAAACGGGGAATATTCCCGGGAATGGCACATCTCTACATATGAGACTAATCATCGAACTGACGGCAGCTTACCGCAGTTTACTTTGATACTACGTAAAATCTGTCACAGTACGGCATAATGCCGTTTAAAATAGGCTACTTGACAGTGTGAAAAATAATGGAAGAATTATGGATATATAATAGAATTATAAGTATTAAAACCAATTTACGTCAATATTACTAAAAATAAATGGATAATTTATTTATAAAACTCGGATGAAAATTGATTATTTTTTATCTGTCGCCATTTTATCGAAAATGGTTTGGATTGGCCGATGACGTCACACCATAGTAAACAGCATCGACAGCATCTGTCAATCCTATTTTTAAAGGTAGAACGTTATGCGATCCTCGTTGACATTTGTCGGTTTACTATCATGTGTCGTCATAGACGCCATATTGTCCGAGAAACCGTTTTGGCGGCTAATTTTAAAAGTGCATTTTTATTTGCTTTTTTCGGAAAAAACACACAAAAGAATTAAAAATTACCACTTTCTGAGTGCTCAATAGACATCATTAAACAATCGGATTGACTTTTCAGAAACCTGTCAAGTAGCCTATTTATTAAAAAAACAGCCGGGTAGCGATCAATATTTACGTATGTTTTTTTTTCCAGGTTGCTTGACGTCAGCGGTGCATGCGTTGCTGGGCGTGCAAGCGGGCGCGACGGTACTACTACAGCGGTCGCATAAGGCGCGCGTATCTCGCTGGCTGGCGTGGGGATTGGTGTTCGCACTAGCGGGGGCGCTGCTGACCGGCTTCAGCCGCGAACACGGCGTTGTGCCGCTCAACAAGAACTTATGGTGAGTGACGAGTCACGTCGGCGGTGCAAGTGTTGGGTGTGCAAGCGGGCGCGACGGTGCTATCACAGAGGCCGCATAAGGCGCGTGTTTCGCGCTAGCTGTCGTGGGGACTGCACTAGCGTGCATGCGTGCATGGCGTGCGTGGGTGTTTGCACTAGCGAGGGCGCTGCTGACCGGCTTCAGCCGCGAGCACGGCGTTGTGCCGCTCGACAAGAACTTGTAGTGAGGGATATGTTGATGTCAGTGGTGCATGCGATGCTGGGCGTGCAAGCGGGCACGATGGTGCTGCTACAGCGGTCGCATAAGGCGCGCGTATCTTGCTGGCTGGCGTGGGCGATGGTGTTTGCGATTGCGGGCGCGCTGCTAACCAGCTTTAGCTGCGAGCACGGCGTCACGGGGTTGGGTCCTGAACGCCTTACTTGCATTTAGCCTTAGAGAGCAGAGCACCTTAGTTGTATTTTTGTCCAGGGAATAAAATGTCTTGGTCTGTAAAATGCCCTCACTGTTATAAGACATAGTAGACTGAATGACTTGACTGCAAAACGGCTTAACGTCATAATGTTTTAATAGGTATATGGTCTGAATAATCTTTACGTCCAATATTGTAGAATGTCTTTATAGTATAAAGACTATATAGTTAAATCGTAAAGTAGTCCTTATCACAACCAAGACTTTATACAATTGAGACATTCTGCCTACTTGTGCATTTCACGACCTAGGCGTTTTGTTCCCTAAGTCTTCTTGAAACTTGGACCATTTTGTAATCATGGGATTAGATAAACAAGTCATTTTGCATACTTGGCCAGTGTACAACTGAGACGTTTGGAATACCAAGGCTAAATGCAAGTAAGGCGATCAGGACCCAACCCGCGTCACGTCGCTCAACAAGAGCTTGTGGAGAGTGACATGTGAGGTCAGCGGTGCAAGCGGGCGCGACGCGGACGCATGTAATATTAGCTAATCCACCATTATACCTCTGCCTATCACAATCGTCGTGTACCTACTCTTTTCTAGGGTGGTACGAGATGTACTGATGGCAAGTAGTCGTTCTCGCTCATCTACTGGGAGCACTCGCTCCATCGTAAGTTCCATCAAAGATCAGCATCAGGCACAATCGGGGTCAAGAACAAGCCCATTTTAATGTAAACAGGAACTACGTCCACCACGCTAAAGACAACACCAGAAGCTTCTCTCACGATACCAACATTTTAATGTTCTCTTCGTCATTCTTGAATTATTATACTTGACCTGACCTACCAAAATGTGTAGCAAATTCTCAATTTTCCAGGTCAATGTCGTTCGTGCTGGTAACGTCATCGTTTTGCCTTGTGCTCCTGGTGATCTGCTACTTGTTCACCGACGCGTGGAGGATATGGGGCGGCGGACCCTTCAGGGCACCAGGCCTCAACGCCATCGCCCTCTACATCGGACACAGCGTGTGCTACAACATGTTCCCTTTCCACTGGAAGGTCCCTAATATGGAAACGCATACTATTAGACTCGTTGAAGCCGTTTGGGGTACTGCTTTGTGGGTCATCATTGCTCATGTTATGGCGAAGAAGAAGGTATTCATAACTCTTTGAGTGAGTTTGAGTGATAGGCTCGATTTTCACTATGAAGGATAATTTGGCCAAGTATTTGTTGTGATTATGTAAACAATCCGTCATAGAGGAATCGATGCGTTATGTCCAGGTTAGCCTAACGTAGTTTTAAAGACTGATTATTAGATGTAGTACAACTCTGTATCCTTAACTATAGATGTCATACAATATTTGCAATAGTTGTGAAATAGCAGTGTGCCTGTATATTATTTGCGTTTGAAAACATTCAAATAAAGTGACGTAAAAATGTCTAGTCTTAAATCATCATAATTCAGAAGCTATTCTATGTTTATGCTTTATTAATAACTTGTATATTTAAGCTCGCCAAATTAAATTTTGGATAATAGCTGTTGTTTGAGTTTACTAGCCTTCTTCGTCGCTTGCATGAAAAAAGTCAGTATATTTTGAGGGTTTTATCTCCCCCTAATTAGCACAAAGACGTCTAGGTTGAAAACTTAGAATAGCCTTCCTAGTGTGCCCCCAAACAATCTGTAAAAGTTCTATTCGCTTCGGAATACTTTCCAGGTAGAAGTAGGTACATAACCGCTGGACTACAATAACTTACCTACATTTTTTCCCCAGAGGTTATTATCTTAATTTATGGTAACGGCTTCAGGTAATGAAAAGACTGGTGTACAATATTTTGACGCTTTATTTATCTCAAGGGTGACAGTAAAATCCGTAATGTCATTGAAAAATAATAATAAAACAAACGATTCAACAAATGATGACTCAAGGTAACAGCGAGTAGTTTTAACAAATAAAACTATTAATAAAATTACACTTTAAAAGTATAACAATGCGGGCATGGATATGCCGCACAAGTATCGTCCATTCGAGATCACACGATTTATTGCACAAAATCTTATAAAAATATTAGTTTCCTGTCAATTGAGCACAGATATACAAACACCCGAGTTGATTGCCAATCTAAGGAAGTGGTGTGGTTGCACTATAAGAGTATGAACAGAATGTGCGGATTCTACATAATCGCACAAAAGTATCAAATCGCTTGATGCGGCATATTCAGCGCATGTCTCTCTCTCTCTCAAGCAAGTAAACTTTTCACTGTAAGTGACGAGATAGATTCGGCAAAAAGAAGTCCAAATCGGATCGTTGCTTTATACAATATTAGCAAGTAACTCACATGTGTAAGCAGTGTAAGTATTCCATCTGTTCAGTTGACTTCGAATGGACCATACAGGATTGTCACACAGGCTATGATGTGCGATCCTCGCATACTAACATGTACAAGTATGTTTGGCATTTCGTTATACGCGAAGAGCCGGTCGCGACCGGCATTAAAATATTTAATTCCATAACTTAAATATCAACTACTTTAGTTAATTTATATAAGTCGTTTTCAATTACATCACTCCTTTGTAGACGGTAAATGCCATATTAGGAATTATATATTTTACAAGTTAAATACTTTATTTTTATATAAATATCGTATTTTATTATTCTCTAAGGATACTTTCCGAATTGTCATTCGCTATAGGTACTACCTCTGACACTTATTCATATTGGTAAATCAGTTGCTGATAGGCAGGCACGCGAGTAGTTCCATAGCGATCGTATCCTATATCGGACGGGCCGATCGGTCGGGCCAATCGGTCGGGAGTAGAGATGTGCCGTTCCCGGGAATATTCCTCACTTGTTTGGGGAATGTTTCCACCTCGGGAACATTCGCCATACATAAGTGGGAAGTATTCCCGGGAACGGCACATCCCTACACGGGACAACCGGTCGCCACGACCGACGGGAACCATTAGGACAAACTATCCACCAATGCCATTCAACCAATAGGTACGCTAATCTAGAGATCTCGTATAGCAATAGAGACAAGTAAAACTGTATAACGTATATATTTCTAAAAATTCATTAGAAAAAATCTCTTAAAATATATCTTCATTCTTTCAATAACGCGGCCCCTGATGAGTTGGGGACAATATATGTTGATATATTAATTTAGCACGATTTATAAATATAACATTTTCTTAAAACTCTAGATAGGAAGAACTTCAAACATGTACAACAGAACGTAGTAATTGCACACAGTAACATATTAATACGAAACGGCGGCGGCCACGCCCATTAGGACGCGCCGCGATAGGGATAGCTAGAGTTACGCTAGTCAAGCGGAGTTAAATAGACATAAAACGTAGACGTAGTAACAGTTCATTCAGGTAAAAATTTGTACAGCAAGTTGATACCTACATTTTGTTAAAAGGTTAATCTATTATTAATAAGTACTGGAGCTCACTTTAAGTCACTCGTATTACTACAAAGAAAATGGAATGTTTAGTAGTTCACAAGAATGTTAGCGCGGACGCACGCACATCGGCATCTCTTACAACGGAGACTGTCCGCCGACCGCCGGTCCTATCGTAGGTATTACATTAAAATACTGTTCGTAACCGAAGGCTAGATATAAGCACGCTATATTTAAAACTGAATGTTAGTCGAGTTCGTTGAAGGCATGCCATTCGTTTGTACTTGTCGATCCACAGAGCGCAGTTACTGAGAGCGATACAGCTATACTTAGGGGCTCGGAGGGCCCGGTTACGGCTTCTACGAGAGACTAGACATTACCGAATATACTCACCATACGATCGGCTTAATAGGTCCTTTAGATACACAAATATATCTATTATCTTAAATAAAGATAAAATCTCTAGAACGATACACATTTCTCGTTATAAATGCAAATTCATGGAATTCAATTTAAACGGTAAGACGTAGGTATAAGTGACCGTTGTACCTCCGCCTTACATATTATGCTACCAAGATTCCCGAAACGCGCGGGCAGACGCTCGCGCGTGCCTACGGCTCGTCCGCTCGGGACCACCGGCCGTGCGGGGCGCGAGGCGGACCTAGGCCGCAGTCACAACTACGTGTTCCGAGGAATTATTATGAAGGGCGAATCCCCCTGCGCGTAGGCACGGCGACATACTAGTAAAACGTATGCTTTGGGTAACGATTAAAATTCTTAACCTAATTTCACATAATAATAAACACACACAAATTAAGACTTAATCTAACTAACGCTCTTACAGCGATATTCAAATATATTACGAGATTTCAAACAACACGCCTAAATAATTATCGACACTTATTAGAGCCCAGTACGATTCCCTGTCGAGTCTCCTCATCGAAAACAGTGCAGTTGTAAAAATAAATATCTAGTGTGGCACGGCAGTGCACCTAACGCGGGAATAACAATCCAGCACCACGAAAACTATTACTAAAAAATATAGTGAGCAACCATAGAAACGCTAACAGTCCTTCCCTTTAGTGTCCTCGTATATGTAAATACTTCCAAAATATACATCGATAAAAATATACCTGCTCGCCGAATGGTGACCGTCGTGGCGCGAGACCAGACGTCGCGAACTGGGAGGCATTTGGGTTATTCTTCAGATATATGTCTGCGACTTATTCCTCTGTCTCCATACATTCAGTATCAAAAAGGGCCAGAGGAATAAGATGACCGCAGACATATTTCCGAAGAATAACCCATTTCTTTCCCTTTCCTCACAGCCTGTTGCGTATTGTGGATATGACTATGCGCCTATTGACACCTAGATCTTGGGTCAGTAATATGTACAACATTTTAGATCTTGCTTAGGTATTTATTAAGGCTCGTAAAATAAAGAATGTCCTAGATCGCAGGTGTGTGCCGAATCTTAGGTGAAGGCCCGAAATAAGCGATCTGGAGCTTTCTTTATTTAATGCCCCATGTGTGTGATTCTCTGTCCGCGTAGCGAGCAGGAAATGCCACATACCGCCTGGAAATATGTAAACGTATTAACCTTCTATCTTTTAAATATATCAAATGACAAGCGACTAAAATGTGGTATACATTATTGCACCGCTGTTACAAATAAGTAGACACAACAGCTATCTGCTGTGATTCCTATTTGACGCAGTCAGATTATCCACCTACTTCTTAGCGAAGTGTCATTTTTTATAAATGCCACTCTGTAGCCCCTTTATGAAGGGGCTCCAACTAAATATCCTGACTGTGTGGAGGCACACGCGAAGTGACAAGTCTCTTTTGATTCTTTTATAATGCATAGCTTTTTCTACGCTATTAGCAAATATAATCAGATCGACCAGAAAATTCCTTTTAATTCAGCAATTTTAAAATAGATGAAAGTAACGTACAGTCTTCTGCAATTATATAAAAAAAACGGGACTTGCATACATATCTCACTCTGACACGATCTAATTGCTAAATAAATATAATCGTATCAGATATTTTCGTATGCCCCGTTTTATCATATATTATTGCCGGTGACTGTTTATCAACATTGAAATAAGTTGCACCGGAATTACCACTGTATTCCAGTAGTCATTCTGCCTAGTTAATAAATAGACACAGATTTCCAAAGAAAAACCTTCAGAAAGGTATCAGAAGAAAGGACATAACAGTAGAATAGTCTATCGAAAACCGCATAGTAAATTGCTGAGAAAAACACATCAAAAGACAGTTGTCACCTCGCTGATCGTGACCTCCTCTATTCGTAATCGGTTCACCATAGCGACAGTACAAATTCAGACTACAGCCGCTCTCGGGCCTTAGGAGTTTGTAGCATGGCGTGACGTCACAGGGTCGGCCTGTGACGTCACTTGCGCGCGCCCCGCGTCACCAACGCCTGGAGGGCCGCTAGTTGACTTTGGAGACCCGCGTTCTTCTGTTCTAAGGTTTCTACCCTTTTTCTGTAGTCAGAGTTTTCAGAGACGAGTATGTCGACTTTCCGCTCTAGTTGGTCCATGTATTCTTTCTTTTTGCGTCTGCTTTCTTGTGCTGATATCTGAAAAACAAAACACCAATTTTGTTACTCAGTTCTAACGATGTATTATCATCCTAGCGTAGTTTTTTTTCTATGATTTCGCTACGATTCCAGATGAGGCAAGTCAGGTTATTGATTATAGAGGGATAACCATCTGACCTTTGCAAGCCAATAGACAGGGAAACCTAACCGATGGGATTATAATTAGGTACCATTAACTTAGGTACCTCAATTAAAGTTCAGCATTATTCGGCTAATCTTATGTAGGTACATTACTTAGAAAAAATCATTGGTAACTTCCAAGCCTGCCACCCACAAGGTAGTGTAGCTGGTGAAGGTTGCTGGTGTTAAATGTGAATTGAAGGAGCTGGCTGCACAAAGTCAACAACGGTAGTGTTCCATAGGAGAGGCCTGTGTCCAGCAGTGGACGTATGTTGTGTGTAGTGGCCGGTAATGATGATGATGAAATCAGCCGCCAACGTTTTACTTCTAACAATGAATCAAGTAGGTATGTAATTTACACGGAAACGTCAGTCATAGTTACCTTGTTCTTGATTTTCCTTCTGATTTTCTTTAGGGATTTCTCTTCAGCCTTGGTGAGAGGTAAGCGCGTCGGCACCGGGTAACCTTCGGCCAGTAATGTGCGTTTCTCTTCGTCTGTTAGTATCAATGTGCCCGTTGAACCTTTCTGTAATGAAATAAGAGAATATAAAAATACCTATAGCCTGTGCGAGTATAATGTAGGTGTAGAGGTGGTTGCGGTGCGGTTTTCGAGCGAAAAATAAATGACGCGGTGCGGTTTTCGAGCGAAAAATAAATGACTCTGTCATTTAAATAGCTACTTGTCGGAACATGACGGGTATATATAGTATCAGTTACCGCGCGATAGAAACCGCCATCATAGGCCTACGGGAGGAAGAGTCACATGATAAAGGAACGGAACATAGTTTAAGATTCACACAACCGCGCTGCGATAGGTTGACTATTTACTATAAATGAGAAGTGGCGTTTGCTGGTCCAAGCCGGTTTCTGTTGGCTCAGGCGGAAGATTCCCCAAGGAACCGCGACATACGTTTTGCACGCACTTCAGGAAACTAAAGTTGAACTGTTGGTGGTAGAATCCAAGCAGGTTTTAAGTACTCACCGGCTGGCTACTGATGAGCGGGGTGTTGATTGGCTGCCGCGAGTGGTGCGACACGTAGAGGTGGTTGCGGCGCGGCGGCGCGGGCGCGGGCGGCGCCGTCGCCTCGTGCGCCGGCGACAGCGCGCCCTCGCTGTCCGACGACGACAGCGACGACGGCGGCGTGGGAGGGAGGTTGAAGCCTGGAAGGGGAAAATATCATGAAACTACCGTGAGACTCAAATCTTAATGTTACAGGCTATGGTCACGAATATTTATGAATAAGGGAGTACACTGGGACAAAATCCAAACCACCCGTGAGGAAGAGGACTCCCCCTTCTGGAGGAGTTAAACTGCCTTGCTATTAAGAATCCCGACGAAACAGACCTCTTCTTCTCAGTCAGCACTCTTCTACAGAGTGGTCGTGGGCTGTTCGGCCCGCTTGTAGTCGCTGCCTCTACCATGTTTCTCCAACTTTCTCTCTTAGCGACCAGACTTAGCCATTGACAAATGCCATTGACTGACGGACTCAGGACTATAACCCAAACCCTAGTTAACGACTTACATAGCTGGAGACGTCTAGCAGGTGTATGATGACACCATTGTCACATTCTAACAAGTATGTAAGTGTGAGAGTGACGGATGCTTTATCATTTATTTATCACTCGATATAGCCGAGCATTATAATCCTGTAGGTTATTACAGGAATTTAAAAAAATACTTACCAGATTCTGAGCTGGAGGTGACCTTGCAGAAAGTGGATGTGACCTTGCAGAAAGTGGATGTGAGGAGGACTAGTAACACGAGCATGGATAAGGTACGCACCTGATGCTGAGCTGGAGGTGACCTTAATGGAGAGCTTATTGGAGCTGAGCGTGGTGGCGAGCCGGGGCGCGGCGCTGAGCAGCAGCTGTGGCACCCCCGCCGCGCCCACCTTCTGCAGCACGGCTTGTGGCATGTGGATGGTTCCCGTCTGGAACGGTACACGATAACGTTCAAATATAATATAGGGCACAACGTATGAGGGAATGCAGTGGCGTGTCTCCATAAAGACACTGTCTTTCCTCTAATTTCTATCCTATTAATAGGGTAGAGATTAGTAGGGTCGGTAATGGTAATTTCTACCCTCTTACACTTAGGAGGGAAGAAATTAGAGGGTAGGCAAGCAAGACAGTGTCTTTTTGACTAGAGACATCCTATAATCCGAACGTATACATTTCCAGAGACTTTCAAATCGAATGGTTGTAAGCTTTTTGACTCTATCAGCTCAATATAATACAGTATACAAGTAAATGAAAAGGGGAGTTATTTTTTTGCGATGTTCTAGATATTTCTCACACTTCACACCTAGTCAGCTAGTCACAGAATAGTACTACGTACAGATGTTTCTCTTTATAATAAAGCTGAAGTTCGAGTCCGATCACGAGACGGAACGCACCGCCACCGTCTCTCTTTATCGCACAACGCATCCTCTTTATGGTCGCTGGCTAAGGCCCCCAGAGAGGCAACATTTGATACTAGTTAGTGCCGCGCGGCAAAATCACGGAGTGAGCCACTCCTGCCTAGTTATAAATTGTAGTACATAAACTAGTTGTTCATCGCATCAGTAAAAGTTTACTTTGTCGCTCTTGTCCCAAGGTAACATTAAGGTTTAACTCTATTTTAGGTAATACAACTTCAATAAGGACGCGATTGTAATTAATCAAGAATTGCGATCTTAAAAGGAAATGTTTCCATTATATTCACATCCTATCTTTGCGAAGGCAGTACATTTTAGAGCGGCATGAGAACTTAAGGGAGTTAACCCTTTTATAACTTACTGAGTTGGGACTTGGGATCATTTGGGTTCATCCAAAATTAATCGTTCCGTGCTAACTACTGTTAATTAGAGGCCCGGGAATTGTACGGACAAGATCAGGAACCTGTTAATCGTAATCTGACCACCCGCGGTAACGCGGGGGCCACACTGGGTTGACAGTTACTTCGCTTTGTTTGAAAATTTCATTACAACAACCGCCTTTACCCTGTCACCTCTTGTATTTTGTAAAAATTGGATGTCATCGGTCTTCTACAAAATAGAGGACATTAATATCTGTGATATATCGTAAACTACCATCCCTATATCTCGGAATTTTGACGATAACGCGACAACCAAAGGTGAGGATGGTTGACGATCAATTTTGCGACTTAATATTGGTGTGCGTGTTGTGTTCGTAGGCGTACCAGAGAAATAGTTGTACACAGATTAAAGTGTGCATATCGCTTTATTGTTTGTTTCTTATAATAAATCAATTTTTATCGGGAAGCAAGAGCGCGTTAAAAAAAAATTGTTTTGCTTCTGTGGTGCGGTGTGGTAACACTACTGATTCAGTCTTTAATTTAAATCAACGTAATATATTTCATCAGTTAGTTGTAACCGCATTAAGGTATTTCATTCGTTTAAGAATATAATTATCAGTCATTTATCACAGTCTATTTCTACATTATAAGTCCCGCCAAGGGTGTGGCACTGAGCAAGATGCTCAGCCACTTTAAGCAAATGATTTATACACTAGTACACTGGTTCCGAACCTGGGGGTAATTACCCCTTTAGGGGTAAAATTAAGTTTTCTCAGGGGTAATACTCATATTAAGTCGTTTTTCTTTGAGTACTTTCATATACTTGTCTGTATTATGTTTTTGGAGGGGTAATGATACAAATCTAGAGGGGACCTGAGGGTGATGTGGCAATAAAGGTTAGGAACCACTGCACTAGTACATTACGGCGGAGGACGGGAAGTAAGGGTTTGCCGGCCGAGTACATATAGATGGCCGAGCGAAAGCGAGGCATAGTTACGAGGCTGGCAAGCCCTTTTCACGCCGAGGTATGTATAGTGCTTTTCTCAAATATGCAATGAAATAAATTGAAAACACTCCAAAAATCAAACTTTATTTGGTAGATACACTAAAAGGAAGGTAAATAAAAAATTGAATTACAGAATGAACATTTTTCGATATCCTTTCCAAAAACTGTTCCGTACACATTTTTACCGTGAATGTTTAGATGCAATATTTTAAATGTGTACCTATTCGTGTAGTTAAATTTGCAATTTAAAATTAGTAAACATAGTTTATTGTTTTTTTAATTATTGAATGCCGTGATGCTGTGTCACAAATAAATGTGGAATGGAAATAAAAAAAAAACATCTTGCAGGTCTAGGCCGGCAATGTTGTATGAAATTCCATTAAAGACCTTTTGTCTAGCCGCACCAGGAACGAGGTACTTTGCGGCCCATTATAAGGCACGTAATGTCAATATTTCATTGCATGATTGAGAGAAGTATATTTACAACAGTACCTAAGTAAATATTATATTTAATAAAATTTAATACCATTTAGTACCACTCCATCCACTGTGTAGCCCAACCTTAAGGTTAACCTGTAATGTGCTCCCAATACCGAGATAGCGATCTGCTCTCGTTTCCAAACATTTCTGAGAAACAAGTACCTCGGATAATTATCTTCAGGCTCCGAAAAAAGTCGCAAGTAATACCGCGTCGTGAAAGTTGCTAAGTGAGTCGGGGTTGGTGAACTCTAGTGACCTTAGTTTTAGGGTCTCTTAGTAACAAATGACCATTAATTATTGAATTCGCCTTGCGAATCTAACAGACCATTCAATACTAATGTCTGTGAGTATGATGGTCGCAAAAAAGTTAGACAATTTTGCCATTTGATTTTGAACCTTGTGTTATAAAACATAAAGTATGTCTATTTTTATTTTATGCAGACGATAATTATTTTGAAATACAGTTGGAGCAACTTAAAGTATACATACATTTACTACAGATCTTGGTTTAGTACCTCTATAAATAGGTGCTTTGCGACTGTAATATTTAGGCATATTTGTTACCAAGATAACCCAACCTTAACGTTAAATCATCGAGTCGGAAAGCTAATCGTTTGACAAAATTGAGCCGACGTGATTGGTCAGAAATCCATAAACCAAAGAAAAACCGAAATTGGTGGTTATAATGGTAATAAGGGCCATTTTTTTTAAAGTTGTACACTTAACTCTTTTTTTAGATCTGAGAAATTTTACATAATTTCTACACAGAATCACGCGTACTATCGTCTCTGATAGAAGAAAAAAAGTGTCCCAAATTTTTCAAACAAATATCGCTCTTCCGTTCCGTTACCGCCATACAAGTGTGTATCGAAAAGTGACATAAAAATTTTGGGACACTAACCTAAGATAAACGTCCGAGTGTTCGACACCCTGCAGTAGTCGCTAATTTGAATGTTAAGTCATTAGCAATATAAGTGAGAACAGGGTCACCAGGGTATTGGGCATTAGCGTGTCGAGCATTGGAACGTTTACCTGATGTCATTTCCATACCTACCGATACCGGCACCGACTCCCTGTCTCTTTCTCCCCATTGCCGTAGTGTGAAACGGACAGGGGATTTTGACGACATACTCGCATTGGTGCTGGTATCGGTAGGTGAAGAAATACTCATTTGATAATATTGTCGACGTAGACGTTCCCCACAGAAAACTTTGAGAAATTACAGAAATCTTTCTATGTGAAAAGTTTTGTTGTTGTCATCGGTGCTTTAGTATTTACCCCCAATAAACCTACGGTCTTTAAACAGTGCGTCTTAACTGTAATTACTTATGGTGCCGAGACGTGGACACTGATGGTGGGGCTAGTCCACAAGTTTAAAGCAGTGAGCTATGGAAAGGGCTATGCTTGAAGCCTCTGAGGGATAAAATCCGTAAAGCCAAAGTTACCGACATAGTAACTCGATTAAACAAGCTGAAGTGCCAGTGGGCTGGCCACATCTGTCGCAGAACCACAGAATAAGTATTAGTACTACATACCAGTGGCGTGGCGTAAAAGCTATCTTTGTGCAAGCCGGTGCAAATTTGACGTACATTTTTCTTAAGAGCTGAAGAATAAGGTGCTCAAATGTCCAATATTAGGCAAGCCGGTAGGAATCGAGTTCTTTGGACGCCACGCCACTGCTACGTACAGAAGCATCTCTCCCTAACAAAACTGTTGTTCGTGTCCAACGTCAGCACCCGCATCCGACTATCTCTCTCTATCGCATAACGGGTGCTCTTTATTACCACTCATGGGTGGAGATATTTAATAATAATTGCCGCGCAACGGAATCGTGGAGTGAGTCAGTCCTGGCAGAACTGACAATCGCTGGAGCAAAAGCTAGTATATTTGATGATCGGACAAAGTGGCGCGTCTTGGTAGAGGTCTACGTCCAGCAGTGGACTGTCGCAGGCTGCTGCTGATGATGATGATACTTACGGTCGACGAATAGGTAGTAATTAAATCAGTGTTAACTTACTGTGTGGTCAATAACGTAGTCGAGATGTGTGACAGGCGTGCCAGGGGTCGGCGAGGGGGGGCAGGAGGAGGCGGGCGAGTCGGGCTCCGACTTGGGCTCGGCCTTCACCTCCATGGGCAGGGAGTCGCTGGACCGCCGCCGGCTCCACGCGCTCGCGGGGATGGTGGGGTAGCATTCATCTTCCATGTCTGGAATGGAAACAGTTGGATGTGAAACGAGTGAAGATCTGCACTTGTGCCTCTAGAATATTAGATTACTTGCTTGAATAGTATATATAGTCAATACCTTGCAGGGGCGTGGCGTAAAAGATATCCTTGGGCAAGCCGGTGCAGATTTGGAGTGCATTTTCCTTAAGAGCTGTAGAATAAGGTGGTCAAGTGCCTGATATTAGGCAAGCCGGTAGGAATCGAGTTTTTTGGACGCCACGCCACTGATACCTTGCAATGCTTTCATAAATTAACGAGATTGCACCGGTTTAGCGCTTTCAACGATTTTTAAAAACTAAACTTATGGGGTGGTTTGACCATGTAAATAGGCAGTAAATGAAGAAAATTAGATATTTAAGTAAAATAATTAATTAGTTACGTATGTATTATACTTATAATAACATTGTTTTTGTCATAATTGGGATTACATAGTGCCATACTTGCTTCTGCCAATAATGATGAATGGAGATCCTTGATTATGACATGACGGTTTAAAACTATACTGTAAAAAGCGTCTGACAGTCCATATTACATACAAAGTTGAATCGAAATCACTACTTATGACGGCAATTAATGGTTACCTCTGCTACTAGGTTAACTAGCAGTACACACAAATTATGCATTCAACAACATCTTCATTAAGCGGTAAAGGCGGGCATACACAGGCAGTGAATCGTTGAGTAGCACAGGATATCTACACGAATATAGAATACAAATACATCTATCTATAGTACGAATTATCTAATGTTTGTTCATTCTCTTTACGAACCTTCGAACACCTTACATAATTCTTATTATACACAGTCTGAAACCCTATCGGATTAACATACGTATCTTAGGATTTGTGCTGACGTTTCAGGATTTTTGGGCTCTGGCAGGATTGCGGCCGGACTGCGAAAATCTTAGGATTTTCTGTTTATCAATTTTAGATTCATAGTAAATGATTACCTAGATTTTTTTAATTAAAAAAATAATCAAGATAATCAACAGCCACCCACCTACCACCATCTTGTTTATTAGATTCAACTTATATTATATGAATTGTAGACATAATGACGAAATCTCAGGACTATTCTATGAAAATCACCTTAGGTACCCTCTCTAGAAAGCACGAGGGCCTAGACGATTTAGTGTGGTATCTGTCTCAGCCAATTAGAACCGTCTGGCGTGCTGTCATATTAACGTGGGTTTGTTGTATCTGTAGTGTGTCTCGGGCATGTTATGAATCCTTCCGCGGGTATGCAGTTCCCTGGTAGAAAGGACACGCAAACGGTTGCGCGCAAAACTATACTTAATTGAAGTATAACACACGGAACCTCTCATGTGGAGATTCCCAATTGTTTTTTTATAGCTGTATAGTCAAAGCTTGAAGCATACAGTTACAACTAGGGACGTGCGATTCCTGGGAATATTCCCCAAAATGTTGTATATTGGAAATATTGCCGAACGGCACGATACTAGTGGTCCGAGTTTTCGTGTGTGGCTGGCCTAAAGGGGGCCGGCGGTGCGTGCGCGCCGTTTCCTTTTGCTCAACAATCGAGCAATCGAGTGTAACATTTTGGTGGAAGTGTTAATATTGAGACTGCATGCTTTCTACAGTCAGTATACATCAACGTGTATGATACGAAAATGATTTTTATTTTCCTGTGATAAAGCACGTTTTGCAACATAGTTTGGTTTAGACTTACTGGCTAGGTTGGGTCTGCTTAATTGAAATTATAAATGCTACTAATGTTAGGTTTAGGTTAGAACATTCCCTTGTAGTAAGGCTTATTTTACAAACTCTATATATTTCCGTTCTTTACAACCGCCCGTAGTGTGTACATATTTTAAGGCATTGCCCTAGCCAGCAAGTGGGATATTCTCCACGCGGAACGGGCAAGAAAGGGCTATTTACCTTCGGTCTGCGGTGACGTAAATGATTTTTAGTAGCTCAGGTTAACTCAGATAATAAAACTACCAATGTTGGGTTACACCACAATCGTAATTTTTCCGTATGTTGCCGATATTGACAATGGCCATGCCCGTTTAATTATGTAGGTGCATGTTTTCATTCAGTAAAATAGTTTCTTTAAAACACCAAGTCTAACGCTTAAAAAGTAATGTGTTAGAGAACAAGCACAACCCTCTAATCGAATGTAATATTAAATGACTTTATATGCTAAATAAAATCGTGTAACTACAAAAATAGGTATACAAAAACGCTGAGAGCGCAAAAATTAACCGCGCAAACCTACTTTTTCGCTAGACACCCGCTAAAATAGGCTAGAGGACTAAAAAAAACTGTTTAGTCCGTCTGTTACATTATGAAAAAATATTGTACACGTATTTTTTGTTTTGTTTGACAAACAAAAACTGACGAGGATAGAGTGCTTAGAAGTTTCGAGTGACGTCACTCTTGAGTACAAATTGTACTCAAGAGTGACGTCACAAGCCCCCAAAAGAAAGAATCAGACATGTGAAAGAGCCCTTGAGGCCTACTTACAGAAATAAATTATTTCATTTCATTTCATTTCCCACTCCAGAAGTTTGATGATCTATAACTTTGTCGATTTTTAATATTTTGATAAACCAAAAAATACGTGTCCCATATCTTTCCATAATCTAACTGACGGACTAAATAGAATTACATATTTTTAACCCAGTCATCCCTATTAGCTTATTAGTATAAAATGTCAGTACCATTTAAAATTTCACTGCTCTTCGTCACCGGAGCGCGCGCAGGCAATTGTTTTTGCAGACGCCACGGTTGCATCATTGCTTACCAAACAACATGATTAACTTATTATGCGCTAATTTGAGCCACGCCCGAGTTGCTGTTGAAGTCATTCAGAAAGTCAATTTATAAAAAGCGTCTATTATGGTCAGAACCATCTGTTTCCATTACTCATGACTCTTTTATATTAATAATAGGCTATTTGACATCGTTAATGCTAATATATGTTTCAGCATGACAGTTGAAACAGTATGAAATTTTGACTGAAACTCATTCAAATGACGATCAGTCTAGAATAGCAAGTTAGGCCATCGACACGTTCACATCACCATGTTTTGTTTTTGAAAAAACAAATGTCTAACGTCAAAGGTCTGAAAGAACTGTGAATTATCCTATTGTATGTATTCCGGATAGAACGGCCGGCGTAGACGACTCTCTACACTTTATTAGAGGCGTTTGACATTTGGAGATGTGTGAATCAACGGAGTGCGTTCACCCGCGGTCCTTTCACCAAAACGGCTTGCAAATCAGTTGGGTGGGTCTGCCGGCAAGCGGACTTACGCCAATCAAAGCGTTGACCATGACAATAATAAAATTTGCCTGGCCGCAAAATTTTGGAAGTTGAATATACTAATCAAAATCGGAAAAAGGCTGAAAGCTTAGTTGAGCCTACAGTTAGCTCATTTCAACGGTGTCATTAACGAATATTGACAGTTGCGTTGAAATTGATTACCATTTTCACGAATTTCTTTATCACCCTCACCATGCACTTGTTAGTCAGGAATTGAAGATATGGCCCACTGCTTCACCAGTCGCTGGACCTTCCATGCACCCTACGACCGTATGCGGTGGTTGTTGGTTGGCATAGAGTACGTGGAGTGCGATATCGTCTGCGATAGTGCAATATCGCGTATTGGCGTCCTGTAGATAAAGTCCACTTTCAAGCAAATTTATTAGAAATTGAAACCTTATCTACATTTACTACTTACGCGGTATTGCACTATCCCCGACGATATCCTTTTTTTAATGTATAATTTAATAGGAAAACCTTTGATGTCGATCCCATTCTAGATTGTCTTTAGCCAAGCGCTTGTTTGTTTATCATATTTACACAACAGGGGAGTCATTACTCCAAAAGTTCATAATTGTGACCTGAAAAAAAAATCAGATCCATTCTTGACTTTCCGTCGATCAATAAATTGGTTTGAAAGTAAAAAATCCGTTAATTTGATCTAGAACTGGCGGCTTAATTAACAAACTAACGGATAATAATCTAAGTCGGAAATAATGTTGAATACCTTGACCTACCTTTTTATATTACCACCATATTATTATGGTAAATAAATATTGTTATGCATTAACTAAATACAAGATAGGAAAATACTACCTACAGCAATTAGTTTAAATCTGATAAATGTTTAGTACTATTGATATGATAACTGATAATTTACACCCGTAATTACACGCGTTCCATTTATTTGGTATTATTTTATTTAAATATCCCAATGTACTGTTAGTCTGAATTTTTAATCCGTATAATTTTCCACCAGTTCAAAAAAAAAAACCGAAATATGTTTACGAAGTCACTTGGATACAGTTAGGTGGGGTTCGCTTTCCTTTATGGCAGTGTTTTTCAAACTATTTCATGGCACGACCCCCTTTGTATGTGAAAATATTTCGCGACCCCCTATCATCCACGGTTTCTAACGTGAATTTTATTCCGTTACACTTATGTGCTTTTTTTTCTTTTTGCCTGAGGTATCTGGACCCTTGCGACCCCCTTCTTTGAAAAACACTGCTTTATGGTGTTTCTGAAAAGTCAATAGTGTCTGTAAACTAAGTATTATGCGAAAACGAATAATACTTTTGTACAAAGACGTTATGCCAAAAAAAAAAGAAATATTGTCCTTATTATGGTGATAATTGACTTATTGTACTACTTTCGCTCATTGTGCGTGCTTAACTTATTAATTATCCTAACAACATTGAGTTTTTCACGTAGTTTTAACCAACCATTTCGCATTTCAACAAAATCGTCGAAAACGTGTCAAGCACTAGATTATTGTAAAATTATCTCAAAACGTGATATAGTTGCGATAAATTTTAGCCCTATCATTGCTTCCATGTTTTATAGCTCATAAATTAATTGGTAGGTATTGGTGGTATTTATTTTTCCTTACCTACTAGTATATAAACTAGTTAAAAACAAAATATTACACAGACATGTAACCTTAACGATTAATATTTTAGCATAACAAAAAACACGTAGCTACAGTAAAGCAATAAAAAATTAAAATGCATATTTTTCCTTGCGTAGTTTATAGCAATTAAAGGCAAATATTCGTACATTACGAACTACACTTCTACTAAACAACGGTCTTATCGTATGAAATTACAATAACTTGAAAAATATACATGCCTTTGATACCAGGTATATTACGACGCAAAACCACAGGTAAAAAAGACTAGCACAATGCAGTTCTAGTGTAAGTAACAGTGAATTTATAATCGCATTTGCACAATTATGTCACAAACGAATGTGCAACGTTCAACACTGGAGCATTGGGCCGTTTCAGTAGCGCAATTCAGTATTTTGCAGGCAATCTCATCCTTAATGTACAATACAATAAAATGCTATACAATATAAATAAACTTTATTGCACACCAGAAACACAAATTGCAGTAGGTAAATTACATAAATAATGTAATTTGAATCGTAAATTTGTAATAGCAGTACGTACGTAATCGGAGGTCATCCTGCTCTAGTCTGTCAAAGGCCAGGTGAGCAGCAAACCCACATTTTTAACTGTTGTTATAAGACACGGGGCAAATTATATTAGGGACTAGGTTTACGGGGAAGTTCTTAATTCTTACTAACATGTGAGACTGAAAGGAACTGCTTTACTATTGCGAATTAAAAAAATACCCATAATTATTGTGTGACGCTCCTCTCATTTACCATTAGAGTGATTCATATTTTGTCGATTTTTTATTTCTTGCGTCTCAACCCTTCATTTCATTCTAGGGCATGAATAAACATCCCTGTTTTTTTTTTAATTTTATTCAAGTTTTAGAGGTCGCTACCGCTAAAGGACAATTTCGAAAAAAACATTAAAAAAATTTTTTTTTTTTTTTTTTTTAGATTTTGATTTCAAACAATTCTGACAAGATTATTGATTACAATTACATTAAAAAGTGGGGTTAGCACAACTGTCGAACTGGATCAAACGGAAAAGGATAGATGGATAGATTTGTCGGTGCAGTTGTGCTAGCGATAGAGTTGAGCTAGCCCGGCTGTGACGTTCGCGATAAGTACCAAAATCCAAGATAGTGGCGCTTAGTGTGTTATTGGAATTATTGAGCACAATCGCGATGATTTATGGTGTCCATTGTTGGAGCGATTAGTGTCAATAGTGTCACGAGAGGAAGGCCAGCTCTGATATGTATAGTATCTGATATGTATATTGTATAGTACTCCATATTACATTGGAATAAAATATGTGGTTATTTATCAAACACTACTCGTATTGAAGCTTCGATATGTATAACCAGAATGCCGGACACGTGACATCACTTTTTTCATACTTCCAACAAAGTTGGGATGCAAATTTTTGGTATGACAATATTGTATAACTTGGCTTTGGTATTGATAGTGTACGAACGAGAATGCCATAAGGCATTAAGTTCATCTTTTGTGCAATAAAGTTTTAATAAATAGAGAAACGGAACATTGAAGCATGAACTTTTTACTTAAACTAGTTATTTGTTTCCATGTTTAATGAAGTATCCTATCCGCCCACTTTCAATATTTTCATAGTGCATTTAATGATTTTCCTCATTTTTTCCTACTTATCGAGTAAAAGTCTGCACGATCTGTCAATAATTTCAATGTTTGTTCTATGCTTAGCGATACGTAGTTCTCAAAGAGTGGGTTTAGCCTTTATTAGCACATCTGCGTGACATCGACAATCATAGGATTTCAAAGAATTATTTATACACGGCAAAATTGTAGTTTTACACCTACAACGTAAAATAACCTACTGATGTATCTAATGGTATAAATGTTTGTGATAAATACTGTTTGTAACAGTAAATAGACACATAGTAAAGAAAATCCTAGACACCGGAAAATTAACTATGCAATGTAATTTTCTTACATTCCTGAAATTGTAATTGCATCACCTAAAAATAAAATGTCATGTAAAATGATAGTAATATTCAACTAGGGTTTTGTTGAACTAAATGCCTTTGAGCACCTTATTCTTAAGGAAATTGTACACTAAACCTGCATCGGCTAAAGGATATCTTTTACGCCACGCCATCGCTTGATAGTATGTACGCACGTGGTAAATGGGTGAAATCATAACTTACAAAAGACCTAGAGCCCTAGTAAACAGTGTATGACAGTGTCATTATCAAAGGGCGATCGTGTGCGACCTCTCGTGTTTGGTCGCGTGGAGCGTGTTCACAGAACTATACTCATGTGTAGACGTACAGTTATCTATAAGAGTACAACACATGTGTAATACTAGTGCATTACATTTTAGTTATACATATACTTTTCACTACTGTATTATTGTACAATAGTGAAAAGTAAGCGTTAAGTTTGTATTAGAAATTATATTAAATAATCCAAAGAGAAAATAGAAAACTTACTAAAACACGTTTTTCGGTTTACTATTGGGTTCTATTGATAACAGATCACTATTGCGAATATTTCGAAATTGTATGAAATGTCAATAAGGTTGAGAGTATATCAATATGAATATTCCAAACTGAAATTAGAAAAGGGTTTGGCTTTACATTATATTAATGGAAAATTCTCTCTAGGCTGACTAAAGCACTGCATTAATCTCGTAAATATTTTCACTTTATGCAACTTTCTATTGTTTCCAAGTTTGAAATCCGGTGAGAATTTTTGTTAACAAAGTTGCAAGTAAATCGCTAAAGATACATGTCAGTTATTATGCTTGTGGTGTTTCCCTACAGTAGGCGTCACAACTTTGACGTCATTCTCGTCTCTAATATAATTTGACCCATAAACAGTAATAGCAGTACGTAACACGTAACTAAAGGCCAGAATATGTCACTTCGACTTTGACGGGTCATAGCAATGTGACCTGTAATATTTGATGACAGATAAAATCTTCTTTATGAAGTGGCGAAACGCTCAGCAAGTATGCAGTCTTGAATGAAATACTGACTTGTACCGTCATGCTCAACATGGTGCCATATTGTTAATTTTTGTTATTTTAAAATCGTATTGGTCCTATGAAAATGAATGTAATTGGATTTATGAGAGTAGTTTTGGGACAATTTGATGGTTAGCGTTAATTTATTTATTTTGATTGTTGTTAAATACCTATAACGAAATGTTAGTAGTTGAGGGGTCAAAATATATTACACACGCGATTGATTGCGGAGTTGTGAATCAGCTACCGCGCTAGGCCGTCCGCCGGCGCCGCCCCCGCACGAGATGCCGATAACAGATCCGATAAATGCTAGTATCACTTCTGCGTTTGTAATACAGCTGGCTCTGATAGAGTACACTATTATAAAATAGTTTTTTAACCCAATCAGTGTGGTCATAATTCAAAGAGATTTTTTCAGAATCCATCCCCAAGAGGATGTAGTTAGTTAGATTTTATAACAATTGATTTGTGACAACGGCGGAGTCTCCTGATACAGGTATCCCTATACTTACTAGGAGACCCAAACCCTTGCAATGTGTTATAACCTGTATTTTAACAGAAATAAGTTTTTAAAATTTTTCAAGAAGTTTCGAAGATTTTCAATTTTTGTATAAAAAAATATTTAAAATAAAAAATACGTCATAAGGAAATTAATTTATGTTATTAAATTTAAAAGAAATTAAATTTTAACTGATAGATAGTAAAAAGAATTGTATCATATAAATAAATTTAAAATTGAGACGATAAATAGTAAACACACGTATTTCTGTTTTATATATTGGTTGATAACGTTTTTTTTTAGAAATCGGATGCAGTAACTATAAAAAAA
Organism: Eudemis profundana; assembly: GCA_947034925.1. Classification (NCBI taxonomy): domain Eukaryota; kingdom Metazoa; phylum Arthropoda; class Insecta; order Lepidoptera; family Tortricidae; genus Eudemis; species Eudemis profundana. Next base: position 17,986,308 of record OX344800.1, read on the forward strand.
CAGGTGTCATTGTAAAAAAATAACGAACGTCACTAAATCTTATCTAAGTTATATCACTATAAAATTGTTTCTCAATGACTCACTTCCTTTCTACAACGTTTAATTCACCATTTACTTACCGGTAGAAAGCAAAACGTGCCTCAGAGCATTTCCTTATTTCGGTTGCGACGGAATTTTTAAATATTTGGAACGCACGTGAGCGACAATCTGTGCATTCTGATACACAAGACTTGGGCGTTGCAATGCGAACAGCCGTTGAATATTTCCACTCAATATTTTTGCAATATATTATACTCCAAATATATATTTTTTTTATATTACAAGTGGCAAACGAGCAGGCGAGCAAAATACACATAATGAAAAAATAACCTAAAACGAACATATTATCCTACTAGTATTATGAATGTGAAGTTGAGATGTTTGGATGTTTGTTAGACGTTTGGAGGTTTGGATGTTTGTTACTAATTAACGGGGTAGCAAGTGAATGGATTGAGATGAATTTTGGCATACAACTAGACTAACAATAAGTCCTGGATTGAAACATGGGATTTAAGGCCGAGCCACACCGGCTGCGTGTGCACGCACTGTACGCTGCAGCTCCTTGACCCCGAAAATTTTACTTAAAACATCTCGTAAAATGCAATCTTACGGAAATTTTAATACCTATCGAGTTACATTAAACTTTCAATATAAATTAGGTATTGTAGGTAAATGCAATTATAAATATGTAGTTTTTTTTCAGTAAATACAAACATACATTGCAATGCTCGTTACCTCGTCTCGTGGGTTATGTTTATGCCGCCTCTTCATTCTATGGAACTCGAGTCAAAGCACTAATAAAAAGTAATGACGCGAGTACGTGTTTGCAAACCATCATAAATTTGGCGGGTTTAACTCATCACTAATATTGTATAGACTTATGACACATGTCCAGAGTATAGTTGACCGTAGATAATTGTGCAGAAACCGACAAATGCTGAAAAATTGTAGGCATAAAACTAAACTCTCTGCTTAGCTGCGAAATAGTACATTGTGTATCAAGGGCGGTAAGTAAGGAATTACAAACGAGTGTTTGTTACAAGGCCGAGGCGAAGCCGAGGGCTTTAATAACACGAGTTTGTAATTCCTTTACCGCCCGTGGCACACACAATGTTTTTCATCACACTTGTGAGGAAATCTGATTAAAATAACCTTACTAAACCTAAATAAAATTGTAAAACTGACAGTGACATTAGTGACATATATCAAGACGACAAGTCACGTTCGGAAACCATAGCGGTAAAGACTTAAAATGGTTGATATTAATTTTGCAAAATACTGAAATGCACTATTTAAACATTTAATTAATTTTACAGAAATATGTGTTTACATGCATTTGCAATAACAGTTCTCTTTAAATAAATATTTCAGTAATAAAAGTTAAAAAAGTATGTTAACGTTTCCTTTGAACATGACAAATAAGAGTAAAACAGAACCAGCGTTTCAAATTTAAAAATAAAACCATTACGCCCTAGGGCGTAATAGGTCATTTACGGCCCGCAAAACCTACGTGTAACGACACCATTTTCGAGCAAGTGTGATGAAAAGTATTTTATGCCACAGGTGGCATACCTATACACCACTATACACCACACCACACCATAAAGTGGCTTTTTCCGCACGCTGCGCGTACGGAATAAGCCGCTTTCTGGCCAAGTGTAGACATAAAATGATGTACACAACACGGGAGGTAATAAAGAAAGCCCTCGATCGCATATTTACGTCCCTCGCTTACAGCTCGGGCCGCAAACATCTGCGATCTCGGGCTTTCTTTGTATTACTACCCTAGTTGGGTAATGTACTATAATCTAAGTTTTACGATTATTGCTGTAGTATGTTTCTGCAAAACTATGGTCAGTTATGCGATTGTTTGAAAAACATTATATCTACAATTTATAGCATTTCCGCTTTCGATCTTTTATAGAATAGGCCTGATAGTACGTCAAAAGAAGGACACCCAAATACGAAGGCAGAGAGGTGTAAGCTACAATGGCGCAATGTAATAAAGACTTAAACAGCCATGGGAATTCCATAGCCATACCAAACGATGTCCGGGATAGAGTGAAGTGAAAGCGAAAAATAAAGAAAGCTGTCCCTGGTTCCGGACGGAACCAACGCTAAGATGATGATGAGATCAAAATAGCACGACGAGGAACGTGATGCAAACCATACCTATTTGTCAGGACTAGACTAGGCATTGCACCCTTAGCCGCATCGGTCGGACGAACTGATGAGTCGGTATCTCCGAAAATAACTTCGAGGAGCGGCATAATTGCACACTTTAACAGTCCAGAGTAAAGACGTTACGTGTAATAAATAGTATATGAGTAGTACTAACCGTCAACTTTGGTATGATGTGGTGAGGGTGGCGAGGACTCGACATCTGAGTGCAGGCTGTAGGAGTGTTCTGTCTTGATGGGCACGGCGCCCAGGGCCGCGTCGGTCATCAGCCGGTCGTGCAGAACCACGCCGGATTTGGGGTCGCGCTCGATCATCCAGTCGCTCATCTCCTCGTCTTCATCCAGGACGTTGTCCATTTCCTGAAATTAAAACAAACGTACATTTTAAACCGGTAAACAGGATATCTATATGAACGCTTACTGTAGGCTGCTTACATTTTCCAAAATTTTGAATTTCATTTCACTTTGCTCGATTTCTGAGTCTCACTCATGCAAAAGCCTCACATCTCAAAATTTATCAAAATTGGTGTATATTTTTCGATGCTCCTAAGATAATGAATAATATTGTGAAATGTGGCATTGCTTAATAAAATAATGTAACGATTCCATCACAGTAAAATAACAGGAACAGTTCTTAATAAGATTCGTCGACGGTCACAGGTAACGCGTTACAAACGAACCATAGATGAGGTTCCAGGTTTAATAGCATTTTTAGGGTTCCGTAGCCAAAATGGCTAAAAAGGAACCCTTATAGTTTCGTCATGTCCGTCCGTCCGTCCGTCCGTCCGTCCGTCCGTATGTCACAGGCATTTTACTCAAAAACTACAAGACGTATAATGATGAAATTTGGAATATAGATGTCTTGTAGATGCCGCTACTAAGTTTGCTAGTTAGATAATAAAAATAAAAAAATCTAGGGGGGGCACTCCATACATGTAACAGAAGCTAAAAAAAATTTTTTTCAGCAAACGTCAACGTGATGTACATAATTCGATAGTTCTTTTAAAAATATTAGAAGGTTTTTATGTACTATTTTTTGATTAAGTGTATACTTTCGGAAATAATCGCCCCTAAAGTTGCATAAATTGTGTCCCCCCCCCTTTAACTTTTAAACCGTAAATCCAAAAAATATGAAAAAAATCAGGAAGGTAACGTTTAATAAATACATTCAACGAAAATTATTTTGAATAGTAACGAATAAACCGTTTTGAAGTTATTGCCGTAAAACTTCTCGACCAAAAGGCATTAAGTGCCATCGAATTACAAGGCATTTAAGACCTTTTGCCAGTTGTTTATTTTTAGCTTTATTTTTATCTGTAGCACATTTCCTTATAGATACGGCTATGGAACCCTACACTGAGCATGTTCCGACATGCTCTTGACCAGTTATTTTACCTATACAAATACTAAACACCCTACTGTATGCGTACATCTCAATTGAGGATCAGGGTATGCGTTAGGTGCGGGGTTGAGGTACGGATACGACAAAGGTCAATTAATCACCCCGTCAATACATTCGTAGTATAGCAAGGGGGTTACTTTTACCACGTTGTAACTTAGGTTTTCAATATCATAAACGAGAATAACGGGATGTATCTTGCCAATTGTATTAATGAAAACAAGTTCTACGAAAACGTCTCTATTACGTTAGTAGGTAAGTACCGCGAAGTAGTAAGGATAAGAGCTTTATACTCGTAGTTATTGTATGGCAATTAAGTTGAAGAAATGGAGAAGATAATTGAGATGAAGCAAAGATAAACAGGTACTATTATCATGTATTGATGTTAATCGTCTTTAAATCGTATTTACATGGGTTAACAACAGCAATAAAGTTATTGTTTTTCATAAGTGGCGGTCATAAAAGTAACGGCTCCCCACGGGGACATAAATCATTTTGTTTGCCCATGTGCCGTGAGCGGTCGGTAGCCTGTCGCTGGCTACATTACCGCCCTTAATCTTTAAAGTGATTCGAGTCGGTCGCTTTTCCGCACAAATATATATATTTTTTAGAGTTTTCGTGTCATTTCGCGTAGGTATATAATATGTATCAAACTATAAAATAAAACACATTTCAAACATAATTGATGCCGTAGAAGCAAACAATGACCCTTTTTTGGTTTGTATGGGAAAACGACCGACTCGAATCACGTTAAATCAATCACAAGGCAGATAGAGTCTGTGCGGAAAGTGAATAGGCGTGGCGAAAAACAGAACTAACCTAACCAGTATGGCCACAGAACAGAAAATACGGCGCACACGGTAGAAAAGCATTACAGCGCCCCCCAATCTAAATCCTATTCTCTTTCCGCACAGACTCTAAGAATGGTAATGCTTTCATTTGATCTGTGACCAAGTTTACCTCAATGCGCATGTTGAATACAGCACACTAACGAATTATGGTCAATTCATTACGTTGAAGCCTAATTACAATACAACGCATTTGTATAATTTTTCTCCTGTCTGGCTCTTCGTCTGTCACCGGGTTGTATCTTTTGAACCGTAATAGCTAGACATGTGAAATTTCACAGAATGTATATTATTATGACCGTTATAATATTTGTTTTGAAAATTATATGATGGCATGATGGCACGGACGATGTACGATGTACGAGCTGTAAAGGAAAATTAACGTAATATCCATTTAAAAGTAACCATTTAGCTTTCAGTGCGCAATTAAATTGCCTACTTTCGTTGTTAAATAATAGTCTCAGCGCATTAAATTGTTAGTGATCTTAGCTCTCTTGTAACAATTAGATCTAATCCTGGGGGTGTCACAGCCCAGAGGATGTCTAATTGAGCGCGCGCACGAAATAATTCAATTAGTTTGGAGAAAACTTTGTTACATTAAAGTCATGAGTACGGCCGTGACTCTCACCTTGGACGAGCGATGGCATCGGTTATACGGCTATTAATTAGTATCTCTGTGGCAACCGTTTATACCGTCTGTGGTAAATATATTAACGGATAGTTTCGGAGACTTCCCTTTTATGGCGGAATACTTAATTACGATTCGAGGAATATATGGTAAGGGGAGATCCTTAAAGATTTGATGAAGGCGTTTACAGTAAAACTTATAATATGGGATTGTTTACGAATAAATACAAATTAAGTACCTAAGCGAGGACTATGTCGTATGATTAAAGTAAGTGATCTATGAAAAATAACATTGTACAGGATGATTAAATCATAAATATTTCCCCTGAACATATTTCTAACAGATTTGCACGATACAATCTCCGGAGCGAGAAATTAATCGACGCATTGAAACCAGTCGCGACGATCGCGTGCGTTGCGTTATCATAAAAACTGAAATTCCTAATAGCAAAACACACGAGGTCAATCACTGTTTAATTCACGCATCTAACATTCTAGTTGTCGATTGGCTTGGGCCGTCCCTCACCTTGGTCGTTGCAAATAGAAGAGTGAACGAACGTTGCCCGAACCCGGTCGGCGACCCCGCGCGCCGCCGGCCTGCTGATGAGTCGGCTTCCTTGGACACTGGCTAATTTGCATTGCCCCACAACTTACTATTGGCGTGCCTAGATAACGCTGAATGTGGAAAATCCCACTTAGATTCGATATTATCTGGGCGGGGCCGAAAGGTAGCTACTGCGGCTAAGTAATGCTGGGACTGACGCTACTGGTGTTCTTTTTACTCTTTCTAAAATGCATTATGTGTTGCATTGCATTTCAAGACTATTTTTGAGATAGCATTCCTTATTGTAAGGTATTGTCTATTTGAAATTCCAGAACACCCCAAAGGCTTGGAAACACAATAACTTTCATCAATCATAAGGATATTATCGTCTGAGGCGTGTGTGCTTATCTTATATAATTCGCACATCCACCTCAATTATCGTCAATAGAAGCGTTTAACAGGCTTCACAATAGCTGTACAAATAAACATGAAGCCAGTAACAGCGAAATTCGGAGCCAGGGCTTTGAACCTTCAGCGTCACGTTACGATGCTGGAATTCTACCGCTCTAACGAACAATGGTACAAGTCTCATACAAGTTATATGGGACTTATATCCCTTTTAGAGCTGTAGAATTCAGGTGGCAGGTACCGGCCAACATCACAAAACGTGACAACAATTGTAATTGAGCTGATGGCATGGGAAACAAATGCCGATCAGTGACAGGCGTAGATAACGAGAATACTGATCTAAAAATGTTTTGGCCATTAGTAATGCCGGATTGCATTTACTTATCAAATTGGAGGTTGGAGAAGATATCTATTTTTATAACATAAATTTAGAGGAAAACACTTGCACCAACAATAACAATATAGAAAATGTTTTGGACATTAGTCATACTAGCCTGCGTTTCAACTTATGATCATGACAGGTAGGTGCAGCATCTTCTTCAGCTGCCAATAACGTCCGTAACAAATAGGATAGACCAGCTGACAACACGGTGATAAGTCTCGTTATTTCATAATGCGTACAACACTCGAAACAATCTTAAAACTCGTTCTAATACGCGTTCATTCTTTATTTTATCGGGCTGGTTGTTACTTAAAGTCGCTGTAATCAAATTCTCCTGAAACAAGTGGTTGAATCACTGGTTGATTTGATTATCATTTGTTTTCGTCGCTGACGCATCCGTGACCGGCTTCAATTACGTAATTATAACAGGCTGTTACGATCCTTCTCTCGGCGGACGTTTTCAAAACTCACTTTCCACTCGATTGTTATTAACGGACCGGGGTTACGCGTCGGTGTGACGTTAGGCAAATGTATTTGCTATTAATATAAATAGGTATACTTAGTCCTACGGATGTTGAGTAAAAAGGTGGAAGTTATGAACACCATTACACGGTGGAAACGGCAGTATCTGGGCCATGTAATAAGACAGTAAGTACATACGACATTCTACATTTAATAATACAAGGGAAGATACAGGGGACGCCGAAGACCAGGCAGACGTAAAACATATTGGCTCAAAAACTTTCGAGAATGGATTGGAATGAGCACACGATCGCTATTCAGAGCAGCCGTCGATAAAGTAATGATGCCCGCCAACCTCCGGTAGGAGACGGCACCGAAAGAAGAAGATACATGCGAAGGGCAAGACCAAAAAGGAATTATGTTCAACAGCTCAAAGAAAAGGAGATCTTAAAAGCTTGACCGAGGACCGACTGAAAAGGCGACTCCACTCCAGAGCTAAAGTTCTTAAGTTAGTAATGGATACGAGATATGGTTGCTCCAAATTTAGGTCTAAGCTTAAATCGAAACATCATCAAGGGGTAATCTAGAATTCGCATTAAAGCACCAAATAGCAACGCTGTGGCGTCTATAGAATTTAATTCCTATCAGCTTGCTTATTTTAAATCAATACACTTCATCCTACAGCTCTCTCGAGAAATAGTAAGCTAAATTGGCTCCAGTTTGTCATGGATGTATTTGACTTCACGCCACTGCCAAATATTGTTACAAACTAAGTACCGAATCATGGGAATTTGTTAGTAGTCAGAAAGTTATTTTAGGAAGACACAAAACTGCATAGTATGTGCTAAGTAAATTTAGGAAACAGAATATTTAACTACCTAACTTAATTATGATCCTATACTTCTCTATATCAATACTATGCATCTTTTGTTTAATGAGAGGCAGTTTGCTACCTTGTGATTTTTTTAGTAACTTCAAACTAGATGTGTGCGCCGACAGCCAATTTCACGGCGAACACAATTTTGTGAGGTTACTGTATAAAACACTCAAATAACCGAATACTATTAAGATCTAGTATCTCTATAAAGATGTTATTGAATAAAATAATTACTTACATGAGAAATGTTTAATTAAACTAGTATCGGACGGAAACAACGTAAGTCATTTTAAGTGATGCTGATTGGAGTAGTGCAATAAAATGAGCTCGGAACGAGTGCTCCAAGGAAACGAAAGATTAGCCACAAATTAAACTTACTTGCAATAAACTTCACATGATCATTATTACGAGTGCAGTTAATGTCTTTCGATTGAATAACGTAAACGGGTAGTTCTCTGCGATTTTATACCGCGATTTTTTTTTCATTACCATCGCCACTATTATTGGCGGTTTTATAAAAGCAATCAGGATCATTATGATAAAAATAGCAGAGGCACGCGACTTCTACAAGATAACCAAAAACGACTCCATAGTTTATAGGGAGCTCATCTATAATGTGGCGATGGTAATGATGCGATTGGTGCGACTGTTTAGTCGCAGAGAACTACCCAAACATAGAAACGACATCATTCATACACACTTTACAAATAATAAAGAGGAAGACAATACGATTATCGGAGAATGTTCATTCCAAATGAATAAATTTGCATTAAGTGTGCGTCAAACCAATAATGTTCGACTTTGTAACTAGGACATTAATGCCTTCACCATTTTAAAATTAAATCCAATTACGGAAATCCAATGCTTTGAGACAGTTTAAAAACACAAAGCTGCCCGTCACCTATGTACTTAGCCTATCCCTATGGTTTTTCCTGTTTTATTCCCACATCATTAAAGTTGACGACGCCACAGCTTGAGCACAAACGCTAAGAAAAATGAGCGCAATATCAACAGTATTAGATTTCATTCAATTAGGCCTGGAATAGAACGTCTCGCACCTTTTATGAAGCATCCTTATCACGCCGTGGGAACGCCGAACCTCGCGCAGTCTCTCACGAACTCGCGAACATATACTGTCATAATACTTATAATTGCTATGCTGTTTGAATATACGGTTCTGAATTGTGATTTATAAGATCACTTCTTCCTTTCACATTTATCGCTGATATCGTGATACACATATCCCCCTATCCTAACTTTTATAGTTGTTAATTGGTGGCTGTGTGATTTATGATCTTTTTAAATAAATTGAATTTATAGCTTATGTATTCATAAAGTGCTTTACTCAGGTCTCTATAAATTGCTGCAGAAACCATAGTTTAAGCTTTATGATCATCTTGTGCAAAACGAAAGTCCAGTTTAATATTTTTCTAAAGGTCGATCATTAGCCTTTAGCCAGAGATTGAATGAGGTTTATGTTATGTTATCTGTAATGGTCGCGCTGTCTGTCATTTATGTTCACATTCGCACGATCTCGTCGATTCATTGTCTTTCGAAAGGTTAAAATAAATAAAAAATGTTATTACACGTTTTGAATCGTGTGCATTTGCAATTAGGCGAGCGGCCTGCGCGTGACGATGCGAGGTGCTAGTTTGGCAATATCTGATCGATATACCTACGAAATACCTACTGCGTTTTAATAATGACACTTGCAGTTCCAGTTCTTAATATTTGGGTCGAGTTTTCGTCAGCGTTCGTTACAAGCCGACTCGACTGTTAACTGAATTTTAACGTACCAGATTATTATCATTGAGGAATGGTAACGCCATGTAATTTAAAGTCGTGTTAGCTCGTGTTCATCTTCTATATTCGTGTAATTGTAGTAATGAGGTTGCGTAATTTTGCTTTGAAGTTGATGAACTTTAGTGGTAGCAATAGAGACAAATATATTTAGGACATCGCGCAGAAAAGGTCAGTGCAGTCTAGATTTTTCGAACAATTAAGCACCGTTACACACACATTCACACGTCGGCATGCAGTGATGCAATCGCCCAATAAGCCGGTTTCGCTCGCCTGATATTAACTTGCATAATAAACTGGCCGGATAATATCGCACACATAGTCCTTGCATGTTACAAAGTACTCGGAGCTAATCACAAGTGGTGACCGCGGCGTAAAACCCCTTTGAGATTGTTGCACGTCATCATAGAGGTAAGTACGAAAGTACTCCCGGCGCAAACAGCCTGCTTGTTCTACAACACGATCGCACAAATTGCCAAATTCGGTTAATTATTTGGTAGTCAACTGGTCGTGATTCCTGTGGCGTCGACCGTAGCGGCACGAGAATAGCCGTTTTCTTATACATCTCGACTACTCGCCATACTTTTCAAAACAAGAAGGCAGTAACAATTATGAGCTTCGTATATTGTTACCGCTTTGTTTGGACAGACCGGCTGAGATAATTAGGCAAGTCAAAACTCAGTTACAATGCAAAATTATCTTCAACTTCATTTCGTTGTTGGATGTGAGAATAGATTTCCACCAGTCCATTGATCGTGTGATCTCGAGCGTGCGGGAGATAGCATTGAAAAGATTGAGCGAGAGAGTTTAATATACGCAGTTCGTACCTACCTACCTCAGAAACCACATTAATCAATTAGTATCGGTGGAAACAATACTTTTTATTGCTTTGAACAACGTTTACTCCACACGTGTCTGTTTTGGTTAATAATTTGCTCACGTCGTTCTTGAATGCTCGGGGATAGCTATGTACCGGATATAACACATACATAACGCCTAGGAATTCTGAGCTCACTCCTAGAAGTTGTGGGCGGCATCAACGGTCTGCTAGGTTTTCTAGTAGAGTTGGGTTTGCAAGAGGAGTGCCATTCAATCCATCACGCAAAATAGGCACAATGTAATTAATTTGTATAACCTACGAGTATTAAAATGGAATAAAGCAAAAAACATCGATAATTTAGATATAACCTCTACAAGAAATTGGCTATTTGACAACTTTTTTCTGTGATATGTAATAGAAACACCACTCAATAATAGAAATATTAGTAAAAACCACAACACATTTTTAGACTTTCCCAAATACGTGCCGAAACGATTCCTACTGAAGCCCATTACAACGTGACGGCACGTTGTTTGGGGAAATCAAGAACTTTGTTCTGCAACTAACAACTATGTTAAAACTTGTACACTTAGCTTGCGATAAACATTATACGTCATATTGACGCAGTCTTATTTTCAAAGTTGCTTATAGTTAAAAAAGGATTTACAGGAGGTTTGACCTCTTTTTTTGTTTAATATATTACTTAATAAGTGTGGCCACGAAAATTATGGTGTATTTTGGAACAACGGGAAATGTAGAAAAAAATAGTCTTATCAATGTCCTAATTTTTTTATGTTTGCAATTTGCATGCATGGTATATATATTATGAACATTCAATCCATGTTTTAAACAGCAAGTTTTTCTATACCTTGTATTTTTTACAATACTACAAAGTAGTCAGGGATAATACGAACCTGACCACGTAACTGACTTTTGTGCAGAAAATTTAAGTTATTGTGGAAAAAAAGATAAAATAGAATAAAATGTATTTACCACAAGTTTCAGTTACAATATCCTAAGTAACTTAAAAACAATAAACGATATATTTCTAATTTTATAACTGAAAATTTGAGTCTGAACACAATTGAACCTCTCAAAATAATAACCCGTTTATCGTAAGGGTTTCATGACAAAAGTTACCATACATTTTACGGGGTTATTACCAATAGTTTTATACTTTTAAAATGGACTTTCCCACTCAACTTTGCAACGTCATAAAAAAGTTACACGTTAGGTATTAAACTCAAATCTTTAACATATTTCCTTATTTCGCTTATTTTAACAGGATCTTATATAATTTTTACAAATTTCAGTTAAGTACAGTCTAGTACCCAATTGTACGATCGCTTCTCTCTTCAGGGCCGTTGAACATGAGCATCAGTGTAGAAACCGCGCATCGCATTGGCAGATTGACGGGACTTGCCCAAGCCGCACATCACGAATCCTTTCGGAACGGGCCACGTTCTAGTACTCGTTGTTAGTGAATGTCTCATGGAATAAGCGACGCAAGGAATGGGATCATTTTTTGTGAGATCTACTTTCACCGCCCGATAGCATTCGCATCCGGTTCACTCGGTACCGTTCGGATCGGCCATTATCTTGATCGAGTGCACATTTGGTACTCTTGTTAATACTTAAGTACTTAGGCAATTGGTAGGGATGCCGACTATGGTCTTGGCCGACTAGCCGACTACATTTTCAAATGACTGACTAGTCGCGGAATACCTAGTCGGCGACTATAAATGTACCCGAATAGTCGGCTTTACCGACTAGTTCGTATTTCTAGTAGAAAACAGCTAATATAATTAAACAAACACGCACAATTCAAATATAATGTCGCAAAGGAAATCGCCTGCGTGGACATTTTTTGACGATGTAAAAGGATGATTCAAATACAGCGCATTTTCCTATAGCATATATAGTTTTAAATAGTCAGCGACTATAAACGAGGATAGTCAGCTTTACCGATGAGTCTGTAGTCGGTCGGCTAGTAATTTGTGGTTGCTTGGTATTTCTTTCCAATTGTACGTTTACCAAATACGTTTCTATCGTTTATCGCAATGAACTTTACGGTTATGGAGTTGATGAACACAGATTAGATTATGAAACGCAATATCAATATTTGATTAAGATCATTTTGTAGTTTATGACAGAAATATTTACATTGCATTTACCTTTTACATTGCAACGGTAAAAGTAAATATTGAGCTATTAATAAAGATATAAAATGAGCTTCAAGCTCAGAAAGAGCAATTAGCGTAGAGAAACAACTTTTGATATTTTATGGTTATGTCTGTGTCTGTCATACTGCCTACGTGAAAACGAAGCTAAATGTCCATAATTGTTTTCCTTTTATCGTTAAAATTACTTAAAAGGTGCAGAAAGTGAGGTCTTTCCATTCTTAAATGCGATCTGCACGCTATCTGCCCACGTGCTTAAAACGGAATGTCTTTAAAAGTGCCGCGAAGATGAGAACATGCTCTGTCATTCGATTTTTATTTTAACCACTTATCGTTACTTAACGGCTGTTTTTTTCCTGAGACTAGAGGATATTTATGGATACTTAACTACTAGATTTTATTTGTAGCAAATGGAGTTGTCAGGGAACTACTTTTTAATGACATGGACCAGCCGCCCGCCCTAAGAAAATAATAAGAATAAGAGACCTCAACATAACACAGTATAATACTCTGTATTGTTGACCTAAATTACAATAGTATATTACACAACTAGGGTGGTAATATAAAGAACGGCCGAGATCGCAGATGTTTGCGGCCCGAGCCACAGGCGAGGGACTTAAATATGCGATCGAGCGCTTTCTTTATTACCTCCCGTGTTGTGTACATCATTTTATAATCATTTCATAACGCGTAGCGTGCGGAAAAAGCCACTTTATGGCCAGGTGTGGCATAAAAGATATTTAAATCAAAACAAGAAATCCAAAACTTAGGGTAATGGCGATGGTATAATGTTTTTATTTATATATTATCTATTGTTTTCAGGGAATTTCAACGAGGTTTCCATGTCACGAATCATTATTAGGTTGCGCTCAAATACGACTCATAACATGTAATGTAAATCTAACTTGCCAACAAACAGTCAACAATCTCGAACAATCTATTATAATAAAAACATGAACGCATTGCGTATGTCATCAAAACGCGGCTTCCATGCGCATAATGCAGTAACCGACGCTGATTTACCAATAAAATACCTCCTTTCATATAACCAAAGCAATATGCAGATGATATGGGGGTCTGTTGTAGCAATAGCATGCTACAGAACTAAAAGAGCCGATAACTTTGGTCACCACGACGCTTATATGCCAATTTAACTTGGAGTAAATGATGTAGGGCAGTGTACAGGCCCGAATTGGGTCGTGAACGATACGACGAAACTGACAAACACATTGCACACGCTTGAGATGCGCTGTAAGAGTCCGTCACGACTAGGCGCGATAATAACCGTAATATAGCCAGTATTCTAACGTTAGACAAACGCCCGGCCGAAACATTCCACAGAATGTGCTTTCTTGGAGAGTGGGTCTGTTTTAGTTATACCGGCTAGCAAATTTGAACATATTCACCGTTCAAAAATCTCAAAATACTCGCCTCTCTTTGATACTTCTAGATCCAGAATAAACTACTCTACAACACATAAAAAATCCCATTACCTGAGATAAACAATGATAGTTTCTGATAAAGTCAAAAATGATAACGTCGCGCTATCAAATCCAGTTTGATTTACAGAAACGCTTGGATTTTCAGTACTGTATCGTATCTAAATTTCAGTAATAGGTAATTGTAATAAACTTGTGCATCGTGTTGTATACCGTAAGTGGCCAATGCGAACAAGTGCGCGAATTCGGTTTCTGCGTGTTGTTATATTGGTTGATAATACCTTTATTGTGATAGCTTGCTCGCGTGTATTGAGGCGGGAGTGATACGAGTACCCGTTCCGCTTAAACTTAACATAGCTAAGACCTATAGTAAGGCAGACACGTGGTTTAGAAATCTAAAATATTGTTTTCTTCATTCGTGCCTTCTTTGTTACAAGGCAATCCCCAAAGCAATTCTTTTGCGGCAGTAGTATTTCTACGGTTTTTCGATACGTTTTGACGCTGAAAGAGCATTTGGCTAGGCCATCTCCGATGGTGACAACATTTTGTATGTGTATTGTCGACCTTAACTGAGACGACTTTAGCTTATAGCTAAAAGTTATTTTCTTTACCTTGACTAGAGCTCTGCGATCTCTTGTACAGGAGTCCTATACAAGTGAGGCGCTTATAATCCTGCAAGCGGATTTGCCAGCAGCTGCCATTAGCGATTTTTCGCTGACCGCTCAAAGTGCTGCTCACGGGCTGGTTGTCACAGCAGATATAAAATAATACTTAACGATGAAATAAGTGCATCGATTGGTGAAGTACGGAAGAATGTACAAGCTCTTACGATCCTTCATCACCGATCGATGTACTTATTCCTTCGTTTTAGTATTCTTTTATGGCCACTGTGACAATCATCCCGTGAGACAACCATACTCGGTTCCCCTACGGACCAACTGGATTGGTTGAAACGGTTAAATTTTGTCTTATTTTGTGTGTGATTGAAACCACTACTAGCAACTTTTAGTCACTGGTTCGCTAACCACGAGGGTTTAACTATATTTTAAAGGTAAAGACACTGTCTTTTTTGCATTGACTGGAATACCACACGAATATTACAATTTAGTGGTTAATCCGCACTTACATAATATTATAAAACTGTGACATCACAACATAAGCTGCGCTTTTATCATTATTTTATATTATCATTTCCCGATTAATGCATCTAGACGGAACCATAAAAAGATTAGAGGATGATGGGATTTCGTAACTCTCCTTTACAATTTTACTCGAATACCGTTGAATTATTTACCATTTTATTGATTTACGCTTAGGGATCGTAAGAAAATTGTGAGTTTGTGTTTGTTCGTTTGTTTCGTCAGTGTTCGTCTTTTAGGTCGTCAACTATTATAGTGTCCACAGGAGAGTCGCTCATTTTGTGAAATCTGTATGACTCTAATAGGTATTTTAGTTTACGAAAAGCAAAACCCTGTTATGAGTAGGTACCTACTGTTTAACAGAAACCATCCTAAAGGGCCTTATCACACTAGCGATTTGCGGGCGAGTTTCCATACAAAACCAGTCGCGGCGCCAATGTGATAATGATAAGGCTCTTAAAGGTTAATCGATACATAGACTTTTATAGCGAGTTCCTTTTGTAGCCTTTTGGGTACAGAACACTCGTGTGCAGATACAAATAAAAATAACATTATGGGATGACCCGACCTTTCTAAACGGTTATTTCCGTTCACCCCGAGTTGTCAATAGCCCAGTTTTTCTATTTAAATGTAAAGAGAACCGGTAGGCGTACAGTGGGAGCGGTGACGTCACTCGATGAAAAATGTCTAGACGCGGATGTCTGTGACGTCATAGCGGACCCCCGCAGCCAGGCGCCGCTATACCCGCCTTAGGTACGAAACGACGTAACTGACGATTATTTCCTACAGATACGTAGTACCTTTTGTGTTGTAGCATAATAACCGGGTTACACTTGAGTTGCTAAGTGGTGACAGTCTGAAGATAATTTGGATGAATAGTCAAGGGCGTAACATTTGATATCTGTTATAATAGAAGGGAAGTTGGAATTTTAATTTTGCACAAGGGTTAATCAAATTTAAGATCAGATTAAGTATTTCGCCATTTTTAAATTTGGCAAGCAAGTCAGTATCAGAATAAAAATGTTTGTGTAATTATGTACCTATGCCTAGATTAATCACAGCTATCAAATTGGTTTGTATTGATATTTGGTAATATACAATGTGTGGCCTGTAACAGGAGCTAATAGTTAAAACGAAGATTGTACTCCTCAAACTGAACAATTCCTATTAAAACAGAAAAGATACGGAAGTCAAGGTAGATAGCAGAATTGAGGGCGTTTTCTGAGTGTACGGTGGACGAATGGTTGAGTCACTGGGCCGGAAATCCAGAGGTACCGGGTTCGATTGCCATTTAATTTTTCTGTGTACTTCCTGTATCTATATATGAACAACATTTGTTCAGGCACATTTAAAGATAACTTATGTTATAATTTTTAGTACACTTTAAAGTTTATTTGAAGCCGCAATGTATTGCGATGTTTTTTATGTTTGTAGCGTGACAAGCGACGTCAATTAGACTGATGTTAACGTACATTGAAAATATTATTTAATTTGTATGAAAAAGATAATATCTTAAGATTAAATAATTTTTAAAAGTTGTTGAACAAAAGTTTTGTTGTTTGATGAGTACAATCTACGTTTTAATTATTAGTCCCGGTAACAGGCCACACATTGTATAGGTGTAAGCGGTGGTAAGAGCGCAATACTTATAACACGTTACCTAAGTGTGATAAGTCCATAAGAGTAATAACAGAGTAATGCTAACGTTTAGTAGAAGTAACGATAGGTAGATTGGCTTCCCCTTCTCCGTCGGTATTACTCTTGATAGAGTGGTCGTGGTCGCCATTTCAGGTGTTGGTGGCACGCTTTACGATGCGACGCCATTTCTCTTTAGGTAAGCGATGCTTTTCTTGTGCATTCGTGCAAGGCTGCAGGGAACATCTACTGCAGCTTTAGCCTGATTATACTGAATAGGGATGATGACTGGGTTAAAAATATGTAATTCTATTTAGTCCGTCAGTTAGATTATGGAAAAATATGGGACACGTATTTTTTGGTTTATCAAAATATTAAAAATCGACAAAGTTCTGGAGTGGGGGCTTGTGACGTCACTCTTGAGTACGATTTGTACTCAAGAGTGACGTCACTCGAAACTTCTAAGCACTCTATTCTCGTCAGTTTTTGTTTGTCAAACAAAACAAAAAATACGTGTACAATATTTTTTCATAATGTAACAGACGGACTAAACAGTTTTTTTTAGTCATCTAGCCTATTGGCTACACATAAATGCAAATTGTTATAAAGAGACAGTTAATAGCAGTAATTATTCTTCCTACAGAAGGTACATCGCGCGGCTTGTATGTGTACGCATTACAAGAAAAGGTTTACGAATGCGTAAGAATGCTCCAGTACGGATCGCGCTATCTTCGCCTCGACTTTGAATAGGTACCGCGCGCTCCTAAACGGCCGAACTGTCTTATCTGTCTTTATACTTTGCAGTTTGTTCCTTATTACTTGCTGCAAGTCAAATGAAAAACTTTTGTGAAGCGAAACAAATTGTTCAGCAGTTCCATTCTGACAGCGTAGGCTTTACTTACGATACAGCCGCAAACCGCCCCCGCGCGCCCACGCCTGCCGTGCTACGTCTGATACACTACACCACACATTCACTTACAAAACGACTTATATCTACATACTTCTGGTACACCTCTATATTAGACCTTATATCGTTAGTAATTAAGTTCAATTTTAAACATACAGATATGGAAGCGGATCGGTAGACGCGTAGTACGGGCCTACGTTGAGGGACTTTCAGAGTTTTTAATCTATTCTCGGGAAAGTTATTTATATCTTGTAATTACTTTCAATAACCTTGTGTATTGAAGGGTCGAGATTAAGTTGACAACTCACTGCTAAACAACAAGTTCCTGTAATATACGATTAGCTCATATACTCGTAGGTGAAAATAGATGCATTTGAATTTTGAAAATGTAGCTGAATAGCTGTATAATTAATATTGATTATACAGCGTTTTGTAAAAGTAGATTAAATAAAAACTATGAATAAAGGCTGCAAACGAACTTATATTTAATTTTGTTAGATTTACTTGAATTTTGACACGAATATAGATCGCATACCACTGAAAAAAAAATATAAAGTCAACTACATAGCTCGAATACCAAATTCCTTGTTTATCGGGTATATCGTCCCATATCTATCGGGAAATGTAATATCAGTTAGAAATATTTAACATTGTGGGAGTTGATTGGTGCACAATAGTTATACAAAGTTAAGACACGGTCTGTAACACGGTGACAGTGTAAGCATATCAAAATTCGGCGTTAATATGAAACCTCTTAATGACTACACAGAAGAATGTCGGCCATTCAAAACTTCGTGGACAGTACCGCAACGAAAGGAGATCTGAACAACCCCACTTACAATAACTACCCCTATTTAAATTTTCAACTCTATTTCATACACGCTAGAGTATATAATGCACTGGCAAGTTGCGTCGGAGTATTATCTTCATTCCACACTCGTAGAGTGATCGGTAGTCGCTGAACAACGTTAAAGGTGAATGTGTCGGCCGTCGGGGTACTTTGTTTTTCCAGTAAACTAATTCGAAGAGACGAGTCGATTCTTTATAAAGCGGGAGGAACACGCTTTTGCGAAGACAGAGAACCAATATAGTTTTATTTTCTCTTTGAATGCCACGACACGAAATAAAGTTATGTATTGCAGGTTGGAGGTGCATAAAATTGGGCATGTCAAACTCGATTTCTGTGCGTCTGAACAATAAAAGTCTTTATTGATTCTTTGCTGTAATCTTAATATTATAAAAATAAGAAGAAATTATTAGCTATTTTAATTGTTACCGTTTTGTACAAATTCTTTCCAGTTTTCACCTATGGTTTCTTGTTGGTCATCAGCCAAGTTGGGTTATCAGTCCAGCCAGCGGCCCATAGATTTAGTGGTTAGGTTCTTCTTGGATGCAGGTAGAAACAAATCTGTGTAAAAAAACCTTGAGGCCTACTTACAAAATAACTTAATTGAATATTTCCTTCCCTTCCCTCCCGCCTACATTGTGACCAGCTTGGCTCTTCTTTCATTTCAATTGTAGCTACATGTCATATGGTCTGCCCATTTCTAGTTTTAAGCGGTGTGCGTGTTATATGTTATATTGTTTCTTCTATGTTGTGTATTTGTAAGATTGACCTATATTCGAACCCGAATTGACATTTTTACGAACATGGGCGTGTAGAAGCCGTCCTAATTTGCTCTAAGCATATATTTGTGAATCGATAGGGCAGCACCGGTTTTGAAATATAGCCCGATCTCCTCTTACTGCGTGACAGTAACGAGTTCCGAAGCGGAAATTTATTTTTAAATGTCACTTGTGTACAGTCGAGGACGAAAGTTTGTTTAAGTTTACTACTAAATTAAGATGATATGGATTAAATGCTGTATGTCGCTCTTTCGCGGTAAGACCGCTTAATGTTTACCTTTTTTTTTCTTATGGTGTGTATAGTAGTGTATTTTATTGTACTTATGTTGTTAATTACTGAGCACACTATTTAGACAGTTGATAGAACTAAGAGTTAGCAGCGAAATATCATTAGAAAGTTTCTGAATAAAAGCTGCTAATTATTTTTGTTGTTTACCATTTATGTCGTTATAGATTTAAATTTCTTATGTTTCTTCTGTTGTGCAATAATATTGTTTTGTATTTCGTGTGCATCAATAAGATGCTTTGAGTAATTATGTAATTTAAAAATATGTGTAAGTAAGTGCATATTATAACTATCATGGTTCCTTTCACAAGCCTTGGAGATAAAAAATACACTTCCTGTTTTTAATTGGTTGCGTTATCACTTATGATAACAATCGGGGCACCTGGTATCAATGATTAATCAAATGTGATTGTGAATCTCAAATGAATAGAAAGTGGCACTTCTTTATCTGTTTTGGTCTTGACAAGTGGAACCTTTGATATTTCTATTGTTGTTGAAACCTCTTAAGACTTTTGAACATTATGTTAATGTATTTACCATTATTGTTTGATCGTTTAATTGGTCTATCATTAAATATTAATAATTATGATTACATTCCGCAGTTATTAGAAAATAATATAGATATACAGCAGTTATGTTATACACTTCGAAATCTCAAACAAGTAAATATAAGCACTAGTTAACTAAAGTTAGCGCTTAGGGTTGGGATCATAACGACTACATCGTCAAAACGACCAAATCATCATAAGGTCCAGATCTCTAAAGGACCATCTCTTTAGAAAGCCCATATCTCCGAATGACTAGGTATCAACACGACTACTTCTTGAGAAGACCACATCGTTAATAATCCACATATCACAAAGACAAGGGAGCAAAATGACTAGTTCGTGAAAAGACTATTTCGTTAATAGACAAAATCTCAATAAGACGAGGTACCCATGTGTGTAAGATTGTCCCCTCTTCTCTTCTTCTCTGTCGTATCGCTCTTGCCAGAGCGGTCGTGGTCACACTGAGGCGTCCACATCGGTGGTAGAGGCGGACACAGCTTTCCGCACGATCTCCCGCCATCTCTCCCTGTTGGCAGACTGTCTGGCACAGTCAGATATGCGGTTTCCTGCAGCGGCTTTCACTTGATCAGTCCAGCGCATAGGTGACCTGCCGCGGTATTTATTTATTATTTCGTGTTATAACGCGCTTATCTCACAAAAACTTACTCTAATTTGATGAAGATGTATTTAGGTATTATGGAATCTTTATCCCGATTCCGAATCCCATAAAAGGTGAACAGCATTTCATACAATCTCTGAATGGGAAATCATCTTGATTTGATGTTTCTCTCATATACACTACACATTTGCTAGAAAGAGACAAGGTTACAACGTACTCATATATGCCGGTAGAACCGCATACAATAAGTCAAGATTCACGACTTAACCGCTTCTTAATTCAATGTATCAAACGTCGCCGACTATACCTTATCGTTATCACTAGGCCGAGCCGGGGGCGTGTCGGTGACGTCACGGGTGCCGTCACTGCCCCCTCTCCCCCTCCCCTACTGCGGCACACGCGGCGCGACGGCAATTTTCTCAATTTTCCACCACTCAACCGGCGCCTGCGTCCCCCTGATAACCGCCGCGAACCAGATTGGATTTTGTCGCGTAGGATTAAATATTGGACATAAATAAAAGGGTGGTGTTACGTCATTGTACAATTACGGTACGCGCGAGTAAGTTTGTTCAGTACGTCTTGTTCTCGTTGTTTTAAGTTATATGAATGTTTTGTTCTTGAAAACCATACATCCAACAAACATAACATATTAAACAACGAGTAGCGAACTATAAGTACACTTTTGTGGTTTCTGTTGTATGCTGTGATCTGAAGCACTGAAATACCTATATAACGCACAAAACGAAATGCGAAGTATTAGGTACACCTTATTTTGATACCTATCAATTTTGGCTGGAGATGAGTTAGTGATTATTTAATTCCAGTAGCGTCTCGTAATGTGTAATTTCTGAATACGAATCGTTAATGATTTCAACTTGCAACGTTTAGAAATTCAAATGTACATTTTTAGGGAGTCTGTACTGTTGGTGTGTTTAATACAACCAGTTGCATTCTTATGCAGAATTAGGTCATTTAGCACTACAAACGACAAAGCTGATTATGAGTTAATATTATCTATAGCCTGTTACCCAAGTGCCTACCCAATTATTGCCAACATAATCGGATTTATCTGGTAATGTCATTACTAGCGCTTGGTACCGCCGACCATCATAATTAGAGCCGCAATCAAATGGAAAACTAACTGCACAAGGGGCCTTACTTGCCTGGACAGCGGCGGTTTGGTGCCATACAGAGATTGAAAGTAAAACAGATTAAAATGATCCTATTCTGTTTACGTTATGACAAACTGTTGTCGTATTGAAATACTGATTTTCTTTAATATTTATGAAACCAAATGACCATACCAACTTTAATTATCTTGTCTAATGTAGTTTAAGTTGTGGTGTTAAAATATGTAAAGTAAGAATTATCTAAGGTGTCCGAATGTTGGTTCATTCTCTTTACGAACTTTCGGACACCTCAGATAATTCTTACTATATGTAGCATTGACAAAAGGTATCTTCAAACAATCAAGTCACAATCGGAGAACATAAACTTGTATATAGACTTTAAAAATTAGTACAAAAGTTTCCAATAGTAAATAAGTTGATGTCAAGTTCTTAAACATCCCTTAACGGAAAGAAAATAGAAGCCTTTATGACGTCGAGTCTACGCGTGAGCGGTCTACAATATAGATATATAATTTTGTGGTTCCAGTAGCCATTGTGTTATCTTCATGCTCGCACCGTGACGGCGTGTGATATGAAATAGTTCTCCAGGTCACACAAAAGGGCTTAATTTAGTAGGATTTGTTCATCAGTTAAGGCTTTTTTCCACGGAGGACGGAATAATTCGGCCGTAGTTGACAGCTACGCTACGCATTCATTTCACGGACCAAGATCACAGGGCGAGGTTAACTGTACCTACTATGCTATGCGATAATATAGCATAAAACTAACTTAGATTAAATTTTTAATATTGTAGTTTTAAATATAATCAATGTTAATGAATAAATGCCATTTTAGTCCCCTTATCATGACAGCTGCCTAGGGAAACGCTGTAGCCATTTTTAAAAATACACGAAATGTTTGAAAGGTTTGTCAAACTGATGACACAAATCGATCGAGTAGGGTAAACGTACGAGTGCTCGACGTTGTCCCAGTAGTTGCAATCTTGAATGTTAAGGCATTAGCAATAGAGGTGACAGTACTGGGCCCTATTGCCCTAGTTGACGGGTGTCAACTAGGGCAATAGGGCCGGCGGGGCTATAGGGCCAGTAAGGGCATTAGCACGTGTATGTATAAGAATAATAAAATCAAATTAATTAAAGGTCAAATCAATTAAACATAAAACTGTAAAACCTCACGCACGTGTTTAGATGACAAATGATGTTGACAATAAACGTCCACTTAATATAAAACTAATGAATGTTGACAAGATTTGGCGCAGCGCGGCAGATAACGGGCGATAAGAGAGGAAGGAAGGCCTTATCAACGGAAACTCGTCCAACTGTTACGTATGCCAAGATGTGTCTGATAGTGAATCTTTTACTACAAAGATACTGTTACATACAGGTCACGCCACCTGTCAGCTCAGCTTGCACCTGTGGATTTAGTTACTATACTGCCCTGCTAAGCCAAAAGGGCCTATCTTAATACGAGTATCATAGAGAGATGGGCATTTTTATTTAAAAATATATATGTCAACGGAAATGTATGTAATCCGTCATTGTACACAATTCCTAGGAAATGTATGTAATTCCTAAAATCGCCCGGAAATGTGTGAAATAAATTATATTACACAAATTTCCTAGGAAATCTATACATTTCCTAAATGGCAATCGGATATGTGTTTATCAAGCCATAATATTGATGATTATAATTACTTTTAGGTACGATTATTAGTGAAGAGTGATCACAACATACCCCCACTTCCCAGGATATGTGTGTAATAAATAATTTTTAAAACAATATTTTATACATTTCCTAAATAGCTTCGGAATTGTATACATTTCCTAGGATTTGATAATTCCTAGATTTCATACATTTCCGGTAACATATATACATAGGTGGAACTTAAAGTTATGTTTGAATATTGTCTAGCATATCCGTTTGTGAATGAAATATAAATATACCTTTAACACTAATCGTCATTATTGTGACAACTATTAACTGTTAGTTAATGCTACATTTTTAAATGAAAATATCTACTCGTATATATGGCTTTTTGGCTAATAAAACATGTTTCGTGGTTCAAGTCAATTTCTGAGAATCTGTGAAGTTAGCCACAAATTTCCCACTTTAGTATTCGCATTGAGTATCAAGTATTCGATGAGAGTAAAAACTACAGTTCAGAAGTCATCTTAGTACTTATGTATTATCTAACCTGTGACTTTATTCCTATCTTTATAACACTCTAAGTTCAAGGCCGCCGCAGTAGAAAAAAAAAACCTAGTTGCCTTAATGTTTACATTTAAAAATCGTTACCTAGGTACTAAGGTCGTTCCGGGTAAGTGCGCCTACGTTTTTAGTATAATATCTGTACTTTTCGAGATTTTTTTATGATAGGCGCGCTTGCCCCCTAGGTACCTTTTCACACTTCCTAAAAATCATGGAAGAAAGCAGTGATGTTTTTTCCACAACAACTATTTAAAATTTAAAAGGAGAATCGTTATGTCTCTGAATAACAGCATTATCATTGTATTGATAACAATTACCTAGTTTATTTTATAGTGGAATGGGGTTTTATCGATTCACCGTAATTTTCTGACGTCATTACTTCAACTTCTCATAAAAGGTTACATACGCGCTTATATTATTATGCAAATACGACGTGTGATGTTCGCGAGATAAGCAATTCTAATAAACAATACCGGTGTTGACCTATTGATATGTTTACAAGGAATTGCGGGAAACCCAACGTTACCGCAAATATGTTTATGTCATCTTATCATCGAGTGTCCTAAGGAAGGAGAAGATTATAGAATACCTAAATATTTAATTAGCAATTAAAAGCTACCGACTACATGTTTGGTTAACGAAAGATAATGTGAGTCTGTGCGGAAAGAGAATAGGCGTGGCGAAAAACGGAACTAACCTAACTAGTATGACCACAGAAGAAAAAATACGGCACATACGGTACAAAAGCATTACAGCGCCCCCCAAAATTAATCCTATTCTCTTTCCGCACAGACTATTGATATGTTTTCCGGTTGCGAGACAAAAATAAATGTCGAACATAACGTATTGCAAAATAGTTTAAATCGTAAAGAAAGAACCGTAATTTACGATTACTGGAGATTTGTACTTTGTAACAAAAGTTATTTTATTCTTGATTGCTTCCAGAAAAAGAAATGGGAGTGGCTGTTTTGCCGGACTTGGCCGGGATACCTAAGTACAATTATAAAAAGCCGGTCAAGTGCGAGTCGCACTCGCAGACCGAGGTTTCCGTAAAAACTCGTAAGTCCCCATTGAGACATTTCGACCCCCTTTAAAAAAAAAGCAAAAAACTTATAATATTTATATTATAGGCATGTCCAATAGAGTCAGATTAGCGATGTTTAAAACTATTCCAAATTTCAAATCGATAGAGCAGCAGTAGTTCCTGAAATATCTGGCTGTGACAGACGGACAGACAGACAGAGTCACACCATAAGGGTTCCTTTATTATAAATAAATATAAATATTATTAGGGGACAATCTTACACAAATGGAACTAGCCCTATAGTAAGCTCAATAAGGCTTGTGTTATGGATACTAGACGACGATATATTTAATAGATTCAAATACTTAAATACATAGAAAACATCCATGACTCAGGAACAAATATTCGTGCTCATCACACAAATAAATGCCCTTACCGGGATTCGAACCCAGGACCTCTTGATTCGTAGGCAGGGTCACTATCAACTAAGCTAAAGCGGTCGTCAAATTTTGATACGGAACCCAAAAAAAATATTTAGGTTCAACTAAACTCAAAAAGTAGTAATCAAAAATTAAATGTCAAACATTCTGATCGACCTTTTCCACGTACGAGTGAAAGTAATAGTTTACAGGGTAACTGTGTTTTATTTAGTCGTCTGAAAAATCATAAATCAAAATGTGTCTAAGCGTACTTGACGTTAAGTGTAATGCAGTAGAGAAAATATTATGCTGTAAGGAATGCAATTGCTCAATTATCATGTCGGCCGGCTGGCCGGTATTTCTCGGTTAACTTAGTAAAACGGGTACCTACTAAGTATACGTATGAGTATACTTAGAAGGTCAGATACCTTCTAAGTATACTCATAGGTATAAGTATGTTACATATCTAGTGACAGTTGTTTGATATCTAAACCAATATTATTCAAAAGTCCTATGCACGTCAAGGAATTTAATTTCCTACCCGTTTCATTGAAATGTTGCTAAGCATTCACGATGCATTAAGGTCGAACAAAATTTCTATATCAGTAATAGTATTTAAATGTCAATACGTATTATTTGTCACAGCACATTACAGATAACCTCTTTGCGAAGTCATTTGCTCATCTAATTACGAATACGTGTCAGTGGGTGTCAGTGTCAATCGAGAAAATCGTTATCTGCGTTCCTTTCATTTGAATATTGCAAGAGGGAGAAAGATGGACTTTCTTCGAATTTCGATTCCGCGGTTGTCGTCCTTTTTTGGTAGTGCCTTGACGCTCCAAATGTCCGTTGTTAATCTGTTACCTAGTTACTGACACAAAACAATGCGTGTGATATGTCAAAGTAACGTCGTACTCTAGCTAGCTCTTATGATGACAGTATGCCATACAATATTGGGCCTTAGGTGGGTTGGAAATTAAATTCCTTGACTATAGTTACCTCGCTTTTTGAAGCCCATTTCAATTATCCATGGACTATTCTTCTGAAGATCTCTAATTCTCTATGCATCAACTTATCTTCAACTTTCATTATAAGACGTACCGTTAATTATAGAGACAGGTAAAACCTAGTGTAACGTTGACATGTATATTTTTTTTATTACTATGTTCTGAAGATATGATCTGAGGGTATTTTAAAATGCATATAATCTGATGTTATGTGGTTTTACTATTTTATTTTAGGACTTTGTGATGCTTTCAAAATAGCCTTGTCCAAATAGGCTTGGACAAGCCTATCGAGCTCAATTTTTGACTATTTCAGCGACTCCTATGTACAATTTCAAAAAACAAAAAGTTAATATGCTCCTGAAACAGGTTATCTAAGTATCCTCTTCATGACTGCTCAGTTGAGCATCTGCTAAATGTCGTGAATTTATATTTTTACATAAAAATGACTTTTTACGTAACGTTTTGGACTCCCATAAATTTCTGATGCAAGCGGGATGAGGGAGACAGATAAAGGAATCAGCCAAAGACCAAACCACAGCGGACATTCACGGTGTTGAACCATCACCAGAGCAAGTCTATAGAAACGCTCCATGATACTTTTATTGGTAATTTAAAGTCGGAGTTGCAATAAGTAAAATGCCGTATTCTCAAAATGGTCAATATTCACAGATTCATAACATTTTTTTAAACAAAAATAAATTAACAAGACTATGCCCAGATGTTTAACTTTACGGATCACATGTAATGGCAGTTTGCGTAGTATGTTTTATCTTGTGTATATATAGTATCGTCTTGTTCGCAAACAGTAACACACAACAGTAACAGTACAGTTCGCAGGCAAAGTCGCAGCCATCGCCTTTGTGCAAGGCTCATTCGAGCTGGCAAGGGAGCCGATGGCGCGAAATTTGAATGATGGTTCAAGTCTCCCACCTGGTCAGGTCTCCCGGTTTTCCCCTAAATTTTCTAGTAGTATTTGTCCGGATTCGTTATTGTTACTCGGAAGAAATGGATACATTTTGACTAAACCATATACTTTACGTCGAGCTCCCAAGACGAAATGTGTATACATTTATCAAGGCACTAATTAAATACATGTGCAATTTTAATCTAAAACTATAATAGGAAAAAAGTACGGTTAGGTAACGTTGTCTCTATAATTATCGATACAGTCTTATTGTCTTCGGTTTCCGCGATTAAAGCGTTACAGTACTTTTTGATATAAGTGCGTAAAGTGTGTCATTTTTCACGAGGGTACCGAGGTGTCTTGACCCGATCCGCTAGGCGAGGGGCAAGACTCGGGACGATTAGAAATGACACTTCCGCACGTGTGTCAAATCAAAAGATACTATTTTGGGAAAACACATACGCCCTAGCTAGCTGAAAACTAAAAAACACTAATGCAAAAATAACTTTCCGCACGATACACATTTATACAGCTAATACGAAACTATCACCTTTTAAACAAGTATATCTATCAAAAAAGTTGTTTTATTACAATTAACTTTCATTTTATATTAAAATTTGAACGTTTATTTTTGCCCAGGTTTCTTTGTTTCCCTAGAATATTAGAGGGTAATATTGTCCTAATTTCACTTATTTCGGTATCTACGTTTTAAAAATAGTATAACTCATATTTTCCACTTTCAATAAGGTTTTCCTAGAAATCACCTGACGCATAATGTACTTACGATTTTTTTCATCCAAATTGAAACAAGGTATACTCGTAGTAATAATTGTACGTTACTGCTAAATAATTTCCGAACATCACTTAGTCACAAATCGTCCTAAGAATTCGATAGAAAAAACATTTAAATTGGTAATAAGGGCAGTGATGAGCATTCACGTCATGTTCTGCATGAAGTCGTCGCTATGCTTATGTCCATTGTGTTATAGTCTAGTTTCCTGTTCGAATGTCCGTGTGTGAAAACTATTCCGCGGCGTACGTGTCCCTACGAAAGGGCCGTGAGAAAGCCTCAATTCGCATTCTTGTGTCTTAAGTACTAATTTCGATACTTGACTTAACTTCAGAAGCTTTAATATATTGCGTTTTAAGAACGCGTGGAATTATGAGCGCCGAAAGAGAGAAATAATAGCGATGAACTGTGCATGTCAAATGTTTCATACCGATGGATCTATTAATCATATTGTGGGATCAAAAAAACTACATCGATCGGTGCCATCGACTGTCGATTGAAATAAAAGTCGAAGTAATTTATATGGAAACCTAGATAAAGCTGAGCAGGTTAGAAATGGTATACGACTATGAGCCAGTGCAAGCATAGATTAGTTAAAATACGATTAAAATTAAACATGTAATTAAAATTAAATATCCACCTAGATGTTGCTTTTTGCAGCCTACATTCTCGAAACGTGGCATAGAAATGAGCTATTAGTTAAGTTTCCTAGTGACTAATTGTGTAATTGAATTGATTGATTAACAATTATCGATAAGTTTACCAGTACACTTAAACAATGCTCTATTACTCTATTAGTATGCCAGTCGTTCTCATTAAATCGCCCCTCATTACCGACACAATAAGTAGGCCATAATGTATCGGCCGGAATATATTAGTGCAAGTGGTTGCGTGAGCGCTGCAACCTTACTGTTGCACTTTTTTGCATTTTACGGTAAAAGCCGACGAAGATTTAAAAAATGGCAACCAAATATTGGAAGACATTACAAAATGTTTACTACTAAAAAAAACTTTGAGTATTCACGTAATGAACATTTTTGATTGAACATTAACAGACTACGAACATTCGGTAAAACTGAATTCCATCAAAAATATTACATGTAAAAAGATGCAAGTCTCGCAACGCAGTTCTTTTACAACAAAAAAGTTTTGAGATTTAATGTTAAACCAAGTCCACAACACAGTCCAAGGGTGTCTACAGAACTCAATTCCCACCGACTTGCCTATTATTTACCCGTGGAGGGAAGGATTCTTTATTTAAGAAGTATTAAATTTTTCCACGGTTAAATAATAGGCAAGTCGGTGGAAATCGAGTTCTGTGGGCAACATCTTTTTACATGTAATGTTTTTGAATGGATCTCATTTCTTTTTGTAAGTGGTATTCCTTTATTTATTATTTTTCCAATGTGAATTGTAAAACTAACTTTGTAATCGCATGTATTTGTATAGCATTACAAACTTATGTGTGCAGATGTGACTGAAATTTTTAGGTTTTGTTGGACTTAATATGATAAAAACTAACTATGTTTAAAATTTGGAGCTTTTGGGTCTGCTAGAAGTACCTTAGAATTATGATGATGAGTCAGTGAGTCAGTCAGTCAGTCAGTGACAAAATTAAGGAACTTTGACGTGCAATAGTTCTTAAACTACACGTTCAAATTTAATGTTATTGAGAATATACTTAAGTCTTATTGTGCCCAATATATCCCTGAAAATTCAGGGTTCTAGCTTTAGCCAGCACAAAATTACAGGAGGTTGAAAATAGCCTGAATGGCTTCGAGAAAAGGATGGTACGACCGTGCGTTTGTTTTGCTCGACTTAGTGAGGGCACTGCCGTGCCCTCAGATAGTATGCCTAACAGTGGCGTGGCGTTGAAGAAATCCTTGGGCAAGCCGGAGCAGCTTTGGCTTCAATTTCCTTTAAGAGCACTAGAATTAAGTGCTGAACTGCCTAATATTAGACAAGCCGATGGGAATCGAGTTCCATATTCGCCACGCCACTGATGCCTAATCTCCTAATGCCTGCTCTGGCTACGCTTTGGCAGTCTCACACGCATATGTGTCAGAACTTTGTTGGCCCCTCTTGGATGGTACCTACCAATAATTTCTTACCATTACATGATCGCAGATGACAATATCAATTATACCAACATTGCTAAACAATATTGGGAATTCACGAGAGTAGGCCAAGTCTTTCACTCGCGGCATGCAACGGGACGCGCATCTCAATATCTTGCAATGCCGTTCACGTACTTACAAGGCCTTTCCTTTACCCAGGCTAGGGTTACCTTCAAAAGATAAATGGGCGAAAGTACCTATTAATTTATATGCTCTTAATACATTTTATTGTGACAGTATAACTTTGGAACACGGATTTATTTATGCACTAAATGTTTTCTGTTTATATTCATTTAGTTTTAGACTTCTCTTTGCTCGATACAGATCGGTCATTCTCGCGAAAGATGTTGCAACCTGAATACCAACTTGATTTTTCATCTAATAAATTACGAAATATTTCTCATATTGAGGAGACATAAAAGTTCCAAAATGTTTCAGCCTGTTTTTTTCATAATTTTCAGTATTATAGCCATAGTTTATAAAACTAACAATCCAGACAGTTAAAAGGCTGAGACATTTTGCACGACCGAGACCTCTTACTTCTATCCTCAATCATTTCTTAATTATCTTCTTCAGGTTGCAAAGGTATTTCATAATCACATATCATAATTTTCAAGGAATTTCAGTGATCGTAATTTCAACCTCTACTTGAAATTCAGATTGTTAATATATCCCAGTATTAAAATGCAAATCTATTTACAAGGCCGCCGCGATTTATTGTGACTCGAAAGGACAGGGGACGGGACTGGAGCGTCATTTGTTTTGTTTTGTTCCGAAGCGGTCCTTCACTCGAAGGCTAAACCAAGAACGCACCACATTTTATTAAGAGAACAGGTGACTGGTATTACCATCTTATTTTTATCTGTCTCATTCATACTATTTTGCTTTTTAACCGACAGATTTTGCCGACTGATTGTTCTGACATTTAAACCTCTAAATACCTCATTTACTACCCATAAATACCGTGTATGCATTAACAGTTGCGTTTATTTTAGTAGGCCACATATTAGCATTGTCTGTGTTTAGTCAAATTGTTGCAAATCGATCGATCGTATCCTGTTGTTGGAATTACTTGAATCTTGTTGTTCAATCAATCCGTCGGCACAAAATGATACAGTCAAAAGATGTTATTTTTTCGCAACAAAAACTTTTACTTACTAATAAACCACGTTGACAGTAAGGCAAAGCTTAGCTGCCTTTATTTAGGATCTATTAAAACCTGACCTACTTTTAGTTAGATTGGAAATTGGTACACATTAAATTAATAGTACCTAGGTGTGTTTTACACCGATATAGCCTTGGTTTGAGTTAGATGATCGCGGGTTTTGTAATTTATTCGATAATGTTGCATCGGCAGGTAAACTACGATGATTTGTTGCAAGATGACTCTGAATGAAATTATCTCGTTATCGTGTCAAGTTTGCGTGGTAATCCTAATTAGAAAATAATAGGGTAAAATACTGCTAACATCTCACACTAGATGTCGTTACTGTTATGTATTCTCGAACCTTGATGTATGATTTTTTTGATTTTTCTGTACCATTGAAAAGAGGTTTATATTCTACTAGCGAACCGCCCCGGCTTCGCACGGTGTTTCTCTATTATATTATGCATGTATTATACGTATAAACCTTCCTCTTCAATCACTCTATCTATTAAAAAAAACCGCATCAAAATCCGTTGCGTAGTTTTAAAGATTTAGGCATACATAGGGACATAGGGATATAGGGACAGAGAAAGCGACTTTGTTTTATACTATGTAGTGATGATTATGCCACACCTGGTAAAGTGGCCTTTTCCGCATGCTGCGCGTACGGAAAAGCCGCTTTCTGGCCAAGTGTAGACATAAAATGATGTACACAACACGGGAGGTAATAAAGAAAGCCCTCGATCGCATATTTACGTCCCTCGCTTACAGTTCGGGCCGCAAACATCTGAGATCTAGGGCTTTCTTTGTATTACCACCCTAGTTGTGTAATACACTATTTACTACCGATGTGGCATTTTTTTATTCGGATACGACGGTTTTTATGGAAGACTCAGTGTCGCCATATTATACTTTCGAGTCGGTCGGTTCTCCATACAATCATAAAGCATAAATTTATAATAATCTATAAAATAGATGTGTTTTATTTTATAGCTTTAATTATTTTATTTCCGCAAAATGTCTTGAGAACTCTGAGAAAACCTGGGTTTCTTTTCATCATACCTATGTTTAAATATACATACTACATTCTACGTTCACTGGTTACTTTTACGGTGGGCGCTAGTCATATCGCTTGACTGCTAACAGATCTGATTTATTATATGTATGTATATGTATAGAATATAGATTGCTGTAATAAAACTTTTAAATGAAGTCATTCCAGCAACTCATTGACTTGCACGCCCAAAACCCAAAACCAATAGGTACAAAATGTTAACAAAGTAGGGCAAACGCGAACATTGAACAAAACAAATCGTGATAACGTTTAACAGTAAACTATTGATTGGAATAACGGTCCAATGAGGTTTTAGAGCACTTTTTAGGAAATACTTAAAGTATAACTTTCAAATACTCCAAATTACTATAAGATTCTATGATAGTAGTATTAAAATCAACAAATTGTCAGTATATCGATACCTTTAGACTCAAAGGACGTAAACGCCGTAGGTTCTAATGGAGCTTACGCCCTTTGAGTCTAAAGGTATCGATATTATGTTGTTTTCATGGAATAAGTACCTACCATTCTAGTTGTCAATTAAGTTCAATAAACGGCTACTGCTATAAAAATTAAATTAAATAATTCGCCCTTAGGAACAGGCGGCAAAGCAGTATCTTTTATCTAAACACATCAAATATTTTCTGGAGGTACGGTTGTGCCCCCGCCAGAACGAGACAACGAATGCGTAACCTTTTCTCGAATATTCATCATCATCATTTCAGCCATAGGACGTACCACTGCTGGACATAGGCCTCCCCCATAGATTTCCAAATAGTAGTTCGGTTGGAAGCAACCTGCATCCACCGGGAGCCAGCAGCCTTAACCAGATTCTCGAATATTATACCTATGTCCGTAAATAGGTCAAAATAAACAAGAGGTATTTTGGAATATTTGGTTCTGGACATTTTATATTCCTTCTTAATTATATTTCAGGGGGCTTTAGGTGGACGGGGATTTTCCTTCTTTGATATCTTTGATATTGCTCAGCTTCATCTCACGTAATTAATATTTTGTAAGTAATCAAATTAATGGCATGTTCATCATATTTTGTTTGCAGAATTGCTTGATTAAACAAAATTTATGATACGGATTAAGAAACTTATTTTTAGGATACCTGACATTTTAGTTTTAGGTCAAAAAACAATGCCATACTTTGCATATACATCTTTCCAAGCGTGTCGTGTTAGATTAGGTGGTGGATGAAATTACTAATCATTGTTGACTATTGTTATTAGGTATAATTGAATCGTGCGAAATGAAATTATAAGGCATACAAAAATCCATACACCAACATATTCCACTGCCGATCCATCTATATTTAATTATTACTCCCATGATTAAAAACAACATGGTCATTTTGCAATGCCTCTGGCAAAATTGCTACTGGCAATACATAGATATCGTACATATAAAATACACCGTTTAATTTACAAGTACACTTTCACTTCGATCCAGTTGTTCATTGTCAAAGGACAATGGCGCTTTCACACGCCCTCTGTCAGTGAATTCACGCAACAGATCATCTATGAATTATTTCTATGAAGGCGTTTTTCCGGTCGCGTGCTTTTTGTATCTGTGGCGTAACCTAGATAGCGCGTATTTGTTTTTATTTATTTTAATTATAAGCTTAATGTTGTATCGTAGCCTTTTGGTCATTCAGCCTTAGATATAAATTGTTTAAACTGACGTATATTTTCCATAACTTTATAAATATGAATAGGAATGAATTATTATGAATGTAGGTAGGCATGCAGCTCTGAATATTCAAAACACTGTCCATAGACCTAATTGCATTATTGAAGGGCAACAATTTTCACATTACTAAACTGCAAATATCGATTTAGTAAGTTCGTTAACGTCGTTACCTACCTGTTGTTTTTACTAATCTTTAAACGACTTCATAAAAATGATTATCCCAGTACGTCAGACTTTTTTTCCTATTTTAAAAATCCGTATTAACTAAAGACTTATTTCTGGATTCATAACAATTTAGATAGATTCTAATTTAATCCAATCCAACATCATGGTTTGATGAAAAAATCTTGATCAATGATCCTTTTATTACACGACGGTAAAAAAAGAATAAGTCTATGGTAACACTGCCTTGAGAAAGTCTTAAGTGCGGTTATAACTCAAGTATACATTCTTTCCGTCTTTTATAGCGGTTTTATGGAAAGCCCTACCCCGCAGGTGTACGTACGCTGGGCGGCCTTGGGAACCCATATAACGATACCTTGCATTCCTGTTCCTAGATTGCTAACGAGAATATTGTCTCGTACCTCCTTGAATTATTATGGTTTCAACGAGTTCTGAGATATAAAAGTATTTGCAAGACCGACCAGTTTTTTCCCGTAGTTTCAAAGGCAACCCATAAAAATTACATTTTTAATTGGTTTTTAAGCGCGGCAAGAAAGATAAAAAATATTACGAGTAAATAAAGCTATAGGGTCTCGTAATTGCAGTATACGCTAATTTAACTGTTAGCAATAAATTGTAGATATATTATTTGTCAACTCATTATTGTTTTAATTCCATTGGTGCTGCTTTTTAATTGCTTATGCTTATAAAAAATTATTTGCTAACTTAATCGTTTTCGATTCTTATTTTTTAACCTACTTTTATTGAAGGTAATATGCTAAAAATATTCAAATTAACTCATTGCTGCCACGCAACTTTGTCCGCGTGAATAAATAATTTTGTTTTTTTACCCGACTGCGGCGAAGCCCAAAGGAGGGTTATGTGTTTGACATGTATGTATGTATGTATGTATGTCCGTTCCTGTATCCGCTCGTAACTACTCAACGACACATCCGATTTTGATAAATGATACATCATTAGATTCGTCTTGATGGTGCGAGTGTCACTGGGTATGAAAATCGTTAAAATAAACAAAATGGTGGATTTTATGCAGTTTCAAAGTGAACCGCGGTCGGGTTATTTTAGTAAAAATGTGGTTATTTTCTATACTGTTCACCGTCAAAATATATTATCACGGGCAATATATTAATTTTGAAGGACCGTCGGTAGGCCGGATTATCCCTCCCGCGGGCAATACTTTGCCCACCACTGCTTTAGAGGTTGAACTTGGGAAAAATCCTTTCTTTGTAAATTTCATCCCGCTATCTGCAGTGGTTTAGACTGTGCCTTGTCTGTCAGTAACTTAGTGACAAAACCGTGTTATATCCATACATAGATTTTGGGTAGTAATAAAATTTAGTTTGAAGTTGAGCAGACTTACAATTCAGGCTATTCAGGCTTCATTTTTGCTGACCAGTATTAGACAAATACCAATTAACAATCGATATGAGCATGATTATCGATTTTATTTATGTTAGGCAAATATCGATTTCATTACTAAACAGTAAGTAAATATTTTAATTTGCTTACAAATGCGTTCGCGCGGGTGAAATTACTTAAGTGTGCAAAAAGTATTTTGTAAATTTTCTCGAGTTTTCAACTCCGTCAATGCAAAATATAGTTGTCATCCAAAAAAACTAGTTTTATTTTTGAATTTAATTTTAATAGCCCATTTCTGCAATTTTCATATAAGTAATGTCTATCCCCAACTGTTTCTTTTAACTTACATATTTATAATTATGTAGAAGTAAAGCGGCTACTATGGTGCCGATTAGTGTTTTCAAAATATTCCCAGTTATTCGTGCAAATACTGAACGGAAATATGAGAAATAAGATGCATTACCTCCATTTTCAGACTTGAGAATATACCCTCAGCTCAGACAAGCTCACGTAACCAATCTTGTTCATCCGTGCGCACAATATGAATGACAGAGAGGGAAAGCTATCAAAATATTTCCCTACAGTAGGGATGAGCTGACTAGCCGACTAGCAGCCGACTAGTCGGTGACTAGAAATGGGTACCTCTCTAGTAACAAGTTACATTTCATATATCGATACCTTTAGACTCAAAGGGCGTAAACGCCATTAGAACCCGCGGCGTTTACGCCCTTTGAGTCTAAAGGTATCGATATAGGTAATGTCGAAAATGAAAACGCTCGTGCGAACACTTTTAACAGTGTTTAAGATGATTCAAATAAAGTGAGCTTCCATTTTCCTATAGAGCGTTAATTGCGTCTATCGCGAACTAGTTGCCGACTAATCGGCGACTGCAATGAAGCCGTATAGTCGACTTTACCAACTACCGACTACACTAAACGATCTTAGAGCTGAAATGTTATGAATGTTTTGCATTCTGTCAATTGACGGTTGAATAACTGCAACAGAAGTTTCCCAAAAGTGGTTCACTTTCACAGTCACGCTACGGCAGGCTGCATTATCCAACCGGACCAGTTCCACGAAACGGATAGCATCGGCAAATTAGAAAACTAATTCGATTATGTTATGTGACATGCCAGTGGCACTAATGATTTGCCTAAATTGCATAAAACTCCTTGCTAAAACTTTGTTGCTGAATGATTAGGTAAATAGTTTTTTTTTAACCGATTTCAAAAACAGGAACTTCGCTTTTCGCTAGATTTTTCATATTTTTTGTGTTCTCCAATTACTCAAAGACGGCTGGACAAAATTATTTTTTTGTTTGAAAGGATATATTAGTACTACTCAGACGATGGAATCTTGGAGAAATCGAGGGAATTAGGTATTCCAATTTTATATGCACACCTAAAGTAATTTGGGTATTTCTTAAAGCAACTCGTGTATCTGTTATTCGAATAGGTTTGTTGGAGTTACTTATTTTAAACGTCATAATTTTGTGTTTTAATTTTTGATAGGATATATTATTTCGAATAATAACTGCCTGGGAAAAGACGAGGAAAAAATCAATTAGTGTTCAATATGTGTCGTTTTCAGACTAAAAAACTAAATGTATACCGACCTACTATGAAATGTACTTATCTGGTCTGTATCTGGTTCATATCTATCATTACGGACATAATTACAGACTCTCAATCAGGCAATCTTCTAGGTGTAGGTAAGATGCTATCGTCTTTACAACAGTCAGCGCAATGGTTTGTCTAAGAATGTATGTATTTCCATAAGAAATCAAATACTAGAGTCATTATCTCAGTCCAGCTCAGGAATAGTTTAGAGCAAGTGCACATAAAAGCAAGTTTAAAAACCCGCCATACGGAATTCTACACACACCACACGACCCATAGCTTGGTACGTATACCTACAACCAGTGGTGCGACTTCTGAGCAAGTGTTTGCCCAACGTACCTAATTTTGGAACTTTTCTGGCGACTTCGTCGAACTTAAAGTCATCGCTCCCATGAAA
Source organism: Eudemis profundana (assembly GCA_947034925.1). Classification (NCBI taxonomy): domain Eukaryota; kingdom Metazoa; phylum Arthropoda; class Insecta; order Lepidoptera; family Tortricidae; genus Eudemis; species Eudemis profundana. The sequence continues at coordinate 18,024,129 of OX344800.1, forward strand.
GTCAAGGTCGCAGCTGTACTGACGAGATATATGCTAAATTATCGCTTGACATAATTTACATAACTCGAATTATGTCACCACAAGGCTTTAGGGCATTCGATAATGTTTTTATTAAGTAATTTTTTTTTAATACTAGTGCGATAAAATTTCTGTACCTTTCATCTTCTAATCAACTCTCTTAGAGGATGGATTTTCAAAAATCTTTCCAGTGTGGCCGGCCAACCCACGTCGCTTTTTCTATGAAAATATAATGCCTTAGATAAACTCGTTTAGTTAGCCTGTCTGTTGTGTGTCAGTCGATGTAGAACACTTCTTTAGTATAGGTTTGTGTTACCGTTCAGCGAAGATAAATAATTATAAATTACTTAACTCTCTCCCGCATTCAGTTTATAGATTTTTCCTACACAATTGAATAAGGTAATTGCAACATTCTACCTTTTCAATAAATAAAAGATTATCAAGGAAGAAAAATCACAAATTACATTCCACGCAGATCCATTTAATAATAGATAATCGATGAAGAATGCGTCGCAAAACAGTAGTAAAGAAGGCGTATCGTCTGATTCATAGCGACCATTTTCATAACTAGAAACAGTTGGTTCGCCTTGAACTTTAAAAGTAAAACAGTAATAATGAACGGAGAATTATCTGATAATCAAGGCTATTAACTCTAGTAGGTACAACAATTGAGAATAGGAACAAAAGAATCGATTCGGTATCAGCAATCGATTGTCTGGCTGAAAGGCTTGCATACTTCCTAGTAACGTGTTGAGAAAGCGTCGAAACGAATTACGGTTTTATTCGATTCAGGCACACTAGAAACGCCGAGTGACGTGATTAAAAAAATGTTGCTAGCTAAGAAAGACGACCGCTTTAGCTTAGTTGGTAGTGACCCTGCCTACGAAGCAAGAGGTCCTCGGTTCGAATCCCGGTAAGGGCATTTATTTGTGTGATGAGCACGAATATTTGTTCCTGAGTCATGGATGTTTTCTATGTATTTAAGTATTTGTATCTATTAAATATATCATCGTCTAGTATCCATAACACAAGCCTTATTGAGCTTACTATGGTGCTAGTTCGATTTGTGTAAGATTGTCCCCTAATATTTATTTATTATAAGAAAATTATGATAAAGAAATTAGTTACCTACGCTACTAGCTAGAGGTTAGTCTGACACAAAATCTTAAACTTACTGGCGGTTGTTACGATACAATAATTGCACTTTTTAACTTCTGCACTTTTAGTTAAAAACTGCACTCATTATGCGAAATGCTGTGATGTAATCCGTGATATTATCGATTTTTTTACGTTGCCCGGTGATTCTCTTGGGGTAAGAGGTCTGTTTTGTCGAACCAGTAATTTTCATTCATAGTTTTTAATATTTATAATCGTATAATAATATATTATGCGTAGATTTATGTATGCATTAAAGTTATGTATGCATTAATCTAAGTTAGTTGAACTTCGTACTGAATGAAAAGAGATCAGTAAAATGTATCTTGCGGCAAAGAGTGGCATGGCGCAGTTGTCCGAGACGTGCTGTTAAGAGTGTTGAGTTTTTTTCCTTTGGTCAAGAATTGCTATTGGTTATTGCTAGAAGCATCCAGCCAAGTTGTTGCAAGGTCTATTGCAACAGTTATACTCAAGCGCCAAACAACAACCGTATATGTAAAAGCCCCTCTGATTTAAGTGATAAGTCTCTACAAGCAGTTGCTAAACTGTTGGCAGATAACGCGGATGAATTTGGTCCTGTTCCAAGCTTTGATGCAACTGGTAGCCGCGGTACTTGGTAGGACCCTGGCACTTGCCAGGACCGTGGCCAGATAGATTATAATGAGAATGTGCACGTGTAAATGCGAGAAAAAAGGAGATTTTGGTATTAATAAGCTGTCGATGAAAACTATTTTGTACAAACATTTACTGGTTCCTGGAGAGTTCTGACCAGCTATCAAGGAGTTCAGAAATATTGGAACATATTTATCTATCGTAATATTTGTAATAAGTCCGATGGATTAAAATAGAACGTTTACCAGTTCTTTTGATTTTGATGCTGAGGGTGGGCCAAGTGTGAATGTATATTCAATAGGTTCCTAACGGACCTAACAACGACATTTAAATACTCTAAATTTAGAGTATTTTTCACTTGGCACGCCAAATTTAGCTCTAAGTCTGAAGCTGTATTTAACTTTGACTTAACTAGCATACCAAACCAATTAGTCAATATGAAATAGACAACATAATTCAATGCATTATTAGTGCTTACCAACCTAGATTAAGTGATTACATGTTAATTAATTGAACTACTTATGTTACTTGAGCTCGAGTCAGATATAGAATAGCATAATCAGTTTACGAATAAAGGAAGATAGGAAATAATCAAGTAATCTTGATTTATATCGGCATTGACACAAAAGCCAGTGCAATAAATTAATTAGTTGTTTCTTTCTTCGAAGTAGGTTGGCTAATATCAGGCCAACGATACGTCAGCCATAAATTACTCAAGGCTAAGTTGATTCCGCTTGCAGCTAGTCTCCAACAAATGAACTATGGTCAAGTGAAGGACACATCACCCTCCAAGGTCCGCAGTTATCAGGGTAAGATTGAGTCAAATCATTCACTCCAAACATATTATATAACTCGACGGTGACCATGATTCTCAGTCGTGAGGGAACGACGAGAGAGATAGAGGTTCCACCGCTTCAACCATCCCTGCTTCGCTGGTTTGTGCGTGATAGGTTTATGGAACCAGCGGTTTCAAAATTGTCGCCGATGAGTTTTTTGAAAAAGTACTCCTGCCACAAAATATTACAACTGTTTACAAGCAGCTACTGTTACATTCCATCTATGTATACTGTTGTTTTTGCTGGTAAGTACGGATTTCATATTTAATTTTTTTTTTAAGATTTCATAAATACGGATTTCATATTTAAATTTTTTTAAAGATTTCATATTTAAGTTTTACATTCACATTTCTGTAAGATATTTAGTAAATAAGTATTCTGTATTTTGACGTTTGGAGATCCTTTACATCTCCAAAACATAATATTTTGACAACGGAGACTCTTTACATCTCCATTAATTTTCTATTTTTTATTTTTCTTGTTTGGACGCATAGAGAGACCCTTTACATCTCTATAAATGTAGTTTTTAAGTTAATGTAATGTATTAATGAAATCTCATGTATATTAAATGATGAAAAAGAGAAACTGGTGAGTTTCTTCCGGCGCTTCTTCTCACCAGAAGGTCATTACCCGAAGCGCCAAAAGAAAAGAAGAGAAAATAATATAAGACACGTAAAAGAGCCCTTGAGGGCCTACTTGCAGAAATAAATTATTTTATTTATTTATTTTATTTTAAATGCAAAAACAGCCCATCACTGAACCTAATCTCACTGGTGCATACTACTAAGTATCCTACAGTCGAAGTGAATCTGTAAGTGTAGTGATAGCGGCCATCGGCATCGTTGCAAGTCTGTGTTGAATAAAATTCCAAGAAAACGAAAGAATGCGCCTAGACACATTAGTTATGTATTTGGCACATATGTACTAGAAAACTAAGTCTATAATACTAAGTGTAACTCAACAGCCGTAACTATTCGATGCTACAAATAAAAACGTCGTATTAACAAATGGACAACTTTGGCACTTGTTACTTTTTAGAATTGTATGACGGAATAGGTCAGGAATGAAGTAGAATACAAATTAAAAGCGGTTCGATATCCGTCGTTACACACTTATTATCATGGCCCGACTCCAAACATGTCATTGTTTCTCGTATTCTTATTTTAATTAGTGACTTCATTGTTTTCTGGGACCAAAATTGTACCTATTGTATACGGTGTGAGAATCGAAATAGCTGAATAAGCTGGTAAAGTCAGTTTTTAGTTCATTTATCTCATATATATCATTTATGTCATAGGTTTCTTACGGAACTATAGGTACCTCACTAGTTATTACCTACCGATTATGACCGTAAGGAATATAACTCACCTATTTAAAATAAACTTCGAAATAATTAGTAATATAACTATCACATTTCAATCCTTATTTGCCATGTTATAATATTGTTTTAATGGTTTAGTATATTAAAAATAAAGAGTTGAAAACCATACGCAGGTAGTCATACTATATCATAATCATACTACATACTCTTATAATAAACACCCATGTCTACAGATTCGCATTTTTGTAATTACAATTGGCTTTTGTAAAACGGAATTCAATGATGACCGCTAAAAGACTTTGCTAATGTCACGATTGTCATAACTTAGCACGTTACGAAACTTTTATGCGCTCATATGCAAATACTATAAAAAATCACTGGCAATATCTGACATTTGTAGTGTAGCAAGAGGTCTTTGATCAACAATGATTTGTCATTCTCTCAGGTTCGTTGTAAGTATAGCTTGGTTGTATTTTCGTTTCGTTTTAACGCACTGAAAATTCTGCGTGTAAGAAAGAAAGTGCAGTATTCACAGACGTACGAGTATAGGGAACGTGCACGACGAAGGTGCTGCCAACTGGTGCCGCCAATCTAAATCAAGTACTTTGTCATGCTGGGGTCACATTGACGGAAACGCCGTTAATTTATCGCGATGAAGGCCGATTAACGTTAGTGTAGCTACGACTTACTATATTTGACACTGACACTTATATATTGTCATTGACATTGACAGCTTGATTTGACAGATGTAATAGTTTCCTTTATTGTCCACCCGTGTCTTTTTTGTCGTTTAAAGCTGCCACCTATAGTTCGTGCACGTTCCCTATAAGCGTCGGTGTATCTTGAAAAAGTTCACTGCTGAGTGTTTCAATCGGCAACTATGCACGTCCCCTATAAGCGTCGGCGTTGTATCTTGAAAAAGTTCACTGCTGAGTGTTTCAATCGGCAACTAAGTTACTAGTAAACCAGTCATAAATATGTCGATACAAACCAAAAAGTCAATTTGAAGTTTTAACTCTCAATTTCTCTGGTCATGGAAAGAATTATACAGATAAATTTAACAGTCAGAATCACCAGCTCTAATAAACCGACAAGCAGATTATATCTGAGCTTGAACCGTGACCACTGTAAGAGGATATGCAGTAAAACAATATAAGGTATAAGGCATACACATAATCCGTTAAATCGTTAATGTTATCCATGGCCTTTCACGAATTAAACGCATAGGCTTATACGGATTTGAAAGAAAATGTGAAAGGGATACTAACTTATTTAGTATAAGAAAAAATGCAATATGCGACCGATATTAATATATACTAATCAATATTGTACAAACGAAGTCACACTTAAGTGGCCTTTTGCATACTTTATTTCAATTGCATAAGGTTGACAAATGGTCAGTTAAGTGTGTTTTCGATGGTACCGACAAGAAATTTCTAAGAGACTTCTCAAGTATGGATAATTTCTGAAAATATCCCAGAATCGTCACCTAAAGCGTACTTGACTAAAGTTTCCCTTAAGCAGCGATACATATTGCGAATGTTCTAGAAGTCCCACATTACCAGTCAAGCGTTTACATAGGCAAAGCTCTCGTCTCGCGCCGCGCAACTCATACATAGCAAATGTGAAAGCAATCAAATGTCACGCCGACACAGCTTACCCTTGCGTAACTGCCTTTCTAATGTCAAATCAAACTGTCTTAATCGACACTATAAATAGTTTACTTACGTATGCCTCGTTTACATCAGGTTGTAATATGCGTATGAGTTCATTGAGGACCGTGAGGTATGGGAAGAGGGCAACGGTATCTGGTCGAGCTTTGTCGTATCTAGACACCGCACATCTTTGGAATGGGTCTGCCAAATACCAACTGGCCGCCTTAGATTCAATTGACAAGCGTGCGAAGAAGCTCATTGGTGACCCTGTCTTAGCTCAGGAGAAGCTGCAGAGTCTTGAGCACCGCAGAAATGTAGCCAGGTTATCGGTTTTCTACAGGATACATTTCGGTGAATGTGCACTGGGATTGCAAAAACTGATTCTACCGTCTCCATTCCGACATCACGGCGTGGATTGGAGTTCCACTTCCACCCTTGTGTGGTCAATATTCCACTAGTTCGTATAAAACGCTTTGCTTCTACCTTCCTTATAAGGACCGCAAAGGAGTGGAACTCTCTTCCCGCCCATCCTTTCCCAGAAAAATATGACTTAGATCTCTTCAAGTTGAGAGTGAATATGCATCCTCTAGACAAGCATGCTACATAAGATGTAGCATGCCTAAGCCTAAGGGCTTCATCGTCACTTACCATCAGGTGCGATCGAGGTCAAATGCTTGTCTATCACACATAAAAAATATATGCATACTATACCTCCTAAATTAGTCGTAGGTACGCATATAGAGTTTATTCGCAAGGTCGGAAAATCATATATCCAGATAAAATCTGGTACACACACACCATAGTATACAGTAGGAGTAGGATGGATTCTCAGCTATCTATCAGTATGCCAATGAAAATGAAATGGATTTTTGACACGAAGGGTGCGGTTCCACCTGATCTGTGCGAGGTAAAGGAGCGGTATGCGAGGAAAAAATGGACCAATCACGTGCCTAGCCTCGCTCGGCGTGGCTCAGCATTGGTGGTTTAGTGCATCAAAAATTTGCTAAGAATATTTGGATTGCTAGTTTCTCTTTATAGCACCACAAGTTAGGTATCCGCTTGTAAGGTTAATTAGGTACAGAACGCCTTATGGCATTAAATTCGCCTTTGTACGATACGATTTTTTTTGTGCAATAATAAAGTTTATAAATGATTGCCGCAAGTTAGTGTAAGAAACAATTACGTACGTTACGTGAAGATAATGTACTCGTACATTTGACATTGACACCGGAAAACAATGCGATGTCGGGTGCCAAACGGCATAGTAAATTCTAGATAGCATATGCAGATTTAGTCCGTAACATATCTTAGATATACCATCGTTTTATCTTAATTTACATCGCAAAAGATGATTTTTTTATCGACATACCAACACTAAAATTACCATACAATCAGTTAACATTAAGCCGTTTAAAAAATAATTTTCCTGGTAATTTTATCACCAAAACAGTGGTAATTGAATGATAATCTAACACCAATTTTTAAACCAAATTACCTGACATAAATGTTAGTAAAAGTAATGTGAAATTAATTTAGTTCAATGGGCGAATGCCATCCTACATATTACCTTAACTTCATAGTAGGAAAAGTCATAATAGCTTGATTAGGGCGGTATGAGGCTTGTGATTGTTTGTTCACAGTCAGTAAGGGAAAATTCACACGACTTATGCGTAATTTCAGAGGTCGCGAAGGTTACAATAACAGTATAACGTACATACTGTTATTGTAACCTTCGCGACCTCTGTTTACTTTTAAACATCGAGTTAGTGCTATGTGTTATCATAAGGAAAGATATACATTATTTTTGTTAGCCAAAAGGGGAAAATACCTGCTGCTGGATTTTGAATTCACAACGAAAATTGTGATTCTATAATGAAATGAATTACAATTATGTGGTTTTTATCACGTTGCAGTTTAATGTAACACCCAGATAAGAGCTTATCACAAGTATACGCGCCGAGGACCTAGGGTTACGTTGAAGATTGAGATCCTAGATCCCTAATATCGCGTTCAAATGATGGCCTCTCTGGAGTTTTAGTTTAAAAAATGCATCACAATATCATATATTTTTTGAATAATGTTCAGTGTGGAATTTACCTGATAGGATATATGAAGACTGACAATATAATCCTATATTTGTATAGGTAAAAAAGACTAAAGATTGCAAATGCGTCTCATCTGCAATGAGAACTAATTATGCTTCATACAGCTGTACTTCCATGCAGCAAAATCAAAGTGAGACAAAATGATTGTTCAGCAAAAGTCCACATATGGTTAAACGGTTTCTTCCCAATTCTACAGATTTCAATTACAGATTCTTATCTCTACAGATTTCGAATTCCACAGATTCCCAATTGTACAGATTTTTAATTTCACAGATTCCTAATTCTACAGACTCTCAATCCTGCAGACTCCCAATTGTACAGATTTCCAATTTTACAGATTCCCAATTCTACAGGTTCCCAATTTTATAGATTTCCAATTCTACAGATAGGCGAAAATGTACAGGAACGGCATGCACATATTATAATGTATTGTAATTCTCACATACTGTTATGGATCAGTAACGCCGCTACTGGATTCCATGGTGATACGTGAAAATGATTTTTTAAGGACACCATTACAAACTTTTTGAGAAATAATAAATAACCTTAAATTGACAGTAATTATTATTCCCATTAAAATACATAGACTAAAATATTTCTAGAGACTAAAATACATTTTCACTCCAGTGGCACGAACAGTATTTCCTGCGAGAAAAAGGTGAGCAACATTCGTTTATTCTGAAAGTAAGCAATTCTGAAAAATCTGTATGATTGGGAATCTGTACAGTTGAGAATCTGTAGAGATGAAAATCTGTAAATATGGGATACCGTAGATATGGAAATCTGTAGACATGAGAATCTGTAAAATTGGGAATCTGTAGACATGAAAATCGGTAGAATTGGAAATATGAAGAATTGGGAATCTGTAGAGTTATGAATCTGTAGACATGAAAACCTGTAGGATTGCAAATATGTAGACATGGGCCTAAAGGGCTTAAACACAAGTCAGGATCTACTAGATCTTTCTCTTAAAGGTTAGGTTAGGTTAGCTCTGTACTAGGCTAGGTCAGTGACTTGACAGAAGACTCAACGTATTTTATACAATATCTGCGTGTAACGGTGAATTATATTAAAAGGGCGGTTTCACGTGAGTTCTTGAGAGTGAATCCTATCAGATCGGCCGATAAGATTGTGGCGTTTGTCGTGGGAAACCGCTGTGTGAATGGCCTAATACTCGCCTTTTAATAGTATGCTCTTGGTAACAAACGTCACGCGTTGATGGAAACTGAACACACTTCGTTTGGAGAGAGTTGATAGGTTGAGAAGCCTCGGAATCGATGGTAATTATGTTAAAATATTAATAGCTTCTGTTTATGGGATTTTGTGCTAAGTGGGGCGCGATAAGCGGTTTAATAAACAGAACTCTGTTATGGACTAAATTATTCAATGACTATGTATCAAAAATCGGATAGATATTTATATTATGAAGGTGTTCTTGAAAAGGATGGCTATTCCATTTTCATTTGTATTCAGTCAGAATCTTAAACAACTGCTAAGAGAAGGGAGTGGATATTTGAGAAAGACCAAATTGCAATTATGATTTATTGCAATTATTTAAAAAAAATCCTGAACAATAAACAGGGAGGATCGGAGGGCTAGGCGGTGCAGCACTCCAGCAGTAGCGTGGCGTCCGAAGAAACCTACCGGCTTGCCTAATATCTGCAGGCATCTGAGCACCTTATTCTACAGCTCTTAAGGAAAATGTACACTAAATCTGCATCGGCTTGCCCAAGGATATCTTTTACGCCAAGCCACTGCACTCCAGTGCTCCCAAACTGAACGGGGCCCTCAAACCTGTCCGAGTTTGGGCTTGGCCCCCTAAAACTAGACATTCGACAATATGTCGCGCCATTTAAGTTTTTGATCAGTTCTGATAGGGCGCTATTATTTTTTCACACCAGGGCTTAAGTGTTTACGGTGATGTAGCTATCATCAGTGATCTCATAACGGATGGTTGCTGGGAACTCGGAATCCTCTCCTAACAAGGGCCTCAGAAAAACATTCCACGGTTAGTTCTGACAGCTAAATCGTATTTTCCCCGGTTTTGCCGCCGATTGTTCTAGTATGCTAAAAAGAGTCGATTGTGATTTGTGATGTAATTGGTGCATTGTTTAATGGTAATTGTGTAAGTAATTTGATGTGCTAAGTCACTCAATTTCTATCATTATCGAATTTGCTATAAAAAAAAATTCCATTCCAATAAGGTATATTTGGATAAGTGGTTGTTCTGAATCGATGTTATCATAATCAAATATGAATCAAAAAAGTTTTAGACTGAATTTTTGAGTTTTAGCCGCTCAATAAAATGTTATTACCGTTACATTATGTATATATATTAGTGCAGGGAAATGACGAGTCGCAATAACTATTAATAGAATTAGTACCTATCTGCCTCGATACCGCCTGCATCACTTGAAAGACATTGAATCTGACAAAAATGCAATCTGACTTATTAGGAATCTGTCGAAATCAGAATCAGACATATGTGGCACCTGACGAAATCGGAATCTGACCTCCATGGAATCTGCCGAAACAGGAATCTGACCTACATGTCATCTGACAAAATCGGAATCTGATGTACAGCTGACAATAAACGCCACGGTAGAACGCTGCAAATGTATCGATTACAATGTTGAAGGACGAAAAAACTACATTACTTACTTATATTTAAAACCAGTGCTTATCGCACTTGGAAGTAAACACTAATAAAATAATCTTAAATATTATGCATTTTTCTTATCGATTAGTAGCAACAGCGTTAGAAAAATGCACGACTATGCTATAGTTGCATAATTTAGCACAGGTCGATTAAATGCATACCGAATTGCATTTTTATGTGTGCATTGATAGCGTTGCGTAACGTACCTAAGTCGTGAGATCTGAACTACCTACTTACATTTTGTGAACATAGTAGAAATGACAAATTAATTAGGATTTCCTGAATAATTTAATGTCATAACCTACAGCAAGACCTATGGACAAGGTGATCTGACACCCTGAATAATGCTTGTGGTACTGGTACCAAGCAGAGGGCAGCCCATATGGCCCTTGGTCGCGTTATATGGAGGGACATTTGGTAGCTATACAGTTAGTCATGGTCCTCAGTTTTTATTTATTTAAGAAGTGGCAAACGAACAGATGAGCCACCTGATGGAAAGCAATAATCGCCGCCCATAGATACCTGCAACAACAGAGGGATTGCCTATACGTTGCCGACCTTTGAGTGCCCTGTTAACACGCTTCTTGAAGTACCTACCCCATGTCAGTGCCCCGGGAACACCTCAGGACGGAGCTCATTCCACCCACATCTTGCCAGTTCGTGGCAAAAATGAGCGTGATAGTCGCTTGTTTTTGTAGTGCCAATCATCCAAGAAGTGAGGATGAACTTTATTCCTGAAGCGGGATGTGCGGTGATAAAAATGACGAAGGCACGAGTTCTAAAAGTATCTCAGAACACTCCCCATTATAATTCAGTAAATCATGTTCTCGAATGGATTTTCCTAGCATACAAATTTGTCATAAAAACAATATTACAGCAAATCTTATCAATGAGCATGCTCGTGGAACCTTTGCATAATAAAAAAAAACGTGAATTTTGTATATCGAAATCCAGAGAAACATTGAAGTAGTCCTATATATCTTGGAATTAAATATAGCCGCGCGACTAACCCGGAGAGCTCTTGCGCAGATCCGATACGCTTTCCTGCACACCGATATCTGCGCCAGATGCCTATGTCACTTTTCCCTACAATGCCAACAAACGTTGACAAACTTACGGTTATAATTGTTTTTTTTTTTTCAATCATCTGGGACTAGGCAAAGCCATTGCAAGCGGCCTTTGAGCGCGTTACAAAAATTACAGGTCGTCCAGCCTAAATACCGACTGTCGGGTACCACAACTGGCTGTAATTTCACTTGTCGCGCGACACATCATGACTCCTCTATCTCTTTGTACTGAATAAAAAGTGACAGCTTCATCGGGCGACAAAGAATCGTGCAACGCAGTTATGGCGTGGGACAGTCGAGTTCATTTACATCTACATATAAGAGAACAAAAACATCTGAACACACTTTTATGCTCCTGGCAATAGGGTCGTGTTCAGATATTTTTGTTCCCGTAAGTGTGTAGATGTAAATGAACTCGACTGTACTAATAGGGGTGGGTCTAGAACCCCACTTTTACGGATATATTATTATTATTATTGATATATTATTTTGACTCACCTAAGATTTTCAGATTGAATCTAGCATTTCAGAGTTCAATCCATTGAACACGGCCATGAAAGCGTTTATTTTTGTTTGTTTTCGTTGTCGTCTGAGTTTAAATCGTCATTGAAAAGGCTAAGCTTTATTTGACAGCTAAATCAACTTTATTAATACACTAAAATAGCTTTGAAGTTGGCATTACAAACGCCATTCAGCTAGAGATGAAACCAATTAAAAACTTAATGCTTTTGTAATTAATAGCAATAACGCAATTATGAAGTCGAGAGCAAAATAATTTAAGGCCGCTTTAGACTTTGTTCATTTTAGTGCGCTAAATGAGAAGTATTCTGAATTTAGACAAATGTAAAAGTAACGTAACAAGACAGGGCCGCTGCCTTTATAAATAAAAATAAATAAATAAATAAAGAAATATTAGGGGACAATCTTACACAAATCGAACTAGCCCCATAGTTAGCTCATTAAGGCTTGTGTTATGGATACTAGACGACGATATATTTTAATAGATACAAATACTTAAATACATAGAAAACATCCATGACTCAGGAACAAATATTCGTGCCCATCACACAAATAAATGCCCTTACCGGGATTCGAACCCAGGACCTCTTGCTTCGTAGGCAGGGTCACTACCAACTAAGCTAAAGCGGTCGTTTATATTTGGCTAAACTCAGAGTCTTCATAAGTAATTTTTGAAGGACATTATTCCCCTGGCTACAAATATTCAGAAGATTTCGCTTTATTGGTATGGCATTTCGGATAATTTGTAGAGTCCGGAACTACATAGTCACCAAAAATACCATTAAGCGGGAATTTCTGAATGTTGGCCAATATGTATGCACAGGGAATGATGATTTTCAAGAATAACCCTTTTCGTTAAGTACAAGATCGAAGCAATTCTAAAATGGCTTTAGTACCTAACTTAAGGTGGACGGTACAACGCTTAGCTTAGTTGGAGAAGTTGGGCAAATATTTGTTCTATCGACCCGCTACCGCTACCCATGTCCCGCTGTTGTCAATATCTGAACAGAAAATAATCACCAAAATGTAAGTCCCACAAATACACAACATAACATAAATACTATTAACTCGGACGTGTAGGATCTATAGCTTGACTTCTACAGACACTGATTTCATTTGTATATTTTGTTTCACTGTGTTCTAATTTATATAGATATACAGGGTGTTTCATTGAACGTAATACAAATTAAGCAATTCCGGCCCAGTTAACGACCGAGAACAAAATGCACAAATTGATTTATTAAAATACGTCATAATTAACTTTTCCTGGTTTGCTAACAGAAATTAAGAAATTACAATCTCGTAGTGCACTCTCGCACCTCTCACGACGTCATGCTTACGTGACTTGTTTATTTGTTATGACCAATAACTTCAGTAAAGTGTCAGAATGCATGCATTTTATTCATAAATTATCGACCTAGATAAGCAAAAAGGTAAATTTTCACTACAAAATTAGATTCAAACTTTTTCTCTTAACTCTAAGTAAGGTTACCACGATGAAACCAAAAAAACATGAATAATTGAAACAGTGATATTAATTAATTAAGATGACTTAACAACACGAGACCTAGCACAGGGTTTTAGCACCAGGGAGAGGAGTTCGAAACACATAAGTTGTAATACGTTCAATGAAACACGTTGTATAATTGACTTTTCACGATGTCAAAAATAATCTTGAAGACTGAAAATTGCTCTACCGGCTTTGCATTTTTAGGATTATCTTTGCATTATTAGAATGAGGTTCTTAAATAAATTATGATGATTTCGACTGTACATGATGGGGTTGAAAGTCCCTTCTACATGAGCTTTGACAGTTTTTGTTAGCCAAATAAAGTATCATAATAGATAGTCGTAATTTATATAAGACTAGTGGCTTTACGCCCAAGAAATAAGTTTCGCTTTTCTCAAGGGAAATTCACGTTTGCTCAAATGGAATTATGTCTTTTTTTCAGACGTAGCTTACACACCGGATTTTCTGGCGGTTAGTTGTAGCTTAGTCGTTTAGTAAAATATTTAATTCACTTGAAATCCTATATCTAGAAAAGAACTGAGATTGTACTCGATACCTACAATAGTAACTCATTTTATCTAATCTGTATAAATCTTATAACTAACCTTAACCTTTTTGACAACTAGTACCTAAACCTTCGTTGCCTGGGAACACAGAAATATTTCGAGATAGAAAGAAACAGTCGTCGATTTGTATGGGAATCAAGCGTGTAACGTTTTTCGCTGAGCATTTGACGCCAAAAGTGTAATTTAGTGATTAGAAAACATAAATTTTCCATTTCATTTGGTGGTACTTGCACAATTAATTGTACCATTATTATCAGATTTTTTAAATCTGATAATAATATTGACGGCAACACAAGTTGACGGTGTGCAAAGCAGGTCGTTGGCACTTCTTTTTAGCACGCGAGGTACATAGACTCTTTCCTTCTACCTCTACAATCTACATATTGCTGTGCCTGGGATGGTTCAATTTTTATATAGTTAATGGTCTTTAAAATGTTTCGTACAACTCCTGTTTCACAAAACGATTATCATTTGCAATCAAAATCGATCCATTCCTTTTTTCGTATCGCTATCCTTCTAAATACGAGTTCACGTGTGTAACGACTAACGATTAATTGTGCTCAGGCTCGCAGCAGTGTCAAAGATAATTGTTAATAACGAGAAACTGAGTAGGATAGTTCATTAGGATGAATGACTTCCAAAAGACCGTTTGTGCTCTAATTGATTATCCAAATTTGAACTTTACTCGCGTGAAATACGGTCACTTTTCCAATTAGTTAAATTAACATCATAGAAACTTGCCAATATTAATTATTAGACAATAAGTGAAAGTTTCTAAAAGACGCTATGGCTTAAAACAATGTCTCGGGGAAACACAAGCAAAATAAATGTCGAAAGCCTATTTGAAATCAATTATGGTTAATTATGCGTAGAAACCGCAGTAGTGATTAAATGCTTAGTAGTAAATAGTGGTAGAACTCGCTTTGAAATGTGCAAGGCATTCTCAAACGCCGGTTGAAAGAAATTTTGGCGAAGTTCAAATGTCAGCAAGGTTAGCAACAGGTGGTCGCGTGCTACTTTCTTGCGGATGGTTTTATGCCAACTTGTGTAATCTATACTTCTAATAAAATCGTAGCAGGACTATCCTTATTGTACTGGTTATTGCAGAGACGTGCATACAACATTTTTCCAAAAAAGTAAGTGTTTAGTATCAAAAATAAGTAAGATTTTTGCCGATTTATCTGTTAGTTTAAGCGCGCATCACCATGTTTTTCTTCTTTCCTATTTGGTGTTAAGGTAGCTTATCACTCCGGTTAAAACATTAGGGTTTCATTACCTGACTTTACCTGAGTTACGGGCTGGTCCTCTATTTCGCAATAAATATCCTGCTATATGGTTTTGACCTATCTTTTCTATAATTTTATGACTTTATTGGCAATATTATAATTTTTTATTTTTTGTCTTTTTGCTTGTAGACTGGTAAATAAGGTCTTGCGGCATTGAGTCTCATATTTGTTATTATTTATTTGACTAAGTAGGTAAACAAAACTGTTACGTAAGCAGTAATTGAAACGTTTTGTTATTACTATAAAAAAACGTAAAAATCGCGTTTTTTGCTGCGGTTTGCTATGTTAGTGACGACAATATCGACTTATCTGGGTACATTTGCCCAGTAACTAATTTATTGTTGATTGGTTACCTTTTATTGAACGCTATTTATGTATGATGGAGAGGCGTAGTGATCGATCGAGACTTTCTCGCTAAGCCACTTATTAACTGATGACATTGAATTGAAAAATGTTCCTCTAACTAAATAATTTAAGCTTTTTAAACGTATTTTCAATTCGATAAACAACGTTTAGCTGTATCGGTTGATATACATCGTATACCTAATCATGTCACTCTACTTCTAACTATGTTTTAACCATGGCATAAACACGATATTTATGTGTTCGTTTATGTGACGGTAGAAAAAAATGCAGCCATTTTAATGTTAAAATTGTACTGTTATCTATTGTGTTTGTGTTCCAAGGTCGATAATCATGCCGCGCATAATATTGGTATTATCTAGGTGTTGTGCTATATTGACATAACAGTGTCCGTGTGGAAAATGAATAGTACATTACACAAATAGGGTGGTAAAACAAAGAAAGCCCGAGATCGCAGATGTTTGCGGCCCGAGCTGCAAGCGAGGGACGTAAATATGCCATCGACGGCTTTCTTTATTACCTCCCGTGTTGTGTACATCATTTTATGTCTACACTTGGCCAGAAAGCGACTTTTTCCGTACGCGTAGCGTGCGGTAAAAGCCTATTTATGGCCACGTGTAGCATAAAGTAAATATCCACGCCATTAAAATGATGGCTATTATCAGAAACAAGTAACTAGGTACATAAAAGAAATACCATATCGTATCTTTATTACATCCCAAGGTTTCTTTATAAGTGCAGAGGTATTTAATGAAATATTAAATGGCGTGTTCGTAAAATCTGCCGTGTAGGCTTCTACGCAATAATCAATGATACGGTTGGTTGTTACTACGATAAGAAGTATAGAAGAAACATTAGGTGGAACAAAGTGTACTTTTTGTGACTGTGATAAGGAATCGAACGTTTTACCGTACAAATATGAAGACGGTTCGCAAAATTTCAGCAAGTTTAAAGATATTCATCAACTTAGAGGTGAAATAAAAATTGATAAAAACAAAGAGGTATGTAGATAGCATATACTTTCTTTGTACGCAAGGAAGGTTATCATTGAATACAAATTAGCGCAAATAAAGGATAAAGTAAATTACGAAGCCAACAAAGTAAGGAGCGGGCACAATCAGCCATATCCATAACAGGTTCGCCGAAAGAGTGCGTTCACCTCGCTCGAGAGTTCCACAAGGCACTCACTTACGCCTTTACGTCTATTTGTTTAACTATTTATGGCGTTAATGCCAATACCTGCCGTTTTAGATTCTGTGATCTTCTTGAATAGGAAAAGAACCATATAACCTTAATAATGACAATGTATGTGTGTTAGTTTCATTAAACAATATGAAACAAAATAAGGAAGAATACAAAAACACTATACAGGATTTTTACAATATCTCCGTATTTCGAGTAATAAAAGACGCGATATCCCGCTAAATGCACCCGCATGGAATTTGGCCCGCATACGCAAAAATCAATACCAATATGTCAGAAAAGTATTACTTACATTCAGAATGCGAGTAATGTCACTTTTTCCTCCATGAGAACATTTTCTGCGGATAAAAAATAGTGAACGAATTGGATAGGTACTTAGGTCAGTCAATGAGATAACTGACTTTTAAGTTTGGCTCCCAAACTGGAAAGAGCAAAACAAAATGCTCATGCACTAAACGTACAATTAGGTAACGTACTTAAAAGAACTCTATCATTGTTATTTCCATGTTTTAGTTTTTTTGGGACTTTTATACGGGCTCATTTGGTATTTAAATTGATTTGACGTCTATTAATACGGGTGATGCCAGTAGAGGTCAAAGGATCTTGTCCATCTTAGCTACACGTTTCTTACGTTTTATGCTCCTTTCTCATCTAAATAGAAATCTTTTTATATCTTTTGTATATTAAATATTATTTTTGCGCGTTTGAGTAGGTAAGGTATCCATACCTTACCTACTCAAACGCTTATCTCAAATCTAGTTGTTAGATGTAGCAATTTAGCGAAGGCTATCTTGTAAACTCCGTACTCGTATACCTACACGTCTAATTACAGTATATTGTACATCAAAATCGATTATGCGATGGAAACTCCTGATATAAAAGAAACATTTCCACACGTGCGTGATAAGGATTTAACATAAATATTGACTAAAGGACAAAGAGAACACGCGCAATAATCACTTCACACAAACGTACGGGGATTTCCTCTATGCAATCTGAATTAATTACTGACTTAACGAGGATACAGATCAATTATTGGAGCATAATATAGGTACATTTGATTTTAGATGATCTTGAAGATTAGAATTGAGAAGCGATTTATTAGAAAATTCATCACCTTTGGGCCAAATTTATATTCATCATCATCGTAATATGTCATAAAAGAAACCTTTGAATATTGAAAATTGGTCTATAATACTAACCGATCATAAACTACCTTTATTTGAAATTATTGCAGTATAGCTTTCACCTAAATTAGCAATCGGCATACAGATAACTTTATTAATGTTATCAATATCGAATATGCCCTTCCTACAGAAACAATAATAAATTACTTACCGAGAATAGATTGCGCGATGCAAATCGAGCGAGCCGATAGATTTATCAAATAAATGCTTCAATAATTGAAACCTTTTGATATATCGTTGGCTATATTTGTTCAGAAGCAATGAAACCCTAACGAACGTAAATAATCATTTGCATGAATCAAATCTAATCGAATGTAGTTAGATTAGAATTAAATAAATAATGTAAAACGTGGTTAGAGTAAGAAAACTTTCTGATGAAAGAAACCGGTCGTTTCAAACCAGTCGAATATCCTGCAGGTAGAAATACTAATTAAGCGATAACTACAAGTATATCCTTTGGAGATAGATAAATAAGGAAGCCTGCTAAGTTATATAATGACAGAGGTACGCCGTTTGGGGGAGCAACGACCGATGACGCCACTACGTGTTTACGGACGCATAACATTGACATTGCCGATACCGACTCGTTTATAGTTAGATAGTTCTTCGACTTATGAATTTGCAAATGATGAATCTCTTAGTCATGAAATGTAAGTACGTGATGTTCTTCCCCTTTTACAATCTACTTGTGCTATTTCTTGAGAACGAATAAGTATCACAACAGTGAATTTTGTTTGCCAAAGCTTCACTTTAGAGTTGCGTTCAATTGTACTATTAGTCAAGTTATTACAAAGAACGACTTCTTCTACTACCTAATTAATAAAGAAATTATTATTGTAATCAAATATTTCCATTCATTTTAGTTTAATGTAGGTAGCAAATCAACTCTTAATATTATGAACCCTTCGTTAGCAAATGAATATCTATATAATAAGCGCTTGAATGTAATCTCACGCTTTCTTTAAATGTTTGTAATCGTAAAAAATAGAGATTTTTAGATAATATCTGTGGCGTTTACCTTATGAGATATTTATGTAAAATTATTATCTAGTTGGTAAGTAAAAGTAGCTATAATGCTTACCACGCATGAGGTCACCTTATTACAATAATGGATCGCTAGTTCAATCACCACTTACCTGAAAAAAAAAGAAACATATTGTTAGATCAAATTTATACAAAAGTAATATTTTGTAAAAGGAATGAAGGATAGGATTGTAATTAAATACAGTAACAGTGTAATTAATCTGATTTTTATCTAGGAAGGACCATACTACTACAAAGCGTATAGTATAACCCAGTTCCGTGATATGACTTAGGTTGTTTAAGTCATACCCTTGCCCAAAGGCTCGTCTTAACATAACATCAAAGTCAGAAAACGTCTACGCCAAGGGTAAGGATATGACGTAGGATCAACTCAAACAAAACAAATCTGTTTATTCAATAACAGCACGCCGACACGTCTTAAACACGGCGTTATTATGTCGTGAAAGAATTTGCACAACCAAGTTACGGAACCGTGTCAACGGCACCAGCTAAGAAGACCTGTAGACTAACATAATTTTCTTTGCCCTTCCCTTGACTGTTCGGGTCGGGACGGGTCTTGGGAGGCTGGTTTGATTAGACAGAAGGCTCGAATTACGCGGAGCTGGTAAAAAGCGGTGGCTTCATAAATTGCAAAGTAAAATTACGCCACGCGGTTCGTTGGCCGGTAAATAAAAACAATGGTTTATCTTGTATTGAATTAGCCGTGGGCGGAAAATGCAACGGATGTGTCTTATGAGTTTAATGACAGCGTTTAATTTGCATTTCTCTCATTTGCTTTGTGATATGCAATTAGTATAAAAATATTATATTATTTATTATAGTATACTAGCTGTCATCTTCGTTCCGCCTCGGGATTTTTAGTTATTTTAGTTATTCTGTTATTCGGAGCAGAGACAAACCCAAAAAATCAAAGATTGTAAAAATCGGTCCACCCGTTCTCGAGTTATAGCAGGATACTTTTTACTTGCAAATTACTCCTCATGAGCAAAGCCACCGAAAAAAACTTTTATACAAACAAATTGGTCAGAACAGCTAAAATTAAATTTACCTAGATACACTCTGAAATTATCTACTTAGTTGTTATATCAAAAGTTTATTATGCCTCTTAAGTGATTATATACTATGAAATTATATCAAATGTTGATATATCCAGTGAAAATATATCAAAAGTAGTTATACCGATCATTACACACCCGTATAGGTTAGGTTAGAACTGCGACCTGCGACAAGATGGAATGAACAGCCTTATAACAGCATATATTAGTATTATGCGTCATAATATTATGAGTAAAATAACTTATGCCATTCAAGACATTCGACAAAACAATTAAAGACATTTTGAAACATGACCAACTAAATAGTTTGCTAACTAATAATATTCTAAAAAATAATTTGCGATATGTTATATATGCGAAGCATTGGTTTGCCATCAGATGATTCTGCGAAATGAAACTATGGGAAAAATTGTTTGCGAAGTGATAATTTGCCTTATAATTTTCGGCCACATATTAGTAAACCCATTTATAATCCCTATTGATTTAAAGCTTGCCTCGTTAATTTATGGCAGAGTCAAATACGACTATCACAATACCTACTCGTAGTTCTAATTAATTAGCTAATATAACTTGTAATATATTTTCAGAGCGTTTCTTTCGATAAGTGTGGCCAAGTGATACCGTAAAATGGGGTGAGTAGGCATTGCAAGGGCAGTTGGATTATGAATGGGGAGAGTAGGGATGACAGAGGGGTGAGGTGGATTTTAAAGGCTACTGCTACCTTAATAATATATTCTTATTACAAATGAAGCTAGAGTAATATTCATAATCCAAAAGTGTCGATCCAACAATTTGCCCAACTCACCTTATTATGAAATCCCATCTCACCCCAACTACGAGGGACTACGGAGTGAGGAGGAATTTTGTGTTTATCGTTACAGTTATGAAATGGAACTACCCAAAATCATAAAAAAACTAAAATAAAACGACCGGAACATTTATTATATATACAATTCAGTTTGCATATATAAAAATAAAATGTTATCAAGGTTTGAATGTCAATTTTGTCCCTACTCACCCCGTTTTACGGTTATGAATGTTCATTTCATTTTTTTTTCTATTTGGTAATTTGACTCAAAATGCGCAAGTGCCAATAGTATTACACCTATTTTTTTTTGTTGTGTGCAACGAAATGTAAGGATTTTTGTCATAAATGTTCACTTAATATGCTGTCACGTTATACATATACTAAGTACTTAACAGCTAAAAACCTCGGAACTGAATACCCGAATAACGTCTCAGGTGCGATCGGTTTTTCATGAGGTTTGGATGAGATCCAGCATAATAAAACCTTTACAGACTGAGTCTAAAATGTAAAAAACTGGCTCAATCAGGAAGTTTTTATTCGCATGGTTTCCGCGGCGGAAATCGCACGATAACATTTTATGAGGTTCCATAGTTTGTCGCCATGTTGAATTTATCGAAACGGTAGACGAATTGGTCTACAAGGAGAGTAGCAATGCTATTGTAACTGTAGGTACAGTCCTGAATATTGGAGATGATAAATTAGTGTCACATAGATACATAAACAGTTCGTCGTATGGCAAAGAACATACAGCCTAAACCAATGCAGATAGCGAGATAAAATTTGAAACATATGTGCTTTAGGGGACGTAGAGGCGCACTAAGGATTCTTCGAAATTTGATCCCTGCAGGGTTGAAACGGGGAAAGATTGTACGAATAAGTAGAGAAAGAGAGAGAGAAAGAGAGAGAAAATCCCGCAGATCAAATTACGGTGCAGCGCCAGTATTTTAATATAACACAATAACCATTCGTCAGGTAAAATGTTAGTGAAAGGATTTTTGCAATGATTTCAGTACACTGGTGATCCAAATGTCTTAAATCATAGCTATGATTGGCAAACAATAAGTGATAGAACTAGAGTCACAATTACATAGATAAAACAACATTAGGTACAACAATATGGTTTTGTCGTGCGCAAAACATAATTTGAGCGTTTTTATGCTTCATTACAACAGCGGCGCGGGTGAGCGATCTCATAAAATTTTAGCTGCTAGTAAAATATACGTCAACTACCATAAATGTAGCAAGCGTTGCTAACAGGCACCGTTGCTTCTGAGAACAATTGACGAGTGCCTAAGATAGACATGACGTTAGTCGCGTTTCGTCCACCAAGTAGTTTGGACCACTAGGTCCAAGCCTACATAAGTACGTCTAATGCCCAGTTCACACCTATTCCAGTAGCATTCCAGTCCCAGTAATCGAATTCAGCACTGGAATGCTACTGGAATAATATGAACCGGCACTAGAATATATTCATTCCAGTGAGCATTCCAGTCCAGTGACTGGAATGACGGTTTACTTTTCATTCCAACTCGCACAATCCAGCGCCACTGGAACAGTGTAAACAGTCTATCTAGTGCCAGCTCAACAACTATGCGAACTATGATCCAGATTAAACGCGATACAATGAATACGCATAGTTGTTTTTGGTGACAATCGTTAACAGCTCTTAAATTACTGGAATAATGTAAACTACATAATCCAGTCCAGCACTGGATTCGATTACTGGACTGGAATGCTACTGGAATAGGTGTGAAATGGGCATAATGCATAGAGCATGTTTCCTAAATAGTGGTTCTCATGACTTTAGCAATACCTATTACTCGTATACCCGTAAATGATAATTTTTCATATAATTCCTGGCCAAGGATTGAGCTCAGTTTCACTTGGTGGTAAGTTACGGCGTTTAACATGACGCTCGGTGTTTCAGTTTCAGCAAAAAGTGATCCATTGCTTTTTATTTCACCAAGGACATTTCGCTGGCTCAGTGACATAGGGTTTTATTTTTCAGTGTTATGAATAACTCTAAGATATATTGACTGATTATTCAGCATGTCCTTTACCATCAGTATAATTATTATATAACAAGATATTTATAAATTAATTGATTAAATGGAAACTCAATTTGTAAACAATGACTCTAAATGATAAATGCTATTATTTAAACATTTCACAAGAAAAATGATTGCTTTACAGTCATATCTTCCTTGTATCTGATAACGTAAAGTGCTTGGTATTTATTAATAAATAGTTTCATATCTAGGGCAACCTAACGGGAGTAACGGGGTAACCCAACTCAGTTTGTCGGGATCTTTTTTTTAATGTATGTGTGGAGATTAGGTACTCAAAGACGTTGCGGTCGATTGCAACATTATTTTTATGTTTAAAAGAGCCATAACTATCTTCCAGATGGTCCCATAGTCACCAAGTCAGAATCTGATGATGCCATTTTGGAAACTATTATAGACACACTTATAGTGATTTGAGTAGTATATAACCATAGCAACACTATTCTGGCCTAAAAAATACCGGATTATACCTGATCCAAAATACTCGTACTGATACACAAGATGATTCACGGTATAAAATTCACCCTGTACCGTTGAAGGATCAAACTTCTTTGCAGCTGTTAAACGCATTATTTTAAAACTATCAATAAGTGCGTAACGAAACAAACGCATAGCTAAATTAGTTAAGGAAGTGTGTCCTACTTCCTTGTGCATTGATCTGTCCGTCCTGTATTTAACGTGTAGTCATAAATTTTATATAGCATGGACACTGTACCGCCTTTTGTCGTCTCGTGTGAATAGTAGAAGTGACCGAAGAACGACTCCGTCCCGCCCTCAACATTTTTCTTGATGAAACAAAGTTGATAATTCGGTATAATATAAAACAAAGTGATAAACAAAGCAATTGTGTAACTACACAATTGCTTTGTTTATTAGTTGTGTAACTATGTATAATTAAATTATAATGTCAATAGGATACTTCCCTGACAGATCAAATCAGTTACTTTTTAGGATGTGTCAAAACGCTCAGATAGTATGAAGTTTGTTTGGTAAAAAGTGAAATGACGTCATTTTATTCAAACATCAAATCATCTTCTTATTTATAGTTTTTGATCTTTTAAAAATCGTTCAAAACGCTAAATAGGCGAGGTTTAGTTCATTTTAGCATATTTTCGAAGGCTGATTTAAAGGCTAGCGTGTAGTAATTTATATTGACTACAGGCAAATACCCTATTCTTAAATGAAAACGTGGAAATTGCCTTTAAGCCGAATTTTAAACTGAGTATACAACAATACCGAATAAAAATTTACTTCGAATCACTTCACTGCCTAAAAATAATAAAAGCGTTTATTTTCTCCGCCACCAAGTACATGTAGCATAAGTAAGTACATCCTTTTCTATATTCGTACTAGACTTGACTTGTGATTTGTGAAATTACTAGCATAGCGGCATTCTATCTTAGTCCTCAGGCTTGGTAACGCATTTGTAATGTTAAGATTAAAAATGTCCATGGGCCTCAGAAGTCATTACCATCAGGTGACCTGTGTGCTCATTTGCCTTTCCCATGACATAAAAAAAGGTTATGGATATGGATGTATTGTGTAAAAGCTAACCAAAAACAATTGAGACCCGGCTATATTGCGAAATTTTATTGAAAGTAATTTCTTACACTGGCAACAATGTTATGATTGTCAAAACCATGCCAATTTAGCACATTTAGTGTCAAATTAAATATATTTTTCATCACACTTGCTCGAAAATGGTGTTGTTACACGCAGGTTTTGCGGGTCGTAAATGACCTATTACGCCCTAGGGCGTAATGGTTTTCTTTTTAAATTTGAAACGCTGGTTCTGTTTTACTCTTATTTGTCATGTTTATTTAAAGAGAACTGTTATTGCAAATACATGTAAACACATATTTCTGTAACATTGATTAATTAAATAAATCTCGTGTTATTAAAGCCCTCGGCTTCGCCTCGGCCTTGTAACAAACACTCGTTTGTAATTCCTTACTTACCGCCCTTGATACACAATGTAATTCGACCAATCATTACATTACATGCGTGATGAATCCTGCGGTTCAAGAAACGTCCTTTGAATATACGCATCCCTATAATACATTATTAGATTCGTCTTGATGGCGCGAATGTCACTAGGTATGAAGTTCGTTAAAATAAACAAAATGGCGCCACAATTAGGCACTTTTAAAGTGCACCGCGGTCGGGTTTTTTTTTAGTGAAAATATTTATTTATTTATTTATCGATAAAAACTTAGCACCATAAGCCTGCTGGTTAAGCTTTATACATATATTAGCAGCATAAGCCTGCATGTTAAGCTTTACATATATTAGCACCATAAGCCTGCTGGTTAAGCTTTACATATATTAGCACCATAAGCCTGCTGGTTAAGCTTTACGTATATTAATGATTGAATTAAAATTAATATCATTCGAGAGATGCCGACACTAGGACTATTCACCCTACCTTTTAAACTTGTTCCTTACAAACTATCACACCCTATCAAAACACAACTAAATAATAACTTGTTAACACGAATCACGCTGTCTGCCTCCCCCAAGAGGAATCTGAGAGAGATAAAACATCACGGATCGAACCGGACGGTCGAAATGGTCTCAGAATAGCAGTAACGGTACCTGTTGGAATGCAGCAGACAGGTGAGTAGCACAATACTTGCACTGACCAATCTGTCGGGCTATGCACAACCACCGACATTCAAAAATAGACTTTATATCAAAAACTTAGCATCCATCTTCTACTTTCCATATCTGGCTAATCTTTGCTATCCAGACTCTATTTAAAAAATTGACCCTAACCTTGACATTTTAAAGTCGCAACTTGACTGACGATTTTTGTTTTTATGTGGATATAAAGTTAAATGATGGGACGTCTGGATTCCTGGATCAATGATTGGTCGAACATTTGACCCACTAGCTAAAATATTATGGTATCAAATCAAACTATCAAACTATTGGACTTATATGGGATCCCAAATTTATATGGAACTATTTACTCAATCAAAAATCATCACTATTGGCCTCTTGCATCTCTAAAAGATTATTCAAGCAGCGTCCTTCAAGGTACGGCACCAGCGTTCTTGTAAGATAAGGCCAATACGATAAGTTGGAGGATACATTACAATAGATACATACATAAAAATACAGTTGAATTTACGGAACCTCTTTTTAGGGGTCGTCGATTGAGAAAAACAATTAGGTAGAGTCTGTGCGGAAAGAGAATAGGCGTGGCGAAAAACGGAACTAACCTAACCAGTACGGCAAATACGGTAGAAAAGCATTACAGCGCCCTCAAATCTAAATCCCACATTCTCTTTCCGCACAGACTCTACATACACTCTTGAGCATAAATCGCATTTTCCCTTATTATTAGTAAGTAACTAATTATGATTTGCAATTATAAGTGCTTCATTAATGATGATTTATGATTAACCTGCTGCAATACTGCACCTGAAGCGAACTTCGAAGGGCTTAATTGCAATTATGAGAATGATTGCAGTCTGATCATGGCTGCTACTTAAACAATATCTTAATTACTGTAATTTCTTTAGTGCAATATTTGTAATCGGTTTCTCGCAAACGACTGTATGATTTTGACGAAAGTTAGTGTAGGTATGTGCATAGATTAGCTTCCAAATTTAATCTATAGGTACTTATACATAGACGTCATACCCAAAAATCTTATTCTTCTCTTTTATTTACAAACTGGGGGTTGAAAACTTTGAAAATGAGGGTGTTTAGAAATTATATAAACCCACCAGCTGTGGGTTGCAGCAGCAGGCAGCAGGGTGGCGAAAGGTCTTTTTGACAGTAGGCGTCAAGATCCACCAATCACACCACCTGATTTTGACATCTACTGCCAAATAGACCTTTCGCCACCCTGCTGACAGCTGGTGGATTTCTGAATTCTAAATACCCTCATTGATTCCAAAACCTGCGAATTTGCCTAAACAATCGACACGGAAGGGAGCCGCAGCCATAGCACGCTTTTGCAGTACAAAAACGCAGTCTGCAATTTTTTGCGAGCAAGATTTGTGCAACTTAGGTATACTATCTCTTTCTCTACTTACACCTGTGTAACACAAATGAAACAAAAACATCACACGACGATCACAAAGATATAATTTACCCCTAAGACCCACTGGTAGTGTTGTTTAACGGTTGCTCTCTTAAAAATCCGCGTTGCTCTTAGCATATGACACTAAATATTATGTGTTATAATTCTAACAGGCTGCTAACGTCACAATTCGACACAAAAGTATCCAAGTTTCTAGCAATCATACTGACGTCAACAAAATGAATGTGTCTGTTAAAAAAGCGGCCAAGTCACAAGCACGGGGTTCCGGCGGTCCCATCCGGCCTTTCAATTGTATTTGGGCAAACATGGACATATTTAAATAATAGCCTAACCGCCACTGTAGGAACGTCTTGTGTGTGTTGTCAAATATTCCAATCATACTAACGTGATAAGTAGACTCCTGTTTATAAAATATACCTTACTGGAACGTAGGCGCACGATGGGCGTTATAGGAAAGATCAAAGTCGGTCAGAGCAAGAGGGCTATGCTCGGAGTTTATCTGCGAGTTCGAGTCAGAAATGAAGGGATCTGTAGAAGAACCAGTAGTTACTTAACTACAGTAACTGACATAGCTCGAAAATTACAAAATTTAAGCGGCAATGGCCGGGGCACATTGCTCGGGTAGGTCCCCACAAGGTAGCGTGATGACCTGCTGAAGGATGCTGGAGTCTTGAAGACGGCACAAAATTAGTCATGATGGCTTTCTGAGGGGGAGACTTATGTTTAGCAGTGGACGTCTTTCGCCTGAAGAAAATATACCTTTATGATGACAAATAAATACAGTCGTGCATTTTTGTATGACAGAGGGCTTATTTATTTTTGTAACTGGCTGTCCCTTCTCACCCATCATAAAGTACAGCAAAGATATTTAGTATTTATGGTTTACCCTTGAATTGCCGACAGACATTTAATCGAATATTATTTCAAAGGCAACGTTCCAAGGATTTTCATTTCATCGACAAGTCATTGCGTCGATGAATCATTACTAGTTCATTTAAATCAGTGTTTTTTAATTGGTACTTGTGTTATTTCGTATACATTTTATATCATGTTTTTTCTTTACGGGTATTTTTATTTCATGTTGCTTTGAATGTAATAAAATTTATTCCGCATGAAATTATTTAAATTTGTAATCATTTCGGGTTTACCCTTGAATTGTCGACAAACATTTCATCGACATATCATTTCATCGAAATATCATTTCATCGAAAGTTAATTTTCTCTGAAACCATATTTTTCTATAAATTAATATAAAACAAACCTAACCTAATCTACATGATGACTCTTTAAAAAATCCTGAAAAGTTAACGGTTTCGGAGAACAAAGTTGTCGACAAAATGAAAATTCGATGAAACGTTTGTCGGCGAAACAAGGGGACACCAATGTTTCGTTATCGAAACTAAACGCAGTCACGTCAATCGGTTCACTCTGCACGGTTATAGTGTGTGGGTAGTGGGTAGTTTTATATTTTCGAGTTTAGGCCAGACTTACACCTGTAAGTTTTACTTACGTAAGTAAGGACGCAGATAGGTTAGACTGAGATAGCAGACTCACTATCCCAGTCTAACCTATAGCTGCGTCCTTACTTACGTAAGTAAAACTTACAGGTGTAAGTCTGGCCTAACAATAAAATAAGCATATTTTATTAGAAAAACTTTTTTCTGAAATAAAAAATGTCCGAGATATTCGACTTCAAAGTTGACAATTTTTTAAGACTTGTAAAAATTTCGATGGATGCTGGTGTCATTATAACACCTATTTATTATTGTTTTATCGTATAGAATTCGCTAAAAAAAATAATAGTGACTTTCCGTATCTCCGGCGCTGCGGGAACAGCAGCCCTTCCGCCCTTGCATGACGACGCACGGTCACTTCGCTCGGCTCCGCAGCTTCGGCTTGTTGGTCGCCTTCGGCGACCAGCCTCAGCCGCTCGCCTCACTCGTTCCCGCGCTTCGTCATGGCGGGCGAGGGCTGCCCTCCCTCCGCGCCTCCGGCTCTATAAAAACACTCTAGGGCGCGCAGTGTCGGCACGCGTCCTAACCAGCGAGAGCCCTAGATTCGGACTTTCGCAGGCTAATATTGTATACATAAATCATTATAGACCGAATTTATGCCACACTTGGCCAGAAAGCACATAAAATGATGTATACAACACGGAAGGTAATAAGAAAGCCCTCGATCGCATATTTACGTCCCTCGCTTTCAGCTCGGGCCGCAAACTTCTGTGATCTCGGCCTTTCTTTGTATTACCACCCTAGTTATGTAATGTACTATTGACAATTCTTACAACAGAAAAATGTGACAATGTATAGTACGACATATAAAAATGTATTAAAGTAATACGTCGAATAAATGAATTGCAATGTTTAGTAATTGTGCCAATTAAAACAATTTGAAACAAATCAGCGATCAAGTAATATTCGTTGAATAGTATTTCTACGCAGTAAGAAAAATTGAAATGAATAGTAAATGAAACAAAAAAACGCCAAACAATATTACTAGTACTAAAGTTTCGATGAATCGTTGTCGATGAAATAATATTCGATGAAAAGTTTGTCGGCAAAACAAGGGTACACCAGTATTTATATGTTGGTTTAAGTCCATTTTTACTGAGGAAAGTTTGAGAATGACGTAAATAATCGTAAATTTGATAACTTCCAAATTCCAAAGCGCTGAAAATACGACCAGAGAAAATTATTCAAAAATCTAATTGCTGATATTTTGCAAGCATGTTTTATTCAAATAATGTGCCATTCCCCAATCTGAGTCATAGCAAATTTTTAAGCATCCCTCACACGTTTTCAATTAGCGCTAGTTAACGGTACCGTCACACCGTCAATCGTATCGGACGTTTGATCAATCATCGGTTCCGTCTGCGATTCCATTGACCGGCACGTCTTCTGCGTCTTTGTCTACCAACTTATTTAAGAACCAATAGAACTCTTACCAAATTGAAACACGGATCATAATCGCTTGACTCAAGTCAGAGATAAGCTGGTAGGCCTGTACATGTTAATTTAATGGACGTGCTTCAGTGTGATTGACGACGTGACGTGTAGAAATGCTCATATGTGTACCGATACACCGTTATTTTATTAATGACTAAGCTTTCCATTCAGATATACGAATAGAAATGGTGGAAATTATTTAAGGTGTCATTCCGTCGGCAACTGCATCGCCATCTTATTCTGAAGCTACTACGGTCTTAAGACATTAGTACTCTAGTACCGCCTGTTGTTTAAAGTTCATGGCACCACTAAGCGACAAATAGGGCTAAGATAATCATCGGAATCATTGGATCATCCCACCTACCTACCCCACCTTAAGACTGACACAACCAGAGACAAGAGTGGATAAAACGTCATATATATCAATGCAACAATGTTTGAGATTTCTACATTATTTTAAACTGCTGAAAATGGTGATAAATACAAGGACACCAAGTGAAATCAGATAGCTATAGTTTAGTAGTCCAGACAATTTGACGTCGATAAAAATGAATTAATATTATCTGAGTGTTCTAATCTTATTCAATATCCTTATTACAGACTAGTAGACTACGACATAATATTAGTCCATCTTAGTCTCTAAATATGCAAAGAAACTAAAGCATCCGGGTGACAATGACATTTTAACAAATGAAGCGAATCATTATTTACAAAATCAATCATTCATTCATTTTAATGTGTTCACATTTCAATCTTGTATATATACCTACGTTTTTCCTTCGCATGTTTCATAATATTTTTTTACCTTAATGCTGATTTTGGGGTCCGTTTCCAAAGAAAACCAATGGATCCCTGTTGTTGAACCTTTGATATACCTACGTTTCGATCAACATATTTCATCTACCTATTATTACTAATGGAAACTATTTTAAGTCGGGACCGGACCGTGATATTATACCAAAATTGTACGGAGCTATCGACGTGCTATCAGACCTAAGTCTAAACTGATATTAAAGTGTGATTAACCCGCGTTTTATTGAACATACAATCGTGACATTTTACAGTTGTTAAAAGATAATTATCCGTGACCATACATTTCTTATTCAATTATGGTTTAAGATAAATGATTGATGATATTTCACAAAGAGCAGCCGTTACTTATGACACTAATTTAGGTGAATATTTAAATGATGTCTAAGTTAACAGTATCGGTCAGTTTGTATAAAAATAGTTAAGATTTTGAAAAGAGTTCACTATTTAGACTTTATATCGGCACTATAACCCGCTTTAATAACATTTCTTTCGCACATAGACGATAACAATCGATTTTTTTTATTATGTAATAGACATATTTAAGAGCCTACATAGAGCAGATACCCCACTGCTGGGCCAAGGCCTCCATTTCGTTCTTCCACCGATAAACCCCCCCCCCCCCCCCCCAATCATGAATGGCAAATTCAAAATGATCCGAATAGTGTTCCGATATCAACTACGCACATAAAGCTTTTTAAATTAACTATAGTTTTGCATAAACTTGGTCAAATTGATTTATCCAAAATTGAATGGAGATAATTTTGCACTATGCCTACACGATTGACACAATGTACTCGTTTTCTTTTTACAATTAAATTTATTAGTTTAAAGGTGTTACATAAATGTATAGGACATGGAGGGAGATTGAATGCACAATATACTTACATCTATATATAGGATGTATATATTGTGCATTCAATCTCCTTTGCGCATGAGAACTAATTTGAGCAGCACCCAGATGTTCCCATTAAGTATGTTTTAATGTAACATGGCGGTTTAATTTGTTTATTATGTTTATAGCGGGATATGAGACAGACACTGGCGCATTGTGCCCAAATCTAGTTAACAAAAAAACTAAATATGTAAATATTGGTCTAGAGTTCGTGGAATCCCCCATCCCAAGAGCATCATCAGCCCGCCACGGTCGGCATGAAGCAGACGAGACTTCCGCCGCGAAATCAACCAAATCCGGGCCAAACAAAAAGAAATGAAGCAATCTCAACTCTACAGTTAACAGTTACAGCATCAGTTACTTTGACACCACCAAAATGACTCCAAACGAACAATAAGATCAAAACGTGCAGCACTAACAAAACGCGATTTTAATTTAATAGTGTATAGAGGTTCGTTGAACCAAGTATCGGGGTCCAATCGGCGAGTGTCCGAACTTTTTTCGCCAAGAACCGCTATCTTACTCAATGCCATTTTGTTGCGAACAGAGCCTTCGGGCAAAAAGCGGTCGTTGAATGAGGCATTACCGAAAGGTAAACTCCTATAATTTCTCGAGCTTTAAATGCAAAAGTGATCAGGCGAGGCCGCTTTTAAGGTTGTCCAGGGAAAAAAGCAATTGCGAACACTATGTTTTATTAATGCATACGTAGCAGACATTGATTGATTTCAGCCCGTCGAGACCTACAAACGTGCAGTCGTAAAAAGCCGTCGTGCAAAATCTGCAGTCGACTTATTTCACTAAAGAACGACGCGCGTGAAGTGAAAGCATCAGCCACAATCGGAATTCCATTAGAATTTCTTAAGCCCGAAACGCTTTTTTAAGTATTAATACTTTTAATCGTGAAGTTTCAGAGTATAACTGCTACACGTGTACCGGTTTTGTCCGGTCGACAAGCTCAACACTCTCCCACGACACCGCCGCGAAAGTACCGACTCTTCAAATATTATAACTGTCTGACTAAAGGCCAAGAGAACCGCTATTTTCAAAATTACCAAGTTGCAGATCAGATGTTACGGGTCATATTGAAATTACCTTAGCCATATCTTTGGTACATCTGATATTTCCATGGTTTTAAAAATGGTAAAAAAAATATATGTAAAAATAAGGTTTTTTTGTACAGAGGAACTAAGTAAATGAGAGTAAAAATCACGTGATGCGCGAACGTATGATTAATTATAGTCATTTTCTTAGTTACTACATGTTTTCTATGTGTTTACATCCGGTGTAAATTTGTTCAATAGTTCGCTTCAGCTCCAAAATGCCACACATTTTGAACTAAATACTTAATATAGGTACTATAAGAATTGAGTGTTGTACTCTCAAGATTAACACTAGATCTATACACAAAATCTATGTAGGTATAATGCTGAATGACAATGCGACATTTTGTAAACAACAGGAATTAAGGAAATACAGCTATAACATTAATAAGTATCAGCGTAAAGCCGGGTAAGTTTCCCTTTAATCCAGCAACCTTCGGTTTTTTGCGAGCATTACCTTTCCTGTTCGTTTTCAATTAGCGAAGTGGCCGGAAAACTCAAAGGAAGTTATTACTTTCCTTTATTCTAACCTTTACTAAAGAATAATAATAGTGTACTGTAGACGTTAGAATAGGACCTCGGACGGTCACTGCTAGGAATGTCGCAATACGTAATGAAGTATGCTACACTATCTTGCTTATACGCAAAAGAGCGTTTTAATAGTATTGTCCTGTCTGTTACGCCCTTTTTGTGTACGGAGGAGTGCATACCGGCGTTGTTGCGTACCGACACAGATCTTAACCCAAGCGATCAACAATTTAGCGTGTCTTTGACAGAATTATGTCACGATACGGTCGCAACCGGCAAAGCCTGTTGCTGTTTAATAATAACGTAACATAAATTCCTTCGAATCCTATCGGACCTTGCACTAAGATTCTTGTGCTCTGGAAATTAAGGTCCCTCTATTTGGCATAATTTATTTCTCCGAAGTTTTAACTCGCATAATTTGCCTCCAGCTTAAACATAAAACACTTGAAAAAATCTTTTGCGTATGTTACTTAGAATAGGTTAGAATATACCTTTTATATTTTTTTCTGAAAAGTCAATGGTATTTAATTCCGTTTCATATTAACCAAATAAACTACAGTTGATCGTTATGAGTAGCGACAACAAGCGACCAAATCTGGGTGACATCTGACAATGAGGCTGACCTTTACATTCCCCAACCAATCGAAATTTTGGGGAATTCTACGGCTGTTTGTGAAATGTCAGGAAAGAAAATGTTTATAAATAAAATTGAAATCTCTCACGGAAATGAAATTGCCGATAAAAGCAACCCATCTTGTGAAGTACAGATGCTCCGTAATTCAGTTTGAGGGTATTGGGTATGTAATCATGGAAATCGTCAGCCCGTAAGCTTTCCATTGAAGCCACTTCCATTACGAGGGAAGATACTAATTTTCATTTACCAGATGAACAATCCAGTTTAAAAATAGAACGGCTTTGTGGAAATTGTGCTAGTGGCCCATACTACGAGGCTGTATGCGACTGTACACCCACGGCTATTGTGTCGCTTAAGCCTGGCCAAAGAGGTATTACTACCGAACCGAAGCTTTGAAAGACCAGAGGATAAAATGTTTTTTTGAATTTGGAACGCTACTATGAAAGAAATACTGGCAAGTGGCAGCCTAATTTTATAATGAAACAGTAACAAAAACATCCAATTTCCATCCAAATAGTAGAAAAAATTCCCAAATTTTCCACACATTAATTCTATTTTCCATACATTAATTCTTTTTTCCCATTTGAATTGTAAAAGCCCGTAATTCTAAGCAGAAATAACACAAAATTGGCAAAAAATAGCTTTTTTTTTTAAATGTTTTCAATCTTTCGGCCTGCGCCCGATCGTATAATATTGTTGGTGTTAAAATTGTATAATGTGTGGAGACCATTAGAAGTAGTAGTAATCTGCACTTTTAGTGCATTCGGTGTTATTGATGAATAATAAATTCATAAATACAGGAATGTCTGATGGTACTTTAGTTGCGTCGTGATAATGTCACGAAAGGAAACAGAGTACCTACAATAATATGAAATATGAGCGACATATAAATTCATTGACAAATTAGAATTGTTGACACGAAAGGAATCTTACTACTAATATAAAATGTGACCGATATTACATATTATTTACGCATAATACGTTATTACTTTTTAGGGTTCCATAGCGAAAATGGCAAAAACGGAACCCTTATAGTTTCGTCATGTCCGTCCGTCCGTCCGTCTGTCTGTCTGTATGTCACAGGCATTTTACTCAAAAACTACATGATGGATACTGATGACATTTTTTAATGTAGGTAATAAAATTCCTTGAATGAAAAATGCCATCTAGTTTAAATGTACTGTGCAACATTCTCACATTGTAAAAGTAATGTAATGGCGTCTCATGCAAGCGTGTCACATAAAAAGATCAGAATGCTCTCACGAGCATGCCAGCTAATTATCTTAATAAACTTTCAGTTAATCGAATTACATTATGACATATGATAATTTGCATATGCAAATCAAGTACTGAGACTCGATCTTTGATTAATTACATTTTAAATAGAATATCTTATGTAGCGCCTACCATATGCGCAGTGCCGTAAATAGGGCGGTGCCACCGGTGCCCAGGCACAGGGCTTAGACTCTGGGGGGCGCAAGAATGGCCAGACCAGGCAGGACCCTAGGGTACCTATAATATCTAAGAAAAACAAGGCCGCAGTTATAGAAGCTCGCACAGGGCGCAGAAAAGGCTATTTACGGCACTGCATATGCGATTGGTTCAGGTTAAGGTTGTATGATGATGAACCCAAAAACGAAAAGAGAAGTCATGTAAGTTTGTAGGTACATAAAGTTGTCAGAAATATAAAAACGCTATTTGATACTTCCTCAGGAAAATATCTCAGGTCTTTTAAAAGAAAGTATTTCTCTAATGTTTCATTACTGTAGTTATGATTTTTTTGTATTAGTAGGTAAACTATCTTTACCCGGTGCATAAACGTAGTAAATGTAACTAATATTGAGTACATTTAGAGGTAACTGAATTTAATGTATCAAGCGGTTAATGTATTTACAAAAAACCATGTCACGAGAAACTGGATATTTGCTTAAACTTCGATAATAATTATAAAAATTACATTTTAATGCACTTCTCAGTACAAGCCAAGCTTATGCTTGTTTTACGTAAAATTATGTAAATTTAACCGTATTTATGTCAACCAATAAATGGATAGGTGCCTAATAGTCGGTTATCGTTGCCATATGGTCCGGGCATATATTATAGTTTGAGATGCAAGTAATTCTTGAGTTATATAAGACAAAAATCAACACAATAGGCTAGATGACTAAAAAAAACTGTTTAGTCCGTCTGTTACATTATGAAAAAATATTGTACACGTATTTTTTGTTTTGTTTGACAAACAAAAACTGACGAGGATAGAGTGCTTAGAAGTTTCGAGTGACGTCACTCTTGAGTACAAATTGTACTCAAGAGTGACGTCACAAGCCCCCACTCCAGAAGTTTGATGATCTATAACTTTGTCGATTTTTAATATTTTGATAAACCAAAAAATACGTGTCCCATATTTTTCCATAATCTAACTGACGGACTAAATAGAATTACATATTTTTAACCCAGTCATCATCCCTATTCTCATACTTTTTTTCTACCTTTCTAATTCTCATCCTTATCATCGGTGTCTAATGTTTTTCTCCCATTCCGTCTCCAAATTTGACTTCTAATAAAAAGTATGAAGGGCGTTTCTGAAAGCACACTGTATATTATAATTATTATAGACAAAATTACTTACAGGTAATTCAATGAGCGACCTATGATACGAAAATGTTTCAATCTAGATCCTAGATTGAAACATTCTATTTTATGTAAAAAAAAATAGAAATTCAAAGTTCAAATGTATTTGTGGCGATTTGTACCATAACAACAATGTTAATGCGCTTTGCATTAATTTAAGGTATAACGAAAACACATAATTTGAAAGAGTAGGTATTTTGTTACAGTAAGTAATAATGAGCACATTGGGCGGAGCCGCCCGCAGATTAAGCGCACTGTCCCATTTACCCTGTTCCGTGTCTCTTAGCTTATTACGTTGCTCATAAAATACATATAAATTGATCTGCATTGTCTCCGATAAGTATTTAAAGTATATTTGCCATAATTATCGAGAAGCATAATGATTAATAACATTTTTCTCAGAAACCGTTAACCTTTCAGGATTATTAAAAACCTAACATAACCTGTTGGTTTCCCTAAGTTAGCGTTTTTAAATTTATCTTAGAATACAATTGCAAATTGAAAAAATAGCCATTTATTTCGTTTTGAATTTTACAGTTAATTACAATTGCAACTTCTATAGACAGATAAATAATAATAATTCATTAAAACTTAATTAAACTACATAAAAACATAGAAAACCAATGCTAATGAGCAAATCGATGTGACGTCGTATCAGGAGCTCAAGATGGTAGCAGAAAAGAGAACGGAATGGCCGCTACCCCACCGACAAGAGCAACTCTCTTAAATTTATGATGGTGATGAAAAATATAGATTGGAAAAAATATTACAAAATAAAATAATACTCAACAGTGATCAGTTGATCACATTTAATTCATCATATCAATTTCAACAATAATTAGTTTCCGATTATTTTTGGAGTATTATGCTGGTATCTATAAAAAGGGGAAAACCCACAAAGCAAACATTTGTTCATATGGGTAATTTGGACAAGACGGCAGTGTGGGAAGTCCAATTGCACTGGGGATGTCTGAATTGATCTCACTTTATCGTTGACCTTGACATTAGTACTTACATTGCATAATAAACAAAATGTGCTGAAAACT
The DNA here is from genome assembly GCA_947034925.1 of Eudemis profundana. Taxonomy (NCBI): domain Eukaryota; kingdom Metazoa; phylum Arthropoda; class Insecta; order Lepidoptera; family Tortricidae; genus Eudemis; species Eudemis profundana. The sequence continues at coordinate 18,061,810 of OX344800.1, forward strand.
AGCACAATAACGAACAAGGATTAAATTTAGAATCCGTTTGAAAGTCAATTTTATTCGCATTTCTCTAATCAGTATTCTTGTGGATTTAAAACAGCTGTTTCTAGAAGACTATAGAAAATAAACTGTTGATAAACAAGTAATAAATTAAGAAAAAACCCATGTTGATATACATGAATCTCTAGAAAAACCATATGAAAAGAAAAACTTTTGACATTACACACGACAAACATCTAGTACACTCTGTGCGGAAAGAGAATGGGATTAAGATTTGAGGGCGCTGTAATGCTTTTCTACCGTATTTGCCGTATTCGCCTCGCGCCTATTCTCTTTCCGCACAGACTCTACCCATAATACAAGCATTGCTTAATTTGGGCCTAAGATCGAATTGTGTAAGATTGTCCCCCGATATTTATTTATTTTTTGTCTATTTTTTAGCTTACGTAACGCTATGGTAGCCAAGCGAATAAAACGTATTAGCAGCTAAGAAATACAATAAATCTCAAAGCCAAGCATGGTATTACCATACCGATATTCAGCTTCCTAACTTTAGGCGGATCTCACACTGCAGCGAAAATCGCGGCGACACGCGACTCAGCGATTTTCAACTTTGTATGTAGAATCATCAATTTGTGTAGAAAAATCGCGGGGTGGCGCACACTGGCGCGTAAATCGCGGCGATTTTTTCCGTGTAGCTGCACATACACGGAAAAAATCGCGGCGACGGGCGATTTCAGTGTGTTCTTCGCCATAATCTCAGAATAAAGGTCTTCGCACATTACAACAACTCAACGGTGACTCGACTCTATGCCTAATATTGAAATGGTCGACGAGTGGTCTACGCGTTGTACACTATTTCAATATTAAGCATGAGTCGAGTCGCCGTTGAGTTGTTGTAATGTACGAAGACCTTAAGTCACCTAAGTAACTTTTTGAGATATAGCGGTTCGAAATTTAGTCATCGGGAAAATTTACAATGGTAACCATCTCTTTAAAAGTGAAAAAAATAATTTTTAAGATATTCGTCTGTAATCAAGTGGTAAGTTAAGTCATAGTTCAGTGCGAGCTCTACATTTTGAGATTAAAATCTCATTTTGAAAAAAAGGTGACTAGACATCTTCTTTCCGTGTACCATTCAACTGTAAGTATAGTGCGAATCTTCCCAGGTAAATTTTTCGCTTCGAGCCCTAATCTTTCAAACAAAGGCCATTGTATCCATTATGGCAGCTTTGCCATAATAGATACAATGGCCTAGTGCCAGGCGCTACAAGCTAGCTAGCGCCAAACAAAGGCCATTGTATCTATTGTAACTAGCTTGTAGCGCCTGGCGCTAGGCCATTGTATCTATTATGGCAAAGCTGCCATAATGGATACAATGGCCTTTGAAAGATTAGGGCTCGAAGCGAAAAATTCACCTGGTAAGATTCGCACCATACCTACTAGGTACGTACAGAAGTTTCATCTTTCTAATAAAACTGGGGTTCGGGTTCGACCACCGGACGGAACGTACTGGATCTGACCACTGTATCGCATAACGCGTGCTCTTTCTGGTCGCTGGCTTTATGGCCAGGTGTGACGTAAAAGTATTAAACGTTAGCTGGAAGAGATCCCTTACAGGGATAAGTTCGCCTTTGTACATAACCATTGATCTTTGTACTGTTTCTGTGTAATTTTATGTGCAATAAAGTGTTTACATACATACATACATAAACGTTAGTCTCGCTTACAGTGGCGTGGCGTTGAAGAAATCCTTGAGAAAGCCGGAGCAGCTTTGGCTTCATTTTTTTTCTAAGAGCAATAGACTTAAGTGCTGAACTGCCTAATATTAGGCAAGCCGATGGGAATCGAGTTCTATGGACGCCGCGCCACTGGTCACTTACACGCTTTCAAATAGACAGAACGCCAAAGTTGCTTTCGTATTCATAATATTAGTTGGATAGTTTGATTTTGAATGGATTAAGACAATATGGACGTGATAATTGAATATAAACTATTGTCTTATGTAACCCGTTGTATAAGGAAAGCTAATGAAAAATATCGGTGTGAAGGGCAAACGGTGTCTAGCGGGCACTGGGACACAAATGCCACTTATCCAATAAAACGTGTTAGGTACATTGTAGCTAATCATCTATCAATTTAGATCCTAGTTTTATATCTAAAGAAAACCGCTGTATTGAATTCTGCAGACGGCTATAGAAGTATATAACTATAGCTAAAGCCTGATTAAAAATATATGAGGTTTGTAAAGAGAGCACCAATCATTCTCTTAGGATCCATTCATTAGATCCATGATGTATCTAATGATATTTTTTTTTCTAACTAGATCCATTACTCAAAAGTATGGATCTAACGATTTTTTTTTCTCTTCTGATACATTTTGGTACCCTGTCGCAAGAAATGGATCTATGGACAATGTTTTTCTCAGTAGATACATTGCCTATCTTCGGAATAGATCTACGGAGTATAGTTTCTCCATAGATCCATTTATTCATTTGTTCATGTATCTAATGAGATCACTTTTCCCGCTAGATACATTTTATAAGATCCATTATGGACCTGGTGAGACTTTTTTCTCATTAGATCCATTGATGCTCTCGATAGTGGATCTACTAAGAACATAATCTCGATAGATCCATTTGCTCTGACCGCATATGGATCTGGTGAGACTTTTTTCTTACTAGATCTATTAGTTCGCTAGATAATGGATCTGTTGAGAATATTTTCCTACTAGATCTATTAGTGCGCTAGATAATGGATCTGTTGAGAATATTTTCCCATTAGATCCATTACTTCGCTAGATAATGGATCTGTTGAAAATATTTTCCCACTGGATCCATTACTTCTCGAAATACTGGATCTGTTGAGAATATTTTCCCATTAGATCCATTTGCTCTGACCGCATATGGATCTGGTGAGACTTTTTTCTTACTAGATCCATTACTACGCTAGATAATGGATCTGTTGAGAATATTTTGCCATTAGATCTATTACTTCGCTAGATCATGGATCTGTTGAGAATATTTTCCTATTAGATCCATTACTTCTCGAAATACTGGATCTGTTGAGAATATTTTCCCATTAAATCCATTTGCTCTGACCGCATATAGATCTGGTGAGACTTTTTTCTTAATAGTTCCACCTCCAAAAATTTAATTATAAGAGTTCGGCACCTAAACGTCGCAAAGTCGTCAGAGACAATGATGATCGAAGTTTGATGGCTCAAATGCAATTAATCAATGGAGAAATTAGTATTGGACATTTCCTGGAAAAACTGAGATAATGTGGCTAAAGTGGCTTTTACCGCACGCTACGCGTACAGAAATAGCCGCTTTCTGGCCGAATGTAGACATAAAATGTTGTACACAACCCGGGAGGCAATAAACAAAGCCTTCGATCGCATATTTACATCCCTCGCTTGCAGCTCGGACCGAAAACATCTGCGATCTCTGCCTTTCTTTTGTTTTACCACCCTAGTTGCGTAATGTACTATTATCATTAAAAGTTGTATATCCAGTATATCTATTAGTCATATTTAATAACGTTATGAAAATGCCCGTAAAAAAATCCTTGTACAAACAACCCAATTTTTTAACCGGCTTTCAAAAGAAGGACGGTTCTCTATTCGTCTGTATGTTTTTTTTGTGTTTGTTCACCGATTACTCGAAGACAGCTGAACCGATTTTGAAAATTCTTTTTTTTTGAAAGGGTACACCTCTGAGGTTATCCCATTGGAACCAATTCAATTAAGTAGTCAAGGTAAAAATATGTATACATTGAGTTTATTACTGTAGTAATAAGATTTGTACTTATACATATTTTTTCATTTTTGTGGTGTATACATATTGGTGACCTTGACTGTACTTCAAAATTATTATGATAAGTAATCATTTGCAAATATTCAAACAATTTTTATATTTTACGGCTTCGTGGAATTTTGTAACCTTAGAACAATAGGTACTTTATTTACAAGTTAGGGACAAAGGAAAAATTAGGGTGGTCAATACATTCGGCTAAGGCTGTACCTACGTGATTATGTAAACAAAAAAAGTTGTGTTAAATGTAAATTAATAAGCTTGTTTTAATTTAATAAATATTTTTTTACAAATACGTTGTTTTACGTAACATGAAAAAGAAAATTACTAAGTAGGTAGATTGGTTATGATTAGGACGGCGATGATTGAATATAAATATAATGTCTATTAACTCATTTCACTACATTTAATTCATGGACAACAACAGATTTAAAATTTATCTATTATCCTCGAGTACATTTTGTACAACTTCTCATTAGATCCATAACAACTTGTAAGATCTACTGAGGAAAACATTATCCATAGATCCATTTCTTGCGACAGCGTACCAAAATGTATCAGAAGAGAAAAAAAAATCGTTAGATCCATACTTTCGAGTAATGGATCTAGTTAGAAAAAAAAAATATCATTAGATACATCATGGATCTAATGAATGGATCCTAAGAGAATGATTGCAGAAAAAGTGCTAATATTCATAAATAACTGCGAGAAAAATAATCGTATCGTATTCTACTAATCCTATTAATATGATAAATGTGAAAGTTTGTTATTATGTTTAGTGGTTTGAATAACTACTTTGCTAAAAGGCTGATAAGAGGCATATAAGTAGACCAAGTCCAGAATTAAAACAGCCTTTATACGTAAAAACTGTTGCCTTAACATATTTTATAGAGTTAAGACCGCCTGTTGTCTACCTTTTATAGTACATTACACAACTAGGGTGGTAATACAAAGAAAGGCCGAGATCGCAGAAGTTTGCTGCCCGAGCTGCAAGCGAGGGACGTAATAATGCGATCGAGGGCTTTCTTTATTACCTCCCGTGTTGTGTACATCATTTTATGTCTACACTTGGCTAGAAAGCGGATTTTTCCGTACGCGCAGCGTGCGGAAAAAGCCACTTTATGGCCAGGTGTGGCATAAAATTGTTTAATTATGTAATGTAATGTAATAAATAATATTGCTATGTTATTGTACATATATTTCCTTACATTTCCCAGATAAAAGTGCCTTTATCTTGATAGCCTAAGGAAGCCCACACAAATTATTCGTGCCGTTATCCTCAATTTTCTTATGCTAGGAGAAACATATTTTTTTGGCAAAAACTGAAGCATCTTGACGGTAGAAGCTTGTTTCCTGACTAAAAGAGCCCTAGAGAATCGGAGTGCGTAGCTATCGAAGGCTTAGGAAGGAAGGGCTAGGTGATGTATTACAACTGGCCCCCGAACTCAGGAGGGCCCTCAAACCCGTCTGATGATTGGCCTATTCTATACCTTAGGTCTGAACTTTCAAAAAAATTTCCCACCTTAAAACCTAATCATGTTTCATAAGGAGCCATTTTTTTTGCACCGGGGCCTTGTCATACATCTGCCGTCCGGTATCTAAAACTAAACTAACCTCTATATTACTCTATAGAGGTTAGTCTAGTTTTAGTCACAGGACGGTAGACATACCTAACTACACCACTGTGTATATTAACGTAGGTATTCTGATAGTTAATGTGGACAACGGTCTCGTTTGCGCGTACACATAATTCAGTTATGTTATGATTGACTAAACGCAGTGTTAGTTGTATGCGCGTGCGCCGCTCGGGCGGAACTCGGCTGAATCATTGCAGACATGGTGAAATGTTCATACCTAGTTTCTCTTTTGTACTTTATATCATTTGATGATATAAATTGGTATAAAGAAGTAGGGGAGCAAATAGGGACAAATGAAATCCCAATACTAAACTAAATAATAATAGCTTCTGTTATGGAAATATAAAAACAAATAAATATATAAATAACCACATTTTTACTAAAAAAACCCGACCGCGGTGCACTTTGTTTATTTTAACGAATTTCATACCCTGTGACACTCGCACCATCAAGACGAATCTAATGATGTATCATTTATCAAAATCGGATGTGCCGTTGAGTAGTTACGAGCGGACACAGGAACGGACATACATACAGGTCAAACACATAACCCTCCTTTGGGCTTCGCCGCAGTCGGGTAAAAACATTCATGACTCACAACAATATGTGCCCTTACCAGGATTGGACCCAATCTTTATTAAGTGCTGCGTGAGTAAACTCACAATAAAATCGAAAACGGACTTATTATATAACAAATTAATATCAACTTAACATGGAAGAAATAATCGAGGTCGTCCGAGCCTAGTGACTTTGTTACTTAATACGTAACATTTATTAATCTGAAAACGAGAAATTAATGTAAATAAAGATAAGACAAGCTAAAGTGCACATGCACAAGTTATCTTCGCTACGAGTCGGATAAGCAAAATTGGACATCGGTAAAAAAGTGTTAATCGTATCTTTATTGCATGCTTAATGCTCCCACTTGTAATGTATTGTTCCTTTTAAGGCGAGCATGAGGGGCATCTCAGATCAGGGTCCTTATTACACGGAACAAAGACCTTTTGTACTATACTAATTTCATCTCTGAATATCACATCAATCTTAAACACTAAGTAACTGAATCTGAAATCAGGAACACTCAAGTTAGCGACATTAAATCTAATGACGAATTCCATAGGCCTATTAGTTACGTGTACGTAGCAAGTACAAGGCTGCAACTCTTCAATCAGCTAATAAGTAAAGTAAAGCTTTACTACCTACTACCGAGCGGTGGACGGAGGTGGAAGAGATGATGGAAATAAGTATTTTACGATTCAAAGCGGTTTAATAATTTACTATTTTTATCAACAATAATATTGGGCTTATTTTATGATTGACAAACACGAACTGACAATCTATGAGGAATTAAATTATTGCCGTTGCTGCGTGGCAACCGGCCAGTTGTTATAATAAAACATGTAAACGTATAAAAAGGCCGCATCGCAGCCAGTCGCTAACACTACCAAAGCTGAAAATTCAGTGATGGCCAATGTCAGTCACCAGCCATATGATGAAACGGGGCATGTAAAAATATCTCACGCCACTCTATTACTATAGCAATAAGGTCGTGTCAGATATTTATGCGGGCTGAGTTTCGACATATATTATTACCGGTGACTGTACCCACTTGCTAGATGTCGAAAGTCTCATAGAGTCGACCAGGAGTGGCCCACTCCACGATTTCGCGGCGCGGCTGCTAGTACCAAATTTGGCCCCTCGGGGGACTTAGCCAGCGACCAGAAAGAGCACGCATAATGTGATAGAGACAGACGATCGGATGCGTTGCGTTCCGTCTGGTGGTGGGTTCCGAACGTCTGTTTTGTTAGAAAGAGAAACATCTGTACATAGTACTATTACTTTTCAGGGTTCCGTACCAAAATGGTAAAAAAGGAACCCTTATGGTGCGACTCTGTCTGTCTGTCTGTCTGTCCGTCTGTCACAGCAAGATATCTCAGGATCTACTGATGCTATCGACTTGAAATTGGGAATAGTGTTAAAAACTGCTAATCCGAGCCTATGGGACAGCAAAAAAATCTTATACCTTTTTTACTTTTTTTTTAAAGGGGACCGAAATGGGATGTCGTAAATCAAAAGTTGAGCTAATATATCGAGTGGGGTATCAAATGAAAGGGCTTAATATGTAGATTCCAAAACCGTTTTTATTTTTTTTTCTTAGACATGTAGTTTTTGATCGAAGACAAAAAAGGTTAAAAAAAATACCATTCCCCCCCTATTATCTCCGAACATACTAAACAGAAAAATCTGTAATAATTACCGATTATTAATATTATCCTAAATATTACAGGAAAAATAAAACGGTTTTCCTAACTTGCAGCGTTTTTTAGAAATTCGCAAAAATCGTAAGACAACCTTATTTGCTCCTACTAAACTAACCGCGGCATATCTCGATGTATGGGGACAACAGTTTTACAAGAGCAAAGTTAAGTTTGTCCCACCATACAGTTTTTCTTGAATTATTCACGTATCTACTGACGAGTTTGTACGGAACCCTCGGTGCGCGAGTCCGACTCGCACTTGACCGGTTTTTTTTTACTTTCTGACCCGTTAAAGTTTGTAGAAACAGAAAAGGTGTATGTAATACTTTGTGCTGCAGAGTAGCACCTTGTCTCTATAACTGATCGTACGAAGACGCTCAGCTATACGTTCAGACGTCATTACTACCAGTAAACACGAAGGGTCAGTCAGATAGATCTGGTCTAGACTACCTCATTTCCCGTAGTTTCTTTTCCTTTACCGGTTCTATGGAGGGATATCTGAGAGCGGTCTTCCTCACATTATGTAGTTAGCGCAAAGACTATCGGCCACTCGTGACTTTAGAACAATGTAACGCTCTTCAATATAAAATTCAATAAAATATAAAAAATAGCTGCCGATATAATTAATTCGAGATTATGTCCTGGTTATTTAAGTAATAATTTTGAGGGTTTTGTACATAACTATCATAGAAGTTTATGAAAATTGCTACTGTTGCCAGTTAGAATACTTAGGCTTAGTTAGCAGAACATCTGTTATTCACGAAGCCACAGAGTCAATCTTATTTTAGTGCACACACTCGCCTCTGTGGATGTCACTACTTTGGAAGGACCTTCTGTTAACATGAATCTCTTTCTCATAAACGTATGAGTAAAATCTCATGAATTTACATAACCGTAGAACCCGATTCCTACCGGCCTTCCTATTTTAAAATAATTTCTCATCCTTACAGCAGTTGAAAAATATGCCAAATTTACTTCGTCATGACCTAGGAATCCATGCTACTGATGTGTCGGAGACATTATTATGATGAGAAAAACAATACAAAAACCTCGATGTTTGACATGGTCATCAGTCAGTCCCCAAATCAATGTATTCTGCATGTACTATATTGTAGGTACACTTGAACTATTACGTGTAAACGACTATGGACAATCGGTCACCGGATATAAGCAATGAGCGACAATAGGTGGCACGACGCGAGTAAACTACACTTGGGTATTGGCTGCCGGTAACCTCTGGAAAATCTCGACTCACGACTCTAGCTAGGTTTAGCTCAGACTTCCTTGTAGCAGTTGCTATGGTACAATCCTGTTTTGCTACGTTTATAATTTTAATACATTGGAGTTATATCACCGTCAGGATGTCGAAATGGAAAGAGTCAATTCTACTGTCGGACCATCTAATCTGTGGCTGTAGTACTTTTATATCATGAAATACTTTCGCCAAACTCGGTGGTTTTATCGCTAAAAAGACTTCTACTATCGACTATTTTCCAGATATCCTTTGATTAGTGGAATAAACGTAAAAAAAACCAAAATAGTTGGTAAGTGACAAAAGGGTCATTCTCAAAAAAATAGGTCCGTAGTTAACGGATTAATTTAGCAAAATGTTAATCTTGTTTCTTTGTGTAACGAAAGTTAGTATACAATTTACACGCATAACTTTTGTTACACAAAGGAGCAAGATTAACATTTTGTTAAATTAATTCCTTAACTACGGCCATCTTTTTTTTAATTTAGCACCATAAATAATAATTAACCATGAGGGTTCAACTTCGTAGCCGATTACAAACAGCAGCAACAGACGACGTGTCGCTGCGACACTACTGGTTTCTATGTATTACAGACGACGTGTCGCTAGCCACGTGAATATGGTATTCCATACATATACATAGAAACCTGTAGTGTCGCAACGACACGTCGTCTACCGCTGATGTCTGTACTTCTGTAGTCGGCTACAAACTTGTACCTTAGCCCCAATAGCGGTGTTAGGGTAGGTCCCGGTGGGGCGACCGCCTCAGGCGCCCCTTTATATCCTCTCGCTCCCTGAGCAACGTCTACTTACTCGTGAATTCCCAACATTTTGAAATCTCGCCCAAGGCGCTGTTAGTGCTAAAACCGGCTTTGCTTAGCCCATCGGTGAGCTGCCATTTTGGCACTTTTGCCCATCCTATAAAACCGGTATACACCGGGAGCCGGTATCGTGGATGGGCTACCTTTATAAGAAACTTCTTATGCCTGTTCTGGGGGTATCCCCTGTCATAAGTTTCTTATAAAGGTAGCCGACGACGGCCTCACAGACGAGAGTTCCACAGGTTTCGTCGTTTAAGTTTGGTGTGTCCTCGTCGATCGAACAAACATATCGATTAAATCACATAGCATGTGGTTAGAAACTCGTAATTCCTTTGAAAATGTGTGGAACCGATCGCGATAAGGCGGCACGTGTGTGCGCATAACGTCGGAGTTACGTAAACCAAAATCCGAGCACGCGTTACAATTTGACATACTCGCCGTGGATAATCGCAATAGTAATTATTTTGAACGTGTTAAGGGCACAGCGAGAAGTGCAATTAAATGTATGCTGCACATATAATTTTTTATGAAGCCTGCGCGGTGTGCTGGGCCTCTCCCTGTGATTTCCACAACTCCCTATTTGATGCCTCCGTGCCTCCCCCGGCCAGTTGCTAAAGAATGCGTCCGAGTCATCGCGCCATCTCCGTCTAGGCCTGCCCCGCCTGCGTCGCCAGTGTTGCGGCACCCACTTGGTGGCTATATTAGCCCACCTCTCCGAGTGCATGCGGCAGACGTGGCCGGCTAAATCCCACTTGAGCTTGGCGGCCTTAGCTCCAACATCGGTTATGCGTGTTTTGGAACGCAGGGTGGTTCCGGACGCGATCCGTCCTATTAAGAGGAAATAGTAAGGTCGAGAGAATTGAAAATTAGGTATTTGTAAAATGTGTCGCTGTCCCGCACTGCCCGCCTCTCGCCCGCAGAGCGCGATAGAGACAACTGCAGCTTGGACCGAAAATACCTTTTAAAATTTCATGAAAACAACGTTTCGTAGTCCCCTGATTTCTTCCCCAAAACTTAACCTATTTAACTATTTTTTTCATTAAACATTAAAGAAAGGCTTTGGCCGTGTTCCTATGTTTTCCTTTTTTTTAATAATCTAGTCAATTTTGTTTTCTGGATGTGTGAACATAGCGGAAAATCTGGCATTTTTTTTAGGTTTTTGAAGGTTAATATCTCTTTTGAGAATCAATTTATTAGACTTGCGCAAAATGTGTCACTAAAGTGAAAAGAGTGATATGAATCTTTAGCTCTCAAAGATATGCATCACTCTTTTAGCTCAGTAACTCTTTTAGCTCAGTAGCTCCGCGGCGTGTCAACGGCTCGCTGGCTCTTATAAGCTCAGTAACTCCGTGATGTGTCAACAGCTCACTAGCTCTTATAGCTCAGTAGCTCCAAATCCAAATATTTCCGAACGAAAGAGAGAGCAGTAATAGGTAGACGGTGACAAGACAGAGACGAAAAATCCATGTTTTTCGTGTCTTTTCTCGCAGCTCGCGGCTCAATGGAGCTACTATAGAGCGAGTGAACGAGTGAGTTGAAAGATATACTGAGTTGTTTGAATCGGAACTGAGCTAGTGAGCCGGTGAGCTAGACCAACTGATATAGCTCTTTTCAATCACTCACTCGCGAGCTACACATGTCTACAATTTATCGTAAAAAGGAAAACATAGGAACATATCAATAGTAGCCATAGATTTTTGGACAAAAAATTATTGCTCTACTGGCATTATCCAGCGAGGAAACAGGGGACTACGTTTGTATGGAAAAACTGCCCTCCTGTTTCCTCTTAACACCTAAGATATGCACACAGGTATGCTGCACATAAGTGAAGAAAAGATAAAGTTTATAGAGGATCAGGTAAAGATCGCCGGTCGTCGGTGAAGGCAATAAGCGAGCGACAAGTGCGACCGTTTGTTGTGGATGTTTTTGGGAAAGATCTATGTTCAGCTGTGGACGTCTTAACACGTTCCCTGTCCTGGTGCCCCCAATGGGGTCATGGGAGGATAATGGGAGGGTTTTTTCAGGAGTCCGTGCTTCCACTATGTAGTCACTTCCCCATACTGGTTGCACAGTTGGCACTTGTGACTTTGTTCGATAGTTTTGTATGGGAACCAGTGAACGTGTTAGGGTTGAAATGGTCATGATGATGAATGAATACTTAGATTTTTCATGTTAACCATGATTTTTAATATATTCCGAAAGGTTAGGAGTGAGTTTTGTTAGAAAGTCTGTAAGTAAGTAATACTTACTATTATTTTGTGATATCAGTGAATAGATTCTAAAGACCTCAGTCCTGAGAAATAGGTACTGTAATTACGGTTCATAAGTAACTCTGTTAAGTATTTCGTACCGTAGGTAGGTTTCACGTTATTGTTTCTTTATTTACATGTATTTAATGATTTGCATACCTATTTGCTTGATGTTTACGCAGTTGGTTAATCGTATCAATAATTATCGGTGAAGTTTGAGGCTTACTCTTCAGCAACATCGAAAGCATGACGTCATTTTAGTTTTAGTCATACTTTTTTTTTAACTATTTAAGTATAAAAAAGTGAAAGAATTTATTCTGTTTTAAACCTTTTTTCGAGACTTCTCTTGCAATCAAGTCGATTAGTTATAGCTTGGCAACTTCGTTTCGGCAACCGCCAACACGAACGGCTGCCTGCGGAGGCTGCCCCCGTCGGTCGCCTTCGTGTTGGCGGTAACTTGTGTAACATGTGAGTGTCACCAACGAAGTTGCCAAGCTATAATTGATAAAATTATCACCAGTCACAGTCTTGTTAATGTATTGTTTCGATGTACCTATTCACTTTTGTTTGTGTTTAACTAGATAATTTTAAAATACAAAATGTTTAAAGGAGATTTCAATTCTTTTAAATTCTATGCAATAATGTAATTGACACCGTGTTACTGTTGTAATAATTAAGATAATATCACACCCGATATGAAATAAAGGAAAAAATCAGTCATAATAAATGTAGGTTTACATGACATATATTTATATATATTTCTAACAGAATCACATTCACAAATCAAATTGAATGAAAGTTCAAAATCCAATAAAATGCGACTGTGTAGCTGAATACTAAACCTAAACAGAGCATTTTGCACGCCGTACCCAAGTGAAGCGTACAGGAAAATCGGATTTTCCTGTTTCAATAATATTATGAGGATACACGAATCCTTAGCAACGATGAAGCCGGCTATCCTATTAATTTGCAAGAATATTCGATTCTCTGATCGCTTGTCTACGAATATGCGAACAAATATCGTATGACAAAAACCTAAGGATTAGTTTCCGACTGAAACCAGTTTTTACGGCCGAAAGCAGTTTTCATGGTTTCGTGGGAAGAAACAAAATAATAACAGCCGGTCTTTATTTTAAAGAATCTATGGAACGTGCACGAGCTATAGGTGGCAGCACTAAACGACAAAAGAGACACGCGTGGACAATGAAGGAAACTATCGCCCCTGTCAAATCGAGCTGTCAATGTCAGTGATAATATGTAAGTGTCAATGTCAAATATAGTAAGTCGTAGCTACACTGACGTTAATTGTCCTTCAACGCGATAAATTTACGTTATTAACGGCGTTTTCGTCAATGTGGCCCCAGCATTTGAGGGTAGATATATGATTTAGATTGGCGGCACCAGTTGGCAGCACCTTCGTCGTGCACGTTCCCTATACTAATAATTCAGTCTCTGATATTTGAAGTAATAAGTTATATTTATGGATATGACCTAAGATCACTTCTTGTTTCAAATAAATTATTTGTGCTTTGTGAAATAAGGACTGTCCGATCGCAGTGCGAAACCTCTCGAATTCAGTTTCGGACGTAGTTTCGGCTCGATGGCAGCTAAAACCGAAACTGAGCTGAAACCCGTTTTTTTAACCGAAACTAGGCCGAAACCGAAAGTTCGGTCAGAAGACTCAACTAAGGATATAATGTTTGGACGCTCAGTACTTTTTGTGGAGTGTGTTCACGTATTTTCACAGTTAGTGAAATCCGTCTAACATGTGTAACTTTTAATAATGCTTAGCAATTATATTTATTTATTATTGGGAGATGGGGGAATTGAATTCTGAGAGCTATAGTTAGTAGAACAGGCAGTCATGATTTCATAAACAAATACTCCACAGAGGCCTACTTTATCGAATGCTGGTTGACACCTACTGTCAATATAAATGTTAAGTTATTAAAAGTGTCAACCAGCCAAGTACGGTCGAGGTCATAAATATGTTTTGTTCCTTGGAATAAGGTCGAAAAGTGTAAACATATTTATGACCTCGACTGTACATGATGCCTTTGAAAACATCCCTTCAATTGTATCTACATCTATTATGGATAACATGAAACACGAATGACAACAATCAGAACTATGAAGGTCACCGATTGTTTTTTCATGTTCTGAAACCGTCAAAACTGAATGGTGTTATGTCCAATAAAAACGAAATTCAATTTTAACAAATCAGAATTAAGTTTAAAGTGTTTAGACACTGTTTTGTTTATAAAGATAGGTGTCGTTGTGTGCATAGATTAACCAACACAAGCAAGCTAAGGTCAGTGGAACATGCGGCACAATGTCATGGTCACCTTTGATACTAGTGTGTGTAACGTAACGTAACCACATTTATGTAACAGAGAGATAATTAACCTGGGAGGATAACATATACTTTGGGGGATTATTTTGTTAATGATAATTCTACGTGTAAACATGATCGCGAGGATTATGATTCGTGTAATAGGATTTATGCGTTGTATTGTCGCCCAAATGGCACCTAAGCTCTCTAAGAAGCTTATACAGCCGTTATAGTTCTTAAATTAGCGCTATAACGGTTGTATAAGCGGTTGTGCGGCGTGTGTTATACATAGTTCATCTTCGATTTTTTTTACTTTCATAATCGTGCAAATTGCGCATAATAATAACCGAGTTTACGTATCTATTAGTTCATACCGGATAACAATAGGCTAGAGGGACACAGAAGCAGGGATTCTAAACATCTTGTGTAAAGTTATAATAAGTACCTTTTTTCATTTTCATTTTCATCGATATTTATTTAAAGTAAAATTTTAACACAATTTATTTTGTTAGTAAACCATGTAATGGACTTTCACTTCTTGTTTTACGCGATGGTTGTGTGACGACATACGCCAGGGCATACGCCTCTTGCACAGCCCTACAGAATCACTCATATTACCTAAACATTACAAGTAACTAATCACCAATTACTTAAGAATTAAGTATAAACTATAGCAGAGACGGTAAATAATATAAATAACTTTCGAATTCGACATCATTATTTGATAGTACAATATAATAATGACAGTTCCGGTCAACGAGCAGAGCTAAACGTACCTCTACCCTCCATAGTTAAATATTTAATTTCTTTGATTGTTGTCTATCTCTGGCTCTTTCGGTATTTTATAAGGACACTTTATTTATTTTAAGGCAAATAGGACTAGTTTTATTTTATTATTTACAAATTCTGAGGTAAAAAGTTTCAAAAAGCATTGGTGTTAAATTAGATGAAAGTATTGATATCATCAATACGTAAGTGATTTTTATCAAGATTTTTTTCGCATACTAACATTAAAATTCTTTTTTGTACGTTCTCTGCTGTTATAATTTTTGTGCACTATAAGATCCAACCCACCACTTAAACTAATTGACTTAAGACAGCACCCAATCCAAAAACAGCGTAAAAACGTGTTGTTAACATGACCATATCATTATCATCTTATTGTCAATCATCGAAAACGTAGCGGTAAAATGGTTCTTAAGAAGCTATAATTCAATGCGGTAGTCCTCGACATTTCAGCGGTTGTCGTAATGCATATTTTAAAAGTAACCGGATTTGCGATCGGTCAGTTATTATGTAACGCTGACGGTTAGCCGACGTTATCGGACGATAAATTTTATTCGCCCACGGTCGAACAATGTCGATAAGGGTGTATTAGGTACACGGCCGTGATAGTGGCCTATAGTACGCGCGCTAGGGTCATTCTTTGAGAACAATAAAATATACTCTTTATTACATACAATTACATAGATCGTTTGAAAGCATACTACACGACATGCGGCTTAGCGATCTCGTCCAGACAACCTTTGAGTACCTAGGGGATATTGTATGTGGTGGGATGTGCCCACATCGTACGTCATATTCATGTTTGACGTAATTTCGAAAATTCACTTTATCAGCGATACTAACTGACGTTATCCACAGTTTTGACGGTTGATTTCACTAGATAACGTTATAAAACTGTTGATGTCATAATACTCGTACATCTAGATATGCATACAAAGCAATTCTGTGACCAATGTAGTGACAGGCAACGTAAAGCCTAAACTACTCAAATAGCGGATTTTTTTATAACCCATGTTTCTTAACACGTTGATAGTCAGAACGCCTATAGGCGTCGAAGGTTACTATGGGATTAATTTGCCCAAGGATGACGCCTAGAGGCGAGGCGTTCTGTCCATCAACGTGTTAACCGATTAGTTGCAGATGGTACGACAGGCGTGTCATGAAGGTTGGTGTGTGGAGTCATTGCGCACTGAAAGGGTTAAGAGACGAAAAGGTGCATCTAAGAAACGATTTTTTTTAAATCCCCAATCTTTAAAGGGGTCTATTTCAGGCGTGTTTCCAGCGTTTTTTTATTCTATCAGTGTCACTCGATTTTTACCGCGATGGACTATCGAGTGATAACAACTTTTGATTAATTCATTTTTATTATTTTTTTTTTATTTATTTATTTATTAAATACATATTAGTTCTTACTTCTAAGGCAGTTTCCTGCTAAACTGTATAAACAGTTTGACAGCAGGTTTTTATCTATACATATTTAGATATATACTTCTGTAGTCTTAATTTACTTCCTTAATTAACATCACTCTATTGTCTCCAATAAATGTTTTTTTAACAACTTTTTAAATTTGTTCTTGTTAGCTTCATGTCGGATGTTCTCGGGCAAACTATTTAGTAGGTATGGGAGTCTTTTATGTAGTGTTCTATCTCCAAAGTAGTTGTATACTCTTGGTACTTCAAATTTGCCCGCGGACGCCGACCTTGTTCCGTACTTATGTTCTATTGTTATTGGGTTATGCTCTTGATTGCCATGGTTATTAACTACCAAAAGGTATTTATGTTTTAAACTAACCGGGAGTATTTTACAGATTTTAAATAATTTTGAGTAATCGCCTTTACAACTATTTTTTGTTTTGTTATTAACCAGTAATTTAAGGAATCTAATTTGTAGTACCTCTAGTTTATGGATATATGAACTAAATGTGAGTCCATAGCAATCAAGGGCATATCCCAATATAGAATCAACTATTGCAAAATATAGGCATTTTAATATACTATTTGGTACTTTAAAACTTAAGTGATAAAATCTTCCCAGGAGAATTCTAAGTTTATTACAAATATAATCTATGTGCTGGTTCCAAGAAAATGCAGTATCAACTTTAACACCAAGATATGTTACACAATCGACTTTTTCTATAGGTTTGCATCGACAATTTTTTAAACTATTATGAAAACATGTGAAGCTGTGAGTATACATAGGCAAGGGCGTTTCTGTCATACATAAATAAGGTGATTTAATAATTAGAAGTTTTGTTTTTTCGGAGTTCAATATTATGCCATTATCGTGAGACCATTTCACTACTGCGTCTATGTCTTGTTGGACCATCTGACACGTTTCAGTAAGATTTGTGCCGGCACGTAGGGTGCAGAGATCATCGGCAAACATATGTGCTGAACAGTTTCGTAATACTCCGCATAGACTATTGACGTGCATAAGGTAGCACACAGGTCCGCACACGGAGCCTTGTGGGACACCACAACGTACCTGTGTCTCGTCACTTAAACTGTCACTTATCTTAACGCGGTATGAGCGTGATGTGAGGTAGTCACGAAACCAAAAGTTCAGCGGCTGCCCCACACCACATTCATCCATTCCATCTAAAAGGGTATTAGTTTCCAGTGTGTCAAATGCTTTTTTAAAATCGTAAAATATGGCGACAACGAACTTTTTATCACCTAAGTATGTATTTATCTCATTAGTGAACTTTGTCAAAAGAGTGGTGGTACTTTTATTTCTTTGGAAACCATGTTGACAATCATTTAAAATATTATTTTTTTGAAAGAAAGAACTTATTTGATTTATAATACATTTTTCCACCACCTTGTCAATGCTTGAAAGAATGGATATCGGTCTGTAGTTAGAGAATACTTTACGGTCTCCTTTTTTATGGATTGGGCGTACTAATGACTCCTTTAACTTTATCGGATATTTATGTTGGGCTACTGATAAATTAATTAAATTAGCTATGACTGGACTAACCTGATCTATGACTAGTTTCAGATCGGACATACGTACAAGATCGCTTCCAGCATACTGGGTAAGTTAGTTCCGTTTTTCGCCACGCCTATTCTCTTTCCGCACAGACTCAAGCCGTCGCACAAATATATAACCTGACGTCACATCTGGGATCATGGTCAAAATGATGTTTTGAAAAAAAGGCGGGACATGCGATTGGGAACGATGATATGGATTTCCTTTAAAATTTTCCTCTAAACGTAATAGGGAATTACCGAGTCGATAATTCAACACGGAGCAAAAAGTGTGGTCTAAAACCGGATACACGGCAATAACAATCTTTGCAAGCCGAAATGTTTGCCAAATACGACTGATGAAGCCTTACAACAGGACAAACTAAGCTGACGTGAGTACAATGGTCTTATTCATAGGCCTTCTATTTTCAAGATCTCGTCGATTTAAGCTATTTTCTTTATGATTTAAGAAGAGTCGGAATGTTTTTTCGGTTGGACGTGGACTAATAATAACAGTTTGCAATCGGAGGTGATGCTGCTATGGTCCGCCAACGCAAAGCGACGAGCCAACCGGCATAGAGATTTTCACCTCTGATTTTTTTAGTCGACCTGACATACCTACTTAAGAATTCAAAATCAGAGTTAACTACCTATGCGATTTTTTTGTCGAGGCCAGTAAATTGAATCGTGTCCAACAGAATTGCACCAAATATTTTCATGTAATACTAAGAAAACAAATCTCAGTTTCAGTAGTTTTCGTGTAATGAAGTAGAAAATTCCAAGCCCCTTCTTACATTCTTGCGGTAAGCACATGTTTCGGCTTTAACGCTATATTTGACTAAGAAATGTTACCTATAGAAGAACTTTCGTAGGGAAACCCTCAAATTTCGACAAAGTCAGGTTCTCGGTAAGTTACTTATGACTTCTGATAACTTTCACACGTTAACAAAAAGTCATGCCCTTCACGCTATTTTGAGAATATTCACATAATCACCTAGTACGTACTTAAGCTATGCTACATTTCTATATAGATATTATATATTATAGGTTAAATCATTATGACAATCGTTAGTGTTAAAGCCGGAGCGAATTTGGCTTAATATTTCCACAAGGAAAGAATAAGGTGCTCAAATGTCTCAAGCAAACGAGTAGGTGGAAATGGACATCAATTGTATTTCATCCCTTTCCCCAGGATTAGCATCGCTATTGTAATCTTTTGATTGGATAATAATATGTTCTAGGGCCTCAGAAGAGACCAGTCTCAGTCCAGTCATCGGATATATGCTCGTTTGCAACTAAAACGAGAAGAAATCACTCATTTTTGCTATCCCAAGTAGGACTGAAGCCATGCAGCGTACCGGGGTTTACTTTACACCCTAATTCTTTTTGGTGTAAACCTTGGTACGCTGTCTTGTACATACGCTTTGTTAAGAAGGAAATCCGTCTGTAAATACAATAGCCCCGTAATCATTGCACTTGTCAGATATTACGATATTTACATACATACATTACGAGACTATTTAAGGATATGTGTCATTTATTGAAAAGGTGCCAACAACAATAATAAATCAATTCAAAGTTCCGGTACAAAAATACGAGATCTAATCAGGTAAGTATGACGTTACTCGGCTAGCGAGAGAAGCCCTACCGTGTGATTTTTCCGATGCGACCATGTGCTGTTGCGTAACTGTTCTGCCCTCGAACAGAACAATGTAATAACTATGTACTACCTGTTTGAGCTAAGTTTGTACCTAATACCTATGACGTAGCTTAGAAACGAAGTGCAAACTTAACGTAACCGGGACGTGCTAAACCCGTAAGTTAAGATCTTTTGCTGCGGAGAGTATTAACGGCGCTCCGTTAAGTGCTATGTGAACTGGTATTGCATCTTATGTTCAGGTTTAATTATTATTTACTCGTCTATATCGTGCCATTAAGGCAGAGGCCACATCACTATAGATCTTATACGATTCTTTCCTATGCCGCGTATTGTGCTCATCTACCTACCTACATTATTGCCTAGAGGTCATTCATTATTCACGTAATGTTTTTTACAACAACTTTTGACCCCCCTACCTCTTGGTGATGTTTGGTGAGGTTTTAGACTCCGATCGATTCCGTTCAGCTTGGCTGTTATTAAGCATTTGAGCACATTATTCTACTGCTCTTTAAGAAAAATGTAAGCCAAATCTGGTCCAGTTTATCCCAGGATATCTTTGTCACCATACAACTGCTGCCTAATTGAGTTAAATGTGCACCTCGCTAGTATGAGGCGGTAAGGGCCCCAGGTGAAAACACGACACGACTGGGTTGTATTTTTTATAGAGCATGGTCTTCCTAGTACCTATAGTTAACCTCAAAATAATTAGTTTGAATAAAGTAGGTACTACATGCATCGTAAAATTACTATGGAAGTCCATGATGATGATGATGGTGACGATAAATTATTCTGAGTCAGTCTGTATCTATAATCTAATTATTTCTGACAAATTTGATTTTCGACTTCAAATTGATTCAAAAAGTGATGTCAATACAATACAAATAATTTTTAAACGATAAAATTATTTAATCTGTAGGTACACAAATTACACAATGATGAATAAAAACACTTAGTGCATCTTGCAATTCTAACCCAGCCCAGAAAACCTTCAAGCGTAAGTGAGCACTTCGGAGAATTCCTGGTGACGTTCAAACAAGTGGTTATTTAGATTAGTCACTACCGTAAAAATAAACCTGACGCTTTTTTGATTGATTCCTGTTTCGTCGTATTCCTGATTGGACATATTCTTGTTTCGGCACATTCCTGTTTAGACGTATTCCGTTTTCGGCATATTCTTGTTTATGCCGAATGTATATTTGCTAACCTAACCTATTATTTTCTATACGTTAGCGGCTAGCGTATAGAAAATAATAGGTTAGGTTAGATTTGTAAGTTATAACAATTCTGAAAACTTAAAGGTTTCATAGAAAATAGGCTGTATGACTTTCTATGATTATGACTAACAATACAGTAAGACTTTTAAAAGGTTTGGGAGATAATATAGACCCAACATTTCATCCCCCATTTATCTGCTTTTGATGGATTTTCAAGAAACCTTTCTTAGTGTTTGCCTAACGTTGTAGGTACTAAGTACCCCTAACCTAAGTAATATTTCATGCGTCTACTATTTAGATCTAGACTAGGTTCCAAACGTGGAAATTAACACTGTTCATGTTCATCCATATAGCATTTTAGCATTCATGTAAAAACATAACACAGTGTAGTTTTAGTTATTTAAGAACATAAGTAGCTAAATTGCTTTAACTTTTGTGATACATATTTCTGTCCAAAGTTATCTACCATAGTAGTAGATAGCTTACTTTTAACAAATTACGAGTCAACAGGTAGGTATCTGCTATTTATTACATAAGGAGTCAGAAGATCAAGTCATGCATTTAAATAGGAGCATGATATGCCCACTAATGATTGGATGCATGCACTTACATTCACGTACAACACCGCCATTCGATAATTACTTAATTTACTTTGGCCAAAGATTATCATTGTTTAAAAATGTTGGAGTAAATGAAGTTGTTTTGCCACAATAAAGTATATAGAATTTGGCATCTGGTTACAGTTTCAGTTACGGCCATTTATTATGGAAGTATTTCATATGTATTTTTGGAATTCAAAGATTAAACTCAAATAGTCTGAAGGGTATCTTTTCTTGGTTGATTCTCTTAGATGCTGCATATTTTGCACTTGCATAGAATATACTTCCAATTCTACTGTTAACATCAGAAGGTCAAACTCTTATAATAAAAACTTGTTTGCTACCTTTCCAGATAATCTATAACCGATTAGTGGGCATACAACACGTTAGCATATCAGAAATACGCATTTTCAAACTACGAAGGTTTATTTAATAAGTTATTTGCTGTAAACAGTGAAATATTGTCATTCCGGTCTAGAACCGCAGACCATTATCGATTGCTTTCATTCATTCAATAATCAATAAGTTGAATCGTGAAAGCATTGTAGTTTGTAGTAGTTATCATTTTTAAACTATAAAGACAGGTCAGACACAAATTGAGAGGTAGTAACTACAATCAAAATGTTATCAGAGGTCATACTCCGTTACGTAAGAAGAATACGAGATCGACACTATCACTCTAGAAAAAGTTGACAAAAACTTCCCTAGGGTGTTTTTTGGATTTAAAGCTTATATCTAAGAACTGATCTCAATTAGATACTAAGAACCTATCGATTATGGACATGATTTTTAGTGCTTACTTTGATAAAACCTATCCTCAACAAGATCACGCCCCCTACAAGCTCAATACCTACCTAAATATATTACTACTAGTGGGTATATATAAAGGTAGGTTCCGATTCGGGCGCTCTGACCTGCATCTGCCATTTGAGATTCAACAAATTAGACAAAGACTAGATGTATGACTATTAGATATATGACTTGGTGTCTAATTATTGATTGTACTTAGTCGGTTTCTTATCTCGGTACAAGAACAGATTGCTTTTAACATTTTCTAAGACTAATTACTAAGATTATTAGACTACGATTGGGCGGATAGTAATGTAGTTTATTTATCAAAAAGAGGAAACATATTTTACACGGCATCCTTTGTAGAATATTAAGAAAAACAAACCAACAAAGATTTTTAAGTTGCGGTGATGTTTGTTTATCATAAGACAAATTGTTATTAAACTTGACCTGATGCTGATAGCAGAAACAATGTTAGCGAGCCTCACGACCAATATACATATACCTACGTGTTATATAAGCATACAAAATTAACACTGATACGGAAAAGCTGTGTAAATAGCGTTTGGTGTATAAAATGACTGCGGTGAAAATACTCTTTAATACTTACTGATAGTGAAATGCCATTCGCTTTCATACGCTACGAGTATTTTTGCCCTTTATCTACGCGCCATCTAGAGATAAACGATAATTGAATAGCAACAGATAAACTAGGTATAATTTATGATATAAATTATAACCCTGCTTCCTTCGCTTTTCTGATTTACTTTGGGTTGGGTCTCCCTGAACAAATGATTAGATTGAATTTTGTACTTGAAAATAAGGATTTTGACTCCTTCTGAATCATCATCGGCAACCTTATTGCAAAGCTTATTGCTTGCTCTGATGGGTAGATTATTGCGCAAATATTGCCATAAAGACAATTTAATTTTTAATTTGAAAGGGGTTTCTTATAAGAAAGAAATAGAAGAAGGCGCCGCCCCATTGTCTTCCTTTTCGGTAGTAGTGCCGCTACTCGTAGACTAATGAAGAATGACAATTGTTTCAGCGAAGCGGCTCTCTAAACTCTGCGCAAGCGCCGGTGAGAGGAATGCAAACGAGTGCGCATGACTCGCCTTTCACACGCGAAACCAGACGTTTGATTAAAATCTGTAACGGATTGTAGGCGGGGCTGTGATGCGCTGGAGTCGCGGTTGAGTTTTGATGTCTTTTGTATTAGATTTATGGCGATCGTAAATAGTAGATAATAATGGAGTTGATATCGATTCGCATTCCTATTAAAGATCACCGGTTGTTTGGAAAAGCGGAACATTTGTATGTGTTGTAACTGCGTGTTTGTGCTAGATTTACTAGGTCACGTGTAAATGCATGACAATTAGGTTCTGAGTCAGACTTTTTGCGGCTGAGATCCACTTGTCTCTAAATTGACTTGCTTAGGCTCTATCCAAGTTTGTATCCATGATGAAGTACCTAAGTAGAAAGAAGAATCCGAGAGACTCGAATCATCGAATCATATTTCTGTTAGAATTCTCAGAAATATGTATGCTTTAATAATATAGGTCAATATCACGCGACGCAAAATATTTTTAACATGATTAATGCACTAGCTCAAATAATAACCACCATGACTCGAATTCCGATACAAGGCAGCTATAAGACAAGATGGTAACGTGCGCATCCCATAGCTAAGACACAATGTCATGCACAGGCACTTGTGTCAACATCTTGTTTTTGAAGCGATACCATTCGATACATAGCTCGTGACGCAACGAGCCTCAAGAATATTTACGCAATATAGTCATTGTTTCAGCTCCACAAACAAGACCAACACTTAATGTGAAATCTTCATAGGATATTGTTCGATCAGTCTCACTCAATCACACGACTAGCGTAATGCAGACAATTGATTTTGTTTGTTTTTGTTCACGCCCTTCAATTGCGAAGGCAACGCCTGGTTCGGAAAATACCGATCGAATTAAAACACTTAGCTGGAACTCGGCATTACTGTTTTAAATAACAATGCAAACCATGTCTATAGTGAAAAGTTACAATAACTATTCCTATAAGACAGTAGGTACCCACAGATTTTTTTACAAAGTATGCTTCGCCTATAGCAACGGCCATCTTTGTTATCCCTATCCGTTTTACTTTTTTCTTAAACCAGTTACTGCGGTCCTTTCCAAGACAACCACTTTAAGCCGGCTTCTATCTCTGGAGTTACCAATTTCAAACATTTATCTTGGCTTTCTTTCTATAGGTACTACTATTTGTAGGTACTAGTGCACTATATCTCTTAGGCATCATGGGGTGTTGCCGTGAGGTTTAAGAGTATTTCCCTTCACTCAAAAATGTAGTCTGAATAAGACCAAACCCTAAATGTTGTCATCGTAAAAACACTTGGCCGAGTTGTCATGTCATGGCTATCGGAAACTCGTTGGTCGAGACAGGATCTATTTTTTCATAATCTAGGGCATGAGCCCAACCGATTTATTATTCATGAATGTAGATTGTATAGGCCGAATTCAATTAAGTATTTGTACCTACGCCCAAAGAGCAAATTAATTAAATAGGCTGTTACTTCTTGTTACAACCCTGATTATAATGCCCTTATTTTAGGTATTTATTTATAATGACATGATAATATATGGACGGAAAAGTTAGCAACTCTTGTAGGTTGGAAAAAACTTACCGGGCAAGATAGTTGCCCTTCCATCGTCCAATGATAATTGGTAAGTTCGTTTCGTTGTAATCTGTTTGACTAAACTATACAAATTAATTAAAAACCTTAATCACTTCAAATTGCTAAAAGAACCTGTTAAGTAGGTACCTAACAAGTGGTCGAATCAAAATATGAATGCTAATAGTATCTGATTAAATTCCCTTGTATCTATCTCATAACTAGCTATCTAATAACTATCAATTAGGCATTGTAAGTTTATTTTGACCCACTTAATCGATCTTTGCTTGCAATTTGGCACGTGTGCTTCGTTGCAATGACGATGGTTTCAATCTAGGGTGTAGATAATGGTATAACATGACCTAGGTATAATATGTAGAACCTAATCATGTTTTCAGAGCACGTATCTAAGTATTAATCTAAAATAGTGGTATGGCCTGCGTGTATATAAGAACTCAATTGCATCAATTAACCTATTATATTTACAATTATTGCGGAGTTTCTTCGAATATTTTCCGAGGAACTAGGTATTAGAGGCGGATTTATGAAACCTAGTGCTATGTAGGTAGTTACCAGTGGCGTGGCGTAAAAGATATCCTTGGGCAAGCCAGTGGAGATTTTGCGTACATTTTCCTTAAGAGCTGTAGAATAAGGTGGTCAAAAGCCGGTAGGATTCTTTGGACGCCACGCCATTGGTAGGTACCTACTTTTGTATGAAATAAGTTTTGTAGGTAAGTATATAAATTTATTTAAAGGTACTTTTTGTTTTTTTCCAATGATTCTGAATATTTTTGACAAACTCCCAATTAATAAAGCAAACGCATTACAAAAATACCTACCTTCCAATGATCTAATATTATGCAAAAATAACCAGCCAATTTCAAAGGTGACTTGGGAACTGCAATTTTCCGTGTCTTGGAAAAACGAACCTGTTTTCAAAGGCTGTAAGGTTCAATTTAGAATGGACTTATAACACGAAAAGCAGTTAAAAAACATTCCTCATTTGGCCAATGAGTGTGCTTGTACCTACTGTCGCGTCGTGCAGTTTCGCCTGCATTGTTTAGTGTTGCCGCAAAGGAAATTCAATTGCCAGCGTGATGCACCGCCAATCTGCCAGTATTGCCCTACACTTACTTAAATGTAACCCACTTACAAAAGAGCGTATCTTTGTAAGGAATTAGGACCTTTTGTGCACAACTAGTATAAGTCATTATATAAACCAATTGGAGTAATCCAAAAAAAAACTTTAGTTCCTCTCGTGAGTTTATCTGGGGGCACGGCAGAACTCGATTCCCACCGACTTGCCTATTATTCAACCGAGGAGGAACACATTTTTTAGTTAAATAATGGGCAAGTCGATGGGAATCGAGTTCTGTGGACACCCCCGGTACTGGCTTGGTTTAACATTATATGTCAATTTTTTTTTGTTGTAGAAGAACTGCGTTGCGAGACTTGCATCTTTTTACAAATAGGTTGGGCGAGATGATTAATAATTAATCAAGTTAAGACCAAACGCGGATAGTTCAAAAAACTTGTCATGGCATCCGCCTCATCAGACTACTCATTTTAATTATTATTGCAACACATTCCTTCTAAATGTTATTCGAACGTGTTACCTACCCAAAAAACACGTTTTGTTAAAAAAGCTGACCAATATTGGTAATCCTACTGGAAATAAAGAAATGGTGAAGATGAAGACACACAAAAGACTTTGTAAGAAGAACTATTCTCATTTTAAAATGCGATGTAAACCAGTATTTCAACTTGCCCAGTTATTTGCGTTGCACTTAAGAACTGGCCTAAGGGCGCATCGTTCTAGTACAGTCAGCGGGATTTATGTATAAGTGTTAGGACGACTATTATAGCCTAGTCCTTTGTAGGGCAAGTTACGGAACATGATAATGGAAAATCGAATAACAAAGGGTGTAGTGAAAACAATGTGATTTTTTTTAAATATTAAACATCAGTGAAACAGTCAGTCAAAGCAGCGCAAAACTTGTTTCTACTCCAAAATTGTTTACTATTTGTAGGTAGGTATAAAGACATTGAATGAAAAACAATCAACACAGCTATGCCAAAATATGACTGTCTGTTGAGTTTCTTCCGGCGTTTCTTCTCAACGGTGGTCTCTTCATAGGATATACTGGTAGACTCTGAATTATTTTTAGGATGCACTTGAGGCACCCCTGCTCAACATTGATCAATAAAGGGCCACAGATGCCCACAGCTTACACCAACACAAAAAAACTCTGACTTCGAAAATTATACTGTGCGAAAAACATACCTATTTATTTTAATACGGTAAAGGAGGCTTAACTCCTTAACGAGCAATAGGTATAACTAATAACGGTTAGTGATACGTAATATAATATCCGAGTATTCGGCTACTTATTAGCGCAATTACCGTTAAGGTGCAAGGCGGGCGTTAACGAAAGCCGGCATAACAGTACGCGATGGCTTTCGGTAAGTAGCCATGGCTGCAATAAAGGCTTAATGGGAAAGACGCAGAGCGTGCAGTCACAGCTTAAAAACATAGCTACAATTGGGTGATAATTAAATTCGACTAATTTATTTTGATAAATAGGCGTTTAACGTATCTGAATCCTCTAGCGCTTTGGAAAGTATGACAGGGATGCGCTTAGTCCCTGAGTCATTACCCATTGATAGTTAACAACATATGTCCAAAAATGTTTGAGTTTTGTCGCACCCCGCAGTTTATTTTTCCTTTTCTAAACGGCTGAGTCGACCGACTGGACGTGTCTTTGACTATGGTGCAGTGCTGTGGGTGTTGTGAAACAGACATCTACCAACTTGGAGAAAAGGGTCGTTTTCATGCAAAACGCGTGTTGCATTTCATAATGCTTGATCCTCATCAGTACTTTTCAGATTCAGGATTTTGGTTTGGGGCCTCAATACCGCTCAGGATAGATTTTCCCAAGGCAAACACTACCTACCTAATACACAGGTATACATAGACCTATACATAGACCTATGTGACATTCCGCGGTTAAAGGTACCTACCTTATGGATATTGTCGCTTGCGTCCTTCTATTTTGATGTCCTATAGTATCGGAGTCGGATACGACGCAAGCGACAATATCCATAAGGTACCTTTAACCGCGGAACGTCACATATTATACGTAGGTGTACACACTTATTTATATCCTGGTTGTTGTTAACACTCCCGGGCAATTCTGCGAGCGTCTTGTCCGCGGTTCGAAAATCATTGTTCTCCGTCGATTACTTACTTACTACAAAAATCGTGACAAATTTCATAAAACTAGACTTAGCTTCGGGACTGTCTTTCGGTTTGATGGAAAGTTACTTTAGGCATCGTCTTTTTCAACAATATTTACTGACAAAACTAAAACGCCGTAATAACGCCGTTTATTAACCCTCCCACTGCTCGGCAAAGGTACTCTTTCTAGACTTCCAGTCATTCAGAATCAACGCGACCTCTGGCCTTTACATAATCAAACTCGTACCTACCTACCTACACACGTTGTATAAATTAAGTCACTTACCTAATTAGAATATTTATTTTCTAGGAACACTTTACGTAAAAACCGACTTCCAAAAACCTAAACTAAAAACCAAAAAATAATATGTTAATTACCCCAAAGAAATGGATAATCAACGATTCATATATACATATACAGATTTTTATACTTTTTAACCTGTTATTTTTGAAGTTGGTGCCTGCCACGTAAACCTGGCTGTGTTGAGGTTAAAAAGTATAAAATACTGTATATGTATATATGAATCGTTGATTATCCATTTCTTTGGGGTAATTAACATATTATTTTTTGGTTTTTAGTTTAGGTTTTTGGAAGTCGGTTTTTATTTTTTGTTTTAAAAATTTACTTTATTTTTAAATTTTTAGTGGCGCTGGAAAAATATTATTTTAACCAAATAGACTTAAGTCTATTTAGTTAAAAGAAAAAAATCCAAATCGGTCAAGACGTTTTCAAGTAACCGAGGAACAAGCCTACATAAAAATTGCTCTTTGTTTTGAAGTCGGTTAAGACTGGGAACTTATTTCTAATAAGAAATGCGCATAATGTGTGCCTATGATATTTGAAGAGTTCCCTCGATTTCTCCAAGATCCCATCATCAGATCCTGATTTGGTTGCAATGGGTCCACCTCGGAGGTATACCCTTTTAAACAAAAAAAGAATTTTCCAAATAGGTTCAGCCGTCTTCAAGTAATCGGGGAAGAAACCTAGATACAAATTTACTCTTTGTTTTGAAGTCGGTTAACACTAAAAACTTGTTGCTAATAAGAAATGGACGAGAAATTACGAAAAATACCGAAATCGCTATATGTGTGCCTATAATATTTGAAGAGTTCCCTCGATTTCTCCAAGATTCCATCATCAGATCCTGACTTGGTTGCAATGGGACCACCTCGAAAGTCTACCCTTTCAAACAAAAAAGGAATTTTCTAAATCGGTCCAGCCGTCTTCAAGTAATGGGTGAACAAACACACAAAAAAAAAAAAAAAAATAAAAAAAAAAAAAACATACAGACGAATTGAGAACCGTCCTTCTTTTGGAAGTCGGTTAAAAATACTCCTTCGGTTTCATTTGATTACCTCTGTGATTTAAATTAACTCGTGAAAATAAAGCGATAAGTTAATTAACAACCTAATAAGTCTAATAAGTAGTAATAGGTATAGGTAGTTAAGTTACTTCAAAGGTAAACTGACTAGCAAGAATATAAAATAAATTGGTATCGTTATTGTATTACAAGTAAGGTCGTAGGTACCTCTTACCTCTAATTGAAGCAGGTATAAAATAATAAGAATTATGAAGACACAACCGCACTTTAAAATAAGTTCAGAATGAGTAAAAAGTACCTAATTATTAATTTAAATAGGTGCCAATATGATCTTTATCTTTAAAATATATATCTATGTATTTTTTAAATAACAGAATGAAAAAAATATCTATGTAGGTATTATTTTATTTCGGAGTGGATCCATAATTTGTCACTTGTTTACTTAAATACATTAAATAGGTATATAAATTACAGATTCATAGATATGTACGTAAGGCACAGAACCCTCGGTTCGCGATTCCGATTCGTTCCATCGGTTGGTTTTATGCCGATATACCTACGTCATTAAATAGGTCCTCGAGTATTATTATATTCAGGAATCAAGCATGGTAACACTAACATTTTGACTAGGGATGTAACGATACATTGTTCTGGCGATACGATACCGATACATTGGAGTAAATATCGGCGATACCGATATCTTAGCTAAATAATGAAGTATGAACTTCAGATATTTGTAGGTATGTCCTTATTATATCTAAAACTTGGCTATATTTAACAGAGAGTCAACCTTGAAAGTGTAATTTGAAGTAAAAATAAATAGATTGTCAACTCATAATTCAAATTTATTTTTTAAAAAGAACCAGATTTAATTAACATAGTAATTGTCATTGCACAAGCTAATAGACCAATACATAAAATAAGTCAGTAGTAACTGAAATTACTTTTTGCAGATTTTTTTTCATACAGCAAATTCTTTTCGCGTTCTTCGAATATCGGTTGTATATTATATATATATCGGCGATACCGATATATCGGTATCGTTACATCCCTAATTTTGACGATTTTGAGATTTTTATGTGGGAAACCACATAAGGGACCATCCACAAAGTACGTCACACGATTTTTCAAATTTTTAGACCCCCCCCCCCCCCATGTCACACTTTTTCCTAACATATTTCAACCTTTTTAATATAGGCTGTCACATTTGGGTAGCCCCCCCCCCCCCCCCCCCGCCCCTCCCCCTATGGGTGTGACATACTATATGGATGACCCCTAAGCAAATGTTACTTAGGAGTTCATGGTACCTACTTCGCTGTCGGTATGGAGTTTAGAGATACCTACCTACGTGATAACCATTTCTATTAAATTGGATTTTGGTAATGTAAACGAGTTTCCTCTTTATTAACGCTAATTAAACTTAAGTACTCCTCTAATTATCCAACTCGTGTGAAAATTACCAGCAAAAGGTGAGAATTTCCTAAGAGAAAGATGTTATGTTCTAGTTAACTAAACATTACTGAAACTTATTAATAATGTGTCAAATTGGAGAAGTCTAAATTGGGTCTGACATTTGTAATTAACATACTAGAAGGTGGTTGTAAAGTAATTAAAGCAGACAAAAAATTGAATAATAATAAAGTTGAGGAAAACATTCCGCCATTTATAACAAAACCAGTCCGCGACCAATAGGAATAATTTAACAATTCAAATAGATATCAACTGCCATTTAAATTTTCTAATTCTCCACCCATCAGTCTTGACCAGTTATGAGCTTAAGCATATTAATAAAAAAAAAACGCGCGGGCCCCGCAGTTCAACGCACTAGGTCGTCGCACCACGGTTTTACCGTACGGCGTAACCATAAGAAATACGCCCAGCCAACCGGGCCAAAACTGGAAACATCGCCGCGGGAACCAATAACATAGCGTCAAACGCCTTCTTCACTTCGCCGGTTGTCTACCATTAACCGCCGGGCGTGACGTCAGTGCATAGCAGGGAAACGAGTTACAGGTGCCTGGTCCAGAGGTCTCAATGACCTCCCGAATTAGGCGCTATTACGAATTTCGAAAACGGTCTACCTACAAATGCAAATTCGCTTCAGCTCAGTGCCGTATTTTCTATTGAGTGACTTAGCTATTTTCCATTGCATTTAATTTTCGAACTTTGGAATACGTCTTTGAGGGGTTATTTGAAGGATTAATAATAACTAACAAAAATACCAGCTATTAGGATTTTATTTTCATAGTAAATTATGCTTGGTACATCGTGTTAGTTACAATGTTTGATGAATAGGTATTAACGCGTATAAAAAGTAGCTGCGCATGAACATGATTGAGAGCAAAAAATGTTTACCGGTGAGTGGTGGAGTATTGCGTAGGTTACATTTCTATAGATCTCCCTTTAATTTTTTGTGCCTCCGTTAAAGGTTCATTGGTCAGTGGTTTTTTATTTGCTACCTGACGCACCTTCCTAACAACAGTTACATGGAATGTGTTGAGACAAAATGTTTACAACCTGTTTAAGAAGTATTCACGACTGCATATTATAAGAATCGAATTAGATACCTGTTTTCCTGCATGGCTACAGCTATTCTGATGGTACGATATATCGTATACATACTGCATGCCAATAACGTATTTTGAACATGTTGTGTAATGTAAGGTAGGTATGAAACACATAATGTGCGAATGTCATGCCCTCGCCAGGACCAGATTGAAAGAATTTGGCACTGGTTACCCAGAGCCAGATGAATTCCAGGCACCACCAAGGGGGTCCATCATCCGATTTACGGAGATGGTGGAACAGGCCATGGCGTAGATGCGGTATCAGTGTGCAGATTGCTAAAAAATATTAAAGAAAACACTTGTCAATGTGTTATACGCGGATGCAGAATGTCTTAGTCGCTCTTGATTAGCGAGGAATTGCATTGTGCGTGTCGATCCTCCATTGTACGAGACTTGTAGATCAGATACGACTAGCTTATAAGGCATAAATCAACTAACAAGATATACGCACCGGTGATTTATTGTGCAGCTATACCTACTGGAGAACATATTATTTAGCGGTTTCCCGACAACACAGGCGTTCGTCCAACTGTGCCACTCAGATCTTAGTGGGACTCAAGACATTTTCGCTTTCAATCAAAATCATTTAGATTTTACAAGCAGATGTTCATGCTTATAATGATGTTTTTTAGCCTTAAACAGCAGCAAGAATATGATAGGTAAGTAAATCGTCACAAAACTAAGTAGGTACTACCTACTTAGATATTCAGTAAATCCCCCGATAGGTACGTTTGTTTATCTAAACACGATAAATACGGCAATATAATTCTGATCAATATTTCCATATAACACTTGCTTAATACCACACACATACTCGGGAAAACCCTTCACCAATGCAAAAATACCCTATTGGCTTTTCGTACTGGATTTTTATCACGATAAGGAATGAACTAGGTACGATTATCAGCAAAGAGTCGAAATGAGTGGGGACGAGATACATAGGCACCGGAGCATACCTACTCAGTAATTTTTTCCTGTAGCAACTACTTAGAAACGTTTTGTTAACTGATTAACATACCATTTATAGCCCTGATTTTCCTCAGAGAAGTGCAGGAGTATTTATAAAACTTGAGGCCGAGACAGTTTAAGAAACAGGTCTAATATGCATAAGGGTATTTTAAAAGTCAAGGTACCCACCGTAACAGAGACAGCGCGGTGGTAAGCATACATAACAGACTATCAGCTTAACGGTTCTACTAATAATATAATAAAGCCGCGATTGCCTACCTCACTAAAATCATTATCAGCGTTGATAACGTTCATATCAACGAACCTACTACACAAAAACAAAACGGTGGAACATATGGATGCGTAACGTATCATAAGCAAATTTCTATGCGTTTCGGTTTTCTGATTCGAGTGATTGTTAACATGTTTGCGAACGTGAGTCACCGCCGGGGCATTTATTTTCTTACTGCTGCAGGTACCGGTTGATTACAAAACAAGGCCGGCTGCTCTATTTGTCCCCGTGACCGTTATCAACGTCGCCCCCGACTTTCACAGACTCCGCTGATGCGCTGCATTCTTTCGCCGAATGCAATCCGATTTCACCTCTGATAACCGATAACAAGGTCGCCTTACCGGGTCAATGTCCGCATCCCAGACGTCCTTAAGGTCGTTAGAGATGTCGAAGTAGCTCTCCATGTCGGCCCGGGCGAACCCGCCGGCCCGTTCCAAACAGAAAATCCTCGCGTAAACTGTACTGTCACTCCTACCGGAGGTGCGAACTTTAAAGTATGTAAACTACACCCAGGTAATGTCACACGTTATATTCACAGAGCACTGTGCACCATCACAAGTTTAAGTTTCACTATCGATGGCCATTTGTTTTTGCAATAAAATAACTTTTATGAAGTTTCACTGCACGCGAGGAATGTTTGGGCGAGCATCCGGGCGCGAGGGACGTGTATCCGCTGCGGGCGCTAGCCGGCGAATGCGAGAGGAGAGTACCGCGGCCCTCCCCTCTCCCCACTTCGCCACTAGATTCTCATTCATAACTTGATAGGGGGTAAAACGTGACGCTAGGGGGCTACCCACACGAAACACGTTGCCCATACGGGCCCTCTGTAGGTCAACACAAAAATAAGGTCTGGGAACGTACAAAAAATACAATTTATTACGATTTGCTTTATTCAATAAATTAACGAATACCTTCACATAACATATTTACATATAGCATAACACAATGCAACGGTTTGCGAAAATAATGAATTAACCTAGTTTTTCCTCTGAATAGGTAATTTTTTCAAATATTGAGTGTGTTAACAAAATGCCTCAGGCCAATTAATTGTTAGATATTTAGGACATTTGAAATTAGGTATGTCAAAACTGTCCAATTATTTCAGATTGCGTATACAATTTAACTACGAACAATAGTTTTGCTTTTAAAACGAATCTCATTTCATTTATGTAATCTCAGTTCCTTACATATTATTAATTACAGATTAATTAGGATTAATTACCTATACATTTTATTAATTAAAGATTAAAGATTAATTAGGTTTATTTTCTAGTAACTTGTAAAAACCCTATACCTAGTTTATTATTTTTACACTTGACAGTATCTCATTTCATTATCTTGCAATAAGTAAATAAGAGTTAAAAAACATAGATTTAAGACCACAAGAGTACTTAAATAAAACTTACATAAAAATACATCTCGACAAGAGTACTTAAATAAAACTTACATAAAAATACATCTCGTCTTATAGCTATTGAAAAACCCCTTCAAATTTATTACTTTTTATATTTTTAGCGGAGTATTGATTTGAAATGTGACATTTTCAGGAAAAAAATGCTGGGAACTTATTTATAATACAACTAAAAAGTCGAAATCAAGTAGGCCTACCAACATTTTATTATTAGGAAATAGTTTATTCAGTTTTTTGTATAGGGAGTTTTTTTTACTCCTGATCTATATCGCATAAGGGGTTATCCACAAAGTACGTTACACGATTTTTCAGATTTTTAGACCCCCTATGTCCCCCTTACATGTACCCATAATATTTGAAAAGTTACCTGGATGGTCCATCGGAACTGCATTTTGAAAAAAGTGGGATAAATCTGGAATCAGAGCTGGCTCTGAAGCAAAGTATTCATGAGGAGTTGAGGGGGCTCCAGTGGCAGACTAACTGTGGGGCGGAAGGGGCGGCCTCCACCCTAGGGGGGCCACTCCGGCAAAAAAAATCAAAAATGCGTACTACTCCGCCGCCCCGGGCCCCCGACTAGCTTACAATGGGCTAGACGACTAAAAAAACTGTTTAGTCCGACAGTTAGATTATTAAAAAATATTGTACACGTATTTTTTCTTTTCTTTGACAAACAAAAAATGACGAGGAAAGAGTGCTTAGAAGTTTCGAGTGACGTCACTCCTTGGTACAATTTCCACCTAGGAGTGACGTCACAAGCCCCCGCTCCACTCCAGAAGTTTGATGATCTATAACTTTGTCGATTTTTAATATTTTGATAAACCAAAAAATACGTGTTCTATATTGTTCCATAATCTTACTTGCGGACTAAATAGAATTACATAGTTTTAACCCAGTGGTCATCCCTATTAGTCCGCCACTGGTGAACTCTTCAAATATTATAGACACATGCATAGTGATTTAAATATTTTTATTATAGTTAGTTAGTATTCCGTGACTTTGCTTAAGGCTCGTCTAAACGGGCAATACTTTTCTGCAAATTGTGGCCCGGTAACTATGTGCATTTTGCTTTAGCATACGAAGTAAGAGAGAGATAGCAAGACTTGCCGGCCACAAATTGCAGAAAAATATTGCCCGTTTAGACGCGCCTTTAGTGTCGTAAATTCAATGTTTAAAGTGCGTAATTTTTGCGAAAGTTATTGTTTGAAAAATTAATTACCCATCCATTAAAAATCACATAAATTAAAGGAATCATTACGTAAATGCCAATTTGTGAACGAATCATTATTAGATCACAGCCACAGTATAATAGCAGTAACTTTTCATCCGACAAAAGATACATCGCGCGCTAGTATGTGTGCGCGCTGTGTACGAACGCACCACAAGCAAACATTTAGCACTGCGTAAGACTACTCCAGTATAGATCGCACTCACACAGACGCGCGATCGCGCGCCGGTTAAGATATACAATAAGATCCCGAAGTTACTTCAGGAAGAAACTAATATAAATAATTTTAAATTCCAATTAAAAAGATACTTAATAGACAAGTCCTACTACTCAATCGAAGAATTCTTAAATGAGAAATAATTTCTATGTCCTGAACTGACTTGGCAAATCTAGTTTTACATTATAATAATTCATAATTTAATAGTTTATTGTTTTAATAGTAATAATAATTTATCGAATGTTCAATTGCTATAATATATGTAATATGAATTATTGAAGCACTCATAATAATTATAAATAAATTAACACGTTGAACGCGGCAATCCATTTCAACAACTTACGCTCAGTGCGGTACGCACCATATTTGACTGGTAACATTTTTTCTGCTGGTGCGATACAAGTCAATTATGCCCAGTAACTGGCTTGCGATGTTTAGCTTAAAATATCTTTATTAGTTATATCAATTTTGAATTTTGAGTTTTTAATAGCAAGCCAATAAACTTAATGACCTAAATTTATCGTCGCCGCTATATATTGCCCTGGGTTTAGAAATTATTAACCATTTAATTTACAGGACAAAACTGACTTGTATCGCATCATGGGGACAGGTATGGGGATATAGTATCGATATATTAATAGTGAGGGGAAATAAATCATAACAACGATATCGATGTTATATTTTTATTTATAGTGTAAGAACTTAAAATTACAAGTTTGAGTGAGACTTATTAAAACATTATAAACAAAATTTTTTTTGACATTCTTTGCAAAAGGTATACACTTTTTTTACTTTTTTATCTGCTGCCCGGTTGTTCATAGTTTTTCGCAATTCTTGATAACATGATGTGCAATTTTTCCTTTTCTTACTTTTCTCAAGTGTATGAACTTTTTTTATCTGCAGTAATCACATCTTTCAGGTTACTTTTGGTTAATTCACTCATTTTAATTTTCACAATAACAATAACGTCAACCTGCGTCTAAGTGAATCACTGCACTGGCTTGTAATGACGCTTCCCGAGGTGCGATACAAGGCAGAAGCATACAAGTCAATTTTGACTGGTATCGCACTGATTGAATATTTTTTCCAACTAGTGCGTACAAGTCGTATTTGTCTTGTATATGTTTGAGTGACCTATGATGTAGGGTTTAAAGTGAGAAGCAGAAATATATACTTGACTCTTTCGTACTACAAGGATTTCTATAAGGAATCACTGTCGCACCAGCGAGAAATCGCCGAAACTCTGCCGTCGCACCGAACGAAAGTCCGTTACAAGTCAGAAATGGGTGGTACCGCAGTCAACGTGTTAATTAGGTAATTAATGTTGCTGTGCCTTTACAAGGTTCATGTTGAAGCTGTATTAGTATTTAAGAACTTTATAACAACATGTAACGCAATAAACTGATTTGATTTGATTTGGTACATACTTACGAATTGCAATTTAAATAAAAGCTTGTAAAAAACGAATAATTACGTAATTTAATGCTCCTTATCAGATCACAATCTTGGCGCGAGCGAGCATACACGTCCACAGCCACATGGACCTTCGAGCCGTAACACTTATCGCTATCACTTGATAACATGTCATCCAGTCTTTATTGGTTACCGCTGGCAAATGGAATGATAATGTTGACACGGGTGACGAAAGAATCAATCGAAACTCTTGCATTGATGTAGGTAGATACTTATGTAAATTACTATAAGATGAAATAACTAAATATTTTTACAAAAAAAAACCCGACCGCGGTGCACATTAAAAGTGCATAAAATCCGCCATTTTGTTTATTTTAACGAACTTCATACCCGTGACACTCGCGCCATCAAGACGAATCTAATGATGTATAATTTATCAAAATCGGTTGTGCCGTTGACTAGTTACGAGCGGACATAGGAACGGAAATACATACATACAGGTCAAACACATAACCCTCCTTTTGGGCTTCGCCGCAGTCGGGTAAAAACTTATAGCAACACATTTTTTCGATACAAGAGTGTGCCATTTTTTTGTGGGGTCGGGGGGGGGAGATCTCCGCAACGTATCTACACAACAGTAGCGTGGCGTCAAAAGAACTCGATTCCTACCGGCTTGCCTAATATCAGGCATTTGAGCACACAAATCTGAATCGGCTTGCCCAAGGATATCTTTTACGCCACGCTACTGCTACACATACACACGTATACATAAAAAACTGTAAACAAACTAGACAAAATCATCGGTCCATGGTAACCATTGTAATTAGACCCCAAAACCTTGCAATCGCTCGCAACGATCACTCATAGTAAAAGTAAATTAATACTAGGCAAGTTGTATCAATACATCAAAATCGCCTACCTAAGTCCTCGAAATTTGGGAAATCAGTTTGAAGTTCCCTTCCTTACCTTGGAGATTACTTTCCTTTGGTGCAGTTTAGTAACTAAGTTTTTTAACGGGCTACAAAATGGGAATCCGAAATTCCCTGTTTGTAGCCGGTTACGTAATGGGCCCGCGTGCGTAGTGCCGATTGGTAACCAAGTTTTGTAACCAGCCGGTTGGTTAGGTTAGGTTACCAACCGCAGTTAGGAATCAGTAATAGAAAAGTCCCGTTTTGTAACCAGTTACAACACGGGATATTTTTTTCCCGTTTCGAAGCTAGTTACCAACCACGGCTACGAATCAGTAATAGAAAAGTCCCGTTTTGTAACCAGTTACAACACGGGATATTTTTTCCCGTTTCGAAGCTAGTTACCAACCACGGCTACGAATCAGTAATAGAAAAGTCCCGTTTTGTAACCAGTTACAACACGGGATATTTTTTTCCCGTTTCGAAGCTGGGTACCAACCGCGGCTACGAATCGGTAATGGAAAAGTCCCATTTTGTAACCGGTTACAACACAGGATTTCTTTCCCATTTCGAAGCTGGTTACGAACGTTTAGTTACCAAACGGTACCAAAGGGTTACTTTTTGAAAAGGCGAACATTTCGTAACATTGGCCAATACAAATATAGATTCGATTCCACACGACTCCAGTCCTCGAGCAACATTCAGCCAGCAGCATCTACTGAGGACACGGGAATTGCAACTCTAATACAAGACAATAAGGTCTACTTGTGTCCGTTCCGTTTCGGCGGCACGGTGAAGAGCGAGGGCACGTGCGTGTGGAGTGCGCTGGTACCGCCGTGGAGTAGGCACACCCGTGGAACGTGGCATTTCACTAGGTAGTCACTGAACTGTGGACAAAAAAAGTGAAACTTGTCACTAAGTGGTACAAAAAGTGGACTGCATGAAGGTATAAGGGGCATAGCACAGTATAATAGTAGTATTTTTTCATCCTAGAAAAGGGCCTAGTTTCAGTAGTTCGGTGATTTTAGTTCGGTTCATATATATTCTAACTAATATGTATATATGAACCGGACTAAAATCACCGAACTACTGAAACTAATAGGCCTACAAAATGTACATGGCGCGGCTTGTATGTGTGCGCTAGGGTTTCTGCTCGGGAATTCCCATCATGAACTCTATTTGACTATTAGTGCCTGTTCACAATAGCGATTCTTTCCAGCGATTTGCCAGCGATTTCTATACAAATTCGATCGCGGCGCACGCCGCGAGATCGCTGCGTTCGAGTTTTGTATAGAAATCGCTGGCAAATCGCTTGAAAGAATCGCTAGTGTGAACAGACACTAAGTATCATCTACTCGTGACGACGGTTTTCTTCAGTTTCACGGTTTCGGTCAGAAAATTGTGGTTGTGTGCCCTCTGAAATACTTAGACAAAGTGGACTTACCGTAAAGAATCTTAACCAATAGGAGTAGACTTACCAACTGAACATTTTCGCTGTTAGCATGATCATAACGACGGTTTATTTTCCAGTTTTTTAATGGCATCATGGCTTCGGTAAAAACTTTGCGGCTATGGGGCCCAGATGACGGCAAATCTTTGACCAAATAGAGCGCTCTGTAAGGGATATAAATCGGTAGACTCACCAACTGAGCTGTTTCATCCTCAGCAGAAGCGATCACGACAGTTTTCTTGAGTTTCATGGCTTCTGCCAGAACTTTGCGGTTATGGGGCCGAGATATCTGCAATTCTTTGACCAAATAGAAAGCACTGTAAGGGATGTTAATCGGTAGACTCACCAACTGAGCTGTTTCATCCTCAGCAGAAGCGATTACGACAGTTTTCTTGAGTTTCATGGCTTCTGTCAGAACTTTGCGGTTATGGGGCCCAGATGACTGCAATTCTTTGACCAAATAGAAAGCACTGTAAGGGATATTAATCGGTAGACTCACCAACTGAGCTGTTTCATCCTCAGCAGAAGCGATCACGACAGTTTTCTTGAGTTTCATGGCTTCTGTCAGAACTTTGCGGTTATGGGGCCCAGATGACTGCAATTCTTTGACCAAATAGAGCGCTCTGTAAGGGATATAAATCGGTAGACTCACCAACTGAGCTGTTTCATCCTCAGCAGAGGCGATCACGACAGTTTTCTTGAGTTTCATGGCTTCTGTCAGAACTTTGCGGTTATGGGGCCCAGATGACTGCAATTCTTTGACCAAATAGAAAGCACTGTAAGGGATATTAATCGGTAGACTCACCAACTGAGCTGTTTCATCCTCAGCAGAAGCGATCACGACAGTTTTCTTGAGTTTCATGGCTTCTGTCAGAACTTTGTAGTTGTGCGGCCCAAGCGATTGCAGCTCGTGTTGGCCCAAGTGGACCCCGCTATATGGAATGTTGATGCTGCCTTCTATGCAGCTTTTTTCATAGCTGAAAAATACAAAGATTAATAAAGTGTATACCTATTCTTAGCTACCAATAAAGTATCTGTCTGTAGATGGAAGTCTAACACTGTTTGTTATTTAGCTCTATTGGTTGTGTATATACTAGTCCGTACTATTTTTAGGGTTCCATACTCAAGGTGTCAACGTCTGTCACATGGATTTATCTTTCGAACCGGACTACGACGGTATCTTTAGACCGAGACTTGAAATATTCACAGATTGTGTATTTCTATTGCCGGTATTCTGTAAATTACTGAACATATAATAATCATTGGCACGTAGAATTCATTAACAATGACTCATTACCTCATTACCAGGAAAGTTTAAAAATGTAATCTTTACTGACATGATATTAATTGATTACGATGCACGATGTAATACTCACAGCAAATTAGACCTTATGTCGATGACACAGCACTTGTCTTGACAAATCAAGGAAAAGAAGTCGGCCAGACTGATGCGTGGACAGCATTCGGCACACAATACGTCCAATGGTATTTCTACTGCCTCCTACAAAAATGTGCAAAAATCACAGAAATATAATCGAGGTAGAAGGAAAAATGAACCTCGCGTGCTAAGAAGTGGCGACGACCTACTTTGCACGCCGACAACTTCAGTTGCCATCAATATTATTATCAGATTTGAAAATCTGATAATGATGATATAATTAATTCTTCAAATACCACCAAATGAAATGGAAAAAATATGTTTTCTATGACTAAATTACACTTTTGGCGTCGAACGTCTAGCGAAAAACGTTACACGCTTAATATCCATACAAATCGAGGAACTATTTTCTTATATCTCGATGTATTTATGTGGCATAAATACTAGTATTGTGAATTTAAGCTTCAAGGCGTAAACTACTTGAGTCGCGACTGCTAAGTCTTGAAGCCTCGAACCTTAAAGCCTTGACCGTATAAGCCTCAAATTATTTATTTATTTATTTATTTATTTATTCTTGCCAATTGATTCGTACCACGCCAGCTTGCAACTGTATAGTTAGGCTCAAGCCTTCTAGTAGCTAAGGGGTTGTCCACAAAGTACGTCACACGATTTTTCAGGTTCTTAGACCCCCTCCCCCATGTCACACTTTTTCCTAACATATTTCATCTATTTAATATAAGCTGTCACATTTAGCTAGACGGCCCCGCCCCCTTCCCCCATGGGTGTGACGTACTATATGGATGACCCCTAACTTCCCAGGCGCAAAGTTACAGGCGCGATCTACTAATGTAACAGTTCTTAGACTTTTATATGGTCGACTTGTTTGTTTGTGTTTGTATTCATATCGTTTCTTCATAGCATAGTGTTGCTTATAACTGGCTTACCATGGGATCCTTAACTTCGGCGTCGTTCGTAAACCGCCTGTAAGTGATGCTGCGAGGCGAGCTGCGGCACATTTCGATCGATTCCTGAAAGTAATAACTTTATATTGAAACAAATTAAGATAATAGGATTTTTTAACATGTCCGTCAGATAAATATGTTATCAAAAAATATTGGACA
The DNA here is from genome assembly GCA_947034925.1 of Eudemis profundana. Taxonomy (NCBI): domain Eukaryota; kingdom Metazoa; phylum Arthropoda; class Insecta; order Lepidoptera; family Tortricidae; genus Eudemis; species Eudemis profundana. The sequence goes on from OX344800.1 coordinate 18,104,353, forward strand.
CGTATTTTTTCCATTTGGCGCAGGATGCGGTACGGAACCCCTCGTGTGCGAATCCGATTCGCATTTGACCGATTTTTAGAGTAATCGTTCACTGTTTCCAAGGTACTGTCCTCTGTATACCTACAAAGAAGCTCTGCATAAAGCTACATATATACTAGTAAAAGTACCTTAACACATTCCCCTATATCGATTTCCGGTAGATCAGAGAACAGAAGTATGCACTCGTTGAATCCTGACTCGAGTAGAGTGTCCCGTAGTTGCCTGAGGATCCCCACCCCCATGAATAGAGGAAGAGATGGACCCTCCACGAGGAAGGCGTCCCATAGGTGTAGGATTTTGTGGAGAGGAAACACATCTGTAAACAATTGTTTTCTCTTTAGTCTATACATATAATAAAAACGTAGAAAGACTATGATTTAAGACAGCGGTCGGCAACCTTTTAGCAGCCAAGGGCCACATAGTAGCTAACGAAATTGACGCGGGCCGCACTTTGTTAATAATTTGTGACTTTATACGATTCTGAATATAAAGACCTGTAGGTACATACAAAATAGCCAGGGAGGCTCGCGGGCCGCAAGTGAGCTGTTCGCGGGTCGCATGCGACCCGCGGGCCGCGGGTTGCCGACCGCTGATTTAAGATATTTTCAAAAAGTAACTGGAAAGTTAAATGTAAGTAATTAAACACAAATAGTTTTTGAAATGTTACATATATACAACATAGAAATGTGGTGTAATTTACCCGCATTAAAAAACAAATGAAAAGACAGAAATGTTTCTTTCATATAAAGTTTTTGAAATGTCTGTTTGCACATCGTGCAAAAACTACCAAACTGATTTTCATGAAATTTGGTATACAGGTAGATTATGACTCCGATTGACATTATTATATCCGATTTATTTGACTTTCTTTTTTTCGATTTAAATTGCGGGCGGGCTCACTATTTTGAAATAAAACAAGAGAACTATCTATCTCTATACTTTGCACTACTATCAGTATTAACATTCATACGGTCATACCAAAATACCGTCACTAATTTGAAAAAACTCGTATCTAAAAACGTCCTAGAGAAAAACGTCAAAAGTTACATGCGAACGTTATGTACGCTTACTGCGTTTTTACCTGGAGTTAGTGTCAGATACGCGTTTTTTTTAAGTATTGACGATATGTACATACATATGACATGTATGTGCTGACCTCAGCACGACTTTACCTATAAAGGCATAACTACTCTCAGATGTTTCTCGCTTGGACAATGCATATATGAATACTAGAAAAAAAAAATGTAGTTAAAATAACTAGATGGCATCATCAAGTTGTGCGAGGCAGCAAAGGGGGTGTATGAGGAAAAAACCCAATTGGATTAGGATTATTTAAGGATATTTTTCTCGCGTAATGTTTCGCAGTCTTGCATATGTCTAGTGGAAACGTACCTAGACTAAAAAGCCGATAGTACGCGCGATTCTGAATAGAAATTATGTAAAAAACCCCGGATCTAAAAAAAGCCAATATGAAAAATGATCCAAGATCGGTACAAAGGTAAACAGACTTGATGGTTTAGCTAGTAAAAGAATTCAACTCAAAATTGTTGTTTAAAGAAAAGTACCAATTAGGTTTCTTCCTACTTTTTTCCAAAAAATATTCAGTGTTACTGAAAGTACTTACGTGAAAACATAGTGAGGAACCACGGTATTGCGAACAGGTTTGGCTCGAAACTGATCTCGAACAGATGTGTGACTAGCTCCGGTTCGTGGAAGGCCACCATTTGCCAGAATTTGGCCAAATACTCCTTTATCACGGCGCTGTTGTCTTTTAGGAAGAACTTGTGGAGGAACCGGGGTACGAAGGCGGAGAGACAGGCGAAGGCACGCGCTGAAACGAATACGATTTCATTTTGGAATAAGTTACGAGGGTATTGATTATCTAATAATAATAATAAATAATTATCTAAAAATTAAATTAAAATAATAATCTCGGGATACGTATTTGGGCCTGTTTTTAAGACTCGCGCGTTCTATGTTCACCTACATTCGATCGAATAAAATAACAACAACAACAAAAATTCCACAATAAAAATTCTACAAATTCTACAATAAAAATTGTAGCATTAAAGACTAGAAGAGAAAAATTCAAAAATTATATGTCTCGGGCAGGATTCGAACCCGCATCTCCTACGGCTATCCGGGCCAACACCGGCTGTGGCAGCCACTAGTGACCCAGTATGCGAAGGCTCTTAGGGTCGCCACATATGAGTGGGTCATACACGTTCAGGAAAACGGGCGTCTTTTCTGTGGACAATGCAAAAGTTAACGGCTTGGGTACATTTTACTTATCCTTTTATCATACAGGTTTTAAGAAAAATACGGTTTGTATAAGTCTATGAGGATCCAGTAAGGAAATAAGGCTTTAAAGCCTAACAATTTTATAATGTCCACAGGAAAGACGTATAGCCTTAACTCATACTATAGTACATTACATAACTAGGGTGGTAACACAAAGAAAGGCCGAGATCGCAGAAGTTTGCGGCCCAAGCTGCAAGCGAGGGACGTAAATATGCGATCGAGGGCTTTCTTTATTACTTCCCGTGTTGTGTACATCATTTTATGTCTACACTTGGCCAGAAAGCGGCTTTTTCCGTACGCGCAGCGTGCGGAAAAAGTCACTTTATGGCCAGGTGTGGCATAAAAAATATTTTTGACCCGAGTGAGCAGTTTACCTTCGTTGCAGAAGTTCAGGTAGAGGAACGGCGCGGTGAGAGAGTCGAGCCCCTGCCAGTACACGTATTGTGGGTTGGTGAGTAACCAGGCTTTGAGTAATCTCTTTAGGGTCCGGTGGCCGGCCGCGCCGCAGAGCAGCCAACAGTACTGGTGACAGCGCGGGATGTCCACATCTATCTGTTTGGACAATTTACATTAGTATTAAATTCTTGAAAATTTTAAACTGACCTAACCTGATTGACTGTGTCTATTGAACGTCTCGTAGTCCAATGAAAGGTTGAAGATACAAGGCCACGAGGAGGATCGCCTATAACAGCGGTCGGCAACCTGCGGCCCGTGAACCGCTCACTTGCGGCCATTATATGCGGGTCTGTATTGCGGTCGCTATATTCAGAGTAGTATAAAATCACAATTTTTTAACAAAATGATGCCCGCGTCTATTTCCTTAGCTACTATGTGGCCCTTGGCTGCTAAGCGGTTGCCGACCGCTGGCCTATAAGATGGATAAATTATGTTAAAGCTGCAGTATAATATGTTCCCTTGCACACACGCGCCAGGGAACGATATTAATCGCGACGCATCGTAAAGCGTGTCACTAACACCTGACATGGCAACCACGACTCTGTTAAGAGCCATACTGACGACTAATTACCTAATCAAAAGGTTTTACAAGCAGTTTTATGACCAATTCGGAGGATCGGTGTAGGCTCTGAGCACAAAGTCGGCCACTCGCTTGGTAACGTTATAAATTGTCAGTCATTTACTGGTTTGGCTATCTTAGACTAAACTAAGAGCCTCATGAAAGAATTTTCCTGCGAGCGCCGTGTTAGCTTAATCTGGAACCGGATAGGTTCCCGCGCTACCGGGCGTGAAGAGCCACTAGTTGCGCCACGATAGATTAGGATAAACAGGGTGAAATTTTATTCATCGTCCAAATTTCGCCTAGGCATTAGATATTAATAAAAGATGCCATTTTTGAAGAAAAAAATGTAGGTAAAATTTTCTCAATAAAATGTGCTGTCCGAAAAAAATATTAGTAACGTGAGGATTACGTGGGCGAGTCAACGCGGGAGCAGGGTTGGGGTCGCGGGGAGGGGACCGTTGCCGTCTCCCGCGCAGTGCGCTACCGCGGTATCCACAAACGTATGTTTTTTTAGGATATCTTTCAGCTGATGTTTTTCAATATTTTAATACTGAAAGATACTGACTGAAAAAACACGTATTTTGTATTTTTCGCAAAAGAATCCACTGTCAAAATTTGGACGGTGAAAAAAATGTCACCCTGTAATGAGTACTAACCTGTCTGTCAGTGGGCGTGGGCGTCTCCTTGTCGATCCTCTCGTAGCGATCGTCGATGTCACCGACCACGCCCAGCAGGGCTGCCCACACGTCGCCGCGGATCAGTGGCGGGATGTCTACCTCAGCTTCCGCGCGGATATATGATGTCGTGTAGGGGTAACCCTACAAATAAGGCAGTACCATAAAACTCCTCAACTTTAGTCCGATCCACCTAACTATAGTCCAACTTGACTCGAATCTTACTGGGTTATAAATAAATAAAATAAATATTAGGGGACAATCTTACACAAATCGAACTAGTCCCATAGTAAGCTCAATAAGGCTTGTGTTATGGATACCAGACGACGATATATTTAATAGATACAAATACTTAAATACATAGAAAACATCCATGACTCAGGAACAAATATGTAAGACAATTACTACGGTTAAAGTCTAAACGGCCATTCTCACGAAGTATGTCTGCGGTCACCTAATTACCGCGACGCTGTTTTCATACTAAATGTATGGAGGCGCGGTAATCAGATGCAGTCATACTTCGTGAGAATGGCAGTAAAATGAGCAATCTAATGAAACAAATTTAAATAAAACCCTACAAAACCACTGATGCAAAATGGATATTGATAGAAATGAATGAGTTTTATTTTGGACCATAGTTGGTTGATTGGACTGTAGTTGGGCAGTTTTACAGTAGTAGAAAATACTTCAATGACGACAACCACACTTTTTGCCAGCAGAATGAAGGAATCGACTAATTCGAGTTTATCAGTCATAGACGCTTATTACAAATGATACCATTTGTCAGTTCCGACAAAAAATTGCGTAGGAACTTTAAAGAAGTATAGTGACATACGGTGAAGGGAGGGCCCATTTCCAAAATCTTTATGGTTAATAAAACTAAAATCATAACCCTCCTTTTTGCTTCGCCGTAGTCGGGTAAAAAAACTCCAATTCTTGCATACCAAATACAAACACTCAAACAGTACTCTCAACTAAACGCAGATTTCTGAGATTGCAAAACAGAGAATCAGAGTTCGATACCAAACTTGGATTTCTGTAGATTGTTCCATAAATTTAATGCCTTATACCTATTAAAGAAGTAGAAACGAACAACTCACATGCATAAGCCTCTGAAACCACAGCAGCCTGTAAAACTGGTATTCCGTATCCCTCTCCCTAATGATCCTGGGCAATGCGACAGCATCTAATTCCTTCCGTCGCTCGTGCATCAAGGGATAGTAGTCGTGTATGGGGACGTGGGCCAGGCGCGCCTTTAGCAGCGCTAGACTGTACTTGGCTATGCGGCGGTCGAAGAGCGCGCCGATTTTGCCGCCGACTGTACAGCCGTCTAGTAAGATCGCTCTGAAAATTTTACAGTTAATACAATATTTCAATAACCGACTTCAAACTTTATTATAAGAAATAAATCGCTACAGAAACCTTCAGCGATTTGGATATTATCGATGGCGATTTTGCATATTTGAAGAGTTTCCTCGACTTCTCCAAGATTTCATCATCAGATCAGGATCTGATGATGGAAAATCTGACAATAGGACCACCAGAAAGTATACGTTCCAGGTGGTCCCTTTGAAACGGCAAAATAATTGCCTAAAGTGGTCCAGCAAGTTTCGAGTTATCGGCGAATATACCTACGTAAAAACATTCAAAGAACTGAGAACGTTTTCCTTTTTTGAAGTAAGTTAAAAGTAGATTTACTTGCAACATATACAGGGTGATTTCTGGGTCGTGAAGCAAGAAAATAAGGCATAGTACAATATTCAAAGATGAACCTAATGATGTTAATTATTAATTTCTTATCACCAATATTTGTAATAATTTTTCGGATTATAAGTAGATTTGATCAAATGCCATCATAAGATAAGAGTTATAGAGTCAGAAAAACTTGTCCGGGATCACGACCCAGAAATCAACGTGTAGTTTTACAAAATACATAGTCATCCCATAGATGATCACAACGGATGACGCTAACAAAGGCATGGACAGTACAGGCGGGCTGCTCTTAATCAGCCCGTTTTTCTTCAGGTCCACCTGTATGTCTCCACCGGCCAGCTGCCACCAATGGTACATGGAGTCTTAATCGCCACTGGTGGTGCCACAACCACGTAGAAAATATGTTCAACTGACTGAAATAATAGTTTCTTAGAAGAGACTTACAAAGGCATGGACAGTATAGGCGGGCTGCTTTTAATCAGCCCGTTTTTCTTCAGCTCCGCCTGTATGTCTCCACCGGCCAGCTGCCACCAATGGTATAAGTACTGCAACTTGCACCCCATTAGCCCCCTTGGTGGTTTGCTCTCCACAGGCAATTTCACACCCATTTGAGACAAATCTTTAACCAGTTCTGCGAAAGTTGCCCGTTCGCTTGGGAAGATTTTGAGACATTTCTCTATAATGTTTCTTAGATCTTCTGGCAGTTGCTGAAAGGAAGATTAACCTATTACAAAATGTAGTATAGTTTAAATCAGGGGTCTCCAAACTTTTTTCCCAGAGGGCCGTACAGCACCTTTGAAAATGGGCCACATGACATTGTCGACTTGGAGTTACGTATAATCTGTTTTCGTCCTGGGGGGAAGGCGGAGGGGTGCTCTGTGTCTCACATCATCTGTAGGTACTTTAATGTGCGACTTCTGTGAGGAGACTTTTGTACGTATTACTATTCTTAATCTGTGCCGCGGGCCGGATTAGTGTCCGTCAAGATAGCGTACACCGTAAAGATATTCAGAATCTGATGCAGCCAATAAATAGTACCCAAATAGTACCGACGAAATACCTAGGTGAAAAAAATAGTACCCTTAAACTTTTCGAAATATAAGGCCTGTTCACGGTGTACGCTACCGGGCGTCAAGCTGGCGTACACCGTTTGTATCTCTGGAACGGCTTTGTTTTTGGAAACGATTTATATCTCAAAAAATAGTACCCAAATAGTACCCTAGGGCCCTAAAATTTTATTTCTCTAGCTATCGTAGAAGCCGAGATATTCCATAACTTAACGGTGTACAAAATTTCACACCGTCAAGCTGGCGTACCCGGGAATTCCTTATAGAAAGAGCTCACTATATCTCGGCTTCTACGATAGCTAGAGAAATAAAATTTTAGGGCACTATTTGGGTACTATTTTTTGAGATATAAAGCGTTTCCAAAAACAAAGCCGTTCCAGAGATACAAACGGTGTACGCCAGCTTGACGCCGGTAGCGTACACCGTGAACAGGCCTTATATTTCGAAAAGTTTAAGGGTACTATTTTTTTCACCTAGGTATTTCGTCGGTACTATTTGGGTACTATTTATTGGCTGCATCAGATTCTGAATATCTTTACGGTGTACGCTATCTTGACGGACACCCGGATTAGAATGCCTGGCCTCGCGGGCCGGATCATATGCCCTCCCGATTTCATCCCGCGGGCCGTAGTTTGGAGACCCCTGGTTTAAAGCACCAGTAGGTATCAGTGGCGTGGCATAAAAAATATCCGTGGGAAAGCCGGTGCAGTTTTGGTGTACATTTTCCTTAAGAGCTGTAGAATAAAGTGCTCAAATGCCTGATATTAGGCAAGCCGGTAGGAATCGAGTTCTTGGTACGCCACGCTACTGGTAGGTATACACATATTTGAATGTAATCGGAAAGACATAAAACACGCACGAAAATATGTTATGCTTAATCGTGACCGCATTTTCTTGCTGAAGTTAACAATAAAAATGAAATATGTCTATAGCAATTCTTATTTCAGAGACATTCTTGTTGCTTGGTACGTTATTGAAATGCTTGGTAATCGAATATAACGTACTAGGATTTATTTTGCTGAATATAAGATTATTTTGGACTTTGAATATTGTTTAATGAAAGCTGCTGCAAAACCATTATGCTGCAAACATTTAAAATAACGCTTAGGTAATTTGTTTCGATTATTTTGTTATTTAAACAAAATTAGTATATTAATTGTGCTATCTTAACTAGCACATGCAATACTGGTATAATATGGATGGCTAATACTAAGTATCTGGCAACATCTCACGAAAGTAAAATTGTTCGCCATCATTGCATTTTAACATTTCCGCAGCCAAATATTCCGTAGTGCTCATAGGCAATAACATGGCGAAATCCGTATCTAGCTAGCAGTAGTTGCTAGGAGCCTAGCGCCCGCGAAGCGGATAAAAGTGTTTAGTTAGTTCCTAATGACCCAAGTTCGTGAGCGAACAGGAGAGTTCAATAAACAGCACACAATACCTTGTAAGCATCATACAAGTCATTTTCCCTTGCAATCCTCTCAGCCGGATTACTGGCTTGGACGAGGGTGAGTATTCTGCGCAAGATCGGTCCAGGCTTCAAGTTGGTCCAGAGCTTGCCCAGGCAAAGCTCTAGCAGTATGATCCCGAATGTCCAGACATCCGCAGCCGGCCCACCGCCATCTAGGATGGTTTCTGGACTCAGGTACTTTGGGAGACTGGAAATAAAATTGGAAATTGTTTTAGAAATATCAGGAAAGTGGTAGTTGTGATTATTTTTCAGTGCCCATGAACTGCCATGATATCTGAGATTAAAAGATTTTCAAGGGTTTCATTTTGATAAAAAAAACTGAGGACCTTCTGTGAATTAGTCTTAAACTAAATTCTTTATATAAGTTTTTCTAGTAGAAATGGCTATAAAGCTCCCTCCTCTTAAATCTCCTATTAATACTCCCATTAATTTCATATTTTGCTTTATCTTGTTTTGACGCCTAGAGACCCTTTACATCTCTAAAATATGTAGTTTTAAGTCTATTGTAATGTATATTAGTTATTTGTTTGTTGCATTCTATTAATATTTCATGTAATATTATTGTAATGCTTAATGTTTTTGAAAAGAGAAACTGTTGAGTTTCTTCCGGCGCTTCTTCTCACCAGAAGGTCATTTGCTGAAGCGCCAAAAGAGGAAGTATCAGACATGTAAAAGAGCCCTTGAGGCCTACTTGCAGAATTAAATAACTCGATTTGGCGGGGGCACTGCTGTGCCCCCAGATTTGAATTTGAATTTGGTGGCCAGTGTTTGCAGGTCTGTAAGCCCCCACCTGGTTAGATTCCTATCCAAGAGTCAGTAAAACTCATATTGCAATGTCAGGCTTAAAAAAAAAGCTTTCAGGGAAATGTCCCAAACAACCATGACACACTGTAATACCTTCTACCTGACTTAATTTCTAGCTGTAACCATATAGGGCTGAAATAAACTTTCTCCATTTGTTTCGGTCTAAGTATTCTTTTCTTGCAATCAAAGTTACAAATAGGGTGTTTAATGCAAGAGTAAAATTAAATTTGACACTTCAATGATTTTTGTCTGTGTTCCTTATCATTTATTCTTACAAACAATTACTGTGTATTTGTTCCTGAGTCATGGATGTTTTCTATGTATTTAAGTATTTGTATCTATTAAATATATCGTCGTCTAGTATCCATAACACAAGCCTTATTGAGCTTACTATGGGGCTAGTTCGATTTGTGTAAGATTGTCCCCTAATATTTATTTATTTATTTATTTATTTATTTATTTATTTATTTAATGACTGTGTCCAAATTACTGCTATTCTGTTTTCAAGCAATTTATAGTTGTTGCGATATGCACATATTACTCTTTTTAAACTTACCCAAGTGGAAATAATACTTCCTCTCCTCCTCCAGTCATATAATACATCCCGTAGTTGAACAATTTCACTCTTCCGTCACTGTCAACTAAGATATTATCGTCGGACAGGGTCCGATGCATGATATCTTGCTCATGTAAATAGGAGAGTGCCGTGGCAACTTGAAATGCAATGTTCTTTACTTCACCATAGGAAAACTTTGATGTGTATTCATTAAGGGATTTGCCTATTACTTCAGCTACAACTATAATCCTCTCTGAAACAAATTTAATCATTGAAAAACTCTACTGTTATTAGTTTTCTATCTATTTAAGTATGTATTTAACTATCAGTAGCGTGACGTCCAAAGAACTCCATTCTTACCGGCTGCCTAACATCAGGCATTTGAGCACCTTATTCTACAGCTCTTATGGAAAATGTACGCCAAATCTGCACCGGCTTGCCCAAGGATATCTTTTACGCCATGCCACTGCTATCTCTATAAGTATGTATATCATCATCCAGTACCTATAATACTAGCATTGCCTGGTTTGGGACTACCTCGATTTGTGTAAGATTGTCCTCTAATATTTACTTATTTATTACTTAAAAACTGTACCGAAAAGAAAATCAACAGCTCTACGGTAGACAGCCTAAGGACCACATGGATTGTCACAACTCTTGATTTCAGATGATGTTGAAAGATTTATGACCAATGGGGATTTATTTTCAAACTACATATACATTTTTCCAACTAGCTAGAACAGCAACTGGTTTAGTGACTCGGCCAGTGGACTCTATATTAGAGGATTGTGGGTTCAAATTTCAGGTTAAATATAAATTTTAATGCCACATCTATAATGTCTCTATTTATGCTGATGGTTGACTGGTAGAGAATGATTTACGGCATTAAGTCCGCCATTTGTACTTTCTTGTATTGTGCAAAAAAGTTAAAATCATAAATAAATAAATGTTGCGATGATTTAAATCTCATTGGTTGTCATGTTTCAAGCAGTTTTAGAACTAATACACAATGCTTATGTACAGTTGTCGTATTCAATGCATATATGGTTAGGGAACACGCTGCATGGAAATCAGCACATTTAGGTAACCACATATGTAACCTGTCCGGACAAATCTGGAATTAGGCTGCGTTCCCACCAGAGATGTGCGAGTATGCATAGCGAGGAATGTGTTCGTCATAAACCAATAGAAACTCTTCATTTACCTATCCTCACTCCACTGAGCTGTTTCTATTGGTTCATGACAACCACATCCCTCGCTATGCATCCTCGCATATCCCTTACGGAAACGTTCTTAAAAGAGTACTGTGAAACGGGAACGCAACACTATAGTGATGGTGATGAAAATTTACCAACTACTTCATTATCAACTACAGCATACATTATTCATCTATACTTGCCATGTTTTCCTCTTATGACATCAAGATATGTGCACAGATTAGGATGTTCTATAGTCAGCAACCGTTGCGCCCAGCCAAGTATAGTGATAGAACTCGGCGTCAGAGGCAGACCGTTGCTGCCGCAGGTCTCGCCTGGGTGGTTTTTCGCGAAATATGTGCAGGCAGCGAATCTATAGTCGTCCCCATCCATGGTGAACGTTCCGATTCGTAAATGCAGGAAATACTAGAGCACTGCCCATATACTTCAGCTGCTAGCTTAAATGGTAATCTTCACACCTCATGTAACTTCGCAGAATCAATTTATAAAGTGCAACATATAACTTTTCTCAAATTGAGAAAATACGCCCCCGACAAAAGTAAATAAATAAAAGTAAGACAATTGAATAGACGGAGATTTGACAGATGACAAGCCGTCATAGATAACAATAAGAAACGCACCTACTTGTAAAAAAATAGATTATGTGATAAAACGAATTTGAACGAATTATGTGATAGAATAAATTGCACCACTAGAGACGCTAGTGTAGCGTGAAGTCTCCAAAATGTCAAATGTCACGGGTTTGTTTGTTATCAATATTTTGCAATAGCTGAGATTATTTAATGCCGCGTCCACACCAAGCCAACGAACGTTGGTCGGCGTTGGCTGTCGCACGTTCGTTGGTTTCGGTCAACTGCGTACACACTAGACCAACGAACGCCAACGAATGGGTTTGCGTTGGCCTTCGTTGGCCGTGTGTGGACGGTGTAACCAACGCCAACGATCGTTCGTTGGCGTGGCGGCAACATCAAAGGATTTGGAGGAAACTCAACGCGGTGTGGACGGATGCACGAAGGCCAACGAACGAAAGTTTTTGTAGACTTTTAACCTAAAAAGATATTTTGTACTCAAAACATAACCAATGTAGAAAAACAAAGAGTGAGGTAGCGACGACATGTTTTTGTTTATTGATTTGATTCGACTGATGCCTCACATTCGTTGATTATTGAAGGTGCATCCAAAGAACGCATTGAACGCACTCAATTAACGCGCGGTAGCCAACGCCGACGAACCTTCGTTGGCTTGGTGTGTACGCATGTCAAATGATAGGTCACGTGATACGTCGCGCAAACGAACGATGATCGAACGCCAGTGGCGGATTTACCAGCAGGCTGAGTAGGCTGGAGCCTAGGGCGGCAGATTTTTAGGGGCGGCAAATTTGGGGCCAATATTATTTATTTTCTTATAAAAATGATATAGATTTATACAAATATACCTACCAGGCTAGTCTAGTACTAGCCTAGTAGTAGCCGAGTAGTAGTTAGTAGTAGAAATCGACACTAAAAATGCTAAAATGCAAACGCAAAGCATGACATAGTTCTGATTTATTGGTATGTTGTATAGACCAGTTAGCGTAGTGTGAATTCAAATTTGTAACTTCGAAAAACTTGTGTTCATTGTACACCACGCGAAAAACTTCGAAATTTTGATGCTTTTTACTCTAAGCCCATGGACTAAGCTAAAGTAAATTAAATTTAAATAAATTTAAGTCCAACCGCTGCTTTATAAACTATACGCCACGGACTAAACTATGGCCCATCGAAAATTTACAATTTTAAGTTTTTGCTTCATTTCCGTGAGTCCCTAGTTCACATAGAACCGAGCATTTGAATCCAGCTCTTAAGCAAGCACTCGCTCCCTTGTATCCTTTATAACATTTACAGGCTAAGATTTTGAGAAGCTGTCGTGGGCTCTTTGTTAATTTGCTAGTGGGATGAGGCGACAGGAACTCATTTCCCAACACCATTCGATGTGGTCTTTCTCTACTCCCATCCCAATCACTTTTGCACTTGGTGGTAGATGCGGAACGCATGGAAAGAGGAAGCCTTGTTAAGGGCAAACGTGTCAAAATAACCTTTACGTTTGCCGCTGTCTTCACAAACAGGTAGAACCTTTAGTCTTGCAGTCTCCGTGTAGCTGGATCACCACCGTGAAGAGCTACCAACGACTTTCATTTTTAAGTAGAGAGATGGCCGCCAGGTTCAGAATTTCCTTTTACTCTGCCAGAAAAGGGCTCAGGTAGAGGAAGCAAAACTTAAATTTGTCAATATTTGGGAAAAATTTGGAACTTTTCTCTATTTGCAGTCTTTCTGCCCCGCTGGGGAATAGAGAAAAGTTCCGGACGGTGGTCGCCGACATCCGAGGAGCCCATGAAGAAGAAGAAGATATTAACTTTTACTGTTAATAGCTTTTTATGCAAAAAGTGAAAAATGTCACAAAATTTCGCATTTTTCCGCGAGGCGCACAGCGAGCATAAGTTTTTCGTAGTCGCAAATATGGATTCTTGTATTCCACTATACACAACTAATCCAAATACTAGGTATCAACTTTTGTCGAAGTCTTCATAGAAAACATTTCAAGTTGTCTAAGGTGTGCTCTTATAAGTACGTCACTAATAAGTCCGCATAAACAATTTTTCAACTACTACAACTACTACTTTATGGCCAGGTGTGGCATAAAATCATAGTATTAAGATTGAGAAGTCTTCATTTTGGATTGATTACAAAGCTACTGAGCTACACATAACAAAAAGCACACAATATGTGAGTGTCATCAACGAAGTTGCCAAGCTATAGCTTCGCCCCTCTAGTATTTATTCCGTGGGGCCGATTTTGAGCTTCGGTTACGCTTCCATACTTATTACATTTCGATACCGCAAATTAACCAATGAGAGCACGCCGTGGGGCTCGGCTGGCCCGAGCTGGCAGCGCCTTGATCGCGTACATCGGCGCGTGCCCCGCACTACACCACGTGTTGTAAAATAACCCACAAGATACGAACAAAAACAGAAGTTCTGAATTATAAGGTTAATCGAGAAGACATCACATGTATTTTTTTTACACAACGGGAAAGCAAAAAAAAAAAAGAAATTACTCAACAATATTTTCTAAGCGTGTTTACCCAAATATCATTTATTAACGCCACGTTACTGGTCGTTATAGTCTTAGCTCGGCCATTAGGTACAGTCCTCGCCTGCCGGCTCGGGCTGGGCAATACAGCCTCGACTGAAATAACCAATGTAGGTAAGTAGCTCACTCGTATCATAAAATGTACTACGAGTATAACAAGTATTTTGCCGCATGGATTTTTTTTTATATTGGTGACACCACCACAATTAGGACGATAACTTCATGATTGGTCAGTCGGTAGGGGCGGCAAAATTTTAATAGCCTTCTGGCGGCAAATCTGTAAATCCGCCACTGTCGAACGCTCGTTGGCGTTTGGCGTTTTAGTGCCCCGAGTTACGGAAAAAAAGTTCACATCCGGATACCAGCACCAAATTTTAGTATGTTGTTAGGCATGGTCTCTGGACCCCAAAACTGCCGGGAGACAGTCTCTGAAAGGTCAAGGTCACCGAATATGACGTCATTCATCTAGCCGCTCCCGCGTTCTTAAGAATGTTTAATTGTGACAAAACTACACATCTCACATCCACATAAGTGATATCAAATGAAAGGTAATTAAATATGCTATAAATGACTTTTACATTTGAATTTAATAAATGTTATACTTTAGGAATTATTCACACAATAATTTTAATATCGTAAAAAGCAATACGGAAATTCAAGTTTTACAGCAAAACTAAAAACATTTAAGCTATGCAAATGTACTGCAAAAACAAAAGCAATTTATTAAGCTTCATAACACAGTTTAAATCTTGAAAATCTGTCAATAAATATAGAAGCTATAGCTCAAAAACCTTGAGCGCGCGAAAAATCTCCCGTAGTGCGCCGAGTTATGGAAAAAAAAATTACTTCCGGATACCAGCACCAAATTTTAGTATGTTATTAGGCATGGTCTCTGGACTCCAAAACTGCCGGGAGACAGTCTCTGAAAGGTCAAGGTCACCGAATATGACGTCATTCATCTAGCCGCTCCCGTGTTTAATTGTGACAAAACTACACATCTCACATTCACTTAAGAGATATCAAATGAAAGGTAATTAGATGTACTATAAATGACCTTTACATTTGATTTTCTTAAATGTTATACTTTAGGAATTATTTACACAATCATTTCAATGTCAAAAGAAAAATACGGAAATTCAGGTTTTACTGCAAAACTAAAAACATTAAGTTATACAAATGTACTACAAAAATATAAACAATTTACTAGGCTTCATAACATAGTTTAAATCTTGAAAATTTGTCAATAAATATAGAAGCTATAGCTCAAAAACCTTGAGCGCGCGAAATACTCCCGTAGTGCCCCGAGTTATGGAAAAAAAATTACTTCCGGATACCAGCACCAAATTTTAGTATGATATTAGACATATACTCTGGACCCCAAAACTGCCGGGAGACAGTCTCTGAAAGGTCAAGGTCACCGAATATGAAGTCATTCATCTAGCCGCTCCCGCGTTCTTAAGAATATTTAATTGTGACAAAACTACACATCTCACATCCACATAAGTGATATCAAATTAAAAGTAATTAAATGTGCTATAAATGACTTTCACTTTTAATTTCACTTTCAATTTTAGTTTGTTTAGTTTTTATTGTAGTTGCTTTTAAATTTAATAAATGTTATACTTCAGAAATTATTCACACAATAATTTCAATGTCAAAAAAAATACGGAAATTAAGGTTTTACAGCAAAACTAAAAACACTAAGTTATGAAAATGTACTACACAAAACAAAAGCAATTATAGTACATTTAATTACCTTTCATTTGATATCTCTTATGTGGATGTGAGATGTGTAGTTTTGTCACAGTTAAACATTCTTAAGAACGCGGGAGCGGCTAGATGAATGACTTCATATTCGGTGACCTTGACCTTTCAGAGACTGTCTCCCGGCAGTTTTGGGGTCCAGAGACCATGCCTAATAACATACTAAAATTTGGTGCTGGTATCCGGAAGTAATTTTTTTTCCATAACTCGGCGCACTACGGGAGATTTTTCGCGCGCTCAAGGTTTTTGAGCTATAGCTTCTATATTTATTGACAGATTTTCAAGATTTAAACTGTGTTATGAAGCTTAATAAATTGCTTTTGTTTTTGCAGTACATTTGCATAGCTTAAATGTTTTTAGTTTTGCTGTAAAACTTGAATTTCCGTATTGCTTTTTACGATATTAAAATTATTGTGTGAATAATTCCTAAAGTATAACATTTATTAAATTCAAATGTAAAAGTCATTTATAGCATATTTAATTACCTTTCATTTGATATCACTTATGTGGATGTGAGATGTGTAGTTTTGTTACAATTAAACATTCTGAAGAACGCGGGAGCGGCTAGATGAATGACGTCATATTCGGTGACCTTGACCTTTCAGAGACTGTCTCCCGGCAGTTTTGGGGTCCAGAGACCATGCCTAACAACATACTAAAATTTGGTGCTGGTATCCGGATGTGAACTTTTCCCATAGAAGCATGTCCGTAACTCGGCGCACTATTTGCTAAACCGTCCAGACCAAGCCAACGAAGGCCGGCGAAGCCCCTTCGTTGGCCTTCGTTGGCTTGGTGTGGACGCGGCATAAGGCAAATATGAGTTACGGGTCAACGAATGTCAGTGCTTTGAGACAGTTTCATCATTTGGAAATTTGTGTATGTGTGTATGGTATGTGTATGTGTTGTATTCTATAATACTTAGGTACGGTACGATTTTAAGGCATTAAATACGATTGAAATATAAACTCCGTTTTTACACCCGTAATAACAAAGTGACAAAGCTATACTTCAGGATTCTAGTCGACAGTGGCCTACTGGTGAGCACAAAAATATTAGCCCTCATTAGGCTTTTACAGGAATGCAAACATTTAAAAATATCGCACAAAATGTTACAAAACAATTGAACATAAAATTTTAATACTGTTTCCAAAATATTGTTGTCTTTTTAACGTTTTTGTTTAATTTAAATTCAAAAAGTGAACCCAGTTTTATGATACGTTTGTTTTTTCGATGTTGGCCGTTCCTATTTTTATTCCCCTAAATAGTTAATTTTTTTTTTCTTCGAAGGATTCTACGTGGATTTTACTAATTATTTAACCTGTGGTAGACTACTTCAGATCTATTTTAAAACGTCGTACGTAGGAGCTCATTTCATTAATTACATTCACTTTCAATTCAATCATTCTTTTTAATCGTTCAAGTACATCCACTCCAATACGTCACTTTCTTTTCTGACTTTTCTGTCATCATTCTACATGTCAGAGAGAACGGTTTTGCGCAGATTATTTTGGTGAAAACGGAAATATACTTATACAATGTGCCCCTAAATACTGTAATGTCATTCCAAAATATACGTTTATTACTTTTTAAATAAAGGTTTTTGGAGCACCGTTAGTAATTTACTAAAGCTTATATCCATTCTTGTCCAGCTTGTTACCATGGCTTGTGTGGAGAATGCCCCAATTCATGGGGATTCTGAAAGAGAAGAAGGTGAAATAGTAGACGAACTGGATGATGGACTTTCGGACATATCATCGGAGGAGGAGTTTCTATTGCGCCAAAGGTTGCATATGCTAGAAAAGTACAATAATGTCCTTGAGCGTAAGAATGCAAAGCGAACGGTCGCCGTCGTCGGTGGTAAGTGAAATTTACGACTTGTCCTCAACTGACCCTTGCACATGCGTCCAAAGTTACTATGGTGTGAGTCATCGTTTTATTTGTTTATATGTTCCATTTTGGTGGACCATTTATTAACATTGAAAACATGCTTATTGCAGAGTCAAAGATGTGCTTTCATATTGATGATGGTAATGTTAGAGTATTAATGTTTTACTATAACTCTCTAACTCTTAGCATAATATACCATTGCATGTAGTGTTTCTTGGTTCTCAATACAAATGAAATGGGGTTTATATTCTATTTTGTCAACATCAAATTTGATTGAAATCCTATAGCCTTAATACACTTTGTCTGCACCGGACAATATGAGAAATACCATAACAACCCTTTACATGGATCACTCAAAATTCAAATTGTATTTAGTCAATATGTATATTTTTGTGGCTTTTTGAGACCTCTTGCGATTGTGAGATAAAAAGTACTTCAGGCTCTAAAATAAAACACATTTCAACCAAATTTGACATTATTAAAGTGAATATTGTCCACTTTTTGTTTGGTTGGAGAACTGAGCGGCACAAATCATCATAAGAGATAGTGTTAATGATACACAAGCATGTGGTGAAAGATAATAGACATATAACCAAACAAAGTCTGATTCCTTCATTAAAAAAATAGTTTTGTATTTCATATTAACTTGTTCACTGACACTACATTGACAGGAATTTGGTGAACATTTTTATTTTAAAATGTATGGTTAGGCAAAACTTAAACTAAGTTTAAATTCCGTCTAACCTGTCAGTTGGTGACGGAATATATGGAGTTTGACACTAATCGTCAGTTTTGTGATGACTATCTGCCAGTTGAGAGGACATTTTAAATAAAAAAAGCACTGTCACCGAAAGTGTTAATTGCACTAGACTAATGCATATAGTTAACAAATCATTTTCATAATATTCTTTTAAGTAATCATTTTAAAATTACATTATAACATACACAATCATTATACAAACATTTTTTTTATTTAACTTAATGTATCGTAATTTGAATTGAATGTTAAATTGACACTTCTGTCCTTGCATTGGTGCTCAGTTATCAAAGTCATATTAGACATTTTACATTTCACTTTATGAGAACTTGTTCAAAATATGGTGAACAATTTGGGAACTCTGTAATATAGGAATCTGGTGGAGAGTTAGTGATACTTATCTAGAAGTTTTTTATTACAATTATGTGTGTTATTGGTCAAAACATGATCATGATCATGGTTATGGACTATGAGGTCTGAAATAAATTTTTTAATTTCAATTGGTGTGGTGTCCATACCACAATTCCCGCCAGTAAAGTTGTGCTGGTTTACAGTATTGAGCATCTGATGCATATTGCTTTTAAAAATAGAATGCCACATTTGCTCCGGAGTTACCTTGCAAAAGTTTTACGCCTCAACTCTGTTCTATTTTTTTAATGTATTGTAATTGATTTTTTCTAAGCTTATTTCCAACACATTTTCCTCATGACTTCTTTCTGCTTGTAGAATAAATTAAAACATAAGGAAAATAATGAACATAAGTATTACCTTACTTTTAGGTAGCTACTATACTTAACATAATAATATGTTATGGTTACAACTTTATTATATTATAACTATAACCATATCTAGTTATAATTTAATGTTAAATAAAAGCTGTAAATATTTGAGAAATGTTGTGTCAAAAGGGCTCTCTCTATGAAAACCATACATAAATAAACCCTTTTGAAAAGACACTCCTCATTTAGTACATGTAAATATTTTTTATAATAGGTCTCAACAATTAATTTGTATGTTATAACATATAATTAAGGGTCGGGTATTTTTTACAAATGACATGAGGATAGATAACCAAATTGAAGTCAGTGTTACACATTTAAACAAAAATGATAAGAAAATTAAAATCAAGTTTTTAATTATCATTGTTCTCCAATATCACTGAATATTCCACCATGTTTTGACTATTTGGTAAAAGTAAATCAATTCAATAAAATTAACGCATTGTCATTTCTATTTAAGTAATCATTGATAGAGTGCTATTATGTCTAATGAACGTCATTTAATATTTTTGTGCATTGGAAAACCACACCTAGATAAAATCCATTACAAATTTGAAATTAGTTCTTATACACACACTCATCTATCTCATCTTTTACTTAAAATTGTAATGGTGACTGACTTCATTAGCCCTATTCCTTGTATCATCTGCATTAAATATCCGATTACTACTCATTATCCACAGTGATTCCTAAATATAACTTTTAGGTAAAAATGGCAGGAAGAATGACGAATTTTTATGTGACCTTTCTGAGATATCCGCCACAGAATTAGAAGAGCCATATGTAGCTCCTAAAAATGTAAAGGAACAAAGGCATTTAAAATCATATCAGAAACCAAAACGAAGAAAAGATCCACCTGTTGTTAATCATTTAGCAAAAAGGGTACACAGAAGGAAATCTCACAAATATAAGAAAAAGACCCCAGTTTTATCTGAATCAAGTGATGAGTCTGATGATGAGTATAGGAATAAAAGAAGAAAATTGGCAAATGCTGTTGCTGTCACTAAAACAAATGTTGATAAAACCTCATTAAAAGCAAGGTTGGAAAAGATGCTTTGTGTTTCACAGAACCTGGAACCTGAAAAAAATCTTCCAAGCACAGAAACTGAAATTCCCATACTAGTCGATAGTGAGGAGGTTACTTTAGAAACGAATATTAATTCAGAAACTCCAGTTGATGTAGATACAAATAATATCAAAGACAATTCAGAAAATGCTCCATGTATATATGAATCTGTTGATTTATGTTCTGATGTAGATACTAAAGACAGTGAAATTAATGGTAGTATTGAAAGCGAGCCAATCGAAAGTCATGATACAATAGACGGCCAAAGCGAAGCCGTTCCTAAAGAAGAAAACGTTGTTATCAATGAGACACAGGCTACGAGAGATTCAGACGAAGACTTAGAATTACTTAGAGAACATGCTCTAAAAACCAAAACTATTAAAGCAGATAATAAACAAAGTGAAGTAGAAAAACAGATTATGGAACCAAAGGATAGTATAGAGGATAAAGATTCTTTGTCTGAAGATGAAGACAGTGATACAGCAGAACTTCGTATGATTTGCCTTAAATCTGCTTTATTGAAAAAAGCTATTGAAATGAAACGAAAGCAGAAATTGAGAAAACGGCTTTCCCAGTCTTCCAATTTAAATGATGAACTAATGAAAGATCAGACTGAGTATATGAATCAAATATTGTCGGAAAACAATACTGATATAGAATCAGTTGATATGGATATTGGCTCTGATGGAGATGAGAAGAGTAAAGATTTTGCGATTGAATCACTAAAACCTACCGATGTAGAATATGACAAAGTTCATCCCACAGAAATTCATAAAAATAACACTGCAAAGTTAAATATTCCAAAGGAAGACGAATTCGAGGAAGATGAAGATCTTTTACGTGCCAAATTATTAACTTCTTTAAGTAAAAACTTGCCCAATCTCGTAGATCCTAATGTTATAAACAGTATCCCAGATGATAAATTACGTAAAAAAGACAATGAGACTGAAAAACAGGCCAATAACGGACCAGAAGAGAAAAGGTTTATTATAAGCCTTGGTAATTCTGATTCAGAGGGGGAACATGAAGCAACAAAGAATTTAACTAAAATGCATATGAAATTATCCGAACAGATTGATTTTCAACAAAAGCTTGATATGTTTTTAAAGTCAACGCGAATGGAGGTTGAAAAGAGTGCTCTTCCCGATGTTGTTCAACAGCCGCTGGTACCACCTGCGCCAAAGCTAAAAGAAAAATTCGTCCCAAAGGTCAGATAATAGTATTGTCAATGTGATGATGATGACATATGAAGCCTCGTGTTTATAACAATTTTCATTTTCCAGACTGTAAAACATTTGCCTAAGTCTGAACAAATCGAGTACAAGAACTTGGTCAAAAGAATGGCAGAATTAGAAAAGATAAAAAATTCAAGACAGTCGTCAATCAATCTTGCCAATAAAGGAACAGTGCCTATTATAGAAACGTTGAAGCCCCGTAACGTCGGCCCGCGACAACAGGCAACAAATACCAATTTGGAGGCACAGATAGCTTCGTCAAGGTACTTATAAGATTTAGTATTTACAATTTCCTTTTAGCCATCTATTTTCATTAACATTTTATACTTCCAGGAAAACTATAGCAGAAGAGTCTGCTAAAGTCCTTAAATTAAAAGAAGAGGCGACAAAATTATCTCAAAAGTACAAGATTGTAGCAACGGAGCTTCGAAATGTTGCAACCGCTATAACTTTTAATAAAAAAGAACAGAGAGCTGCCCAAGTTAAACTATCCAAAATAAGAGCCCAGCATCAGCTACTACTAAACAGGTATTGGTACTTAATTGGAAGTTGCATAAATTACTACCATTACATTTGTCATGTGTTAACTAACTGTAAATTACAATATTCTGAATTTGCCGACTTTTACTATTTGATCTTTGTTCTCAAAATTATTTTCGCAGCTCTACTACTTCGAAACATTCCATATCTAACGGTAACATAGTTCCAATGACTCGTGCTCCACAAAAATTAACTCCTAATGCCTCTAAACGGCCACAGAAAGAGAACGCCCCTGTTAATGAAGAAGCAAAAACTATCCAACTATATAGCCAGTCAACACTTAGTGAACTACAGTCTGTTAAAGTGAGCGTGGTCAATGATAGAATGGAAGAACCGAATCCTGGATTATCAGTTCAAATAGACGTTTCTAGTAATAAAAAGACAGTTAAAATACCGAAAAGTGACGTCAAGAACAGTTTTGCTTTAGAAAACAAATTAGAATCTAGAATAGATGATCCAAGAACTATAGATGTTATTGATTCGCAAGTGGATAAAGGCGGAGGCAAGAAAGATAATATACATATGACTATTTGTAACTGGGGGAGTAAGAATAAAATTAAGGATGATGATTACAAATCACCGCTACAAGCGTTAGGTTCTGCAAAGTAAGTAATGAAGCTTCTCTGCATGTGACATTTAAACATTCATAAATATTAATCGCATTTTTTTTTCATGTGCTAAAGGTATAGGTAATTCTCTTGAAGTTTTTCATTCGTCTTGGTGCTATTAGCGGTATTCACTGGCGTTGAAGTTTGATGATTCAAATTGTTAACTGATTTTTGATGAAACATTGCAACAGTTTTTGATGTCTCTGGCATTATGTTATGTTATGCTATAATCATCATATATTTTATGTTATATTATCTTCAACGCCAGAAACGCTTGCTATAGTTCGTACGCCGTAAGAAAATATTGAGTCATGTAGCAACTAGGTGATGTTTTTAAGGAATACTTATAAGTCAATAAATATTTCAACATACTTTAACAATTAACTTTATATAAGAATACGAAACTTAACATTTTGCGTAGGCAAGTATATATTCGAAAGTATTCAAAATATGTTTATAGAGGATTCATGCACATGCACTACAGACTATAGTTATTCAATTTTATGTGATGACTGTAGTTGCTGCAATTCTGTCTTTATCGTCTCTTATAAGTCTTCCTAGAACCGGGGGTCACCACGATCACTAATTCGATTCAATTTAGCATCAACGTGCCCTTTCTTACCAATTTTATTATAGATAACCGCTAGTGCTATCGTGGCTATCCCCCTTGTTCATGAACAAGCAATTTTCTGCAAGTTAAGGACGCACGTAACCCAATGACGTATATGACTCTATTTTCTTACGGGGAGAAAACCACACATGCTTAATCATTTTGGATATTGTCATTAGGTGTTACCATAACAAAAGCAGAAAATGTGCATGTTTCAATTATCGCTTCCGATTTCAATAAACTGTGGATGGAGCTTGCGTACGCACATCGCTGGACGACGTGCGATGTAAGTATGCATTTGTACTGTCCACGGCGCATTTCACCTATTTATTGTATTAAAACAAATGCTTTTCAGCTGGGAGGAGGATCCGAATGCCGTGCTGTGCCGTTTCGAACTAGACGGCAATTGCAAAGATCCCGATTGCAAATATCTACACCCGAAAACACTCGCGGAACAATGACACTGCCCACAGACTCTATCCTGCGTACATACACTGCCATACTCAACATACATTTACACATTGACACGTTCTCTTGTTGTTCTCGCCTATCGTTCTGCTGCAATGGACTCTGCAGATAATGTGTAAAGTATATAATAATTTGGTATTATGATTATTGATTATGCAATTTTAAATAATTTCTAACAATCATAACTATTAACATAAAAGTTTAAAATGACCGTAACTGTTTACTCGATAACGAGCAAGTGGTTTTAATAGGTTACTTGTTCATTATTCTAATTGACGTCATCTGATTGTTGGCCATCTTTATCGGAACCCACTGCGATATATTGAACCAGATAAGCGTTCGACTGTTAACATATTTGCATTGAATAACCTTGTCATCACAAGTGTTTCATTTTCATGGTTATTAGTTATTGTTTTTTATGAATTACATGTTTGCTTATAGTCGTTTGCGGCTAAAGTTTCTATGTGGGTTTTGAGGCTCGTATTGACTTTATATTGCACAATTAAATTATGTATTTATGCGATTTTAGTTGGTGTTGGATTGGCGGCCTTCTTCCCTCTCCAGTGGTAAGTTGCGCGTACTTACTTTACTCATAGTGCATTCATTAGTGCTCTCGGACAATCTCCGCGCCTAGTATCGCACCCCGCGTCGCACATGGTAAACTGTATGTGTTTAGTTATGTTTTATAAATATTTTTGAAAACACCAATGTTGTACAATGTGAAAAGTCAAATAAATTATTATTTTGTAATACTTTTGTTTTATTTGTATATTAGCGTATTTCGGGAGCGAGCTTGATTTAACTGAAGTGGGGTAAGAAGAGCATCGTGTTGAATAGTTTAAAATAATGAGTAGGTACTATTAGTAAGTACATAGTTTATTTACCTCCTCATAGTTTGTGTAATCTTTTTATATTTTGGCGAATTAAAGCACTCTCCCGAAATGAATACCCTATAGGCTATAGGTTTGAAATGAAATGAAAGTTGATCTTACAAATAGACATTTTATTCAGACATTGTAAAGAAATATAAAGTAAAATATTTTCCTCCACACGAAGATAGAGACATTTAGTTACAAATTTATACGTATATTTTTAGGAATAATTTCGATATAATTACATAAGAATACAATATTTATGAACGACTGCACAGAAGAGGTCACCCCTATGTTGTGACGAAATATACAATACGTACATTATTAGGCCATGCAATACCGTTATTTTATAATACTAAAACCGAAATCCCGGTATTGGTATATACAAGTAATAATGGTATTGCGTATCCTATACATTATCAATACTAGACAGTTAGGTGGATGTGGGTACAGTTGGAACGACAGAGAATTTGTCAATGATCGAGTAAGTACAATAATTCACTAACTATGGGTAATGAGGTACATTCATTTAAAAATAATCTAACTCCCTTATTAAAGATCATAAGTATTGGCGTTTCGAAGCTCAAATTTTCGTTAATTCAAAATTGGAAACCAGTTTCTGGCACGTCACTTAATATTTAACGATTAAGGCTAAGTATTAGTGTTACAATGACAATGAAGTAACGTTGAGTGCTGAACTATCGAATACGAGGGTCAAACTGAAAGTTCTTAGAAAATCAAAAACTGAAGAAACTATCAAGTTATTAGTTTTATTACATCTTTTCAAAATAGTCTCCGTGCACATCAATACATCGCTGCGTCCGATGGAACCACTGAGAAAAGCACTTTGCCCACTCGTCCTTAGGGGTCTTTTCTATGGACTTTTTGAGCTTCGGTCAAATTATGAGGTATACACTGAGTAAAAATCTTCCTAAGCGCTAAATGTTCATGAAGGATTTTGTGGACTTGACTCATACCGATGCCTAAGCTTGTGCGAATCTGCTGATAGGTCACTCTTTTGTCAGTCTCTATCATATGCCGAACAACACTGATGTTATCTTCAGTCGTCGCCGTAGAAGGCCGTCCCTCACGCAGATCATCGGTGAGATTAGTGCGACCACGTTTAAATTCATTAAACCAGTTGTAAACAGTGGTACGAGATGGGGCTTCATCGTGAAAGGAAATCGAAATCTATCATAACTTTCTTGTCGTCTCAAATGACATCGAAAGTCGTAAAAAATCATTGCACGGAAATTTTCTCGCGTTAAATTCATCCTGACGTATTGGACGTAACACAGTCAATTTTCAATTTGCCACCAAATCGCGAAACAAATGACAGATGAATGGAATACATACACAATAATATTAACAAAGAGTTCCATTTTCAAATTTAAAACTTATTTTTTCATTATATATTTTAAAAGTGGCCAGTTCTAAAAACTTTCAGTGTCGCCCTCGTAGGTTAGAAAGAAATTAAATATTAAGATATATTGAGGTATCAGATGGAGCGATCCAGTGAAAGGCCAAGTTTTCCTTAGTTGTCAGAGACGTGATGAGCAGGCACCGGTGGAGGTAGATCATAAAATAAAAGCTAGGTGTAGTCCATTGAGTCCATCCACATCCACCGATGACCACCACCCTTGCACTATCCTCAGTCATGAGGCAGCGACCACAGAGAGATATTGAGATATGAGTATGAACCTGGTGCACGAACTTATCTAACTAACTTAAGTAATTTTAAAAAACCAACATAATTTTCCGGTTTCGGTAGAACGGAATCTTTGTAGATACCTATCTAAATCGGGATTTATGTGTACCTAGTTGAGTACCTAGCAGTGCCGTGGCGCCCAAAGAACTCGATTCCTACCGGCTTGCCTAATATTAGGCATTTGAGCACCTTATTCTACCAGCTCTTAAGAAAAATGTACGCCAAATCTGCACCGGCTTGCCCAAGGATATCTTTTACGCCACGCCACTGGTACCTAGAATGGAGTTTTATATATTTTTCTGAACAATTCCAATGTTATCTTAAGTTGATTCGAGTCTGTCGCTTTCCCCATAAAACAAAGAGTTAAAGAGGGTCATTGCTGGCTTCCGTGGTATCAATTACGTTTGAAATATGTTATATTTTATAGCTTGATACATTTTATCTGCGCGAAATGACATGAGAAGTCTCAAAAAACCAGAATGAACATGGAATTGGGCCTTTAATGTCAGTGCCATCTATTGGCATTATTTGAAACTAGGGATGTAACGATACATAATTTTGCCGATACGATACCGATATTTGTAGTAAATTATCGGCGATACCGATACCGATATCTTAGCTAACTAATGAAGTATGAACTTCAGATTTATTATTTGTATGTCCTTATTATACCTTAAACTTGGCTATATTTAACAGAGAGTCAACCTTGAAGGTGTAAAGTAAAAATAAAGAAATTGTCAACGCAATTTTTTTTTATTATGAACCAAATATATAATTAACATAGTAATTATTATTGCACAAGGTAATAGACCAAGATATAAATTAAGTCAGTAATTGAAATAACTTTTTGCAGATTTTTTTCATACAACAAATTCTTTTCGCGCTCTTCAAATATCGGTTGTTATATTATAGGCGATGCCGATATATCGGCGATACCGATATATCGGTATCGTTACATCCCTATTTGAAACTAAACATTTTTCTAACTAAAATTAAATACAATTTTTTTGTCTTTTTGTGAGTTCTCAATTTCTCATGTCATTTCGCACAAATAAAATTTATCAAGCTATCTAATAAAACACATTTCAAACGAAATTCATGCCGTAGAAGCAAGCAATGGCTCTTTATGTTTGTATGGAAAAAGCGACCGACGAATCACCTAAGACATCTTGCTGTCACCATCGAAGAAATTTGAAGACTCATCAATGCCTAATAAAAGGCTATGCATATGTCGCCGCCAACTAGCTTAATTGGCTATTTGGTTAGCTGCCTAGCCTTTTTATTAAACGGCGCCATTTAGTTAAGTGCCTGGATGAACATCGGGCCGTCTAGCCCTTCTATCAAACGGCGTTCGACAACATTAAATAACCGGCCTAGCCGAGTCCGTTAAATTTTAGTTGTATAAATCTATTCTGTCCTAGAACCCGATCTCACATGGGGGGGGGGGGGGGGTTGTTAGTAAGCTTGTGTCCCTCAGAGCAGGAATAGAAGCCCCGCTGCGCGGGGTTTCGTCGACCTGCTGGCGGGTCATAGTTGTTTTGAAAGAAAACCCTAATCAAAGTCCATTTTCATAGTTACCCTACTAAATGAACGGCCTAAGCATTAGCCAGCTATTTCATTAATTGATACATTGACGCATTGGCTAAATTTCTTCCAGGCAGTTAACTAAATGGCGCCGGTTAGTGAAAAAGTTACGCAATTACCAAATGGGTAATTAAACCAGTTGGCTGCGACACATATAACATTATGCATTGATTTTTTTAAATTTCATTTTGCCAAAAATCCAGAAAATGACCTACCTAGGTAGTTTAAAAAGATTTAAACAACAAAGTACCTAGCCATCACAGCAGCGCGCCATCTATTGCAAGTACAGAGACAACTCTCATATCCTGGATCTTGTCCCTAATTAGATGTTTCTAGTCTGCCATACAGAACCAAAGCCAGTAGGTAGGTACATACAGTAAGTGCGAAGAAAATGTATTAAGGCGAGGTGAGACCAGAATCGGGCACGGAAGCCTAGTTTCCAAATCATTTTTAGAGCACTTATTTGACTCTTAGGTCACTTTAAAACATATATAATAATATTCAGAACTGTATCTAGGGCTTCCTCTCACTTAGAACACGATAGCGAACACTTCGCTCGATAGAAAAGTAGCGCGAAAACACTATAAAATAAAGTATTTTTTTAATTTTTTTTCATTTTGTTCATCACCAGTTACCTTTTCTGACAAAATTAATACCTGACAATCATGATTTCACAGTCATGCAGGGTATCCTCTCATGTTTGGGTTGATAACGTATACTTTTATGTTAGAAATCGAAGATAATCTGCAATAATCTGCATTCCGCCCGACCCTAGTTTGTATGTGAAATGCGAGCCAGGTCCTACCGCGCCTTAATTTAGGTACTGTAGTTTAGATTGCATACAAACTTGAGTCTGTAGATGTAGGCACAAGTTTATAAGTATCTAAGTTTACCTATTTAGTAGTTTGACGAAATTATTCTACTTAGTAGAAGCTTGTAACCCAATCCAAGCTTCTTGGATGACCATAACTAAGATTTTGAACAGTGTATCTCGGTTACTTTATTTAACGAATACTACGAGCTTGGGAGTTTGTTTCTTCATGGTAACATCAGCGTGTTTATCTGGAATTATTGCTAAGGAACTCTACGAAATGCATACAGGGTGGATTTAACGAAATGGGATAGGGTAAGCAGTACCGGCGGTAATCGGGATGTCCCGGTACTTTCGGGACGGGTTTTCAAAGACTGCCAACAATTCAGTCCGATGATATTCAGTTAGTTTTATAATAAAGACAACTACACATTACATTAAAAGCACATTTATTAATATAATTTAATTAATAATCACTATTTTACGGACGAGTGGGGCAGGCGGGGACGAGTCGCCGCCAATCGCCAAATCATTACCACTGTCGCTACTCGTGTTTGGTTAAAATTTAACTACGCGCTTGTTCTTCGCCATTTCTCTAACTGTTTGAATAACGATAGACAAAACTTAATATAGTACAGTCGCCATCAGATATATCTGAGCTGTCAGTGTACTCATAAATATCTGAACACGGCTCTAATGCTATGAAAATAGAGCCGTGTTCAGATATTTATGAGTACACTGACAGCTCAGATATATCTGATGGCGACTGTACACCAGAAAACATAAATTAAATGAAAAATGCTGCTTAAATGTGCTACCCGAAAGTCCCGAAAGTACCGGGACTTATTTTCACGTCCCGGTTCTTTGTTGGGCTCAAAATACCGGGAAATCTGTGTACTTTCGGTTCCTGTACTTCCCGGGAGCAAACCCTAGAATAGGACATGTAGAGTTGTGCTGTTCTCGAGAATTCCCCGAACCATTCTCAGTTTTGTATGGGAAATGTTCTCGAGAATGTTCTCGCCCCATAGGTACAAAACTGAGAATGTTTCCACGAGTTTGTTAGAAGTTGTGTTTTCTCTAGGGACATGAAGTAAGTATGCATTAACTTGAAGAAGTCTTTCAGAGACTTTTATTGGATGCAATTTCGTCATATAGGTACTAGACTGTTACCCTGAAGAAACAACATCGGTTTGTAACAACAAACCTGTGTCCGGTAATTCTCATGAAGTATGTCTGCGGTCACCTAATTACCGCGACGTTGTTTTCATACTAAATGTATGGAGACGCGGTAATTAGACGCAGTCATACTTCGTGAGAATGGCCGTGTCGATGGACCTCGGCCTCCGAAATACGAAAATAAAAACATCGGCCTCGCTTCTATTTGCAATCCAAAGCTAGTGAGCGTACCGATATGATCGGTTATTCCCAGTTGACGATCCAGACCCAGTATTTTTACGCCCATACATTATTTTTTGGCTTTGAAACAGGCAGTGGTATAGGTAGTTAGGCAACCAAGGGTTCCAATAAAAAGATGGCAAAGCTCTGTCTAAACTGTACCTAGTAAACTAAATTAAATTCTACGTTTCCTCTTCGATTGAATATAGGTATTACGAAAATGAGAAGTTATACTCTCGTGCGATAAGGGGCCCGTTTCACGAAGCTACAAGTTACAAATTACAAGCGGAAGTCTCTTTCTATCAAAAGGTATTGAAAAGAGACTTCCGCTTGTAATTTGTAACTTGTAGCTTCGTGAAACGGGCCCAAGGTCGCGGTCAATTGTGCGATGTTATAGGTAGGTACAATCATCGGCAATAACATAGGTATGATGAACCCGGCAGGTATAAATATCTGACACATCCTAATTGCTATAGGAATAGATTACCGAGTGTTAGATATTATGGCATGCCCCGTTCCATCCTATTATTATTACCGGTGAGTGTACAGCCGCCATTGGATACATTTATATACCTACTTCAGGGTAGACGCCAACGGGCATACCTACACTGCCGCTAGCTACCTACACTTGCGAGTGGGTAGGTAAGTGCAAATTCTCTTTCAACTGGGAATAACACTATCGTTTCAAACTTGTCCTTCTATTTGGCATAATGAAACTTATTTGTCCGAATGAGTTTGCCGAACTTTTTAATTCGATTTATTTTCCTTTGGCTTAACAAAAATCTTTTACACACACATACACACACACATACACATTACAAGTCACAGTTAGAATGGGTTAGGTTGCCTATTTTTCTTTTATAACTATCCAGAAAAGTCAGCAGTACTTGTAATCTATTATTATTATGAGGTCGAAAAGGGCCCAAAAAGGTTCGTGCAATATAACCCACGGCTGATGTGTTGCCTTTTTTGCTTTGCGAACTTGGCTGACACCACATTGCCGTGTGTACATGCAGAAAGAGTACTCCGACACAAAACATTCGGACAAACAAAACTGCCAAAACAAGGGGAACTCAGACACTATACAGGGTGTCTATCTGAGCGTGTGCCACATGGCGACGGCCTTGCGTGTCTCCTGGGCCATTTGTGCCCAGTGCCGGCCCTCGGCCGCGGGCTCGGCTGCGCCCACGCAGCACCAGCCCACCACCAGGCCACTGCCTCCGCCGGTCACCACGCATACCTGAAACATTAACGTTTCGTTCAGGACGGTGCTCGGAAATATCTGAAATTACATAGCCTTGAAAATGAGAAAACAAGGTTGAAGATTCTTCACTACCAAAAACTGGTACCGATATAATTATTATTGTCTTGAGCTGGGCATTTACTTTGAAGCATTGATGTCCCATTGGGCGTAAAGGTTCTCGAATGGAGACTACGAACCGGAAGACGCAATGTGCCCGTTCGTTGTGGAAGTTTCTGGGGAGACCTATGTTCAGCAGTGGACGTTTTGAGGTAGATATAATGATGATGAAGATGGTCTTTGGTTTATGCGATTGTCACTCATCATTCGTTACCCTTTACTTTACAGCGTTCGGGATTGCGTGTACACTGAGGAAAACCTATCTTTTCTCAGTCAAAATTACAGTTTTTAAGTGGGTCATTTGCACAACTTAGCCAAGGCCGAAATCAAACCAGAGCGTCTCTGTTGTCCTCTGTGCCTACACTAATTTTATCCTTAGCCTTTGTATCGATAATCGTAACAAGATTGTGATGTTTCCGCATCAATTTACAAATAATCTAGTATTTCTAGTAATTCTTTGATTGGAATTCATAGATATACTAGCATGTACCTCAATGGAAGCCTCTTGCAAATGCCCCGATCCCAGGCTGAAGGACAAGGCCTCATTCCAAACGGGGTTATTTATCTCCTTCCGATTTGTCTTCTTCTTCTTGACGCGCTTGCCGTTCACCAGAAGGTACACTTTCACGTACACGTCTGGAATAAAAACAAAATTTACAAGACCTGCCATTTGAGTCTAAAAAGTCCGGACCTTCTACAACGCCCTGTGCTGTGCGAAGCAGTAGAAATAATTAAATGCTATTAGCAGTGCCGGATTAACCCATAAGCAAATTAAGCAATTGCTTAAGGCGTCACGTCTTGGGGCCAGAAATATCACCAAAAAAATTTTTGGATAGGAGGCGTGTATTGCTTAGAACACCAAGTAGTTTTAATCTGGCACTGCATAATGGTCCCTCCACCCAGTCAGTCATAGACGTACCTCCAAGGCACCTTAGGTCGGTGATATATGGAAACTCGGCGAGTCCGGGCGAGATACTGGAGTGGAGAACGCGTGTCGGCAAAAGAAGCGTAGGACGTTTTCAGGTAAGGTGGAACGATGCTATTAGTGGATTGCGACAGGTTGATGATGTAAGAATAGATATTGCTTAGGCCCCATTTAGACGGGGTGAGAACTCGTGTGCGATTTTCATTTCATTGCGGCGATTAATCGATCAACTACTCATCGTACCTCGGTAGCCCGTAATGTACCTAATCAAACTCGCATACGAGTTCTCGCCCCGTTTAAATGGGGCCTTATTGTAGTAATTGTGCACCTACTTGGTTGAACAACAAGTAGGATTATAACATAAAGATACGCGTGCATTCGTAAATTGACCTATCTATACAATTAGCAGTGGACTTACCTAGAGCGTCTTTTCCTTCTTGTGGAGGCAGTAGGTTCCTCGCCTTTAGAACCACGACGGTGAGCCGTTCAGCAGACGGCAAGTAAGACAGAGATAGCAGTAATTCTTGCAGTTCTTCTGGCGGTCTGCGCTCGCGTGACAGCTCGGCCCACACCTCCGTCCCTCCGGCGACTTCTACTCGGGAGAGGGACACTTTTGCCGAGCCCATAACTTCGTTGCGGGAAAATCTGGAAGATGTAGAAGATAGAAATTGATTAAAGGTATTGGAATATAATCAGTCCATTGCGGTCAGTAATTTTAAAAGCTCTTTAAAGATTTAGTTTTATGCTAATCTAAGGACTTTGTCTCATGTGTACGTGGGTATGGTGGATGTGGGGGTCCACCTCATACCGGGAAACAGCCTTTCATCAGACTACCGACCGACGGTGTTGGGTCAGGTCTCGCTTCCTACCTGGGCGAGCTTAATCTTTCTTTATACAGCATAACCTAATGTTTCGTTGGAAGGTTCCAATCACCTGTCATAATCGAAGACTTGTAGCAGCAGCGTCTTGTCCCGCAGCTCGTCATGTGACACGGGGAACTTGAAGTGCTGGTCAAAGAACGGGTTGGCCTCGTTCCGATGTACGGGGGTTTGGCGGACGCGTGTGTCCACCTCGGGGAGTAATGTCACGCGTACGTAGGGGTCGTTGAAGCCGCCAGCTTCGTAGCCGGCTAAGTCGTGAGCTGGAAATAGTAGTACAGAGTGAGTCTGAATAGCAATTGTTCGAATAAAGGACTATTTCCACCAAACGGCCCGCATCGGATCGGAACGGAAAGAATACGAACGGATGCGGTGACAACCGAACGGGGCCGATCGGTAGCGAACGGAGCCGATCGCGTGTCGCAGCATACTTTCGGTTACGATCACGTGTCGCGGAAACCGCCCGCGGTCAAGCTGTTGTGCGCAGCTTGGTAATGTAGACTTAAAAACAGTACGCATATGATCCAGTATCGTTTAAAGGCCATAAAATTCTTTCCGTTCCGAGCCGATGCGGGCCGTTTGGTGGAAATAGTCCTTAATAGGTAGATGGGATAAAACCCCTAAGTAACATATGTGTGACTGGTGAGTTACTTTTACGAGTCTTGTTAGGCAGATAAGAAGCACGTAGCATTAGCAGAGCATATAGCAGAATATGGTTTTGGAGCATGGTATGGCAAAATAGGCAGCCTTGAAAATGCAGCTTACGCAATTGAGGGGTTATCTTGGAGTGCTTGCGGGATTTACCATGCTCTAGCCTTCAAAACGATCTCAAGGATGACAGATCTCTTTCGACACACACTCTCTCTCTCGATTTAAGTTCATACGTAACAGTTCTCATTAAGTAGGTATTCTTCATTGCACCATCCCATCAACTCACCTTCAATGAGATGCACTTCCAAATCCGACCGGTCGAAGTCGTACTTCAAGCGCAAGTGTAGTCGTCCGAGAGATGGCCCCGCGCCTTCCAGCTCGATGACCAAAGGGGCCTCACGCTTCGTGTACAGGTCCGGCTGCAGAGCCCCCAACGCACTGATGGCCCCCGCCCCGGGGCTGAGAGGGCCTACGCCGCTGCTACTCTCCACTAGAGAGTTGCTGCGGTCTATCCGTCTGTAATAAAAAAAAAATTATGTAATGTAACCAGATTATATTTTTTAGGACCTTAGTTGCATCGCCCACGAGTTACCAGCTTTGTCCTAAGGTTAACTGATGGAGAATGCCTTCTGGTATTAAGTTTGCCTTTTGTACGATAAACTATCTTTTGTTTAAATAAATAAATTAATTAAATTATCGGAATGAGTTTTCACGTTAGAGCTGGTCTGAGTCTGAATCGTACGCTTCACCTGTAAGCTTTGAAGGGAATCTTAAAGTTACTAAAACCATGGGCTTGACCACGGGTACCTACACATTGAAAAAGAAATTGGTGACCGAAGCAAATGCAAAGCGCGTCCAGTGTGACAAAGCCTTAAGTTTAGACTTAAGGTCAGCAGATAACCGGGTTTAGTAGGCTGAACTTGAAGCGTTCGCTTGTTTGCGAAGTAACACCGTCTTCGTAATAATTGGTTAATAGCGCAGCGCTGATTTCGATTGAGGGTGGTGAAAATACATCACGTAAAAGAATTGCCCATTTTTTGTAGTTTCTAAAATGGTATAACATTTACTAAATACTGTTATAATTTTTGAGATAATGGTATTTTGTTACTAAATTAATTGGTATTATTTTTGTTTACCGACTGGCTGCCGTCTTCATCTAAAATTTCTCATACGATCCGGTTGAACTAAATTTGCGTGGTTGACATCGCTTACAAATTAGGTGCAAACTTAACGTAATAGTCAATATCTCGAAAACAGAGATGTTTACTGAGGTCAAATTTTCTTTATCTGTTGTTTTATGAGCTGGTCTATCAGCCAATTTTATATGTACGTTGGTTTTAGGGACATTCTGTAACTATATAAAAAAAAACACCGATTGAATATTTTTCCTACTGCCCGAACGTATTTTCCTCGAACCGTAACACTTCCATTACAATTTGGTCCCTTCCCCTCTAAGACTCCAAACCACCGATTGTCATTCGTAAACCAAACCTGAATCAAATTTGTCATCAACAGATTAGATCATTCTCAACCTATGATCCTACCTATCACATTGACTTCAGGATAAAAAGCTATTACGCGGGCCGAAACGTAAGTGCCTGCCGAAATTCCATTACTTCTTGAGACATCGCGTTTTACAAATTCAACGGCGAAAATCCTGAGACTAACAGAGAGCGTAGCGCTCGGCTCCCATAGAATCGTATCGCTCCCGTTTCGCTAATTAGTGCATGCGTCAAAGAGTCCTGGTGAGGTTCGCAAGGCAGACGAGAGCGACCGCAAATGGTGAAATGAAATGAAATGAAATAATTTATTTCTGTAAGTAGGCCTCAAGGGCTCTTTCACATGTCTGATTCTTTCTTTTGGAATATGTTAAGCAATAGGGATATGCATGAATTTTGTTTACTTATCCCATTTTTCAACAAAATATGAAACCTACTGAATTTTACATACCTGGGTCAGTCTTGCAGGCATCGGTCTAGTTCCAACCAAACTAATTAGTTCCAGGTTCTTGGATAATTTCTATGTATTTAAGTATTAGGTAGGTATATTTAAATATGTATTATATGTTCATGTGTACAAGCATTACTTAGTTTGGTTGGGACTAGTTAGATCGATTTGTACAAGACTGTCCTGAATATTTATTTCTGTAGGTATGTAGACACATTATATCCTTATTAAACGGAAAGATATTTGGCTAGTATCAAAACTTTACTAATTAATCATGTTTCTTGTGATGGTGCCACATGATTTTTTTTAATGAAGTCTTTTTTTCACTTCTGCAGCCGGGGTATATTGCGTTATTATGTACTTCCATAACGAAGTTGACGGCGAGGAAGGGAGTCGACAATACGGATGCCTCGACGAGCGTCATGTTTCGCCGGGTGACAAATTATCAGCAATTTGTCAGCGCTTTCTGCCGTGAAGGAACCAGAGTTTGTTTGATACAGGAGGATGTTGAGATGCTTTATTTATTCTGAAATTACGTGCGTTGGGGTAAATTCGAACATGGGGTAGGTAGTTCCGAAATTTAAGAAAATCTACACACACACACACACACACACTAAGTACAATGCCTTGGACCCAATATACGATTTCGTGACAGTTGCGGTGGAGACAGAAGGACCTTGGGGTGCGGAGGCCAAGGCGTTTATTAGGGAAGTGGGTCGCCGTCTGAGGGATAGAGGTGGTGATCCACGCTCTGGATCGTATCTGGTGCAGCAAATTTCGTTGGCGATACAGCGTGGCAACGCCGCCAGCGTCATGGGCACTTTTGAGCCAGCTACGATTCGGGGCGATCCTTTTTAATGTAAGCTGAAGTGACGAAGCCTGTTGCGGATTACTTTTGTTGGTAAGTGTGACGAAGCCTGTTGCCGATTTGAAGTTGTACTCATCTGACGAACCCTGCGTTGCGGATTTAATCTTATGTCTTTTATTTTTTCTATTTAGTATTTATGTGTTGATTAAATGAGTAATATTCGTTTATAGAAAATCTCGTAATCCACGCAACATATTACCTATTTACTGTTGTAACATGCTAATACAATGCTAATACAGTCACGCCAATAGTGCTTCAAGTAATTGCACACCTTAAAAATCTTGCTTGGATTAGAAGAAATACCTAATTTTCAAAATTACCTCAATGCACCTTATGTATTTTTGTGTGTTATTTCTGTTTCAGTATTTTATTTCTGTACAAACATCAAGTAGCCCACTCACATCTTTATTCTCTACAGTCGCAACTAAGTAAACAGAACTGCAACTAGCTATCGCTGTGACATTCAGGGGTATTAGAAGAATGAACTTTTGCCTCAGTACGTAACTACGGTTTTCTA
The DNA here is from genome assembly GCA_947034925.1 of Eudemis profundana. Classification (NCBI taxonomy): domain Eukaryota; kingdom Metazoa; phylum Arthropoda; class Insecta; order Lepidoptera; family Tortricidae; genus Eudemis; species Eudemis profundana. Next base: position 18,141,574 of record OX344800.1, read on the forward strand.
TTTCACAACAAGCAGTAAGAGCGATCTGACCATGGTCTTCATATAGATGAAGACAACTGAATTTAATCACATGCGTTATATTTCACGATACTATCCAAATAATGATATAGATAAATGAAGTATCAGATGATTATTTAGATAGTATCGTGAAGTATAACGCATGTGATTAAATTCAGTTGTGTGGAATTCATATTGTGCAGAATCGCTACTAGGAAGAAACAAGATTGCGTAGAAATAACGACTGTGAAGCATTACGCATGTGATTAAATTCAGTTGAGTGGAATTTATTTTGTGCAGAATCGCGAATAGGAAGAAACAATAATGGCATAAACCTAATACAGTGTGTAAGTCTAATACGGGCGAATCTCTTAACGGTGGTTAGTATAGGACAAAGTGAAGGTAATTAGATAACATTTACTTAAAGTTGCAACAATAATTTTGTCCATACAAAATAATTCAGCCCGCAATGTAAAGCAAACACACTCACGTTAAACGCTCGTTGACAGTTACGTTGACATTTCGGTACCGCCGTACCGCAACCATGTTTACAGTACATTGCTGCTGAGAAATTTAAAAAAAAATTAATTATGGGGTCGTAATGAACTGCAACTTAAAAAACCTTTTACTTCATGATAACACTAATGAATACTATGCCCGATTTAATTTATCGCCCGTATTAGACTTACACGCTGTATTTGTCCAGTACCTCTAGCACAACTGTGACACGCGACTCTTTCTCGCGCGACAAATGCTACCTATCTCTTTCCACACAGTATAGTGTGACAGGTCGCAACAGCAGCAGGGCAGGGGCGAGAAAAGAAGTCGCGACCAGTTAGTGCTAGCCGGCCTGATGCGACTCTCGTTCATCCTGAGGCGACATTCGTTAGCTCTTTCCTTGAGCCGAGCATTGAGGTCCCTGATCACCTTTTTTATCGCCTTTTGCGAATTTTTCAACTAATACAAAACAGTCCGCCCAAAAACTTTATCGACTGTTTCTTTTTTCTTCCCAGTTAACATTCTCAGTTGACACGCTTAGCCTAGTGGGGGTGACACCGCTTACGAAGTTAGAGGTGTTCCTGGTTCCTGGGTTCCAATCCTAGTAAGAAAGAACAAATATTTGTGTGATGTGATGAGCACGAGTATTTGTTCCCGAGTCCTGGATGTTTTCTATCTATTTAAGTATATATTTATTTATATAATTATGTATATCGTCGTTAAGTACATATCCATAATACAAGCATTGTTTAATTTGGGATTGGGACTAAGTCGATTTGCGTAAGATTGTCCCTACAATACAAGGTGTTTCATTGAACGTAATACAACTCATGTTTTGTAAACTCCTCTCCCTGGTGCTAAAACCCTGTGCTAGGTCTCGTGTTGTTAAAGTCATTTTTAAATTAATATCACTGTTTTAATTAGTTATATTTTTTTGGTCTCATCGTGGTTACCCTGCATTAAGAAAAACGTTTGAATCTAATTTTGTAGTGAAAATTTACCTGTTTGCTTATCTAGGTCGACAATTTATGAATAAAATGCATGCATTCTGACACATTATTGAAGTTATTGGTCATAACAAACTAACAAGCAGGTCAAGTAAGTGTGACGTCATGAGGGGTGCCTACAAGACGAGATTGCAAAGTAGGAAAAGTTAATTATGACGTATTTTAATAAATGCAGTTTGTTCTCGGTCGTGAGCCGGAATTGCTTAATTTGTATTACGTTCAATGAAACACCCTGTATTTATTTATTTATTATTATTCTTTTGCACAGCGGTCGTGGTTATAGGTAATATATCGGTGAGTTACAATTACGAGGGTTATACATATTTGGGACCCATTGTAGTGCCAGCGCGGACGTCGCGCGAAAATCGAGTTATACCAATTTACGTCGGGCGCGAGGCAGATTGATTCTCGCACGCTCCCGGCCTCTCCAAATTGATATGTGAGAGGGCCTATTATGTTGTACATATCACGTTCTGTGCATACGTCAACTTTAACATTTACCGGTGACACGCCTGGAGTTATTTTGATTGAATATACAAATAATATGTCGACGGTGAATGTGAATATATCAGAAAAATAATATTTGAATTTTGTAAAACAGTCTGCAGCAACTAGGCGGCTGTACTACAAAAAGCTTTGATATATTAATTTCCACTGGCCTATAAGTACAATTAGCAACGTTAATTTTCTGCACATGGCTGAGATAAGTCACAAATCTAAATGATAATGACCCACCTACTTAACGATGACAAACCTAATGATAATGAGATGATTCGGGAAGTATTTGAATTAACAGCTCGATCTTTTCACTTAAGTTTTATTTATTATCACTTAAGAAATCATCATAGACGTGCGTTTTCGCATCGGTGATAAGTAAAACCTGTATTATAATTATAACCAGTGTTCGGATCTTGGGTGCTATTTGGGGTATATGACTTGAAACGTTATACAGAAACATGGATATTTCTTGGAATTCTGGGGATCAATATTATTGTAGATGCATTTTTTGTTTGTTATATGCGTCTATAGTGATAACCCATTTCCGAAATCCTGAGGAATAGAATATCCATGTTCCTGTATAACGTTTGAAGTCATATGACTTCAAATAGCACCCAAGATCCGAACACTGTTTATAACTTACTTTTCACAGAAAACGGCGCTTACCTAACATTTCATTCAATATATTTTTGCGGTTTTGACGTGATAACGTCTTATAATTCGATGGAGCCGGCTGCACGCACGAAAAAGTGTGACGTCATTTGCCGTTACCTTGCGGGGCCGTTACCTTGCAGGGCCGTTACCTGTCAAATAGGTACTTACTATACAGGTGGATTATTATCTCGGCTAACACACAGAATACTTTTTACCCTATCTAGGCCGAAGCAAAAAAGAGACATTTCACCGTACCCAAAGGGTGCCAACGAAACCCTATTCTTAGCCTCCGCTGTTCGTCTGTCTGAGCGTCACACACAGGGCTCTTGCTTTTGAACCGTAATAGGTAAACGTTGAAATTTCTACAGAATGTGTATTTCTATTGCCACTATAACAACAAATAATAAAAAAAAAAATAAAAAAAAATAAAAGGGGATCGTACAAGAATGGTGCTTGTGTTGGTCGGACACAGGACTGTATCTTTTAAACCGTTATAGATAGAAATTTGTTATTTTCACAGAATGTGTATTTTTATTGTTGCTAAAAGATCAAATAGGTAATAAAAAGAAAATTAAGTCAAGAATTAAAGGTGGTACCTTATACAAAACACGTGTTTTTTCGGCGTTTTCTGCTCGATTTTAATAATGGTAATAAGTATTTATAATATCATCTTCGGAGGATTGAAAATTTGCCATATTTTCAATTCAATCCGCATCGCGTCTCGTCTCGCCCTGCCGGTGGAAAACCACCTTGAGACATGTCCTTTAGCATTACATCTTTCTACCTTTTTTCGGGCCCGCCCCTGGATCATCGACCGGAAATGGAGAGTTGTGGTGCCAAATTAGGAAATTTGGCACTACAACTCTCCATTTCCGAACACCCGACTACATAGGAATGTAGTCGGGTGTTCGTAACAAAAACCAATGATTAGTTAATATTGTTACTGTTTTAGTTAATATATTCACTGCGGCAGTGTCAGAGTCCAGGTCGATAAGTGAAGCACTGCCCTGAAGCGCCCTCCACACTCCCCTGCGGATTATCGCTGTGAAATCAGCCAAACGGCTAAATTCACAAAATTTACTTTAATATTTTATCCTTCTTTAATTCATAATTCATTTATTGCATTATAATCATGTGTTACATAAGGTCTTATAAGTAGCATTATTACAGCTTGCGTTCACATGAACCCTGTTGGGGTATATAGCAATACGACCACTTAATGACTAAAATAAAATAAAATGAAAACAGAACTTAAAAACTTAAAACTGAGTTTTTCATGCAACATTATTATCTAGACACTAAATAACTGTTTACGTTATTAATAAAGTTTCACGACCTCAATTAAATTCTTAAATAAGATATTGTTAAATTAAATTATTAAATTAAGTTATTGAATGAAATTATGACAATGACAATACTCAAATAAATTATTAAATTAAATTATTAAATTATATTTCTAATATTCAATTCAATTAATTATCATTTAAATAAAATATCATATGAGGTATATTAATATTTGGCATTATTTACGTTCTATTCATATTTAATACTACTTTATTTGGATAATGATGTATCGTTTAGGAATTCATCAATTGAATAATAGCATTTTCGGATTAATAGTTTTTTTAGTTTTTGTTTAAATACTTCGTCTTTCGTTTCGTTTTTTATTTCTTCTGGTACCTTGTTAGCTATTAGTATGCATCGATAATACGGACTGTTTTTGAACATCGCTAGTTTAGCGGTTGGCAATTCTAACTCGTTTATGTTTTTTCGTCTTTCTGATTTTACTACTTTCCGTTTAAATAAACCTGGGTTATTTCTAGCAAAAAGTGCGGCTTCTAAAATATAAATAGATGGTAACGTAAGGACTTCGAGCTGTACAAAAAACGGACGACAGCTGTTTGGTACCCGGATATTTGTTAAAATACGGATGCATTTCTTTTGCAATACGAATAGCTGTTGAATATCCGTACTGGCCCCCCATAATATTACACCGTACTGGAGCCTGGCATGTGCAAATGCATAATAAGCCGATAATGCAGTCTTTAGGTTAGTATTGACCTTCAGTATGCTCAAAGCGTAAATAAAGCTACTTAATTTAGTTTTAAGGGTTAGAATATGGTATTTCCAATTTATACTAGAATCTATATTTATTCCTAACAGTTTAAATTCATTTACTTCTTCAATAATTTCGTTATTTATCTGTAGCGTCATATGTAGCGGTGTTTTCTGTACGGGTTTGAATTGTATTATTTTAGTTTTTTTTAGTTTATTTTTATATATATTTATTTAGTTATTCGCATTAATTCATAATTTGAGCTTTAGCATTTTTAAGTCCAGATTATTTGTTTATGGATATTTTCTGCCAGGTTTAGACAAAATACATTTTAGAGTAGAAACTTGTTATACTGTAGGTATTCGTAAGGATTGTTATTGGTTTGCAGGCCTTTAAAATTTAAAACTGGCGTTGCTTACAACAAACTGAATAAATTGAAATGTGTTATTTAGAAAATACATTTCTATCGTCAACTTAAGCATGGTCTTTGGGTCGCCTTTTGGCATTTCCTTATGCATTTTGATAATAAAAGTCATATCGAGGGTGGAGTGGTCAAATCCAATAAGTATGTATGGAGACCCAATATATGTACCTATACTTATTGGATTCAACCCTCGATATTATAGTGACACATAAGCGGCTCATTATCCTAAAATATTTAGGGTCCCCATTAGGTTTACGAGGGTTAAGTATAATTTAATTACTCCAAAATTCAATTCAAAGAGTGCACCTGATTGTCTGTCAACTTAAGCCTGGGCTTTCCACGGAGCGACTTGACCCTCAATCTTTTAGATATGACTTTTTCAGTTCATAGTTTTATGTAACAAGTGCACAGTGAGGATAGAAATGTATGAATTAAATAAGACAGTTCAGTTGGCAACTGAAAACTGTTGGAGAACGTAGAGGTTGCATGAAAACCTCAAAGCAAATAGATTCCGGAAATACGGCCGCCGGAAGCGTTTCCTTACCGGTGGTAAGTCAGGATGAAGCAAACTGCTCCGCTGGCAACTAGTTTCCACAGTGCAATAGTAACTACAGCCCATCTATGCTTATCTGGGGGCGCGGCAGTGCTCCCCGCAAGTCGAGGAAAACCTTTGTTTTCGTGCCTTTGCACGGCCGTACCATCCTTTTCTCGAAGCCATTCAGGCCATTTTTAGCCTCCCGTAATTTTGTGCTGGCTAAAGCTAGAACCCTGCATTTTCAGGGATATATAGGGCATAATAAGACTTGAATACATTCTCAATAAAATTCAGTTTGAACATGTAGTATAGGAACTATTGCACGTCAAAGTTTCTTACTCGTAGTTTTGTCACTGACTGACTGACTGATGATCATCATAATGGTTGTCTGGACGAGATCATTTATGTATTTAAGCTTTTGTAATCTTTTGTTTTGGTGCACATTGCACAATAAAGAATATTGTATTGTATTGTATCGTATAATTCTAAGGTACTTCTAGCAAAATCACAAGCTCCACATTCTCGACTTGGTTTAACATTACGTCTCAAAATGTTTGTGTTGTAGAAGAACTGCGTAGTGAGACTTGCATCTTTTTACATGTAATGTTTTTGATGGGATCTGTCTTATCGGAACACCCTTAACCCTTAATTTGGCAGTGTTCGATCTACCATACATAAATGTTAATGTGATTTTTTACCAGGAAGTTTTGGGTACTGAGTAATTCGCTGACGCTTGAATTAGGTGTCGTATTTTTTGGATTTTGCCATATCAAGGGTTAAGCTCCGAGGCAAGGCATTTATCCAAAATCATCATTATTCAGAAATTTCATAGTTCCGAATTCTGAACACTAAAATATTGCTGCAGGTAATAGTACATTACACAACTAGGGTGGTAATACAAAGAAAGGCCGTGATCGCAGATATTTGCGGCCCGAGCTGCAAGCGAAGGACGTAAATGTGCGATCGAGGGCTTTCTTTATTACCTCCCGTGTTGTGTACATCATTTTATGTCTACACTTGGCCAGAAAGCGATGGCCAGTTGTGGCATAAAATAGTTTTGCCGCAGGCAGCTTAACATTATATCAAAATTTGAATAAATTTTAACCAATTGTCTGCCTAGGTTGGCTTTCACAAAAATACCGCAAAAAACAGCAAACAAAGTAGCAGCCCAGATTAATTTTTTACGGCATTCTTTAATTTCTTAAGGTAGATGTCCGAGTGTTCAACACTGCCCCAGTAGTCGCCATCTTGAATGTTAAGCCATTAACAATAGAGGTGACGGCAGGGACTATTGGGCACTACCGTGTCGAGCACTATGTCATTTACCTTACAAGTACCTAATCTTTACGGGTTCGCAAGTGTACCCCAAAATATCTGTATGTTACTTGTCATCTGTCGTTTCAAGAAAAACAATCGGAATAGCAGAACACGTTTTCGATTTCCGAATGCGGATGAAGCGAAGTAGTTTCCTATCGCAAAAGTTTAGCCCTTCTTAAATCGTACAAACAACTCTCGAGTCTCGACAGTATCCATATTTACATTTGAAATATAACATTATTAATCAAAGATTATTAATTAATACGGCCCTTGTTTTGCAGACATAATTTCGTTTCACAGAAAATTTTGCAAAAAAATTCTGCATAATTCATTTTCATTTTCAATAGGGCAATAAGCAACTATCAATCTTCCTTACCAACGAAAGAAAAAACAACAGTTCTTTCTCTAAACAACGATTTTGACCTGTTGAATGGCGTTGGTTCTTTTAAACGTTTGAAAAATGGAAAAACTTATACCCATTCCGCGAACAAAGTCTTGGAAATAAAGCACGTGAAAACATAAGCAGTGAGTAGCTAAGAGTATTACGATAAGTCCGAGCAAACTTATTAAAATTTCTCTTTCACGAGAGTATTTCACTTGGATTGGAACTGTTGACATTAAATTCATAATCAAATAGATGGAGAAGACGGTAAACATCCCAGAGGACATTATCCTATAGGAAATTGTAAACGTATCGGGGATCTTTCCTCGACTCCGGATTAAAGAAAATTTGATTAAACTGCGAGATATTTCAGAGGCTTGGCTCGATCCGAGAAACAGTTGGATGACACAGAACGTTGGCGTCAAGCTCGTGTTTAATATAATTTGACCTGTGAACCTGTACTCCGATTTCAATGCTAAAATGGGTTGCCAGTAAAAGGTCACTTTTTTAATAGTAAATTTTATTTTATTCTGGAAGGGAATGCATTTAGTTAAAAGTTATTTATTGGGTAATTATGAAGCTCAAATAATCTGCATTTTGATATCCAGTGAACACGGCGAGCTTTAAAATTATTCTGTTGAATTCAGCAAACATTATGTTGCCGATTGCCAAGAAAGGTTCTTTTTATAAATTCAAAAAAGAAAAGTTATTTGTATGAAGTCAATATTCTTAGGCTGCGGCTCCACTGAGGCGGAGACGAGCGGAGCGGAGAGGAGACGTATAGGGATCGACCAATCACAATACTTTTTGTATTTAAATAAATATTTAATCAGAATCATTTTGTGGAAAAAAAATCTAATTATTTCACTGATAATATTTACGGCGAATTAGTGAATTAGCTGACAGTACTTAGTAGCGGTGACCTAAATGGAGTGAGTCCCAGTTTGAATTCTACACGACCACAGTTTAAAAACATCATCACATCATCATCATGTACGGTTGTGGAACTATCTGCCTCTTGATTTAGGACGGCTCAGTGTTTTTATAATTTTCTAATCTAATTCTTATTTCGGTCTAATTTTTGTTTTGGTGTGCAATAAAATATGATTGTGTTGTATTGTATCAACATCAGCCTGTATCAGTCTACTGTTGCACATAGGCCTCTCCTGTGGCACGCCACTGAGGTCGATCTTCAGCTTTCCTCCTCCAGTCACCACCTATTGTCCTTCGAAAACGCCCACTCCATCTTGTTACAGGGCGCCCTACACTACGTTTTTCATTTCGCGGTCTCCACTCTAGAGCTCGTTTGCCCCAGTGGTCGTCTTACAAACATGCAGTTAGCTAACGTCGAAATAATTGTTGTCCCAGGCGCCTGTGACAGTGGGCCCATGGTCAAGCCCTGAAAGTTATGCCCCGAGTTACTGTATGCAACTCGGGCTCACCCCACCAGTGTCTCAGCCCTTGCCCACCGCAGAAGCATGAAGTATTGAAGACTTAACACGGGGCTTTTATTCTTTACTGTTCAGAAAAAAATATAAGAAAGCGTCGCTAAGCAACACTTTTATATCACAAACAAACTCAACTACTTATTTACTTTAAAAATATAAGCTAAGCGGTAGTTTATATCTTTAAAAAAGTAATCGAGTTTTAGGGGATTCCGAAGTACCTTCTAACTACTTACCTACATTGGCCGATTAGTTTAGTAACCACTATTTTGCTAAACTGGCATTTTGAACAAAGTGACCAGAAATTAAGCTGGTGTGGACTTTGTCTAAACGGAGTGAAACTCAGCGTCAGCTGTCTAACAGTTGTAACCACAAGTTTACAAACAAAGGACATTTTAAGCGCTCTACAAATTATGGGTCTGGGAACTTGGCTGACGTAATTCATAATGAATTTCTATTTAGTAAATTACCTATACATACAACACAATATATTTATTATTTCTTTATTGTACACCAAAACAAAAGATTATAAAAAAAACTTTTAAAAACACTTTTAATATACAATGAATATTCATGCCATGGAGCGCTATATTGCCTCTAACTGTGCATAATGAGAGAAGCTATATATAACTAATTATTAGGATAAACGATGGTCGACTAGGGAATAAAACTATATTACTTAGTGAGCGTTGAATTCTTGAGAGCTTGAATGGAAAATTTAGTGATTATAAACGCTAAGCTCAGGAATAGAGTCCTGCATTATTAATGGAGTTAATGGAAGTCAGACGTCATTCGCATCACGCCGTTATGTTATAGTATAACCCAGTAGCTGAACTTCTAAGAAAGGTACAATCAGACACGTCTTTTAAGACACTTATTATTTGTTCGTAAGTTAGCCGTATCTTTATCTTGTTAGCGTAATCAAGCAATTATTCAAACAATCTGAATAGGTACCGTCTATTCTGTCAACTCTGTAACGAAATGTATGCCATTGGACATTAATCTCCGGTTTTGTGACGGCCATAACCGCTAGTTGATGGTACATTTATGATGTAAATGCTCTACGATGACCACATAGAAACAATAGTTACATGGTGCTATGAAACAGCAAATTAAGGACACAACATATGTAACTCTATGAATGTAACTCGCCATTTTAAGTCACGCGACGTACGCGCACCAATAGGAGCTCAGCTTTTTGGTGATATATGGGTCGTTATTAAGATTTTGCTGATATGCACGCAAGGTGCTCCTCTCGCGTCAATTTCCTCATTATTAAGGGTAGTGAGAGTCGTGATTCTTCATTTGCAGCGTGATTGTGCGTCTGACAGTAGTGCGCCACTTCAGTCTTTGGCTTCGTAAAGGGCATCATGCAGCTTGTTGTGCAATGATGAGCGGATCTGGTCGGATCATCTTAGCGGACTATGACCTTGATACTTGCGTAGTTGACCTAGATGTCCGGAGTTAAAGTACTGGGTTATACTGTAGTAATACGAGCTAAATCGGGATCGGGTTTGAATAGTTTACACGGGTCAGGAATGTCCGTCACAGGCCAATCAATACAGAGTGTAACGAATTTGTATAAGATGGAGTACTTACTGTTCAGCAAAATATCTTGGCTATGGAGAAAACAAAAGAACACTATGCTACAATTTTGATCAAAAACTGGTAAAAAAGTAGGACTTAGCAGGCCAGTGACTTAATTTTTCCTATTATTCTAACCGGTTAAACCATGTCACCCGACCAAGATGTAGAGTTTATAGAGTTAGATATTGTAAATTTAGATCTTGTAGAGTTAGGGGCTAGGATTTTGTCCTACATCATTAGCTAAAAGACGTCAACTGCTGGACATAGGCCTCCCCAAAGAACGTCACCATGACCGGTTCTATGCCGACTACATCGGACTCGAGAAACCTTACCGGTGGTCAGTTCACCTTGTGGGGGGGCTACTCACGCTGCTTCTTCTGGTGCGTGGTTCATCATCATCATCATCATCAGCCCACTTCCTCACATAGGCCTCTCCGATGGCAATCCTCTGAACTCGATCTTGAGTTTTTTGTTTCCAACCGCTGCCAGCCACTTTACGTAGGTATATCATCGCTCCACCTAGCTGGGCGTCGTACACTACGGTGCGGTACGGTGGTGCGTGTTCGCCACTCAAAATCTCTTCGGGCCCCAGCGGCCGTCTGTTCTTCGAGCAATGTGTGTGACTCACTCCGCGATTTCGCCGCGCCGCCTTGAGGGGGTCTTAACCAGTGACCAGAAAGAGCACGCGCTATACGATAGAGAGAGACGCGCGGATCCGGTGACAGTTTTGTTAGAAAGACAGACATCTGTACGTAGTTATTCTATAGCAATGTGCCCTGCTTATATTCTTCGAGTTATATCCGGGTACTTTGGTTCTTCGTTCTACATAGTACCTACCTGATAACTTTTTCACAGTGATAACATAAGGAGCTTGTGAGCTATAGCAACCTAATTTATATGAAATATTTTTATTGGGATATTTACTCGTCCGTACTTGGCTATAATTTGAAATGAATTTGAACCTTCAACTTTGAACTGCATTAGAGCAGCTAGTGTAAGACTTAGCACATCTTAAAGAGAATTTTAAATGATAACAACACTTTGCTAACTAAGAGAGCATATGTTGGAATGTATTCTGTCAAGAAGTTGCTGTAAAAGGAATCGCATTTATTATACACGTTGCAGTTACTTAACACAAAGTGGGAGAACTTTAAACAATGTTAATTTAACTTGCAAGACTTGGTACAAAGAAGTTTAACCAATAAAGCTGGAGGGTTTGCTTGGGTGCGCGTCAGTTGGGTACGAACGTCTGTAGGCGTATAACATAATAGGAATGTGAATTACATTTTTTATGTCGTAAATTGATTCTGCTAGTGACGAAAGAATGTTAAGTAATTACTAATGACCCTGCTATTGCTAATTACTCATTAGCAATAGAGGTGTCAGCAGGGTGTTGACTATTGGGCATTAACGTGACGAGCACTAGGACCTTACCAATACTAGTGATTAGTGATTCACAAACATTTAATGAAGTTTACCTTGGGGGCATCAGTAGCGGCGACAGGCAACGCGGAGGCACGTGCCTCGGGCTCGATGGCACCGGCGAGTCAGCGAGCGAGGCGAGCGAGCCGTGGGCCATGGGCGCGGCCCGCACGTCCAGCGAGGCGGCGCGCAGCGGAGACGGCGAGCGAGGCACGCCCGTGCCTCCTGCCTCGAGCGTGCGCCCGTCGGGCGCGAACGTGCGGATCGCGGGCGATGACCCGCGATGACTCTGTCAAAGACCAAGGTGACTAAGTATAGGTATTTTATGCATAACGTGACATTTGCATTGTCTATGGATATAATATGTCACTAACGTCACTTTCGGGTAGAAAGTTTCTGTTATAAAATAATATTTAGGGTAAGTAAGGATATTAGTAAGTTTATTTATTTCATTGCATATTTGAGAAAAGCACTATACATACCTCGGCGGGAAATGGGGTTGCCGGCCTCGTAACTATCTGGTTGGTAGCTATATGTACTCGGCCGGCAACCCCTTACTTCCGGCTTCTGCAGTAATGTACTATTTATTCCTTACTGTTTACTAGTATTTCCTATTTCTCGTGTTTCCTATTTAGTCCCTTTGAAACTGAAAATACTATCGAACCAATTTTCATTACGTGGAATTGGCTCCAGATGGGGTCTGGCCCTGACGTAACTTTACTCGGAAAGGATATGTTTGACAATGTTCTCCTTTCGTCCTCTCGGATACTCCTAATTTAATCCTTATCTATCCCAAAAACAGTTAAGAGATAGTTAGTTAGTTTGCATAAAAACGAAATTAGTTCTTACTTTTAACTGACGACAAAAAAACAGGAGTTTCTTAGATTGGCACAAAGTTTTTTCATCTAAGTTTCCCGAATAAGTACTCGAAAAAGTGTTTTTTTGTAGTACTATAATAACTCGTGTATTTGTTACTAATTACTTAATTAGGCTCGTTTGAAATGGGTTTAATAGTAGATTGTTCAACTAGGGACTAAAACAAGCCATAATGACACGAGGTGTTTAGCCACCCGAGCGTAGCGAGGGTGACTATAAATCGAGTGTCATTATGGTTGTTTAGTCCCGCGTTAAACACTCTACTTTTCACTTTGAATGCGAGGAAAAAAACGACGTTCTATTACACAGAATTACAATATTTATTGTTCCGTACTTTCGGTATAAAGTTGCACTATACACATTAATTGTTGAAATATTGTGCTCAATACGATTAATGAACATCCAAAAAGCAAAGAAAAAATTTTCCCCGGTTCTTTATTTTTTTTTTACTTAGTGAAGTCACTCAGGCTTTATTAAATGCTGGCATTTTTAGCTAACAGGTTCAAACGTGAAAACAACCTATTTTAAAACTAATTGGATCATGCAAAATAAAATTAAGTTACCCCTAATCTAGTTAAATTGATTTATATTCGTAATAATTAATCATTATTACTATATTAAATAGTTATTTTTTTAATATTTTTGCACAGTTGTCTTTTTAGGTTATTTTCACACCCAAAAATTGTCTATACACAATCACTAAAAATGGCGACAATATTCCAACCACAAACACCCCGATTGGCTGTTTAGGGGTTTTCAGTCAATTAAAAAAATTTTACTTTAATCCCTAGAGATTAATAAGGAACTTTAGTCCCGATATACAGAGACTAAATTAACATTTTAAGAGCATGAGAAGTGAAAAATTCGTAATTATTGATTGAAATTGTATGTCATGTTAGATTATTATTAAGCTTTTACGTACGGTACGGTACGACACATCAGCGACTCCGGAACCACATGTATGTATATAGTTCGTAATTTGACCGTGTGTCTTGTGTTGCCCACGCAATAGACTTTATACGGCTAAATTACAAACATAATGCAAGATTCAGCTATTGTTGCATAAGTACGCTATTGTTAAAACAATAAAATAAAATGTACCTATTTCACAAAACATCGTTTACAAAGAGTTCGTGTACAAAGAGTCAGGCATGTTTGTGAAGCCAATTAGTTTCTGTTACTTTTAAATTTGATTTTTAAAATACAACAATGCACATGGAAACTTTTACAATCGTAATTGATTTATCTACAGTAACTAACTTCAGGCATGAATACGTATACCGTATCTCATTGCATTGTACAACCAAAGGTTCGCAATATCATGTCATTTTATTATACCAACACAACTTTCAACCTAAACACTTCCACAACTAATGCTTCTTGTCTTCACCGACTTTAGGCGATCTTAAGTTTGTCAAACCGTCTTGTGGGGGGCCGACCTACCAACCGTGACACTAACTATAGTGACTGACGTATCTGCCAGAGTTACCCAGTTGAAGTGGTAATGGGCTGGGCATATAGCTCGAAGAACCGATGGCCGATGGGGAGTAATGGTTCTCAAATGGACACCTGAACGAACTGGAAGCCGATTTAATTGCGTTTATATCAGACGTCATAAGAAAAGTATAAGAGCCTTATCACGAGCGAGCTGCGGGCGAGTTAGAAGCGAAGCTCCATACAAATGTCGCTCGACGTGTTTGCCGCGAATGGTTTTGTATGGAAACTCACCCGCACGCAGCTCGCCCGCAAATCGCAAGTGTGATAAGGCCTTAACTTAAGGAAAGAAACGTAGCCACTAGGGCACCAATCCCGGGATTATTTGTATGGAAAATCCCGGGATCCCAGTATTGGCCATACAAGAAACCAGGGGTTGGAAGCCCTAGTAGCCACACTCCAGCCCATTAGGAGCGCGCGATAGTTAGTCAAGGTCGAGGCATAGGGCTGCCGCCCGTCGGTTTTTTCACACCCGAGCGCACTGCAGTATAGGGGAGAGTGGGGGAATTACGGAAACTTAAGCAAACATGTGAATAAAAATCATACCATTAACATTAAGCAGATATTTTTTTTATATAATTAAAATTCGATTAATAGCTTACAAAATTACCATAATCTTTTCTTTTTAAATAATTTACAAAAATTAAATATTAAAGAAAAACGAAAGGCTTTCTGTCCGAAATTACCCGGTGCATGTGGGGTAAATGCGGACACTATTTGGAGTTATTGCGATTATTTTAATAATATCCTACATATTTAATTGAACTATTCAGTAGCAGTTATCCACATATCAGTAGAAGTTATAACAGTAGGAATTATGATAACTGCTACGACTCAGTTGGAGTTATTCACATAACATCGTATACAAATACATGGCACTAAATAGTGATGAGAATTATAAGAAAACACGTGAAACTTATTTTGAAATGCGTGCGCGGGTTTTCTTCTTATCTAGTCCATCCACGCACTACGGGTGATGCAAGTGATCAAAAAATCGTGATAGTGGGGCAGCTAGAATTCTAGAAAAGGTTGTATCTGGGATTACCACGCGTCCGTATTTACCCCACTCTCCCCTACACGTATACGATACATTTCGTGGGAGGGAGCGACCGTGGCCACGGTCCGACCCCGACTGGCGCATTGCTACGCATTCTTAAAAGTTTACGTGTAGTACGCCGCGCACAATGCAAGCGGCACGATGTACCTTTTGCCGAAAGAAATTTTACTGCCGTTATACTGTGCCATAAACATCAGGCCCAGTTAAAGTTGCACCAAGGGGCGAGTTGTTATATGTATACATGCTTATTAATCCCACTGAAGTAAACTACAAATTTCTCATTTCTATTCATATCAACATTATGCAAATTAAACGCTTAAGCTTAATTGTTTTCAATAATAACTTTGCTTCGTCCATTTGCATAACATACGAGATCGCTGAAAATTAAAACATGATGTTTCTGTTCACTTTCAGCTGAACATAAAATTAACTCGTGTTGTGAAACTATGTGAGCAGCGAATTATTTAACAAAGCAGCAGCAAATGATTTAACTCGGCTTTCGAATAGAACATAAGGTAAACGTCTTAAAATATACCTTTTTAGGGTTCCGCACCAAAATGGTAGAAAAGGAACCTGGTGCGACTCTGTCTGTCTGCCTGTCCGTCTGTCTCAGCCAGATATCTCAGTAATTACTGCTGCTATCGATTTGAAATTTGGAATAGTGTTAAGAATCTCTATTGAACCAAAAAAAAATCTTGTACTTTTTAAAGTTTTTTTAAAGGGGTCTGAAATGGGGTGTTGAAAATTAAAAGTATGGCTAATATATCAAGTGGAGTATCAAATGAAAATGGCTTATTTAATTTGTAAATTTCAAAACGGTTTTTAGTTTTTTCTTAAATAGTATTTTTTGATTTAAGGGCTTTTTTGATTGTTGTACCCCCCGTTTGTTTGAAGTCCCTCGAATTCAAATATTTATTGAGTCGTTTTCAAAAAAAATGTACACATTTAAGGGATTTAATTAAAACAAAACTTAATTTATTCCTCTGTGTTATGTTACCCATATAGTTTGTGTGCCTAACTTTCGTAGGTAACACAGAGGAAGCGATCGTGATTTTGTTTTTATTAGGCCCTTAACTATGTACAATTTTTTTGAAAACGACTCCATTACTACAATAAGGATTATTTTTCCTTATTTCAACGATTCAGACACCTAGCCTGTTTAATAATCTAATGATTTCAATAAATATTGTATTTTCATCATTGTCATCTCGGCAAATATTGTTGAAGTAGGTGATGGTCAAGGTATTTTTTTTTGAAACCGAAAGGCAGTCCGGGGTCTCAGTCTAGCTTGATCAAAATTATGGCGGCTTACTCTTCCATTGTGGTAACAATCGCGAAATAATAATGACGTTGAACCGCGCAGTCAAAACTATAGAAGTTTCTAGCAAATAAAATAGAAACACAATCGAACGGAAATCCACTCGGATACCCTACATTGTGGGAACGTGTCAACAAAATGGGAAAACAACGTGAGACCGGATTGGTTGGTTTAAAATTTTAAAGTGGTATAATATGTATGAATTGGAGTAGGTTTGCTTATTTCAAACGTCATATGCACGATTCCCGCATGCGATGTAAAGTTTACCGTTTGTAATAAATGGAATGTATTTTTGACGTAACTCATGAGCGGTAGATTTCAGAAATACCTCATGGTTGCTCATGGTAATGTGCCAAAGGATAAGAGGCATGAGGTTGACTTCAGTGAGACTTGATGGTAAAGAGGCTTAATAATATTTTTTTGTTAAATGAAATAATATTATTGAGACGAGCTTTTTTTGTGGACTGTACTTTATTGTAAAAATCGTAAACTCCACGTCAAAAACAATCCATGAGCCCAGGTACAGTAGCCATCAGATATATCTGAGCTGTCAGTGTACTCATAAATATCTGAACACGGCTCTAATGCTATGAAAATAGAGCCGTGTTCAGATATTTATGAGTACACTGACAGCTGATATATATCTGATGGCGACTGTACCTAACTACCTACCTTGTTTGGGCTCTTATCTTATGTAATGTAATTAAGATGATCCAACTACCTGCCGTCTACATTTCCAGATCAGCTCTATAGTACCTACTGTAATATTAAGATTGTCATCGAAGCTTAATTAATATGTAAAAATTCAACTGACTATAAAATATGAAGCGGTTTTAATTCAGCTTGCAAGATTTCACCCGAAGGAAAATTTTTAGAAGTATTGCAAGACAAAATAAAAAATTGCATACTTATTGATAAAAAGCTTGATACAAAAAAACCGGTCAAGTGCGAGTCGGACTCGCGCACCGAGGGTTCCGTACATACTCGTCAGTAGATACGTGAATAATTCAAGAAAAACTGTATGGTGGGACAAACTTAACTTTGCTCTTGTAAATCGGTTGTCCCCATACATCGACATATGCCGCGGTTAGTTTAGTAGGAGCAAATACCTTGACAAGAACTTGTCTTAGGATTTTTCCGAATTTCTAAAAAACGCTGCAAGTTAGGAAAACCGTTTTATTTTTCCTGTAATATATAGAATGATATTAATAATCGGTAATTATTACAGATTTTTCGGTTCAGAAACTTCGGAGATAATAGGGGGGAATGGTATTTTTTTTAACATTTTTTGTCTTAAATCAAAAACTACATGTAAGAAAAAAAATAAAAACGGTTTTGAAATCTACATATTAAGTCCTTTCATTTGATATCCCACTCAATATATTAGCTCAACTTTTGATTTTCGACATCCCATTTCGGTCCCCTTTAAAAAAAAGTAAAAAAGGTATAGGATTTTTTTTCTGTCCCATAGGCTCGGATTAGCGGTTTTTAACACTATTCCAAATTTCAAGTCGATAGCATCAGTAGATCCTGAGATATTTTGCTGTGACAGACGGACAGACAGACAGACAGACAAACAGAGTCGCACCATAAGGGTTCATTTTTTACCATTTTGGTACGGAACCCTAAAAATAGACCAAATCTACCACTGCGACGCTAACCACTGAGACCTTTAACTATATACATGCCGTAACACGATCCACTTTGCTCGGTCACAAACTCATTACTAAATTAAAATCGCGTTGTAACCACGACAATAGATTCAATCTCGTAATCTCATATTTACAAACTGCATAGCGAATGAGCGCTCAATGGGCAAGGTCCACTCTCTCATTAAACATTCCTTGTGCTTCACACTTGCTTATTGATAAATTCATCAAAAGCTTTGTGGACTCTCAAATGCTATTAGCAACGGAGTGCGTCCGACCTAAATTTATGATTAGGGGCGAATGACGCTTCGCTGGGAGCGCAATCCGTCAGCCGATCTGAACGAGATTTTAACGCTTGGTTTCAGCGTTGGCTTTGATCTTATAAATTACTTCCTAAATATATTTTGCACCAGTATTAGTCATATACCACTCACTATATCAGACAAACATAGTTTTCGTTTTATATGTATGTATTAATCTATCAGGCAAGCCGTCGGAAAATGGCTTATAAGAGCGTTTGGTCAGATTAGTATGGATTACCCTTAAAGTAAATGTCCTAGTGATCGCGACGATAATGTACAATAGTCCCCTGCTGTCACCTCTATTGCTAATGACTTAAAATTCAAGGTGGCGACTAGCAATGCACCGACGAGAAGTTTCCAAAGTTGCGAAACTTTCAACGTGAGAATTTCTGGGTAACTTCTGAGAATGTTCTCGGGAACGAGAATTTATTTCCTGACGTGTGCTTCTTTATTTATTTATTTATTTTGACAATAATTATGAATACAACATACAGTAAATTTATGTAAAATACAATAAAAAAGTGTGGGTCGAATTTGTCAATCACAATACTGGTGCTGGATATATATCTGTTTGCAACTTTCGCTGTGAAATGTTCTTGGAAATTTAATGAGAATTTAAGCAACTTATTGGTAACTTATCACTTATCAACAAAATAATTAACTGTATCAAACTACAACATGTACATAAACAATATGGAGTATTTATTATGCACATTTAAACTTTATAGTGGGAATATTTTCTTTTCTAATCAATAAGTTACATGTTGCAAGAATGTTCTCAGAACATTCCCGAGAATGTTTCCACGTTTTGAGAATGTTCTGCAACTTGTACATTGCTAGTGGCGACTACTGACTGGCACAGAATCGAGCACTCGGACGTCTACTTTATCTGCCATAAAATTTTACGTAGCATTATAGGTTCTTTTTTTCCTGGCTTTGGCGTGGAAAGCTGTTAATTTTTCGATTTTAGATTATTAATATGAAGGGTCAAAAGCGTTATTCAGTAGGTATCTGATATGCACAGGTCTGGTACCGTCAAATCCTCCAACAATATTACAGAAATATTTCAATCAAAGACTGCTCAATCTTTGCCCAAGAAGGAAATACTTCAGCAATATTTTCTTGAAATATTTCTGCAATATTATTTATTGGGCAAAGATTGCACGGAACTGCACTAGAGTTTAATAGTAACAAGCTTTACTCTTACCACCTCAAGATGAATGCTATTTGTCAGACGAGCGAGTGTCTCACGAGCTTAATACGGAAAGTAAACAGAATTTTTAAAGTGTGATTTCAACTCGCGTCTTTTCTAGAACTTATTCTAAGTCTGTGGGGATAAGTCGTGGAACTTTGCAAGCGTCGGCGTTGGCAACCACTTAAAAACAAATTCTCTCAAAGAAGCATTACTTAGTTCTTAAGTTTGTTACAGCCGTCACACTGACAGTTTGCCATCAATTGCAGTCGTGAATTTATATCACTGGCTCGCACTGTCTATTTATTTTATTTTCCATATTTGCCTATATGTTTAGAGCGAATTATGTTCGTCAATACACTATCGCCGATATATAGTGACGGGATTTTACGCAATATAAAATGAGGCTCTAGCTTAATGTCTCTTAAAGTGTATTATGCTTTAATGTGCTCGTGGCATCGAACGATTTACTTATGAATCCAGATTATTCTGCAAGGATAGGAACCTATAGGTACTGCAGGAAGAGCGAGAACGAGTTTGCCGCATTTTTGGATGACATAGAAGCCGAATAGCACTCATCATAGCCCTGAAAATCCCATTTTAGGGATCCCATAGTAATATGCGTGTCTGAATGGTCACTTGTATGTTAGCGAGAGAGTGAAGTCTTCGAATGTAGCAAAGCAGGGCTCACAATCGGCCTGAAAGTGCCATACAGCCTGCTCTGAGATAATGAAGGGGTATGCACGCGGTAGTCAGCTCATCGCTTGGTATTTCTGGATTTACTAGACGCACAGCTGTTTTGCGAGGATGTACAAAGAGTTCACGGGAGCCGCGCGTATGGCAACATGAGTACAACTGGTTTGGCTCCTTATGTAGTAGTAAAGCTGTAGGCTCCGCAAATATATTGGCCATTTTCCTCTAGATCATCGGTCGACAACTTTTTAGCAGCCAAGGGCTAGGCTTGTGTCGGTCAGGACCGAAGAACTAAAAGGAATGAAATCCCACCTCAGACCGATAAGAACTAGTTCTTCTTAAGCGCTCTAAATCGGTCTTCGGTCCTTTAGTTCAGTAGTCGATACGTCGGTACAAATCGGTTGGGAGCGAATGATCGAATGAGTCAAAATCAAATGTTCAATAGCTAGCTCCTTTCTTTCCTTCAGATCTCGAATTTGCTCCTGAACTAAAGGAACTAAAAGACCGAACTAGTTCTTTTGACCGATTGACCGAGATCGGAGCGCTCTTTTCAAAGAACGAGCGGGCACAACTCTAGCCACATAGTAGCTAACGAAATTGACGCGGGCCGCACTATGTTAATAACTGGTGATTTTATACAACTCTGAATATATCGACCTTTACATAGAAAACAGCCAGGGAGGCTCGCGGGCCGCAAGTGAGCGGTTCACGAGCCGCAGGTTGTCGACTGCTGCTCTAGATCATGTCTCGGTGGCATACATTTTTGGGCAATTGTGAAACACTTGCCAAGTTCTATACAACAACCAAAAAATACCGTGCAGTTGAGGTGAGACCTACAGGGAATGCGCCAATATTTGTGGATAGAGGAATAAGATCCTCGAAAAATGACCCTGTACTCACCGTAGCTCTCGAAGTGCCGCTGTCAAGGCTGCTCTGCGAGGATATCGAGGGTGTGCGGGCCAGTCGAGCGTGCGGCAGCGAGCTCACCGCGCGGCTCTCTGAACTGAATGGCTGCACCCGGCATTGCTCCTTGGAGATCAGCATTTCCTGAAAACGAAGGGCATGGTCAGATTTACAAAGTAAATTAACAGCATGACCCTATATACAATATAGGCCTGTGCGCAGTAGTGGGATGTATAATATACAGGCCTACCCTCATAAACGAGAGTGAATGGGCTGTAGTCCCCACGCTAGCCCACTGCGGATGGGGATTTCACATAAACCTTTGAATTTCTTCGCGGGTGTATGCAGGTCACGAAATTTTTCCTTCACCGAAAAGTTAATGGTATTGTACATAAGTTCCGAAAAAGTCATTGGTACGAGCCAGGATTCGAACCCGCGACCTATGCTTGAAAGGCGCATGTCCCCCCGTTTTCTCGTGGACCCATTGATTTGTCCCATGAATGGGACCATGAGGGAGACTTATTTCTCGTAGTCCCATTCAGTTCTATTGAAATGAACTGAAACCTCCTGTATAATGTAAAAAGATTGAAAAAGATTTGTTAGATACATTTTGCGAACGCCTTATTCATTTGCAGCGAATTTTATAATCCGTATTTTTCATGTTGGATATCGCTTCAACCGTTGCTTACGTTGTGTTCTTGTACTTTAGTTTCACATTCTAACACTTACTTCCCGCAGGAAAACCTGGCGATATCTAGTAGTATTGTATACATACTCAGAAAGCGATCAATTAGCACTTCAATCCTCTTTATATATTGACTGAAAAATAGATTAATAGAATAAGAGGATATATTTATTTATTTATTATAATTATTAATATTATAAAAGCATTAAGTCATATGCTAGTAGGACCTACTTGCACATTTTAAGCGACATAAGTCCCTAAATTAGTATTTAGGTTTAACCTTTTGAAATCTTTGAATCGACATTGGTCGAGATTGATAAATAATATATTGACTTTATTATGTTAGGATGTTTGCCAAGAAACCGATCTAATATCCGGGAAGTTCGGGCTATCGAAAACTATTTTGATCGCCGTAAATGTAAAATAATTAAAGAGGAGAACTAGAACTCAAAGTTAAACAAAAACAGAAGAGTTCCAGGGTTTAAAACACGCTTGTACACAGAAGTCCCAAATATAATTGACCCGTGAACTCGCTATAACAGTTCGCAATCGGTGGTTAAAATATGCCGGTCAAGGACCTTAAAATAAATAGCTGGACGGAGCGTTGCCAACAGAGAACTGAAGCATTTTTAGTCGACCGGCTGCTTGTACTTACGAGCCCGCACGCACACATCAACTAGTTTTTTCCAACTACCCGCAGCGCGCACACATTGACCTGACCAACCAGCGTTAAGTTAGCCGGCGGATTATTGATGCTTCAGTTCTTTGTTAGCGATGTTCCGTCCGGCTATTTATTTTAAGGTCCTTGATGCCGGTCCGCTCGTCGCTTCGACGACGTTGACGGACGACGCAGCGTCACCTCCGATTCTGAACTTTAGGAACTTCTGAAATTTAGGAAATGCGAGTTAAAAACTAAACGGAATCCAATATCATTTATTGCAAATAACACTGGTTATTAAGCCTTGATAGCCATACACACACGCCATTATAATTTCACGACACAGGACATAAAACAACATTGTACCCACTCCGTACTTAATTATTAATACGGGTAGCTGATAGAAAATGTATAGCTTACGCGGACAAAGTAACCATGTTACAGTCGTGTTTTCTTATTTTTACAAGCATGAGATTGTCCCAGTAGTCGCCATCTTGAATGATAAGCAGTGGTCGGCACTATCAGGGCAAAACTTCAACAAAACTTGCCAAGTGGACATAATAGAGTGCTTACAGCTATGACAATATTATACTCAAGTATTGGAAATCCGAGATTTCGATATAAAGTTAAATTTAATACTGATTTGCCAATAATATTCTTATTTCCTTGGTTGTGGTTGTAAGTTCTCCTTTATGTCAGCTTTACAAGTTTTGTAAAAATTTTGCACCGATAGTGCCGGTCACTGATGGTAAGTTGTTAGCAGTAGAGGTGACCGCAGGGTGTCGATTATTGGACTTAGCCTATCGAGTAATAGGACGTTTACCTTACAACGTATTTTTTTAATTTTAAATATTTATTGACCGCTATGACTAAGATGTCAATAACACGTAAAGTTTTCGATTATTATTGGCAATTTTGAAGACATTCATCATACATTTTAATAAAGATACTATAGTGACTTGCAGAGAAAGAGAGTGAGAGAAATAGGCATTATTTCTAATATGGGTGACTACCTAAATCTAGATTATATCAATTGGGATACATATTGTTAGTCCCCATATAAAATTTGTCGAAAAATTTCAGGGTGACATCATAGACTTCAGGAATGTACACAAACCTAAACTGTTTCCAACGGCTGTTGTAAAAAAGTTCTGAAACATTTTCAGTTTCAGCGAAAGAAATATCCGATCAAACGATAAATTCGACCAAACATTACATGAGGACAAAAACCCTAGACCTGGCGACAGGCCTTATTTATTGTGTTCATAATAAAATTGTTATATCACGAATGCATCAATATTTTATAACGTAAAATTTTAGTGAAATCAAAAAACATACAATACAAAAAGTACAATTCAATATTCTTTATCACACACCAATAAAATAACATAAGATAAAATTTAAATTGTAAATAAACATAACATATTGTCTAATAAAGTACCTTTTCCAGAGAACCTAAAATAATAGAGTTGTCGCAAAATATATAGTATATCATAAATTATTAAGTGCACGAGTGAACAGGAAATTTGAGATAATGAGTTTTAAAGTTGGTCATTTCTATCTATCCTATACGTAATTAAGCCCGAGTGTAGAATCGAGGAGTATGTTGAAACAAAACGAACTAACAACTTATCCAGCATCGTACAACTGAGCGAGTTGCTGAGAGAAGTGATGTGTAGGTATATCGGATCTCTGAGGGATATAAATTATAACTATCACAAAAAAATTCACACTAGGGGTATAGCGGATGCCGTTTTATCCGCGGATGCCTATGCGAATATTTCGAGACTCAGGTCCACGGATTCAGATTCAGATACTGGTTAAAATTCAGTATAAAAAAATAAAGGGAAATTATATAAATACATGAAAAATACTGCAGTACTACAGTATTTTTCATGTATTTATATACAATTGCAGTTAGTTCTTCTCACGACTGAGCCACGATGGCTAATCGATGAAAACTGAACTGTGTTAATTTATTAGGTAGGTACACATACGTAGCATCCAACGAAAAAGACTAACTGATAAGTTGTGGAACTCCGAAAAATGACGAAGTCTGAAAATAACTCACTGCTAAAACGATCAACCGAGAAGATGACTAACTAACTCTGAAATTGACATATTACGAAGAAGATCTACTCAGAGAGCGACAGTATTCAAAGGTGACCATGTCCGCCAAAAAGACGCTCCCGGTGGGCTTCGTTCTTGCAGCAAATTGCACAGATCCGCATCCGCATAAGCTCAGCATCGTTTTAATGCGAAAGATGCGGATGCAGATACGATTATCCGTAACATCCCTACTTCACACCATCTAGAGCACTAATTGGCTACCGAATTCAAATTATTAATAGGAACCTCCACTAAAGACATAGCTTTAACTATTTACAAAGTTTACGATTGATCTAACACACTGATTGACTGATAGTCAAGTCAGTTTATTTACGGAAATATCAAATCGGAAAGAATTTTAGGAAATTGTATGACGTCATTGTTGCTGAAAGGAAAACTAGAATTTTGCTATTGTTGCTTACCTACTTAAAAACCTTGAGTTTCTTGTCTGAGCAAAGGCCTCCCTCTATTCTCTCTCGCGCAGTTCTCAACATGCTCTCAATTTTGCTATTTTCTGAATGTTAAAATCTACAAGTTTTTATTTAGTATTTACTGTATATCTTATTCAACAAGGTAGAGTTGCCGGGCATTGGAATAAACGTATATTTATCACATTAGTGTTTGTCTAGCATAAGTAATCCAAATTTTTCGAAATACACTTCGCATTTAACCGAATGATCATCTCCTAGAAATATATACTTGGCATAATTACTTCTATTATGGCATGATTTTTTCGCTACAAGAAAAGTAGTTTAGGTTAGTTAGCTTAACACTGCAACTTCATCTGAAACCAAAACCATGGCGAAGAATATGCAAAATATAATTCTCACCAAAGATATATTTCTACCATTAGGTATGTAATACGAAGATATAATGAAAACATATATACGAATCATAGTCAACCGCTTAATTATTTTTGTTCACAGGACAATTGAACTTCTCTATGTATACTAAAAGGGAAAACAAGATGAAAACCCACACAATGAATTGAATGAAATGCCTTTTTGAAAGACTATTGTTACGATCGAGTTTTCTTATAAGATTTACAGTAAAGCTAGTGGTTTAAAGCCGGCACAAGGAGAAAGAAGTTGCAATATAAGGAGATATATTTTAAGCCTCTTCCAAGGATGTAAGGCAGGCACAGTACTATTATTATTTAAAAGAACGCCTATATAAATTGAGGATTGCGCCTTCTAAGAATTGCATGCATAAATCAATACTGTAATGTTCCAAAGTTTATTGCACGATTTTAAAGGAGCCGGCCGGAAAGAACTAAGTGTACGTTTGATGACATTCATTAAGCATAATTATAATTGCTTTGCAATAGAACCATTTTATAATTATATTTTTTTATGTCAGTCATAAGCACCAAAATAGGTATACAGTTAATAATCCTTGTAGCTGAAATAGTTTAATTTAGGTTTACGTGAGTGCTTTCTAAGTTAAACTGAACATACTATATGAAAACCAAAATTAACACTTCCGCAACCAAAGATTTCGTAGCGCTACGTACGTAGCCGATAGGTAATATGAGGAAACCAGTTTGCAGCGGAAATTCGCTACAAGCCTAGCGCCCGCGAAGTGGGTTCCCGGTATTGAAAGCGGTGTTATAAATAAAAAGGTGGATGCAATTTCTCGTGGCCTCTAAAATTAGAAAAAGAAACCGGACAAGTGCAAGCCGGACTCACCCATCGAGGGTTCCGTAGAAATTTGTAGGTACATTAAGGTGTTGCCTGTACTAGGAGCAAATAATTAAAACGTAGATTGTACTCCTCAAACTGAACAACATTTGTTCAGCGACTTTAACAATAACTTATGTTTTAAATTTTAGAACACTTTAAAGTTTATTTGAAACGGCAATGTATTGCGATGTTTTTATTATGTTTGTAGCGTGACAAGCGACGTCAATTAGACTGTGATGTTAACGTGCATTGAAAATACTATTTAACTTGTATGAAAAAGATAAAATCTAAACATTACATAATTTTTAAAAGTTGTTGAACTGAAGTTTTATTGTCTGATGAGTAGAATCTACATTTTATTTATTTGCTCCTCTTACAGGCAACACCCGGTATTAAAGTACCCTACACATTTTGATTGCATTAGTCAAGTCTATTTTTTAATGATTTAATTAAAAGTGTATATAGTTTTCAGATTTTTTCCTATACTTGTAGTTGAAAACGGTATTACTTGCCAAATTTTATAGTTTTAGGTCAACGGAAAGAACCCTTTGAATTGTAATTTCCTTGAGAGTGTCGAAATTTACGTTTTTTGTGGCATAAACGGCCGTATCTTTTTTTCACGTTAACTTAGAAGTTTGATATTTTCACAACTTCAAGAAACCATTAGAACTGAGTAATATGGTTTTATTTTCAACTTTTTACCTTCATGCGTTCCCGAGACAAAGTTTACAGACGGATAGATAGACGGACGGACAGCAAAATGATCCCATAAGGGTTCCGTTTTTAGAGTTTCGTACCAAAATGGTAAAAAAGGAAAAGCGCGACCGTCTCTGTCCGTTTGTCCGTCTGTCACACCCAGATATCATAGGAACTACTGCTGCTATCGATTTGAAATTTGGAATAGTTTTAAAAGTCGCTAACCCGAACCTACTGGACGTAAAAAAAATCTTATACCTTTTTTACTTTTTTTAAAGGGGATTGAAATGGGAGGTCAAAAATTTTAAGTTGTAATACGAGTATCAAAATATCACGTGGAGTATTAAATGTAAGGGCTTAATTTGTAGATTTCAAATCTATTTTTAGTTTTTTCAACATGAAATTTTTGATTTAGGACGCAAAACGTTAAAAAAAATACCCTCCCCCCTATTATCTTCGAAGTTACTGAACAGAAAAATCTGTAATAATTACCAATTATTCATATTATCCAAAATTTTACAGATTTTCCTTATTTGCACCGATTTTCCTTATTTGCACCGTTTTTATTAAGAAGTTTGCAAAACTCATAACACATACTTATTTGCTCCTACTAAACTAATCACCATCCAGTTTTTCTTGAACTATTCGCGTATCTTTTACTTACTTCCAAGTTTGTACGGAACCCTCGGTGCGCAAGTCCGACTCGCACTTGACCGGTTTTATTTCTTTTTGATCACACTCACTCGTCGCCGGAAATTTGCAGTGTTGCATTTTGTGCCTGGATTCCAATACCATGGATTTACAAACAAACCCTAGATTACGAACGAAAACTAGATTGAATTGGCTTTTACAGAACCCTCTGGGCCTCGTATTCGCTTACTAACAGGCGCTACTGCGATCAATCGCCTTCCTTTTTTAACCGAGTTATATAAAAAGGAAACTCTGATTAGCCGATTTTTTTATACACCGTGGGCCCGTATAACCCGACCAACTTTAACCATAGATTCTAACAACTATTAGAAGTAAAAAAAGTTACGTGACGTATAGTCGAAAAACGCTTACTTTCCGAGATATTCATAATTTTTAAAATAAAAACTCCCAAGTGTGTAACAAGCCCTAATAAATGGAATAAGATACTTTTACTGATTTTTTTAAAAATCCTTTAACTAAACAGCAATTAACCTTCGCAGTATTAGATGGTAAGCGATTACAAAGCCAAAATATTGACCTTTCGTTTCCATTTTAGCTTTTTTTTTCCTTTTTAATAACTTTTCCTCCAGTAAGGACATGTTTATAACGAGGGACTGAATTTATTGATTTATTTTGTTCCATAAGACTACTCGTATTAATGTAAAATGACAAAATTCGACCTATGTTGATATAACGTTATTTACCTACTTGTAATACCATTAGGAATACGTGGTTAAAGTTGGTCGGGTTGTACGGGCCCACGGTGTATACATATT
Source organism: Eudemis profundana (assembly GCA_947034925.1). Classification (NCBI taxonomy): domain Eukaryota; kingdom Metazoa; phylum Arthropoda; class Insecta; order Lepidoptera; family Tortricidae; genus Eudemis; species Eudemis profundana. The sequence goes on from OX344800.1 coordinate 18,170,176, forward strand.
TTCCCCAATTACTCGAAACCAGCTAGAGCGGTTTAGATTTTTTTTTAAAAGGTGGTCCCATTGTCATTACGTTACCTGATGATGGGATCTTGTTGAAATCGACGCAGCTTTTCAAATATTAGGGGAGACCGGGTATGGTTGTCTCACGGGTTGGTTGTCACAGCAGCCATTAAATAATACGAAACGAAGGAATAATTGCATCGCTCGGTGTTAAAAGATCGCAAGAGCTTCACCTCCTTCCCTACTTCACCAATCGATGCACTTATTCCTTCGTTTCGTATTATTTAATAGCTTCTGTGACAACTAACCCGTGAGACAACCATACCCGGTCTCCCCTATGTTAAGTAAATATATCATGTTTTTATGTGATTAAGTCCTGTTTTGCTATAATAATGAGTGAAAATCATGTAAATCTAAATAAGTAAATAATCAGTGAATTGTTTGAGTTTATAAGCTATAATATAGTATATGTCAGAATAAAGTACTGGGATATCCATAAATTTAGAATGTACATCAATAGATTTCGAAATATTCTTAGGAAATTCATATGTATTCTGATCGAATAGGAAATTGGGTCACAGATCGGACGCTAGGTTAGTGTGTCATCAAGAGTGATCTGTATCGAGATTGTATATTAACGTAGTGTCAGACGAGACGAGTCCAGGATATCACTTTAGAATCCCTAGGTAGGTAGAGGCACCGCAAACTCAGGTTTCTATGGTCGAAATTTTGAAGTATCCCTGGATAGGTAGGTACTTGCTCTGTCAATTTTTGCTTAAGTCGTATGAATCATGAGCAATCATTAAATATACAGGGTGGAACGGAACGAGGGACTTTCCTCCAAATGTGGCATTGTTTAGCCTAAGTACATTATTTTCAACCATCTGTGACCATGAGCACCAAAAACCATCTATGCAATGGTAAAGAAAGCTGGGTATATTTACGTAAACTAGGACTCGTGCGATTTGTCATCCCGTTAGCTGTCAGTGGAGTGGCTTTGGTCGCTGCTCGCACTCGATGTTCGTTCCCTAGCGGCTCTGGCCCAAGATTCTGACCTCTTCTGGGCAGCCCAGACCTTCGGCGGTCCCAGCCCACTCATCTTGACCGGTACAAATGTTTCATGTCACTAACACACGACCACAGCCGTCTGTGACCATCCAAAAACTATCTATGCAAGGGTAAAGAGAGCTGGGTATTTACGTACATTATGATTCCCATGCAACTTGTCATCCCTTTAGCTGTCAGTGGAGTTGTAGCTCTGTTCACTGCTGGCACTCGACATCCGTTGCCCACTAATTTCGAGCGGTTCAACCTGGTTTCATCCCACTAATACTGTAATCAATGAATATGTGGTTGTGTGGTTGGAGGACAATAGAGAGATCTCTCTCCAGGCGGGTGTTGTTCCTGGGGACCGAAGTCCGAAGGAAGATGGTTGGAAGTGTTATATATTGGAAGTGGGTTTAGAAACTTCGATAGCGGGTTGTAGAACTGTATGGAGATGACAGTCTTTGTATGGGCGTTGATGTAAGCGCCACCTGTCGTGGAATTGCTGTAACTGTCCGCTTCTTCCAACGAGTGTCGCTAGGTGGCAGTGTCGCCACATCAGCCCCCCTTCGAGACCGGAAGTTGATGGTGTGCTGTGCAGTCTGTGCGTCATGTCGTCGCTTGCAAGTGCCAGTGGTGTGTGCTCGTGCCGCGTCGGCGAGCGTAGACGACGGTCGATACCAGGCAGGCGGTGTGTCCCTGTTAGCCGGCGAGGTGGACCAGACCTGTTGACCGGTGAGGGCGAGATCCATGCGTAGAGTATCAGTCGTGTCGCTGGAGTCTTCAGGTACCAGGCATGAAGTGCGTCTCGTGCTAGTGGTACCCTCATAGAGGATGTCTGGCTTGCTGTGAGGCTGCGTCAGTCTTGAAGTAGGTTGCGTTAGCGTCCATTGTCGTGGGTCACCAATGTGGAAGAGAGGACAATAGAGAGATCTCTCTCCAGGCGGGTGTTGTGCCTGGGGACCGGAGTCCGAAGGAAGATGGTTGGAAGTGTTATATATTGGAAGTGGGTTTAGAAACTTCGATAGCGGGTTGTAGAACTGTATGGAGATGACAGTCTTTGTATGGGTGTTGATGTAAGCGCCACCTGTCGTGGAATTGCTGTAACTGTCCGCTTCCTCCAACGAGTGTCGCTAGGTGGCAGTGTCGCCACAAATACCAAAGACCGTTGCAACAGGGTAAAGCTATACTTACACTAGGACTCCCATGCGACTTGTCATCCCCGTAGCTGTCAGTGGAGTTGTGGCTCTGGCCGCTGCTCGCACTCGATGTCCGTTCCCTAGCAGCTCTGGCCCAGGACTCTAGTCTCTTCTGGGCAGCCCATACCCCTGGCGGACCTAGGCCACTCATCTTAACCGGTTTAAATTGGTTTCATGACACTAACACGCCATAGTTCACTAGTCACTTGAGTTCTCGTTGGTTAAGTTCGTTCGTTTTAGCATACAATTTTAAATTCCATTGTGTTAGTTTCGATGTACTTTAAAATAAGTAAATTTTATTGCACTAACAGATGTTGTCACCATTCACAAAAATAAATAAATTGGAGTTTTTTGTCGATTCTGAACTTATACCTGTAAAAAATAAGATGACTTTTATGCAAGAAGAAAGCTCAAAATTGGCAATTTGATGTTAAATCAGCTTCTTTTTATGAAGTATCAAGAAGCTCAGATAGTATACAATTTAGTATGAAATACTGGCTTGTGACGTCATGCTAAACGTGGTGTCTTATTTTTAATTTTTATCGTTTTAAAATCGTTGGTGGCACGAAAATGACCGTAGTGGATTTTATCTAAGCAGTTTTGGAAACATAATTTGATGATTAGCTTTAATTATTTTGTTTTGGTTGTTGTCAAATACCTTATTTTAATATCTTCAAACATTAATTAAAGTTTTGAATGTTGGTAAAACCTCTTTGTTTTATCAAAATCCCGAAGTCGCTGCACCAGAGTCTTAAAAACGGCAAAAGATAATTTGTAGTCGTGGTTGAACATAAATTGGATCAAAGCGTTTCACTCTTAAAGTTGGTAACTTATCGCCGTAACTAAGCACCTAGCATGGCGGTTATAAAACCTTTGTTTTTACAAAGGATACGAATTCAGAACGTTGAGATCTCAAAAACGTTGAAGGTAACTTGAAAGGAATATTAGTTTGCTTGTAGCAAATCGCTTAACATGGTATTCTCGGTAAAACAAAGGTGTCTTAACCTTTGTTTTACCTAGAATACGACCTCAGAGCGAACAGATGCTCTGATCGAGCTCCGAGCGAGAATGTAGCTAAAGGTAGTCTTGAAAGTCGTTTTTCGAAATAAATGAGACTAGTTGTTAGTTTTGAATATGTGTATCAAATCGCCTGGCCGTGGGAGTCTTCTTTGTGTCACCAAAGGCACGATCTCAGATATCTTAAAAACGACTAAGTTAACTTTGAAAGACTTTTTTGAACAGAAATCGGATGAAAGTTGCTAATTAAGATCGTAATTTAGCGCCTTGCTTTTTCTGGTTGAGTTACCGCTAGCCAACGAATAAAATGTACACTGACTTAGACGTTTTTCGCCTCTCTTCTCTTAGGTTAGGCTGTTTGTTTTGTATTTTTTTTGTCAATGGATCCACTGAAAATCAGCGTCTTTGGCACCCTGTGTCCCGACATATGCTGAGTGGCCTCTTTTTGGACACACAACAATACTGTACACGCTTTCATAGACCTAAGTGCATCTTATAACGATACAATATTGTTGTACTCGTAATTGATCTCCTTGCATGGGTATAACGCCTTTGTTTTAACAAGGCCGTGAACTCAGAATGTTCAGATCTTAAAAACGGCAAAGGTAACTTTGAATGCTGTTTTTGGACATGAAAGTTGTTCAGTTAGAATGTAGCAGGGCGAGTGGGGTCGCAGACGGCCGCTGCGTGCTCGCCTACGTAGCTGGAGCGTCCCGCTACGACAGACACTGTGTGGGAGTTTGTTTACTAGCTAGTACTATTAAATACGAGACTTCAATAACAGATAATTAAAACGCTTTTGCAAAATGCAGCGCTGAATATTTTCTTGTTAGTCTCTAATATGTTTTTGTTGAGGTATTTTTTATTGAAGTTAAAATGTCTATAGAAAAGAAGCTGTTGCCTTTCTTAATTTATTATCTGTGTTATGTAATAACATTTAGTAAAGTATGTTAAAAACTTCTAGTATTAATGTTATGCAGTATTAGTTTGGTTGGTTGGTGGACGTTGTTGAACACAACAGAAAATTCTTCGCGCACTTTAAATTATGTGCAGATATTATTCATACCTATAAAACGACAATGTTGACGTGAATATAAAGCGCTACATTGTTTCGCTTTTAAACCGCGTGATAGTGCTCGTTACGAAAACATAGCTGCATATAACGATATTAGAGGAGAAAATATCGCACGTATATTGAAGCGAGCGTGAACCAACGTAATCCGCGCCTGATCAAAGTCCTCGCAGGCTGCGCGTACTCGATAAATTGATTGATGACGGTACAGCTGTGCCTTCGTTATAGAGTTATGAAAACAATACCGCAACTCTCCCGCAATAGATCGCTGGCTGTCCAACTCGCTATTAATGAAAGTTCAATCGGCCCCACGTTGGGCGCCAACTTGATTTACCACCGTTTTATTCCAATTACGTCGCAGTTATTACATTTACGCGCAATAACCGCACTATCTCGGATATCTGGTGAGACCAGTGGTTACCTGCCATCGGGCACGTACGCGATACGTGCGCAATAGTGCATGGCTTTAATAAATAATTTAAAACGGTACAAGCCTCTAGAATATTAAAAAGATAAGAGCGGTTTAGTAAGGAAAAAAGTCCTTATGAGAATTATATGAGGAGGGCGTGGGTACGCAAACGGGGATTATGGGCTAACTGTTGCGTCCAAAGTGCTCCCCCGGTGACATTATCTCCACAAGATTGCCTATTTATTCAAATGAACATTTCTCAAGCTGTCTGGAGTCGCGATTACAATGTAGGAAGTCAATTAAGTAAAAAAGCGGTTAAGAATTAATTACCGAGATTTGAGAACTCGTTTTCATGATTAAGCTATAGATTACTCTCGGACAATGCGGATAGCCCCTCTATAGGACTTTGTGAATTCATGAATACATTTAAGACACTGAAAACACGTCTTACGCTCAGCACTAATGCCTTTAAATATTAATGTAAATTCGCTTAGACACGCGGTCGAGAGAGAAGACTAATGGAATTTCGGAGTGACTTAAACGAACTTTTTTAAACACGTCCACACATTCTACAAGTAGTTTAAGTGAATGACCGTCATGTGTCAGTTAACGGTATAATGTTTTACGTTTATAATATTGAGCACTGGTTGGAAGAGATCGGTGGATATCACGGTTGTAGTCATTTAACACAAGACACGTTTGTAGGGTGTGATAGGGTGTTGTTGGGAGTCGCCGAGAGTGGAGCGGTCGGCGTGGCTCCTCGCGCACACTGGCGCCGCCCGGGACTGTGTTGCCAGCTCAAACGGCCTTACTCCCTATTCCCGGTAACTAGTTTCAAATTTATTCGGCCGTGTAATCGAGCTTACTATCAAATACAGATGTTTAATTATGAAGTAATCATAGTGCACACAGGTAAACTAAGTGTTATTTATGTGTACTAATCAATGTAATTAAATAGGGAAACAGCAATTAAACGACAAGAACGAAAACGACAGATAGACAGCGGGAAGCGACTTTGTTTTATACTCTGTAGTGAAGCTTAAAACACTAGTGACCAATAACAAACGGGTGACCAATAATACCTTGGATTCCCCTAAAATTTTATGCATGTGTGTAAACGCTTTTATGCCACACCTGGCCATAAAGTAAGCTTTCTTTCGCTTTCTGGCTAAGTGTAGACATAAAATGATGTACACAACGCGGGAGGTAATAAAGAAAGCCCGGGATCGCATATTTACGTCCTTCGCTTGCATCTCGGAGCGCAAACATCTGCGATCTTGGCCTTTCTTAGTATTACCACCCTAGTTGTGTAATATAGTACATTACACAACTAGGGTGGTAATACTAACGAACTTGTACGATTTATGAAGCTGAATTTTAAGTGTAATTAACGAGTGTCTTTTCAAAACAGGCTTATTTTTCTATGGTTTTCATAGAGAAAATAAGCCCTATTGGAAAGACTCTTTAATTGAAATATTCCTTTTATACATTACAAATGAATCCAACGATTTTTTGCACGTACTTTTTAAACATTACCACAATCCATCTGGATGACCAGCATAAATGTATTAACTTTAAATACAGAAATAAGAAATTTAATGTTGATAGTTATATTCATTTTTATTAGCGATATATAAACAAAAACAATATACAGTATAAAAAATGTGCTGATTAAAATGTGGTTTTTTCCATTTATATTTTCGCAACACTATAACAAATAGTAACACTATTTTTCAAAACATTAGTAACGAACGAGAGAACTCTACGTTAAAATTTCCCCAGGACCGTGGGTGTTGCGGAGAGCTGGCAATCGCTCGCGACGGCGCATTTTGGCCGCGTCACTTTCTCCGAGGGTAAGCAACAGGTACGGAAGGTCACAGTGCCTCGGGAGTCCTCACGCCGTGGCTTCGGTAAGAGCGAAATAATTGACCCCTTTGACATACTTGAGACTAACCTGGAAATATGCTTAAAGTTACGACAAGATATCGCTTTTAGGTAACAAACTGCCGTTCCTATCCATTTCGGAGTAGAGAAGCAATAAGAAGGTATAAGTAACGTAAGGTCACATTCTCCGAGGGTAAGCAACAGGTACGGAAGGTCACAGTGCCTCGGAAGTCCTCACGCCGTGGCTTCGGTAAGAGCGAAATAATTGACCCCTTTGACATACTTGAGACTAACCTGGAAATATGCTTAAAGTTACGACAAGAAATCGCTTTTAGGGAACAAATCGCCATTCCTATCCATTTCGGAGTAGGGAAGCAATAAGAAGTTACAAGTAACGTAAGGTCACATTCTCCGAGGGTAAGCAACAGGTACGGAAGGTCACAGTGCCTCGGGAGTCCTCACGCCGTGGCTTCGGTAAGAGCGAAATAATTGACCCCTTTGACATACTTGAGACTAACCTGGAAATATGCTTAAAGTTACGACAAGAAATCGCTTTTAGGGAACAAATCGCCATTCCTATCCATTTCGGAGTAGGGAAGCAATAAGAAGTTACAAGTAACGTAAGGTCACATTCTCCGAGGGTAAGCAACAGGTACGGAAGGTCACAGTGCCTCGGGAGTCCTCACGCCGTGGCTTCGGTAAGAGCGAAATAATTGACCCCTTTGACATACTTGAGACTAACCTGGAAATATGCTTAAAGTTACGACAAGATATCGCTTTTAGGTAACAAACTGCCGTTCCTATCCATTTCGGAGTAGAGAAGCAATAAGAAGGTATAAGTAACGTAAGGTCACATTCTCCGAGGGTAAGCAACAGGTACGGAAGGTCACAGTGCCTCGGAAGTCCTCACGCCGTGGCTTCGGTAAGAGCGAAATAATTGACCCCTTTGACATACTTGAGACTAACCTGGAAATATGCTTAAAGTTACGACAAGAAATCGCTTTTAGGGAACAAATCGCCATTCCTATCCATTTCGGAGTAGGGAAGCAATAAGAAGTTACAAGTAACGTAAGGTCACATTCTCCGAGGGTAAGCAACAGGTACGGAAGGTCACAGTGCCTCGGGAGTCCTCACGCCGTGGCTTCGGTAAGAGCGAAATAATTGACCCCTTTGACATACTTGAGACTAACCTGGAAATATGCTTAAAGTTACGACAAGATATCGCTTTTAGGTAACAAACTGCCGTTCCTATCCATTTCGGAGTAGAGAAGCAATAAGAAGGTATAAGTAACGTAAGGTCACATTCTCCGAGGGTAAGCAACAGGTACGGAAGGTCACAGTGCCTCGGGAGTCCTCACGCCGTGGCTTCGGTAAGAGCGAAATAATTGACCCCTTTGACATACTTGAGACTAACCTGGAAATATGCTTAAAGTTACGACAAGATATCGCTTTTAGGTAACAAACTGCCGTTCCTATCCATTTCGGAGTAGAGAAGCAATAAGAAGGTATAAGTAACGTAAGGTCACATTCTCCGAGGGTAAGCAACAGGTACGGAAGGTCACAGTGCCTCGGAAGTCCTCACGCCGTGGCTTCGGTAAGAGCGAAATAATTGACCCCTTTGACATACTTGAGACTAACCTGGAAATATGCTTAAAGTTACGACAAGAAATCGCTTTTAGGGAACAAACCGCCATTCCTATCCATTTCGGAGTAGGGAAGCAATAAGAAGTTACAAGTAACGTAAGGTCACATTCTCCGAGGGTAAGCAACAGGTACGGAAGGTCATAGTGCCTCGGGAGTCTTCACGTCATGGCTTCGGTAAGAGCAAAATAATTGACCCTTTGCTTGAGACTAACTACGTCAGATTAGATAATAACTCGTACGGCTTTTCTTGAACTTATAACCTTTCGCTGCTCGAACCGATTCTTTCAGGTGCATAATACAAGTATTCTTTAGTGAGCAGCTTAGTGAAGCATCTGATCTTATTTCCGAGTCACCGGTCTAATAGGTACCTTTAGCTACGAGACAGCACCTGTTTCACGATTTAGCTAAGTTTGCAGCAAGTTTGTATACAACGTCTTAGCCACCAGGCTAGGTGCAAACTAGGCTCAACTGGCCGATAATTTGAGTTTCACAGGGCCTTAGAAGATCGTAGCCGATAGAAAACTTACTCGCACTTGTTCTTTTAAAGTGTCTATAATATGTGTAAGCAGTACGTAGGGATTGCAAACGAGTTACTCGAAACTCGGTTAACCGAGTAACTCGATCGAGTTTTAATCGAAATAGAACTCGGTTAATAACCGCGGTTTTTCGAGTTTTTTTGCGTCCTTATAATATTACGGATTTTTATATTTTTACTTAAGTTAACCTTAAAAATAGGTTTTTAAGTTTCGTAACACGTAAGTAATCGACGTAATAACTGACTACTGCATAAAAAAATGCCTTTAATTCGATAAAGACATATTCTGACTTCGCAAAATGACACACACGCGAAACGACAGAAAAGCAAAATGACAGAAATACGTTGTGTATACGCACCACCATCATCATCATCAACCCGTATTAGTCGACTGCTCGACATAGGCCTCTCCCATGTCATGCCATCGAGCACGATCCGCGGCCACTGGCATCCAACCTCTGCCAGCCATCTTGCGAAGATCATCACTCCATCATGTCTGAGGGCACCCCACACTACGTTTGCCGATCCGTAGTCTCCACTCGAGAACACGCTTGCTTCAGCGCTTGTTGGTTCTGCGGCAGATATGGCCAGCCCACTGCCACTTCAGCTTGCTAATCCTTTGGGCTATGTCGACGATTTTAGTTCTCTGTCGGATCACATCATTACGGATACGATCCTTCTGAAATACTCCCAACATGGCCCTTTCCATAGCTTGCTGAGTGACCTTAAATTTACGTAGGTACTCAGCCTTCCCGTGAGCGACAACGTTTCGGCTCCGTATGTCAAGACTGGTAGGTAGGATGCACTGATCGAAAACCCTTGTCTTCAGACATTGTGGAATGGACGACGAGAAGACTCGACGTAATTTCCCATACGCAGCCCAACCCAGCTGTATTCTTCTATTAACCTCTTTTACAAAGTTATTTTTACCTAACTGCAGAACTTGCCCGAGGTAAACGTACTCCTGAACAACTTCGAGAAGGGCGTCCTGCACTGCAGTCAGTTTCGGTAAAACAATATCGTTGAACATAACCTTGGTTTCGTCCAAGTTCATCCTAAGACCGGCGTGTTGAGAAAAAGCAGCTAGACCGTTCAGCATGTATTCTAAATCCTGCAAAGTTCAAGCCAAAATGACGGGATCGTCTGCAAATCGCAAGTGTGAAATGTACTCGTCGTTTATATTAATGCCACGACCCTCCCAAGCTAGCGTCATAAACACATCCTCCAGTGCATTCGTGAACAATTTGGGGGAAATGACATCCCCTTGTCTCACACTCCGCTGCAGGAGAATGGGCTTAGTCTGCTGGTTCTGTACTTGGACGGCGTAGAGACATCTCAGCACTTGGATGTATCGCCAGTTTATTTGGCAACGTTGCAAGGATTCCAGAACCAGACAGAATCAAAAGCTTTCTCATAGTCCACAAATGCTAAGCACAGGGGCTGATTTTACTCCTCAGTCTTCTGTATATTATCTGCCTCACTGTGTATGTGGTCTATGGTGCCATATCCTCTAGGAAATCCGACAGATTATAAACTCTTTGTCGGTAAGTGCAAGGTCGTTCACAATTTGACGGTTTCTGATGGATAGATTAAAAACCGGTCATGTGCGAGTCGGACTCGCGTACCGAGGGTTCCGTACAAACTCAAGTAGCTACATAGATAGTTCAAGAAAAACTGTATGGCGATTAGTTTAGTAGGAACAAATAAGTATGTGTTATGATTTTTGCGAATTTCTAAAAAACGGTGCAACTTAGGAAAACCGTTATGATTTTTCCTGTAATATTTAGGACGACATTAACAATTGGTAATTATTACAGATTTATCTGTTCAGTAACTTCGAAGATAATAGGGGGGGAATGGTATTTTTTTAACGTTTGGCATTATAAGTCAAATACTACTTATTTAAAAAAAAAAATAAACACTGTGTTTTAATCTACAAATCAAGCCCTTTCATTTGATACCCCGTTCAATAAAATAGCCCTACTTTCAATTTTCAAAGTCCCATTTCGGTCCCCTTTAAAAAAAAAGGAAAAAGGTATAAGATTTTTTTTCATCACACTTGCTCGAAAATGGTGTCATTACACGTAGGTTTTGCGGGCCGTAAATGACCTATTACGCCCTAGGGCGTAATGGTTTCCTTTTTAAATTTGAAACGCTGGTTCTGTTTTACTCTTATTTGTCATGATCAAAGGAAACGTCAACTTACTTTTTTAACTTTTATTACTGAAATATTTATTTAAAGAGAACTGTTATTGCAAATACATGTAAACACATATTTCTGTAACATTAGTTAAATGTTTAAATAATGTATTCCAGTATTTTGCAAATATAAAATCAACCATTTTAAGTCTTTACCGCTATGGTTTCCGAACGTGACTTGTCGTCTTGATATATGTCATAAATGTCACTGTCAGTTTTACAATTTTATTTAGGTTATGTAAGGTTATTTTAATCAGATTTCCTCACAAGTGTGATGAAAAACATTGTGTGTGCCACGGGCGGTAAATGAATTACAAACTCGTGTTGTTAAAGCCCTCGGCTTCGCCTCGGCCTTGTAACGAACACTCGTTTGTAATTCCTTACTTACCGCCCTTGATACACAATGTACTATTACTGTCCAATAGCCTCGGGTTAGCGATTTTTAACACTATTCCAAATATCAAGTCGATAGCATTAGTAGATCCTGAGATATCTTGCTGTGACAGACAGATGGAGTCGCACCATAAGGGTTCCTTTTTTACCATTTTGGTACGGAACCCTAAAAACTACCCTACTACCCTACTTAATCCCGAGTTTACAAACTAATTTAATCATTATCATTACACAAAAAAAAATTAAAACTACTTCAGACAGTTTCGAGTAAAAATCGAAACCGAACTCGGTTTTCGAGTTTAATCGAAAAGTACTCGTTTTTCGGTTTTCGAGTCTGGCTGCAATCCCTAGCAGTACGGAAAAACATAAAAAAAATCGGTTGTCTGTAAAGTCGGTTTACTGACGATAGTCGAACGTGATAACGTTGACCTTGACCCTGACTTTGACTTTGACTTTGACTTTGACTTCGACTTCGACTTCGACTTTTTTCCCAATAAGCTGCTACAATGACATTGACACGCTAAAATGATGGCTAAGTGGCCAGTGTAAATATCTGCCGTTCCACGAATATAATGTCAAAGATTTGTTTTAATAATTTTTAAACTACGATTAAAGCAGGCGTAAAACGGAACTGCCAAAGCAGCATCCACTATTTAAATTTAAAGATTTTTGCCAAACTCAGCAGTGTCTCTTGTCATTCAATAGAGATTTTGACAGCCGTATCTTAGGGAATAAGGGCTAATTTATTAACAATTTGTAAGAAACTATCGTCTTAACGACTTAAGTGCTGGAATAATTTAAAGTACCTATTTGACAGGTAACGGCCCTGCAAGGTAACGGCCCCGCAAGGTAACGGCAAATGACGTCACACTTTTTCGTGCGTGCAGCCGGCTCCATCGAATTATAAGACGTTATCACGTCAAAACCATACGTCAAAATCGTAAAAAAACCAGCATCAGAACTGACATTGACATTCAAAATTGAGATATTCATATTTTAAGTCACGGTAAATCAATGATATTTTATAAGAAGATACGTTATACGCATACTCGCCAGCTGAGAAATATGCTTCCAAGAAAGCAGCAGCACACATTGGTACCTCACTGTACGGTGTACATACTCACACATATTAACAGATTGCATAAAAGAGATGGCATAGTTACAATAATGCAAAAAAAAGAGACAGCTAGCTTTTTGTTACTTGCGCGATTAATTTTTAAACGTCACCGAGTGAACCCATCGGCTAGATTCGGATCGACTCGGAGCCTGCTCGGCGATCCTTGTCACTCTCATTGTCAAAGACGTAAGTTTGTCTCTTTCATTCAAATGACCTCTATGGTAGTAAGATGGCGTCGTATTTGAAAAATAAAATAATAAAAATGATAAAATTAAATTATTTCAGCGTACTTACAGGTGATATGTGATCCCTTGCGCTTTGTTGCACTTTTTGCTATGATTGGTGCACTTTCTGATCACACACGACGGCATTTTTTTTGTGAATCTTGTAAATATTCACCCTTGACATCGTCGTGCGTTTCGTTGACCGACCCGCGAGTGACTACCCACTACAAAAAGGGCACCAATACAATTATCGTGGTTTCAGTGCTTCACTTTTGGAGTGCTTGTAACCTATCTACTTATAAAATATCATTGCGGTAAATACGATCCATGAGAAGCTATATGTTTTACTTGGAGAGAGCATAATATAACTCCTTGTCTTGTAATTCCGGCTGATGATGGCAATTGTAGTGTGTTCAAAATACATCCCATAACCACTCTGCTCTGACTCCACAGAAAACCAGCGCCGTTGACAGAGCTATGCCTAGCCCAGCCAACTGTATTGCTGAGTAGAGACTATTTTGGTTGCAAATCTCTCTTGTATTTTGTTTTATTTGTGTATTGTTTCACATATAATGATGTGTTATCCGAATAAGTACTTTTCTTTCTTTCTTTCCTTCCATCCAATTTTTTAGTACACTAATCTTCGAAAGGTTACCATTCTTACAGTTTTCTGAGAGCAAATGAAAGAAGAATGAATTTTGTGCTCACAGCTATACGCGAGTCTGTGTAAACTAATTTTACCTTAAAACTCATCCTGCCTTTCCAAAATATTCATCGCTTTGTCCGCTAAATGACGTCGCCGCAAGCATTGTGACCCGACGCAAAATGATTTTATAATAACGTGGAGCTACCGAGAAACAACAACATACACGTACATGTAGGTGCATGTAGGTCTCCCGGCACGTGCAAATTCATATGGCGATTATACATACTCTTAGCAAGGTATAGGATACAGTATTTCAAGTGGGCATCAACAGTATTTAACTAAGTCAGCCAGTTGCATGGAAAGAGCGATGCATGTATAGCCACGAGGGTTACTTTTCATTGCAGCTTACTAATAGCTAAGCCAGAGTAAAATATAATTTTCACCATCATCAGTCGAATGACGTCCACTGCTGGATATAGGTCTCTCTCAAAAAGCGGCACCACGATCGGTCCTGTCTTGTGCCACCTACATCCATCAGATTCCAGTAATCTTTACCATTTCATCAGTCCACCGTGGGGTCACTCACAATGAGCCTGATGGGGAACGTGTAGAAACTATACTCTGTACTTTTAGGTACTTAAAAAAAGGTAAACAAAGAAACCACATGACTAGGGTCGTTCAGCCAGTGGTATTGTGCAACAGATACAAAACATTACTTTGATTGGCTGAACGACCCGAGTCACGTGGTTTTTTTGTTAGCACTAAATCGAGACACAAAAGAGACACTATGCGGAGAGTAAAGGAAACTTATCAGGCCTGAAAAAGTATACTATGTCTAGTATAGTAAGTCGTGGCCACACTAATGTTAATCACAGTTTTAATTATTGTTAGAGTTCGCTTAAATTTTGCAAAAGGCTGTTTTGAGTTCTTATTAAATGAAAACAGTGGAGAAAGAATTTCTTTTTTGGACCCTAGTGGGTGGTTTAGGCCCGGTCGTAGAGGTGGTTATTTGGGTACGCCTATGTCCAGCGTATCTACTGTTCAAGGACCATTAAAACAAGAGGACTGTCATTCTCCATACTTTGGATCGTACCCCGACCGCAATTGTAAATAATATAATTCTTATACCAAGCTTATAAATAGATGGCGTTGTAAATATCGGGAACAGTTTTTTGTATGGAGAATGACAGTCCTCATGTTTGTCCTCATCTTATTGTAACAGTAGCAAATACCATTAAGGTCTTTGCTACGATTACAATAAGATGTGACGGACGTAGCAATGTCATTGGACGTCGTGTGGCGTCGCATAAACTTGGACGAAATGGAGGAAATGAATTTCATTTCAATCGTACCTTTGTTGATACAAGCCGTCGTTTCCTCGTACTATGTTTGCTTGTTTCTTTAAGAGTGCACAACTCGTTAAGTGGAGGGCGCGGTCCCAAATTGCTTAAAGACCTTGAAGTTGTTCTAAATTTTGAATTCATTCACCACAGATTATCATCAACTTTACAAGCCTTTCCCTGTTTTTTGAGGGTACACATAAGATACTTGGCAGGTGTAGTATACAATGGTAATGGTAATGGTGTAGTAAGTTTTGCGCACAAGTTTTACCTTTAAGTTACGATACCTATTCCAGTTTTAGGCGCAGACAGTGCGATCCATACTGGAGCATTCTTCCGCATTCGTAAAATTTTACTTGTAGTGCGTTCGTTCACGGCGCGCACACATACAAGCCGCGCGACGTACCTTTTGAAGGAAGAAAACTCACTGCTATTATGCTGTGGCTATACTTAGAAGTAGATCTATCGTCCAAAAATCGTAAGAAACCTGCTCGAGTCAAAAAGGGAGAAAATCGTGTTTAGGAGTCCGTTGGATTGATGACTACTGTAGTCCCAGGACGGCCTTTAAGTGAGGATAAATTAGTGCTAGGAGTAAGCTCGAGGATTCGCTTAGGTACAATCTATAAGTTTATAGGGTGAAAAATAAAAATTGTCTAGTTTTCAATTTTTGGCAGGAATCAAATAAATATTCATCGCTCCTCGGTTTCAACTAATAAAGTAAGGTTGACTTCCGAGTGCTTGACACTCCCAGTCCCATTAGTTGTCATCTTGAATACTAAGTCTTTATAAATAGAAGTGACAGCAGGATGTCAACTATAGGGTATTAGCGTGTCAAACACTAGGGCGCTTACTTTACCGTTAATTTCTATTTCTGTGCTCTAATAAAGCGACAGTGAATTTTAGAAGTCTGTCCAAAAAACTCTGTTATCAAAATTTATATTATTGTGCTGATCTCAGCACAGTGATCTCGCTGTATCAACAAAAAAATTGCGGTTTCGGAGCATTCCATGAAAACATCAACTTTTTGTCACTTACGAAACGCTATGGCAGCTATCCTAATACAACGTATTAGCTGCTAAGAAACACTACCAATCTTAAAGCCGAGTTATGATATTACAATGCTGATAATTAGCTTTCTGAATTTATTTCTCGGAAGTATTAAAACGGTGGTGTCCCTTACGAAATATTTTCATGGAATTCTCCTTTCACATATTCAGAAACTACGCATATTTCACATATCAGATAATTATCTGTACGAGTAGATAAGGCACGAGTACATAATGGCAGGCGTCTACGCGCTACGGCGTAGTGCGCGTAGACCACAAAAGTTTCGTAGACGCGTAGTAAACGCTCGCCTCTGGGCGTCGTTTACGAGTTACGGCCTCTACAGAACAAGTTGGCTCATTTATTTTTCATCTAACTTTGAGCTTATTATGCTTTGCGTCAAACATACTTTAGATGTATATTTGTGTATGTTTATTTTCAGTACATTATCAGTTTTTATAATTATTCTGTGGACTAAGGTTTTTGCGTTTTTTACTTGTCATACACTCACGGACAATAAATTTGGGTCATTTTACCATTAACAATTATATAGAAAATGACCGGAATTCATTGTCCGTGAATGTATTTGTTAGTGGGTATCATAGAATTTAAAACGCGATAATTTGAAACACCGTTGTTATTTATAAAATGTTTTGAAACCTATTATCACGTTTCATGATTTGATATACGTATGTATGTATTAAAAAGTTCATATTGTAGTGTTTAGACTGTTGCGAGAAGGTGGTAAGATGAGAACTTTCGCGACTATTCTCTCAAAATAATTGTTATCCACGGAATCTTTTTATCCGCAAAACGTCCGCTAACTTCAAAGCTAATCGTCACGGCGTCAACAAAAAGTAATAAAATTAGAGAAAAAGAGGCATCGCCGGAAGTTTAGCTGTTACAAGTTTACAACTAGACGGAGATACGACCGTCTTATACCTCATAATATAATGCCGCCATGATGCTTTACTCTATAGTACATTACACAACTAGTGTGCTAATACAAAGGCCGAGATCGCAGATGTTTGCGGCCCGAGCTGCAAGCGAGGGACGTAAATATGCGATCGAGGGCTTTCTTTATTACCTCCCGTGTTGTGTAGGTACATAATTTTATGTCTACACTTGGCCAGAAAGCGGCTTTTTCCGTACGCGTAGTGTGCGGTAAAAGTCACTTTATGGCCAGGTGTGGCATAAAAGTTATTTTATCATCTCGAAAAGTTGTACCTATCCCCAAATATTAGTAGTTTTAAAAAAAATACAACCATCGGCACTTAAATATTGTTTAAATAACTAACTTTCAGTTTCGTTACGGTCCCTAACTGCTTATACATACACTTTTGAAAAGTGCTGAGGTACAAGTAGACATTTCACGGGATAATTTCCCGTTACTGACACAATCACACAAAACACGACCTTAGTCTGTGCAAATACAGTTCAAATTCGGAAAACATACAATAATGTACGATATTCTTAGAAGTAACTCGAGCTGTCCACTGAATCAGTACTCGCACAATCTCTTGAAAGCTTTCCTGATGTTTAGGGAAAACATTCTGAAATAATAATTTGCTTAACAAAGGAGTTTTTGCATTATGAGTAGGTATTGTATCAAACATGCATTTTCATGGCCCCTTGCTTGATATGTTTTTTTATTTTTCCTTCATATTTTTAGGGTTCCGTACGCATAGGGCGCCAACGGAACCCTATTACTAAGCCTCCGCTGTCCGTCGGCCTATCTGTCACAGGGCTCTATCTTTTGAAACTTAAAAGTTTCACAGAAAGCCAGAAGATGAAATAATAAAAAGAAGAAAATAAAGTTAAGAATTAAACATACGAGTACAAAAACGTGTTTCCCTCGATCTGTCATAGGGCTCTATCTTTTGAACCGTAAAAGATAGTGACTTGAAAACATGTACTTCTATTGTTGCTAAAAGATAAAATAATACAAAGCAAATAATATAAACGTTTCTTTTATGGTCCCCATACAAGAAAAGTGTTCTTTGTGTGCGAATCCGACTCGCACTTGGCAGGTTTTTTATACCACAATTAATTCTGAACTAAACTGGTAATCTCACAAGTCAAGTTGTAGTACGTCTGTAGAATTTATACCTTCATTTTATCGTTTTAGTAAATAATACGCTCTTACTAAAATATATATTTTTTTACTAAAACACTTTTATTAAAACAGTTTTTAAAATTTGGAATTTTGCGTTCTTCATATTTTTCTCTTCAATTACTCACTTTAACATTTAATGTCTGTCTCGAAAATCGCAAACATAACATTATCTATAAGTATAGTAAAATTACCTACCTTGGTACACTTGAAGGCTAGAAGCCAGGCCACTTGAAGGCTAGAAGCCCATAGACCCTAAATTCATCATGGAAGTTATCCGGGGAGATCTATATTCAGTAATGGATATCTCTGGGCTGCAATTTGATAGTGACATATTTTCTCATTACGTCAGATTCTTATTTGGCTTCAGATCCTACACGTGACTGGTCGCCACCGCGTTAAGTTCAACGGTGGGCGTGCCCAACAAAGTTCAACAGTGGGCACGCGTCCATCTCGTGTACAGTAACATGATTAAATAAACTACTCACACTTTGTATGGATTCAATCAAATACATTATCTAGCCTTCGATGCACATAACAGCGTATTACTCATGTTGCGTATGTGCGAGTAACAAGAGAATCTCAATTTTAAGCTAACATGGTCATTCACATAATAACTACAATTAACACCAGGATATTTATTATGTATGTATGTTTTTATGAGTTCCCGATATTTCGGCACTGTTGCAAACGCCATCATCACGGAGTAACTGACGTGCTGCGAGTTTTTAGTTGTAGTCTACCCACACACCATACCATAGCGATCTATCCTCTTACGGGTTCGCTTCTTCCGCGCTTTGTTAATACTACTACTACCGAACAGTGCCGAAATATCGGGAACTCATAAAAACAAACATACATGATAAATATCCCGGTGTTAATTGTAGTTATTAAGAGAATCTCAATAAGGATAATCAGACCAATGCCCAAATAAGATTAATTGCTGAGTTAAGAGTATAAACGAATTTATACAGTTTAAAAGACCATAACAGTATTGGTATACAGTCTCATAGGCCCTGTTAAGGTCCTTATTAAGATTGAATGATTTGAATGGTCTTGGTTATTTCTATTAAAATAACGCTAGCTGGCGTAAAAAAAGACTAACGTAGTAGTTCCAAACTAGCGACCGAAGAGTTGAGAGATTTAATCTAATTGTATCTAAACAATTCGACAGTAGGTTAAACTTATATAATTTGTGCTGCCAAGCCAAAAAAACCTATCTTAATATGAGTCTGATAGATAGATATGTACGGATTCATGGCGAACGAGTATAACGACGATTTAAATCATTCTAGAAACTGAAGCCATGTTTATATTTCTAACGTTTGATAGGTATCGGAAAGTTTCATACACAAAGACAAACGTTAAAAATAAGTTTTCGAGCCGATCAATGATCAGAAAATAGAAAGCTGATCATTAATAATAACGATCCGAAGCAAACGTACACAAGAAAACGTCCAACAAATTCAAGAACACCTGTTTCCCCGAAGTTAATAAAGGGATCATTTCAGTTCGATTTGGACCGACAATAACTCGAGTCCACACAGCGAGGCGATGTGTTATTCTTATTGGGGTCCGAATTGGGCAGAGAGCCTGTTGAGCGAGGCAACAAGTGCTGCATCGATCAGTGACGCACGAACGCCCCCGCTCCCCTTGCCCTGCGTGTAAAGTTGCCATGTATACAATCTTGGAAAAGAAAATCACAGTAGCTGAGCGTTTTTCAAATAAAGTGTACAATATTAAATACGTCTTACTTTCTGTTGCGTCACGAAAATGTATCGATTTGACAAACGCTCAGATACTGTTTTATGTTTATTTTTGATTTTAAAATATAATTATGACTAACTGGGTTAATGGCTGTTACAAAACGAACGTTTATTACCAAACCGTATATTTTTCGTCACAATCTTGACGGGTTAGACGTTATTTAAATATAACTACTCGTAAAGTGCGGCCTAATCATAATTATTTAAGTAAAAATACTCTTATTTTTATAATACATTACTTATTTGTTTAACGCGTTGGGTAAATTGCATATTACTGGACCTCTCCCAGTAACTGGACACTTTGTAAAAACGTATAGTAAATAAAAAAATATTGCGATATTGCATTGCAATTGGGTAAGGGTGATTATCTTAAGAAGTGTAATTTTTACTGTTTACAGTTGTCTTCGTCTTAAAGATCTCTGAATCTTTCCAAATACAGCTGTTATGTAAAATGGTAGTGTGCATGTACTATCCATGCAAATTTTGAGCACCGGTTTTGAAGGTAAGCGTTAAAAACGTGACGCATGCGTCACGTCACTGTTTTTACTATGCGACAACGTCTTAAGGTGGTTTTTCACCGGCAGGGCGAGACGAGACGAGACGAAGATTGAATTGAAATTTGTATGAAGTTTTCAATCCTCTCCTCGCGCATCGCCGATAGCGCATCGCGCAACTTGATACAAATTTCAATTCAATCCTCGTCTCGTCTCGCCCTGCCAGTCGAAAACCACTTTTATGAGCAGCGGTGTCCACAGGTTGCGTTAAAAACCTGACGCCTCAAGCACGTCACTGCGTTTACAGTGCGTCAACATCTTTTGAGCAACCGTTTGGCCGCAGTGTAACTCGAATAGATTTCGCCCACAGACGTTCCACATCGAACGGCGCTAATATGCCTACGCAGTAAATAATACAATAAAAATAGATTATTTTTATTTGCTGTCACAAATAATATCATTTTTGTGAATCTGTAAAATCTCTAATTTTCCGGCTCCCTCGTTAGCATGGCAACCCTAGCACACCATCGCCAGCAGGTCCACAAATTTTATTTCCTCCACTTCAGTCACATTGGTCCGTCGACATTCAGACGAATTTAACAAAACCTCGCAGGAAATGTTACGTGTTCATGTCACAGTTGAGAATTTACTGTGATGATTTTAATGTCAAATATTGTTTGTTTTGTTTTTTACTCCTGAGGCAAAAAGAGGAGTATTATAAGTTTGATCGCTATGTGTGTGTGTCTGTATGTGGCACCTAAGCTCTTAAACAGGTGAACAGATTTTGATGCGGTTTTATTTCTTTATTTGCAGGTTTTATAGCAATGTTTCATCGAAATCGGTTCAGCCGTTCATGAGATATTCTAATTGATAATTAAAGGGTCGGAGATTTTAATGTAAATAATATGGTACGTACGGCATTTAGTACAAAATCAACATTTAAAAAGCATGAAATAAAACTCAAATTGTTTTTTATCTAGTTAAGGATATTTTTGGTCGTGATTTATTTTTTATTTTTAGCAGGGACGATAAGAGAGGCTTACGAGCAAGATTAAAAATTAATACTAACAAATAAATACTTTTATGTTTTAATTTAAACTGGCTGTCCTGGCGAAAAACGTATGTATGTAGATATAGTATATACATATAGATGAAAAATTCTCTGTTCGAATTTATCAAGTTTACTCTCAAATCCTTCAATCTATTTACTTTACTACTATTGATCGCGACCACATATTGTTAGTCTCCAAAAGGCGCGGTCATACTCATACTCATTCTGCATGCTGCCGCCAACCAACTTCTTAAAGGAGTCACACCTCAGACTGTCTTGCTGGTGCTCTTCATTTCTTTTGTCAGTAGAATCAAGAGAGATTATGCTTAATTACGTAATAAGAGGTAAAATCCAATTTAAATGCAAAACTGTAATTTTTAAATTATGCAGTACCGTGAAAATTTGCCCTATTCTAAATTGGACTGTTGAAGTGGCTTCGCTACCAAGAGGCTCCAATTGCACTGCCTACAGCTATTTTATTAGGAGTTTGCATGAATTATTGGGCGCTGCAGTTTTAAACCTTATTGACATCAACTTAAAGTGTGTTTTAGCAAAAAACAGGGACCAACAATTTTTTTCCCTCTACAATTCTGTATTACTCAAATAATAAAAAAAAACAACTATTTTGTAATTGCGGTTGTAAGACTTGTAAGTTAAGACCAAGATGCTCGTTTGTTTATTATGTTTGTAAAATTGTAAAAATTACTCGCTGTGCCGCGGCAATACTATCTCCAAAGAATGTATTCACCTTGTTATATGTAAAAAACGTAACTAAAACCATAGTTGCATGTAGTACGGAATTTATACGGAACGTATGTTAACCATACAACTTAAGTTTATTACTTATAACAACGACATATCTCGCCAAATAGTATGCAGTATCCAACGCGCCATATATCGATACCTTTAGACTCAAAGGGCGTAAACTCCATTAGAAGCTATGGCGTTTACGTCCTTTGAGTCTAAAGGTATCGATATGTGCCTATATCGCATCACGTCTTGATTACTATAGGCACAATCTTGTGTTACGATATACATATATGGCGCTTTGGATGCTACATACTATTTGATGCTGACTGTACGTCTGTGTTCTCATCATGTCGTAATGGAAACGGTACTTAATCGAGTTTTCGGTAGCGACAGACAAATATAAAACGACGGCGTGCGATCCATCTCGACTGAAACACCTCAGACTTTCGCTCGCTCGGTCAATGATTTATAGGATACTTTTCATCTAAATGCCTAATCATACTTGCGATTTGCGGGCGATTTAGAAGCGAAGTTCCATACAAATGTCGCTCGATGTCGCGACTGGTTTTGTATGGAAACTCAAGTGTAATAACTTGATAAGGCCCTCACATCAAACTAGCCTCGGACTACTAATATCTACAAGTTACAATTTCAAAAGTCTAAACCAGCAATATTGATCAAATTAAAAAATAATGGTGTGGATAATACTGATCATGATGTTATTTTGACTAATAAAATTGTAACATAATGTATCTTCGTGAAACGGGCGACTGGTCAAATAAAAGTATAGAATTTCATGAGATCCGAATCAGTAGATAAGCGAAAGAGTCCAGAGTCCAATAGGATATGGGTTTTTAGGTCAAGTACGGCGGAAGCGGGATATAAAATAATTACCTCAAGACCGAAATGTTTTATATTCCATCCAAACGCAAACCCAAATCACACCTTACACCTCTCTTTTTAAAGCACATAATTGCTTATTAATAGCTATAGGTGCTTTTGAAACGTGTTGATCGGCTGTTGGGGAATTCCATTAAAAGGGTCCAGGGAGCTCTTAAGGAAATTAAACCTTCATAATTTGCATTAAGCGAATTATAATAAAATATAGCTTAGTAAATTAAGACGGATTAATGGAAAATATTTCGTGCCTCCTAACGATGGGTCGTAGGCAGGATTTTGCCCTTCTCAATGGATTCCTTTCTTATCACAGAGGCAACGGGAATAGCAGTGGCTGTAGTCCTGCTTATTATTTAGCTTCACGCAATATAATAGAGTAAGGCGGATCTCACACTGCAGCGCGAATCGCGGCGACACGCGACTCAGCGATTTTCAACTTTGTATGTAGAATCATCCATTTGTATAGAAAAATCGCGGGGTGGCGCACACTGAAGTCGCGACTCGCGCGTAGGCGCGTAAATCGCGGCGACTCGCAGCGACTCGCGGGCGTGTCGCCGCGAATCCCAGCTACTATGCGCAGCTACACGGAAAAAATCGCGGCGTCACGCCGCGACTCGCCCGTCGCGGCGACTGGCGATTTCAGTGTGTTCTTCGCCTAAAAGTATAACAAAATGTACCAACCACAGAAATATATCGAGTTAGAAGGAGAAAGTGTATGTACCTCGCGAGCTAAAAAGAAGTGACGGCCACCTACTTTGAATACTAACTTCAGTTTCCGTCAATATTATTAGCAGATTTGAAGATCTGATAATAATGGTATAACTAATTGTTCAAATAACACCAAATGAAATGGAAAATTTATGTTTTCCATCACTAAATTGCACTTTTGGCGTCAAACGCAAAGCGAAAAACGTTACGCGCTTCTTTGCCATACAAATCGACGAACTATGTCGATATATTTCTGAGGTACTAATCTTAAAAAAATACGGTAAGAGGAAATAGTACCACGTTGGGAAAAGAGAGTTATAACTTTATACGCACCTAATAGAAGACCGCCACAAAATAATGTGAATGAAACAGCGAAATATAATGTATGAATGAAACGATGACGCCTATAGCTTGGCAACTTCGTTGGTGACACTCACGTGTGTGCTTTTTGTTATGTGCAGCCGTAACTACTGACACAAGTTACGGCCACCGTGAACGGCGACCGACGGAGGCTGCCTGCGGAGGTCGCCATTCGTGTTTGCGGTAACTTTTGTAAGTAGTTACGGCTGCACATAACAATAACTAAATATTTTTACAAAAAAAAACCCGACCGCGGTGCACTTTAAAAGGGCATAAAATCCGCCATTTTGTTTATTTTAACGAACTTCTCACGACACTCGCGCAATCAAGACGAATCTAATTATGTATCATTTATCAAAATCGGTTATGCTGTTGAGTAGTTACGAGTGGACATAGGAACGGACATACATACATACAGGTTAACAGTGGCGTGGCGTAAAATATATCCTTGGGCAAGCCGGTGCACATTTGGCGTACATTTTCCTTAAAAGCTGTAGAATAAAGTGCTCAAGTGCCTCATAATAGGCAACCCGGTAGGAATCGAGTTCTTTGGACGCCACGCCACTGCAGGTTAAACACATAACCCTCCTTTGGGCTTCGACGCAGTCGGGTAAAAGCACTCACGTGAGTGTCAACAACGAAGTTGCCAAGCTATAACAAAACTGACGTTGAAATTTCCCACATAACGCCCACTTTTTAATATAAATACGTCGTATGTATCAAGTGGTGTTGACAATCAACTTAATGTTTACTATATATGTTTGAGTCTAAAGTTATTTATGACTTATGACAAATATTAATATTAAGTTTGAGTAGAAGGCATTTTCGGATAGCTTGTATATCGACTAAAAGACGAAAATCTGCGATTGGTTACAAGCCTTCTGACGTGAGAAAGTAATTTGGCGCTATAGTTTTTTCTTCAGCCCTAACTACTAGCTCCGTCCCGTTAACACATAGTTCTTAACGAAATAAACATTTGAATTGTCTTTATAATGTATCTTAATAAATTTATTTTGCACAATTTAGAATCATAAAACATAAATATAGTCTCATATATTGAAAGATCAGATAAAAGGAATAAAAATACATTATAAAAAGGTCATTGGGCGTTTTTGACCCGCTTTCCAAACTTTCGCGTAGGTACAGAGACCAAGCTAGTTTTAAAATAGAGAATTTAACCTCCTTTTTCTAAATATGTATTATTTTTATGTATCAACCGGCAGAAAAAAGTTATTCAACAGTTTGTGTACGATTTTTTATCGTGGGCCAGGTATCAAGAACTGATTGACGGGCCTGCTGCCTTTTTAGATGAATTAACAACTTTAGAACTCGATTTTATTTTGTTCCTCTTTATATTAAACAAAATAACAGCAACGCAATATAACGACAGCTATTCAAAGTATTTTTGAAATAATTCCAATAGTTCTGACTTAATTCATTGCAAAATACTCAAATGATAAGAAATTATTTTTATTTTTTTTCTCAATTCTCTCATGGTTTACAAGAATGCGACTCATACCACTGAGTAGCAGATACATTTACCTACACACCTAGCCCTATTTCGTTTGTGTACGCCGTGGGTCATATGTCCGAACAAAATGCCCAATGACCTTTATTTTTAATTTTTAGACTAAATTTTTCAATTTTAATAAAGTGCTAGGTTTATGCGAACGGGTTTCTCTCAACAGAACGGATGTCTCAGTTATAAGTAAATGGTTTATAATTGGGTTCCAAGAAATAGAATTGCATTGTACTTTTACGTTCAAAATGCGTAGTAGGGGAAATCCCTCATATCGTTACAGCGCTTTCTATTGGAAGATTTCTGAAACTAGGCGACTCCGTGAGCGTTGTCCTCCAAATGTTCACGAGGGCATGACAAGGGCGCTCCCTCTGGCGACACGCAGTTATATTTAAGTTAGCGGCAATTTCACTAGATGGCGTTCATTGCCTCATCAAAGCAAAATAATATAAATAAAATATAAGCGGGAAAAAGACACCTGCTGGTTTAGTTGACACGTATAAATTCACTAGTCAACAACAAAACCACTTTTTAAATGTAACATGAAAACTTTTCATTAAGGAGGAACGTTAGAGAAAGTTACCAATTTTAGCCGCTCAGATGGCGTTGTACGTCGTTTGCGTAGTGTTTTTATTATTTTTAGCTAAACCCAACCAAATATTTACTATTTCTATGTCTTGGCGGAACCAGTAAAAAATGATGAGCTTAAATCGCAACCAATTTCAGCTCTACAGTCTTCTTGTGGACAATAAAACAGATTTTTTTTAAATAATCGCAATTTTCCACATTCTCGCACACACGCGTACCCGTTGACAGGCATTAGTGTCAGTGACTGTCAATAATTATTATTATGACAGTATGACAGGTCATGAATGTTTACATTTTATGTTGGCGTTGGCGCCATTTTAATCTATTTGATAAAGATTTAGACGTTCAGGTGATGTTGAAATATAGTTTTAGTTTCATACTACATATTATATTGTTAGGTATCCAATATATTTTTATATTTCTGCACATGTTTGTTACTTCTTTCTTTGTAAATTGACCTCTCATATATGAATAGTTAGTTGTGCATGTAACTTACATGTAACTAGTATACTTACTGACCTAAGTTAGTATACTTTTATAGTATACTTACTTATTAGCCAAGCCAAGAAAAAAACATATTTTATATCGTATTTTATTTATTTATTTTCATTGAGAATTGTCGCGTCAAGCTTACTTACTCCAAAATGCTAAAATTCCACTACAAGCAACTTTTGTGAATATCTTGCTACCCTGTCATACATTTAGGATCTGTTATTAGTGCGCTGTAAAAAAAGTTTGATTCACGGGTTCGATAGAATATTATTCATAGACTTCGGTAGAATACAAAGCCAAGCCTTTCAGCTGCCTCATATTGCTTCTTAATTCTTGAACGCGCTAGGTAGGCGATCTCCAGTCTGGCTGATTCCAGCCGAACATCTCCATGCAGAGCTATAGCTTTTCATAGCAGGGGTGACGGCAACGAACTTCTGATGATTTTTTTTTTTTTTTTTTTTTTTTTTTTTTTTTTTTTTTTTTTTTTTTTTATTTATTTAAGGTTCATCAACGACAGTTTACACCTATACAATTCAGTAACAACATACAATAATTTCGATGAGTAGTGTAACAGTCACTTAAAGATAAACACCTCATGCATAACAGTGTGAAGATTAAGTTAGATTAAGAGAATACAAGTTAATTATGGCTGAGTATGGTAGCTCTTAAAAATGAGACAAGTTAAAACTAACCAACTAGCTAAACCAATACTAAACAGTGCACCTGTGTAGTGCTGTTAAAAATTTGCGAAGTGGGTCATAGTGGATATCCGTGAGGTCACTGCAGCTGTTTGCGACCTTACATAACCTACAGATTGGTGAATTTCTGCCTGCTGCTGTTCTCCTGAGCGGTGAACATAATGGCGTAATGGGGCAGCGGGGCATTCTAGAAGGAGCTCGAAAGTTTAAAAGGCTCAATAATTGCGGACAGTCTACTTTGTGCTGAAGGATTTTGTACAAAAAGAGGGCATCTAAGGTCATTCTTCGTGTTTCTAGTGAAACCATGCCAAAGTAGTGCAGTTTCCGTTTATACGATGTTCTCCTTTTAGCTACAACCGCAACGCGTTCATGGAATGCTAAGTGTCGAATGAAGCGTTTTTGAACCCGTTCTAGTCGTAATGAGTGCGTAGCAAAGTGAGGACGCCAAACAACACTACAATATTCCAGAATGCTTTTCACTAGACTATTGTAGAGGAGTATTTTTGTTTTGAAACGTTTGAAAGACTTCCCATTTCTGATAACAAATCCCAACATTTTCGATGAGCGTTTGACAATATTTTCAAAGTGTGGTATGAAGGTAAGTTTCCTATCAAATATAACTCCTAGATCTCGGATGCTCTCGACTTCATCAAGTTTATGGCGATCAATGTGATAAACGGACGGGGTCATAGTGTGTTTCCGTGTGATTTTTATGTGCACACATTTTTTTAAGTTCAAATGCATGTGATTGCGCTGGCACCAACCACTGAGCCTATTTATATCATCTTGGAGCAAGATGGCGTCCTCGGGTGACACTATGGTACGTGCAAACTTTAGGTCGTCTGCATACATGAAAACTCTTGAGTGATGAAAACAATCAGGTATATCATTTATAAACATGTTAAATAATATAGGAGCTAAATGCGAACCCTGTGGGACACCTGATGTAATTTGATGAGGCGTCGATTGGTACCCATTGACTACAACATGAAACCGCCTATCGGCTAGATAAGAGCGTAGCCAGTTAAGCAAAGGCCCAGCGACTCCGTATGCACTCAGTTTGGACAATAACATTTTATGTGAGACTTTATCAAAAGCTTTACTGAAGTCGGTATAAATCACATCAGCTTGCTTACCAGAATCGATAACTTCCGTTAAGTACTCGGTAAAAGTAACTAAGTTTGTACATGTTGATCTCGAGCTAACAAAACCATGCTGGTGGTCACTAAGGTAAAGTTTAAAGTGTCTTTGAATGTGGGGACAAACTAGGGACTCAAAGATTTTTGCAAATGAAGATAAGATTGATATATGCCACTGTTATATCTTCGAAATTAAACTCAATTAATTAATGAGGTGGTTTTTATTTCCGACACACAAATCCATTAATCTACATCGCCATTTTGGAAACAAAACAGAACAGTACCAACATTGTGCGAGAGAGAAAGATCAACAGTTTACGGAGGTAGATAAGATATACCACACTCTCCACCGCCAGTACAGAGCGATCCCATCGTAACCTGTCTCTCCTTCCCCGTTTAAAAAAAAATCAAAGTTTACCTACTCTTGGCATCGCACTTGAATTGAACACATCATATATGTCCTGCGAGTATTATCTTAACTAAATAACAAATACAGGAGAATGAAATCTGCAACCCTTGGCATTGCAGTAATTGCACATCATAGTGATGTCCTACGAGTTTTAGATTTCATTCTTCTGACCAGCATACAGTGCACATACTGTATATCCTACAGGCTACAATTAGCATCTTAACTAAAAGGCAAATAGAATGAAATCTTGAATCCTTGGCTTCACACTTCTGTGCACATCGCAATGATGTCCTACGGATTCTAGATTTTATTCTTCTGAAACACTTACATCACAGTTAAGCATTTGATTAACATGTCTTTTTCACTTCAGACCCTCAACATCAATGATATAGGTGGTGTCAGGAATACCCTCTTCTATAATTATCCCTTGTGTCCAAGGTTTCTGTTCCTTCCTGTAGTCTTTCACCATTACCTTTTCTCCAACTTTAAATTTAATAT
Source organism: Eudemis profundana (assembly GCA_947034925.1). NCBI lineage: Eukaryota > Metazoa > Arthropoda > Insecta > Lepidoptera > Tortricidae > Eudemis > Eudemis profundana. Next base: position 18,199,425 of record OX344800.1, read on the forward strand.
TTCTAGTACCCGAGGCTGATCTTGCTTGTTTTTCAAGCATTTCCAGTGATTTTTCCATGACAGGGGGTGGTCTTAATAATGAAAACCTTGACCTCAATTCCCGGTTATACATGAGCTTTGCTGGAGTAATGCCGGTTGTACTATGTGGCATATTTCGATAATCAAAGAGGAATAAATTGATAGCAGATGCTATTTTAGTACCACATTCTTTAATTTTTGTTACATGTGTCTTAAATATTTCTACGAAACGCTCTGCGGCGCCATTGGTTGCTGGGTGGTAAGGTGGAGAAAAGGTATGTTTTATTTGTTTTGATATGATGACGATATGATGACGCAAATTAGGATTTACGTGGGTAATCCATCTGGTCTTGAGTGTGCGTACGTTTGTTTTCATTATTTTTAGTAAAATGGCAGTACGCTCCGGTGACTACTTCACATCAGGCAGGCTTACCACTCAAGTAGTATGCAAAATGTTGATCAAGGAAATATTTAACTAATTGTTTTCTATTCAAATAATAAAATTAATAACAAGGAATATCTTTGCTATTGTATGAAAAATTTTGACAACTTCAAATATAAATGTGACTGTTGTAGGCAACATATTTTTTTAATCGAGCATGGGAGTGCAGTAACGAAAAAGGTTTTTTTCAAACGATACATTTATGGTCAATGATAGCAAACTCTTTTAGCTTTTAAAACTAATGGACTGCATTGAAAAATCCAATATTTTTTACTAAGAATAAGAGCTCGTATTTATATCCATAGAAAAAAAATAACTCAATTATTTGTAAAAATTTTATCTATACGATAAAAACGGTTACAATGTAATACTACCACCTTCATCTTGAAATCAGTTTAGGAAATGAAATTTGTTGATGGAGATAAACTTCGACACCGACTGACAGCACTTTATTTTTAAATTTTTATTAGCTTAGCGGCCAGAAGTTTTAGGAGTAGGTTTTATACAATCTAGGCATTCTTTTGACACCTAGAATCAGCTGTTGTTGATAAATGCCGCCCTTTTGTTTACACCGACACGATACTCTACACTCACACAAACAACGGTTTGATCGAAATTTTATTAGTTTTCAAATGGATTTATTTAGAATATTTCTCATTTTTTCGGTATTTTTTTCTTATTGGCGGAATCAGAATGAAAAGTACTATCGAACTAATAATGTTTCAAATACAGAAAATGATCACGGCTGGAGAAAAACGGGACTGAAATTTGTATGAAAATTCTCTGAAACGTTCAACCTTAATTATTTTCTTATTACAAAAATATTTTTGTTGACCAGTGTTATCACTAATTAAATTATAATCCGACCGTTTTTCCGTTTTTTTCCGGGGTGCGAAGAAAGTTTTAGAGTTGACGTTTGAAACTAGATGTCGATGATGCACGCAGTAGACATGCATTTTATTCATTTTTCATACAGTACGTAAACCTACGAGAACCAAAGCATTAAACCCGTTGATGGCCAAGTGGAGCTTAAGTAATACTATTTCGCACTTTTTGTTAGTGTTTATCGATTATCTTTAGATTTATAATTTTATTGAAATGAACAAGTTGTACCTTTTACTAAGGCGGGTAACACTTCTCGTATCATCCTGTGGAACGTCATGTTAATGTCATAACAAAAACGGACAACCATCATTGTAAACACATCACTTAGTTTTTCGATATTATTGCACGTCAGTATTCGATTAAAAAAAAACTAAACACATTAGCAGAAGTAGCAGCCGAATTATGTTAAAATTATTAGGAAAATAGTATCCATAGACTTTCATTGTTGTCATGATGTCACTTCAACGTCAATGTCAATTAATTTTATCTTAATAATTATTAAAGAAATAAATTGAGAAAGCATTTTCAAAAGTGTCTACATCTCAATAAGTTATCTACCATAACCTTGTTTCTCACCTTAACTTTCACGGGTTTAAATGTATGTTTTTCGTTAGAGTACATACTGTATATATATGACTATGTACATATAAATACATAAAAATATACAGAACCTGTAAAAGACATCTAAAAACGTGTCAAGTATTCAGTCAGAGACATTTTAAGTGACTTTTTGAAGTCGATGTAAAGGGTCCAATCAACATTATGACCGTTTCACAGCTGATTCGCCGTCAAACGCAAAGGGCGTCATTCGCATGTCATTAAAGTTAATGAGTTGCCGTTACCAAGAATGGCGTCTGTGACTCTGGCCATTCAGTCTAATACATGCAGTTCAATTCTGCTTTGCAAAATTACGTAATTTACAAAAGCATGTTTTGGGTTAGTTGTTTTGACGGAAAATTATCAGTTGATTATTATTCATTATTTTTGAAAAGGGTTTCGGTCATTCATAAGTACTCAGAGTGAGGATAGATTTTTTTTTTATACACAGGGCGCCTCCTTTCTATGATGGCTCCGTTTATAAATAAAATTTAAAAAAAAATCTGGCACGGTTGTTGATGATTCATCAAACTGTGTTTTGTGCTTATGTGAGCGCAGTTTATCGATAAAGAGATCAGGACAACCGCAGCAATCTAGCTCAGACAGTTCGTATAACAACAAAAAAAGCCGTTTCGAAGGCATCGTTGACAAAAAATAACTTTAGATTGTATCATTGTAGTACCTAGGTATTGAGTGATCTAGATCACAAAGCTCGTTATGTCAACAACATTACCATTTTGAAGGCATTATTGAGGCGCTATAGCTCAAGCCTTTAGTACCTTTTGAGAAACGAAACAATAAAAACTATAGAAAAAATACGGGTCTCATTATTTTCGTTGAAGGTCATTATGCTTAATTTTTGCAAGTGATTAAAAAAATAACTCTGTATAAATCGTTATAAAATCTAGCTGAACAAATTCCTGATTACATTTTCACGAGTAGCTCTTTCAGTACCTATACTTTTACAGAGTCTAATATCAGGAAAGCCGACCCTTTGCGTAACTATAAATTAACCTGGCTCGACAAGCGACGGACCAGCTATAATTAATAAAACTGTTATAGAAACAAGCTCAGTACGACATTTCACAAGTTTATCGTCTACCTCGTTCCTGATATAATTTGATTCGTGACATATTGTAATTGGAGGCCATTCTGTGGGCCGTCAAAGTTCGACTTTGATGGCCCACGAACAGACTGGTTAGTTTCAAGTGGTCAAAAACGCAAGTGGCCCACAGCGTGAACTCACCCAAAAATCACTTGGGCAAATCTGTAGACCGTCGAATACGCAATCGGTCTATAAGCTCGGTATAACTGGGGAAGGGAGAGTTAAAAATAAGTAATAAAACGTAAATACAGTTATTTACGTTTTATTACTTATTTTTAACTCTCCCCTCCCCAGTTACTTTTTAGAAAAAATATTTATTATAAAACACACTCTTTCTACGATTTTATTATACATACTTACTTATATGTGACGAGGAAGGCCTACAACCATACCTTTGGGTTCCGGATCACCTTTGGCCACCCTAGTGGTATGGCCCAATAATCATCCAATAATCCAGTATCCGCACCAGTTTGAGTACTGGTGTATTGCTCTTCATGTCTTTCTTTACACAATCGAAATGTCGCAGTGATAATAAACGAAGTTACACGATAAATTCCCAAAGAGCCACGTAATTCCGTACATTCTCTAAAGATGACTCACAATTCATCCATCAACGTCATATTTCCTCCTTTTAATCTAAACTGCCTGCATTACTCAAAAAGGATCTAATACTAAATGGTCAGTCATAACTAGCGCCCTCTCTGCGACTTCATCCAAGCCAATAATCAGATATTTTTGGCTAATGTAACGTTGTTATTTTATCACGATACGACACGGCCGTCCTGACCAGTCACACGTCCTCGTGTGACAGTGTGACTCTTCTGTAACATGAGACAGCGAAAGGACAGAACCTCTATTCGCCGACTCGGCCGTTTCCTGACCACAATTTGTACTTCACTACTTAATTAAACTTTAGCAACAATAACTACTGTCATTATAACAAAAGAAAACGGAATCGGATACGGTTTGGCATGTGTTGTGTCTACTGAGTGTGATATGAACGCCGTCCTCTGGAATAAGCAGAGGGTTATGGCACCGAGGTGCTCCAATTGTCGTCCTCTGAATAGAGGGATATGGCACCGAGGTGCTCCAACCGTCATCCTCCAAATAGAGGGTTATGGCACCGAGGTGCTCCAATTGTCGTCCTCTGAATAGAGGGATATGGCACCGAGGTGCTCCAACCGTCATCCTCCAAATAGAGGGTTATGGCACCGAGGTGCTCCAATTGTCGTCCCCTGAATAGAGGGATATGGCACCGAGGTGCTGCAACCGTCATCCTCCAAAATAGAGGGTTATGGCACCGAGGTGCTCCAACCGTCATCCTCCAAAATAGAGGGTTATGGCACCGAGGTGCTCCAACCGTCATCCTCCGAAATAGAGGGATATGGCACCGAGGTGCTCCAACTGTCATCCTCTGAAGAGAGGGATATGGCACCGAAGTGCTCCAACTGTCATCCTCTAAAAGAGAGGGATATGGCACCGTGGTGCTCCACTGTCATCCTCTGAAAGAGAGGGATATGGCACCGAGGTGCTCCAAACGCGTGTCTATGTTCTTTTTGTTATTTAAGTACAAACTGTATACGCTTCCGATACGCAAAGAAACGGACATTGCTCATTGAATTACAACATGACTCCCATAGGTACGTTTACTCTACATTTGCTACGTTGCTGGGTTAGTTTAACATGCTACCCTTGCCTGCGTTCTCCTTGCTCGTAAACTGTGTTCTCCGTGCTCGTAAACTATGACACGTAGTGTCTTTTCCTAGACCGTCGCATTTAAGATTACATGAAAATTATGACATACCAAATCTTCGAATTTATGTGGGGCAAGTAGCTCCGTATCCCACTTCTGATGACGAGGAAGGCCTACAACCATACCTTTGGGTTCCGGATCACCTTTGGCCACCCTAGTGGTATGGCCCAATAATCATCCAATAATCCAGTATCCGCACCAGTTTGAGTACTGGTGTATTGCTCTTCATGTCTTTCTTTACACAATCGAAATGTCGCAGTGATAATAAACGAAGTTACACGATAAATTCCCAAAGAGCCACGTAATTCCGTACATTCTCTAAAGATGACTCACAATTCATCCATCAACGTCATATTTCCTCCTTTTAATCTAAACTGCCTGCATTACTCAAAAAGGATCTAATACTAAATGGTCAGTCATAACTAGCGCCCTCTCTGCGACTTCATCCAAGCCAATAATCAGATATTTTTGGCTAATGTAACGTTGTTATTTTATCACGATACGACATATGTATAAATGAGATTGACGGACAAGTTGTGAATTACTTAACAGGACCTTTATAATAAAATGTCAACAGTGATTACACTTGACTGATTAAATTCAAAATGGCGGGACTTCGTTTACCTAATTATGATTATTAAACAGGAATGGCCATACCTTTTAGGGAGACCTATGATCAGTATTGATCATCTCTGTGTTGAAAACGGATTATGTTTAAAGTAGCACCAAATAAAGACAAAACAGCAAAAAAAAACTTAACGGGCCAAATTTGTGAATGACATAATCAGCAACATTTGAACTAGGGCTTCTGGTATCCGTGTTACACGCGGAAACGTAGCTCCGTATCCTTAGCACCGGCGGTACTAAGGTCCCGTACTACACGGTCACGCCGAGATACGTAGCCGTGTCTGCGTTCGGATACGTATCTGACACGGCTACGTATCTGGCACGGCTACGTATCTGCGGATCTCGGCTCCGTTCCGGTATTGTATGAAAGCTTGTCGAACCGACCCTAATTTTATTGTATGTTTTGTAGTTTATTTTTATTTGAATCAAAGTGGAGTTATGTTTTTGAATTGATTCCAGATGTTTCTATTTAAGTAATTAATGACATTATTAGCATTATTCAGTTTTCTATATAACCAGACATTATGATTTTAGACAAAACCAGGGACTTTCCAATGCATTGCACGAATATAAAAATGTACCGAAATATATATATTTTCTCTATTATTTACTCCCTAGTAAGAAACAAAGCAGCCCGACCAACGCAACATTTTAAAAGTTTATAATAATTTACTCTGTTATTCATTATCATTACTGCCTGTACAACCCTTTTGTGAAGTTAAGTGAAAGAAAGAAGTGGCCGCGTTGTTTTGTTTGTTTTAATAAAGATACGCAGGTATTTCTTTTGCTAATTTGGAGGGGGCTATTTTGTTTTGAACTTGAATTTATAGGTACTACTCATTGGTCACTATTAAGAAACAGTCAGTCAACATTGCGAGACATACCTAAATAAATTGTACGTAGTTACGCAATAACGTTCCAATCCACAAAACAAAATATCATTAAACTGAACAGAATCATTAAAAAAACGCAAAAGTTATCAAAACATAATAAATTGTTTTTTAGGAAATTGAGATTTAGTAAAATTAATGTAAATATGGTAGATGAATTGGAACTGTGTTCTGCTCAGTTACAACATAGTCAGTCAAAATATGAAACTGACACACAGGTTTTACAATTAAAAATTCAGAGTTTGGAGGATTCAATAAAATCATTACATGAAATGAATGAGAGTTCAAAAAACATTATTACTGAATATTCATTAGCCATGGATGATTTGATATCACAAATTAAACATAATTCAGAGCGGTTTGAGTCACTGACAAATGGCCAGTCATGTGTATGTCAACAAGTGAGTGGTCGTTTGTCTGCTGGTGTACCTAGCCCGGACCTGTGTGGCAGTTTACCTCCTCAACAACAAATAAATAATTGCTCCGTCCTCTCTACACAAATAAGCACACCTAAACCTAATGTTATTATGTACTGTGATGAGATTGGAAGTAATATGGGCAATTACTTGAACTTCTATTTAAAGGGACTTAGCGCAATCAGCAATTGTCTGCCTTATAGTAGCCTTGATAATTTCTCTAAACAAATTTTGAATGATAATAATATTCATTCTAAGACAACACTGCTTATTCTTATAGGCAATCGGGGCAATGCGAACAAAAATAATTTAATTAAATTCCTAGAAAAGTTAAACAGTCTTACAGTGAAAGAAATTATTATGTTCACATTCCCTTATTGTAATCAAGTGCCAAAAACAGAAAATGATGCTAGATATAACTTAAATATATATTTGTATAATTTTTGTACATATAGTAGTAAGTTTACCATAATAGACACAAACAAATATGTTAGTAAAGTATTTTTGACTAAAGGTAAGTTTTACCTTTCTAATTATTATAAAAGACAAATAGCTTTGTCGCTATCATATTTATTCGACATTTCTGCCAAGAATTTGGCAGGTTCTGCTCCTATTGAGCAGTCCAGTAGTTTGAACTTGGAGTTGGTTCCAGTTTTAACCAACAATTTAAATTAAATCTTAAGACAAAGGAGGACTCTGTCTCTGGCAATTTAGTTCTAAATAAATCTATTGAAAAATGCTGCAAACATAAAAATCATATCCACCTGGTTCATCAAAACATTCAGTGCATTAGAGGAAAAGACTTGCAAATTGAACTTTTTTTGAACGATTATAATATAGATATTCTATGTATAACCGAACATTGGTTAGAAAATAATGAACTAATGCCTCAATTTAAGATTCACCAGGTGGGTAGTTCGTTCACCAGACTAAGTTCCATACATGGTGGGTCATTAATCATATTAAACAGACAATTAAAATTTAAGGAACGCAAGGATATTGTATCCTTGTCTGTTGAACGGACCATAGAACTAAGTGCCGTAGAATTAGATCAATTTATTGTTGTTTGTGTCTATAGGCCGCCATTAAGTGATTTCGAACTTTTTGAAAACGTAATGGAATCTGTGCTTCATAAAATAATTGCTACTTCTAGTAAGAAATTACTTATATGCGGCGACTTCAATGTAAATATTTTGGAAAATTCAACATTAAGTGTCAGACTGTTGAATCTTTTCAAATCGTGTAATCTCAAACACATATTTATGGAGCCAACAAGAGTGACTGCTACTAGCGCCACCTGTATTGATAACATTTTCACTGATATTCTTCCTAATACCAAACGTATAATCAGCAATTTGGAATCAGATCATTTAGGTCAATTAATTGTATTTGAGTCATTAAGGAATAATATCTTGAGAAAACAAATTACTTTTGTACCAGTAACTACGGACCGTGTCGAACGAATGAAACATAGTCTAGTTCAGGCGCTACCCTTTTTATCTTCCGACACGACTCCTAGCGACATGTACAATTCATTCTTTCACACCTTTATGGAACATTATAACGCAATACTTACTTCTAAATCGGTCGTGGTTAGTGGTGCACCAGTTTTTAGTGAGTGGGCTACTGTGGACTTACATAAACGTAGACAGGAATTGTATGCCTTGTATGAAGAACGGCGGTTCAATACGAGTGATGAATTTAAAGAGCATGTGAAACAATATTCGAAGAAATTTAAGATAGATTGTCATTTAGCTAAGCGTAATTACTTAAGCCAGAAAATAAGAAATAGTTCTGATATTATTAAAACAACCTGGAAAGTAATTAATGTGGAGACTGGTCGATCGAAGCACTCAGTAAACGATCTTAAACTAAAAATTGATGGCAAAATTGTAGATTCCAATTTAGAAGTAGCAACAGAATTTGAAAAGTTTTTTACCGAGATACCAGTATCCACAACTAAGCATTTAAATTCATCACCTTCGGCTGCCGTTACACTGTTAAAAGATAACGCCCCAGAATGTAGTAAAGACTTTCATTTTGAACATGTTAGTACTTCAGATGTAGTAAAGGCGTTTAAATCAATTAATGTCAAAAAAACTAGTGACCTTTGGGGAGTCTCTGTCCATGCTGTTAAATCCCTAATAGAAATCATAGCGCCTGACTTGGTAGTCGTGTTTAATAACTGTGTTGATTGCGGTGAGTTTCCTGATCTAATGAAATATAGTAAAATAACACCTTTATTCAAAACAGGTAGCACTACTGACCCCACTAACTTTAGACCAATATCTGTGCTACCAACTTTTAGTAAAATTTTTGAGAAATTAGTTTTGTCCCAATTAATGAAACATTTTAATACAAATAACTTAATGCATAATAAGCAATTTGGTTTTACTCGGGGTCGCTCGACAACCGACGCTGGTGTCGAGCTAATTAAACATATTTTCGATGCCTGGGAGGAGTCATGTGATGCTTTAGGTATTTTCTGTGATTTATCCAAGGCATTTGACTGCGTATGTCATGAAACATAGATCGGGAAGCTGCACTACTATGGAGTCAGAGAATCGGCACTGAATTTATTTAAGTCATACTTACAAGGTAGAATTCAAAGGGTTGACGTGAATGGACAGCACTCACCGGGGTCATTGGTCTCGATGGGTGTACCGCAGGGATCAATATTGGGACCATTCCTGTTCCTTATTTACATAAATGACTTGCCATACCTCGTTAAGACCCACCATGATATAGTATTGTTTGCAGACGACACCTCACTTATCTTCAAAGTCAAGCGACAGCAGCAAGCTTACAATGATGTAAACAATGCTATATCTAAAGTAGTGAATTGGTTCAATGTTAACAATTTACTGTTAAATGAAAGAAAGACTAAATGTATAAACTTTGTCACGCGTAACGTAAATCGCGAGCAAGCAAGTGTCATTGTGAAGGATGAGGAATTGGAACTAGTTGATAGTACAGTCTTTCTTGGTATAACATTGGATTCTAAACTCCAGTGGGGTCCCCATATTGGTAATCTCTCGAATAGACTAAGTTCTGCAGCGTTTGCAGTCAACAAGATCCGACAATTAACAGACATAAAAACAGCTCGATTAGTATATTTTAGTTACTTCCACAGTATTATGTCGTATGGTATTCTGCTGTGGGGCAGTGCTAGTGCTTCAGAGCTTAATACTATATTTGTTCTGCAGAAGAGGGCTATTCGAGCGATATATAAGATGAATTATCGAGACTCACTTAGAGATAAGTTTAAGGAAATTAATGTAATGACATTGCATTGTCAATACATCTATGAGAATATTATGTATGTACATAAAAATATCATGAATTTTAAGAAGAACTGTGACATACATAATATTAATACTAGGAATAAACATAAGCTCGCAGTGCCCACCACTCGGCTCCATAAAATAAAAACATCATTCATGGGTAATTGTGTAAGGTTTTATAATAAGCTGCCAAGGAATATAACTGAATTATCTATTAACAAATTTAAGAATTGTGTAAAGCGTAAACTCATGTCTAAGGCTTATTACAGCACACAAGACTACATGAATGATGAAACACCGTGGGATTAACTGCGACTGGAAATAGATATATTTTAAAAACAATGTTTGATTAGTTGTCTTTTTCTGTTTTTGTACTTGCCAATTGTTTTGACACTTAGAGACCATTTACATCTCTAAGAAAAAATTGACTTAATTTAGTAAATAAGTATTTTCAATTTGTATTTTGACGTTTGGAGATCCTTTACACCTCCAAAACATAATATTTTGACAACGGAGACTCTTTACATCTCCATTAATTCTAGTATCAATTTATTTTCTATTTTTTTATGTGTATTGTTTGGACGCATAGAGAGACCCTTTACATCTCTATAAATGTAGTTTTTAAGGTAATGTAATGTATATTAAATTATTAAAAGAGAAACTGGTGAGTTTCTTCCGGCGCTTCTTCTCACCAGAAGGTCATTACCCGAAGCGCCAAAAAGAAAAGAAGACAAAGAATGTAAGACATGTAAAAGAGCCCTTGAGGGCCTACTTACAGAAATAAATTATTTTATTTTATTTTATTTTATTTATTCAACATACTGTCTTTAAAAACAAAGTCCATAATACAAAAAATTATGCATGTGGAATGGCGCATTATTGCATAACTACGTTCTTGTGCTGTTAATTTAAAAACTTGTTAAACTGTTAGTTGTTATTTTTGTTGTTGTTTTGTTATACCGTTAATGTTAGTGTTTTAAATTTTTCATACATAATGAAGAGAAGCTGGGTGTGGCGATATGCCACCAGAATTGGTGATACAGCATTTTGTAACTTGTGCAATGATCGGGTGAACAATGAGTTTTCGTGTCGTGGTGGTACTACAGGATCTATAGGATAGCATTTGAAAGTAGTTCACCTAAAATCTCCAGTTGCGGCATCCAATGAGTAAGTACACCTTTGTGAGATTAAGAAATTATCTATTTTTATATGTTGAGATATTAAAAAAAAGTTGATTATTGTATTTTATGAGATTAAGATATTACCTATTTTTATATGTTGATTTATTAAAAAAAGTTGATTATTGTATTTTGTGAGATTAAGAAATTACCTATTTTTATATGTTGATTTATTGAAAAAAGTTGATTATTGTATTTTTTTTAAGTAAGCGAATTATTTTAATATACACCTTTTACGGTTGTAGTGTTTTTTATTATTTTAGCTCCCCGACAAAATATTTATATGGTCACTCTTGAAACTTAATTTAAAATACAAAAGCAAAGAAACTGAAATTAAAAACACGACTCTCGCATTACAATCGGGGGTCTTAAAGACAGATATAGAGTCTTCACTAAACGTCGCGGACGGATCGGAGTTACGTGTAATTAAGAAACGTATCTCCGTGTAACACGGAGCTACGTATCTACGTATCTTAATTACACGTTGCCGAATTACACGTGCCGAACGGCTCGGATCTCCGTTTCCATGTTACACGGCAACGGAGATCCGGCTACGGGTACACGAAACACGGACACGACCGCGAGCCCTAATTTGAACACCTATTTATTTTTTAAATGACAACCAAAACCAAGGAACCAAAACATTTTTTTACCAAATAGAAAATTACGAAATATAAAATTTGACGATATTCTGGGGCGCTACGTTCAGAGGAAACTAATTTAGGTACAATTTTATTTTGGTCATCTATCATTTGGTATATTTAATGACTATGTAATATACTAAATTTGGTTTTTAAGATATTTTTTCAAGTTACACTATTGCATTGGCTTGGCTGTCACTGTTTTTTAGTAATCGTTCTATTAATTAAAGCTTTAGTGATTTTTATTTGGTGGTGTAGTTACACGATTGCAAATGTTCAAAATAATTTGGTGCCGTTGAAAATATGCCGTTAATACGAGTAATATGGAAACCTATACCTAAACCTATATTTGGAAACGGAACGGATTTTCCTTTCTGCTCCGATGGGGCAACACAAAAGATACTTCGAGTAAATTTATTCACAAACTCAACAACTGTAAATTTCCTCATGTCCATTCAAACAAAGAAAACTTCAGGTGAACGCTCGTTACCAGACCGCAAAGTCTGTCATCCGTATTTAATTATTTACTTTCTGAAATGGAAGGAAACCGCGAAAAAGGTTAGGTTTCAAATGTCAGCACTTCGTGACTTCACCCTATGACATTTCGTGTATAATTACTTTCTCACACTAACAAATACATACGTTACGAGGAAAATGAAAAATATATTTCATTAAAATTCTTTACATCTAATACTTACGTCTCCCACGATTTCTCAGTCATGAACTTTTACGCTCAAAGGCAAACATATCCCTTTAATCCCTCTCTCTTATCCTTTTTAGGGCGTAACCTTGTTACGACCGCTTTAGCTTAATTGGTAGTGACCCTGCCTACGAAGCAAGACGTCCTGGGTTCGAATCCCGGTAAGGGCATTTATTTGTGTGATGAGCACGAATATTTGTTCCTGAGTCATGGATGTTTTCTATGTATTTAAGTATTTGTATCTATTAAATATATCGTCGTCTAGTATCCATAACACAAGCCTTATTGAGCTTACTATGGGGCTAGTTCGATTTGTGTAAGATTGTCCCCTAATATTTATTTATTTATTTTACACTAGGACGGCAGAACGGTGCAGTAAATTTTCTCCTGTGAAAATGATTTTTCTAAGAATTTACGCAAACAGGAACTTTTTGAAAAGCCTGTGAGTAAATCCCCGGTACCTTATTTAACCATAAATAGATTTACAGAACATTTAATTCATTGGTGGTGAATAAATGTTGTACTTCTATTTAGAATACGTTCAAAGTTTCATATTTATGATTTGTTTAATATTTCTTTTTTCTTTAAGGGATTGTTATGGAATTTATGGATCTACTTAAAACTGTTTTAATAACTACTATGTGCTAGAAACGTGTTCTTGGTACAATTTATGCAAATAGTTTTCTTGATCGATAAAACAAATTAACGCGATGGCTGTTTCTCAGTTAGAGCTGTTATTGCGTAGTTTAGAATGATTATACTATGTATGTATGTATATCGTAACACGTTTTTATGCCTATAGTATTAAAGACGTGTTAGGACGCTTTGGATGCTACAGACTATTTGACACTGATTGTACTATATTCCTGAAATTAGATAAACATAACTTGATTTAATGTAGTTGTAGACGTTCGAGTGCTTGACACTATCCCCGTAGTGCCATAAATAAACAAAATGGCGGATTTTATGCAGTTTCAAAGTGCACCGCGATCGGGTTTTTTTTAGTAAAAATGTGGTTATTTTAAATTGGAAAGAACTCGCACACAATCAAAATTCAAATTCAAATATGGTTTATTTGCAGAAAATCTTGATTCATTTTGCGTCACCGTGTGTTACAATGAGGGCTTTTTATCAAAACGAATGCAGTGTAAATTAACAACGCATTTTACGCGACTCACAAATCAAAAAAATTACGCTGTCTGTCGCCTCACCCTAAGTGAACCTGCCACGTTTCACTTTTGATATAAATTGAAGCCGCAAGGAAATTAACTTACTTGCTCAATGAAGCTCGAATGAATGATATTGATGCCGCAGTTAGAAACTTGGTAACTCAAGAGATATTGTTTCAACCCAAGTGTGTGGTAAATGCAATTAATCAACTTAGGCAAGTCTAGCGTCTCTTGACCACAATCTAAAGTACGGCAATATAGGTACATAAAAAAGAAAACATGAAACAATTAAGTGTATGATAAAACACTGTAGCATTTGTGCTTGTAACACTTTACAATTATTTAATAATTACTGTAATTAACGGGGTTTTTACGGGTGTATTTTCAAAAACGTAATTTCGCTGTCATGACATATTGGCGAATACTGAAAAGATTCTGCCTTTTTAGAATTGGCACTTTTGGTTACAATGTAGAATCAGTCAAGTTCTCACAAGTAACCAACGAATTCCAGTCTAGTGAGGAGGAATCTTTTAAATATTGGTGGCCACAGAAATTACGCCAGAGAAAATACACCCTTCCATGTATGTATGTTTGTATTTGTGAGTTGTTTGTGTTTTGTAATTATTACGTGAATGTTAGCTTGAAATATTATAAATTATAATTATTTTATCATCGGATTTACGTATTTTCCTCGTTATTACCTAGTATTTTCCCACGGCTTTACCCGTGTTACCCACATATTACCCCAAGGGGACTTACTAAGATAACTGTATAATATCTATATAAATATATTTATTTATTTAATTACAAGGATAAAATTTAATATTTTTTTATTTTTATATATTTAAGTAAATACACAAACTATTACAATTAAGGCACGTTACAGACCTGTTGGAGGTTTAAACGTGACGAGAATGTTTCGCACCGCTCACAACATTGCAAGGGTATACTAGGGCAATCCGGGCCATGGCCCGGGGCGCCAATCCATCAGGGCGGCATAACCGCCCCTGGCCGATTGCATTTTGATTTGGCGCCATTCAACCAACTTTTACTTCTTCTGGGGCTGCGAAACTTATTGGCCCAGGGCGCCAAATTTCAAAATACGCCCCTGGGTATACCTATTCCTAATAGTAATCTAGCTACCTAATTATACCAGCAATCACACATCAACGTCGGCACTAACATATAATTCTTTTAGTATGTTTTTACACGTTTATTAATCTAAGACTAAAGATAAAACGTAAAAGACACTTAAAGTACTAAAAATCTAGTTCCAAAATGCGCCCCTGTGGCACTGTGCCGAGAATGCTGGCAGCATTTCCTCGCTGAATCGCGATACTTATGCGCTGATCGAGGAAGCTGCCAGCTCTCTCGTCCCGTGGCGTCGACCAACAGTTTAGATATTTCTTTAAAAAGGGCCCGTGCCGATAGGCCCTAGGGACCAAGGGTCTCAACCGCAAAAGCAATAAAAGCGTTTTACTTATATTTGCTAATACACTATTTAAGTGAGCGACAGCGATGACTAGACACTTCACACGTCTCGTCTCTATCTTTACACGTAAAAGCTTTAATGTATGAGCATAAATCAACTTAATTTCATTAAGCAGCCTGTTGCTTACTTACTTAGCTAAAATACTCAAAAGACATTCGACGCAGTAAGGGAAAGAGATTTATGTACCTACCTTACTGATTTGTGATCTTATACTGCGATAGGGTTCTACGGTGGTAACGTACTCGTAAATCTTTTTCCCGTACACTTGGTTCCCAATAGGAGTGAAACGGCTGGGCCGTTTTAGAAAAAAAAATGTTTGAAATCTCACAGGCGGTCAAGTCTGGATCTGATGATGGGATTTCGGAGAACTTGAGGGAACTCTTCAAATATTCTAGGCACAACAATGGCGATTAGGGTATTTTTATATTAACTACTAGCATTAACCCGCGGCTTCGCCCGCGTTGTTCACGTAATTCCCGTTACTGTCCCAAAGGAACTCTTGACCGGGGTATAAAGTATCCTATGTTTCAATCCAGGACATGTTCTACTTGCATGCTAAATTTCAGCTGAATCCGTTCAGTTGCTAACCCGTTATTTAGTAACAAATATCCAAAAATCTTCACAACGTTTACATTTGTAATATATTAGTGTGATTGCTTTCGTTAGTTAATCATATTTTCATATTACACGCTCGATTGATGTGAATTTATGATGAATAGAAAAACATAATGTAACTTAACAATCGCAAAAATATCCGTAACAATGACAAGTATCGTATAAATTAAATTGGATCAGCTAGACTATTTCTCACAAGAGACTTTCGGATTAGCCTGCTTATTGACTATAGGTAATATTATTTATAGATACGTCGTAGGAGAACGTTATAGAAACGTACACAGTACGTTATTATAGAGTAGATTATGAAAATCCTATCCTACGGATAGGTTTTGTGAAAATGTTTGGAAGATTTGGATGTTTGTTACTTAATAACACGGTAACAAATTAATGGATTGAGATGAAATTAGCCTACTGGACGTAAAAAAAATCTTATAACTTTTTTACTTTTATTTTAAAGAGGGTCGAAATCAAGGTCAAACATTTTAAGTTGGGTTATTATATCATATGAAAGGGCTTAGTTTGTAAATTTCAAATCTATTTTTATTTTTTCTTAATCATACACTTTTTGAATGAGGGCCAAAAACGTAAAAAAAATACCATTCCTTATGATTACCAATTATTATTATTATCCTAAATATTACAGGAAAAATATAACAGTTTTTCTAACTTGCACCGTTTTTTAGAAATTAGCAAAAATCAACACATACTTGCTCCTACTAAACTAATCGCCACACAGTTTTTACCCGACTGCGGCGAAGCCCAAAGGAGGGTTATGTGTTTGACCTGTATGTATGTATGTATTTATGTATCTATGTATGTATGTATGTTCCATTGATCGCATATTTACGTCCCGCGCTTTGAGCTCGGGCCGTAAACATCTGCGATCTCGATCTTTCTTTATTTTACCACCCTAGTTGTGTAATGTACTATTATCAGGGTTAGTATATTTCCTTAAGAAACATTGAAAACAACAGTGAAAACAAAACACAGTGTGTTGTTTCCACCTTCTCGCGTAGTTGTCGCTTAATGAGCTCATTAGAGCTCGTTATAAAAATGCAACCTTCTTTAAACTCCAAGACCTTTTTAACCTTCACACAAATCTTGAAGATTTAAAATATCCAATTTGAAATAAATTAAGTGAATTGCCTCCAAAAAGCACCTTCCAAAATTGTAAGGAAAAACAGACCTGAATAGATTAAATTTATAAATCTACTTAAGTACCAATTTTTTATTTCGGTAAAGAAAATCAACAAATTCTTTAAGAAAAGAAAGGTTGGAAATAGAAGAGTGATCTCTTTGGGGAAATAACACCGCATGTTCTGGCTGATTTTATATATATCTTATTTTAGTATACCCGCCAAGTTGTCTCTTATTGTTGTCAGTTAAAGTAAAACGAGTCGCTAGGGTCTCTATACAACTGAAAAGAGGGTTAAGAATAGACTCTAACGACTTCAAAATTGGATGAAATGTGTTTAATTTCGTAGCCTGAAAATTTTTATCTACGTGAACCAAATCTGCAGTAAGATTATGATGCTACACTTTGTCACGCGATAAATAAATTATAAAGCATCCGTCACTCTCACATACTATTTTTCAGAACGTGACGGATGCTTTATCATTTATTTGTCGTGTGACAAAGCATCATAAGCCTACAGGTGTCTGATGGTAGGTTTTGTCGCGCGATAAAAAAAGGATAAAGCATCCGTCACGTTCTGACAAGTATATTTTTTTTATACAAGTGTGAGAGTGACGGATGCTTTGTCATTGTGCCTTTTCACATGCATACGCTTACTTTACGGTTGTAAAGTAAAATTGTATGAGCTACATACACAGCTTTCACATGGCACGGTGCGGCAGCTCATACATTTCTACTATACACCGTATGCATGTGAATAGGTACAAAGCCTGCATCATAAGCCTGCAGAAGTCCCAAAGAGTAAAAAAAAGTGCAATTGGACGTTTATGATCAGCGCTATCTATTACTTGAAAGTAAAATTTTAGTTACTGGAAATATATAAGGTAGGTGAGGCATATAAGGCCCACCTTTATTTAAAATGATATATCTTTAGAAATAGGCAGGATAATATATAAAACTCATGCATTATAGGTTTCAAATTTATTTAAGTTTCTACTTATAGCAAAATAGTTACAAAAATATAACGGCATTCTTGAGAAGGCCACGTTTTTTAAAAGTACTATTTTGGGCCTTATTAAAGACTAGCAGGATAATAAGGCCCGCAAAAGAAATAAACATTTTGGCAATAATAACAGGTTTTAAGAGTTTTTAATTTTAAACTTATACATAAAACGATATTTGGTATCTTAACAACAGGGGGATATTGCTTATTAGTGGAAATATTTGGCGTTGGGCCTTATTATGCTAAAGGTATAGGAAATTATCAATTTTCCTCGAAAATAGTAAGCTAAAACTAAAATAAAATCTTAATTAGTTACAGCGCTTTTAACATAAACTTTTGACAAAAAACAAAAAAAATCGCCAATTATTTTTCACTTAGCCAAAATTTCTTTGGGCCTTATTAAAATAAAAGCTTTATATAGAATCAAAACTAATAGTTTCACCGTTTTTTACAACATCCATTACTGAGGTCAAACTGTTCTCTGATCACAGGGCCCATTTATTCTTAACTGTCAGTGATGGTGACGACATTTTAACCTGCAAAGAAAATATCTAATAAAAATAAAATATATTTTATACCACACCTGGCCATAAAGTGGCTTTTTCCACACGCTACGCGTACGGAAAAAGCCGCTTTCTAGCCAAGTATAGACATAAAATTATGTACGCAACACGGGAGAAAAACCCATTTTTATACGCGATTAAGTCCCGTTTTTCCATATTAATGTGTGAGAATCGTGTAAGTTTAAATCTTATTTAGCACTCCAAAGTTACTACTTTATCTCATGCTTTCAATAAGGCCCGGGGTATGGGCCTTGTTACCAATGGAAGCAGTGGGCCTTCTAAGCTCTATTACAAATTCTAGAATAACGGAGAATATTTAGTATAAAAATAGACTTAAAATTGTATACTTACCCATCCTCATATAGCTAGATAACTTCTACTTGCACCCATATGCATTAAAACACGAAAGGAATCACAAAACTTAATAAAAACAAACCTTATTTAAGTAAAAAAATACATGGAGCACCGACGCGACTTTGCGTTCTGACTGTATGATCGCTACTGACAAAATGGCGTTGTGTGCGAACCAAAGCGTTGTTGCCAGCTCGTTGTATCGGCCACTTCTATGTGTGCGTGATGTGTTGAACGAATAGTACCATTACAACTGTTATTTTTTGATACTGGGCCTTGTTACCAGCTGGGCCTTATATGCCTCACCTACCTTATCTTTTGATTGTTTGTTCTCATGTAGTTTTTCTAATAATCGTATTAATACCTACTTAAAATAAACATATTTCAACCAGCATATTTGATGTCGTTAAAGTCAATTCTTAACCTTCTTTTCATTTGTACGGAGTACTGAGCGACTTTGAATCACTTTGAGAGTGTTTTCACATTATTTGATTGGATGGTCGATGCCGATATAGCAAGTACCTATCGAAATTTAGTCGCCGGAATTCCTTTTTCGGACCGTTTTTTGTGGAAGTCTTTGTTTGGGTGAGACCTACACGTAATCTTCAGCAGTGGA
Source organism: Eudemis profundana (assembly GCA_947034925.1). NCBI lineage: Eukaryota > Metazoa > Arthropoda > Insecta > Lepidoptera > Tortricidae > Eudemis > Eudemis profundana. Next base: position 18,218,908 of record OX344800.1, read on the forward strand.
TATCTCAAGGTTGAAATGACGATGATGATAATTAGGGACCGCGTATAATGCAGGAAATCGTATTAAACGTGGCCGTATTAACAAGTATTAAGCCGCACACTCACTTATTCACTCACCGTCAAATGGGGGAACTTGGGACACGCAGGGTACATTGGACAAGGAAAAAGCGCTCAATTTCAGAAATGCTTCTGTCAACACTGTACCTTTTATTTTTTTTGCATATTGGACTACCAGTCCCAGAGTCAAAGTCATTCCTTTAACTACAGTACAATTATTTCCATTTTGACACTCGGGACGTCTCGGTTTTAATCGTAAGGGTTCGTGTTTTCACATAGAGTATATAAATCCTAGAATTTACTCGCATAAAATAATCAGAGATCAGATCTTGGGTGCAATTTGGGGTGTATGACTTCAAACAATAAACAGAAACACGAATGTTCCTCGGGATTTAGGGAATGGATATTATAGTAGATGGATTTTTTTTTGTCTATATAATAATAATTCATTCACCAAAGAATCAAGACAGACGAGTAGTTACTTTTCAGACGTTTAGGAGCGCGCGATATCTATTCAACGTCGAGGCGCAGACAGTGCGATCCGTACTGCAGCATTCTTACGCATTCTTAAAACTTTGCTTGTAGTACCAGGCGTATGTCACTCCGCGATTTTGTTGCGCGGTAATTATTTTTATGCCACACCTGGCCATAAAAAGGCTTTTTCCGCACGTTGCGCGTACTGAAAAAATCGCTTTCTGGCCAAGTGTAGACAAAAATATTTATACTGTGCCTGGCCTATTTTTCAGAAATATATCTGCGGTCACCTTGTTCCTCTGGCCCTTTTTCATACTAAATGTATGGAGACAGAGGAATAAGTTGCAGACATATTTCTGAAGAATAACCCGCCTACACTGCTGTCTCAGTCTAAAACGAAGTTTACAATGGAAGTTCAAGTAAAAAGTCGCCCGTGTTCATAGTAAAAAGTCGCTTTTTAGACTAGAACAGCAGTACATTGTAGGACATGAAAACGTTCTACGTCTTCGTAAAGCCCGATTCAAGTCACCGATATCAAAGTTTCGAAATCAACGATATCAAACTCATTATCAAAGGCTTAGAAGTTTATTTACGCCGCGCCTTGAAGGCACTACGTTGGAATACTAACTAGTTTACCTACTTCGCACACAAAGCTACTCTCTGTTTGTCACGAGATTATTACTAGTGACTGTGAGCTTCAGATCGCAAGTCTGACAAACCCTACGGTGCCGCCATTTTGAAAAAAAATACATAAACTGAATCGACAAAAAATCTATATAATTTTCATCACACTTGCTCGAAAATGGTGTTATTACACGCAGGTTTTGCGGGCCGTAAATTACCTATCACGCCCTAGGGCGTAATGGTTTCTTTTTTAATTTGAATATGCTGGTTCTGATTTACTCTTATTTGTCATGTTCAAAGGAAACGCCAACTTACTTTTTTAACTTTTATCACTGAAATATTTATTTAAAGAGAACTGTTATTGTATATATACATGTAAACACATATTTCGGTAATATTTAATTAAATGTTTAAATAGTGTATTTCAGTATTTAAACGGTTTTATTTACAAATATAAATGCAACCGTTTTAGGTCTTTACCGCTATGGTTTCCGAACGTGACTTGACATTCGCATTGTCTATGGATATGTCACTAATGTCAATATCAGTTTTAACATTTTATTTAGGTTAAGTAAGGTTATTTTCTTTAGATTTCCTCACAAGTGTGATGAAAAACATTGTGTGTGCCACGGGCGGTAAAGGAATTACAAACTCGTGTTGTTAAAGCCCTTGGCTTCGCCTTGGGATTGTAACAAACACTAGTTTGTAATTCCTTACTTACCGCCCTTGATACACAATGTACTATTCCGAACTTGCTCATAAAATTAAATGAGAGTCAGTTGAGAAATGTTACCTCCAAATAGAGAATAATCGGAAAAAAAACCGGACAAGTGCGAGTCATTTTTATGATTTAATTATAGGACTATAGATATGAGTATATGGTTTTAATTTCAACTCGATACCTCCACGCGTTCTCGAGATAAAGGGTCTCGACAGACGGACACACAGACGGACGGACGGACACACGGACAACAAAGTGATCTTATAAGGGTTCCGTTTTTTCCTTTTGAGGTAAGGAGAGGGCTCCTTTTAAAAATGCCCAAACTGAGACGCTCAAATAGGCCTGGGCTGGACACGTCTACCGGATGCATCCTGAACGATGGGCCAATATAGCCACCAGTGGATCCCGCGGGATGGCCGCAGGAGCAGAGGCAGACCGACAAGGTGATTGCGGGATGATTTCAAGTCGAGTGGCAGGATCTTGCATTAAACCGAGACGTGTGTTCGAAAAAGGAGATGCCTTTGCCCGGCAGTGGGACATACAATCAGGCTAGCAAAAAAAAACTGACACAAAGACCATGTACAAGTTTTTTTAAACAGTTAAGTAGAAGAAAATACGCACAACCTCTGCCGATTCGAGATGAGGTACAATTTAGATAAGTTAAGAACAGTCCTTAATTAGGTAAGTAGAAGTTAAGTAAACAGGATGATTAACGAAATTATTAAAAGGCATTAAATAGCAAACATCTCAAAGATATTACTCGGTACCTTTGACTGCTACTTATATGAAAAATGGGTTCAGAAATGGTGAATAAACTTAGAACGAGAGCATCTGTGCTAGTTGCGTGCACTTGTAAAGAATGCTGCCATCCTATGACTAAAACTAGACTAACCTCTATGGAGTTGTATAGGGGTTAGTCCAGTTTTATATATTGGACGGCAGAATGCGCTTTGGCTGATGCGGCATACCTCGCACAGCTCTGATAAATACTCAGGTAAAGAGAGAAACAGGCACTGCTATACAAACGTGTAAGCTTGGCTCGAACCTCAATTCTAATTAGATGAAACTCCGAGTTTAATTCCCTCCATTGCACTTTGAGCGACTCTGTTGGAGGTTACTTTTCTCTGTAATTGACTTAATCCCATCAAAAGCATTACACGTAAAAAGATGCAAGTCTCGCAACGCAGTTCTCCTACAATAAAAAAAGTTTTGAGATGTAAAGTTAAACCAAGTCAGTACCGGGGGGGGGGGGGGGGATCAACAGAACTCGATTTCCACCGACTTGCCTATTATTAGATCTATAAAATGTGGTCCTTCACGGTTAAATAGTAGGCAAGTCGGTGGAAATCGAGTTCTGTTGATAACCCCCCCCCCCCCCCCCCCCCCCCCGGTACTGACTTAGTTTAACTTTACCTACATCTCAAAACTTTTTTGCTGCGTTGCGAGACTTGCATCTTTTTACATGTAATGTTTTTGATGGGATCTCATTTCTTTTTGTAAGTGGTCTTCCTTTAATTATTACATTCCAATCCATTCTTTTCAATTTGAACTAACTTTGTAATCGCATGTATTTGTATAGGATTACAAACTTATGTGTGCAGTTGTGACTGAAATTACAACATATTTAGATTTTTAAGGACTTGATAGGTTATAAACTAACTATGTTTAAAATTTGGAGCTTGTAGGTCTACTAGAAGTACCTTAGAATTATGATGATCATCAGTCAGTGAGTGAGTCAGTCAGTCAGTCAGTGACAAAACTAAGGAACTTTGACATGCAATAGTTCTTAAACTACACGTTCAAGTTGAATGATATTGAGAATATACTTAAGTCTTATTGGGCCCTATATATCCCTGAAATTTCAGGGTTCTAGCTTTAGCCAGTACAAAATTACGGGAGGCTGAAAATGGCCTGAATGGCTTCGAGAAAAGGATGGTACGGCCGTGCCTTTGTTTTGCTCGACTTGGCGGGGGCACTGCCGTGCCCCCAGATCAGTGAACAACATAAAATAAGTCCAATTTTGTTTTATCTTTTCAATGTCAATTTTGTGTTTATTTAATACCTTCTGATTTCTCTCCTTAGGTACCTCTTGTAATATATTTTTCTGGTGTGCAATAAAGTATATTCGTACATATTATATTGTTCGATCATCAGACCCTCAACCGAAACAAAATTGTCATGATGTTTTATTGTCACGAGAATTCAATGTGTGGGCAAAGTTTCATAAGAGTTCGTTTAATAGAAGTAGTTGAAAAAGCTGTCACAAAAGTTGAATTAAATAAACAAACAAACAAAATCAAGCTAAAAAACACTCAAATACATTATGCTCGGCAGCAATTAGCCGTTAATCATAATAACTAAGAAGTTATTATGATTAAAGACTAATTGCTGCTGTCAAAATCAACCATTTAGCTTTAAAATAACCGTTTAAAACTAATAGCGTATAGTAAAATAGAACATGAAGTTGTTTAAAAACTCACATTTTGCCCCACATCCATCGGCGCCAACAGCGGTGGCTCTCGCTTCCTCGGCCTTCTCCACATCAGCACCAGAACAGCGATCACCACCACCGCCCCAGCACCGGCCACGGCACCGCCCAGCGCGCTCCAGGCATTCCCATGATCCCACGCCATTCCCACCCGCGCCTCAGCTATTCCCATTCCCGAACCGTTCCATTCGTGAACATTGTTTTTCCATAACACCCCGCTGTGCTCGCTCTCTGGCTTATCTACAAGATAACGTTATTAGCTGTATAGTGGCATCGATCCGGCAAGATATACAAAATACACATGTTACAGTGAAAATGAAAGGCTTTGGTTAATTTCATGTCGCGACATGTGCGTCAGCGGTCGTGATCAAACAGCTGTTTATTTCAACGGAATTTGAATTTAACTAAGAAACGCTACGCAAATGTTAACGGAGTTAATGGAATCAAAGCTGTTTATTAAATGCAAACGCGCTCAGCCTTGTAAACTCATACCCTTTCAAATTATGCAGATATCTAGTACTTCGCGATAAACAACAAGTTCAACGACATTTATAACCTAATTTAATTGGGGGACGATTGGAAACTTTTTAATTGGATAAAAAAGGGGGACGCGTGGATGTTTAGACTTACCCATTGAGCATTGGATGGTAAACAATTGTTAAGGTGGCAATAATTTGCAGCAATTGGCACACGTGGTTGGGGCGGGCGGGCGCGCGCGACTGACGACGGCGGCTAGGCGGCGGTACTCCTTATCATTGGGGCTTGTTTACTTCGGCGCGATAGCTGGGCTGCACTGTCGTTTTATCTACATTGCGTATTAGCGATCAAATGCCAATTGGTATTGGGTGTGTGTCCTACATTTTTGGAAAGTTGTTTTGTCACGAAGGAAAAGTAGGTAATTATATTTCGATTATTGTTACATAGTGTAGGGACCTGGCTGTCTCTACAGAAGAATTATAAAAATAATTAAAATATCTGTCAGTTTAATGTAATGTTTTAATATAAAATATTGAGACAGTTCCCATCAGAGCGCCATCAAACCAACATATTGTATTATTTCGGAAAACATAATAGTTTAAATTGACCAGTGCATTTCGCTCCAAATAACTCTCTGCTAGACCCCCTTTACAATAGAAGTTTGTGGGAAATTATTAGTTTGAACACACAGCACTTTATTTCGGTTTTTTCTTTTCATTCATAGACTTACCTAAGCTATTGCTAAGGGTTTTTCTTATTATATTGTCTTTAGGTTCTATTTCCACATTACACATTTTTAAGCAATTCGACCACTAGTGTTAGTTTTTTTGGGATTGTTGTGCTAGCTATACGTATAGTTTGTAAATTCAGTACCAATATACTAGAAATAAAGCTTATTTCGGGCATTTGTTATGAGTTCACTTTGAAGAGTTCTTGTTTCAAACATTAACGCAATTTAATTACGATGCGTCTATACTAATAATTTATTACAGCGGAGTTGGTAATTAAATATCTAAATAAAGATACCTTAGAAACTAGAAAAATAAACAACTTGAAAAGGCTTCAGCACTCTAGCTGGCAATTAATTAGGTATCATCAAATAATAAAATATCTTTAATATGTGATAACCTGATAACTTTTTTGACAAATGCATGATTGTTTTGAAGTCTTTTAGATACAAAACGTATAAAAACTCGTGGGGAACTGAACTTCATTGCACATAATTGATGACGATCCTGCAAGAAGGTTCGCTAGCCGCGACCACCGTGACTTTTCGCTGATCGCTCAAAGTGAGCGACGGACCAGCAGGATTGGTTGAAGCGGTTCAACCTTTCTTTATTTCGAGTGTGTAATCGCGCTAATGGGAGTCTTAGCTGTCGGTCAATTTACTCATTTTAGGGTCCCTTAATTGGCATTTTCCCATAAATTAAGAAATCCCAAACAAACAATCGACACATTTATATCTGAAAGGTTTTTATAAATACGGTGTTAAGCTGCACATTTTGCGAATAAAAATTGGTTTACTTAATAAGACAATTCAGTTTAATCGGTTTGTAACATTTGTAATTATTATACAGTCAGCATCAAATAATCAGTTACATCTAAAGCGATATACCAGGTGTAACATGAGGAAACCGAATAAATTTAACAACGTATTCCTGAGGTCGTAAGAAGCAAAAAATGTTATATGATCCCAGGTCGAAATATGATTTTAATTTTTCTTAATGTTTTCATACAAAATTAATGTTCCTTCACCAGTAAAACAAAACCTTAGGATAAGAATGAATTTTCCTTGTCAGACAAATTGTTTAAAAGCTGGATTTACGTATAAGTGCAGTCATAAGGGTTCTTTGTACCATTACAACTTGTTTAAACAAAAACGCAAATATCACAAAAACCAAGCTGAATCCAGCAAACATTATACGACATTTTTAACTTCAAATATGGTCATGAATACGCCGTTAAAATAATTCGGTTTCCTCATGTTACACCGTGTATAATGCGACACATCTGTATTACTATATGTTACAGACTCAATACAACGTTCACAAAGCAAAAATACTCTTGGTCGTGGCTTCCAATTTCCTTAATTACTAATAACGACAGCCACAAAGGCGACGAAGCCATGAAAGGCCGGTATTTTGCCGAATATGCAATGAAAATTCCTCGTGAAAACCGCAATGTAACGGGAAGCAAAGCATAGCATACTTACTTAGTATCTTAGTAGAAAGCTGTGTTGACAGCAAGGACAAAGCAAGGACCTGAAAATAAATAGCCGTAGCATCGCCAACAGAGAACTGAAGCCATTTCTAGTAAGCCGGCTGCGTGTACTTAAGAGCCGCGCGCACACATCAACTAGTTTTTTTCTACTACCCGCAGCACGCGCACACTTACCTGACCAACCAGTGTAAAGCAACTGGCTTACCAAAGGAGCTTCAGTTCTTTGTTAGCGATGCTACGTCCGGCTATTTATTTTAAGGTTCTTGGTTGACAGTAAGGGAGTAATCGGACGTACACTTCTATAGCTCATTTTATGTCCAAGCTAGATATAGATATCTAGGCTATTCTTAGCTTACTTTTTCTAGGGAAGAGAGGACAGTTTCGTGTATCGTCGCGTTCTCAGTATAGGCTCATGTCAATTTCGAAATTAGAAATCTTCTCGGTTGGTCTATTTGGTAAGAAGTAATTTTCGGAGTTAGTCATCTTCTCAGCTGGTATCTGTCATAGGATATAATTTTGTTTTTTTTTTTTAAATGATTAATCCAGTTAGGTAGTAATTTTTTCTGTTGGTCTATTTCGCAATATGGCAATTTCGAAGTTAAGTAACGACAAGATTGCTTGTTGGTTTCATTCAGACACATACACACATTTTTTTCAGAGTTAGTCACCTTCTCGGTTCGTCTATTTTGAAAGATATCTATTTCTGAGTTAGTCACCTTCTCAGTTGGTCAATTTTGATAGACGTCATTTTCGGAGTAGGTAAGTCATCTTCTCAGTTAGTCTATTTCGGAAGAAGTAATTTACGGAGTAAGTCATCTTCTCCGTTGATCTATTTCAGAAGATGTCGTTTTCGGAGGAAGTTATCTTCTCAGTTGGTCTATTTGTATGATGTTATTTTTTGCCACACCTGGCCATAAAGTAGCTTTTTCCCATGTTGCGCGTACGGAAAAAGCCGCTTTCTGGCCAAGTGTAGACATAAAATGATGTACACAACACGGGAGGTAATCAAGAAAGCCCTCGATCGCATATTTACGTCCCTCGCTTGCAGCTCGGGCCGCAAACCTCTGCGATCTCTACCTTTCTTTGTATTACCACCCTAGTTGTGTAATGTAGGTACTATTTAGAGTTAGTTATTTAGTTAGTTCAGTTGGATGTCATATGTTTTATTATCTGGTGGAAGCCGCAATGTAACGGAGAGCAAAGCATAGCGTAGTATCTCAGTAGGAGGCTCCGTGTTGACGGCAAAAGAGTAATCGAGCGTACACTGCTATAGCTCATGTTACTTATGTCCAAGTTATAGATATCTAGGCTTAGCTATTCTTAGCTTTCTTACGTCTTCACTACATACTGTGTTTCCAGTGGGATTTTCGAAGTGTTTTATCTCCCTTTCCAAAATATGATTAAATTTGTGTTCAGTTATCTAACTAATCCCACCAAAAACATAAATGTAAAAAAGGAGAGCCAAGTTCAATACAAAAATTATGCTTGGCTGTGGGCTTCGCCGCAAAAAGAATGGAGATCTAAATTAGTGCCAAAATCCAAATATGTATTTATAGGAACAAAATAACATTATGAACAAGTATTAAACTCTCTTTCTTTGGTTTATTGGATACATATAACAATTGCTGTTATTTAAAAATGTGAGATCTTTAAGTAGGTTAGATTTGATTTGGCCAGTTTTTATCAGAATTAAAAAATATGACTGATGTATTGAAAACTGGCCAAGTCAAATCTAGCCCCCCTATTTCTTAATATTTTTTTAATTTTAGATTTTTTCCTACGTTTAAACACAATTACCGAGCTGAATTCCAAATTTCGTCCTTCTAGGTCATCTGGAAGTAGGTTAGGTTTAGGTACTATTAAAAAAAAAATTGTATGGGGACCCCCCTATTTTTTATTTTTTTTTATTTTTAGTTTTTTTCCTACGCTTGCACACAATTACCGAGCTGGATTCCAAATTTCATCCTTCTAGGTCATCTGGAAGTAGGTTACGTTTAGGTACTATTAAAAAAAAAATGTATGGGGTACGACTTTTTGACCTTCATATCTTTATAACCATTTGAGCTAGCTTCATGAAATTTGGCCTTCTAGATATCCTTATGGATATAATTAAACACACGTAGTTTTATGTGTTTACTTTAAAGAGGTTTTGAGTTATAGAAGCGTCAAAAGTGGCACCAAGTGGTTCGTGTAATATTACACTCTGCTCTGGCTAGCCAGTTTTGCTTAAACTTGGCTTGACACGCTGCCGCGTGTCTAGATATGTGGAACTCCATTTTTTATGCTTTTAAGCTTAAAGTGCTTTTGGCTTAGGTTTAGCCTATGCGTTGTCGACCCACGTCTATGTGATATGAAAAATATTCGTAGTTTCAATTTGGATAATGTTTATTCTTTACTCTGTCTCTATAACTAACTACCTAACTAACTTGGCTCAGGGACCCAAAGAGGGTCTTGGCCTCCGAAACGAGAGCACGCCATCTGTCCCGATCGTGCGCAACTTCTTGCCAGTTAACGACTTGAAGACGTCGCAAATCCGCCTGCACACTGTCCTCCCGGCGGTACCTGGGTCGCCCAACCGGGCGGCGACCAGTTGGTCGTCCCACGTACGCTCTTTTGGCCGCACAATCCTCTCCCATTCGGAGTAGGTGACCAAACCAGCGAAGTCTATGTGATTTTGTTACGCCGATGATGTTGGGTTCAGCCACCAGCTCCTGGATCTCTTTGTTCTTACGGATCCTCCACGTGCCGTTTTCACTCTTGACAGGCCCCAGGATCTTACGCAAAACCTTCCTTTCCGCTACAAGGAGCTGACATTCCTCTTTTTGTGTTAGTGTCCAGGCCTCGCAACCATACTTACACCATACACCGACTCTGTCTCTATAATGGGCTTATATTGATTTTATATTTAATAAAATAATTAGGTGTAATTGGCGATTGCAATAAAAAAACTTTTATTTTATTTACTTTAATCAGCTTAGGTAATAAGTAAATTTTAATTTTCGTTCTACAATTACTATACAATTGACGTGGTCCGTACTCTGGAGAAACTTTAACTAAGTAAATGTTTACATACTTACTACTCTTACAATAAGATTAACACTTCAGAGTGGTTTTAGAAAGCCTCTAGTTGAGAGGCAAAACTGTAATTGTATACGATTGGAGCTCCTTACGAGTTAATTGGATTCTGTGGACCCAAATCATAAGTTATATGTGACTGGATTTTCATTATACACTGCAACTCAAAAGTTGGTCAACTCATATCAAAACGATTAGGTACAAGTTTGAAAACAGTGTCTTGGAGAGTAATTAACTAATCATTATATCATTTTATTTTACATAGCCTATATTAGTGTCCCACTGCTGGGCAAAGGCCACTCCCTTTGATTTCCATGTCTCTCTATCGATTACCTCTTCTGGCCAGTTAACAAGAAAAGCATCCAGGTCGTTCCGCCTTCTCCGTCTAGGTCTGCCCCGTCTGCGTTGTCTATCTTCCGGCACCCAATTAGTGGCTACACAAGCCCACCTTTCCGGGTGCATGCGGCGCGGCAGACGTGGCCGGCCGAGTCTTATATCTATAAATATAAATACTGTTGCCATAAAGTAAAAGGGGCAGATCTAACATAAATCCCCCAGATGTGCCCCATTTTCTTATGGCAGCAGAATATAGGACTACGCACCGTATATTCCACATACATAAACAGTTTTCTGAAGCTGAGATGGTGCGGATGTTCCCATCCGCATCTACGGAATTCCGCATTAATTTCATAATCCGCATCCATAACGAAACGATGAGGAGTCTATGCGGATGTGGATCTGTGCAATTTGCTGCAAGAACGAAGCTCAGCGGGTGCTAGGTGCGTGCATGTTACAGTCAAGAGCAAAGATAAATATGCACACAAAGTTCAAAAATATGTAATAAATCTAACTGCCATAATAATAAGACCTGTAAATACATATTTTTGAAACTTTGTGGTGTATACACCACAGATGTGTACATATTGGTGCCCATGACTGTACCTCCAGGAATTCTTGGCACCATCCGTGGATGTTGGTCTCAAAAATACACCCGTACAGGGTGGATTTCAGAGCGATAACGGCGGTTGAAACGCTGTGAAATCCACCCACCAACCCTGATCAGTATAAGGGTTATCGCAATATTAATTTAGTTTATTCCAATATACCTATACTAGGTTCACCTGTTGCAATGTAGGGCACATTTGTGCAAGTTCTCCGTATTTAACCTATATCACTTATATTTAACCTATATCCGAACATAAAGGTGGTGGAAGCTGAAGCGAAATCCACGTGTGCGTCGTCAATATCGTTTCTAATACCTTTTTTAGAATACCTATAATTATATCCGTGAATTGGGATGTTGGCAGTAATCGGAATTTGTAAATCATCACATCACACTAATATCATACACGTGAAAGTTTGTGAAGATGTTTGGATGTTCGTTACTAAATAACAGGGTAACAACTGAATGGATTGAGCTGAAATTTGGCATGCAAGTAGACCATGTCCTGGAGTAAAACATAGGACATACTTTAACCGGTAAAGAGTTCCCTTCGGACAGTTACGGGAAAACGCGGGTGAAGTCGCGGGTAAATGCTAGTATTATATAAGACTAGGCTTCGCCCGCGTTGTCCCCGTTTTTATCCCAAGGAAACTCTTTACTGGGATATAAATTTTACTTTCACATGTCAAATTACATCAGGAACGAGGTTTTGCTGAAGTTGTGATTTGCCTGCTGTATTCAAATAGACGTTTTGACGTTTGAATTCGCGGAGAACAATAAACGCTACACTAACAAGCGCCCTGACAAGCTAGACATGTTTTGTTAAAGCGCTCCATACATGTGATTTTTAGGGTTCCGCAGATACTATTTTGTAGCTCCAATGTCAGAAAACAAATCGACGTCATACTTCTCTTTTTGTTCGACTGTGCATATATTAGCAGTATTTTTATCTTCTGACAAAAGGTACATCGCACCGCTTGAATGAGTACGCGCTGTGTACGAACACACTACCTACCTATAAACTTTTCGCAATGCGTAGCAAGCAATGCTACGTCGGGATCGCACCGTCACCGCGTTCGATCGCCCCCACGGCGCGGTAGGACCTGGCTCGCATTTCACATACAAACTAGGGTCGGGCGGAATGCAGATTATTGCAGATTATCTTCGATTTCTAACATAAAAGTTTCGGTTATCAACCCAAACATGAGAGGATGCCCTGCATGACTGTGAAATCATGATTGTCAGGTATTAATTTTGTCAGAAAAGGTAACTGGTGATGAACAAAATGAAAAAAAATGAAAAAAATACTTTATTTTATAGTGTTTTCGCGCTACTTTTCTATCGAGCGAAGTGTTCGCTATCGTGTTCTAAGTGAGAGGAAGCCCTAGATACAGTTCTGAATATTATTATATATGTTTTACAGTGACCTAAGAGTCAAATAAGTGCTCTAAAAATGATTTGGAAACTAGGCTTCCGTGCCCGATTCTGGTCTCACCTCGCCTTACGTGTATGTATAGTAGCGTGGCGTCGAAAAAACTCGATTCCTGCCGGCTTGCCTAATATCAGGCATTTAAGCACCTTATTTTACAGCTTTTAAGGAAAATGTACGCCAAATCTGCAGCGGCTTGCCTCAGGATATTTTGCCACGCCACGCCACTGGTATGTAAACACTTTATTGCACATAAAATCATACAGAAGCAGTACAAAAATCAATGGTTATGTACAAAGGCGAACTTATCCCTGTAAGGGACCAGTGTGTTCGGATTCGGATGCGAAACAACCTGACGGACGGTAGACTTACGCCTCCACCTTGAATGAGTATCGTGCGCTCCGCTAAAGGGCCGCTTTTCTTATACTTTGATATTAGGAAAGGATTCGACGGCCGCTTTGTCGAAACGAGCTTCACATAAAAACAAGAATGTGGAAAGGCTCGTCCTCACAAGAACACAGGCATTTACGGAGTTGGTATTCTTTAGGAATTATTGCGCAGTACTTAGGCTAATGTTGACTGATGGCAGGGATTCCAGTTTCTTTATTAGATTCGCGGCGTGAACGGAATATTCAAGCGTGTCGAAACAATTTCGTTTGCACGTCAGCGTCAGGCGGGTACGTTGCTTTCTTAAATATTCCCTAACAAATTGAAAAGCAATCTACGAATACATGAATAAGACATCACCTGCCGCAACGGTAATGAATTATTGGTTCAGCCGCGAATATTTAGCTTTAATAATATTATCTTTTCTTTTTCCTTGGCTAAGGACACTTTGGAAGATTATAATCAAGGGATATTTAGGCCGTCTTTCAGAAGCTTAAAATAGGATTGCTTTATTAAAAATTAAAACACGAACGTATTTTTGTTGCAAGAGCCGTTAACAAATTTTGCGATGACTGGAACTTTTATCTCGAAAATTAAACTACTTATGATTATGAATTGCTCCGGTAAGGACATGTTTACAAGGAGGGGCTGAATTTTCTTATTTATTTTGTTCCAAAAAACTAGTAATGTAAAATGACAAAATTTGACCTATATTGATATAACATCTTTTACTTGTGATTCATATAATTTATTTATAATTTGTACACTATACTAGCAATAACACTAATCTAATTCTAAATATAAAATAATTCTGCCAGGTCTCTAGGTATTTAAGTGAATTATGATTATGTACAGCCTGAAACGCTGGATACTTTGGCACTAGCTTAGTTTCAAATTATTCAGCAATGATTGAGCATGGGGTCATTTTCAAAAAATATATCCTTAGTTAAGGGTTAATTGAACACAATGATAAGCGTGTCCCTTCGTGTAACGAAAGTTATCCATAAAAAATGTATGGCAATTTTCGTTAAACAAAGGAAGATTAACCTTTTGATAAATTAATCCCTCAGCTACGGACATAGTTTTCTACAACTGATCCGTTGATTGTAGGTACCATAATTATTGTATTTGAAGAACATACTGAAAGATGGGGAACTGGAAGGAAAAAAGTCGAACAAAAACCTGCCCAGAAAATAATGTTTAGGTACGAGCTTTTTAGAATAGAATAGAATAGAATAGTTTTATTTTCAACCAACAAGGACCACTGTGTTAGTAACAATTTGAGTCTTATTCTAGTGTGCTTAACATTTTACTGAACCCTTAATACACCGTGGGTACGAGTAACCCAACAAACTTTAACTATAGATTCTAACGACTATTAGGAGTAAAAAAAAGTTATGTGATGTATAGTCGAAAAACGCTTACTTTCAGAGATATTCATTATTTTTTAAATGAAAACTCCCAAGTGTGTAACAAGCCCTAATAAATGTGACTAAGATAGTTTTACTAATTTTTTTAAATCCTTTAACTAAACAGCAATTAACCTTCACAGTATTTGATGGTAAGCGACTACGAGGCCAAAAAAATTACCTTTCGTTTCCATTTTAGCTTTTTTTTTTCTTTTTGATAACTTTTCCTCCAGTAAGGACATGTTTATAACGAGGGGCTGAATTTACTGATTTATTTTGTTCCATAAGACTATTTATGTAAAATGACAATATTCGACCCATGTTGATATAGCATTATTTACTCGTCACACCACCAGGAATTCATGGCTAAGGTATGTCGGTATAGTCCCTCCCACCCTGTATAAATAATGCTGATCAACAGTTACATTACACACGATATGTATACTGGCCTTTAAAGGTATAACTAGAAGATGACTGCAGAAATAAGTTTAAGTATCTATTTTTTGCTTCACCGTAGACAGGTAAAAAGTAAAAGTCATTGATCCGGTAGTTGTTGCGTGATACGCGAACAGACAAACATACCTACTTACAAAAATTCCAGAAAATATTTATTTGCGTTTGATTGCTTACTTATTTTTGACATTCCCCATTAAGTTTTGTTTTATAATAACTACTATTCATGTTGTTTTTTTTTTATATGAATGGACAAACATTTAATTATGTTATGTGTAGATATAACAGGTAGAATAAACATTTTCCCTGGCAACACTAGATAACAACATGGTTAGATATGTAGATAAATGCCCGCGACATTCCAAACTAGAGAAAGAATTTTCAAAGTAATGCGAATATTATGTTCCACAGGTTCAGCCCCAGTGGCGGATAATCCATCCGAGTTGGTCGGTTTTCAGTACAAACAAAAAGAGGGTCATCATTATCTTCTACGACATCAAACATAGTTGAAATTCGTTTTATTTTGTAGCTTGATACATTTTGCCTGCCTCAAACAAGTCGAGAAGTCTCAAAAAACTAAAACAAAGGCGCAATAGGTATTTTAAGGCCAGCTACTACTTATTCGTCTTTATACTTTGGCAGAGTGGTACCTAAAATCTCTTACCGTAATTACATTAACGTAAAGTGATTAAACCCTGATGTCACCTCACGACCTTTATAAGCATAAATCAACATCATGAATGTCCTACGTAAGTATGTCTGGAGTGAAAACCTGTTCGGTATAGCAAAAAGTAACAGATTTTAAACTTATCAATTGGAAAATGTAACAAAGTTAATAGGTATAAGTAAAAAACTTAACTAAAGCACCTGCTGCATGTAGTAGTGTACGGAATTTTTATGGAACTTGTGTCCTTTTTTAATTCGCGAATATATGCGAAAATCATACGAAAATTAGATATTTTACTGCAATTTCCGCACTTCACGGCGTCAGTGTGCGTACAAGGTAGCGACTGTAAGGTAGGGATTTTTTTTGTTTATAAAATGCACAATGTTACGAAGGGGTACGTATCATAATATATACAGTCATTATATATAAGTTCAAAACACATATGTTCAAAATATATAAAATCAAAATGAACAATGTTTGAAAATCATAAGAGCTAAAATCCACAATGTACGTTGTCTATAATGGTCGAAATATATACTGACGAAATGCATATGTTTACAACTCATAAGTTCAAAATATATAAAGTCTAATGATATAATGTTTATAAGGAATAATGGTCGAAATCCAGAACTTTTACAATGGTACAAATTTTGACTATAAATAGCCGTGTACTACAAAAATTAAGTATTTATTCCTTAAATACTTGTTCTTTTCAATTAAGTTGCGACGTTTTATGGTTGCAAGTGATCCTAACACGCTCCTCCTCGCTTCGCTCGTCGTCGCACCTAACCGGGTGCTCAGACTACATTTTAAAAATTTCAAGATTCTGAGTTATATGTTTAAAGTATTTGAGTTTTTGAGTCATTTGAACCCAAAAGTTAGGTGTGACGACGAGCGAAGCGAGGAGGAGTATGTTAGGATCACTTGTTACCAACACACGCCACAGTTAAATTACATTATATGTGGGCTCCATGTAAATTTGATTATTTATTATGAAAACTGTCCTTGCAGATGACATAAATTAAGAAAAATGTTGATTTTTTGTTTTAATTTCATACTGTACCTACATACAAATAGCAACAAGGTTGGTATTTATTTTATTTATTTATTTAAACTTTATTGTACAAGAGAAAACTACGAACTTAATGGAAAGCATGCATATATGCGAACGAAATGGATGCCACAGGGCATTCTCTACCAGTTAACCTTAGGGCAAAGCAGATAGCTTGTGAGCGGTGCAACTAACGTGATTAAATTTTAATTAAAATTCAACTACATTACAAATAGTATAAGATTTATTTCGCTGTTACAACAATAGTTAAATATGTATAAACTTAAAGGCTCGGAGGTGACGCTATAATTAACTTGTATACCTGTGTTGCTTTTGTTCCAAAGCCCATTATATATTTTGACCATTATGCATTTCAAGCTTCGAAGTTACAGAACAGAAAAATCTGGAATAATTACCAATTATTAATATCATCCTAAATATTACAGGAAAAATATAACGGCTTTCCTAATTTGCACCGTTTTTTAGAAATTTGCAAAAATCGTAATACATACTGATTTGCTCCTACTAACCGAGTCAGGATATCACTTAGCACGAGTTTTGCAAAAACATCAATATCTCGAAAACTAAACGAAATTTATACTGAGGTCAAATTTAATTTACTTAATCTGGTGTCTTATGAGTTAGTCTATCAGCCCTCTTCGTATGTATGTCGGTTTGAGGGACACCCTGTATAAAACACTCGTCCAAATGTAAAAAGCAAAAAGGTTTAACAACACCGATAGTTAAGCCTTCGACAGAAACCCGATTAAAGTTCTCATCCCATCTGAACAGCTAATCCCCCGACATGTTGAATAGTCATGTCTCTCGGCCACACAATCCGAGCAAGCGTCTGCGATTACTCAAACTTAGCGTCTAGTTTCTTCAAGGTCATAATGCAGATAAGCTATGGTAGCAGAGTGGTTCGCGTATGCCTTTCAAGCAGTACCCGCTATCACCAGTTCACAGCCCAGGTAGCATTTAGACGTCATTATGTCGTCCGTTTACGGTACTGCTCGACGTAAGAGACGTCATTTCTTGACGTCGGGGGGTCCCAGCAGATGACGTCAATTTGTCACAGCCTCAAGACGTCAATTTAGGGACGTTACAGAGACGTCATATACTGAATTCATAGGGACGTTACTGGGCCGTCCATATTAGGGCAGCCACTGACGTTGGAGTGACGTCATATACTGAATTCATAGGGACGTTACTGGGCCGTACATATTAGGGCAGCCACTGACGTTGGAGTGACGTCATATACTAGATTCATAGGGACGTTACTGGGCCGTACATATTAGGGCAGCCACTGACGTTGGAGTGACGTCATATACTAGATTCATAGGGACGTTACTGGGCCGT
The DNA here is from genome assembly GCA_947034925.1 of Eudemis profundana. NCBI lineage: Eukaryota > Metazoa > Arthropoda > Insecta > Lepidoptera > Tortricidae > Eudemis > Eudemis profundana. The sequence continues at coordinate 18,236,741 of OX344800.1, forward strand.
ACATATTAGGGCAGCCACTGACGTTGGAGTGACGTCATATACTAGATTCATAGGGACGTTACTGGGCCGTACATATTAGGGCAGCCACTGACGTTGGAGTGACGTTATATACTAAATTCATAGAGACGTTACTGGGCCGTACAGTCAACCAATTTGATTCCTAGGCCACCATAGAACCCTGTCGTAGTGATGTACTTCGCTAGATACGATGTACGTACGTCACTACTATGACAGGGTTCTATGATGGCCTAGGAATCAATTGGTTGACTGTACACTTCAGGACCTACGGGGGATGCCAGCATAATGCATCCCCTGTAAGTCAACCGTGCTCACGATATGATTGTTTCCTTATTTCTATTGCTAAAAAAAACAAGTATAATTAGGTAACTTTTGTAGTTTTTATTTTTTCAAGATTTAAAATACGAGTAACATTGTTATCTCTAAATATTGGACTTATATTAAACTAAAAAACACGACCGTAGGTTTGCCCGGTAATACGGGAATTCTATGTAATCAATGTATTATGGGTGACACAAACAAATTAATAAAGTTGTGTAACTTATGTGGTATGATACCTTTGCTCTTCTTAATAATTGACGTTTGCCAACTATAGCCTTTTTCGAGTATTTGATTTTTTCTGCCATGTTTATTTTTATTTATTACTTTTCTTCAATCTTTCAGGGGCATGCTTCAACCAAATTTTTATGGAATCTTCTACTTCTTTAGCTGTAGACCCAGATGTTGTGGTGACAACTCCTTCTATAAAGACATAATACATTTGTTAATTTTATAACTACGCAAAATCTCCATCTCCAGCATATCCCTCCCTCCCTCAGTCAATTAAAACTAGGTTATTAGTAAATACGGAGGATGGAGTTGCATTAGTAGGAACAACTGAAATTGTATGGTCAACCAATTTGATTAGTAGGCCACTTTGAACCTTTTCACAATGAATGTTGTAATGTGATGGCATGCTGGCATGCCTGAGCTAGTGCTAAGTTATTGTAAAATTTATAGTGAAAAGGTTCAAAATGCATACCTATATAAAGTACACATTTTATCTTGGAAAAACTGAACAGTCACAGAAAACTTTCACCAACATCAGTAAGCTCTCGATAAATCAGGTTTAATATTTCATCCAAATACCATAGTCAGGAAACGAACCTTATGGCCTGTTTAAACTGATTAGTGATTAGAGTTCATACATTTGCTGCAAGTGCGAGTAGCTTTTGTAATTTGTATGGACTCACACTAATCACTAAAAGCCTAGTTCGGACCAGGCTAGTATTTTAGTCTAGTAGCGAGTAATTTAGTAGCTAAACTATTCGCTACTGCCCAAAAATCGTTCGCATTACGATCAAGTACAGTTTACAAGTGAGTGGTTTTTTGCAAGATGAACAGCCTACAAGTCCTACAACGCAATAAAGTAAATAAACTGTTTAAGCTAATCGTAGCTAAATTTAATTTCCTATTCACCAAATCCGGGTATATTCATTGTTTTTTTCTAAATTCAAGTATGCGGATTGTTTCATTTGTTTGTTTTTATAATGCGGGGACTTGACGTTCCACATGCATTCATGTTCTACATAATTGGTTGTTTCTTCACTCCAGTGAAACGATATTTTTGCGGCAACTAATGTACTCGACTAATTCGACGGGTTCGCACTAGTTTAGCTAGTGAACCAGGGAGCACGGACGCGTGGTGGGGGGTGTTACTCGCCGAAAAAAATAGAATAAAATGGATCGACTCGACTTAATTGCCAACTAATATACTCGACTAATTTGTAGGTGTTCAGACACATTTAGCTACTAAATTACTCGCTACTAGACTAAAATACTAGCCTGGTCCGAACTAGGCTTTAATCAACCGAAAGCGGCACTGTTAACTTGCTTTTAGTTTATAGGTACCTAAAGCCAAATCCATGTGGTTCGTAAAAAACATATTAAAATATGCTTACCAGTCTCACAAAAAACTCTTTGCACGCTGTATAATTTCCATTTTTCATCTGGTGTCGCAGCATCAACCAAAACTTTTTCAAACGCCTTAGTTCCTTTAACGGGTGGCCAAAAAACTTCACAACGCCTTGGCGTAAACCACTGATTGTTAATTACCGATACTATCCCACCGTCTTTTTCACTAAATTGTATCACTGAGTACATATTAGTTGTTTGATCTTGATGAAATTTAAGTCTTGAAACGCAGACGCACAACACAGCACAGTAACGGAAGCGTACGACACAACAATGGCGGCCGGGCAAACGAGGGGAGGGGCAAGCCAAGCCAACGAAAACGGAGGGAAAATCAAAATGTCAGAATTCCGTTCCGTTCCAACTGTCGATGTTTTAAAAATCACATTTCAAGCTTCTTTTGTTGTTATTAATCAAAAAAACCTGTAATAAATTACTTTATATCAACTTCTAAGTTACTTAAAAAGACGAAAATGTTTTTTTTTTACTGTATAAATATTTTAGAACATATAGAATGACAAATTGATATCAAGAAACAAAACGCGTTATTTTTTACGTCGGATACCTCTAACGACTATGAAACAATTCAAATTTCTATGCATAAAGTACCGGCTATACAAAACCTTGTTATAATGGATTAGTATTTGCCCTGAGCATTCGCTATGATGGTGGTAGACTTCGTCATAGAATTATAGATGCATTCCTTATATCGTTCTTTAGCTTTTCGGGATCAGAGGTTCTACCGGGAACTGCAAAACGAAGTTGGTTTGCGTTTCCCTGTAGCGCCCCAGATACCTACGTCATAAAACAGACGTCAACCGGACGACAGATTTAGACTAATAACGGACAGAGGCGCTGCCGGGAAACGCAAACGAAGTTTTCTCTCTCTTTCGCACTTGCAAGTTCGTTCGCAAGTGCGACAGAGAGGGAACACTTTGTTTGCAGTTTCCGGTAGCACCTCACACTGTAAAATCTTCCCATAGTGACCCCAAATCATTTCACCATTCATTGGAAATAAATCATCATAATTTATTTGAAACTAGCGACCCGCCCCGGCTTCGCACGGGTGCAATGCTGATACTAAATATACTGCAGACCACTATGTCCCTGCATTTTAAATCTGTAATATCTTCGAAAATATTCATTTAAATTACATGCCGTAAAGGGCCATATTGATATATATTCAATGCACAATGTATTTAAGGTACTTAATTGCATAAGGATTAATGCTGTTTTGCTTAAAATCGCTTCGTAAATAAGCCATTATTTCTCGTAAAAAGTAAAGGATAAAAAATGGTTAGTGTGGGTTATCCCTAAGAGATAGACGTATACCTACCATCGCGGACTTTTTTGTAGACTTTATTAAGGTGTATAATACTGTAGTACATTATTTTGATCTACCTTGTAGGGTTCAGCCAGTATTGGTGAAATAGGGGCCTGATAGTGACCTAAAATAGACGTCAGTGAAACGTCAATTTTGTGACTAGAATGGTGCGTCTGGATAGTGACTTCAAAAAGACGTCAGCAAAACGTCCACTTTGCGACGAAAATGGTACGTCCTGAAAGTGACCCCAAATAGACGTCAGTAAAACGTCCACTTTGCGACGAAAATGGTACGTCCGGATAGTGACTCCAAAAAGACGTCAGCAAAACGTCCACTTTGCGACGAAAATGGTACGTCCTGAAAGTGACCCCAAATAGACGTCAGTAAAACGTCCACTTTGCGACGAAAATGGTACGTCCGGATAGTGACTCCAAAAAGACGTCAGCAAAACGTCCACTTTGCGACGAAAATGGTACGTTCTGAAAGTGACCCCAAATAGACGTCAGTAAAACGTCAATTTTGTGCCGAATATGGTACGTCTCGACACTGACCTTAAATTGACGTCCTGTTTAGGACCTGACCCTAAACTGACGTCACCATAACGTCCTCTCTCGACGAATAATGACCCGACCTTATTATGACCTATGAATGACGTCCCTTATGCGTCTCTGACGTCAGTTTGCTACCTGGGAGGTTATCCATTCATTACCTAACACCCTGTATAGGCCGTAACTAGTGCGATCCATACTGGAGTATTCTTACGCATTCTTAAATCTTTGCTTGTAGTGCGTTCGTACGCGGAGCGCACACATAAAGGCCGGGGGTCACACCGGATGCGTGCGCGTCGCGTACGCGTTGCAGCTCCTTGACTTTGAGCCGCCATTTTGAACGCGTTACGCACAAAGTCAAGGAGCTGCTGCGTGCACGCAACGCACACGCAGCCGGTGTGCGTTGGCCTTAAAGCGCGCGATGTACCTTTTGTAGGAAGAAATATTCATCATCATCATCATCTGAGGCGCTACAGCCCTGGGTGGGCCTTGGCCTGGTCGAGTATCTTTCTCCACTCCAGTCTATTCTTGGCTTTTTCTCTCCAGCCGCTAACAGCGATCGCTTTAAGGTCTTTCTCAACGCCATCCAACCATCGAAGTTTCGGCCTGCCGCGGTTACGACGGCCGTCCGGTTTGCCATCAAGTAACTTTTGGAGGGAGGAAGAAGAAATATTACTGCTATTATACTGAACTCTTTAAAACTACCCCTAGCCTACCTACCTGTAAAGTACAGCGTAAACTACAGGCAGGTAGGGTAGGAGTAGTGTTAACGAGTTCAGATTTAATGGAATCTTTCAAAGACGCTTTTGCCCCCATAGGCGTAATTACCCCGGTTGACCTTAACTGAGGTCCTGGTATGGGGATAATTTTTTTTTTTTTTTTAATCTTTATTTTTAGGGAGCTTTTGTCAAACTGACTATGCCAGCTCCGTTAAGCCTCTACCGTACAATATTCAAAGCAAAGATAAAATAAAAAATGGACATAAATACCTAAAAAAAAAAAAACAAACAGGTTACCAAATTTGTACACTATGTTTTAAAAAAAACCGTATACAAACTTGACGACCTTTGAGTGGGGCTCCACGAAAATCTGCTCTATCTTTACGAAATATATTATATGAGCCCACACAGTACTACTACGCACAGAGCTACTATCCAACCACGTTTCGCTAAGCAAAGCAATATGGACCTCTTCACGATTCATAAATAATTCAAATTCAGTTAACTTAGGCCTACTGCTTTGCAAATTCCACTGTACTATATTCAACCGAGATTGGATAGTAGCTCTAGCCATTTACATTTGTGAGAAATAACTTAAACAAATCAGCCGTCTTAAAAAACCTCTTACACAGCTCTACACATTCCTCCACAACAATTTTAAATATGAGACCTAACTTATCAGTCCAACTGCTGCTAGAGAGTAAAATATTCTTCACTTTCTCCATAACTCTCTCAAATATTTCACACCTTTTCTTGGGTTTCCTCGGAGTACGCTCCTCTGAGACAGTGTTCGCCGACTGTACGTAAACAGGGAATTCAACCTCATTCTCAATAGACCTCCGTCTCGGATTCTTTCTTTTCGGAACCTCTTGCTGGTGCATACGTTGATGGATGCTGCCTCCGAGGTCCTTGTCCTCCTCCACCAGACCCTCTTGCTGACGCTTGCGTTGAAGAGTGTTACTCTCAGTCCCCTTATCCTTCTCCACCTTAGAGAGCACAGCATCCCTGTACGACTTACGATTGCTCATTTCATTTGCTGCCACGAGAGTAATTGGCACTTCCTGGCTCCAGGAATCAACGACCTGGCTTTTCTTTTCTTGAGAATACAACGATAAAGCTCTCTTGTATATACATCCTTCGGCAGCCATTATTCTACGAATTTCCTTCTCTTTTAAAAATGCTGGACAGGACTTACTTAATGCCATATGGGCTCCTTTGCAATTCAAGCACTTAAAAATTGTCGTGTCACAATTGGCATGCTCTGCTCCACACTTAGGGCAGAGCACTTTACCAGTTGGACAGTATCTGCTCAAATGCCCGAATTTCCAGCATCGTGAGCACTGACTAACCGGGAAATTGTATGGCTTTACTTTAAATCGACACCCGTATGCGTAAATATACGGAGGCAAGCAAGCTCCTTTAAAACACACACGGATTACCTCAGACTTAGTCCAGCGGCCATCATCATCCAATCGGTTGAGCCTCCGAACTGATAGAATATCCTCAGTACCTTCGATGCATTTCAGGAACTCGTCTTCCTCAATCTCCAATTCCACTCTTTTCACAATTCCATAAGAACAACAGGCCATGTTCGACCAGTATGCACGCCTGTCGTCGTTATTAAAGACTTCACTAGCCAGAAGTTTCTCCGCCTCGTCTCTCGACTTGAACTGGATCAGTACCTTAAAGGGGCTTACGTACTTTATTTTTAAAACCCCTTTAATAGCCTTCAGCTGCAGTAACTTGGCGAAACCAAATTGTTTTGGCAGCTCCGTTTTCGAAGCAATATAGACTTCAAAAGTCTGGTCCGAGACTTCGCTCGTCCTTGGTACTACTTTACCATTTGCTGCGATTCGCAAACGCTTTGGCCTCCTCCCCGTGACAGTGATAAAACTAGCATCTGAACCACAGCTTTCGTCACTGAGACCAACATCGACAGAACGCTTATACGTATGCCGTCGCACATCCGACATACCATCGTCGTCCAACACTGACTCCGTTCGGGCCTGCCCTTGCTCACTCGACACGCTCTCATTGTCCCATGACGGCATATCGTTCACACGCTGACCACCACACGCAATACCGCTAGACAATTCCCTTCGCTCAATACCCGAACCTCCGGGCCCTTCCCCTCTACTGGCTTCACTCATTATGTGAGGCAAAGCTAAGAATTTAACAGTAATTTAATTAAAATCAAATTTAATTAATTTTTTCCTGCCCGTCACCTTTGACAGCCAGCCGTCATCCCCCCGGGGATAATTTGAGACCGTGTATAGGCGACGACACATGGAAGTTTTTATCCCAAAAATCAGTTGGTACCTTTTATCTAAGCTACCACATATATAACTATAGAGTCTGTGCGGAAAGAGAATATGATTATTTTTGGGGGCACTGTAATGCTTTTCTACCGTATGTGCCGTATTTTCTGTTCTGTTGCCTACTGGTTAGGTTAGTTCCGTTTTTCGCTAAACCTATTCTCTTTCTGCACAGACTCTACTAACCTACCTATATTTTGTCCAAGAAACAAGCAAAAAAATATCTCGTCGCTTTAAAGTTTATACTAACTCTTTACTGTGCATATCGATATCGACATCATTAAACACATGTTCACCTATAAATATGGTTAAGGTATCGATTCTGTTGAAAATTGTGTCAATTGATCATGACTGTATCAGGCTTCTTGTCTCTCATTGTGTGGAGGATGCGAAACATTTCTTGAGAAAAAGACGTAACTCACTACCATTTCCTAATAAAATGCGTCATTTTATACAAAGAATTACATTTTGCTGTGTTAGATGGGAATGATGCGACTACACAGTGTATAATAATGGCGTATAAGTTCTTTATTACTATCAAGGCTAGCGTGAAGTATAATCTAATAAAAGAGCGTTCACTGCACACAATTTAATTGGGTTCATCCGCAAGGATCGAACAGGAGCAAACGCAATCTTTAATCAAGTTACCTAGTTACACAGTAAAGCTTGAACGACTTACCCCACATTATAATAGCATATCGCTGCTATGACTGAATAAACGCGCAATAGATAAGCTTAATAGAGAGTAACATGAAAAAATCTCGTTTTAAGGGAACCAGTTTTTTTTATTATGCAAGCCATATGCCTACGCTTAGCGACTGTTACCTACCTACTACAACGTCTGACCCTAAATAGGTACTTTGGAACTAAATCTTTTATTCAATAAGTTGGTACTTTTCGGGGCAAATTTGCCGGATAAAGTTGTGTAAGAAAGAATAAACATTTTTCATCATTAGATTCGCAAAAGAAAAGCATCTATCAATCAGGAACTACCTAAGCATTTATAATCGATTTCGATAGATACGATACGTAAACAACTGGTGGAAGTCCGGAAAATTCAGGCACTTGCTGCTAAATGTCAAAGGGCCAGAGATTAGGTCCTAAACGCCAAATACCATCTATGAGGAAAACGATGAACTACATCCCAGGCAGGGCGAGACCGTTTCTTTCGGGTATCTAATCAGTTAGTTTCTTTAGGTAATTGACAGATGGCGTGATTATTAATAAATTTTATACGCTAACATTGGGCACCTAATGTTATATACGATTTTTACACAATAGCTTCTGTAAGCATATGATGGTAGGCTTTGTCGCGCGATTAATAAATGATAAAGCATCCATCACGTTCTAAGAGGTACAAGTGTGGGAGTGACGGATGCTTGGTCATTTATTTATCGCTCGATAAAACGTAGCACCATAAGCCTGCTGTTCTGAGACAAGACAAGGGGTTTTTTTTTCAAGAAAAAAATAATAATAGTCACAATTTTAATATACTATTATAAAATTATGTACATGTACAGTCACATTCATTTAGATCAACATCAAAATCAACAAACTATCTTATATCATATCACTTATATCATACTGTATATGTATAAGTTCAAGCCCATATCTTGTTGTAGTTACTGTAATTTGGTTTTGAATATGATACAGATATCTGCCATCCTATGACTAAAACTAGACTAACCTCTATGGAGTTGTATAGAGGTTAGTCCAGTTTTAGCTATCGGACGGCAGATATGGAGCCTGCTGGTTCAGTAACAGCTTATTCTCTAGTAATAGTAAGATGTGGTATATGGTAGATGGTGCTATTCATTTTTTACCAATTACTACGCAATTATGCCCTGGAGTACACAGATTATGACTGATCCAGTTCAAGGGTTATTCTTTAGAAATATGTCTGCGGCCACCTTATTCCTCTGGCCCTTTTTCATACTAAATGTATGGAGACAGGGGAAAAAGTCGCAGACATATTTCTGAAGAATTACCCTTAAATATTTCCTGAATGATCTATGTAAATAACATTAAACTGTATTTTAATCGGACTGCACAAATAATTAACTTAAACACTAGGTACACAACTTAAGTGGCAATAAGTAGGAAACATTGCTTGTAGAACCAACAGCTAGGCCGACAAGTTCTTGAGTGGCATGCTCACACCAGGCGCAGTGTGGGTTAGTGATTAAATTCTAGAGGTGGTTTAAGCCAGTCGGATACCCGGGGCGGGGTAAGTAGAGGTCTGCTTTTTGGGGGTGCATTCGGCAGCCATTCCCACCACCATAGGACATGCAGTCCGATGTGTCACCCCTCTGTGGTTAAGTCCCGGGGTGGTATGCTCCTCTGCTGCACCCTACATCACCACTGTTATATTCTCTTTGGTGAGGGTGCCCCACAAGGTGCACTGATGACCTGGTCTTTGTCGCTGGAATCTGCTGGATGCGGGTAGTGCAGGACTGATCATGGTGGCACTCTTTTGGGGCAGCCTATGTGTAGCTTGGCTGCCCCACATCAAAACCTAGCCAGTTATCCAGATCAAATTTTAAATAGGGTGTAAAAACATACAACATAATAATCGTTTTACACCCTTTTTAAAATTTGATCTGGAGCACTTACTGGGTTTTGATATGAGGCAGCCGAGCTGTGGCTATCTTTCGGCTGATGATGATGAATGCAACTTGAAACACAAATAATACATTGTTTGAAGTTTTAATGGCAGAAATCAAATTTATGATTTCCATTCCACTGGTCTCTTTTCAAATGGGAATGTCTGCTTGTACCTTGCTATCCCGAGACTTACAAATGCTGAAACAAATGAAACGGATTTTATCCAAAGGAATACAGCAAGCAAAAAAATAAACTATTATTTCTATAATAAGTACTTAATCCATTCCAGGAAACACTGCCTTCAAAGTTTGCAACTTATCATATTGTCGACCGTAGGCTGAATTACAGTAAGGGACAGGCAAAACAATGTCCCTTACCGTAATTCAGCCTACAGTCGACGATATTCTCTTTCTAAACCTAAATGAATTCATCCAGCATTGTGATGATAAATAAAAATCCCTCAATGTATTTGTATATAAAATGTATGGTTTCCACTACTCATATATAGAAGTTATGTATTTTCAGCCAGCATGTTATATAAGCATAAACAATAGTTGCATAATTGATGCTATTTTTTATAGAATTGAAATAAGGCAATATTCACTTAGAAGATATGACATTTATTGTATTTATATATCAAACAAATACAAGGCCTAGCCTTTCTCAGGAAGACCTGTGTCGTCTTTTATAAAAAAAATGTACGATGAAGTGTTTTGACTACCGTTAATATCTTTGTTGCTATTTAGCAACTTACAATAAGATTTAAAATATACATTACTTACTGAGGGAGAAGGTAGAAACCAGGATTTTTCCAGGTAAAGTTTTGTTCTTAAATGCGAGATTGGCGAGATAACCTCCAATACCGATGAGGCCAACGGCGCCGACCACTCTGCAGCCCAAGCAATCACGAGGCGTCGCCTCTTCGGTTTTCGCCGTCATTTCCTTTGATAATTCCTTGAATTCAACTTTAATTTTACTTTATTTCATAATATTTATACGAGATTTCTTGAGTTTGTTTACAAGAAAAATTGTGATGTCAACTGTCACTGTCAGTTAAAACGTCAAACAACACTGTTTACTTCAATGTCAAAATATTGCGTTTTGTTATTGCTACTCTAGAAGAAGCGATGATAAAATAACAAAAAAGTATCATATAATTTATTTATATCCCTAAATTTGTTCGTAAAGTCTGTGCGGAAAGAGAATAGGATTAATTTTGGGGGCGCTGTAATGCTTTTCTACCGTATGTGTCGTATTTTCTGTTCTGTGGCCATACTGGTTAGGTTAGTTCCGTTTTTCGCCACGCCTATTCTCTTTCCGCACAGACTCTAGCGATGATTATCTCACATCTAAATATAATAAATACGTGGCAGTCGCCACGACATAAGAATGAAGGTTCTAATCAATCTACTGATGGATCTAGAATCTACATCAGGGGTCTCCAAAACTATGGCCCGCCAGCCGTTCCAATCCGGGCCGCGGGAAGAAAGCGGGAGGGCCTAAAATCCGACCCGCGAGGCATTCTAATCCGGCCCGCGGCACAGAATAAGAATAGTACCACGTACAGTAGTCTCCTCACAGAAGTCGCACAGTATAGTACCTACCTACGGATAATGTGAGAAACAGAGCACCTAAGGGACGAAAACAGATTATACGTAACTTCAAGTCGGCCATGTCGTGTGGTGTGTGGCCCACGCCGCGCGCGCGACATTTTCAAAGGTGCTGTATGTGTATGGCCCTCCGGGAAAAAAGTTTGGAGACCGCTGTAGGCTTATAATGCTTTTTTTTATGCTTGTACACTGCTTACGCTTTGTCACGCGATAAATAAGTGATAAAGCACCCGTCACTCTCACACACTATATTATAGTGTGTGAGAGTGACGGGTGCTTTATCACTTAGTTATGGCGTGACAAAGCGTAGCAACTAGCATCATAAGCCTACTGATCGAAATAAACCAAAAAGTCAACACAACTTCCATTACTTATGCGAACCTAAGAGTACCAACCGATACACATAATTTAATTTAATATTTAAAATACAAGCACATCAAAAACACATTGCAAAGGTAGGTAACATAACATAAACGATTTACAACGGTAGATAACAGGCGGTCTTATCGCTAAAAAGTGACTTCTAAGCAACCTTTGGGTAGTGCAGTTGACACAGAAATAAACCAAAGAAGTAGGTGGTGTGAATGAAACATAAAGTGAGAGCTAATAAAATTAGGTACCCAACGTAAATAACCGCAGGGGTAAACATAAACATACATTAATAAATAGATATATAAACCTACATACACATAGGTAAATAAATAATAAATAAATATTAGGGGACAATCTTACACAAATCGAACTAGCCCCATAGTAAGCTCAATAAGGCTTGTGTTATGGATACTAGACGACGATATATTTAATAGATACAAATACTTAAATACATAGAAAACATCCATGACTCAGGAACAAATATTCGTGCTCATCACACAAATAAATGCCCTTACCGGGATTCGAACCCAGGACCTCTTGCCTCGTAGGCAGGGTCACTACCAACTAAGCTAAAGCGGTCGTCAAACCTACATAAAAACAAAAAAATAGAGGGAAAATAATAACCGCAAAACAGCCAGCCGACATTTTTGGGTAAAAAATGAAAAAGTACACAATTCAAAATTAAGAATATGGGAGTGAAAGGTAATGCTCTCTAATTTTGGTTTAATAAATGGGATGTGATTCAGTACATCTTAACTCGAGAGGTAACGAGTTCCATAACCGTATGGCCAAATACTAAAATTATTTTAATAGGATACTCGTAATAATGTATCCAGCAGGCGGATTTTAGTGTACGGAAGTTGAAAATGTTAACCTGAAAAATTCGTACCAAGCTCTAACAATTTATTTTGTTGTTGTTCTTTGCTACATAATATGTTTTCTCAGGCGCGTATATTTTATTATTCGCCCTCTTGAAATTTTCAACAAGCAAACCAACCCAGATTTCATAATTCAGGCGTCAAACTCGTATTTTCTACGGTCTTGTTACGACCCGATAAAGCGTTAAGCCTTTACACCAAAGATATCAACAATATTCAAAGAAAACCCTTACAAATTTCCTTTACCAAAAAGTTATTCCGATGTTCAAACAACAGCTCGGCGGAGGCATTGTCTCGGCTCTGTCTCTTGACCTAGTTCCGAGCTGGCTATTTTGTTGTGAATGCCTCTCAAACACGAGACTATGATAGCTGGAGGAAGTGTCAACAGGTTTTTCTTAGGCTGGTATTGATATAAAGCCTGTTCCACGTGGAACAAAATTACGAATATAGTACGTATAGGGGTACACACAGGTACGCGCGAGTTGTTCTTACGGGACCTATTTGTATTTACGTACCTATTTACTCTACTGTGCCATGACAAAGCGCTTGCTGTACCTACATGTATCCGTGGCCAGTAATTATTTGCCCGTTGGTGATAACTTGAGATCATCTACTACGCGTGTTAAAGAAACTGTTCGGTTGAAAAAAAAAACACTTTAAGTTAAGTAACACCACGGTCATCGGTTGTTAGGGCCTTATCACACTTGCGATTTGCGGGCGAGTATCCATACAAAACCAGTTTTTTGTATGGGACTGCGCTTCTAAGTCGTCCGCAAATCGCAGGTGTGATACTTGTTATCATACGAGGGCCACCAACACGAAGAAAAATAAAATTGCATTATTTCGAGGCTGGATAGAGGGATTATGCAATTTCGATTTATAAATCTTCGACAGAATTTACTATTACTATTGTAACTCTTACAATACTGGTACTGCTAATTTCATACTACTATAACTTTGCGATAACAACGTTGCTCGGTTTTAGCCTAGATATCGTGTTTCAATTTATTAAATGCACCTGCTACATCTATTTGTCTGTCAATGGTTTGATGCATCGTGACCGTACGTACACAATTATTATGTATAATGCAGCCTTTTCAATAAACTTTGTCGATAATACCATACATAAAAAACCATACTGACGAATTGAGAACCGTCCTTCTTTTGGAAGTCTGTTCAAAATCCACGAACCGCAGGACGCGGTATTGTTTGTATCCAAACAAGATGGAGTAACTAAAACATTTAATAACGTAAGCTTTCGTAAAAATAGCTGACTTGTAACTAGTTTATTTCAATCACAAATATTAGAGTTATATACTATAAACATACTCAAATAGCTAAAGGGTGCCTATAATACCTATTTGAAGAGTTCCACTGATTTCTAAATCGTGTTCGAGTATTCGAGGAACATAAATGTAGGTACGTAAAAAACTCCAATGAACTGAAAACTCTTTTTTTCAAGTCAGTTAAAAAGGAGATTTTACTATATTTTGAAATCGGATTTTTATAAAATTAAACTCTTGCGTAAAATCACTTGCGTCAGACACGAGGTCCCAAAAGTTATCATTATATAATACTGAAAGTATAGGTAGGTACTATACTATACTACCCATGTACGGTTGAGTTTAGTTTGCGCGTTTGCACCTGGTGCGTATCGCGTCCGATACAAACCAGGTGCAAAATTAGTTCGACCCTGTAGTAAACGTGATTGATACCCACACTCTAGTTCGAGTTAATGTCGTTGACCTATTCGTAGGCTACCTTTGGGCAAATTGCGAAACGGAGTGAGTGAACGCAGCTGCCAATTACTTTATTTATAGTACGTATATGCCCAAGGGCCTTTGACTATGTGGCTAGTTTGGTTTGGATTGATAAAAGGCTGCAAAATAAGAAGTCCCGGATGTGGTTCCTGGTAGTAAAGTAACAAGGTCTAATACCTGTGTGATAGACGTGCCAACTAGGTATAATGTGACGATATTTTATTTCTTCTTTTGGCATCGGCATTGTACATAATGATTATTTTGTTGTGAAAATGAATTACTAAGATGATTTGTTTTATATTTCTTATATCTATTTTTATGGAAATTTTACGGAACTCTGTTGAATTACGAGATCTATCTATCTTTTTAATTTTATTCCTGTTTCATAAATTTATTTCCATATCTTTTCTATATTTCGCTGAATAGGAACTATACCTATTTTTTGCAATATCTAATTATGTACCTACAGTCGCGGAATGAAAAAGTTCGACTGTACCTATATATATTTCTAACAATGTTTCTATCTCTGAAGACCTATTTATACACTTTAATTGTCATCTTTTAATTTTCTATACCTACTAATAAATGTTTATCAGTAGGTTAGGTACCATTATGGGCAATGCAGCTACTTCGCCAATGTCGACAGAATATAGGTTCTATAAGCAAAAGCCTCACACAAACGGATAGACAATAACCTGGTAGAATATTCATCGTATGCAAAACTGGAGCGCAATTTAACGCCTCCAGGGCCTCTATTCGATAAGCGTCAACTCAAAGAGCGATTAGAATATTACCTGCGGACCTGCAATATTAAAACAAGTGACAGGTAACCTAATAATATCCTATCCTACTTTGGAGGTTTGACAATAGGCTATTTGATGACAGATCAAATCATCTCGCTCCGGGAACACCTCAGGAGGCAGTTCATTCCACATCCTGCCGGTTCGTGGCAAAACTGAGGATAGACTTTATTCCTGAGGCAGGTAGCACGGGGATAGAACTGTGACGTAGGCACGAGCCCGAAAAGTTCTTCAGAACACTCCCCGTTGTACATACGGTAGAACAAACAGAGAGAGCCAACGTCTTTCCATAAAGTGCTGTGAATAATTTCCATAGGTACTTGAAAATAAAACAGCTATTTTTCATTTGACTTAGCTCAGCGTAGATGTTATTTATGTTGGTTGATACATTATTCGAAGCATCAGTCACATGCGCAATGCATATTCTTAGGAGATATTTGAAAAAGGAAAAGAGAAATACAATAAACAGGCTAAAATAATCCTGCTTTTCAAAGGCAGCATTATTGTTTCGTTTGGACCGAAATGGGCCTACCTCGTACACCAGCCTAACGGATTGTGAAAATACAGAATAAACATAGACAAATATACTGAAATAGCAGATTTATAACAGGGTGTCTTCACTGAAAATAGCAAACCGGCTAAACGCGACTCGGCTCTAGTACATGAAAAGTTCCGTACCACCGTAAAAAAAAAATGGCGGCCATATTAATACACACTTTGTGAAAATTTTGAGGCTTTCAGTTAAGGTTCAAAAGATTTAGCTCTTTCTCTGTAGCAAACATACGGATGGACAGACAGTGTAACTTTAGTAATAGTTGCCGTAGACATTTGAGTGCGGTACCTCAAAAAGCAAATGAATAATCTTGAATATACTGTAACGAAAATATTACAAACATGACCTCATTTTTCCAAACGACGTTCCTTTGTCAACGTTAAAAATGAAGTCTTAACAACATTAAAGGAATAATATTACGCTGTACGTAATGGCATAACATCCTCCTTGAGAACGAATTCATTATGATAATAGTGTTATTCTTTATCCCTGTTTTGTCGCCTTCGTGCAACTAAATGTTTGCTACTTTCTTTACAGGTATTTGGTTAAAGCTGAGGCCAAAATGGAATGGCGAAAAAGTTGTAACCTCTGGTTGTTGCCCAGTATAATTAGAAGAACAGTGAATGTATGGGATGACGCTGCGGCCGACAAGTTCTTGAGTGGCGACTACGCACCAGAAGACGTTGCGTGGATAGACAATAGAGGTGGGTAATCCCGACTCCGGTGAGTGATTCGAATCATTAAATCCGGCCCCGCTTTCTGTATCGGCTCCGCTTAACGACTCTTCAACTCTTTTGATTTTGGTTGACTAATAAATAATAATGTGCGCTTCGCTCGGCGTCGCACCGCGAGTTCGCGGTGTAGTTCATTCGGCTCCGTACCGATAGATTACCTAGTCGGAGTTAATAATTCCATGGATTCGATAATAAATCGGTACCGCTTACGGATTCGAATCATTTAAATTAAATCTTAAAGTCCGGATTTACCCATCTTTAATAGACCACCAGGTGGACTAATGGCCTGCGGAAAGTTGGCGAAGTCCTCTAGACTCTAGATTTTGTTTTATTTCTTTTTACAAGCTTTTATTTAGTTTCACCTATCCCGGTGTCTGTGTGGCTGTAATCAAGTCATGCGAGTCAAATTTGACCCACTTCCCGGTTACCGATTGAGCTGAAATATAAATCAGAAGACAATGCAATATTATTATAATATAAAATATATGACATGAAGCTGATAAGATGATGGAGCCGGATGGCAGCCATAGGATCATCTAAATTACACAAGACAGATTTACCGTGTTTGGTTGGGCTCATTTGATTAGTTTTGACGTGCAGTTGGCGTTTATATAAAACAAGTACAGTCGGCAATAAAAGCTTGTCTCAAAAAAACTTTATTGTCGAAAACTTATTAGGTATTCTATAACAAACAGCGATTGATCTCTGAAGTATTGAACTCGTATATTCAATAACAGTCTATTCTTGTCTTAAATAGAGTTGAAATACCTAGGTAAAGTTTCGATTCGGCTCGGGTTTGTTTGATTCACATTTAGAGCCACGCGGACTTCGTAGGGCCTTAGCCAGACGTTTCTCTCTGCCATGCTACCTTCAAGCAATATTACCAGTATTTCTTGAAATGTATTTTTGTGGTCGCGAAATTTGCATTGTGTTGTTTCATTCTTTATGTGTCCATATCGTAGTGACAGCGATTTTTATGTGCGTGTGTGTAAGTAGTAAAGAGTAACCCCCGCAATAGCTATATTGCAGACTGCTTTGTATCGGAAACATGTGTTAATGCAATGCAGTAGGTATATAAAGTATTCACGTCGTAACTGAACGAGGAAAAGAAAGGTTCCAAGTTTCCAACCCACAAAAATATTCAAAAGGAATCCATAAAACGTCAATGTTTAGTGCAAATAAGATCTATAAATTCTAAAATTGGTTCATGTGGGTTATTTTTCTTCTTCGGGATTCTTTTCTTGTAACTCCGTCTACGTCCAATATTTTACACTTTAATCTCACAAATTGCAGTTTTGTTAACTTATCGCCACATCACCTGTAAAAGAAACTAACTATATTTAAAATAAAAACACTATCATTGAATCATTTAGACAGTAAATGTTATCTTAAACTCACGACTTAATCTGCTTATTTTAAAATGACTTAAGTCACCATGAAATTAAGATAGAATAAGTCTTTATAAAATAATTAATTCACTTGACATGAGCGTGATAGTGTATTTCAGTCTCGTTTTATACGCTTGACTAAGCAATTAGATAAGCAATAAATCCTCCGAACAAATTTTTCACTTAATCATCTACTTACCTACTCGATCAAAAATCCCATCAAATACATTACATGTAAACAGATGCAAGTCTCGCAACGCAGTTCTTTAACAACAAAAAGGTTTTGAGATATAATGTTAAACCAAGTCAATACCGGAGGGGTGTCCACAGAACTCGATTCCCACCGACTTGCCTATTATTTACCCGTGGAGGAAGGATTATTATTAGAGAAGTATTAAATGTTCCTCCACGGCCGTACCGTACCATCCTTTTCTCGAAGCCATTCAGGCCATTTTCAACCTCCTGTAATTTTGTGTTGACTAAAGCTAGAACCCTTTTTAGGGTTCCGTACCAAAATGGTAAAAAAGGAACCCTTATGGTGCGACTCTGTCTGTCTGTCTGTCTGTCTGTCTGTCTGTCTGTCTGTCTGTCTGTCCGTCTGTCACAGCAAGATATCTCAGGATCTACTGATGCTATCGACTTGAAATTTGGAATAGTGTTAAAAACCGCTAACCCGAGCTTATAGGATATAAAAAAAATCTTGTAACTTTTTTACTTTTTTTTTAAAGGGGTCCGTAATGAGACTTTGCAAATCGAAAGTAGGGCTGTTATATTGAGTGAGGTATCAAATGAAAGGGCTTAATTTGTAGATTAAAACAGTATTTTTGTATTTTTTTTAAATAAGTAGTTTTTGATTTATGGCGAAAAACGTTAAAAAAAATACCGTTCCCCCCCTATTATCTTCGAAGTTACTGAACAGAAAAATCTGTAATAATTACCAATTATTAATGTCGTCCTATATATTACAGGAAAAATATAACGGTTTTCCTAACTTGCACTGTTTTTGAGAAATTTGCAAAAATCTTAACACATACTTATTTGCTCCTACTAAACTAATCGCCATATAGTTTTTCTTGAACTATTCATTTATCTACTTATGAGTTTGTACGGAACCCTCGGTGCGCGAGTCCGACTCGCACTTGGCCGGTTTTTTTTTATAACATGCTAGACTGTAGGACACCTGGAATGGGCCCTCCAACAGTATTGTACATTTGTGCACGGGGGAGAGAAGCTCCCACGCATGCGGATAGCTAGAACCCTGAATTTTCACGCATATATAGAGCATAATATGGCTTAGATATCAGTGGCGTGGCGTCTAATGTATTCTTATTAAAGCCGGAGCAGATTAGGATTACTTTTTCTTCAGTATTAGTAGATACTCCGGTCATATGCTTTAAAAAATAGGCAATCCATAAAACGCCTGTTCGACAAGCCAAGTTTTAAGTTTGTATTTAGAAAAAAAGAAATAAAGAAAATACATTTAACCATGACAGTACAAGATAAAAACAACAAAGAAAAATATTTAAAATTCACTGAACTTGTTGCAGCAGTGACGGACTCTGGTAAGTTATACGACTCCGGGCTTATGATGATAACAATATAAATATATAAGGTCCTAATTTATTAGTTGCAGATATTTTAACACATTATACTTTACATTAAAATAATTAACTTTAAATAGAAATTAAGAAATCTTTTCATAGAACTTTTTTGATTTCATTTACCTAACAAAACAAATAATTATAATTTCGGCTAAAAAAAATCACCATGTGCGTTATCACATGTCACAATAACACTATCTGTCATGTCAACAATTGTTTGTCGTAAATGTCGTAGCGGTTCGGCGGGAAAACTGCAAATGTCATTAGGATGGGATTTATCGACGTGAAGTGGCCAGTTACAGCTACTAGAATCTGTTCAATGAGTTTTCATTTAGTAATCACATTAACAAGGTGTTATTACGTAGCAAATTTGTTTTTCCTTTTTCTCCAAAAAAACATCGTCAAAGCTATCATGTTTCATGCTTTAATATACTCCAGAGACCGAGTACTATCAGCTGTAAAAATATCTGCAACTAATAAATTAGGACCTTATATAGTGCGTAACTTCAAATCAAGTATAAGTAGATGTTACATAAATTGACTATTGTTGTTATTAAATTACTTGCTATTGTTACGTTATCGTTACGCACTATAAAACTGTCTATAGAAATATGTACCTACTTGATAATATATTTTTCAAATACATATAATGTATAGTCACTAGGTCTCTTCGCAGAGATATAAAGTTTTTTTAACCTATATTTTTACTTTTAACGATTTTTTAACCGATAATAGTAATGTAATATATAACGATTTTATATTTAGAACGATTCTAATTAAAATCAATATTTTGGTAGCCCACCCGGTCCGACAATCGCTACGCCCATGTATGAGTTGCGAGTTTGTCAGGTCATTGTCAGTTCATAAAACAAAAGTCTTCCCCCCGGTGGTCAAATGTTAAAAGAACTTGTATGAATCTAGGTTATGTTGCTATTATCATCGGATTAAAGAAGAGGGAACGTTCTTTATTCTCATATGAGTTTTATCAGAAAATTAGGCCCTCGAATCCTTAATTTCGCATATGTCCACCGGAAAGACGCGAACCTAAATCTAGATACCTGCCTAAACCACCTTAAACATACTATATTTACATTTTTACATTTACTGAATCCGTAGCGTTGATTTTGATTTTTGATCACGTCTCACAAATCACTCTGTTTCCGATTCTCATAAAACTTCCTACACTCGTTGAGTTCCCGGGACAATACAGCATGCATTTCAATAATTTCAACCTGGTAACTAGAGCCTGATGATGGAGTCTGAAAGTGGCTAGTGGAACAGCTAATAAATAAAATCATTTAACAGAGAAAAGTTTTTCTAAGTTATTAATTTCGTTCAGTGGTTATGATACGTTAGGATGTAACATTAAGTAATATACACGATCTAATCTGTTTAAACTGTTTTATTACCACGAGTAGGTAATAATCGCAGCGAAGAATATCATATATTGTTTTAGATTTCAATTTCTTATGTTATTTTCTTTGCTATAAAAATGTTGTATTGCATAGCAAAATTGACGTAACAACCCTTAATTTACAGCGCAAGTGTTCACTTGTACACGTCGTCGAGTGGGCGCGTGACGCCGCAGTCGCCGTCCGTAGCCCGCCACCGCCGCACCGGTTTCCGAACGTGCCTCGCGACGCGGCAAACGCCGTGTTTACAAATATGAGCCCACGCGGACTGAATGTTCGGGCTGCACGTAAAGTTTTTGATGCAATTGTGAACTTTGAAGTTTAGATGAGATTGTGAACTTTTAAGGTTTTGAATTGTGAACTATGAAGTTTTTAAAGTAGTAATTGTGATGGACGATTAAGTTTTCAGTTAGTGTAAAAACTGTCATTCGAGATTTTATGGACTTGGTTGTTTAGTATTGCTAGGTGAGTTTTCATGATATGATAAAATGTAATTTTTTGTAGATATTTTCATCCGCTTTTAGCAACGGTACTTTAGTTTTTTAGTGGGTATTCATAATTATAGTGAAATTTATGTTATTTATCTGAATTAAAAACCGCTGCTACATTTTAAACAAAATGTGATACATAAATTATTTATATGGGTCGTGATACCATATTGAATAATTTACTTTTTTTATTAAACTATAAAGATAGGCTGTTAAAATTCTGCAAGATATGAAATAATTGTAGTAGGCCAATTAATTAAATTCCGAAATGTATACAAGTCCTAAGTTAAAAAGACTTTATTACGAGTAGGTATTTATGGTAAATTAGCATTTACCCGCGGCTTTGCCCGCCCTTGTTCCCATTACTGACCCAAAGGAACTCTTTACCGGGATATTAAGAACCCTATGTTTCAATCCAGGACTTGGTCTACTTTTGTATGCTAAATTTCAGCTCAATCCATCCATCTCTTACCCCGTTATTTAGTAACAAACATCCAAATATCTTCACAAACTTTTACGTTTATAATATTAATACGATTTATAATAACTTTATTAACTCGAATGTACACCATTAAGATGTTGTAACATCATGGAACTCTTATCAGCCTATGGAGGCTAAAGTTATAATTGGCTACCTTGGGGCATTTGCGATCGCTCTTTGATAATAAATGCCGTAACATTGTTATGTCAGGTATATGTAATGGATAGCCTGATTTCATTAGCTGAAATGGTATTGGGAAATTCTAAAAAGTTAGGAAAACGAAGTCCTTCTACCAGTTAACCTTATGGCAAAGCAGATAAATTGTGAGCGGTGTAACTAACTTCCTTAAATTATAATTAGAACTCATAAAATTATCAATAAACTAATTAAAAACAACCTTTTTCGCGAATTCCAGATAACACGAAAATTTATCTCTATTTTTTTGCAAAAGTTGTACACAAACTTGTTATTTAGATCTGTGAAATTTTACATAATTCTTACTCAGAATCACATAATTATCGTCTCTGATAAAAGAAAAAAAGTGTCCCAAATTTTTTCCGTTTCTTTTACATACACACTTGTATGGCGGTAACGGAACGCTTGGACATGTTTTTAACGAGGGGCTGAATTTACTGATTTATTTTGTTCCATAAGACTATTAATGTAAAATGACGAAATTCGACATAATGTTGATATAACGTTATTTACTTGTAATACCATAGGAATACGTGGTTAAAGTTTGTCGGGTAACTCGTACCCACGGTGTAGTGGGGCTATTAGGATTTTCAAATATTAATATCTCCACTTCTGTTATAAAAGGCCTGGCCTAGGAATGAAATTGGTAGACTGATTGTGCTAAAAAAACCACTTGACATTAAGTTGTTATTTTTAGGGTTCCGTACCAAAATGGTAAAAAAGGTACCCTTATGGTGCGACTCTGTCTGTCTGTCTGTCTGTCTGTCCGTCTGTCACAGCAAGATATCTCAGGATCTACTGATGCTATCGACTTGAAATTTGGAATAGTGTTAAGAACTGCTAACCCGAGCTTATGGGATGTAAAAAAAGTCTTGTAACTTTTTTACTTTTTTTTTAAAGGGGTCCGTAATGAGTCTTTGAAAATTGAAATTAGGGCTATTATATCGAGTGGGATATCAAATGAAAGGGCTTGATTTGTAAATTAAAACACTATTTTTGTATTTTTTTTTAAATAAGTAGTGTTTGATTTATGGCGAAAAACGTTAAAAAAAATACCATTCCCCCCCTATTATCTTCGAAGTTACTGAACAGAAAAATCTGTAATAATTACCAACTATTAATGTCGTCCTATATATTACAGGAAAAATAAAACGGTTTTCCTAACTTGCACCGTTTTTGAGAAATTTGCAAAAATCTTATCACATACTTATTTGCTCCTACTAAACTAATCGCCATATAGTTTTTCTTGAATTATTCATGTATCTACTTATGAGTTTGTACGGAACCCTCGGTGCGCGAGTCCGACTCGCACTTGGCCGGTTTTTTTTTAATATTATTTAAAACCATAGAGGTTTAACCAAGGACCGGATAAATAGCCGAACGTAGCCTCGCTAACAAAGAACTGAAGCACTTCTAGTCCGCC
This sequence comes from Eudemis profundana, assembly GCA_947034925.1. NCBI lineage: Eukaryota > Metazoa > Arthropoda > Insecta > Lepidoptera > Tortricidae > Eudemis > Eudemis profundana. The sequence goes on from OX344800.1 coordinate 18,259,914, forward strand.
GGATTTTTAGCGCTGGTTGTGTTAGATCAATGTGTGCGTGCTGCGGGTAGTAGGAAAAAACTTGTTGATGTGTGCGTGCGGCTCGTAAGTACAAAGCAACCGGTTCACTAGAAATACTTCAGTTATCAGTTGGCGAGGCTCCGTCCGGCTATTTATTTTAAGGGTCTTGGGTTTAAGTCAAATGTGGTCAATGGGGCCACTCGTCCAAAATAATACTGCCTAAAACTAATACTGTTGGTTCCACTACGTAAATGGCTCCACGAGTACTTGAAAGTCCTGCTGGAACCTAGCAGTGGAACCAACAGGCTGTAAGGTGGGTCTGTTCATTGTGGAAGTCTTTGGGGGAGACCGATGTTCAGCAGTGGACGTATCAAGGATGAAATGATGATGATGATGATGAATAATTGTACTAGACCTAAGACTGAAGCTAAAGCTATCCATTCAATGGGGATGTTGACTAATGTTGAATTTTACAACATAATATAGTCACATGGATTGGGACATACTAAATTATCATAACACAGAAGAAATAAACAAAAAAATATAAAGTTATGAGACTACAAAGTTTAAAAAAAAATCGATATTTTTTTATCGTCTTAAAGAAAAATTTAAGTCAATTTCGGAATGCTTAAATAACACTGAAAAAATAAATGTATGACAACTATGTGCTTAAACGCTCTTTTTCGTGCTCAAAATGGTAAAATGCTATATTTAGTACAGCGAGGACAAGAGATGACGTCACAGGGTGCGTCCGTTTTGTATGGACCGTTTTCAACGCTCGGTGCGGTCGGCTACTTTTGATTGCAATTTGTGGCTGTTATAGTAAGCCAAGTGTAGTAGTTATAGGTATATATTTGTTCCTCGTAAATAGTAGAATCCATTTACATCAGTTACAAAATTTAGGACACAAGCCTATTATATCTAAATGTAGCATGATGCCAAAGATGCCGGCAGCATTTCCTCGCTGTATGGCAATACTAATACGCTGGGCGAGGAAGCTGCCAGTCCTTTGACCGCCTGAGGCAGAGATCGGCAAACATTTTAGACGAAGAATCAAATGCCGAAAAATACCGATTTTTTGGATGCTAAAAGAGCCGCAGGCACAGACGGCGTTGCGTGAAAAGGAAATAGGCGCGTGCCACGGCACTAATTAATCGACGTGTTTACTGTTTACAGAACCCTATACCTCGTCGCTAAATGTGCAAACATCGTAAATTCCATTAAATTAAACACCGTTTACAAAGTGGAGTGCTAATTTATGGGTTGTCCTGAAATGCTTATTATATTATACCCGCTTATTTTAAACTTGCTGTGTTGAATTAAATACATTGGTTAACATATACTTTTTCTCCAGAGATAATTATGTTATGCCATATAGAATATACTATCTAAGGCACTGGTTAGGGAAAAAATATAGTTTCATTCTATCACGTAGGCGCTAGAAAAAAAAACATAAGTAAGCAATTAGTAGAGACCGGAGTTGAAGTAGCGATCTCAATATTAATATGGATATGACTGGTATAGTTTATTATTTTTTCTACACACAAAAATAATGTAACTTATCAGAACAAAAAAGTAGAAACCGTTTTGGAAGCTTTTATAAATATTGGGCAAAAATTATGGTGATAATAAATAAAAACATCGTTTTTTAATTTTTGAAATAGTTTATTTTTTAAGTTCTTCTTCTTTAATATTTCTTCTGCATAATGCACGATAAAAATTAAGACTTTATATAACCAACATGACATGTATTTAACAAATTGCACTAGTCATATCCATATTAATATTGAGATCGCTACTTCAAATCCGGTCTCTAGTTATTAGATATTAGGACATATAAAGAAACATATCTAAGGAAAAAACACACACAGGGGCTAAATACAAAAAAGACTAACTACGTAATCCTAGAAATAAATGTCCAATACAATTATAGGATTAACGATATCCTTTTCGCACATAAAGCCTTAGATGTATATCTAATTGGCTACTAATTGTGAGTAATCGCATGCTATCAGAGATGTCGCGTGATGTGGATTCCTCGTTTCCGTTGCTTTATTGCCGTAGTTTATAACTTAGATTGTCACGTTCATGACCTTTTGAATCCAGGTTTATAGTGAAGACATTTGAATTACTATAGTTATCTTTAAAATCTCTGAGAGTCGTGGACACAGGAATGATCTTATAGCGCTTGTTGCACCACCCGCGAGTCACTCTAAAAAATCTGAGCCAACTAAGAGAGATTTTCTCTTTGTTGGCGTTAACTTAAATAAAACAAATAAGATATTAAACATATCACCTTAGTTGCTGCATATCTAACGTTTTGTTAGGCTCGTATGGAATCAAGATGCTTGATTATAATTTATAACTTCTATCACAATCTTGTTAGGAGCAACCAATTTTTTTTAGAGTGTAAGCGAGTAAAACTGGGCGAAAGATCGCTCGGTCGTGCTTACATCGTCAGCATGCAATGAACTGTTACGCGCTCAATTTTTCTCGCTTACTTGCCAGTGGTGGAACAAGTGCCTATACAGCTTCAGTTTTTAGGGTTCCGTACCCAAAGGGTGCCAGCGGAACCCTATTACTAATCCTCCGCTGTCTGTCTGTCTGTCGGTCACAGGGTTCTATCGTTTGAACCGTAATAGGTAGAAACTTGCTATTGCCGCTATAGCAACAAATACTAAAAACAAAATAAAGTTAAAAATAAAAAGGTGTCCCCATAAAATAAACGTGTTTTTGGAGTTTTTTCTATACGGTGTTACGGAACCCTTCGAGTGAGAATCCAACTCGCACTTGGCCGGTTTTTCCTTTTAAATAGCCCTGTACTGTATGCTCAAACTGTACCTATTTTTTGGCCTAGTTTCAGAAGTTCGGTGATATTGGTCCGGTTAGAACTAATTGTATATATGAACCGGACTAAAATCACCGAAATATTTAAAATAGGCCTATTTTTTAAACTTATTTAATCTCTGAGATTATAAATTTGAAATATGTATTTGAAAACTAGGGATTTTTATGATAGTCAGTTACCTATTTAGAGCCAGTCGTTTTCAAGATCTTTAAAGCAAATTTCGTGAAACATTTTAAGTGAAGAATATTCGGTTATATGTGAAAACTGGAAAGTTGCTTGCTTTACGGTTACGTGAAAGATCTCGAACATTTCCAACAACATTCCAAACTTTATGAAAAGTGTGATTTACGTTACCTTTACCTAAATAGGAGTGTTATTGGGCTATTCCGGGGTTTTTGCAAAATACGTATAATCATTTTTGGAAGATATGTGACGGTTCAAATTCGGATTGATTGAAATATATCGTTACCTTTAGACTCAAAGGGCGTAAACGCCGCAAGTTCTAATTGCGTTTACGCCCTTTGAGTCTAAAGGTATCGATATGATCTTTCCTTTCTGACATCCGTAATATAAAGAAAATCCAAGCCAATGTAGAGTTACTGCGTCACTACTTTGCAGTTAAGCCTTGTCAGCACCATTTAACTTTCGCCAAGGGGACCAAGAGACATTTGAGAGCCAAGTACTCGACTTGCAAGTGCTTGGTCTTTCGCAATGAATACTTGTATCGTGACTTATACGGGCGGTCAAACAATAAAGAACGTTTATCTAAGTATTACTATTAAAATAGATAACGAATGTTTTATGCATAAGGATATGTTAAGTGCATACTCGTGGAATAATAATAGAATAATGGGATAAGTGTGTGATAATAATAACATTTCTATAATGCATTTATAGCTGTAAAATAAAGGTTTAATAAATAGATCGATATCGAAGAAATTGAAATCGTACATATCTTATGTTAAAGCCACTGTGGCGCAGTGGCGTAGCGACGTAAAATGGCGCCCAGGGCACGCATCCAAACCGCGCCCCTTTGTGACACCCGGGGCGGCAAATCCATGTGATTTTTTTTTTCTTTTTTTTATGAAATAGGGGGCAAACGACCAGACGGGTCGCCTGATGGTAAGCAATCATCGTCGCCCATAGACACCTGCAACACCAAAAGAGTCACAGGTGCGACTATTGCGAGGGGGGAGGGGTGCATAGGTACTAATTTTTTCATCACGCCATGTTTCCGAAATTGGACTGATGATATGTTTTTTGTATAGGTAGTTAGTAAATTTCGTTTTTGCACCTCCCCCTCCTTGTTGGCGCCCAGGGCACGTGCCCTGCCTGCACCATCCTCGCTACGCCACTACACTGGCGATTTGCGACCGAGTTGCGAGCGTATTTTCACACGGATTTCGATCGCGGCGAACTCGCTGCGAGCTCGTCGCGACAAGTTTTGCGCCTTAGCCAGCGAGACGGTCGGATCCGGTGCGTTTCGTCCGGTGGTCGGGCCCGAACGACAGTTTTATTATAGAGAGAGACGTCTGTACGTAGTACTATTATTTAGTCTATTTCTTATTCTGTGCCCACACGCTACTAGCGTGGGGATTACAGCCGATTTACTCTCATCTAAGAGTAGTCATATGCCCAGCAGTGGGACGGATATATACGTTGATAACGATGGTCCAATAGGTACTACACTATAAGAATATAACCAATATGCATTCTTTATATCATAATGACGTCTTTGTCTTTTGTATTGTGGCTTTCTTTTGTTAGGTGTACAATAAAAAGAGTTTGTTTACATTGTATATGCAAATTGTCATAACAACAACATGCAGTAGGCTACTGCTACGTCCAGACTCTTGCAACGTAACATGTAGGTAATTAAAGAATTTGCCGTCCACATTGATAACACACTTTGTAACAAATTCCCATAAATAGTCTAGTATGGACACCTTTCGCGCGCGAACTGCGTATTTGACGCGCATGCTACGAGCATTACAAGTCCATTACAATTCCTAGTACCTGGTGACAATAAAAACACCTGGGAGATATACCCCTTAAAAGTAGAACGTAATGGGGAACATAAATTAAAAATATTTTACTGAGAACCTTCTTTTTTGGAGTCGGTTACTCAATTTCCCTATTGGCATTTTAAATAGGTACCTACTCAGAGTTGGCATTTTTGAAAGACGAAAGGCGCTTTAAGAAACGCTCAGACTCCGATCCCACAGTGTGATGCATCTTTAATGCTGTTTAGAGTGCCGAATCCTATAGAGGATTGAATGAACTGAGTGCCCACACACGGAGTAAATAAATAAAGGTAGATCTTAAGTTTGCTCTATATCATAGATAAGTATGTTATATTCTCTATATTTTAAGGTTGCCCCACAAAGTAAAAGTGCCATAAACTAGTGTAGATATCATTAATCACAGTAATCATAATTAATACCTAGAAAAATAACCGATTATTCTTCTTCGTAAAAAACCGGGTCATGAAGGAAGAATTTATAATTCCTCGTACATAACTGTCATTAAATCAGTAATGTACAAAGAAGGTAAGTTTCTTAGTACATTACCAGGTTTTGTACGAAGAATATTTTTTCTTTGTACATAGCTAGTTATGTACGAAGAACAAGGGGCACCGGCTTGCCCAAGGATATCTTTTACGCCACGCCACTGATGGCTACCATCCGGCTCCATTATCAGGTCAGCTCCATGTCATAATAATATTGCATTTTCATCTGATTTACATTTTTCAGCAAAACAGCTCAATCGGAAACCGAGAAGTGGGCCAAATTTAACTTGCAAGATTTGTTTATAGACACAGAACATACCCAGACACATATACAGACTGACACCGGGACAGATGGAACTAAATAAAAGCTTGTAAAATACACAACTCACTTGATAACACTTCAAGAATGAACAATGACAGCGAAAAACAGAATTTCCCAAATCGGTCCACCCGTCTTGGCGTAATTGGGTTGGGAAACATATGGAAACTAAAGATTCCAAAAAATAACCTTCTTTCTTAAAGACTAATAAAAATATGCAATTCTCTATATTGGCATTTTGAATAGGTTTAGGCATACTTGAAAATGGAAGGGCGTTTTAAGAATCTCAAGTTAATTCAGACTCCGCTCCCACAGCGCGATGCATCTTTAATGCCGTTTGGATAAAAATAGTACATTACACAACTAGGGTAGTAATACAAAGAAAGGCCGAGATCGCAGAAGTTACGTAAATATGCGATCGAGGGCTTTCTTTATTACCTCCCGTGTTGTGTACATCATTTTATGTCTACACTTGGCCAGAAAGCGGCTTTTACCGTACGCGCAGTTGTGGCATAAAATATTAAAAATGATTACTATTTTAATAAATATTTCGTTACTTTATGCATTCAAGACTAGATTGCGGCAAAGTAAATACTTCAAATAATATATGTGCGTCCACTTTGTAAACAAGTTTAAGAAGACGAGATTAGTTTTCTGTCCATCAAATCTAATTTATACTGACGGGAAACTTATGAAGCGTAAATTGTAGATGTCTTTAGTGACAAAGTTATCAGATTATTTTGATATTACGTTCTTGATGCAAAAGTACTTTACCTGAGAAAATTACTTGGGCTGATGAGCGTTACGGGAAAATTCAAATATTTATAGTTAACTTACCTTCTAGTTAAGAACGTAAGAATCAAATCCAAGCATCCAATCCAACGATCGGATTATTATCAGTTTCATAAAACAAATCAAAATTGCAGTAAACTAGCATTTACCCGCGGCTTTGCACGTTGTTCCCGTTACTGTCCCGAGGGAACTATTTACCGGGATATAAAGTATCCTATAATTCAATCCAGGACTTGGTCTACTGGCATTCCAAATTTCAGCTCAATCCATCCAGTTATTTAGTAACAAACATTTAAATATCCAAACATCTTCACAAACTTTCACATTTGTGATATTGGTGTGATTGTCCTGAAGATTAGGTCAAGTAGAGATAGAGAAATTATTTTTATAAGCTGACATACTTGCAAGTCTTATTGACTGTTGCAAAAATCGGACCAGGTGGGGGCCGTGGCGTTCCCTGGGATCGAACCAGGTCGCTTGGCCCGGAACATCTTCAGAGGGTCGGACTAGGTGGGGGCCGGGACGCCTGGAATCGAACCAGGTCGCTTGGGCCGTACTCGGACCTTGACTTGAACAGTCAGCATCAAAAACTCAGTACCATCCAAGCATCATATATCGTCTGACGACACGTTTGGCTTAGTGGGAGTGACACCGCCTACGAAGCTAGAGGTTCCGGGTTCAAATCCTGGTAAGGGCAAATATTTTGTGTGATACGAGTTTTTGTTCCTGGGTCATGGATGTTTTATATCTATTTAAATATGTATTTATCTATATAAGTATGTATATCGTCGTCTAGTACCCATAATAGAAGCATTGCTTAGTATGAGACAAGATCAATTTGTGTAAGATGTCTCGAGATATTTATATTTAGGTACACCTTTATTAATATTGCCGCAAATATGTATCTAGAGTGCTTTGAATGTGCTTTTAATGTTACAAATTCATGGTGCTGACTAATATGATTCAGTGACCTAATTTTATTGAGACTCCGAGTAAGGTAAGAGTATCGGGAGTCCGAACTGTAATATTTATACAAGCTCCATGTGGATCCGTGACCGGTCTCCTAACAAAACAGAGCACCCTTTATTAATACAGCGTAGATTGTTATTGATTGGGTCATGTTTGTCCAACAATTTGTCCTTCCGTCAAGCCCACATGCCATCAGATAATAAATGCCAATAGTCCAACATAGCCATTTATAACATTTTTCACACGAAACACGTAAAGCTGCCGTCTCATCATCATCATCATCATCGGTACGTATAGTACGTAGCGTCCACGAGTAAGAAATTAGACATTTTTGTTATAAAAAGCCCAGAATATAAAAAAAAAAACATAATAAAGATTGAGGCCTGGTTGAGAACTAACGTAAAACTGCACTAAAAATATTACGAGACACCTGCAATTTTGTAAAAGCGTCTGTAAATTTTCATCTTTTTTTATACAACTAGGGTGGCAAACAAGCATATGGCCCGCCTGATGGTAAGCAGTCACCGCAGCCTATGGACGCTTACAACACCATGGGCATTACGTGCGTGTTGCCGACCCTTTAAAAACCTATTCACTCCCCTCTTGAAGTACTCCATACTGTAGCCTCCCGACCGGGAAAACTGCGGCTGGGAGCTCATTCCACATTTGGATTGTGCGCAGTAGGAAATTTCTCTGGAACTGCACTGTGCGCGACCCTTTTGGTTCCAACGTGTGTGAATGAATAGCCAGCTGAGCGGTGCTGTGGTGGAAGGTGGCTGTAGGCATGTCGAACAATTCCTCAGAACACAGCCCATTATACAAGCGGTAGAAGTGGTAGAAGAGTCGTTTTCAAAAAAGGATGTCCGTAATTAGATCTTAATTAAACAAAAAGCTAATCTTGTTCCTTCGTGTAACGAAAGTTACCATACAATTTATATAGTTAACTTTCGTTTCATAAAGGAAATAGTTAACACTTGGTTTAATAAAGCCCTAACTACGGACATCTTTTTTGAAAACGACTCGAAATTTGAAAACGACGAAAGACGCGCTGTGCTTAGACTTACGGTTCAATACCGCTTGTGAGTATAGGATTGTCGATTATTCGCACGGCGCGTCTTTGAACCAAGTCAAAAGGGCCAAGCTGGCATGCAGGTGCCCCAGCCCAGAGATGACAGCAATACCCATATGGGGTCGGGTAGGATCTTCATTTTAGGCACTAAAAAGAATTTTGGCCTAGATGCTGTCTTTTATTTTAAGTCATTAGTAATAGAGGTGACAGCAAGGTGTCAATTATTGGGCATAAGCCTGTCGAGCACTAGGACATCTACCTTACATCATGCTTGGTGATTTTAATGTCGACTTGGGATTTTTAGCGATTCTGCGGTGTATAAAAAATTGAAGTAGGTACACATTAATAAATCAAGTACCACTTTAACGCTTTAAGGAAACGAGGAAAAGAAAATCAGCGGGAAATTCATGTTCTTAATCGTTTGCCGTTTATATAGGTCACATGCATTGCCAATTTGGTTGCTGTCAGGTGTTCTATACGGCTCAAGGTGATTCCGATCGCCTTAACGAGAGCACAAAAGATCGTTCTGTGAACATCTTGGGCACGTGACGTCTATTGGCTGTGAGCTTTTCAGATGCATTTCTATTATGGTATGATACTATCTTCTTCTATCTATCTCTCTATATCTATATACATAAAACAAAGTCGGTTTAGTAATACCATTTATAACTCAGGAACGGGTGGACCGATTTTTATGATCTTTGATTTGTTGGGTTTGTCTCTGCCTCGAATAACAGAATAATTACAAAAACATTAAAAATTCTGAGGTGGAACGAAGTTCGCTGGGACAGCTAGTATAGGTATACATAAAAGAAAGTCGGGTTAGTTACACCATTTATAACTCGAGAACGGGTGGACCGATTTTTATGATCTTTGATTTTTTCGGTTTGTCTATGTACCGAATAACAGAATAACTATTAAAAAATCAATACAATTAAAAATTCTGAAGCCGATCGAAGTTCGCCGGGACAGCAAGTAATAAATAATGCATGATTGACATTTATACGTATATTATACTTTTGTTGATTGAGTGTTAACAGGTGCTAATAAAAGTCGTGACAATACAAACGTGTTGTGACTTCATATTCATCATTGACGTATGTAAAGAGAATGGATGTGTCAAACTGCTGATTAAATATCTTTATATAACTCATCAATATATGTTTGCACTTATAGGGCATGTATTTTATGTATACACACACACACACATTCTTATTCAATTTCTTTCAAACTCAATGTGATGATTAATTACTTACACAGAATGGCTGCGCTTCCACCAAGGATGCGTAGCGAGGGATGTGTTTGTGGTAACCAATGGAAACAGCTCAGCGGAGCAAGGATAGGTAAATTAAGTGTTTCCATTGGTTACTACAAACACATCCCTCGCTACGCATCCCAGTAGGTACGTCTAGCATAACTGGCCGCCACTTCGTTTTTTGCGCGACAGAACATCACCTGTCACTGTCACACGATATTGAGTGGAAAGAGATAGGTAGCATTTGTCACGCGGCAAAGAGTCGCGTGTCACAGTTGTGCTAGAGGTACAGGTGGAAGCGCAGCCAAAAATAAAATGACATTGCTCAAATGTGCTATCAATACGTCTATTACGCTTTAACATGACCAAAAACTGACTCAAATAGCGTAAATTACCTACACTGTCTGCGGTTGCGTTTAGCGTGCGATCTTTGGTCTACGTCATCTTATCGCAATCATGCAAAATAAATTATTTCATTTCATTTCATTTCATTTCGCCCTCCTTCTTCCTTTGGTGCGAATCCTTTGTATATAGTCAGCACAATACATGATGAAAAGTTCAGCGACTACATAGTTAACTCCTTCTATTATGCCAAAACGTAAATTAGGTACGTACCTACGTAGGTACGGACGGAGGACGTCCTCCGACCGAATAAGTCTGGTCCAAACGAAGTAAGTAGACGAAAATCAGCACTCGATTTCAATAGCCTTTTAGGTTTAGTGTGCCATCCGTTGCACTAGTGTAAAACAGAAGTAAGTAATGTTCAACTACTCCTAAATATCTCAAGTGTCTAAGTAGCGTTAAAACATAATAATTTTACTTTATAAATTGAAATAAAATTACCCAAGAGCCCGAACCGTCTAAAGAGGCAGTTTAACCAATTTCAGGGGTCATTAAGGAATATAATTGGGTTAATTACATTTCAGGTATAATGATATTCGTTGTTAATTAATAGGACGGGTACGGGTACGGACGTACAAGTGACATAAACTGATTACGTACGACGCGATGTATGGGACAGGAAAATTAGTCCCACTTCGTTAGAAGGGAATTTCTTGTGCATTATTTTTTAAGATTGTCCAGTCTCAGTCAGATCTATAAATATCTGTACACGGCTCTAATGCTATAAAAATAGAATCGTGTTCAGATATTTATGAGTACACTGACAGCTCAGATATATCTGATGGCGACTGTCCATTGGTTACGAGACTTTAAGAGTCTTTATGCTACACTTGGCCATAACGCTACGCGATCGCATATTTACGTCCCTTGCCTGCGGCTCGGGCCGCAAACATCTGCGATCTCGGCCTTTCTTTATATTACCACCCTAATTGTGTAATATACTATAAAAAATGCATGATAAATACAACCTGTCTCTTTAACAGTCCCCAAAGTTCAAATTACCTAAAAACTATACTTTAACTGTATGTTATGTGAACTAATTTTTTTAAGTTCTTCAGCAGGAAAAACAAGTTCGTCTATTAGATGTAAAAACAAGTGAAAGACTGAAATATAAAAAAAAAGAATGTAAAAGTAGGTACATTCAGATTTAATAAACTTGTCTGAGCATTAAAAATATAGTCACCTTTTAACTAATGATGTTCCTTTTTACCCGACTGCGGCGAAGCCCAAAGGAGGGTTATGTGTTTGACCTGTATGTATGTATGTATGTCCGTTCCTATGTCCGCTCGTAACTACTCAACGGCACAACCGATTTTGATAAATGATACATAATTAGATTCGTCGTGATGGCGCGAGTGTCACTGGGTATGCTAGTTTGTTAAAATAAACAAAGTGGCGGATTTAATCCACTTTTTTTAGTAAAAATCTTTAGTTATTAATTACGAAGATGGATTACCAGTTTAATTTGAGTTGGTTCAAACGACTAATGTCGACGAGTTTTCAAAGTGCTCGGTAGCTTATAATGGTTTGTTTCCGTTAAAAAACGGAGATAATTATTAAAAACAGGCCTTCGTTTGGTATCAACTATTTCGAGTCACTGATAAAAACTCGACATATTTTTAAAGTAGTTTCATTTTGTCATTATGCAGATCTTACTCAGCACTGGCAGGCAGGAGTAAAAAGGGTTGATTATCTAGAACTAGATCAAATACATAGTTTAATCTCGAATACTAACTATCCTCATCATCATCATCATCAGCCTGTATCAGTCCACTGCTGGACATACGCCTCTCCCATGTCACGCCACTGAGCTCGATCTTCAGCTCTCCTCCTCCAGTCGAAGGGCAGTAGGTACTGCCCTTCGAATATCGTCACTCCACCTTGTTACAGGGTTCCCTATATACGAGTACACTACGTATACCTACTTTAGCTTGGCAACTTCATTGGTGACCCTCATATGTGTGCTTTTTGTTATGTGCAGCCGTAACTACTTTCATAAGTTACCGCCAACACGAACGGCTGCCTGCGGAGGCATCCGTCGGTCGCCGTTCGTGTTGGCGGTAACTTGTGTAAGTAGTTACGGCTGCACATAACAAAAAGCACACATGTGAGTGTCACCAACGAAGTTGCCAAGCTATAACTATTCTGCTACATTAACAAGCTTTACCTATCTGTAAAACTTTTATTTTAATAAACACAATGTACCCTACTATCAGTGGCGTGCCTAGGGTTGCAGCACAGGGCAAGCCAAGGGATACGATTTGCATTTTTTTACAAAAAAAAAACTTTTACTCAAAAAGCACTCATAACTCATATCTTCCTGATCTTGTTTTCACTCTTCAGTTTCATTTGCACTAGCTAGCGCGGCGTGGACGAGCTCAGCAAAGCACACTGAAGACATGCTACTACTAGATGGGATTGTACAGACATATCAGCAATTGCATACCTTCGGTGGCTTTGAAAAAAGCCGTTTGTTTGAGCGAACACACCTATTTTACAATATAACAAGTAAATTCAAATCAAAAACATTTAACTGGCTACACGGCTGTAGACCTTATCTCGTCACAACAAAGTTTAATTACGAATGGCCAGTTAACTATCTCACTCTATACAATTTTATTTATATGCCAATTCAAATCGTCTATCTTTCTTAAGGAATGAGTTAAATCTGAGTAAAATGTTGGTGAACGTTTTAATTCTACCAACAACTGTTTTTCGATAGCGATCATTGATAAATCGGAAAGACGTTCTTGACCTTGTGTATTTCTCAAATATGTATGGATACGTTTAAGAGACGAAAAAGCACGTTCTTTTACCTTTTCTTCTCCAATTAAAACTTGTGCACACTTTAAATCATCACAAAGAACTACTTCCTGCATTCTGAATCCAACTAAATTACTTTTGTTCTTTTAAAATGAAAACACAAGTAACACAACAATCAAAACACGCATTCGCTCAAACACTCTAAAACAATTTGAAGTAATAATTGTAAGTAAGTAAACTGTGAAGTTGGCTTTAAGTCGCAACGCAACCGTCAACACGCTTATGACTTCACACGCAATCCAGGCTTACGATTGCATACAATTTTCAATAGGAGCTTACTAATGGTCATGACTCATTATGAAGTGTTTGCATAAGTTAGAAAGAGACATGCCGTCCGGCATGAAAGCCCGATTGCAAGCCCGCGCGTGCGAACGAGACGACTCAACTCGGTCGTAAAGTTCTTTTGGCGCAGCGCTGGCGCCACCAGCTGCAGCGAATTTTGTACCACGCTATGGACGGCTTCACGTAGTTCGAAAAGTAAAGAAAGCGCGAAATTTCGAATAACTTTGATAGAAAGAAATCTTTATCAATTATTATTTTAGTTACGCAAGCCCGGCTTTTGGGCTTATATGGCAGTACCGCCACTGCCTACTATCCAAATTAAACAAAAAATACAAACTGCAGCAATACTGCCTTTATCTAATTGCCACGCAATTCAACCCAACCGAAGCACTCTTCATTTCGAACAACCACTTACACTCAAGTTTCTAAGTGTGCACCTTAAATCCAATAAGTGAAATTCTCCGAAGTGTCAGGGCCTCTCGGGAACGAGGTTTTGCAGTTAGACTAACTAACTTTACTGCTCGCTCGCGCCAATCGAGCAAGTTTCGAGGCAAACTCGATTTGACTCCACCGACTAATTTCATAGCCATGGAACGGCGGCGCCGATGATAAATCGAGATACGATGATCATCTACCCTACCTCATATAAGTCATACACAGGGTGAAATTTTTTCACCATCCAAATTTCGACAGTGGATTCTGTAGCGAAAAATAGAAAATACGTGTTTTTCAGTATCTTTCAGCACTAAAATATTGAGAAACAGCAGTTGAAAAATATCCTAAAAAAACATACATTTGTGGATACCACGGTAGCGCACTGCGCGGGAGACGGCAATGGTCCCCTCCTCGCGACCCCTACGTTGAGTCGCCGAGACAATTTACCCATCGATACGCGTAATCTTCACGTTACTAATTATTATTTTTTCGGACACCACATTTTATGGTGAAAATTTTACCTAAATTTTTTTCTTCAGAAATGGCAACTTTTATTGACGCCTAGGAAAAATTTGGACGATCAATAAAATTTCACCTTGTAGTACAGTCACAACGCGGAACGCTACGTCACATGCCACTGTCACAGAATAAGTAATAGTAGGACACACAGAAATGTCTCTCTCTAACAAACCTGTCGTTCGGGTCCGACCACCGAACGGAACGCACCGCATTCGACCATCTCTCTCTATCGCATAACACGTACTAACGCGTGCTCTTTCTGGTTACTGACTAACAGTGGCGTGGCGTCAAATATATTCTTAGTAAAGCCGGAGCAGACTTGGATTACTTTTTCAGGAGTAGTATGTACCTACTCCGGTCATATGCTTTAAAATAGGCAAGCCGGCGGGAATCTGGTTCTACGGACGCTACGCTACTGCTGGCTAAGGTACAAGGGGCCTCAAGGCCACGCGTTGAAACCGCGGAGTGAGTCACTCCTGCCACTGTTCTTTTACACGACTGCAAACGAATTGTCATTACACGGCTAAATCACAGTATAAAGACAACCAAGTAGTTCGTCTTCGCCGTTTAGGAGCGCGCGATACCTGCGGTTGCCTAAGGCACAGGGCTGCCGCTCGTCGGTTCTGTAAAATACCTACTTACTACGACGTAACTTTCATCAGGTTGACCTCGAACGAACGAACAATCGTTTGAGGTCAACCTAGTAAAAGTTACTTATTTCAATATGAAACTATCTGATCGCACACATCTGATGTTAATGTTATTAAGTATAATAGTTTAAATAAATTAGTATTCGTACGTGTACATGTAAATGTAAGTAATGCAACGATATTTCGGCTCGTTTCATAAAACCACTCTCGTGCTTATTAAGGCATTTTATGTATCAATAGAATCAACTACTATTTAATTAATACACATTTAAAAAATCTGTTAATTTTACTCATCACTGTCAAACAAAATAATTATCTACTCTATTTAAGTATAGTTTGATCACAAAACTATCAAACATTCTATAAACGACTTTTTGCGCACTATTCCTCAAACATCCGAACACACTGCAGTATACGTCTTCTATACTTTGCTTCGTGCGCAGACATTTTGTACGTTCGACCGCTCGCATCGACAGCTCAAACCTGACTAAAGCACCCGGCAATGCTTGCCTGTGGTGCGTCCGTACACGGCGCGCACACATGCGCGCTCCCGATGTACCTTTTGCCGGAACACAAACTATCGTATACCGTGGCTAAATGAAGAACAGTGACAAGTGGCGTACCATTCCCGTGTGGTGACTGTACCTTAAGACTGGGAACCACGTGAAAGAGCACGTTGTCTGGGCAAGACAGAGACACTTGTTTAAATTCCGCCTTAACAGTACCTACTCCATAGTTATCAACATATAATATCAAAAAAACCGGTCAAGTGCGAGTCAGGCTCGCGCACCGAGGGTTCCGTACAAACTCGTTAGTAGATAAGTGAATAGTTCAAGGATGGCGATTAGTTTAGTTGAAGCAAATAAGTATGAGTTTGGATTTTTACAAATTATTTAAAACCGGTGCAAATTAGGAAAACCGCTTTATTTTTCCTGTAATATTTAGGATGACATTAACAATCGGTAACAGATTTTTCTGTTCAGTAACTTCGGAAATAATAGGGGGGAAACGTATTTTTTTAAACGTTTTTTGTCTTAAATCAAAAACTACATGCCTAAGAAAAAAAATAAAAACGGTTTTGGAATTTACACATTAAGCCCTTTGATATCCCACTCGATATATTAGCTCTGCTTTTGATTTTAGACATAACATTTCGGTCCCCTTTAAAAGTAATATATTTTTTTAACACTATTCCAAATTTCAAGTCGATAGCATCAGTAGATTCTAAGATATGTTGCTGTGACAGACGGACAGACAGAGTCGCACCATAAGGGTTCCTTTTTTACCATTTTGGCACGGAACACAGAGCTTGCTAACGATTGTTGCAAAGTGCACCGATCAGAGCTGATACCTGAGTTTGTATGGAAGTATTTTTAAAACAGCTTGCAATAAATGCGTTATTGTAATGTTTACCCAACTATTAAGGAACCCCTAGTATGCTTGGCATCAGTCTGATAGTTTTGTATTACACACCGTTGTCATGATTATACAAACGCTGTCATTACAACCAGATTGGAGCAAATTTACTCCAGGAAAGGAGGATTAGGTAAAGAAATGTCTTTACCTAATCGTTTCTCTTTGACCGTATGGTTGGTTTTTCTAGTAGTATTTGAACGGACACAGTTATTGAAGACCACATCTTGGTCTATAAAGCCAGGGAGCTTTGATTGGGATTCATAATTGATTAGTCGAAAGGCTCAGGTGTTTTGGTCGATCGATATCGTGACATAATTTAAAAGATTAAAATTACACTTTTGATGAAATCAGTTTTGATGGATTACAGCTACTTTAAACTCTCCCAAATTCAACCCCCTCAGCAGATGGAAGTTTTAAGTAGGTAAGTGTAATTAAGTAAAGTGGTAATTTTCCTCGCAGACGCTACGAGTAACAGAGTATGGTTTTCAGCAAACTGGAATCAACTCTCAGAAGTAAGGACCAAAACAATTATACCACACGACTACACGACGCTCTGTCGTGGCACAATGCGGTGTCTTGTGAAATTACAACGTAGTTTTGCTGAAAACTATGTTTCAATTTTGAATCTGGAAAAAATTACCAAAGGTACACATTTGAATATGATTTGTAAATACATTCGATTAAAGAACCCATTTTGAGAAGACTATTTTGGATGTTATCAGACTGTATTAAGTTGTTTTTGGACTATCAACTAGGACTCCACGACGCTTAATATTGTTCGAATAGCTGACTAGTCCATGGCGTTTTTTGAATTTAAACGGATTGCATTCATTATTTTAAATAAAAGTAAATTAAATATAAAAGAGAAGTAAAATAAAAACTTACATCGCATGACAAACAACGTAAGTCTGTACACTTTTGACGATTACAGATCAGATCATTACTATAAGCCAGACAATCACTGCTGGACACAAAAGTCAAATAACAGATAGATTGACAGTATAGCCGTAGAATAAAATAAGCAAATCAAAAAATCACTTTTTAATATTCACAAAAACATTACCCATTCCGTCATTACACCGTCATGTACCACATTTAACAGTAACTCAGTAGCTCATCGATCGTGCAGGCCTTCTCGCAGCATTCGGATACTACTTGCCTCTTGCCTCTGACACCGTTCAAGGTATGAGCCTCCTTTGCCGCCAGCCAAGGTGAAGTATACCCTGGCTCATAGCCGTAAAGTTCGTAGTCATGTGATCGCTTCGATGCAGTTACGATGCTTCCAGATCGTTTGATCATATTAAAGTCTTTATAGCAAAGTGCCGCTAAGGTCATCGCTAACCGTCTTCCGCAGTAGACTTGAGGAGAATCTTGAGCTGCCAAAGCGCTGATGATAACCAGCAGAACCACGACTTGGATCTTCATGTTTACTGATTTGTTAGTGATAGGAAGGACAGTTGATCGTCTAATGTGAGGTATGCCCTAAATTTCGCCCTTTTATACTAAAGTTACCTCATTACAATTCAAAATTAAGAGCGTGATATGAGCCAGGTTAACAAGAGGAGACGTCCAGACGTAGGGTGTTATCACGTCTCAGTTATTTGACGTCAATCGACGAATTAACATTAACATATAATATGGAAACACCACAAGATTTATAGCGATTATTGATACATCCTTAGATATAAGAATGTTGTTATACCCTAGTAGGGTCTATGCTTGTACCGTATAATCTTATTTACATCTTGTACATACCATGGTTGCAATGCATGCAACGAATAAACGACTAAGCTTACAAAGATCAAAATACATTGAAAAATTAAACGGTACATATACTATATATATACTACTCAAAACCGAACCACAGTATCGTTTACAGGTCACGTTTAACTTTTCAATTTACCTGGTCTATGTTAACATACAAGTCTACAATAATGTATGTAATAATTGAAAATAAATTTGTTGATTAAGTTTTTCCTGTTTTTACTAGAGTCTGTCCTTATTTCGTTAGTAGTTCTAGAAGGTATTGATGTCAAGGGTCCAGAAAAGGAGAACCTAACATAAGATAATTTTTGTGGTATGTGTTCCCACTTAGTTTGAAATACGATCGTATCCGTAAGAAAGCAGGAACCTTTAACATCTGGGCACTTTGATTTCGATATACTTACTTTTCCATTAAGCAAGGATTTCCTATTTCTTCTATTTGTGTTACACATTTAGAAAACAAAATAGTAACAATTATTGGTAATGTCCGACCATACGAAGTTTGGCAAGATGGCGCCCTTTTAGAGATTAATATAGCTTATATCACTATTTCCAAATCTAGATTAGCCAAAATAGGGAATATGCATGATATTTTTAATTACTTTAATAAAAGCTCATTAATGTAAGAAACAGTAAGAAAAAAATATTTTTCGAAGAAGTATAAAAATAACCAAGATATAAGACAAGAAAGATTTATCTCTATCTCTTTCTAGCAAAACAGAATATAGTATGGGGATTGTATAGCGGCCGTGTACTATGACGTCATAGTCCATATCGGATCTCTCTGTCTAATCCAGGTCTATTAGTGCTTTAAAATGTATCTTCCGTATTTCTCGGTAGATTTTAATTTCATTTTCACTTTATGTCATCCTTTTTACGGTATTTTCATATTTTGTTAAGAAATGTGTTTAAAAAAATTCATGCATAAACCCTATTATGTAAGAAACATTGTTAAAATTAACAAACGACGGCGAAAAAGACAACCAAATTGAATATTGCGTTATTTAGCAACTTTTTATAAAGAATATATTATTTCGTTGCGGATATTGCTGTGATGTAACTAGCGGGACGCGATTAGGAACAGCTATCCCGCTGGTCTGTTGCTCACTTTGAGATTGCTCAAGCGAAACCTCCGAGGTGCGAGGCTAAGCGACCTGGTTCGATCCCAGGGAACGCCTCAAGCCCTTACCCTGCTCGATTTTTGCAACAGTCAGTAAGGCTTGTAAGCATTATTAGTTTAAAAAATATTATAAATAGGAACAGCAATAATGAGAGCGCGTATACATTGCTCTACGTTACAGATGTACATTTCTGTTTGCGTGTTTGTCGCGTCGCGCGCGGGACTACTTGCAGCCGTCTTGCTCTAGCCGTGGAGGACTCATTTTGTTACCGAAAATGTGTGTAAAGGGTACAGTCGAGTTCATCATTATCTGAGCAAAAAACCGATCAAAAATATCTGATCTAGTTCTTACGCTTCTGACAATAAGGTCCTATTCATATTTTTAGCCCAATCTTTGCTCAGATAATGATGAATTCGACTGTACTAAATGTGCCAAGGTTGGCATGATTGCAAAATATCAGACACCAGAGTAAAGTCGTGTCAGACGTTCATGCGTGCCCCGTTTCATCATATACCTACTATGACTGTAGTGAAGACTACACTCACAGACAATGAATTCAGGTCATTTTCTATGAAGAATTATATGGAAAGTGACCCGAACTCATTGTCCGTGAGTGGTTATAAATATAGGACTTTTACATTTCATTAAACCCTCTACATCTTACGTACCTATTGATTCTCTTCTCGTCACCGGCTCCCAAGGGATCAGGACACAAAATATATGCGAGCGGAAAAGATTTTAACAATAAAATAACGGTAAACACAGCAGGCTATAGCTATACTCACGAGTCTGAGAACTTTAACTTTCAAGTTTCGTCATCGATCACATTTGTCAGTTAACATTTCAACATAAGGGCTTGCCATTCTATTATATTTATCCCGACGATAGCTCATGCACATTACACAGAATGTCGTCATCGCAGATGTCAACGACATTATTAATTTGCCTGGCAATTGTTCCTGCCGAATGTCGGTATTCCAACTATGGGCACATATGACAAGGGAACTAATAACATTGGAGCACTTACTAACTGGAGAAGGATTGCAGAGCTTTGCTTTCCGTAAAGATTCGCAATTTTACTTAGAAAACCACCATGAGACTCAAACATACGGATAACGGATACGGATTTGTTTTCTATTGTGGTGCAAGAATCATAAATTGATATCTTTAAAAATAAGGTTAGTAATGCATCTGCCGGGGGCTGTCTCTGCGTGCGTCCCATGACACGGGCATGGACAGCATCCGCTGGGTGTACACGTTGCCTTTCATTAAATTGTCGAAAGGGCCTCTACGCGTTGGCTTCGGCTCCGCGCACGCCTCCCAAAGAGCTGGGACACCATTGTCCCGTGTACGGGAAAGGATAGTAAAAGTTTGCAAAATTGTATTAATCTCTAAAGACAAAGGTAAGTTCCAGCTCGTAGCAAGACAGACCAGCGGTGGCCTTGAGTGTGCAAAAGCAAAATATAGGGATTGTAGGGACGTAAGTAACTAGTGCAACAATCCCCTTCACATTTTGTTCACCACTACACGTGCCGCGACCTACTATGCTCTCTATGGATCATTGTAGTCGATCAAACAAAACACTGTGCCTCATAGAGTCTGCTGAAGTAATAAGCTCAGTTGAGTGACATACGTCATGTCCATACGTTTATTTACTTAGTCGTCATGTTTATTTTGTTCGTCTGACAAACTTTATGAGACTTTGTACCCATCAACCAATTGTCAATTTTAATTAGATGACCAAAACAGTAATTTTAGTATTTGATTTCAGTGACATTATTAGTATTACCCGTAATATGTTTTATTTGGTTTTACGAATTAACCGAGGACCTATTAGCGAAAGAGAGAGAGAGAATGAGAAGAAAGATAAAAAAAACTTGGTTTAAATGTTCTAAATGCAAAAGTGAGAAGGTGTGCTAAAATAATTAATTATGTCTGATTAGTTTTTAATAGGTATTGAGTTAAAAATACACATCACAAGAAAACATAATTTTGTTTCATTGTTAGTGTGTCCAAATTAAATAACTTTATTACCCTAAGTGTTATCGCTAGGGTAAATAATATAATAAGCAGTAATAATAAAGAGTAAAACCAGGCAAGATTATCTCGAATACAAGACCAGGTGTTCCTTACTAATTCGTTTAGTGTAAAAAGAACGGTTGTTTCAAATCCTGCGACTACCTAGCTGAGAAGTGACTGCTTATAGTACCATTATCATGTGACTTCATCTAACTATGTGCGTACCTACACCAGTGACGTGGCGTAAAAGATATCCTTGGACAAGCCGGTGCAGATTTGGCGTACATTTTCCTTAAGATCTCTAGAATAAGGTGGTTAAATGCTTGATATTAGGCAAGCCGGTAGGAATCGAGTTCTTTGAACGCCACGCCACTGGCGTACACATAACGTTAACGAAACGAAATTGTAGAATTGAAATGTCTGTAGGTACATTCAATATATTTTGTTGGAAATAACTGAGATAGATTATTTGGAGGTCTCTATATGGAAAATAGTACAGTACAAAACTAGGTTAGTAAAACAAACAAAGGCCGAGATCGCAGATGTTTGCGGCCAGAGCTGCAAGCGAGGGGCGTAAATATGCGATCGAGGGCTTTTTTTATTACCGCGCGTGTTGTGTTCATAATTTTATGTATACACTAGAAAGCGGCTTTTTCCGTACGCGTAGCGTGCGGTAAAAGCCACTTTATGGCCAGGTGTGACATAAATTATATACCGTCACTTCTTTGAAAAAAAAATACTCGTATCTGAGTTACATACGAACTGCATATCTTACTGCGATTTTACCAGGACCTAGTATCAGATACGTGTTTTTTTAACCATAATAATATAAACAAATCGTCATTGTTTATTTACGAGTATCGAATCTATATGGATGTGTCACGGACATTTCGAGCGACTTCTAGATACATATGTAATAAGAAGGTTCCCAGCCAGTCTTAGGCCGGCTTTACACCTGTAAGTTTTACTTACGTAAGTAAGGACGCAGCTATACGTTAGACTGAGATAGCTGACTGACTATCTCAGTCTAACGTATAGCTGCGTCCTTACTTACGTAAGTAAAACTTACAGGTGTAAAGCCGGCCATAAGGCCGGCTTTAGTATAAACTAAAATGATAATAATAATATTACTTGTAACGCAGGGCAGCTTGTGGCGAGCTGTTGGGGAGTAGCGACCCCACGTACCCGAGTGCTCCGGGGGGTCCTTAGGGAGGGTCATGGGATTTAGTGAAAGGACCTCCGCCTCTGGCTTGCCTTAACCGGCCGTCCAGAGTGGAGTCGCGAGAGCTATATGCTCCAGGCGTGGAAGTGATAAAAGGCATAACGCCGCGAGTACCCTCGGAGAAAGCGCAGCACACCTCTCGACACCCTGCAGCCCTCGGCAGCGGTGTTGCCCCTGGGCCATTGCTCATAATGTCGCTATTTAACAGGGGCCCATCAGCGGAGGGCAAGTCACGGTCTGTCAGTGCCGCGAAAGCCATGAGACACTTTTCCTGACAGGCGCCGTCATGTCTCAATCCATAGCCCAGTATCTAGTCCATAATTCCACCACCATAACCCAGTAAATTTAGATTCCATCAATCAACAATAGTCCTTGCATCTGGCGGGGGCTGTCTCTGCGTGCGTCCCGTGACACGGGCAGGGACAGCATCCGCTGGGTGTACACGTTGCGTTTCATTAAATTGTCGAAAGGGCCTCTACGTGTTGGCTTCGGCTCCGCGCACGCCTCCCAAAGGGCCGGGACACTATTGTCTCGTGTACGGGAAAGACATACATAATATTACTTGCAGCCCTCGGCAGCGGTGTTGCCCCTGGGCCATTGCTCATAATGTCGCTATTTAACAGGGGCCCATCAGCGGAGGGCAAGTCATGGTCTGTCAGTGCCGCGAAAGCCATGAGAGACTTTTCCTGACAGGCGCCGTCATGTCTCAATCCATAGCCCAGCATCTAGTCCATAATTCCACCACCATAACCCAGTAAATTTAGATTCCATCAATCAACAATAGTCCTTGCATCTGGCGGGGGCTGTCTCTGCGTGCGTCCCGTGACACGGGCAGGTACAGCATCCGCTGGGTGTACACGTTGCCTTTCATTAAATTGTCGAAAGGGCCTCTACGCGTTGGCTTCGGCTCCGCGCACGCCTCCCAAAGGGCCGGGACACTATTGTCTCGTGTACGGGAAAGACATACAGATAATATTACTTGCTTACTTCAAAACGAGGTACTTAATAGAAATGCGAGACCATTTACAAGTTTCCGTAGCCAGAGGGCAGATTACGTTTGATTACTACGCCACGTGTTCCCGTTTCGCTTTATTCGCAGATCATAAACCTTACACGAGTTGAATGTTTATTTATTTGACATAACATGATAAGTTTATAGTTACGCTATGAATGTGGTAATACGTCAGATAAAACGCAATTATTTCACTTTCACATCATTAGGGTTCCGTACCCACCACGGGTGCTAACGGCTCCATAATTATTACTAAGCGTCCGCTGTCCGTCTGTTCGTTTGTCTGTTACAGGGCAGTATTTTTGAAACGTAATAGGTAAAGACATGAGATTTATACATAATGTGCTTTTTTTTTAAATCGTCTGCTGCTCGCTTGGTCAAATTGTATGGCCACTTTGAGAAATCTAGATTTGTGCCTCTATTACCGCCATACATAAATAAATTCAAAGGAGGGCCTCATACAAGAAACGTATTTTTTGGCGTTTTTTGCTCGACAGTGGTACGGAACTTTTGGCGTACTAATTCGACTCGCACTTAACCAGTTTTTAATATTACTAGGTACATTATTTTTATTTTATAGCGAAAATATGATTTGAAATAAAATAGGATTGAAGATACTATATCTAAAGCAAATATAAGTATAACATATTTGCGCACCAGTGAATGTAGTAATACGTCAGATAAAATGCATTAATTTCGCTTTCACATTATTTTTATTTTATAGCAAAAATGCGATGTGAAATAAAATACGATCGAAGATAAATGTGATTCTAGAAATACTTCAGATGTAAAAGGAAACACCATTTATCTTTGTACGTTTGACGTGTTAGATCTCCTTTTGCAGCGAAATACGGAACTCGGCATATTCACGGAGATCTCTTCAGGTGAGTTACTGGATTTAGTCTGACGACTAATCAAATTGCAACTAGTTTTATAGAAAGAATATGATCACTGGCGCAAATTGCTTGGCAGAGGGGAAATACTAAGCAAGGTCACTCCCCGCGAAGTCCGCGTTGCTCTAAGCCAGTGGTCGGCAACCTTTTAGCAGCCAAGGGCCACATAGTAGCTAACGAAATTGACGCGGGCCGCACTTTTTTAATAATTTGTCATTTTATACAATTCTGAATATAGCGACCTTTACATACAAAATAGGCAGGGAGGCTCGCGAGCCACAAGCGAGTGGTTCACGGGCCACGGGCCGCAGGTTGCCGGCCGCTGCTCTAAGCTGCCGACGCTCACGACTCAGCTCCCCAGAGAGGCGTGCAGATGTATCCTGAATCATAATCACTGCCGAAGCACATAATTCCCAACGTATCCTTTGGGATTGGTAGTATTTTTGCCGGACTTCGATGGCACCGAGTTTTGTCAGTCTCTGTGGTGTTGTAAAGTTTGATCAATCTTGTTTGTTAACATACCAATTTCAAGAGTATTGAAATGAAATCATTTATTTCTGCAAGTAGGCCTCAAGGGCTCTTTCACATGTCTGATTCTTATTTATTTTTTTCCTTTTTGAAAAGTTACATATTTGAGCGGTTCCCAAGTTTGGCACTCCATTACATTATATTTTAGTAACGAGATTATGTTAGTATAGAAGTGGCGCAGTGGAATAGTACATTACTGCAGAGGCTGGGAAATAAGGGGTTGCTGGCCGAATACATTTGTTATTGTTTTGACGCCTAGAGACCTTTTACATCTCTGAAAATGTAGTTATAAGTTTATTATAACGTATTAATGAAATCGAATGTAATAATGTCATACCTGTTGTTAAAAAAGAGAAACTGGTGAGTTTCTTCCGGCGCTTCTTCTCACCAGAAGGTCACTACCCGAAGCGCCAAAAGAAAAGAAATGAAATAATACATACATATTTAGACTCAGACTTGTAAAAGAGCTCTTGAGGGCCTACTTGCAAAAATAAACTATTTTATTTTATTTTATTTATTTATTTTTATTTACATATAGCTGGCCGAGCGAAGCGAGGCCAGATAGTTACGAGGCCGGCAACCCCATTTCCCGCCGAGGTATGTATAGTGCTTTTCTCAAATATGCAATTAAATAAATAAACTTACTAATATCCTCACTTACCCTAAATATTATTTTAATCAGAAACTTTCTATCAGAAAGTGACGTTAGTGACACTGACATATTATATCCATAGACAATGCAAATGTCACGTTCGGAAACCATATATAACCAAAAGCTGTTTCAGTTTACATTTTTACCGCGAATATTTAAATAAATAAATAAATAAAATATTAGGAGACAATCTTACACAAATCGAACTAGCCCCATAGTAAGCTCAATAAGGCTTGTGTTATGGATACTAGACGACATACTTAGACGACGTATTTAGATGAAATATTTTAAATGTGTATTCTTGTGGTTTAGTTTGCAATTTATAATAATTGGAATTTTTTTATAATGTGTTATTTGTTATGTTCATGTCAATTTTAAATAAATAAAACTGCAAAATATAGCAAGAATAGTTTTTTTGTTTTTTTAATGGCTGAATGCCGTGCTGTGGCCCAAATAAATGTGGAATGGAAATAAAAAAAAATTCGTTAAGTATGAAATTCCATTCCGTGCCAAGTGTCAAGCCGTACCGGAAACGAGGTACTTTGCGGCCTATTTTTAGGCACGTAATGTCAACATTTCATGCCATGTTTGAGAAAACATATTTTTCCATACAAACTCAGAAATATATCAAGATAAAAGGAAAAAGTGTATGTACCTCGCGTGATGAAGGGCCAGGGGCCTTCTTTGCTCACCGTTAACTTCAGTGGCCGTCAACATTATTAGCAGATTTGAAAAATCTGATAATAATGGTATAATTAATTGTTCAAATACCACCAAATGAAATGGAAAATACAATACAATACAATACAATCATACTTTATTGCACACCAAAAGAAAATTACATTGCAAACTTATATAAAAATAGTGGTAAACAATAGGCGGTCTTATCGCTAAAGAGTGATCTCTTCCAGACAACCTTTGGGTGGCGGAGTCTATACAAAGTTGACAAAAGTAAATGAGTAGGTGGTGAGGAATAAAGATGCAAAAGAATGCTCACAAATTACTAAATATAAGGGAAGAGGATACACATACATATATAAATAAATACATACATAAACCTACATATACAATACATAAAATACATACATATATAAAAACGAAACATATATAATTATTTACAGCACAGCCAGCAACAAAACAGAAGCAAATGATGACTATTGAAGCGACAAATAATGATTTTTTAACATGTTTTTAAATATGGGAAGAGATTGAGCACGTCTTAATTCAGGAGGCAGAGCGTTCCACAACCGTACAGCCTGAAAAGTAAAAGAATTTCTATAAAATTTGGAACTTGAGAAGGGAACATTTAAAAGCAGATTTTGGGCACACCTTGCGGACGATAAATAGCTAAATAGCTAAATCGCTCTTTAAGATAGCGGGGGGTTGCAGGAAAGAAGAGTATACCATAAAGAAAGGAAAGAATATGAGAGTTACGTCGAAGTCGGATAGGGAGCCACTTGAGTTGAAGGCGAAAACTAGAAATATGGTCATATTTGCGTAACCCAAATATGAACCGGATGCAGATATTTTGAATACGCTCAAGTTTGTTAAGTTGCTCCTCAGTGAGATCAAGATAGGAAATGTCAGCGTAATCTAAAATAGGGAGTAATAAGGACTGTGCAAGCGCAATTTTAGTGGCGATGGGAAGAAAGTTATGAAGTCTTCTTAGTGAAGCTACAGCGGCAAATATCTTCCTGCTGACCTCGCTTAACTGAGGCACCCAAGATAGAGTGTTGTCCATGAAATGGAAAATTTATGTTTTCCATCACTAAATTACACTCTTGACGTCAAACGTCTATCGTAAGATCTTACACGCTTGGTCCCCATACAGATTGACGAACTATTTCCTTCTATTTTGATATATTTCTGTACATACAAAACTTTACACACTTTTTTCCTAGTATGAGGTTTGAAAGTAGGGGAGACCGGGTATGGTTGTCTCGCGGGTTGGTTGTCACAGCGGTCATAAAATAATACTAAACGAAGGAATAAGTGCATTGATTGGTGAAGTACGGAAGGATGTACAGCTCTTGCGATCTTTTAGCACCGATCGATGTACTTAATGTTTCGTTTAGTATTATTTTATGGCCGTTGTGACAACCTACCCGCGAGACAACCATACCCGGTCTCCCCTACTAACAATTTTGAGCCACAAAAATCTCAAAAGTCGATATTCTCATAAAGTGGCTACCTCTGTTTTTTTATAAGCTCATTTCCTAATTAACTTGAACGTAGGCAATATTGATTGTATATAAGTATCGGGCCTTCATGTTACTGTGATTTGTGTCATAAACACGACTACCTCCACTAGACGGAGCATGTTGGGCAGCGCGCGCTCACATCAGATATGGTCGATTGTATAGCATTATGAGGAAACAGGAGGGCAGTTTTTACATACAAACGTAGTCCCCTGTTTCCTCCCTGGATAATGCCAGTAGAGCAATCATTTTTTGTCCAAAAATCTATGGCTACTATTGATATGTTCCTATGTTTTTCTTTTTACGATAAATTGATTCTCAAAAGAGATATTAACCTTCAAAAACTAACCTTCAAAAAAATGCCAGATTTTCCGCTGTGTTTACACATCCAGAAAACAAATTTGACTAGATTATTAAAAAAAAGGAAAACATATGAACACGGCCAAAGCCTTTCTTTAATGTTTAATGAAAAAATTAGTTAAATAGGTTAAGTTTTGGGGAAGAAATCAGGGGACTACGAAACGTTGTTTTCATGAAATTTTAAAAGGTATTTTCGGTCCAAGCTGCAGTTGTCTCTATCGCGCTCTGCAGGTGAGAGGCGGGCAGTGCGGGATAGCGACACATTTTACAAATACCTAATTTTCAATTCTCTCGACCTTACTGTTTCCTCTTATGACATTACGCGACCGGCCGCTCGTTCAGTTGCGACCACGTTTCTGACTTGTGTGTGCACCAAACTGAAATAAATATTTCTGTTCAATCCGACGACAATCTCGAAACATAAAACGATAAAAAAGATGTGAAACACGCGTTGTACTAGAAATATCTACCGATATTTAATCGCCCATATGCATGGTGAGCTCGTGTCGTATGGCTTGCTCCGTCTAGTGGAGGTGGTCTGTGGTCATATAAAATGTATGTACCGCGTACAGAGAACGGAGATCTATGTATAACGAACGAGATTAGAAAGAAGAGGAAAAGTGGGATAAGGAGAGAGAATTCCAACTATTCTCTGGCATATTCTGTGCCCAGCATTTAAACTGCATGTAAGCTGCATAAATGTAAATGTTTTAATTATTATGTATCGTCCGTTTCACGCATGTCTAATGCGGGAAAATAATTATTTAGCTCACAGTTATCACTTGACGTTAATTGTTACTTTAGTCTACTTAGACAGTGCTAGTACCACTTTTACACGCAAAGAAAACTATTAGAGCAATGCTGTAATTCTAAAAAGTCATAAGAACTCAAGAGATGCGTAGATTCATACGACCACAGATATATAAGAAACAAAGATGTGAAATCACACGCGTTTTGTATTAGAACCGATGTCGCCGGTTTTGCTCACACATACATTAACGCTGTGCACATGCAAAGACAACACCCACAAATAAACTAGCGTCACCGCCAATCATCAAAGAACACAGCGACACACTACAGCAACGCTGTCGTTGCTATTGGCTAGTACACACTAACGCCCGCGCCGTCTCAATACACGCACACACTTAAATATTTCATCGACGTAAGGGCTTGACAAAGAATAAAAAGTTATCGATGAACGAATGAATGAATGTTGCTTCGTTCATCAATCACTAAAAATAAATACCTAATAACGAATCGTAATTCGTTATTTCTTTTGTATGATTTTTTTTACAATTAGGGTGTTCAAATGGACACAATGATGAATTAATTTTTTTACTACAATATTATAGAGGGATGTCCCATAACTGACACGTCACAGTGACACTGGAGGTAGACCAGGTCATGAGGTACCAAACCAACTTAACATGACCCGCCGACCGTATTTTTTTTTACTACTGGTGGTCAAAGTCGAAATTAAATTTCACTGTGAATTAATTCAAGATCAAACTAGTATTTTTTTCAGTTTTACTTAGTTTTTGGATAAAATACCATTTCTGTAACCTTAATTAACAATTCATGTTACCATACACATAAAAAAACTAACCTTGACACCTTTCCGAGTGCACACTGGCACTAATAATGTTAATAACGGTCAACATTCATGAACAACTTTAATTCGACAATAACTCAAAAACCGTGCCTCTTTTACTGGGGGCATGTTAAGTTGGTTTGGTACCTCTTGACCTGGTCTACCTCCAGTGTCACTGTGACGTCAGTTATGGGACACTCTGTATAAATAAATGATGTTGTGTTGTGGTAACTTCTTAGTTGTATAAATAGATTAGCTAGGCAAAGAATATATCTTTGAAGAGCTGTCGTGTCATGATTATTTATTGTTCCTTGAATATATCTTTGAAGAGAAGAATTGTCATGATTATTCATTGTTCTTTCTCACATAATTGGTGACCCCGACGTGATCAATTATGTGAAGGAATAGTTGAATAAGATATTTCCTTTTTCCACTAAAAACGTAAATATATTTATTTAAGCAACAAAACAATAATCATGACAATGACAGCGACAGCTCTTCAAAGATATATTCTTAACCTAGCTAACCTATTTAGACAACTAAAAAGGTGTCGCCACAATGTAGGTACAACACGGAAAAAAAATCTTTTTATTATTGCTATATTATATGAAGATATTTTAGAATCTTATTTCCCTCCCGTTAATCTAAAAGTAAAATATCCTTTACTTGTACTGTACAACTTTGCGTACAGTACAAGAGTAAAATCCTAAAACTGACATTTTTTTTTGATAAATTGGACGTAGTTATGCAATAACGTTACAATCCACAAAACGAAGTATCAACCTTCTGTCTTTAAAAACAAAGTCCATAATCCAATAAATTTTGCATGTGGAATGGAACGTTATTGCATAACTACGTCCAATTGACCTGGATAAGTTATTTTTACATACTGTTGTTACAATTGAAATTGAAAAATTTGTAGGGAATAATAAGGGAAAGGGGTAGAGAATAACATTCATTTTAAAATAATCAAATACCTACTTTAATCGCCCCTGAACAAAATATATTTATTGACATATAAGTCATTCTTAAGACATTATTTACGTATAAGTCATTTTCATCAAAGTGTTTTGAACTAATCACACTGTTTTTACTTGGACACCAGTCCTTTCTCCCAGTCGCATCGATCCATTTTTCTTTTAATGTGGCTTTAGCAGGAAACCTAAAACATCACAATGATTAACTGTAATAAACATAAAATAACTGCAACAAAATAATTGCTTTGAATGCAAAATTAATATTTTATATTTATTTAATATGTTGTCAGTGTATTAAAATTAAATATACTATGATTTATCTTAAAATGGTTCCATTCATTCATTCATCCAATCATATCGATATTTTTATCGAACAGGTAACTCACTACTGTTAGTTCATTCAAAATGGACTCATGAGAATTGACAAGGTAAAATGAACTTTATCGGTGAATTAATAGAGTCGACTTCTAAATAAATGCCAACTAAATTAAATCGAAATAAAAATATTTCGGAAAACTCATTTTATTTACATACCTGTGGTAAGAAATGCCTCCTTTCGATAAATTTTGGATGCGACTTCTATTTGGGCACCTTAACACAGAACAGTTTGGCATAATTGCTTATTTTAACCTCACGAAAACGTAAAATAGCAGAGCTCAGCTTGTGACGGCGGTTACATAGCAACTGTCATGAGCGCTTAGACGTTTTTCTCGCTATATGGTCATTTTGCCCCTATAGCTGAAACGCGCGCCACGCCTACTGACCATATCCATGTTTCTTATAAATCCGTGCATACGACTTTTTAGATATGATTTTTCTCTTTATTCATTCATGTCATGTGGCGCTGGTAACAATAATTTTGAATGCTCTCATTTTGCAACACTATTTTGGAGGATAGGGAAAAAATAGGAAGAGGGCTTCAAACATGGAATACTTGGGGAGTTCCCTCAATTGGAAAACTAGACGTAAAAAAATGGGACCAATCTTGTAGAAATTTCCATTCGATCAAAATATAGATATTTCAACTCGATTTATAAAAAACAAATAAAAGAATAACTGGCCAAGAGCATGTCGGACCATGCTCAGTGTAGGGTTCCATAGCCGTAACTGTAAGGTAAAAAATACGATGTAAAAAAAGTACAACAACAAAAGAGCGTATCTTCATAGCAATTACGTCCTTTTGTTGAGAAGCGCAGTTTATCGGCAATAACTCAAAAACGGTACATTCGATCTTGTTGAAAATAATTTTCGTTGAAAGTATTAATTAAGCGTTACCTTCGTGATTTTTTTCATATTTTTCGGGCGCACGGTTTAGAAAATAGAGGGGGGGGGACACAATTTACACAACTTTCGGAGCGATTATTTCCAAATACATTCACTTAATCAAAAACATTACTTAGAAACCTTATAGTGTTTTTTAAAGAGCTGTCGAACTATGTACCACACGTTGATATTTGCTGAAAAAAAAATTTTTTACTGTCTTTAACATGTATGGAGTGCCCCCCCTAAAAATATTTATTTTAATTATTTATATACCAATCTAAGTAGCGGCTCATAAAAGACACCTATATTCCAAATTTCATCAATATCCATCATGTAGTTTTTGAGTAAAATGCCTGTGACATACGGACAGACAGACAGACAGACAGACAGACGGACGGACATGACGAAACTATAAGGGTTCCGTTTTTGCCATTTTGGCTACGGAACCCTAAAAACTAAATAAATAAATTAAAATATTAATATAAATGACGTTTGCGGCCCGAGTTGCAAGCGAGGGACGTAAATATGCGATCGAGGGCTTTCTTTATCACCTCCCGTGTTGTGTACATCATTTTATGTCTACACTTGGCCAGAAAGCGGCTTTTTACGTACGCGCAGCGTGCGGAAAAAGGCACATTATGGCCAGGTGTGGCATAAATGAATTTTAAATCTTGGACGACTTCCACGGCATACAAGAATGCAAGAGTTCTGCGGCCTAGTACTCGATTCATATTGGCGATTCATATTGGTGGATTCTGGACATAGTTCAATTGCTTCATCACAACAATACACCGAATGACATCCACACTGACATAATCAGTTGTTACGCGTACTAGAAAGTGTTACAGAAACGTGTAGCCATGTGCGTCTAATTATTAATTCTGGTCGCATCGCGTGCTGGACGTACCCACTGGGTAGTTGACACAGTAAGATCACTTTTGTTTTTGCAAGATTGCATGCTTCGCTAGAAATTTGATGTGCATTGACAGAAGATACTTAATAAAACCTTAATACTTTCGGGAACGAAGAAGTACCACTTACGTTTTAAATGATTCTTGTTGGATTCTAGCCGCTACTCGCTAGCCGAAAATTGAAAGAAATCACACTTTATCAACAAGGCCGCCGTTGTTACATCTTCCTTTGACCAGGAAGTGGCATTTTCTCTCTGCTTAGTAAAAACAGGCCACTTACGGCCAGTGATGACGTAATCATCTTTTATAGATTTGGTCAGCCCACGAGGAGACCCATTTATACATATAAATGTAGGTATTCCAATGAAATCTTAATACAAAAGTAATTTGAAGCTAGTTAAGATATTGATTATCCATAAGCAAATGTCAAACCTCGCGTGACATTCTTACATTAATCATCTGGATGCTTAAAATCGAACAGTTTACTTTTAGATACAATTCGACGTGAATGGTTTGATCACTTTCAACTCCAGTTAAATATAGTTACAATTCTGTTTCTGTGTCGTTAAATATACCGAATAGATTCAGAAATTTGCCATTCTAGGTCAATCTTTTAGTTGCGGTATCGATAGATTCCATTAGATCTTAGTTGATTTATGTAAAGAAATTAAGATCGCATGAACAACTACAAACACAAATTAAATGACGTGACATGAAAAGTTTTTCGTGTACCGTAAAACGGGGTGAGTTGGCTGGAAATCGAAGTTCAAACCTGGATAAAAGTTTATTTTTATATGTGGCACACTGATTTATATACAAAAAAAGTGTTCCGGAAGTAAGAATTTCAGTTTGTCAATGATAGTTTGTTGCTTCATTGCATAGTTTCAACGAAAAATTCATAATAGTAGGCAAAGCCAGCTCACCCCGTAGTTGGGGTGAGAAGGCCTAGCAATGGGGTGAGATGGAAAAATTGCTAGGGTTGACACTTTCGGATCAAGACAATAGCTCGACTTGTCAAGAGATTTTTTTATTAACGTAGCAAAATTATGTTTTATTTATGCTCCTACTTAAACCGGTTTAATGTTTTCTTTAAGTAGTGATCCTTATTTTATGACGTATAAATAGTTTTTTAGATCAATTTAGATCAAATGCAAATTTTAATATAACATATTTATTTAATTTGCAATTTATAGAATTCCTCCGCTACTTCAATTTTTTTTAATATTTACCATTTTATCATAATGTAGACACTTTTGACTACTTATGTAAATCGACAACCCTGAACTACGAACACCAACTCCCCCCTCTATCAAACCAGCACACCCCGTTCGTAACACCAACTCTCCCCATTCATGAGCCAACTGTCCCCGTTGTCGAGCCAACTCACCCCTCAGTACAAGCCTGCTCACCCCATAAAAATCGTCAAATGTGGTTGGATCGTTTTCTATGTTAAAACCATTATAAATAAAGAAAATATAACTTAAGTTTTTCTGTTTCCAATAAGTCATGTAAGTATATAAACGATATCCGAAAGTTGGATGAACACTTACTTTGGTAAACATCACTTAAAAACAAAGTTAAATTCAACTAAAAATCCGCCGATTTCGAGCATCAACTTTGACTGTGAATTTGTGTTTCAAAATTGTATGATTTGGCAGCTTAATGTTGCGAAAAGAAGAAAAAATATGTCTAAAAATATAATCAAATTACTTTGAGAGCAACCTAAGCCCAAAAATTAAAATAACTACTCAAAAATGAAATTCTGGATTCGCAAGCCAACTCCCCCCGCGAAGCCTACTCACCCCATTCTACGGTAACTATTGGGTTCGAAACGATATTGATTTGGAAAACCTCAAAAAGTCAATAGTCTAAGAAAAAACTACATGTCATGTTCACTTTTTTTAAACGTTCAATTTAATAGTTGTTGTTTCAACGGGTTGATTGAAAATAGGTTACGTAAAATAACGAAGTTTGAACGTTTGAAGGTACTTAAGGAGCTACAACTATTTGCAGTTATCATTTATCTAATTATTACCTCTGATTACATTGCTTAAGGTCTAATTATCATACAGTTTGATAATATAATCTTAATCTTATTTTATCCGATACTAAATTCAGTGTGACGGGGAACCGGCCGCGGCTGGTTAATTTTTTATTTAATAATTAGCTTGGTAAGTTTATATTTCATTAATTTCACTAATATTTTATACATCTCGTGCATAATTAGGAATTCATAGTTATTTAATTGGCAATACAAACAATAACAAGATCATAGAAAACGTAAAATGACTTAAAATTTATAAAAAAATAATAAAAACCTATACTAAAATAATTAAACTACGTATAAGTCTAAACTAAACCTCGACAATAAAGAAAAAAATTATTAAAACACCCCACCCCGCACCGTACCTGGCTCAAAGGTCCCCATAATGCCAGCAGCATTCCCTCGCTGAATGGCTAAAGAGACCTGTTGAACCAAGTGCGATCCAGAGCGAGGATCACAGCCCCGAGGAGTATTGTAAGGTTTCTAAACTTTACGTTGATAATAGTGACCCTTGTATCATAATGATGTATACATTTGTAGTTTGTATTTGTGGTTTGTAGGTAGCGGTATTTACCGGTACCTACATGTGATTTCCACCTTTAGTTGCTATTTCTCATTGTTTCTTTATAGTCTTAACCATGAAACAGAATAAACGACAGCGATTAATAATAAAAAAACTGAAACTAAAAAAAATTAAAATCCCCGGTCATAAAAAAACTCGAAAAAGTAAAAAAAAAATCTTAATTGATTTAGTATAGTATATCTAATATATAATTCGATCGTGAACGAATCTGTTGTTTCGAATCCTACCCCGAAATGTTGTATTACTTATTTGGTCTCCAAAAACATCGACTTACATTTGTTAATTAGATTTGTATAGGCTTTTATTCAACTGAGAATTATCGGTTCCTATGAAAATTTGACTTTATTATTTATTAAGTGTTTTATTGTTCACTAGAGGATGGCCACACTTTCTTTTGGGGAGCTGAATTACATTGGCTTTGTTGGGAAAAAAGTATCCTATCTGTTAACCGGGGTCATAATCTACCGGTACACGAAATTTCATGGAAATTGGCCCCGTATCAAACGCTTCTGTAAAAATCTATTTTCACATCTCCTATCCTATCAGAAAAAGCCTTTTCGTCCCTCTTGGGAGGGCTGAAAGTGTTACTTTTCTGCTCAAGGACATTAACATGTGTTTATTAGGGTTCCGTAGCCATAATGGCAAAAACGGAACCCTTATAGTTTCGTCATGTCCGTCCGTCCGTCCGTCCGTCCGTCCGTCTGTCCGTATGTCACAGGCATTTTACTCAAAAACTACACAATGGATATTGATGAAATTTGGAATATAAGTATAGTTTGGTAGTTAAATAACTAAAATAAATATTTTTAGAGGGGGCACTCCATACATGTTACAGAACATAAAAAAAAAAATCAGAAAATATCAACGTGTGGTACATAGTTCGACAGCTCCTTCAAAAACATTTTAAAGTTCTTAAGTAATATCTTTGATTAAGTGAATACCTTTGGAAATAATCGCTCCGAAAGTTGTGAAAATTGTGTCCCTCCCTTCTATCTTCTAAACCGTGTGTCCGAAAAATATAAAAAAAATTACAAAGATAACGCTTAATTAATACATTCAACGAAAATTATTTTCAACAAGATCGGATTAACCGTTTTTGAGTTATTGCCGATAAACTGCGCTTCTCAACAAAAGGGCGTAATTGCTTTGAAGATACGCTCTTTTGTTGTTGTACTTTTTTTACATCGTATTTTTGACGGCTATGGAACCCTACACTTGAGCATGGTCCGACATGCTCTTGGCCAGTTTTTATCTTTTAAGTTTATCTTGGTTTTACAGACAGTTCTCACAAAAAATATTACAGTAAACACACGAATTACCTTGTACGATACATTTTCTCAATATATGTTTTCCTTATATTTGGTGGTGGTAAATACATAATTTTCTATTATAACATAATATATTGTATTGTACTATTCTATCTATCTTTCTTCTGTCTATCTGTCAACAAGGAATATACAGATGTAGTGCAAAAGGATTTTCCATCGTACTTTATCGGAAAAGTTCGTATTTATCGTGCTCTCTCAATCAGCTTCAGTACCCATCTTACAGCCGCCATTTTTCACTTTGACATTTGACACTAAACAATAAAGTTCCATAGAAATGGATATGAAAACGTCACTCATTTAATACAATCATTGATTGACAGTTCGGGTGCCATCGTATTCCAATTGAGAGTCGAGTTTTCCCGATGGAAAATCATTTTGCACTACATCTGTACGTATTTTCTTACGTGATACCGATTTTTACCCTCCACTGAACTTCTTTTCAAGCGTGCATTTGTTATTGCAAACAAAACGCGCTCTCGACATCACAGACAATTGAATGTCGTTTTTTTCCTAGAAATACAAATAAACAACAGTGGAGCATGGAATATGCAACCACATTGAGGTTAGATAAGAGGGCCGGAAGGAGACGC
Organism: Eudemis profundana; assembly: GCA_947034925.1. Lineage (NCBI taxonomy): Eukaryota > Metazoa > Arthropoda > Insecta > Lepidoptera > Tortricidae > Eudemis > Eudemis profundana. The sequence goes on from OX344800.1 coordinate 18,297,258, forward strand.
GTGGGGTTGCCGACATTGCATTGTCGACTGTACTTCCGACAAGGATTTACGACTAGGTGCTACTAACTAATATTATGTACCTACTACTTAATACCTTTAATTTTTAAAGGTTTATATTAAGGGGAAATCAAATGAAAGGGTTTATTAAACTTAAAGTTAGAAGAATAACGCTGTCAATAATCGACTTGGTCAATTCTTTTTCAAATGTGCCCCTTTAGGAAATTACCTAAAATCTGGATTCTTGTATTGTGGCGAAAAATTTTACGGTCTAAGCCGGAACCGAGTGGACATGCTTATTCTTCAGATACAATGATTACATTAATGGGCGGACAATCGATTTAGCTTTTATTTTACTTCTGAAAAAAAAAGTATTTTCTTCTCTCATATTAGGACCTACTTTTCTGATCAAGGCAAAAATATTAGCGTAAACATTTTAATTTTCGCCCATTATTTTATTCTATTCTATTTCATTGCCGAGTCCTGCACTTCGCTATGGGATTTAATTAAGCACTCTACGTAAATACATAATTGACTCCCTTGTGATACAATCTACTGTTACATACGAGCATGCATAATTTTCGTTCCAGATTACAAACATAAATGTAAATTACTTTATGACACAAATTCCTCGATAACCGATAGATATGGGATGATACACGCAGATTAAAATAATTACGCTTCGATAGCGATAAAATCCTATCCATTTTACGATTGTACCGCGCGGAATCCTGCTGCATTTTCCAATATTCCCTGGCTATGATTGCTTTTCTAATCTTCACTGTACATTATTCCGTTGGAAATACAGGAAGGATTTGCGGGGAATATTCTTTTTGTAAGCACTCGATTGGCTTCCCTTATCTCGTTGCAGAATGAAATAGAAGTTTTTTGTTATTCTAATGCCGGGTCGGGCAGAATCGTAAATCTTCTTCAGTGGGGTACTTCAGTACTTCGCTGTGAAACCCGTCTATAGTATAATTTTAAAAGTAAAACGATCGTTCGTAATAGGGGGTTAAAATATGTTAGTTCGTTATAATTACTTCAACCTTGACGGACCATACAACATCAGATGTTCATCAGAAGATTCTTCAGTAATTCTTGGATGGATTCTTCGTAATGGGGAATACCATTACGAACTGTTATTATTAGATCGCCGGTCAAATTATATGAAAGTTACACGGACAGAACATTTCTAGTCACCTTAGTAACTTTTTGAGTTATAGCCGTTTGAAAGTTAGTCATCGGGAACAATAGGGATGACGACTGGGTTAAAAATATATCATTCTATTTACTCTGTCAGTTAGATTATGGAAAAATATGGGACACGTATTTTTTGGTTTATCAAATTAAAAATCGACAAAGGTGATCATCAAACTTCCGGAGTGGGGGCTTGTGACGTCACTCTTAGGTGAAAATTGTACCAAAGAGTGACGTTACTCGAAACTTCTAAGCACTGTATCGTCGTCATTTTTTGTTTGTCAAACAAAAGAAAACATACGTATACCTACAATATTTTTTAATAATCTTAATAAGCTTAAAACAGTTTTTTTAGCCAAGTAGCCTATTACTACGGTAACCATCTCTTTAAAAGTGAAAAAAATATATATTATTTTAAGATTTCATTCACCTGTAATCAAGTGGTAAGTGTAGTTCACTGCGAGCTCTACATTTTGAGATTCTATATCACATTTTCAAAAAAAGGTGACCAGACATGTTCTTTCCGTGTACCCTTCATATGAAAGGCGAGTATGACGACAGAATTGTCAATTCCTACTGAATAAATAGCGGTAAACAGGAAAACTGCAAAGATAAGCGCAAACATCTGTAGTGGGTTATTCACGAATTGGTTGTCATGTCAAGAAAGAATCAGCAATTTATGGATTGGCGGTAATTTGTGATGCAAAATAACGAAAACATGTGTCTTTTTCAGTAATATTTACCTAGTTGTCAATAAGGTCCAAATAACAGGCAAAGGTTATGACGATCCGATTAAAAATCGACCTTCTGAGCAGGGTGATTTTTACAAGCATTCTATTAACTTACAATGTTTGTATGTATGTTTGTTTAGGTCAAATCTTGCAGCTAACTGTTGAAGCAGTTGTCTTTAACCGATTGAGCTGATTTTACTCTGCATATACGTTTGCCAATACAATATTATTATTATGATTATGGAGTTGGTCTGATGATGGTACCGGAAGGTCGCCGTAGCATCATCTAAATTACAAAAGATAAATCCACCGCGTTTGGACCCATTTGAAAAAGCTAGAGTCAGCAATAAGAGCTCGTCTCAAAATACTCTTTTTGACAGAAACTTATTACAAGTACTCTCTATTGCACACCTCAGAATACCAACATAAGAACAACATATAAACATATACGAATACTAAATAACACACTGTTGTACTTATTAATACACAGGGCGCTGAAATAATAGTACATTGTGTATCTAGGGCGGTAAGGAAGGAATTACAAACGAGTGTTAAGTAGAACTCGTGATACAATGTTATGTCTTTTCATAGGTAGGTTGTGAGATTTTCGCTCCGCGTAGCAAGCAGAAAGAAGTGGTTTATTTCTGCCTGAGGTAACATATATTACACACCAAGGGCGGTAAAAAAGTGTTTTCATGTTCGCAGTTATTTGTGGACCGAGCGCTAGGTGAGAGTTCATAATTTTACGTCTTCCCCAGGCCCGGAAGTGAAATTTACTCTCCACGTAGGTAGCAAGCAGAAAACTACTATAAACTGAAGGTTTGGGGTGACGTGAACTAAAGTACTCTTTTTCAAAACATAGCACATAAACTAGGTGTGAATATTAACAGTGTACAGTACTGTATACAGTATTTAGTCGAAGGTAAAATATCTCGTAGGCGCTCTCTAACACGGTGGACAGACCTCATCAAATCTGTGACACATTCCAATATAAATGCGGTAACTCTCAGTCTGCCAAACAATAGTACATTGTGTATCTAGGGCGGTAAGTAAGGAATTACAAACACCGAGGGCTTTAATAACCCGAGTTTGTAATTCCTTTACCGCCCGTGGCACACACAATGTTTTTCATCACACTTGTGAGGAAATCTTAATAAAATAACCTTACTTTTCGACCCAGTATGACAAGAAAATATTAAAACAGACAGTGACATTTGTCACATATGTCCATAGACAATACGAACGTCAAGTCACGTTCGGAAACCATAGCGGTAACGGCCATTTTAGTTGATTTTATATTTGCAAAATAAAGAAATACATTAATTAAACATTTAATTAATGTTACCGAAATATGTCTTTATATGTATTTGCAATTACAGTTATCTTTAAATAAATATTTCAGTGATAAAAGTTAAAAAAGTAAGTTGTCGTTTCCTTTGAACATGACAAATAAAAGTAAAACAGAACCAGCGTTTCAAATTTAAAAAGAAAACCATTACGCCCTAGGGCGTAATAGGCCATTTACCGCCCGCAGAACCTACGTGTAATGACACCATTTTCGAGCAAGTGTGATGAAAAAATATACATGACTCGCATCACAAGAGAAGCGGTGGCGCAAGACTACCGAGACATGACCACGATCACTCTGCCAAGAGTGCACGATTAAGAAGGGAGAAATATTTACAGATTACGTTTAAAGCAAAGCATCTGATTTCAGATTATTTTTGTGACTGATGATGCTATTATTGACACAAAGATGGAAAACTGAGAATGATTGATCTGACTAAACTCGGGAAAGTATTTGTTGCCATGCTTGGGCGATCACCTTACGACAGCAATTAGGCAATATAAGTTTCGTATTCGTTTCTTGTGTTCATTCGATCGCAGCTTATATAATTTATTTAAACTTTACTGAACAAGAGAAAACGTATCGCACTAAAGGCGAACTTAATGCCATAATGCATTATTACCAGTAACCTGTATTTATTCATAAGAGCTGGCGCGGATAGTGTATGCAACGCGTGCTTATTTCATATTAAATCTAAAATAATATACTACTAAATCATAACATAACATACTGAAGTTTCTTGTAATTAGTACAGCAGTACCTATAGTGTAACTGTGACACGTGACGAACGTAATTTACATTATGTTTGTAGTCTCGACCAAAAATTATGCATAGTTGTATGTAACAGTATATTGTAGATGACATGATAGATGACTTTTGTCGAATCAGTTTATGATTTTTTTTCAAAATGGCGGAGGGGTTGACAGGCTCGCGAGGTCTACAGCTCACAGAACCACTATAGCTTGGCAACTTCGTTGGTGACACTCACCTGTGTGCTTTTCGCTCTGTGTAGCCATAATTACTTACACAAGTTATCGCCAACTCGAACGGCGACCGACGGAGACTGCCTCCGGAGGCCCCCGTTCGTGTTGGCGGTAACTTCTGTAAGTAGTTACGTCTGCACATAACAAAAAACACACAGGTGAGTGTCACCAACGAAGTTGCCAAGCTATAGTAAATAAATATGTAGCTTATAAATATGTTTCCCATGTTGGACGTAAAGTGCCAAGAAACTGCCAACGTCTGAGAACGAAATAGGTTTCCGTGTAAATTCGGCTTGAAATGTCTGACCTAGATCTTTCTAAACCTTCTCAAAACTAGCATGAACTGTTATAATATTAAAGGCCGCATCACATGGGCACGCCGAGCTCTGTTGAAGGGTAATAGAAAATGCATGAAATCACTGAAGTTGAAGCCTGTGTCAATCTGTGGTGGATGTGAATAGACCTTTATGTTCCGGGAACATTTAATATGCATGTTATGTTAAGAATGGTACACGCCTACATATCTGATAAGTCAGTTCATAAGTTGTTAGAGTCTTTGAATAGCGTGGTCTGAATAAGGGAATTAATGCAATGTCTTAAGAAATTCGAGTGGTAAAAATCCAATATTATTATTTTATTTTCCTTATACAATCAGTAATTATGATGTGTCTTGTGTCGGAGGACAAGACTTATTTTGGATCGCTGCATCAGCGCAGTCAGTTAGTTACATTATGTTATGATTCATGTACATCATCACGTACAAATTGCTATGTGTATTAAGGAAGCTCAAAAATAAGGTACTGCCGTTTCTGAAAACCGGTCAGTATGGGAAACAACGCTAATTAGTACAGTCGCATATACAGCCACACAAATTTGTTGTTTGTAAGTATAATAGGTAGGTTATCAGATGCTGATAAAGTAGTATAATTTGAAAAGAAATAAAATATAGGGTTTGCTGTTTTTTTTCCGTTGTTATAATGCGAAATTAAACTATATCAGCAACAAAAATATTTTTTTAACTGTAGGTAATTGATCCATAGAGATTGATACCGAGAATATTTTATATAGCATAAGAAAATTACCGCCAGTTAAGGAAATTTGATAAACTTTAATAATTTTTTTGTTTTTATCGAGGTTTAGTTTAGTCCTATACGTAGTTTAATTGGGTGTATTTTCAAAAACGTAATTTCGCTGTCATGACATATTGGCGAATACTGAGAAGATTCTGCCTTATTAGAATTGGCACTTCTGGCTGCAATGTAGAATCAGTCAAGTTCTAACAAGGAACCAACGAATGCCAGTCTAGTGAGGAGGAATCTTTTAAATATTGGTGGCCAGAGAAATTACGCCAGAGAAAATACACCCAATTATGTTAGTTTAGGAAAAAAATTAAGTTATTTTATGTTTTTATGATCTTATTATTCCTTGTATTGCCCATTAAATCATTAAATTATTTCTACCCATTAAGGCAATCAGACCAAATAATTCGTGTAGTTTTGAAACACAGAGCTTCCTTAGGCTGTCAAGATAAATCTTCTGTTATGTAAAGATTATAGAGACACCCAATTTCAATAAAAAAGACTAATAAAGTTTGATAGCACACGACTATAGATAACAAAAGAGTATTTTGCAAGAATCAATTTTCTTTTATGTTCATAATTCGTGAGTTACGCCAAATTGGTCGCGAATTATAAATTACTTTTGTATTGTATTATATTTATCCATATTTCTACCACCATAGCCCAGTAGAGTTAGATTCCATAAATCAACAATAGCCCTTGCATCTGGCGGAGGCTGTCTCTGTGTGCGTCCGATGACACGGACAGAGACAACATCCGCTGGGTGTACACTTTACCTTTTATTAAATTGTGGAAAGAGCCTCTACGCGTTAGCTTCAGCTCCGCGCACGCCTCCCAAAGGTCCGGGACACCATTGTCCCGTGAATGGGAAAGACATAATAATATTTATTTATTTCAGGCATCAAAGGCCCATAAATACCTTACCTAGATAAATACCTTAAAATAAATATTACAGAATAAACTTAACAACTAGGTAACATTTTACTGCGATGTGGTAACGCTGTTCGTGGTGTCAGGTGGCCGCCCGCAAAAGCGCCGGAACATGACACCTTTCGGCCAAAACTCTTCTTTCGTGAAGGTCGCGATCTTCTCAGTTGGAACTCTCACCAAATAAGAATTAAAATTCAAGTCGTGGCGAGACTCCAACTTAACAACCCTCAGGATGAGCCCTATATGAGAGATGAGATTTATATCGGTTGTATTGTATTATAATTAAACTATTTGTGAATGGTTTCAGGTGAGGGGAATAACTCACCATGGCTCAAGAAAACAGCAACTCTACCATGGAGATGGGCACCAGTGACCAGGTAAAAAATATATTTGATAACATTCTTAGAGAAGGAATGGCTAATAGGGAATATGCATGATATTTTTTATTTACTTTAATAAACGCTGATCCATATAAGAAACAGTAGGAAAAAAATATTTTTCGAATAACTATAAAAATAACCAAGATATAAGACAAGAAAGATTTATCTCTATCTCTTTCTAGCAAAACAGAATATAGTATGGAAATTGTATGGCGGCCGTGTACTGTGACGTCATAGTGCATATCGGATCTCTCTCTAATCGCTGTCTGATTAGTGCTTTAAAATGTTTATATCTTCCGTATTTCTCGGTCGATTTCAATTTTATTTTGACTTTATGTCATCCTTTTTACGGTATTTTCATATTTTGTTAAGAAATGTGTTTAAAAATAATCGTGCATATTCCCTATTGAGTATTTGTATGTCTGTTATCGTCTAATTGTCTGACCACAGACATTTTAAATTTTCAAGGGAGATCAAAGTTGATTTTTAAAGGGAATGAAGACTGTATCGTGCCAGAGTTTAATTTAATCAAAAAATGGACATGATAAAGTGATACTAATAAATATGTCCTCTCAATACATCTTCTCCTGGACATAGAAATATTTCTATGTCCAAGCGTATTCAGAGGGAGGATTTGAGGGAGATCCCCTAAAGAACAATGAACGATCGCTACGTATTTATTTCTGTTATCCTCCAGTAACTTTAACCTGATCGCCAGTCCATCTTATAATTGATATAATTCGACATACAGTTGTATAAATGTTAACCTTAATGAAATTTAATTGAGATTGAGCGGCCAAAACGGAAACAATAAGACAGTGTCATCTTTGACGACAAGTTTGGCTTAGTGGGAGTGACACCGCCTATGAAGCTAGAGGTCCCGGTTTCAAATCCTGGTATGGGCAAATATTTGTGTGATGAACACGAATATTTGTTCCTGAGTCATGGACGTTTTCTATATCTTTGTGTATGTATTTATTGATATAAGTATGTATATCGTCGTCTAGTACCCATAGTACAAGCATTGCTTAGTTTGGGATTAGGTCGATTTGTGTAAGATTGTCCCGTAATATTTATTTATTTTATTTTATTCTATCTTAATACTTAGTTGCCTATTGTGAAGTTATCTCAATAAATGAACTTATCTTGTAGCTTATCTGTATTTCTTCATCAGCGTTAAACTCGCATCACAAAATTACATTTATTTTGCAAAATAACGTAATTTACGAGTACAACAAACACTTGTATCAGAGCTATTGATTTCAAAATATGCTCTTGTTTTATTAAACGCGAACTAAATAAATCATAATATATCTGCACGTTTAATAACAATTGGCGTGCAAATATCAACTTTACGTCAAAATAAATACAGTATATAATTGCATGTTGATCTCATTTGAACGGGTTTTACGCACACTTCTTAACCTTTAAGAGATAACCCTGAAAATACTACAAGCGGGTAATAACCGAATCTGTGAGATAAAACAGTCATTGAGTTGAGAGCGCTCATTCTAGACAGTCGGGTACTGATTCTTAATTAACATAACCAGTAAATCGCTTAACGCACGCGCTCTTTAAATGTAGTGGTGACAGTGTTTAAATAGACAATGACATGTAAGATTCGCACGGATTGCAGTTACATAAAATAGTTTTATAAGTATGCTTATCAAAAAGATTATATAGCCAGCAATAAATTATGAAGCAAAATTACATTTTGGTGCCTATTTGTGATATTAATGAATACTTTGTCATTGGTATTGCATTGTTGAAGAAGACTCTGTGACTGAAGGTATTCATTTAAATATAAACACTTATGAAACGTCAAATTGACCAAAACACAGAGTGTACAAGTACCAGGTACAGTCGCTGGAAATAACCTGATGAAACGGCACGCATAAATGTCTGATATGTCCCAACAGCCATAAGAATGAAGTAGGTATCTATACGAGATATTTTTGCATGCTCCGTTCCATTGCATATTATTGACGGTGACGGATATACAAATAATACTTTTTATTCCGACAGTTTCGAATGAGGTTCACATTTAAAGACCGCTGTGCTCTGCGATTTATCGATATAATAATTATAATTATAAGGATGTACACGTACAGGTCGATTCACAAGAGCTGGCGCGGATTTAGTATGAAATAAGCACTTCATCCGCGTTAGCTCTTGTGAATCGACCTGTAGTAACTGTAAGGGCCAATGTACGAGTGTAGTGTCTAATAGGCTAGATGACTAAAAAAAACTGTTTAGTCAAACAAAACAAAAAATACGTGTCCCATATTTTTCCATAATCTAACTGACGGACTAAATAGAATTACATATTTTTTACCCAGTCATCATCCCTATTCGTAGGTCCTGGTAGCATCGGCGAAAAAGAAGAAAGTCACATACATAGTCGGCTTCGTCGCAATGGTGGCTGTGATCGCTGTAATCGTGACGTTGGTCGTGGTTCTTTCTGGCAACGAAGGCGGCGAGTCGTCGCCGATCGTGACGACCGAGACGCCGACGACGCCCGTGACTACGACAACGACGACAACGACGATCGCGCCGACGGCGTTGCCGCCGCCTGTGGAGCCGGTGGAACCGACGACGGCAGAACCCCCAGAGACAGACCCAATACCGATTGATCTGGAAGAAGTCATAAATGGAGTATTCGGTTCCCCTTCTTTCAATGGGACTTGGTCAACAGGTATAAATAATTTAATATATTTTATGCCACACCTAGCCATAAAGTGGCTTTTACATACGCGTACAGAAAAGCCGCTTTCTGGCCTAGTGTAGACATAAAATGATGTACACAACACGGAAAGTAATAAAGAAAACCCTAGATTGTATATTTACGTCCCTCTCTTGCAACTCGGGCCGCAAACATCTGCGATTTCGTCCTTTCTTTGTTTTACCACCCTAGTTGTGTAATGTACTACCTATTGCTTTCTATTCGTTACAACTTTGTATTTATACAAAACGTCGTACAGTTACTGTTCGTCATAGATATATTAGCCGCACATTAAGATCAATGGAAGTCAATGATAATCACAATAACGACACGCGTATATTTACCGTGATAATAAATGGTACAGATGCATAAATCCAAGTGTTAAAATAAAACAAATGTTAGAGTACCACAATCCAAAATTACCTGAGGGTGAAAACAACGGTCAGTTGTAAAATTATGTAAAAAATGATTTTATACTAAGAATAGTTTCTGTGTAAATCTTGACTAAAAGTAGGTAGGTACAAAGAATATCGTGCATGATAATTTTATAGAATAATAATTTTAAAGTCATGATACAAAAATAATACCAACTGTGTAAGGTAATTATTGTATGATGTGGCTCTTATTTTCACGCCGGGAATTACCTTAGTGTGTACATTTTGTGTACATAGTAGGTACACATTGAAGGTAAATTACGGATTTTAATTGTTTATACATCGTCCGTAATTACAGGAAGTGACATTCTGTTCCGGAACGACAATGGCGACTTGGTGATGTACGATCTGGACTCAGACAGTACGACAGTCTTGATCTCCAACACTTCTCAGGTATGTAACTATGTGAAATCTAATAGCTGTACATTGTAGAGTAAAACAAGACATGCAATAATCGCAGCTTATCTTCGCCAAGTTGAGCTAAACAAAGGCACGGCCGTACCATCCTTTTCTCGAAGCCATTCAGGCCATTTTCAACCTCCTGTAATTTTGTGCTGGCTAAAGCCGGAACCCTGAATTTTTAGGGATATATAGCGCATAAAAAAAATTAAGTATAGATCACCGGTATCAGAAGAAGTCTCTCTATCTTGTCTTAATCACGTGATATACGAGATTTCCAAAAATTATGCCCAATTTAGGAGCATCATTAGACCTTGAGTTGCAAAAAACTATACCTTATAGGTACTTATTGATGCACAACTTAACTTAGAGCCACACAATAAACTCTTCCGTTAATCATTTTTCTGGAAAAGTACATACAAATAATACAGTTACAGTACCTACACAAGAAGTTTAAATAGAATTCATGTGGTCTATTTCGAGAAACGTGTGAAATTAGATTAGTAAAGTAGTGGCGAAGTCTAAAGGTAGTGACGTAGAATCTAAACTTACCTAATTATCATTGGATTTATTAATAACTTAGCTCGATTTCCTTATCCTTACTTCAACCGTATTTCTATCGGCATACGGTCCAATTTTGAACAGCAGTTTTGACAGTATGATCGTGCGACAAGGAAAACTGCCTATATAAACTTGGAAAATTGCAAATACATTTCCTACTTACCTTATAGGTAAATATCAAATAACATGGTAGTCTTACTATAAATAAAATAAACTGGTAGAAGCTAAGATTTGTTTCGTGCCAAGACTAACATGGTAGTAAGGACCCAAGGGACTACTGACTTCGTAAAAGATTACTTAATTAATTAATGAAGTGATCCAAACGAAATAAGGTTTCTTGACCTTTTCCTTTCCATTCCAGGGTTCCAATTATTCAATTTTGTATGAAAAGATTCAACATTTTTTGACGTGATAACGTCTTATAATTCGATGGAGCCGGCTGCACGCACGAAAAAGTGTGACGTCATTTGCCGTTACCTTGCGGGGCCGTTACCTTGCAGGGCCGTTACCTGTCAAATAGGTACTTTAAATTATTCCAGCACTTAAGTCGTTAAGACGATAGTTTCTTACAAATTGTTAATAAATTAGCCCTTATTCCCTAAGATACGGCTGTCAAAATCTCTATTGAATGACAAGAGACACTGCTGAGTTTGGCAAAAATCTTTAAATTTAAATAGTGGATGCTGCTTTGGCAGTTCCGTTTTACGCCTGCTTTAATCGTAGTTTAAAAATTATTAAAACAAATCTTTGACATTATATTCGTGGAATGGCAGATATTTACACTGGCCACTTAGCCATAATTTTAGCGTGTCAATGTCATTGTAGCAGCTTATTGGGAAAAAAGTCGAAGTCGAAGTCGAAGTCAAAGTCAAAGTCAAAGTCAAAGTCAGGGTCAAGGTCAACGTTATCACGTTCGACTATCGTCAGTAAACCGACTTTACAGACAACCGATTTTTTTTTATACAACTAGGGTGGCAAACAAGCGTACGGCCTGCCTGATGGTAAGCAGTCACCGCAGCCTATGGACGCTTGCAACACCAGGGGCAATGTTTTTCGTATTAAAAAACCATTTAAATATGGATTACGTTAGGTTAGGTTATTATATCATAAAAAAAAACAGCCGAGAGTCGTCGTCGGCCTCTCTCAAAGACTATGGTCATTGGGGGATTAATAAAAAAAAATAGACGATAATATTTGTTCGTTTACAATCGCCTGACAGTGTCAAGTGCTTCTTAATTAAACAAGATCGAACTGCGCGAAATGGTGTCAAACATTATTTTTTTGAACGCTTCTTTTATTGGTGGAGTTGATTGTACCATACTATTTAATAGTTTAATCGAGATTGTATTACGAGACACATTAAATGAAACCTTAATAACTTACGTCAATAATCTCAAAACCAGTTCACTTACGTAAAATCGACTTGTAATAGACCTTCGTAATTTTATTTGCAACTAATAAAAGTTTTTATTGAAGCGAATATTACAAAAAAATATCTCGAATGTGATTTCAACCAGCATTTCCACGGCTCTACGGGCCAACATAGCCGCAATTTACAATTAGTACCATAGAGATTCTAGTAAACTATTATCCAATAATGTCGGATCATCTTTCGCTGTAATAAAAAAAAGACAATACGAATAATTTCAGTGAATTAATTTGTAAAAATTTCGCAGATCCTGCAGCAATCTTCTCGTTTTACCGAGCTATCGTCGGACAGGACTCAAGTAGCGTTAGCGCACAGCGTGGTTCCGGTAAGTCTTTCGTTTTATAAGAGAATAGACAAGATAAAAACATTCAGATAACATTTTTGCTGTCAAGAACTCGTTCGGTTCATTTTGTATGAGAAATGAAGCTTGAAATTCAAAGTATGAATATGTATTTATTTGCGGCGAGCCGTTGTCACATTCTTCTGAAGTACGATGAACCAAATTTCCCCACATTTTAATTCCGTTTCACTACCACTATTGATTATAGGCGTAGTAGATAGAGAGTGACATGATAAAACTTGTTTTTTTTTTAAATATTTGCTTTATTTTCTTGAGGCAATTCAATAATGTATGCATCAGGAAAGCCAATGGGGAAACGGTTCTACAGACACAGCACTTTTCTCAAAATAATCATCTATAAAAAAAATACTACACATAATGATAATAACAAGTACAGTACAAAATCAGTATTATTACATATTGTTTTTGTAATATGGCTGCGAACTCAACGTGAAAGTATTTAATGAATTAATAATGAATTGTATTTTATTGAACGGGTCAACCCTTACAATAATGTCAGATGAATCTTTCCGCTTCACTGAACTATAACCGGATGGAATCCAGTGCCGTTGTGCGGAGCACGATAGGGAACGCGCATGACGAAGGTGCTGCCAACTGGTGCCGCCAATCTAAATCATGTACCCTCTCATGCTGGGGCCCTGGGGCCACATTGACGAAAACGCCGTTAATTTATCGCGATGAAGGACGATTAACGTCAGTGTAGCTTCGACTTACTGTGTCATTGACACTTAGATATTGTCATTAACATTGACAGCTTGATTTGACGGGGGTGATAGTTTCCTATATTGTCCGCCCGTGTCTCTTTTGTCCTTTAGTTATAGTTCGTGCACGTTCCCTATACCGGTAACAGTGAGCCGTTTTACAACAGATCTCTGATAGTCTTAACTTAAGTAATACTCGTACTAGGTCAATAAATGTTTGTCATAAAGTTTAACTTGTTTTTAAAAGTACAAGTAACACCTCTCAATATTCCACTCCTCCGAATGTCTTGATTAGCATTGGTATGTAGAGCGGATAGCAATGCAAACAATTGCCGTTTAAACAAAACATAAGTTCAAAAAAATATCTTAAGTCATTTGTGAGGAATGCAAAAAGTCACACGGAAATTAAACAAGTTATAATTCCTCGTATTTTTTTTCAGCTGTAGGGCATATCGATACTTAAGAGCAGAGTCACATTAATTATATATCTTATGTCAATTAAATTACAACTTTATGATTTGTGCAGGCATCAATACTTTTTTGTCGTAATAATTAGTATAAGTGTGCTATAGGGTATCTATATTAAAAATCGACGAATTAAATTCGATGTCTATATATAATAATGTCGATATCTACATAGAAGATAATTCTTTGTTAAATAGCCAGTACAAAAAAAGACTACCTACAATTTATCTCACGTTAAAATCTTTAAGTTGACATTAATCATTCTCTCACAAACTGACAATGGAAGAATAGGTGCCCCAAGGTTAGGTAATTTGTATTTGTATTAAATAATAAAAGACCACAAAGGAACAGCAACAAGCTGGCAATTTTTTATTATGACGTATTTTGTGATAAATAAAAATGACACTGAATTGAAGGCGTGATCGGAAAATGACAAAGAAAACACTCTGCAATCTAGGTCATGGTCTTGCTCCGAGATACGAACTGCACTTTATTTTCTTGGCGAAAATTCAATTAGTTACCGAGACGCCGACATTAAGTGTTTCTGGCTCACTAACGATAAAATTGCAGAAATTATACAATAGAGTACAAAACAAGCACTTTTTACAAACTTTTTGTTTAACATGCAGTGATCGCGTGTATCTATCTTGTCCTTTTCATAATTTGTTCCATTTTTCAACCATTTGCCAGAATCTGATTCAGCTGAAATTCGGCATAGTTATGTAAGTTTGGTAACAATGCAATATTACGGTAATACTACCGAACTGATCTGATGATGCAGTCGGGATTTAGGGACAGCACTCCCCGCCCCGATATCAAATTCTACTTTGAGCTTAAAAGCTTGCTTAAAAAATAAATGCTTTTGTTTAGAGTATACAAAAAATTGCAAGGAATTGTTATAAAACAATTGGCAATTTGAAAAAAAAGAATCCTCGATATGTTATTTAAAGAAAGACCTATTAATAATAGAAATTTAGTGAAAAACTACATGTGTATCATAAAAACTCACCGAGATACAACAATTTTTAAGTTACTGTCCCAAAAGGTACCAAAAACACTTAATAACACTAAAGGCTACCTGTAAAGTAAGATTTTAAGATTGTAATCGATTAAAATTGAGCTAATTTCTATAAAAGCGGTGTTTATGTTGGATAAACATCGAGTGTTTACTCAAGTGAGGCTCGATTTCGGTATCATACGCTTAAACAAAGCATATTACCTATTATTTGGTTATGATGGAACAGCAATGGAAATCTAGAGATTTCATCATTCATAAACAATTTGGGCATTAGGGACAGAATCTTTCAGCTCTATTTGCTTTTTATGAACTTCACTTGTTAATAAAAGGAAAAACTACCTTTATCGTGACAAATAATGTCAACAAATGGCACCGATAACCAATATGTTCACATACTTTAATCCTTTTGCATTAACTTCTAGAAAGATTCTATCACAAGCAGGTGTAGGATCCAAGTTAATGGTGCAAAACACTTTATAAACTTACGACAATTTATGGTTAGTAAAACGGATTGGTAATTTTTTTTAGTAAAATATTTTTACATTGTTTTACCCTGGCCCACTAAGGGCCGATACAGACGGACTGCATGCCAGCTGCGATTTGTATGGGAACTGCATCGCAACTGCACGCCGACTGCGCAGTTGTGATGCAGTTCCCATACAAATCGCAGCTGGCATGCAGTCCGTCTGTATCGGCACTAATAGAGGCAGTCTGACAGAAACGGATGGAAAATGGTTCTTTATAATATTTCGGTGAAGACTTTTCAATCTATATCTGTACACGGCAAGCAGTGAAGAGAACGGCGAAGGAGAAATACTTTTCACCACTCTTTCGAATCATTATTATATTTTGATTTAGGCCTTTTATGTGCCGTTTCGACCAGTGCTGTTTTTTTAGCAGTCCTTTACACAGTTCACTACACTCTTACTTACCAGTGTATCAGTCCAAGAATGTTATTTCTTCTTCCAGGTCTACAGATACAGCTTCTTGGCCCGGTACTCGGCTTTCGACATTACCACCGGCGAAACCAAGGACATACTACCAGTCCTCGAAACCCGTTCCACCGAGGGCTTCCTCCAGAACTTCGTCTGGGGGCCTTCGGGTACCTCTCTTGCCTTCGTGTACACCAACAACATCTACTATCAAGCTAACTTGACCGAGGATCCAGTGCAGATCACTACGAATGGACAGCTCAATGTTATTTATAACGGCGTTCCTGACTGGGTCTATGAAGGTAGGTTATACATTTAGCAACTGCAGTATATAAATTTGGTACCTATTTGTTTACACGCTTGTTGTCTTCACAGGCCTCCGGCAACCTTAACCAGGTCGTCAGACCATTTTATGGGAAACCGAGTCATGTTGCATCTTTGCCCGGATTGAGAACCTTTACGCTTATTACTTATATTATAATACTTATTACTATTATTAATAATATGCGAAATTATGAATTATTACTATTATTAATAATATGCGAAATTATGTGGTTTAGAATTGATACCAGTGATTATACAGGACTGATGATGTTATTTCATTAATTAGTAATGTACACAGAATTCGTAGCTGTCATTGGTTAAATAATAATAAGATGGGATGCAAAATTTGCAAAACCATTTATGCATTTGGCGATTTCAAAAAGTCAAATATAAGAGAAGCATGCCATCCATGCCATCCATATAAAGACATTATCACTTAAGTTGAACGTTTAATTTTCAGAGGAGGTGTTCGGATCGAACAACGCCATGTGGTTCTCCGCCGACGGGGCGCACTTAGCCTACGTCACGTTTGACGACACGAACGTGCGCGTGATGCGCGTTCCACACTACGGCGTGCCAGGCTCAGTGGAGTATCAGTACACGCAGCACCACGAGATCCGCTACCCTAAGGTATCTTAAAGCCCGGCCTAGTTGACAAACGCATAAGGTACTGGTCCCACCGCCGGCGAGTAAGCGAGTAAAGTTGGACGAGTAACAGTTCATTGCGGGCTGACCAAGCACAGTGTGATCAATCGACCTTTCCAGATTCACAATGTACCTAATGCTACTCGTCCAACTTTACTCGCTTACTCGCCGGCGGTGGGACGAGGCCTCAATCTGAAACTTTGCCGACTCGTAGACCTAACTCGCTCAATAATCCGTTTTGTGGAAACCAGATTAACGATTATAATGAAATTTGGTGTATAAATCTATCTAGTTGGTGTACTTATCTTTACCTAACTATATAGATAAGTGGCATTGCCAAAAAAATAAAAAATCGTTCCTAACCATCCCAGCAAGTGGAGCTCGTCCAGTCGCCTGAATATGGAAGAAACAGAAAATCCGGTCTTAATCCACACATTGTCCTAGACCTGAATTTAGAACCTGATAGTTGATTATGAAATGGCTATTTTAGCTTCATCAGCTAGATTCTATAATTGCTATGTCCAGCAAAAGCAGTAACAATAAAATTATAGTAAGCGAAGTAAAATACAATGGCATGATATTATGGTAAGGTGTTGATTATAGGGTATCAACTTAATATTTTCAATATTGATTTTATTAAACGGAACATTGGTTGAAGTTATAAGTTGCACTAGAATGTGAGCTATGTCGGTGTTCAAGTCTCGCGGCCCAGTAAACTTACTCCACGATAAAATTGCGTCAGACTTCTTAAGGGGCGTCATTAGAAAGACTACTTTTATGTTTACACAGTGGAGGTACAATTATTTTAAGGTTTAATGGTAATTTTTAAGGTGCGATTATTTTAATATTTATGAAACGATCGACTTTAAAAATGAAATCAAAAACATCAACTTATCAACCCGTATACATACGGGTTGGTAAATTGATGTCTTTAATTGTTCTATCCTTTAGGAGTTTGAAATAAATATATGGGATCACCGTTGAAGTCTAATAAAATTAAGAAAATAATGAGTTGAATCGGTTCATAATCCACGAAAATATTGGGATTACCTTACTCAAAACAAAATGATTGGCAATTAAGCAAATAAGAAAAAACGAAAGATAAGAAACGGTGAATGAGTCCAAGGAAAACCGTGACAAAAAACGAATATGACTTACTAAGAGAGAGACAGACGAGTAACAGAATTTGTCCACAGAAGATAGTGACGGATAGCGAATAAGACGAATAAAAACTCAGTGACGAATACAGAATGAGACGAATTAAAAATTAAACGAAAAACTATTGAAAACAAAATTTGATACCAAAAAACAATTATTTTGAGAACCTTGGCCTTGAAGTTGGTTAAAAATGGCCCCGTTACACGTGTCTGGTACCGGTAGGTCCAGTCGGCTTTTGTTGTTCCCCGTTCCAGTTCATCTAGCAGTTGATTAATTTACCCCATTTAAATTTGTCTCAGGCTTTAAATTTTTTTCTTCTAATTAAAAGCTCTTGAGTGTGTCGCACGACAACGTGCAAAAAATGCATTGTTTAGGATTCTACGAAACGGCTATGGCATTTATCGCGCTCTTTTCCTTATTTTAAGACACCGACTTTTTTTGAGTTGTTTTTATCACAAGCAACATAAATTATATCTCTATTGGTGACATGTATTTTTTAGCTCAGAAAAAAGGGCCATTTCAGTAATAAATTGAGTTTAATCACAAATCTACGCATTTTGAATTGATAACTAGCCTTCGCTTTTCCGCTTACTTCGGTCTTTCTATTTATATAGCTATAGTTTATATTCTTATAAATTACTAAATATAATGTGAAATATGTAAAGGCGATGAAATACTTCCAAGTATTAATTAGTTTCCGTTTGAGTATCCTAATAAATAGATTAGATTTTTAGATTGCCAGATTGAGGTATCTTCGGGGAACTTTTTAGGTTCGAAACTGTTTCTCAAAAAAATACACAACTTGTTGATAATGCATTTATAGGTTGTTGTGTAGCAGCAACATTTCTTAAGATCTTTGAAGAAACAATGAACTGATGCTCGTTCCGTTGAAGTCAATAAACAAACATTATTATGTAACAATAGGTTGAGAATCTCGCGTCCATTGACATGGTTTTGTTATGATAGTGTGCTTGTTCACCTGTATTCGAGTACGGCGATAACTGCAAGTGAAAGTGGTCTACCAACTGGTTTGGCACGGTGCCCACGGAGCGATTAATTTGTGGCCAGAAAAACAGCGAAAAACAATGCGATCGAGACCTTGATAAACACGCCAAATTAAAACGACGCATGCGACAATTAGTATATTATTTACATCATTAGGGAATGAACTCTTGGTGCTGGTTTCGTCATAATGACGTTAATGGACACGCAGGATGCTTTTAAATAATGAATTACAGATAAAGTCAATCAACGTTCGATAATAACTCGACATAACTTGACACTTATGCGATAAAGGGAGTTAGGAAATCACAACTTTTTCTTTTAACATTGTTTTGAAATGAGGTCTTATACCTAATATAACTAGAGATGTGCCGTTCCCGGGAATATTCCCCACTTGTATGGGGAATATTCCCGGGAATGGCACATCTCTAAATATAACCATATATCATTGTCGTGAATGTATGTTTATAGATTGTCCTACTTTAATACATCATCAATCTTTTCGGATTTTTTTTATTTGGTCGAGTGCTGTGTGAAAGGGTATATTGGTGTTTAAATTAGGCAATTCGTGTATGGTAATCTCCTCTTCCAATTTTGTACTATTCATGTTGTGTGGCAAAGCAATATAAGTATTTTGATATTGGACGATTTTGTGTGTAGGACGGTGATATGGAGAAACGAGTAGGATTTCGATGAGATTTTTGGAAAGTTTATTTTTTGTATTCGGCAATTCATGAACTTTCTCATCTATTTAACAATTTTACTGTAGTAAATGCAATGAGATCTTCTAATTAACGCATAAAATTGGCAAAATATTTCGCATTATTTCTTTCTAAGTGAGGTGTGAACCATTGCATATAATCTTTGTTATACCTAATTACAAGTTTTTTTTTGAAATAACTATCATTTGGTTGAGAAGTATTGAAAAATGTGATGGCTTGTTAACCTTAAATACTTATCGGTTAGTAACTACTTCAAGGTTCAAATAAATTTTCTTGGCCCATTGCTTAGTCTTAAAAAAAACATTATTCACCGCCCGGGAGCAGTTATGCAAATCGAAGTCAATTCTTTTGTAGCATCATCGAATCTAGCTCTCGTTTAGTGGCTTTTATCTTATGTAACAATGTCAGGGCCTCCGATACGCAGGCAATTGCTTTGAACAAGACAGGTTGAGGTTGAGAAGAATGCTAATTAACCAGTAAACCTACTATAACTTGTCCTGTTATTCCCACATTATTGAAGATTATATATAACCGTATGGTTCCACTTTTTTTATTTGTCTGCAGTCTGTTTGGTCAGAAAATGACTATTTTGAGCAAATGGTAATGGTTGTTTAGACGGAGCCCCAGCACATAATGAGGAACAGATCTTTATAGGCTGTTCTCTGCATGGAAGAACTTTTAGGTAATCTGTGATGAAATCACAAACCTTCTTCACAGTGCTAGACCATCTTAATGGAATTCGTTCCTTCGGTTTTTATCAACTTGACCCACCTTCTCTCGAAGAAGACCCAGTGTAACTGGCATGCCACAGAGGTTATTTTTTCTAATTAGTGCGAGACAGATGATGGAGTAGCGCGTTGCCAGTCGTGCTAACTTATCAATACATCTATTCGAGTTTTGTAGTTGATATTCATATAAATGTCTTCGTTTTTAAAACAATGTGTTGGTGTATCAATAAACACTGGACATATATTTATTTTCAGCCTGGCACCACCAACCCCACAGTGACTGTCACACTGCGTAATCTGGAGTCTGGTGTAAACTCGGTCTACTCCGCGCCTGCTGACATGAACGAGTAAGTATCTTCATCCAAGAACATCACAAGCTACACCCCGATAGCATAGTAAAGTATAGATAGATTTACATCAGCTAGACAATATACTGCAATATTGTTTTAATTTAAGTAGTACACTCCCCACTTATGTTAGAGCCTTAGTGCGTCAAAGATGCACTCCCGTGGTACTGAGGTTTAATGTACGTTTCTACTGTTCGGAACTGGAGCGGAGAGGAGCGAAGCGTGAGTTGACCAATCACACTGTTTTCATTTACGTATAGAGGAGATATCTTGCTGCGTTTGGTTAATTTACGGTCCGTTCCATCCAGTTCCGTGTTAGTAGAAACGCACCCTTAGCTTTGTACACTCTGCACTTTGGTTTGAGTGCCCTATCATGCCAAATATGTACTTCCGTGGTGCTGAGGTTTCTGCTACGCAGTCAGATAGTTGTGGCAGCTCCAAGAGCCTGACTTGACCAAGCACAAAAAATGGATAAACCCAGATATGACCATCGTAAACCTGCCTAATCTATTAAAATGATAAAACTGGTTACAGGTATAGTTTCTGGTTTAAGAGGACAGTGCCTGTGTGCTCATCTATAACTAATAACACGCTCAGAAACTATGTATATGTAGTTGCGACAGTGTTACAAAATACGATCGGTATTAAGTATGAGTATAACTGATAAAATAAAGTGTAGGATATTACGTTATCTTATACTAAAAATAATTTCACCGGTTTCCAGGCCGATCCTGAAGGCAGTCAAGTTCGTCTCAAGCAACTCCATCGCAGTAATGTGGACCAACCGCGTCCAGACTACCATGAGAGTGGTTACCTGTACTCTTGGAACAGCCGCTTGCATTCAGGTAAAACTCTTATTATTTATATTGTGATTATAGTCTCTTAATCTTTCGCAAGGTGTGGCAGGAGGATGCACTGAATAGGGCCGAATGGCGGGGACGAGGAAAAGTCTTTGCCCAGCAGTGGGATACCTAGATAGGCTATTTAAAGAAAAACTCTATGGTTGGTGACCTAGGCTTAGGAATAAAACAAGCACTGTTGTGAGCAAACATGCACTGTTTTTGGTCATATTTGCCTGTCATGGAAGCACTGGCTTGAACGTAGTAACCTGGCCCACCAAATCTCAGATCATGGTCAAAAGGGCATTCCGTAAAAATTCGGGAATAGCACTACTAAAGCCTACCTAGCATAACATTACCTTCTTGAAGTATTTCGTCCTGTCATTGGCAAACTAGTAATATCTTCTTTTCTGTCGTTATGCTGTTGGCAAAGCGGTCGTGGTCACATTGATGCATCCACAGAGGCGGACACGGCTCTGCGAACGACCTCCCAGCAGATCTCTTTGGCAAACTATGTACTGAGAAAAGATGCAAAGACCAAAAAATTATAAAACATTAGGTGCGCTCTTCTTGGGGCTAGGGATATAATTAGTTTGAGTTTAAAATCTGCTGCAAAATATTTCAGGTTTACCAATACACTGAGGCGAACGGTTGGATCGACAACATTCCTTTCATCTTCAACACGGAAGGAAACGCGTTTATCACCATCCTGCCCCAAGTAAGTATCTTAGACACTACAGTTAAAGTATTTAAGAGTACAGTTGCGTTTTTATGTACTAAAAGCATGAAATTAAACATTACTAGATCTTAACGTATTTATAAGCTGCAGGTCAGTTAAAAGATCTTATGTATGTGTATCTTATGGAAATGGTATATCATTCATTACAATTGTGCGATGTTAGTCTCTATAATAGTTACCGTTTAACTAACTAACCAATGACACTCAATTACCAATTAGAATATTTTCTTGAAAGTAAAGATCAGACCTTTGGGTTTGGATTATATTTATCTCTATCTTATTCACATCCGATACTGAACAAGCATCTCTGTTAAAAACTTATACGAAAAACTGTTTTTGTTTCCATCGGCTTCCGAGGATAACCAGATGGCTAGTCCATTTTCGTTTAGTATATTTCCTAAGCTTAACTACGTACTTCCTAATGTTTCAGACAGTAGATGGCACTCTGTACAAGCAGATTGTACAAGTATCAGCCCCGGCCGTTGGTAACGTATGGACGTTGCAAAACCGCATCAATACCGCACACACTGTCTCTGAGATACTGAAATGGACGGACAACAACGTCATGTAAGTAATTTTACGTCACCCCAGGCCATAAACGTGCGAAGGAAGAAAATCACACAACCTGGCAAAGGAAAGACGTAAAATTTTTATATTATGTTACCGGCCAAACCCGATTTCAGGCGAAACCTGATTTCAGGAAAAACTAGTTTGCCCTAGGCCAAACCCGTTTTTCATGAGCGTGTCAGGATAAACTAGTTTAGCCTAGGACAATCTAGTTTGGCCTAAATACTTTAGGCACAACTAGTTTGGTCTTGGCCGCGCTGATTGAATTGTTACAAGTCCTCTTTTCCGCAGTTCTTCCACTTTCTTTGGTGTCGGGAACTCTCCCGGGCCCTCAAGGAGGGGAATCCCTGCGTTAACAGATTACAACGTGTTTGCAAACACTAGGACGTTTACCTTATTGAGTCTAAGTACCAGTGGCGTGGCGTCCAAAGAACTCGATTCCTACCGGCTTGCCTAATATCAAGCATTTGACCACCTTTTTCTACAGCTCTTAAGGAAAGTGAACGCCAAATCTGCACCGGCTTGCCCAAGGATATCTTTTATACTACGCCACGGCTAATACTAAACTCTTTTAAGGCTAGAGGCATATTTTAATAGATTTAAGCAGTCTATAGACACAACAAAGTCACTTCAAAATCTCAAGAATTTAAAAGACGCATGACTCACAAACGCTGAAAAGGGTTAGGAAACGTCGGCACTTAAAAAATGAAGTAGTATACACGATTTAATCCATTTAAGTTGTTTTATTACAATGAGTGATAATCGCGGAAACCGAAGACAATATTAAAAGTATATTTTTAAAATTACAGCTGGTACAAAGCCACCAGCGTGAATGACTCCGCGGAGCAGCACATCTACTCCGTGAGCAGCGACGGCAGCGTCGCGTGCTTCACGTGCGAGATAACGAGGGAAGACGGCGGCCAGTGCCTCTACAACGACGGAGTCATCAGCGACGACGCCAACAGGATCACGGTCAACTGCGCCGGCCCTGATGTGCCGCAAGTCTTCATTTACGACACTGTAAGTAATTACGTCAAGACATTGTTTAGGCAGAAGTATCGGTGTAAAATCCATGGACTCTTCAGTCAAAACAACAATAGGATCACTGTCAAGTAGACTAGCATTGATGTGCAACTAAGTCACCATTTAAACACGGTAAGTGCTCCAATGAATCAATCAAATCACTTGTAGTACAACAACGAGGGAGAATACAAGAAACAGTGTTTCTAAAGTCAGCAAAAGATAAAGGACATCTACTCCGTGGGCAGAGACGGCAGTGTGGCGTGCTTCACGTGCGAGATAACGAGGGAAGACGGCGGCCAGTGCCTGTACAACGACGGAGTCATCAACGAGGACGCCAACAGGATCACGGTCAACTGCGCTGGCCCGGACGTACCGCAAGTCTTCATTTACGACACTCTAAGTCATCATTATCAGTATCCTATGTCCGCTGGATGGGGCAAAGGGCATCTACAGTGGTCCTCCATCGCGTTCGGCCTTGAGCTTCACGTTTCATCTCACTCCACGCTGATATTCTTCACCTCGTCTGCGACTATGCGTCGCCAGGTTTGTTTGGGACCGCTGCGCTTGCGCTTTCCTTGCGGATTCTAATCGAGCGCCTGCTAAGGATATGATCATCACTGTAAGTAATGGCATGTTTTTTTTAGGAGAAAATGCTAATCAGTGTCAGTAGGTACGAAAGCGGTAGAGTCATTAGAGAAAATGGCAACAGAATTTATTTTCTGTCAATTACGTTGGCACTAATAGCCGCATATCTCCATTTTTGACACTGTAAGTAATGTATGAAGAGATACTTTTGAGACAGAAAATGATAATCACTGTTGGTGGATCGTACACTGAGTATGCAGAAGGAACAGCCAGGGACTACTAGCGCAGAATCGTTCGACGGGCTACGTGATCAAGAAGTATTTACGCAACTCATTTGTACCCCTCGAAATATATTAATAAGTATGGAAGCGTAACTGACGCTCAAAAGGCCCTACGAAATACCGGGTCACGGGGACTATAGTGTCAAAAGAATTTCTTACGTCAGTAAATTTATAACAATTGTAACCGATCACATTTTTTGGCCTTTTAAACGATCTACTATTACTACCTATTTGAAATTGCCGGCTTCTCAAACTTAATATTAATATTTATCATTAGTGACGTAAGACTCAAACATAGCAAGCATTAAATTGGTTATCAGCACCACTTGATACATAAGACGTATTGATTGTAAAAAGTGGGCGTTATGGGGCAAATTTCAACGTTATTTTTGTTCGGCGTCATCGTTCCATACATTATATTTCGCTGTTTGTACCGTGTTGGTAATACATTTCAAACTACGTACAGTCTGAAAAATATTAGTGATTGTAACGGTAAAGTTTTTAACTGTTATTTTAGCTGAGAACAAACGTTTGTACTGCTAATACTTATTCTAAATGCATTACAGGAAAATTTCGTTTGATTTCCTTTCGTATACAAAAATAATAAGATATTATGGTTATCGAATATTGTCAGTATCAATAAAGGTCGAGATGATTAGAGAAGTAAGTTAGGTACTTAAAGAAATAAAGATAAGGCATTGTTTGATAAACACAATAAGTAAAACATGTATGTGTATCTTATCTTACTTGTGTTGTGTATCATTATCGCGTGGCCTTGGATAATCAATGGTATCAGAGCTAATTTCCAGGTCAAATTCGTCGAATGAATAAATAAATATCTTAACTTCTATTTGCAACAGCGGTTCTTCAACTTTTGATAGGTATGTCGCAATTTGAAAATGACAACGGATCCCTGAGGAAAATAGAACGTAAATAAAACAACGCATTGAACTGAGTTGGTAAACTCCTGGCAAAGTCAAAGTCTGGTAAAGTCATGAGCTCCTTAGGGATCGATGAACTCCACTTTAAGAAACCCTGCTTTATAGTTTGCATTAGTGCGCTTACGCATCGCACTTGATCCGAACCTGAGAAAGGATGAAATTCGTAGAAGATCTATTCTGCTCTTACCCTACAACACACGAGCTGTTAAGTATTTTTATTTTCTCGATCGTTTTTATTTTGACTAGGTATGAGGTCGCTGTTTAATAACATAAATAACCTGCGAAGGACTTTATTATCTATATTAGTACGTATATCATAATATTGTCCGTGTCCATCGGCTACCATAGCTATGTATCTATGGTAGCCGATGGACACGCGCTTTCAAGCAGAGGTCGTGGGTTCGAACGTATCAAACGTATGTACGAAATATTATTAGATACCATTCGTTTTTCGGTCAAGGAAAACGTCGTGAGGAAACATGCATACATCTGCGAAGAAATTCAATGGTGTATGTGAAGTCTCCAATAAGCAGTGGACGGCGTGGGGACTACCGCCCATTCACTCTCATATAGATGACATACAATCAGGGCCGGATTTGGAGGTGTGAAGGCCCTGGGGCAACGAAGGAGCGGAGGCCCCTAAAGAACTGGTGGAGGCCCCTACTTATTAGGGAAGGTTTGTGGAGGCCCGGGGCAGTAGCCCCGCCTGCCCTCCCCCAAATCCGGCCCTGCATACAATCATATACTCATTGTTCATGTTCATGTTATTTGATTGTTCATATACTCTCCTATAAGAGTAGACCTGTGCCCAGCAGTGGGACGTATATAGGTCGATGATGGTGATGTATATCATCGTTTAGAGTCTACAGTACAAGCATTACTTAATATGGGAATAGTTAGTCTGTTACAATATCATTATTCTCAATTACAGAACGGTACATTAGAGCTCACCTGGGACGACAACTCTGCCACAGTGGCGGCGGTCGCGGGCCGCAATATGCCAGTGACCCTGCGACTGTCCGTGCCGGTCGCAGAAGGTCTGCCTGATGCGGATGTCCAACTGTTACTGCCACATGACTACGAGCAAAGGACCAATATACCTATGCTTGTTTATGTGTAAGTTATCTTTGTGAACTTCATTTCTGCTAGTAGAATTTTATTTCTATGCAAAGGTGTCTATGTTCCTCCTGACGGTCTTTTACCCTCTGGTTGACATTTAAGCCCACTTGGGCCGACACATGACTACGAGTTAAGGACCAATGTACCTATGCTTGTTTATGCGTAAATTATCATCACGAATGTCATTTCTGCTGCCAGATTCCATTTCTGGCCATATAGGAGTCAATTTGACTACGATTCTATGTTTGTTTATGTGTTAGTTATTATATAGGGATATTAATTATTTCTGTTAGTGGAGATTCCATTATACAGTCAATTTTCCTCTATGCCTGATCATCTTGTAGGTACTCTCTGTAGGATATTTGAGCTGACTTGGTATTACATACCTGTTCTATGTCTAAGTAAGTTTAATTAATCGTACCCTATAATATGTTGAAGTTTAAAAATATATTTACAATTTAATCTGTTTATTTTCATAAGTGGCATATTATTAAAAAACACAGTTTAATCTACTAAGCTGGAAGTTATGGAGCGAGCCTTTATAAAGCAATCATCGCCATCTATCAGCAAACATCATAATTTATCGTCGGAGATTCCATTTCTGGGTCATTTCGCGTAAATGTAACGTGAGTCACGATTTCACTGCGTGTTTTTTTTCATTAAAGATACAAATTTTAGTGTTAATATATCTAAGGGTGATAAGTAACACTTCTTTAGAGATATATTAACACTTTAATTTGCATCATCATGATGATTTAAAACTTAATAAAATTGCCACTCACGTTACCTCTCATTGTGAAATGACCATTCTGGACTTTAGGGGTGGCCAAATTTTCAAATCTACTAGTAGTTGTGTAATTCACAAGCAATGATAATCTCTTTAACGTAGTATCTTAGCAAAGTTTGCTTTTGATACATTATGTTAATTGTTTGTAAAACACGGCAAGGCATTAAATGAGCATTTTAGTTCGAAGGTTAATAAGTTAAAGCTAGGTAACGCAATTGGGTGAATACCAAAACACTGTAAATCATATTTTACAAAATAATCCCGCAAATGTTAATGAAACTATTTAATTCAATTTAGTTCTCATATGTGACGTTCCCAAGTATAATGTACCATTTTATCGCCTGCCTTATAAGGGCGCATTATATTACTAGTATAAAATACATACAAATTTTCTTTTTAACAAACGGTGTTTGGTATTTTTAACTCCGGAACAAAACATATATCGAACTTATATCTATTTTTATTCTAGTCTTTTCTTATGAGCTTATGACATCTTATGATTATCTAATGATAATTTTGCATGTTCCTATTTCAGGTATAGCGGTCCAGATACGGCGCTCGTCACTAAGCAATGGAATATCGACTGGGGTACATCCCTGGTCAGTCGATGGAACATTGCGATTGCTCACATTGACGGCCGAGGCTCTGGACTGAGAGGAGTCTCTAACATGTTCACCCTCAACCGAGCGCTGGGAACCGTGGAGATCGAAGACCAGATCTCTGTCACTAGGTAAGAACAAGAAAATGATTGGAATCACAATAGGGTATAATTTCTGGTCAGTCGATGGAACATCGCAGTTTCTCGTATCAACGGCCGAGGTGGACAGCCGATGGAACATCGGGTTACATCGACAGCCGAAGCTCTAGACTGAGGGGAGTCACCAACGTGTTTACCCTGAACCGAGTTTTGGGAATCGTGGAGATTGAGGACCAGATCTCGGTCACTCGGTAAGAAGAAATACGAATGGTTCGTACCTTTCAAGCGGAAACTGTACATCCGTTTGAAAGGCGCATATCGGAACCACTCGGCTACTACAGCTCGCTATTGTTTGTTTATTGGACGTAGCCCATTCACTTTCATCTGTGAGAGTACGCCTGAGCCCAGCAGTGGGAACTATATATACTGATGATGACGATGCAATTACCATTGAACAACATGGCTTTGCTGTCCTTTTAATCTTATATTGATCATCTCGCATTCCAGGTACCTGCACGAGAACTTGACTTTCCTGGACTCCAATCGCACTTGCATCTGGGGATGGTCATATGGCGGCTACGCGTCATCGCTGGCTCTAGCTCGCGGAGGCGACGTGTTCCGCTGCGCTATGGCTGTCGCACCCGTGGTTGACTGGCGATTCTATGGTACAAATGAACTTTAACTTTATCTCCTTACAATCAAGTTCAGATTCTACTGCACACTGTATTAAACCCGATTTGGCGACGTGTTCCGCTGCAGCCATCGCGCTCTTTGTCGATTAGCGGTTCTATGGTACAATGGAACTTCAACCTTATGTTCTTAGCATTAGGTCTCATATCGCTATATGATTACATAGTACTACGCGGCATCGCTGGTTTTAGGTCGAAGAGGCGAAGGTTCGCACTGTAGTGCGGCTGTCGCACCCGTGGTTGTCTGGTGGTTCTATGATACAAACGAAATGTCACCTTAGTCTTTTGATATTAAGTTCATATTTGAATTGAAGATTGATGATGATCTGGCAGTTAATAGGTATATGATTTCACTCTGTAAAAATATTGTTTAGCTTAAATATGCGGCATATTTCGCTACGACTGTCACGCATATTGCCGGATAGCCGACTTTAGATTCTTCTTAACAGTTTTGCAACCAACACATTCGTAGCCCTGTGCTCGTAGCCAATAACATGAGGAAATGGTCTTGTAGCAAAAATGTGCTAGCTAGTCTAGCACATTCATAGGCCGCTATAATTTCGCGGAACGGGGCCTCACTGTTAGAAGTATTCAGCTCCAATTCCTTCAAATTTTTTTGCTGAATTGACGTTTCTCCTTGAACTCTAGGAGCTGAAAAAGGTCCGTTGCGTTGAAGGTAATACTGTAAATCGACAGTAGGGATGACTACTAGGTTAAAAATTTATCATTCTATTTAGTCCGTCAGCTATGGAAAAATATAAGACACGTATTTTTGGTGTATCAAATTATTAAAAATCGACAAAGGAATCATCAAACATCCGGAGTGCGGGCTTGTGATGTTACCCCTAGGTGAAAATTGTACCCAAGAGTAACGTCACTCGAAACTTCTAAGCACTGTATCCTCGTCATTTATTGTTTCTCAAACAAAAGAAAAAATGTGTGTACAATATTTTTTATGCCACACCTGGCCATAAAATGATGTACACAACACGGGAGGTAATAAAGAAAGCCCTCGATCGCATATTAACGTCCCTCGCTTTCAGCTCGGGCCGCAAACATCTGCGATCTCGGCCTTTCTTTGTATTACCACCCTAGTTGTGTAATGTACTATAAATAATGTAATTCGCGGACTAAACGGTTTTTTTAGTCGTCTAGCCTGTTCTATAGTAGGAACGATTGATAAACTTAAATCATTGACATACAAGTGATTTGTTCCATTGTGCTGGCGTTGTTTACCACTTACCATCAACTGACATTATAGTACAACCAACTGTCAACCTGGCTTGATTTTAAGTTTAAAAGTGAATGTTAAGGGGTTCTGTAACGCGTAGTGCTTTACCTCTTCTGTTGTTACTAAATAACGCGGAATAACGTAGGCGAAATCGCGAATAGTTGATATAAATAATACGTTTAAAGTATATTGTACAAACACAGTGGTTTGAACTGTCAAAGAATATGTTAAACTTGCTATATCACCTACCCAATTTAATTCCAGACACAATCTACACTGAGCGCTACATGGACACTCCTCAGGAGAACCCGAATGCGTATGCTAGTTCTTCCTTGCTGACTGAAGATGTGGTAAGTTGGACCATAATTTGTAATCAACGTCATAAAACCCAAAATGTAGGTACCCACTAGTACAGTTTGGGTTATCGGTTGAAGGCCAATTCTTGTGAAACTCCTAGTTTTGTATAATAAGGTCTTTGTGGAAACATCACAATAACATATATAGAGGAAACATTGCTCTGGGTCCTGAGCTAGGATACCCTGTGTTACAGGACCCAGTACGGCAGCGAGCATTAGTTATAAAGAAATATTTTATTCGATGTAATTGTTTGTTATATCAATTTTGAATTAAACCTTATGTACTTAATTACCACATCGAAAAGGTAACCTTTCAACATGCCAAATGGCTGGAGTAACTAAAATATAATACACGAGTATAACAATCATAATGTGTCCAGGTGGAGGCGTATAGAAACAAGCGGTACTTCCTGATCCACGGCACAGCGGACGACAACGTGCACTACCAGCACGCCATGCTCATCTCGCGACTGCTGCAGCGGCGAGACGTCTACTTCACACAGATGGTACGTTCAAACAATACAATAGGCTTGTGTCTTAAATTTTGTTTCTGATGTAAATGGATTCTACTATTTATGAGGAACAAATATATACCTATAACTACTACACTTGACGGATTACTATAACAGCCACAAAAAAGTAGCCGACCGCACCGAGCGTTGAAAACGGCCCATACAAAACGGACGCACCCTGTGATGTCATCTCTTGTCCTCGCTGTACTAAGTCTGTATGAAAAAAATAGCATTTTGCCATTTTGAGCACGAAAAAGTGCCTTTAAGCACATTGTTGTGATACATTTATTTTTCAGTGTTATTTAACCATTCCGAAATTGACTTTAATTTTTCTTTAAGACGATATAAAAATATAGATTTTTCTTTAAACTTTGTGATCTCATAACATTATATTTTTTATATATTTTTTGTTTATTTCTTCTGTGTTATGATAATTTAGTATATTCCAATCCATGTAACTTTATTATGTTGTAAAATTCAACATCCCCATTATTTACTTCACTCTCATCTGTGGTCGTGTGCCCAGCAGTGAGACGTTAGACTGATGGTGATGATGACTTCAGCCAAAGCTCAATTACACGAGACCACGTCTTGTGAATTTTTACGATGCACGTCGCAGATTTCCTCGACACATCATGGCCACAGAATGGCAGGGGCTCAACGACGTCTTCGTTCGAAGTCTGTCTCGTGCCATCTCCATAAATATTATCTTCTAAAATAACTTTAAAATTACGTGTTGATCCGTACGCGTGTGATTAGTGACAACCTAGATTTGTCCTATATTCGGTATAAACATTCATCTCTCGAACAATAGATAGGTCTCTCAAAGTAAAGACACACACACACACATCATTTATACTTTTTTAATTTGCAGAGTTACACAGACGAGGACCACGGATTGGTCGGCGTGAGACCCCATCTATACCACGCGTTAGAAAAGTTCCTACAAGAAAACATGCTGTAAATATCACCCAACGTAGTCACAGTCTATGGAAATGTGGTAGAATGAAGTGAATATTGCTCAGTGAATGTGTTACTAGATCACAATAAATAATTTGTTTGATGGAATAACTTAGTCAGCCGATTTGCAAATTCTAGTCCCATGTACGCGATCCGGTCTTTACTTCAAAGTTTAAAAAAAATGTCATAACTACACCTATGTAATATTACGCATACAAGGCGTTTAAATAAAGTACTACTCAAATCATAGGTAAACCATAATGTTGCGATCTGGGGTTTGGGCGAACTTTACGTATTCCCTTTGCGAGGAAGCGAGATTTCCTACTTGGTAAATACTACACGTCGCGTGTGCCTGGGCTGACGCAACAGTACATTGTGTATCTAGGGCGGTAAGTAAGGAATTACAAACGAGTGTTTGTTATAAGCCCGAGGTGAAACCGAGGGCTTTAATAACACGAGTTTGTAATTCCTTTACCGCCCGTGGCACACACAATGTTTTTCATCACACTTGTGAGGAAATCTTAATAATATAACCTTACTAATTGCCCCAATATGACAAGAAAATATCAAAACAGACAGTGACATTAGTGACATATGTCCATAGACAATGCGAATGTCAAGTCACGTTCGGAAACCATAGCGGTAACGGCCATTTTAGTTGATTTTATATTTGCAAAATAAAGAAATACATTATTTAAACATTGAATGGATGTTACCGAAATATGTGTTTACATGTATATGCAATTACAGTTATCTTTAAATAAATATTTCAGTGATAAAAGTTAAAAAAGTAAGTTAGCGTTTCCTTTGAACATGACAAATAAGAGTAAAACAGAACCAGCGTTTCAAATTTAAAAAGAAAACCATTACGCCCTAGGGCGCCATTAGGGGGCCATTTACGGCCCGCAGAACCTACGTGTAATGACACCATTTTCGAGCAAGTGGAGACCTAGAACCTAGACTTTGTATTTGCATTTATTATAACACTTTAAATCTGCAATTTTGGAAACCCTGGACTAAGTGTCAACTAGCGAAAATAGTAAATTAAGTTCATTACTTAGGTGAACTTTTTCAACAGAGCCTGCTCAAACAAGGGTAGATAATCACAACTGTCGTATATATTTTGTTTTATGTTGTTATTATTTTGTAAAGATATTTATAATTTTAAGGAGAAATGAACTAAACAGGGTATGTACTTCCAATGACAACCTGCTTTAAGATTGGTCGAACAATTTATATTTACCTAGTAATATTAACGAACCACAATCCAAACGTTAACTGTTTTTGTAATCTTGATACAAATATCTATCTGTAACATTAAATTTGTGAATTCGGTTTGGCTGTTTCAAAACGATTATTACAGTCCTAGTCTGAACTGTTGTTATTTCTGTGTCAATGTCACTATTTAATTCAGTTACATGTTAAATATGTATACTTATAAGTCCATAGAACTAATGAAAACAAAATGGTTACCAATAAAAACACAAGTCAGTTTTCCTTTTTAAAAACGATTATGTTTATGGAGTATATAAATCGTTTCGAGAAATAAATTAAAAAAATCTATGGCATGACATTGTAAATATTTCTTAATATCTATTTATTTGTATATTTATAAGTAAAGTAATATATGAATGTTGCCAAATAGAAGCGCTGGGATATCCAGTGACTAAAGTTTTAACCATATTATATTCGAGAAGGATTTTTATGACATGTTATTCTGAAAGAGTACCTAATACCTAGTTGTATTGATAATAAGTATTGTATAGTTTCAGTGGACTTTTGAATAAGCAATACGATGTCTGTAAATATTTAAACGTACTGCGAAGTACAAAATGTCTTTTTAAATAAATAATATTTTCTACAAAATTTTGATTGTGGTTTTATTTTAGTTCTGTAAGTCTTAAAATGCTAGAGAGGAAAAATGCCTTCAATTTTTGCTCTAGAATTTTAAGTCTAAGTCAGATCTGCAGGTAACTACAATTTATGTTAAGTTATTTACTTTGCGTATCATCATAGGTACAAAACTTGGCATTCATTTAGAACTCAAATCTTATGTCGGCGAAGTCGACAGGCACGACATTGTTACTATTGAACTTGGCTCCCATTTTCACATTCATGTTTTGGATGGGTATTTAATCAAGTGAAAGTCAGCTCCGTGTCGTATCAGGAGACCATTTGGTCAATTATACTTCCATACATTATAGTAGTATAAGTACCCATTGTTACTAACACTTTCTAGTTTTTAGTCTAACGTAGATGTGTAAGTATGTACTAACTTTGTATGGATCCAGTTGTCCGAATTCAACGATTTTTATTTTTTATATTTCGACGACTATAGTACTGTAATAGGGCCAAACGCCCGATTGTTTAGCAAATTGACAGCGGTTGCCTGACGGTTGCGTCGTAGGAGTATAAGGAGACAATAGGCTATTTTACAACTTTTGTCTGTGAGGTATTAGTGATAATACTACTTCAATGTAATAAAAACTCACTGATATGGAACAATGTTAAAATTACATTTTTAGTCTTTCCCAAAAAACGCTCCATAATAAATCACAGTAGCGGAGTGACGTCACATGCTTATTACTTTGTATGGGAAAATCAATAAGTTGCCTTGCAGCTATGTTCAAACTTGTGTTTATCCTATCGGTTTCATACTAACGTTACAATAAACTATGGGTTATTCCATAGTATTAAAAGTTTTTAATATTGTCATATTTTTAAAATGGACTTTCCTACGCAACTTTGAAGGCTCATAAAACAAGTTACACTTTAGAGAACTGAAAACTTCAACATAATATTTCCTTATTTTGCTTATTTTAACAGGATCTTATATAATTTTGACCAATTTCGGGTACAGTAGAATAGCCTATTCTAACACACCAAATGGGTGTACTGTAGGTAACATTTGTATGAACACTTATCCGTCCTAATAGGCTAGATGACTAAAAGAAACTGTTTAGTCCGTCTGTTACATTATGAAAAAATATTGTACACGTATTTTTTACATATATAGACGACGACGTATTTTTTGTTTTGTTTTACAAACAAAAACTGACGAGGATTGAGTGCTTAGAAGTTTCGAGTGACGTCACTCTTGAGTACAAATTGTACTCAAGAGTGACGTCACAAGCCCCCACTCCAGAAGTTTGATGATCTATAACTTTGTCGATTTTTAATATTTTGATAAACCAAAAAATACGTGTCCCATATTTTTCCATAATCTAACTGACGGACTAAATAGAATTACATATTTTTAACCCAGTCATCATCCCTATTTGGAATTTATAATCCAGATGCAGATAAACTGTTTTCTAAAAATAATGACTTCAAATATCGAATCGAAATTCATAAAATTGCTAGGTATACATGTCCTATAATATTAGAGAAGTTGAGTTTACATTGTGTACTCACTGTGTGCGTTATCATTAATTCTAGTAACAGTTAAACGTTTCAGCCCGTCTAGTCTGTTTGTAATTGATAGACAAAGAGAACATTTAAGGCACTTGTTGGTAAACAGTCGTTATACAACAATATTCTAAAAGCCTAGACACCTTTGTTTGTATAAAGCCCTAGTGTAAGGCTGCATTACAAGCTCACGGGCCTCACGGCTATTTATCCACGTGACCATAGTAACCACCAAATTTAATAATACACGGCTAAATTAAGAACAATAGCAAGTGGCTCAAAATTCGCTGTGCCTATCTAACAGTACTTACGAACGAATGTGTCTACGTCTAGTTAGATAAAAGCTTGTAATGCATTGCAATTATATAAATGTAAGCTATTGCAACCTAGTGGTTCGGACATATGGTAAGAAGCGAGAAGATTGCTGCATGCTGCTATTTTGTAAATAGCTTAACGTGTCCATGAATGAATGACTTTTGATCATTTTTATAAGCACCGACTTGCAAATCTGTCGATGTCTACCTATTTGTTTCAGATTCAACTATTGAAAAGTTGGTACAACACAACTAACAAACAGGAATATTACACAATTGCAAAATGTAAACAGCAATCACTGTAGCGAACATATTTTGACGAAAGCTTTGACGTGAGCTTCGAGTACCAACTGCAAAAGGAGTGAAGTGCCAAAGAAAAAGGGGGAGAATCAATCCTTTTTGCCCTAGTACTCCAAAACTGGTGATAAAAGGAGATTTTACGCACTCGAGCCGGTAACAAGCGAGTCAATACCGACATGATACTCGTAATTTCGACTCCTTGATCTTTTAACTCCATCGTAAAAATCTTTATCCTCAAAACTTGATTGCGTCGCATTTCAGTGCGTAGGTGTTTATCTTTACGTCGCGTTTGCCATTTTTATTCGGTAATAAAAATGTTTTCTGCGTATGTCACAATGTTGTATTTTTGGTTATAACTTCCAAAACATTTCACATTTTTACTATGAACATAAAATATGGTTTGGATTATTTTTAGAGCTGTTATTTTGACCTGCAAATTACGGTACTCCGTCAAGTACTCGTCAAGCATCAAAGTAATTTTATAAACCCTAATTATTGTAATACTCGATAGATTAGGTTAGTTATTGCTAACTGATTTAGTGGAGCGGACCCTGGTAATAATCCTCGTAAGAGCAAATATTTGTGTGATAAGGTTTTGGATGTTTTCTATGTACTTATGCGTGGAAGCAAATGGAATGGGTTTGAGAATACTTTGTAAAAGTATTCTAGGCTATACATAGGCTTATGATGCTAGGAATTGTTCGATAAATAAATGATACAACATTCGTCACTCTCACACTTACGAATACGTAAGTGTGATAAATGCTTTATCATTATCATTTATTTATCGATCGAGAAAAGCATAGCATCATAAGCTTAGGGTGATTTTGGTAAATAATACTAATATGTACAAACAAACTCTTAATTTTCCCACACAGAGTATAACCGTGTGACGTAACAACGCTAATATGCTTTAGTATGAAGCGTTTTTTTGAAAATGTCTAAACATGACATATTAACATTGTTGGTGTTTCGGTAAGTTTTTACGATATTGACGTAGTTTTTTCACTAATTTGTAACATACCACAGAAAAAAGTTGTGAAATTGCCAATTAATACTAAGACCTAAGGGAACTTAATAACAAACATTATTTAAGTCGGTTAACGAGTCCCCGTGGACGATGTCACGGGCACAAGCTAGTCTCGATCATTTTAATCCGCCGACCCAAACGTAACGATTCGATTTTAAGCTAACATGGTCATTCACATAATTTGTTTATTTGTTTATTTATGTTACACAGCAATACAGTCTTAAGACTAATAACCCATGGAACTACATACTAAACTTAACATTAACATGTAGGAATAGTAGACTGCCTATTATCCATCGCCTCGCAAAATCTCAAACATTCCCGACACACAGCCGCCCATCGCCACGCTAGCAGATCACACTCAGGTGCTGATACCAGTAGCGCATTCAGTAAGGTCAGGACACGAAGAATCGGCGAGTTTCTATGTGCCACCGTACGCGCCGTAGGCACAGCTAACAGGGGCCGCAATCGCCTGCGCAATCGCAGGGGCCTGGTTATCCTCGTAACATCTGGCACAAACAGTCTAAATAGCCTCGCTACCAGCTCTGGGCAGTCAGAGTCACCACGCAGAACACGACACGCGAAAATAAGCAGGCTCGAGTTGCGCCTCACTTCCAAGGAATTGAAACCCAGGGATCCTAGAAGAAATTTCGTTGGATATAAGAAAGGGTAACATCCATGCATTTTCTTATACAACATTCTTAAGAAAGCTTTTTGTACCTTTTCCAAGAGTAAGATGTAAGTTGACTCAAAAGGGTTCCAGACAAGTGCGGACGCCTCCAGCTTACTTCTCACCAGAGCATTGTACAAGACCTTTATAGCACCAGGATCACGAAACTCTCTGACATTGCGAGTAACAAAACCTAATCTACGAAAGCTACTAGAGGCAAGCGCTTTGATGTGGTCGTGGAAGGTTAGCCGGGTGTCAAAAATAATAACTACCTACTATTAACGGCGGGATATTTACCATGTATGTTTGTTTTTGTGAGTTCCCGATATTTCGGCACTGTTGCAAGCGCCATCATCACGGAGTAACAACACAAACATACATGGTAAATATCCCGTCGTTAATAGTAGTTATTACGTAACGTAGTCAACTAATCTGCCTTTCCTACAGTTGCTTTATTATTAATTAAATATTTTTATACTTATTTAGTTTCACGTTAAAGTTTTTAAGTTGAATCCACTTCTTTAAAATGCTACAATGCGCAAGGTTTGGAATTTAATTTAAATACAACAGTCTAAATTGGAAAGAGTGAAAGAATTTAATTTATATCTTTGAGAGCGAATTTCACACATGAATAGACAGTTAAGTGGCATGTTATAGCTGAAAACTCATATAATAGGATAAAAAGTATTAGTGATTATGTCTATTGCCAACTCTCAAACTATCTGCTTTATGCACGGCAGTGCCCCCGCCAAGTCGAGCAAAACAAAAGCACGGCCGTACCATCCTTTTCTCGAAGCCATTCAGGCCATTTTCAACCTCCTGTAATTTTGTGCTGGCTAAAGCTAGAACCCTAAATTTTCAGGGATATATAGGGCACAATAAGACTTCAGTATATTCTCAATAACATTCAATTTGAACGTGTAGTTTAAGAACTATTGTACGTCCAAGTTCCTTAGTTTTGTCACTGACTCACTGACTGACTGACTGACTGATGATCATCATAATTCTAAGGCACTTCTAGCAGACCCACAAGCTCCAAATTTTAAACATAATTAGTTTTTAGCCTATCAAGTCCTACAAACCATAAAAATATAGCAATTACAGTCACAACTGCACATATAAGTTGTAATTCAATACAAATACATGCGATTACAAAGTTAGTTTTGCAGTTCGAATTGAAAGAATGGATTGGAATGTAATAAATAAAGGCAGACCACTTACAAAAAGAAATGAGATCCCATCAAAAACATTACATGTAAAAAGATGCAATTCTCGCAACGCAGTTCTTTCACAACAAAAAAGTTTTGAGATGTAACGTTAAACCAAGGGGGGTGTCCACAGAACTCGATTTCCACCAACTTGCCTATTATTTTACCGTGGAGGAACATTTGATACTTCTCAAATAAAGAATCCTCCCTCCACGGGTAAATAATAGGCAAGTCGGTGGGAATCGAGTTCTGTGGACGGGGTGTCCACAGAACTCGATTCCCACTTTCCCGGTACTAACTTAGTTTAACATTTAATCTCAAAACTTATTTGTTGTAAAATTTTATTTACTATAACAAATTGACAGAGTTACTTTAGCATTAAAATATTAAAGTACAAAGGGCGCACAGCTGTACAATAACCTACCTAGTGAAGTGAAATAGTGCCAAACACTAAATAATAATGTTTAAAACCAAACTACCTAAAACAATTCATAAGTGAAAATGTATTATTAATTATTAGTGACTAGCTGGACTGTAATACTTAAGAACTCGTTTTTAATTTAAGTTCATTGTAAGTGAACATTGATACTAAATAACGTGATAATATTATATAAACCAAGATGAAATTTGGCATAAGTATAGGTACAGTTAGACCAAGACCTGGATACTTTATGTATCTCGGTCGTTTCCTTGGGATACGAGTAGCAACGAGGATAAAGCTAAATGTTTGTGAAAATGTTTGGACGTGCGATGGATTGTATGTTTGTTCATGAAATTTGGCATACAATTACACCAAGAGCTGGATTGCAAATGTTACTTTATGTGTGTTCCTTGGGATAATAACTTCGGAAGTTTGGAGGTGCGAAGGATTGGATGTCTATTACATAAAAACGTGATAAGTTGATAATCACTACATAGTATAAAACAAAGTCGCTTTCTCTCTCCCTATGTCCCTATGAATGCTTAAATCTTTAAAACTACGCAACAGATTTTGATGCAATTTCTTTTAATAGATAGAGTGATTGAAGAGGAAGGTTTATATGTATAATACATGCATAATATACCTAATAGAGAAACACTGTGCGAAGCTGGGGCGGGTCGCTAGTTATACCTAAATCTCGGTCGTTTCCTTGATATAATAACGAGTATACAGCAGGCAAAACTGCGGGTAATTGCTAGTAGGTATATATTTCGTCGTTGCTCAAGCATTGTCCGACGTGATGAGATGAGGGCTGTGCTATTAAATTATTGGCGAAATCCGTAATCGCGTTCGTCCGGGGTCGCTTCGCCTGGCAGCTCGCCAGGCTGAGCCAGTGCTTGCGTTTTGAAACTGAGACGTCGTACAATTATTGTGTAAAATGATACAATTATCGGTATTTAAGTGAGAAAGGATAGTAATAAAAATAACGACAGAAGACGAGACAATACACGAGATACTAAATAAAACTGAAGAGGTTATACATGTAACCATAATGCTTGAGGAGTTCCCTCGATTCCTCTTTACCGAGTTCTGAAGTAGCGCACATTAAAATAACCGGCCAAGTGAGAGTTGGATTCGCACACGAAGGGTTCCGTACCACCATCGAGCAAAATGACGGCAAAAAACACACATTCTATGAACATGAATACGAAAAAATCACATTTCTTGTATAGGGACGTCTTTTTATTTTTAATTTAATTTCGTTTTTATTATTTACATTATGGCGGCAACAGAAATATACATACTGTGAACATTTCAAGTCTCTACCTTTAAACGGCCCGACGACAGATGGACAGCGCAGGTTTGGAAATAGGGTTCCGTTGGCACCTTTTGTGTACGGAACCCTTAAAAAATACAACCAAGTCAATTAAAAATAAGTGAAGAACACAAAAAACTTTAGGTACAACTATTGCAAATTGCGGGCGAGCTGCGGGCGAGTTTCCATACATATACCAGTCTCGGCGACATTTGTATGGAACTTCGCTTCTTAGAAGCTTCTTTGCTTCAGTTAGAACTCACCCACTAATCTCAAGGCACTTAAGCATTTGCAACTTTGAAAGATGATGAAACCGCG
This sequence comes from Eudemis profundana, assembly GCA_947034925.1. Taxonomy (NCBI): domain Eukaryota; kingdom Metazoa; phylum Arthropoda; class Insecta; order Lepidoptera; family Tortricidae; genus Eudemis; species Eudemis profundana. The sequence continues at coordinate 18,338,161 of OX344800.1, forward strand.
AGAAATTAAAATAAACTGTTGTTATTTAGTTAGGTACTTTGAAACAGAAAATCTCTTTCTCAGCATTACGAAAGGAAAATTTAAATCACAATAATGATAACTCAATTACCCACGTCATTTCAAATATTTACCAACTCTACGACACAGACTCTGCGGCATCCTATCTAAAGTAACATTAATTTTCTGAAAGTTAATTATTTCAAATAGTTAGGTACCTGAGATTATAGTTAAGTTGTATTTTTATACCATTTGGCTACGGAATTCTAAAAACTGGCTCACTACACCCTGATTTCAGTTCACTTCATTGAACAGCACTCAAATTAAGAAATTATATTTATTATAGTTTTATAGACAAGAGATAACAGGCCAATTAATGCCTTGCTCAGTCGTCCGCGCGGCTTCATCCGAACTAACGAATCAATTTAGTTCTGAAACCTTCAACTGCCGACGCTCAACGAAATTAGCGTTTAAAGATGAATCGAGTAATTCCGTTCTCCACACGTTCGTTCTCCATCGACGGCTTTTAACAACATCAGTAGGCTTATGATGCTACGCTTTGTCGTGCGATAAATGAAATAATAAAGCATGCGTCGGCGTCGCTCTCACACTCATTTTGTCAGAACGTGACGATGTGTGATGATGCTTTATCATTTAAGTATCGCGCGACAAAGCGTAGCATCATATCATACGAGTAAGCCTACAGATTTTAGCTTAACGGCATACGCAAAACAACATGAGAAATCACAAAAAGTCATTTTTTTTTAGTAATTAAAGCTTTGTTTCAGTGATGCTTATAGATGGCGCTGACTAAAAGGGCTATTGAATGTTTTTCTGACTTTTTGAGACTTCTCATGTTGTTTCACTTAGGACAAAATGTATCAAACTATGAAATTAAACCTTAAATTGAGTAAGTAGTATAAAGAGGGTTAAGATTTTATTTTTACGACATCGATTTTAGTTAAAGCGATTTAGTTAAGTAAAACTTAGAAAACTATATCTAAGTTTGATCTGGGGGCACGGCAGTACATACTTTTTGTCTGCACGAAATCTGCCGTTGGCCGTTTATATATAAACTATAGCTTTAATTAGTATTTATTTTGCTTTTGAGACTTTAGGCTTATGATGCTACGTTTTGTCACGCGATAAATAAATGATAAACCATCCGTCACTCTCATACGCTGTTTGTCAGAACGTGACAGATGCTTTATCATTTATTTATCGCGCGACAAAGCGTAGCATCATAAGCCTACTGTAGGCTTATGATGCTACGCTTTGTGCGAATGCATCGTTTCGCGACACGACGTCGCATCGTGACACGTACCCATGTCGCGCGATATCGTGTCGTGTTTGTGTGTTGGAGCCATGTTTGCAAATGTCCATGGGCTTCAGAAGTCACATACCATCAGGTGACCTGCGTGTTCGTTTGCCTTTCCCATAACATAAAAAAATGAAACACGTTTTACCCAATTTTGAGGTTGATAATAGTATTTTATGCAACAGTTGTATAAGTGGGTTCAAAAAATGCGAATTGCGTGAGTTGCGATACGAGCCGCGAATGCGGCGAGTATCGCAAATAGAGACGCAATGAGCGTTTTTTGACTTAATTATACAACGTTGCATACAATACTTTTTCTACGACGAGGTTTTAAATTATAAAATACAAAATTAATCATAACCTGGAAACAAGGCAAATATGACGTTTGACTGACAGTATGTGTCTATGGTAAACCTTTTTTTTTTATTTAAAATATACTTAAATTAAAAATACTTTTTTTATGTTGACATCAATGAATTTAGTTCGGAAAGTTTTGTTTTTCTTAAAAACCGTAGGAATTTAATTGTTTGTTAAGTTGGTAGTTGTGCATTTTTACCGTAAAGTTAATATTGAGCGCTTAATCCTTCACCTAAGTTTAACCTAGATTTAGAAGTCTGTGGCTGCTAGCAATAACGTAAAGTGACTATAACGACACTAGTGCTGTTATGGGGAATAGAGTATAGACTTCTCTGAACTCATATTATGTATGTTCTTATATTAGTGTTCGTGACCAAGTAAAAGATAGATAACAGTACAGGAGTAGAAAAAGTCGATTCTTAAACCCTTTTTGTCTTTTCTATGGAGAACTGAGTGACACGAATCGCCTAAGATTCATTTTAAGCTAAAAAAGAAAGGAAGCTTAATTGAAGGAAGCAGACGTTAACAATATGAAAGGTTTAATTAAAAGTGTTCACAATGGGGAATGATTTTCAGGCCGTTTTATTAAGAGACCGTTAATTTGCCTTTGGATGTTTTTAATTAATTTACCTTGTCGCAAATACCGTGGACCAAGTTGAAATTGACTTAGGGACTTTATTTTATTATATTTCTGAGAAACGTAATTATTACGTAATAATAGTATTTTATGCAACAGTTGTATAAGTGGGTTCAAAAAATGCGAATTGCGTGAGTTGCGATACGAGCCGCGAATGCGGCGAGTATCGCAAATAGAGACGCAATGAGCACAATACTTTTTCTACGATGAGGTTTTAAATTATAAAATACAAAATTAATCATAACCTGGAAACAAGGCAAATATGACGTTTGACTGACAGTATGTGTCTATGGTAAACTTTTTTTTTTAATTTAAAATATACTTAAATTAAAAATACTTTTTTTATGTTGGCATCAATGAATTTAGTTCGGAAAGTTTTGTTTTTCTTAAAAACCGTAGGAATTTAATTGTTTGTTAAGTTGGTAGTTGTGCATTTTTACCGTAAAGTTAAAATTGAGCGCTTAATCCTTGACCTAAGTTTAACCTAGATTTAGAAGTCTGTGGCTGCTAGCAATAACGTAAAGTGACTATAACGACACTAGTGCTGTTATGGGGAATAGAGTATAGACTTCTCTGAACTCATATTATGTATGTTCTTATATTAGTGTTCGTGACCAAGTAAAAGACAGATAACAGTACAGGAGTAGAAAAAATAGTTTATTATCCATTCGGTTGGTGATGATGTTATTATTTGATTCTGCGACAGTAGAAATAAATAATTATATATGAAAAGAAAGAAAGAACCCTCACATGATGTTTCTGTATTAGTTTTTTTAATGCGAGTAAATTAGGGGAGAGTGTGGTAAATACGGACTCGGGGTAATCCCAGACACAGCCTTTTCTAGACTTTTAGCTGCCCCCATGCCTCACTATCCCGATCTTTTGATCACATGCACCGTCCGAAGTGCGTGTATAGTCTTCAAGAAGAAACGTCGCGCATGCATTTTAAAATAAGTACCAAAGGCTTTTTTCACGTGTTTTCTTATAATTCTCATCTATATTTAGTGACATGTATACACTGTTATGTGAATAACTCCGACTGAGTAGTAGGAGTTATCATAACTATACTGTTATAACTTCTACTGATGTGTGGATAATTGGTACTGAGTAGGTAGTTGAATTAAATATGTACGACAGTACCCAAAATAACCGCAAATCTCCAACTAGTGTCCGCATTTACCCCACATGCACCGGGTAATTCCGGACAGAAAGCCTTTTGTTTGTCTTTAGCGTTCAATATTTGTAAATTATTTAAAAATAAAAGATTATGGTAATTTTGAAAGGTAGTAACCAAACTTTAAGTATATAAAAAAAATTACTGCTTAATGTTAATGGTATCAGGGGGCCGACACTCGTTTTTCGTCGAGCTCGACCTTGAGTGACGTCACTTACCGCCGGCGGTACAAAAATCGTATGGTTGCCACGCGCTCGCATGCGTGCAGCCTACCGCGATAGTTTTGACAGCTCCTTGAGCCTGTTCACGAACAAAAAAAAACAAAAGCGCTCGCATGGACCGCGTCGCACCGCACTTCGATCGCGTATTTATAATTTAATATCATGATTTTGTTGATGATGGGGCGTGCGCGTTGCAGTGTAGCCGGCTGCAACAATATCCAGATAAACAAACATTTATCGCATTTTGCACTACCCAAGGACGAGGAGAGGTTATAATATTACTTATATTTTATATCTTGCCCTTAAACATTTACAACCGAATATCTAAATTTCTAAGTATTTTATTAATTGTAACATACTCAGACTGATTTTTTCGTTTGCTATGTCCATATAAAGAGGCGGCACAGTGGTAACATTTGTCTTAAAACGTTTACTTTTTAACCCAGTTAAAAAAATTAAGCTATCGACGCGTATATGTGTACTTAATATCGGCAGAATTGAACAGTTTTTAACAGAGTTAAAAAAACGATGTTATCGATTCGTCCTGTAGGTATGTATGTCATATTGTTAGAATTACAGAGTTTTTGTATATGTTAGCCAGCTTCTAAACATGTGTGCAAAATTTCGTAAGTGTATGTATACATAGTAAGAATTATCTAAGGTGACCGAATATTTGTTAATTCTCTTCACGTTCACGCACATTCGGACACCTTAGATAATTCGTACTATAATTATGTATGTTTCATTATATACGAGTATATAAAAGAATTGGAATCTGTATTTTTAAACAATTTTGAAAAGATAATGTCTAATCGACCAGGAAGCAGCATGTATGATTTTCTTGCGGTAGTCCAGCATAGCCATTTGTGTAAATGTTTTCCTCGGGACTATCTCCTAAAATTATTCATACGATTTCGAATATTCTCAATTTTAAAATTTAACAGTAGAAATTTTAAAGTAGGGAAATAATTTATACATAATCTATTTGTGAAATAATATATTTGGGTATCGGTCGACAGCCCTAGCACTGATTTTACGCCGCGCGGGGTCGACGACCGCACTTCGGACGTTATGATTCCAGAATGTTCTTTTCTATTGTATTGCGGGAGAGTGTCGTATCTGTTCGAAGAACTATTATATAATCTGTGATGGTATGATTTTTATTCAAATGTTCGCTTAAGTGTCCGCAATTCTCCACTCTTCCCTACACCACATTTTTATGTTACATATCAGTCTGGACTATAGGTGAATACCATTTAATTTTTCTACTACACCATTTAATATGTATGTATATGTCAATTAATAATTGTTAATGATTATAACCCCTTGGTAAGAAACCAAGGCAAAGTGACAATAATGTGAACGATCCGACACATAATGAATTACCTTACCTACTCTAGTTGAGTTGAGACACGGGCATTTCTCCAGAAATATGTCTGCGACTCATTCATCTGTCTCCATACATTTAGTATGAAAAAGGGCCAGATGAATGAGGTGACCGCAGACATATTTCTGGAGAAACGCCCACGGTACCTCGTGGAAGTTGGAAGTCAGTGGTGGCCACAGACATATCTGTGGGCCCAGTGAAAGGGGGTACCTACAAGTCAAATTTATACCAGGACCAAAAGGTCACAACTCTATAGTATGACTTAAGCTCTTTTGCTCCTAGGTTAAATGCGACTTGTACCCCTTTTCACAGGACCCACAGATATATCGAGATAGAAGGAAATAGTTCGTTGATTTGTATGGGAACCTAGCGTGTAACATTTTTCACTTGGCGTTTGACTCCAAAAGGGAAATTTAGTAATAAAAAAAAATAAAAAAAATAAATATTAGGGGACAATCTTACACAAATCGAACTAGTCCCATAGTAAGCTCAATAAGGCTTGTGTTATGGATACTAGACGACGATATATTTAATAGATACATACATACAAATACTTAAATACATAGAAAACATCCATGACTCAGGAACAAATATTCGTGCTCATCACACAAATAAATGCCCTTACCGGGATTCGAACCCAGGACCTCTTGCTTCATAGGCAGGGTCACTACCAACTAAGCTAAAGCGGTCGTCAAAAAGTAATAGAAAACATAAATTTCCCATTTCATCTGATAATAATATTGACGGCAACTCAAGTTAACGGCGTGCAAAGTAGGTCATTGCCACGTCTTTTTAGCACGCGAGGTACATACGAGGTACATATTTTTCCTTCTACCTTGATAGGTACCTATATTTCTGTGGTGGTGGCTTATTGGCCTATTGGCGTGTGTCCGTTAGTCAGGACAGTCTTTCATGTTCAACAGTAGACGTCACCGGTTTGAAATGATGATTATCATCATCATGATGATATGACATACGTATCAGTGGCGTGGCGTAAAAGATATCCTTGGGCAAGCCAGTGCAGATTTGGCGTACATTCTCGTTAAGAGCTGTAGAATAAGGTGCTCAAATGTTTGGTATTAGGCAAGCCGGTAGGAAACGAGTTCTTTGGACGCCACGCTACTGATACATATACTCAGGGGAAAAACAATACAAAAAACGGTCCTCAATTGTGTATATATTTATACGTCTAAACATATTTAACTGAACCTGACAAGTCTTTGTCTTTTTAAAATAAGAGTGCAAATATCCATGTTTTTATACTTACATAGGTAATTTAAGCTTTCGGCAGTATACGTCAGATTCCGATTTCATCAGATGACATGTAGGTCAGATTCCGTTTTCAGCAGATTCCATGGAGGTCAGATTCCGATTTCGTGAGGTGCTACATATGTCTGATTCCGATTTCGACATTGACCACCTCGGAATCTGGCGAAAATGGAATCTGACCTACTAGGAATCTGACAAAAAAGCAATCTGACTAATTAGGAATCCGTCGAAATCGGAATCAGACATATGTGGCACCTGACGAAATCGGAATCTGTCCTCCATGGAATCTGTCGAAAACGGAATCTGACCTACATGTCATCTGACGAGATCGGAATCTGACGTACACTGCTGAGAGCGTAATGTTGAACTTGACTGTTTTCCAACTTTATAATATTTTAACGTAGGTAAAACCTCTCTGTTAACTTAGGTACATTAAAGTTCATTTCAAACTTTGCCGTCATCTTTTTAGCCAACGCTGCAGAAATCAGAAAGTCAACGAATAACTTTGATATTATTCAAATAAGCTAGTTACGAAGTTAAGACAGAGTATAACCAGTAGTTTAACTTTATAGAAAGGGTACTTGGCGGTAATTGAATGTGTGTGTGGCACAGCGCGCCACTGGAAGCGCATCGTGGCACGCACACGTCGCAGGTATGCTATAGCTACGCCATCTTTGTGTGCGTTCAATAGTACTTCAGTAATCGTCCTAGTGTGACTGCCATGACAAGTCCTAGTTCCGCCTTCTGGTTCATAGAAAACTAAAACGGCACATCGACGAGCACCTCGTCTCCAACAAACTGAAGTTTATCCTGTCACTTGTGTGGAAGACCGTACCATTCCCGTATCGTCACTTAAACATGTTCTATTTTTAGCTCGTAAAATGTTAATATGTTATATACGTACATGTTATATACCTACAAGACAACAAAGTACAGTCAAAGAATTTAATTTCCTACCCATTTCATTGAAATGTTGTTAAGCATTCACGATGCATTAAGGTCGAATTTTCTATTTCAGTAATAGTAGTCACTGCATATTACAGATCACCTCTCTGCGAAGTCATTTGCTCATCTAATTACGAATACGTGTCAGTTGGTGTCAGTGTCAATCGAGAAGATTTTAAAATAATTCCGAATCCAGACTCCGGGAAGTCTACCGCAAACGTCGATAATCTAAATTTCGTTATCTGCGTTCCTTTCATTCGAATATCGCAAGAGCGAGAAAGATGGACTTTCTTCGAATTTCGATTCCGCGGTTGTCGTCCTTTTTTGGTAGTGCCTTGACGTTCCAAATTTCAGTTCACCATGTCAACGTTATTAATCTGTTACCTAGTTACTGACACAAAACAATGCGAGTGATATGTCAAAGTAACGTCGTACTCTAGCTAGCTCTTATGATGACAGTATGCTATACGATATTGGACCTTAGGTGGGTTGGAAATTAAATTCCTTGACTGTACATAGAAAAATTAAATTGCTCACCCATTGTCCACGGTCCACACCCTATGGGTTTCCTCTGGATTTGTCTCTTAAGACATTATTTAAAAAGTCCGATGACGTAAAGGCCGATGATACTGATGAAGAATTATCTTATACGCCCTAAGTTAAACTACTGGTTATAGTGACTAAGATGATGTTACGGTGATTTCGTTAGCTCCCGTACCATCTCGTCTAGGTAAGATTACGTGCACCAAAGTGGGCTAAATTATTAGCAGCGTACACGAAACGCTTCGAGTTTAATATTTAGTTTAAGTATTAGCTTCTGTGATTAGTGAGTATAAACTGAATTGCAGTGGGAAATCACTGAAAAAGTAATAAATGTAAATGACGGGATATGCTGAGTTAAAAACCGGGATTAGTTACATTAGTATTTACCATTTATTGAATAAAAAAAAATATTATTGTATGTATGTAGGTAGAAGTACAGTATGTATCTGATCGTAAAGCAAAGCTGTAAGCTGGCCAACGTCGATATGAAGTATAGTGTAATGGCATAGAGTGTTGCAGCAGTTTTTTTTAGATTGAATAAAAAAAATCATTAAGTACCTGTTATTTGCAGACGATTTTGAAACGGCCTGTGGATGTAAACAATGTAAACGTCTTATCGTAAACCAACTAAACATAACCATCACAACGTGCTTCAGATTATCGCATTTCAACTATGATGTCGTACTTATTAAATACAGGTTACACAAAATTATTTGATATTGTTTTTTTTTGCCAACGGTAAATATAAAATGCATTTCAATAATACAGGTACCGTTGTCATATTTACGATCTAACTATTGCGTGGTGCATTTCTTTGCTTTACGTTTGGATATATACTGTATACAGAACAAAAGTATGTACCTTACGAACTAATGGCTATTATATCTCCATGATATATTATATGACGACAATTGGATAAGAGGTCGAGTGTCCCAAACGCTTGAATAGAGTGTGACCAAACAATATTGAACTCTATTCCGCTTTTTTTAAGAGACATTACGTAAAAAGGATGTCATCAAACTAAGTTTAGTCTGACAATGCGTGTGTGTATGTATGTAGTCGACAAGGTTCACTCTCCACGTACATACGAGTCCCGTATTTGATAAAGAGTTGTTTATTATTATGATGATTTCGCTACGATAAAGTAATCAATAACACAAGTGTCTGGTCAGTGTCGTCAAAAAGCAAGCAGCTAAAAAAGTGAAGTGTTGTGCATTTGTCAAAGACTTACACAACACGATGTATAAGTTGAAGAATCAAACTGTTCTTCGTAGCGCGCAGTTAAATAAGAATTTTGGCAGGTTAGTAGGTTTTTAAGGTTTATATTTTATTGAAAGTTTTGATGTAATCAATGTACGTTTGTTATTTCATGTTTTCTATTCGATAAACCTTTATTTTATTACCGAGCAACTTGGACGCAGACCATTTTGGTTTAAAAGGAGTCACTTAACTCTGAAAAGCCTTATTTTAAATTAAATAACTAAGATTATTTAATGCGTCTAATATAAGTTGAATTTGTCAATATAAGCTATCACATTTAATTAGAATCGGTTCATCGGTTCACTCACGTTGTAAACAATCGACAGTTCCCGGAGCATATGGTTGCCGATACTCATGGTTAAGACTTAAGAGTGCCAGATGCACTCAAAGCACGTAGAAAATTTGCTTCAATTTACAACGTGAATGATCCGTTTATAATTCAGTATGAGGAAGTTTTCTAAATAAAATGCATGACATTTTCCAGGAAGGTCCGCGTAAAATGTTGTACAAATTTGAAAAGCACAACACAAAGAGAGATTGGAAAATCATGGAAGGAAATCCCTGGGCCATCGAGTTTGCCTTTTATAGGACCAATCTTCAGCTTTTTACCCGGAGGTAATACTACTTGTAGCCCGAATTAAACACACTACTATATTACTTGTCCCTCCGATGGCGAGTAAGAGATTGCGGGCTACCAACTACCTACGCCACCGAAACGTTGCCCAAGTCATCCAATTTTTCAACCAGTCTCCTCTTTTGTAATACATGATACTACGTACGTCACCCAGAATGACCTCACAAAGGAGGAGACTGGTTGAAAAATTGACTTTGTTTGCCCGGTCTGCCCTAATGAAATGATTTCTCAGATATTGTAATTCTAGTAGCTGCTACTGCTGTTGGGATGGAGACCGCTGGGCGAGTAAAAGTAAAGGCAAACTTGCATATACTTAATTTAATGAGAGAGAGCTTACAATTACGACCGTACGTGCTAACAGATTGTTAGGAAGAAGAAAGAGGCCTATACATGCTTAGGTATATATAGACCCGTGTGAGCGACATCTATTATGATCTACCATAACAAAGTTCCGACTTAACTAGTAAAGCTAAAGAACCAGGTAGATAGTTTGGGAAAGCTCCGACAGGGGTCGCTACTGTACCCATACAAACAGTCGACACCTATCAGGACTTAGCGGAAACCTGCTTTAGTTGGTAACATAGGAAGCGGCCCAGATGGCGCCACTTAGCTTGGAACTATCTATCTAGTTATATTATGCTAGATATTTATGTTACTCGTTAACATATTCTGCCACCCCTTGAAATAACTATTTAACTGAAATAGGTATTTCAAAGGATAGTTTTATTTCGAACAAATAAGAATGGGCAGAGCTCTTTAGGACAAGCTGTGCGCATCCTTAATTACCTTTGCTCAACCATAAAGAATGAGAAGAGCTCCTTAAACTCAAAGCTGTGCTCATTCCTTATTACCTTTAATGAAACAACAATGGGATAAGTATTTATTTGAATAGGTGCGAGGAACTTATAAAACATTATGAAATTAATATACGAAAGTAGGTATGGTTAACTAGACTTAGGTAGCTACTTAACTTAAACATAATTAACTTAAAATGTCACTATTTACGCGAAACGTATTTATAGGCACTTTAGATATGTAGGTATTAAATCACTTGTCCCGTTATGGGTAGGGGACAGATATTGTTGAACGCGCGCTGGATGTTCCCCTTGGCAGTCTTGATTATTGCGACCCTGGATACATTGTCTCGGCCGGGCTGCGTCGCGACGATCTTGCCCAGCCTCCACACGCAGGGCGGTAGGTGTTCGTCGCGCACCAGGACCACGGTGCCTGCAGCGAGGCTCGGCCCGCGCGAACTCCTCCACTTCGTTCGCTCCTGCAGCGTGCCGATGTAATCTCGCGACCACCGCCTCCAGAAGTCCTGTGTAATTTGTTGGAGAAGTTGATAATGGGTTAATCGGTTTTGGGGTATGCCGACGTAATCTTCGTCTGGTAACGAAGACGGCGTCCTTCCAATTAAAAAGTGAGCTGGCGTAAGGACGGGATAGTCGGGATTTGAACTAGGTAATGGGCACAATGGTCGTGAGTTAACTATAGATTCTACTTGAACTAATATTGTCGAAAATTGTTCATAAGTTAATAAGCTACGTCCTAAAACCCTTTTTAAGTGATGCTTACATAATTTAATCGAAATTTCCCACAGAGAACCCATGTGGGGGGTATAAACTGGTATGAAATTCCATTTTATACCGATATCTGCACAATTGGAAACTAGTTCATTTGAACTATCGATTAGGAATTGCTTTAACTCTAACATCTGGTTGTTCGCTCCATGGAACGTTGATGAATTGTCACTTACCAGTTCCTTAGGAATACCTCTCCTAGCGATGAAACGGCGCAGCGCCGCCATGAAATTGGCCGACTCCAACCCTGTAATTAATTCAAGGTGAATGGCCTTCGTTGCAAAGCAAATAAATACCGCGATATAACACTTCGAGACCTTATAACCACGTCCTGTCCTATCTCGGATATTATATGGCCCCCCATAGTCCAGGCCCGTAATACTAAATATAGGGGAGGGGTTGGTCCTCGAGGGGGGTAAGTTTCCCATTATGGGATTGGTAGTTTTAGGTTTCGCTCTAAAACACGGAACACATTTATTTACAATATTCGAAGCTAACCAACCGCCTTTTGTTGGCCAGATGCGCTCGCGCATTGTTGATAACAACAACTGAGGGCCAGCGTGCAACATACTTATGTGTGCGTTTTGCATAAGTAGTTTCGTGAACGTGTGTTCGTGGCTTAAAATAAATGGGTGTTTTTTATCATACGGATACTGTGAAAGACCAATTCGTCCGCCAACGCGAATGAGTTCGTCCTTCATGAATGGATGCAACGATAATATTTTCGACTTGTTAGGTACAGGTTCATTGTTTTGCAACAATTTATATTCGAGCGGAAATGATTCTATTTGTGCATGTTTAATTAAAGTGTGGTCGGATACCCTTAACTCGTCTACAGATAACGGCCCGGACAATCTCTTATCGGGATGCATTGTTCGGGTTTTATTCTTGGCATTATGTATAAATCGAAGTATGTACGCAAGTACATGAATAAGTTTTTTATCGCTTGACCACCTGTGGAATAGGTATTGAAGTGTGTCATTAGCTTGAATACTATTTACAAGCATGTTGTAAATTGAATCTGTGTCCGGTACAAATTCGGGCACATGGCTCGTCGCCGACTCTGTACTATAATTCGGCCATGTGTCAGTAGGTTGACTTAACCATGATGGCCCATGCCACCATAAACTGTTATTTTGAAGTTTACTAGCCTCTAATCCTCTCGACAAATGATCAGCTGGGTTGTCTTCTGAACGAACCCAGCGCCATTCGTTTTTACTTGTTAATGATAATATTTTTGTTACTCTGTTGTTTACGAAACAAGTGACTTTAAGATTATTATTTTTTATCCATGCTAAAGCAATACTTGAATCAGACCACAAGGTAATACTAGCTATGTCGCATTTCATAGCTCGTTTTATTCTATCAACATGCGTCGCGAGGAGTAGACACGAACAAAGTTCGAGATTAGGTATAGTTTGTGTCTTAATCGGCGCGACTTTGGATTTTGAATAAAGTATGCGGACTTGAATATTACTTAACTGGTCGATAGAACGAATATAAATTACAGAGCCATAGGCTTTATTGCTACTATCACAAAAGCCATGAATTTCGAGTTTTACCTGGTTAGGTATAACTGTACATCTTGGAATTTTTAACTGGTTTAGAAGAAATAAATCGTTATAGAATTTATTCCATTCGCGAACTAAGACGGGCGTTAATTCTACGTCCCAATCTATTTTTTCTTTAAATAACTTTTGTATAAATAATTTCGCGACTACTATTACTGGTCCTGTGAGGCCTAGGGGGTCAAAAATCGAGGAAATGACCCCTAATACCTTACGTTTCGTGATTGGGTTTGAAATTTGGTTATTTTTTATCGTATACATTAACTCATCAGACTCGCTGGACCACGCCAAGCCGAGGACTTTATGAGTGTTATCTCCAAACTGTGTTGGAGATGTGTGTTGGTGTGCGTGTAACTCGGTTACCTTTTTTATGATGGCTTCGGAGTTCGACTTCCACTTCCGAAGTTTGAAGTTAGCGGCCAGGAGGATCTCGTTCACCTGTGAGGCAGTGTCAGCTACCTGACTTACCGTGTCTCCGCCGAAGATGAAGTCGTCCATGTAGAACTGGTTTGCAATGGCCTCCGCCGCCGCCGGGAACCTGTGTTCGTTCTCGTGTGACAATTGTAACAAACATCTAGTCGCTATGTGGGGTGCGGACTTTAGACCAAAACTCAAAGTAGTCAGCATATAAACTTGAAGTCGTTGGTGTGTATTTTCCCGCCAAAAAATACATTGTAAATGTTGCTGACTCGGTTTCAAATAAATACATCGATACATACGTTCTATATCAGAATTAACAACATACCTATATTTTCTAAAACGTAGAAGTATGTTAATGAGCTCGTCTTGCTTTATTGCGCCTTTGTATTGTATATCATTAAAGGATATATTATTATTACATTTACTCGAGGCATCGTACACTATACGAATAGGAGTCGAGGGGGAGTCGCGTAGGACCGCTTGGTGGGGTAAAAAGTTACACTGACCATCATAATTTTCTGGTAATTTAATCATATGGCCAGCTTGTTCAAATTCGCGCATGAAGTTTACGTATTTTTCTTTAAAATCGGGGTTCCGCTGGAACTTGGACTCTAAAACTCTGAACCTCCTGTACGCTATGTGCCTAGAATTACCTAACTCGGTGGGGGGCAATTTTAATGGAAGTTCAACCTCGAAATTACCTTCAGATCTGCGAGTATGAGTTTCCATAAATATCTCCTCGCACCGTTTTTCATCATAAGGTAAATTCGGTGCGGAACCCTCTTCTATTTCCCAAAACTTTTGCAATTGATTCTCGATCGTGATTTTACACTGAACAGACTGAGTTACCGGTCCAGAATGCATGAACCCTGTTGCAACGTACCCCAATCGTGTATTTTGTAAAGTAGGCAACCCGGTGCCTAGTTTATATTTACCGATACACAGTAAATCATAGAATAGCTCGGCACCGATAATCATATCGATTTCGCTTGGTACATAAAACTCGCTATCGGCTAATTTGAACTTAGAGGGAATATCCCATTTTTTGGTTTCGCAGATGTTAAATTTGGTATGGCAGATCGTAGGTACAATAAAGCAAGACAGCTGCGTCGAATATGTTTTATCTAGTGAATACAGCGTTAGGTCACAGTAATTTAACACGTCAGTTACACTGTTATTAAAACCTATCACCTAGGTTATGTTGTGATTTGGGAAGTTGCAACTTGTTGCAAGCACTTTCGGTAATAAAATTCGATTGTGAACCTGAGTCCAGGAGAATTTTGAGCTTATGCAACTGACTGTACTTGTCCTTGACAAGTACCTGGGCGGTGGGAAGAATAACCGTTTTGTTTGGAATAATCGGTTGTTTGGAGATTTGAGTGTTATTTATAATCGTTGTAGTCTCGATTTGACTACGACTAGAGCTCGGTTGCTCGTTGGTTGACGTCGCGGTTGGTGGTTTCGGTTGATAACTACTTACACCTGCACTCGGTTTGTGCAGTAATGTATGATGCTTGCCTTTACACACACGACACGTACTGGCCCTGCAGTTAGCTAATATGTGAGTTGCGGACAAGCAATTGAAACATAATCGTAACCGGTTTATGATCCTAATTCGCGCAGTAACATTTTGCGAACTAAATTTTTGACACTGGTTAATATAATGCGCACCTGAACAATAAGGACATTGGTTAGTTTTAAAAGGCTTGGATGTTACCTTGACAGGTTCGGACGTGGTTACCATGGCCTTCTTGGTGTCGGTGCTGTCGCTCGAATAAGCTGCTGGTTCGGCTGCTTCCAGCCGGTCAGCTCGGTTTCGCAGGAATGCTCGGAATTCCTGCAACGAAGGCAATTTTCTTGAATCAATACTATTCTCCCATTTGGATTTTAGTCGGGTGTCTAGCTTGTTTGCTAGTACATAAATGATCATCAGATCCCAATTTTCGACGGGTACTTTTAGTGAGCGCAGGGACCTCATATGTTTGGAAATATTATCGCTAAGACCCCTGAGGCTCGAGGGAGTTGATGGGACAGATTCTATGTCGAATAATGCTCGCATGTGGTTGGATACAAGGCGCCGTGGGTCATTGTAACGCTCGCAAAGCATTTGCCACGCGAGCGTGTACCCCTCATCAGAAAAATCGAGTGAACTGATTACCTCTAGCGCGCCGCCTTGTAAACAACTGCGTAGGTATTTATATTTAACGATCGACGGCAAGTTACCTTGATTGACTAGAGCATCGAATGTGTCCCTGAACTGTAACCACTGAGTCAGGTCGCCTGAATAGCTAGGAAGATTTATTTCAGGATACTTTATCGACTCACTGATGGACGGTTGCTGTGATTGTAACATGCTTTCACTGGCTATAGGATTTTCCTCCTCTTGCACCATCAGCTTGCCCTTCGCAGTGAGTCGGTAAAATAGATCCTCGAAAGACTCACGCTCGGCCGCCTGCTCGTCGATGTCGTCAGACTCACAGCACATGGTCTCGATCCTATCCTGTATCTTGGAGAAGTCTTGGTATAAATTAGGTAATTGCTCTAATCTTAGCTTAACGTCCATGACAATCTCAGCTGTTAAATTACTAGAATCGATCTGTTCCATGAATTTCTTAAATAAGGTTAACTTTCGCTTATATACGCCACGTCTAGTTTTTTGTCTCTTTAACTCTGCTTCTTCTAAAAAACTAATATTTTGGGCAGATTCCTCGTTTGGATTACCCATTTTTGGAAATTACTAGTACAATTACAAAGAAAATTAGGAGGGAGATTTGGAATTGGTTAGGAAATGCCAGCTCACTTGCCTGTTTGGTCGATGCTCGTGCAGTTCCGCTGGCTTGGCTGCTTCTTCTTAGCGATACCACCCACGTGGTTCGCTTTTGGTAGGTACGGTCGACGGCTCGTTCGGCGCCACACACACGTGGCGCGCGTTTGGTAGGTGATTGGTAACTTGACCGCGGTGCCTCGCACGTGGCCCGCGTGCCGACGGGTGCTGGCCCTCGCTGATTTGTCACGGCACCAACCACGTGGCCCGCGCTCGCTCGCGAAGATCAGCGTCGCGCACACCTGCGCGCCCTTCGTAGTTGCCCAGCGATCAGCCTGATCTTCCTCAGCCTCAGAAGGGCGAGATCGATGTCGCCGCTGCAAATGCGCCGCCTTGCTGTTCCGGACCGAATGCAACCATGCAGCGGTTGCGTGGTGCAAATTGCCGATGCCTCGCGGCGGTTTCGCGAACGGATGGACAGCGATCGTTGTGATTTTAATAGATTTAAACGCGGGGTCACCATATGTTGGGATGGAGACCGCTGGGCGAGTAAAAGTAAAGGCAAACTTGCATATACTTAATTTAATGAGAGAGAGCTTACAATTACGACCGTACGTGCTAACAGATTGTTAGGAAGAAGAAAGAGGCCTATACATGCTTAGGTATATATAGACCCGTGTGAGCGACATCTATTATGATCTACCATAACAAAGTTCCGACTTAACTAGTAAAGCTAAAGAACCAGGTAGATAGTTTGGGAAAGCTCCGACAGGGGTCGCTACTGTACCCATACAAACAGTCGACACCTATCAGGACTTAGCGGAAACCTGCTTTAGTTGGTAACATAGGAAGCGGCCCAGATGGCGCCACTTAGCTTGGAACTATCTATCTAGTTATATTATGCTAGATATTTATGTTACTCGTTAACAACTGCCTTGAGAGGTCTTTCGCAAGCTGAAAGAATCATTTACATAGTGTATGTCTTTCCCGTACACGGGGCAATGGTGTCCCGGCCCTTTGGGAGGCGTGCGCGGAGCCGAAGCCAACGCGTAGAGGCCCTTTCGACAATTTAATGAAAGGCAACGTGTACACCCAGCGGATGCTGTCCCTGCCCGTGTCATGGGACGCACGCAGAGACAGCCCCCGCCAGATGCAAGGACTATTGTTGATTGATGGAATCTAACTCTACTGGGTTATGGTGGTTGTAGTGTCTACGGAATATGTGTAGTTACAGATTGGTTAAATATATATATAAATAAATGTATACGGTCGGTTGACGGGAAACGTCAGTCAGTGCCAAACTACCCGTAAGGCCAGACAGTCGTTATCAATCAACCGCTCTGTATACCTCGATACTAATTGTATTTTATTTTATAATATTCCCAGTGCTGAACACTACATTGGCGACTAGGATGAATTTGTGAGTAAATTGCGTGCACAAAATTATGGCAAACAAATCAGTGACCAATAGGTTAATAATAGTAAAGGAGACCATCGTACTCCAACAACGAACATTTTAATGATTCGTTCAAGATAAGTACCTACATAGAAGATTTATGCATTCGTATTTAGTAAGGAAACTGCTCGACAAACCTCGACGCGTAGGTATGTGCTACTTTAGATAAAATGTTTGTAGTGAAATCACAAGCAATCGTTGAAAAAAAAAGAACAAAAGAGTAAATGATAGATAATGCAACTAGTTTTATAGTGTCACAACAAGTGCACTACACTCGCGGTCAAAGAATTCGGGTCACCGTAATTTAAATAATAGAAATAGGTGTTTTTTCAATATTTGACACTTGTTTCATTTACATAACATACTACTCTTTAATACCTTAGCTGTATTAGCAATATCCGCTACCCATCATAAAAATATTATTATCCAAGAATGGTGACTTTTGCAATATTTCACTCCGTTAACGTCATTATTTTTAATAGGTTTGTATCGATCTAAACCTGAAATTGCTACTATTCTCAGTGTTATTATGGCAGATAATATCTAACATTAATTAAGGATCAAAACAGGCTTCAATAATCTCACAACCTTTTCTTGAAGTATTTTAGGAAATATGGCGGTATTTCAATGACCCGAATTCGTCGTCCGTGCGTGTGTACTCGTATTTCTTTATTTTAAACAAATGAGGATTATGATTGATTTCGACATTTAAAGATATTTAAAGACACGGAAATAAATATTATAGATTTATTTGCTAGCAACTTTGGGGAGCAGAACCCGACTCTATAATAATTTATTTTTATTAGATCAAATCACCCTATTCCTAGGGATACGCGACTATGTTCAATTTTGCCGTTCTATTTTCACGGTGAAGACGTAAAGTTTGTGGAAATGTTTCTTAGATGTTTAGGTGTTTGGAGGTTGTTAGTAAATATCGCTGTGTCAAATGCATGAATTCGAGCTAAAATTCGGCATGCAAGTAGACCAAGTCCTAGAGTGAAACCCAGGATACTTTATATCCCTGTAAGGAGTTCCCTTAGGATAACAACGAAATAACGCCGGCGAAGCCGCAGGCGAATGTTCATCTATTATAAATTGACACTATAGTTGTTTTCTAATGCATGAATTAATTCGAATTTTAGATTTTGAGAGTAAATAAATGACAATTTCATGTTACAAAAGGTAAGGCCTATGGGTTACTGATTGGTTGCACAAATAAAAGTACAATTTTTATCCATGGATACTAAAGCTAACCACAGAAATAAATGTTATTGTTGTGTAGTCTACTGTTGTTGACGATATTCAATGGTTGATACGGTATTTCTCAAAATCTAACCACAAATCATGACGTTTATAATTGCATCAAAAACGAAAAAGTAGGTAATGTTTGAATTAGCTACTTAAAACGTAAACAAATGATAAGTTCAAGGTCAAAGGGTTCACCTATATAGACCGAGTAACATTGTACTGTTGTAACTTTCGTTAATTAAGCATGAATATTTACCTACATTTCAAAAGCCTTAGTATGACGGTCATTATCGAGTGCAGTCAACAACAGTGAGAAAAACAGAAATGATTTGCATAAACATTGCTACATTTTGCACAACAATGACAAATTCCTGTGAGTAAGAGCCGAGTTGAAAAAAAAAAACTATAAGGGTTTTGTTTTGCCATTTTGGCTACGGAACCCTAAAAAGGAGCGTGACTCCACAAATCTCTTCGACTCATTTTCACTTAATCCTGTCTGGCGACATACAGATAAATTCTGACTAAAAATTATGGTTAAATAGTATCTGGGCAGGAATGTTTACAGAACAAATCAACTCAATGAGAATGTTTCGCCCCGATTATAACTATTGTACCTCCTTCCATCTACGAAACTGGTTTAGTACTTTTTGATACAAGTGCGGAAAGTATGTCATTTTTCACGAGCTCCGAGGTGTATTGGCCCGAGCCGCTAGGCGAGGGTAAATACTTGGGACGAGTGGAAGTGACGCTTCCGCACGTGTATCAAACGACGTTTTTTAATACATTTGCGAAAAAATGTCGGTGAAACAAAATCATGGCACCAGCTGTCACCATTCAGCCTAATCAAAAGAAATTATTTTGAAAGTAAACATACAGAATTTAATTAAATTTAAACATGAAAAAGCAAGATATATATTTATTATTACTTTGTACTTTACTTTTTGCAAATAAATGTGTTATTTAGTGTTCAAAAAATTAGCTGGAAAGTAAAAAGCACTAGTGCGCAAAATACAACTTTGCGCACGATTTACAGCTACGAAAAGTACCACTTTTTGAGCAAGTGTATTAAAAGTTATAAAGAGCTAAGGTCATGCTATAACAGGAAATTATGTACCAATGGCCAGCTGGGGGTGTCGCTGTTGATACGCTAATTATTACATTGTACTTTTATGTACGCGTCGGTGGCAAATATGCATAAAACCCTCCTGATGGTTAGCGCACGTAATCTATGGATGCTTTCATTTACTGGAAGTGTCTCATGCGCGTTGCCCATCCGGTATAACGGTTGTAATGACGATGTTATTATATTAATATGTAATCGGTTTAATGTACCTACGGATAAAAACCTAGGTACCGCCGACATTATTTATATAGCATAAGGGAAAGAGTATTCATTGTTGATTTCTTAAAAATATGAATATTGTTTGTTATTACGTGTAAAAGAGTGTCACACTTAACAAGTACATTTCCTATTACCTTAGAACTTTATTAACTATCTAGTTCATTTAGAACTTCAAACATGTCTAAATAAACTCGTGATGAAAATTATTAATAATACGTATATTTTCTTTGTTTATTTCTACTCACTCACGCACAGTTACATGTTGCAAGCTTACTGTAGCAGTAAAAGGGGGATATGCATAAAATACTAACTACCAGTTTCATAGAAATGGTTGCTTCGTATGTTTACACATACAAAAGGGTGAATGAAAGGTATATCATGTCTAAGTCTGAGATATGTAACAAGGTGTAGTCTGCCCGGCGCCGTTGGAGTAAAAAGCCATAAAACTTATTACAATAGCATTATTACTTCGAAAGGTGACAAGTCGTAATACGAAGTAGTGAATTTCGACCTAAACACTTTCTAGTTAAGTTCAAAATGCTTTTTATGTTCTAAATACAAAAGCTACCTTCACACCTGCATAGGGTTGTCAAAACTGTAATAAGTGAGTAAAATATTAAAACCATAAACTGTAACCATAAAACACTAAACCAGATTCAACGGAACTGGTACTAGTGAAAATTCCTGATTGTTGCAACCCTACCCTCCAATGTTTTTATTGCATTTGCAATTTTTGCGCTGTCATTTGATATTTTACCTTAGTACTAACTATTACGTTAGCTTTTGTATACGTAAGAAATCACTTACACTCTTTCTATAATAGATAACCCTTTACTCTTGAGTCGGCGGTCAGACAATACACCTAACCTACTCTCTCTAAAGGCTCGAGCAAAATGGTACACCAAACCTACTAAAAAAAAAAAAAAGAAAATGAGGAATGCATGCAAAAAGGTACATCATACCTATTCTTAACAAAAGAACATGCAACGAGGTACAACTTACCTACTCATATTTAAGGGTCATGCAAATGGTTCACCAAACCTAATCTTGAAAAAAAGAGCATGCATGCTATAAGGTACAACTTACCTAAATGCATACAAAAAGGTACATCATACCTATTCTTAACAAAAGAACATGCAACAAGGTAAAACTTACCTACTCTTATTTAAGGGTCATGCAAATGGTTCACCAAACCTAATCTTGAAAAAAGAAATCTGTTTCTAGAAGAAGTCTGATTCTATTCTTTCTTTTGGCGCTTGCTTCTGGTCAGAAGAAGCGCCGGAAGAAACTCGCCACTTTTTTAAAATGTTTAAATATAACAACAAGTATGACATTATTATATCCGATTTCATGAATACGTTACAATAAACTTAAAACTACATTTTTAGAGATGTAAAAGGCCTCTTGGCCTCAAAACAAGGCAATTAAAATAATAGAAATTATATTGATAGTAATATTAATGGAGATGTAAAGAGTCTCTGTTGTCAAAATATTATGTTTTGGAGGTGTAAAGGACCTCCAAACGTCGAAATATAAAATGGGACTGTTTACTAAAATATCTTACAGAAATGTCAACATTCTGCGACTCACATGATATAACTTAAAAGTAAATTATTTCATCTCATTTATTTTATGCACAACATGGTATTACAAGATGTTACAAGTACTTATAAAGTTCAACATGGACCCTGCTGGTAGGGAGTAGCATATACTAAGATTAACTTAATCTACTTATTTAAATATACATTTACACAAAAAAAAAAAAAAAAAAAAAACTTGAGACAATAGATAGTTTTTTCAGCTTTTCAACAAAAGTAGTGTACTTATCTTCGGCTGAAATCGTACTCGGTAAATTATTATACTTATATTTTTATCGACATGGAATTCATTTCGGTCCGATAGAGTTCATTTTGAGTTTGGCGACTGCAGCTTGTACCAGTTTGTTTCTTGGTCGTAAACTATGAGTACCTTTATAGATAATATTTTTAGAGTGAGTGTATAGACTAGGGTGCTTCCGCACGAATTTACACGTCTCGAGAATATACAAGGATGTTTGTTAGTGTTAGGATTTTTAATTTAACAAAATGAGGTCTACACGATTCGCAATTACGTATGTTACTTAAAATCCTTATACATCTCTTTTGTATTAAGATTAAATCAGGCACATTTGTGCTATCACATTAAAATAAAATTAATACCGTTTTTCTTAGAGATGTATATGAGATATGAGATATTATGTATGTATATATCTCTAAGTGTCAAAAAATTGGCAAGTACAATAACAGAAAAACAACTAATTATACATTATTTTAAAATAATTTCCAGTTGTAATTAATCCCACGGTGTTTCATCATTCATGTAGTCTTCTTGTGTGCTATAATAAGCTTTGGAAATGAGTTTACGCTGTACAAAATTCTTGAATTTGTTAATAGACAATTCAGTTGCGGTTCTTGGCAGTTTATTATAAAACCTTACACAATTACTCATGAATGATGTTTTTATTTTATGGCCGTTACAAGCCGTCATTTCAAATGGCGCACTTATAATATCGTTATAGCACTATAATCTTTTGGGTCAGAATGGAAGATTTTCAATGAATAATGGTTGTAATTGTGATTAATTTATTAGGAAACTTTTTTTCCAAGGAGTTAATTGTCGGTCCAAAATAGATTGTTCCACCGGGGCAAATTACAGGTAAAATCACCTAGATTAGGTAATGAATATGGACCAAATGACCCAGATGAAGACACACAAATTGGAAAAGTAAAATTAAAGGAAAGGAAGGAAGGAAAGCACGAGAATAATATTGAGAGTAATCAGGAAGAATATTAACATTTTATAAAAACAATTCAAGTGCAATTTAATTTCAGAAACTTTATTTCGCCTGAAATACATGGATGTAAATTGGAAATACAAAGTATCAGATGGTACAAAAATGTTAATACGTGAACATTTACTAAATATAAAACTTACAATACGCATGGATCAGAGCCAGATTACCACGTGTTGTAACAATATGAAGTCTACAGGATACAAGACCCCGCCGGTGAGGGCGACCTCGACCTCGACCTCGACCTCGTGACACCATCACATAAGGACCGCGATGTTCCCCAGGACCAGAATATCCTGGATTAAATTCACTCCGACCATGGTCGGGCTCAGCTAAGTTTCTTGTCGGAGTCTTCTTAGCTGGGCTAGGGGTAGCGAACCGACAACTAAAACTCCCATTAGCTCGACATAAATTATCGTAGTAAATTAGCTCGAATCGGTATTGTATTCATCAATATGTACAGTTGATAACACAATAAAACAAAATTTATTAATGTGATAATAAACCTGATTATAAATACCTGCCTGTAAAATAAACACTTGAAAAAAAGGAAGAGATGTAGTGTCTACGGAATATGTGTAGTTACAGATTGGTTAAATATATATATAAATAAATGTATACGGTCGGTTGACGGGAAACGTCAGTCAGTGCCAAACTACCCGTAAGGCCAGACAGTCGTTATCAATCAACCGCTCTGTATACCTCGATACTAATTGTATTTTATTTTATAATATTCCCAGTGCTGAACACTACAGTGGTGGAATTATGGACTAGATACTGGGCTATGGATTGAGACATGACGGCGCCTGTCAGGAAAAGTGTCTCATGGCTTTCGCGGCACTAATACATAGTGTATTATTATTAATTTAAGTGTATTATTAATAATAATAAATAATACATAGTGTAATAGGATGTCTCCAGATTACATTTATCCTACCCTCTTTATCTACGCCTTACCCATTATTCTGTACCAACCGTAATGAAAAAAAAAAACCGGACAAGTGCGAGTCGGACTCACCTACCTTGAGTTCCGTACACATACTTTTAATAAGTACATTTTTTTATTGCTTGAAGATTTAATTGCAAATGTATAACTTCAAGATTTTTCCCTATACTTGTAGAATAAGACGGTGCTACTTGCCAAAAGTCATAGTTATAGGTCAACGGGAAGTATCCATTTACCCAAATTTTCATTCCTTTGAGAGTGTCGAAATATACGTATCTTTTTTTTACGTCAACTTAGAAGTTTGATTTTTTCACAGCTTCAAGGGACTCTAGATCTGAGTATATGGTTTTATTTTCAACTCGCCATACCGTTACGTGTTCCCGAGATAAAGGGTTTTGGTGACAGATAGACAGACGGACGGACGGACGGACAGACAGACGGATAACAAAGTGATCCTATAAGGGTTCCGTTTTTTCCTTTTGAGGTACGGAAACCTAAAAAACCTTCCAAGACTTACTCTTAATAAAAAGGCATTTTTTTAACAGGTAAATTAGCAGGGTACAAAGGAATCGAAATGTTTGAACGACTGTACCAACTGTATGGACCGATAGTTAGACTGGACGGGATTTTCGGTGGACAAAACATGCTTATGCTTTTTGATCCAGAGGCAGCGGAAAATGTAAGTCAAATATCAAATTAGAACGAACCTTTTTTAAATTTTTCATCACACTTGCTCGAAAATGGTGCATTACACGTAGGTTTTGCGGGCCGTAAATGAGCTATTACGCCCCAGGGCGTAATGGTTTTCTTTTTAAATTTGAAACGCTGGTTCTGTTTTACTCTTATTTGTCATGTTCAAAGGAAACTACCAACTTACTTTTTTAACTTTTATCACTGAAATATTTAATTAAAGAGAACTGTTATTGCAAATACATGTAAACACATATTTCTGTAACATTAATTAAATGTTTCAATAGTGTATTTCAGTATTTTGCAATTATAAAATCAACCGTTTTAGGTCTGTACCGCTATGGTTTCCGAACGTTTCGCATTGTCTATGGATATGTCACGTCACTAATGTCACTGTCAGTTTTACAATTTAATTTAGGTTAAGTAAGGTTAATTTTAATTAGATTTCCTCACAAGTGTGATGAAAAACATTGTGTGTGCCACGGGCGGTAAAGGAATTATAAACTCGTGTTATTAAAGCCCTCGGCTTCGCCTCGGCCTTGTAACAAACACTCGTTTGTAATTCCTTATCTACCGCCCTTGATACACAATGTACTAATTCATAATTTTAAAATAATAGCACCATCATTCAGCCTTAAGACAATAGTCATATCTTTTTAACATATAACATTACTCACTTGGTTGGTATTAACCCCGCGCCAAATGAACACGCAAAGAACATGTCTAGTCACCTAAGTAACTTTTTGAGTTATGGTGGTTTGAAAGTTAGTCATCGGGAACAATGACTACAATAACCATCTCTTTAAAAGTGAAAAAAAAAAAAATTATTTTAAGATATTCACCTTTAATCAAGTGCTGAGTTATTGTTCATTGCGAGTTCTACATTTTGAGATTCAAATCTCATTTTCAAAAAAGGTGACATGTTCTTTCCGTGTACCCTTCAAATATTGTATACAGTAACGTGGAGTTTTTTTGCAAAATCCTTACATTTGACAGGTGCTTCGGTCAGAGGAGCCAATGCCGGTACGCCCAGGATTGCCATCCATAGAATACTACCGTAAACAGCACAACAGAATCTATGATCCTAAACGATTGACGGGACTTGCATCTGAGTATACCACAATAATTACCATGCTTAGCCAAAACGGGTGTCCTGTGGTCGCCCCAGTAGTCATTGTAGCGTATTTTATATTTCTAATTTTCTTGAGCATGTTCTAAATGATGTATTATTAATATTATTTTAACAACTTTAATCCCGTGCTTATAATAATCATTGATTTCAGACCATGCAACTCAGGCCTGATTGGTTACCTGTGTTTGCTCCTTCAATAATTCAAATGCTCCTCCTCCTACTATCTTAGCATTTCATAGTAATTTTTTAACTACCTATGTGAATGCTGGGAGACTTTTTATAACCTACCAAATGATTTCAGTCACGGTGAAAATTGGAGAGATTTGCGATCAAAAGTGAACCCCATAATGATGCAGCCAAAGACTATCAAACTATACACCGATGTACTGAAAGAAGTAGCCAGTGACATGGTTGCAAGGTTCGATGATAAATTTCCTGTTTGATTCCTAACGCATCTATACTCACAATGTAGTCAACACTTACAGAGAGACCCACACTTTACAGTCTCTTGGTAAAGATGATGTTGAACATGATATTTTAATTGCAGGCTGAGATTAGTTCGAGATAAAAATAATAGGATAACGAAAA
Source organism: Eudemis profundana (assembly GCA_947034925.1). Lineage (NCBI taxonomy): Eukaryota > Metazoa > Arthropoda > Insecta > Lepidoptera > Tortricidae > Eudemis > Eudemis profundana. Next base: position 18,364,467 of record OX344800.1, read on the forward strand.
ATCTTGATGTTGACATGAACTTATGGGCACTAGAGTCGATCGGTGTGGTGGCGCTAGGGACTCGCTTGAACTGTTTTGATCCCAATCTACCTGTAGACTCTCCAGCCAGAGAGTTAATACAAATTGTACACGACATCTTTCATATAGCAGAAAAGCTGGACTTTGGTTTAAGTCCCTGGAGAATTTTCTCAACGCCATCGTTTAAAAAAGCAATGAAAATGTACGAAGAGCATGAAAGGTAAATTAACGATGAGTATTTTAACTCATTAATGTAATATAAATAAGCTTATATATGTGAAAAACTTAACTAAAGCACCTGTTGCATATAATAGTAACCTGTCAGTATAGACAGTTTGACGTTCCATTTTTGAAAAAGGACATACTCGTATTAAGATAAGTTCCGTATAAATTCGCGTACACTACTACATGCAACATGTGGTTTAGTTAAGTTTTTTCCTATAATAGTGTGTTTTTTTTAGATTAACAAAATATTTCATCGACCAAGCAAAGAAAAACATAGAGGCATCAAAAAAAAGTACAGTCGACACTTCCGCTTCCGAGAAACCAATTTTAGAGAAATTGTTGGAAATTGATGTCCGGGTAGCACACATTATAGCAACAGATATGTTATTGGCTGGAGTGGATACAGTAAGTATTTAATCACCTTATTATCCTATAAAAATCAATCTCACATGCTCAATGATCCTCGGCCTAAGCATAGAAAGGAATGAATTACTTTAATTTGGCGGTTCGGAAACAGCATCAAGCCGCACAGATAGCGAGAAATAAGGTGCATCTAAGGCGATCCGCATCGGGCTAAGATCCTGATTCATGGGAAAATGCGAATTTATTATATTATTATGATTTTCATTTGAGTGGCCTACCTATCACCTACTTATCTACCGCCAACCCCCTATCGACCTACTGTGAGTGTGGTGTGTGTGTGTGTTATGTGTGCTAAATTTAAATTTGCGTATTTATAGGCTGCCAACTCAGCGATTGCCACATTGTATCTGCTCGCAAAGAACCCAGAAAAACAAATGAAGTTAAGAGAAGAAATATTGGCTAAGCAAACTCGGAAGCCCTATTTGAGGGCATGCATGAAGGAATCTATGAGATTGCTTCCTGTCATCAATGGGAATGTACGACAGTCGACTAAGGAATACAACCTGTTGGGATATAAATTGCCAAAAGGCGTAAGTTATGCTTGTAAACAGTTTGCAGGCAAAAGTAACACATTATTGGATGTTGATGAGGGCCAAATAACAGGCCGAAAGACGCGAAGTGTGTTTGGTATGTCTTTAGGGGAGATCTGTGTCCAGCAGTGGTCGCCTGGAGTTGGAATGATGATGATGAACAAGCTGGTGTTATAAATATGGCATCATTAACAGAAGTTGTATTATGAACATGAAGTTGTTGAAGACACGTACCGTTCGTATGATTCATTTGGAAAGTGCCATCAGAATTAATTTCCAAAAAATACATAAATTCTGAAAGAGGAGCAAAATTCGCCAGGTAAAACCATTGGAAACGATAATTTCATGCAAAATTCATGATGTTAACTTTTTTTTTTCAGATTTTGATAGCATTTGGGCATCACTACATGTGCCTTATGGAAGAACATTACCCGAAACCGAACGAGTTTATCCCTGAGAGATGGTTGGCTGACAAAGATGACCCGCTGTACCATGGCAATACCCATCCTTTCGTGATGGCTCCTTTCGGATTCGGAGTTCGAATGTGCATTGGTAAGCATAGATCTGAAACGGTATTTCCATGCACTTCTGGAAATGCATGGAAAGTTTAAGCTCATTACACAAAAAATAAACGTTTTGCACAGGGTTTAATTGATCTTATATTTTTTTGGGGACTGGCTAAACAACGACTAGAATTGTCACTAGCCCTGATTCATAGAAAGCATAAACGAAAAATAAGACAATAAATTAATGTAAACTTAGCTTAACTGGGTCTTGACTTTTTTTTGTAGTTCTGGATATACTTTAATTCTTCAAACCACTTAACGCCATGAGAATTTTTAAATAGAAAAATGTTTTTTGGTGGATACTTTCCAATTTACGTCAAAATCGCTTTTGCATGATACTTCTTGAAGGACGTTCAACAGATAATTCTTGGTTCCCTTCTCTTTTCCGTTACTGACCGAGTATTAAAAAGAAAGGTATAATTCTGATGTTTATTAATTTGTTTTAGGGCGTCGCATTGCTGAGTTGGAGATGGAGACATTGATATCCAAACTTATAGAGAACTTCCAAATCGACTGGACGAGTGATGAATCAATTCGAGTTGCTCCTACCTCGCTCAATTATATAATGGGACCTTTTCATTTTGTTTTTAAAGATTTGTAAATAAAGCCTTGAACGAATTTCTCTCAAAAAAATTCTGGTATAAACTTAAGAATTTGTTTTATGTAAGTCTAATAAAAGTCAATGAATCTATAACCGATGCGGATAAAAAATTGGAGGAGCCCGAATGAACAAAACATTCGGTCAAATACGAGTACAATTATCTCAAAACAAGGTGAACCGTTGGAAATACATTCTTAACTCGAAAACTTGTACTGAATAGTTATTTTCTCAAGATTGTTGTACCTGGAATGTGCTCTGCACTTGCAAGTGACAAGGTGTTTTTCGAGAAGACGTTTATTGTGCTAGCAGTTTTAAATGTAATAAGTAAAAGGCTTTTTACCTACTAAATACCAGTTTTTTTCTATTTACTACTCTCTACAATTTTGTAGACATAAAACAATTCATAAAGATCAGTGGATGAAAAAAAAAATGTGTCGGTACAATATCAAAATCGACTAGTTCAAGCTAGTTATTAGAAACGTACTTACCGTAAAATAGGGTGAGTAGGGATTGCGATGGCAGTTGGGTTATAAATGGGGAGAGTAGCGATGACAGAGGGGTGAGGAGGTTTTTAAAGGCTATTGCTACCTAAATAATATATTCTTATTACAAATGGAGCTATAGTAATATTCATCATCCAAAATTGTCGATCCAACAATTTGCCCAACTCACCTTAGTATGAAATCCCATCTCACCCCAACTATGAGGGACTACGGGGTGAGGAGGGATTTTGTGTTTATCGTTAAAGCTATGAAATGGAACTACCCAAAATCATAAAAAAAACTTAAATACAAACGGCCGGAACATTTATTATATATACAGTTCAGTTTGCACATGTAAAATAAAATGTTATCAAGGTTTGAATATCAATTTTGTCCCCACTCACCCCGTTTTATGGTAACTTGTATCTTATCGAAAAAGAAACAAACTTCAAATGAGCATACTGAATAATATATTATTACTACCTAATGTCGATACAAATGTGAGAAATAGTTTAAAAATATGTAAATGGGGATGTAGGAATTTACATCCATTCTTAGAACAACAAGGAAGGGATTCAATACAGCACATTTTTCCAAAACAAAACACTCTGTTATTTATTTACATCTCATCATCAGCTTATATGCGTCCCACTGCTGAACATATGCCCATTTTCATGGATGATAGTGTACCACGAAGTCATTTAACAGGAACAACTCGAACATACCCAGAATACTAAACAAACCGGCTGCACTCCCTACACTTAGTTCCAAAGTAATGCGTAAGTGCTCGACACTGCAAAATGGCACCTCACGTGATTCAGAACTATTCGAGCAAACTTCTAAGGAACTCGGCACACTGGGATGAAAGCGACAAAAGATCGACTATTTGTACTCTCAATACAAATAAAATAGTTCCGTGACTAAAGTAGTGATCGTATGCGGTGTCAAAATTGAAAATAACCACATTTTTACTAAAAAAAACCCGACCGCGGTGCACTTTGAAACTGCATAAAATCCGCCATTTTGTTTATTTTAACGAACTTCATACCCAGTGACACTCGCACCATCAAGACGAATCTAATGATGTATCATTTATCAAAATCGGATGTGCCGTTGAGTAGTTACCAGCGGACACAGGAACGGACGTACATACATACAGGTCAAACACATAACCCTCCTTTGGGCTTCGCCGCAGTCGGGTAAAAACTTAAAGAAGAACTTTCGAATATCAAATCTCAGGAGAGAAATACAAAGTGGGCAGGGCATTGGTTTGGGACGCAACTTGTGTCGACACGGTTGCGCAGTCCCACATCCAAGCGACCCGCACACAGGCCGGCGCTGCAGCTGACCAGGCACAAGTCCTCAAGCGCCGCAAATACTCGTCATTGCTTAATGACTACGAGTTTACGGCGCTTGGAGTGGAAACACTGGGGCCCTGGTCAGCTGACATGAAAACCTTTATGAGAGCCCTGTCAAAATGACTGATCGACGCTTCAGGAGACCCAAGGGCTGGCGCTTAACTATCTCAAAAAATCGCTCTTGCGATATAGAGAGGTAACGCAGCCCGCGTAAAGGGGACTATGCCGCAGGCAGACTTGCTAGACGGGGTAGTATTTATATATTTATTCATATTTTTAATTAGTGTTAAGTTTTTTTACTTGATTACACTTTTAGTTTCTATATTTTATATTTGCTACTTGTTGTTTTTTTAAATGTTCACTTAGAAATGTTTCACCATACAAATTATGGAACAACAATTCCGTGTAATGTGAGCAAGTGGCAATGGTTTGCCGCAACTTTTATATTACGTTTAAATCTATCATTTGTTGGATGTATAAGTACTCAGATGACTAGATCAGCGACACCTAAGGGCCTTATTACACTTGCGATTGCTCTCCGACCGCTCGCTTGCTGTGTAAACGATGCCTAATGCATAATCATGCAGAAGTTGAAGTTCTGTGCATGTCTCCTTATCTAGAACTAAGACTATTCAAAGAACTAAGTAGCATAAATTAGCTACGTGTAGAACAGAGTTATGATATTAGAATAATTTATTTTATCTTCGATTTGCAAACGTTTTATACTACACGTATAGATATAGTAAAAAAATATATATCAACGGAATAGTTTTCTGCAACGCAACTAGACGTGCCTTATCTTATATGCACTGATTTTGCATAATGAGTTTTATATTAACCCTTTGGACGCCAAGAACACCTAAACGTGTCGTATACTTTTGTGCCTACTGTAAGGCGGTTTATAATAATAAATAGTACATTACATAACTAGGGTGGTAATACAAAGAAATGCCGAGATCGCAGAATTTTGCGGCCCGAGCTGCAAGCGAGGGACGTAAATATGCGATCGGGGGCTTTCTTTATTACCTCCCGTGTTGTGTACATCATTTTATGTGTACACTTGGCCAGAAAGCGGCTCAAAGTCACTTTATGGCCAGGTGTGGCATAAAGATACTTTTCTTTTATATTTATTCTTATTCCGTGTGTACGGTACCAGATCCGACTTAATTTAAGACTAAGACAATTTCTTATAAAAAAGAGTGAGACAGACTGTATTCTTTTAAATTCAAATTATGAAATGTTCTCCAAAAGTCGCCAGTCTGTCTCGGAGATAGTGTGAGGCCGCATACCCAGATGCCAAAGTATAAAGACAACCAAGTAGTACGACTTCGGCGGCCGTTTAGGAGCGCGCGACACGTATTTACACAGCCGCACGACGCGCGTCTGTGTGAGTGAACGTCATACTGTGGCATGCTCGCGCATGCTCAAATCCTTGCCTGTGGTGCGTCCGTGCACGGCGCGCACACATGCGCGCTCCTGATGTACCTTTTGTAAGAAGAAAAACTACCGTATACCGTGCAGATGCAGTCCTCACACTACCACGCCATCGCCAACAAAACCTAAAGGTGTTAGAGAGTAAGGAGCGGTAGAAACCTACATGTACCATCACAAAGTTCAATTTCGGTTTTGATAGTGTTATGACATGGCATCTCCTTTACAATTTTAATGTTCGAAGAAAACGTCAAAAAGGCTAATTATTTATAATGTTACATTTCAAACTTTATTTAGGAGCTACGAACACTTGCCCACTTATATGTTTTTTAAGATATTTCTATACAACATAATATACATAGCTTTTCAATGCTATTGTTTCTATTTTTTGCTTTTTTGAGACAAGCAACTGTACTTTTTTGTACAGTCGCAAACTGCACGTCTGAACTAATCAAATGAGCCCAAAAACGTTGAATTTTTCTCGTGTAATTTAGATGATCCTGTGGTTACCATCCGCCTTCATCATCAGGTCGGCTCCATCCATTTCATAATATATTGCATTGTCATCGGATTTAGGTGAAGTGAGTGAAGGTGAAGTGGGTCAAATTTGACTCACAAGATTTGATTACGGACACACGGATATCGGGACAAGTACTTAATAAAAGCCTGTAAAACATCAGTCAGTCTGATAACTCTTGGACACTATAAAAATAAAATTAACTACTATTGGCAGATAGATTAAAGGGGCCAGAGATAACTAAGCTAATTAATAGAAATATACAGTGGTAAACATTTTGTAAAACTAATTTTAGAGGCCGTTTTATCCCCGAGTGTTCAAAGTTAGCAGCACTGAATGTACAAGTACATAAACGGTGGACTGCGCTTTGCTGGAATTAATTACTACCCGCCATTGACGTATATACCATCATTGAATGTACTCGAACAAGTACATAAACGGTGGACTCACGGAATAAAAAAAAAAATTCTGTTCTGTGGGTGGACTGCGCTTTGCTGGAATTATTTATTTATCCTTTAGTTAGCTTATTCTACTGAAAGAAAACATTCCTGTATTTAAAAAAATTAAGAAAACTGCATTAAAAGATTTTCTAAAATTCATTTGTCTCACCCAGGAATCGAACCAGCTAAAAAATGCAAAAATAAGCACTCACTATTTTATTCTACTAATCGATAGGATTATTGTTCAGGAATCTCTCTAATCAGTATTTGGTCTTAAAAGTATAAAAGATCGTGAAATCGATCATCAATTTTATTTTACCATCAATTCCAATACAAAAGACAAGAGAATTTAAATAGTACATTGTGTATCAAGGATGGTAAGTAAATTGCAATTGTTTCATTTAGAGAACGTTTCGAGTATGCCGTCAGTCGTTCGTAGTCGGAGCCCCGGCAAGAAGACAAAAACCAAAAGAGGAGCCTCCGACTACGAACGACTGACGGCATACTCGAAACGTTCTCTAAATGAAACAATTGCAATTTATCTGTGCCTGGTGAACTAAAACCTAAGATTCTTGTTTTAGACTTTTTCGTAGTCGGGTTTTAGTTTTTAACTTTATTTTATTTTAGGTTAAGTTTGTTAGTCAGTTTGTGTCCCTCAGAGCAGAAATAGCGGGGCTTCGTCGACCTGCTGGCGGGTCAGAGTTGTTTAGAAAGAAAACCCTAATACAAGCCCATTTTCATAGTCACCCTATTAAATGAACGGCCTAAGCATTAACCTCTTGCTACCAACGCCTGAAGTGATGACCACGACCACTCTGTCAAGAGTGATAACGACAAGGAAGAAGCATTAACCAGCTATTTCATTAATTGATTCATTGATGCATTGGCTAAATTTCATCCAGGCAGTGAACTAAATGGCGTCGTTTAGTGAAAAGGCTAGGCAGTTAACCAAATGGCTAATTAAACCAGTTGGCTGCGGCATATCTATGGCAACTGTACTTATTATTCGCACCCGTTTGGCCGGGGTCCTTAATATATATAAGTCAATGTTACCCGCCTCGGGGTTCTGTGACGATGAGATTACATTTTCAGAATTCTGATACCAAAACTATTCCAGTTACATTTCATCCCTTCATTCGGACTAATGAAACCCCCTGTATTCGTGTCCTCATATTTCGCATAACTTTATTCATAAAATGATATCTAAAATGTTAATGTTAGTTAACAACATTTATTTAGAATATACAGGGTGAATTTCAAATTATAAATTGAAATATTGAAAATTACAAATAAAGTCTTGCCGTAAATTCTGTAAGAACGTTATCCATAAAATCATTTCCTTAGATCTGTATGAAGACAGTTAATGCACTAAACCTCGAATAAATATTGGCTAACAAAAAAAAAAAACCAGAGCAATATGTCATGCGAAGTTGACTGCCAACATTCACTAGTTGGTAAGGTATATGAAGAAGAACCTTTATACTAGTTAGCAGACCTCAATTATCATTTTTTTTATAATGTGGAATAAGAGAAAAAGAAGTGCTTCTTAAGATAATTGTAAAAAAAGACATTCCTAAATTTCAACAATTTGTTGATATGAAATTATAATGCTTATATTTGATTCGAAAACTTCTTTCACATCCCACTGTATACGAAAACTGATTTCAATGCTTCCATTGCTTAATAAAATGTAATCATTCCCGATCCCAACTCACCTGGCGTTATTCCAGCTGACCAGTCACCGTTAGGGTGAAGCCAGACGAGCGTAAGTTTTGAGTTGTGAGTTGCGTAATTTCTGCTACTTTATGTTTCATACAAAACTCCTGTTTGGTTCACACGGCGGCGGAAAATGAGTGAGAGAGAGAAAGTGATTGTCAAAATGTATTGTTGAGAATTTTTGCAGCTGAAATAACGCAGCTCACGACTCACAAGATTACGCTCGTCTGGCTTCACCCTTAATGTTTCACGTGATATTGGTTTCCATTTTCATTCCAAGTACGTTATTAGCTGCAACGCTTTGTGGCGTTCAAGCGCTTGGAATGTTTGAGCCAACTGTTTGGGAATTTTATTTGTAAAGATATTCGAACAATATGTCCAATGAAATTGCTTCGTAGCTTTAATAATACAAGTATGTACTAAACTTTAAATATGAATGTAATGAAAGAATAGGTACAGTCGGCCTCAAAAGTAGCTGGACACTTTAGTACTACGCCGCGATACAAATGTGTTCAGCAACTTTTGAGGCCGACCGTACCTAATATAAGAATACTCTTAGATAAAATAGATTAATCTTGGTTTTACTTTGTAATAGCTTTATAGCAGTTTTGTTCGTTTCACGATGATGGTTAAGAACGAAGAGGTTAATGCAAATATTATAAGGGCATTTCTATTTCTCCCAGTACCCAATTAAAAAATTGTTAGCGTAGATTTCATTTTGTCATTTAAAATTAAAAAAAAACGTAACAAATAGTGCAGATCTCTACTTTTTGTGAATATTATTAGACTTGTGCTGTTTGTTACATATTCTTTTAATTTTAATTTATTGAAAAAGTGCGAAACAAATAGGACAACCTTTAAGAAATGCTCAAAAAACCAGAGGGGCCCATTTCTGATATAAAAACCTCATATCGAAGAGCAACGGAAAGACCTAAGGATGAAGCTAGGTTCGAAGTTGAAAGTCGGTCGTTTTGTTTTTGGGCCTATCACATTCCTAATATTTAAGACGGCTTAGCCTTAGACGTAATCAAATAAACACCTTCAAAATCTCGATCAACACAAATACAAAACTTTCCTCACAAAATTTATGTTTGCATTGAAAATTCCTGGATACCCATTGAGCTCCTTTTACAACAAAAGCGGCAAACTAACTAGTCGTATTTCAGGTTGAACTCGTTCCGGCGTAATCGCAGCATAGCTTACCCGAACTGGTAACAAACTAGACACTTTACGAGGGCAATATCGCCGGAGTAAACAGAATTATTCGTGCCCACGACCTGTGTCAATAACACCAATACAAACATTGGCCAGCGCAAATAAGAAAGTATGGGGATCAAGGAAACATGGAATGGTTTGTACTGTTACCTCCTGGGAGCTCTTTCGGCGTTTACGCGTTAAATATATATGTGTGGGTGGGTGTGTATGTGTGGGTGGTGTAAATAATGTTGATTTGATAGTGTGCTTACAACGTTTTTGGTGACGTCGGTCAGATTCCAGTTTACGCTTGAGCATTTATAAAAATAATATGTGTGTAGATAACAATAACGTGGCGTCCAAAGAAATCGATTCCTACTGGCTTGCCTAATATTAGGCATTTGAGCACCTTATTCTAAAGTTCTTAAGAAAAAATGTACGCCAAATCTGCACCGGTTTGTCCAAGGATATATTTTACGCCACGCCACTGGTAAATAAAGTAGTGTACCTATGCAACTGTACATAATTAAGCCTTAAAACACTAGTATGAAACGAGTCGAATGTGAGTTTCATAAAACCACGCTCTAGTTTGAAGGTCTCTCATTATGTATTGTATCCGATGCATAAACTGCTATTACGTCAAATAAAACTTCACTATTCTAAATTTGCGCTACAATTGACATATCAAACATAGGAGTTAATAAATAGAGAATAATTTCTGTAAAGAAACGTAAGAAATACTCCGAAACAATAAAAAAACAGCAAATTTAAGAATAAACTCTGTTTTCGTAAAAAATCTATTGTATTACAAGTTAGTAAATATAAGGTTAATTAATTTGTAACGAAGTTCGTTAGCCGTGGGCGTGCCTCGTCATAATGAAGGCAGCACTAGCGGACAGGCGAGGCAAACGCTAATTATTTCAGCAAGACTACCTCGCCTATTCACGACGAGCCATAAGGTGGAGCAAAAAGAAGGCAGACACTTGAAAGCTTCACAAAATGTGTGTTTCTATTGCCATTATATCAACATATAATTAAAACAAAATAAAATGGAGTACAGTGGAGTATGGAGTGCGGTGGATACAAGAAACGTGTTTTGGTGTTACTTGCTCGACGATGGTACTTTTTGTTTAATTAACAAAAAAAAAAAATTATGTAAATCAATTACTACCTATAGACAGAGGCCTATTAACTGAATATAATTTAAAATGATCTGAATATGAAACCCTAATTTTAGTAACCTGCTAAAACCCGTTGAAATTAGGGTGCAAGTAAACTTAAAACAGTTTATAGCTTTAATGCAAACATCAAAGGGCATGAGTGATTACTTTTACGCTGGTTTATTACATTAACGGTCTGATGAATGAGTTCAAAAGCAATTTCAAATGCGCCTGGGTAAAGAGTAGCTATTAGGTACATTTTAATGTCATATTGCCAATGTGGTGTCTACGTAATGTGTATTGACAGATTGGTAATATATATATATTATATATTAATAAATGTATACGGACGGTTGGTACAAAGCTTCCTAGTGTCAGTGTCAGACTAGACGTGGAGCAAGATGGTCGCTGTCAATCAACCGGCCCGGGTACCTACTGTACAAACTGTGTTTCATTCCTTTATTCCTGATATCCTTAGTACTGAACGCCACAATGGCGACGAGGATGAATTTGTGAGTAAATTACGTGCAGAAAAATGATAGCAAACAAATCAGTGATCAATAGGTTATAATAGTAAATGAGACCATCGTATGCCAACGACAAACATTTAAATGCTTTGTTCAAGATAAGTACCTACATAGAGGAGATTGATGCATTCGTATTTAGTAAGTAAAAGACTCGACAAACCTCGACGCGTAAGTTTATGCGCTAACTTATTGTTAGATAAAGTCTTTGTAATAAAATCACAAGCAAGCGTTGGAAAAAATGGAGGGTAAATGATAATTTAACTAGTTTTATGGTGTCAAAACAATAAGTGCTAACATATTTCCTTATTTTAAACAAATAAAGATTATGATTGATTTTGACATTTTAAGATATTTAAAGATATGGAAATAAATATATAGATTTATTTACTAGCAACCTTGGGAGAAAAACCCGACTTTAGAATGATTTATTTTTATTAGATCAAATTACCCTATTCTTATAGATACGTGACTCTGTTACATTTTGACGTTCTATTTTCACATAGAAGAAGTACAGTATGTGAAGATGGTTGGATGTTTGGGTATTTGGAGGTTGTTCATAAATTCTAGTGATTGAAAATATCGCGATGTGCTAAAAAAAAAAAAAATTGTCTTGAGACAAATATCCGTTAATTTTAGTAATTCGGAAGTTTCCGTATAGTAACAACAATAACCAGATACTTCATTAAACATGTTTGTGGTTGTGTTTACGATTCAATAAAATAACAATAACGCTCCGTATAGTACAATTTGTTTGATTTTTTAATTTGGTGTCATTAAGTGTCCTTTGGAGTCATTATGATCTCAGTGGTGATCGGGTATATCGCATAGAATCACCGGGTTGGATTTATGTCCAGTACTACGGTGATAGCCGGACGAAAGAGGTACTTACCTTGATATTTTAGTTTTGAAAAATGTTTGGTTGTAATGGGTACTTGAACTCTAGTTAGTGAATTTTATTTTGATATAGAAAATGAGAAAGGAACGTTTAGATAAAGTTCACCCCAAATTCAAAGGTCCATTTGATGTCAAAAAGTGGTGTTTTGTTTTGAAAGTACTAAACTCTAGATACACCTATAAGTACGCACACGATAGGCTGCGGGAAATGCCTGAAAGCCAAATACCTATTGACATTACTGTAGAAAAGGAAAATCGGGATGATAATTGAAACAATAATATTGTTTTATGATTTTTATCAGTTGCTGAGTTAGAGATGGTGCTTGGTTCGGTTGGTCGACTATACTAGAGGCTAGATCGTAGCTGTAGCTTGGTAGAAGTCGGTGTCTGCTCTTGAGTAGTCCGTGAGCGCGCAGTGCGCGGCTAGCCCTAGTGGAGGTCGGGTCTACCGCAGACCGGAGTGTAGGCCAGGGGGATGCGCGGCGATCCATTTGTTGGATGCGCGTAATAGCAAGCATGTGACTTGCTGTGTAGGCTTAATTGCCATAGGCCACGAACAAGTTGCCAGTCTCTTACTTAACTAATCATTGCTGTATTGGTACATAAGTCTTAGATTAATTGTGATCTCCGAACATAAGAGAGGCACTTGCACTGCGAGACAGTCAACACCGTGAAATATAGTCACAAATAATAGTTTTGAATTGTCAGAAAAACTTTAAAGGTTTACATTTGAGATTAACAATGAAAAAAAAAAAGAAAAAAGGGGAGCGTGGCTCCACGAAGTGGTTGTGTCCCTACATTAAATTGTGAATCCACAAAGGAGCTTGACTCCACAAAGGAGCGTGAGTCCACAAAGGGTTTGTGTCCCTACATTAAGTTGTGAATCCACAAAGGAGCTTGACTCCACAAAGGAGCTAGGCTCCACAAAGGAGCTAGGCTCCACAAAGGGTTTGTGTCCCTACATTAAGTTGTGAATCCACAAAGGAGCTTGACTCCACAAAGGAGCTAGGCTCCACAAAGGGTTTGTGTCCCTACATTAAGTTGTGAATCCACAAAGGAGCTTGACTCCACAAAGGAGCGAGGCTCCACAAAGGGTTATGCCCTTGATGTCGATGACGTGGATGACGTGGATGACGTTGATGACGTGGATGACGTTGATGACGTGGATGACGTGGATGACGTTGATGACGTGGATGACGTTGATGACGTGGATGACGTAGATGACGTGGATGACGTAGATGACGTGGATGACGTTGATGACGTGGATGACGTAGATGACGTGGATGACGTAGATGACGCGGATGACGTTGATGACGTTGATGACGTGGATGACGTTGATGACGTGGATGACGTTGATGATGATGATGACGATGATGATGATGACGATGATGATGACGATGATGACGATGACGATGATGATGATGATGATGATTATGATGATGATGATAATGATGATGATGATGATGATGATGATGATGATGATGATGATGATGATGAGGGCTATGATGACGATGATGATGATGACGAAGATGACGATGATGACGATGATAACGATGATGACGATGATGACGATGATGATGATGATGATGATGATCACGATTATTATTTATGAATTTATTGTAAGATTTACAAAATCACTGGAATCTAATTAATGGCAGTATTTCAAACATTAACGTAAATGAACCAGATTTGCCTAAAAAGTGAGTTAAAAAAAAAAAAAAAAAAAAACGACATATTACGATGACGTGTTGTCTACATAGTATTATGATTATTATATTTAGTCAAAGTCTGCTTAAATCAATTTAAATGTAATAATACTAAATCATTACTCAGGCAGGCCGCGCTCATCAGTAAAGCATATAAGTCAGTTCTTAATAAATATAATAACTTAAAAGAATTGACTGGAAATGTTCAGTAGCTTATTGATATAATTATTATTGCTCAAATACCAGTCATTATAACTTTATTAGCCTTCAATTTAAGATGCATTATTAGTGCAATATACCTACATAAACAACTAGAAAACATATCTGTTTCTGTAACAGCTTGATATCACAATGAGTGAAAGCGCTAGGCGCGACGCGATACAAGTCCGTACTCGTTGTTTCAAGAGTTAAGAGGTTTATAAAAGGCAAGGCACAAAGTCTGACGTGTGGGTAATTCAACTTGCAGTGATGCATTCTAGACAGGGAAAATTAGTCTTCTTAACCTACCCCGAAATAACGAGAGCTCAAAGCAGGGACTGCATAACCGAAAAATGAAGGTAGCGTTTGAAAGCGGTATGACGTCATACCGTTTGTTTCGGTATGATTTCGGTAGCGCAGCCGAAATGATATGGTATCGAAATAACGGTACGGTAATTTTCTTTCGGTACCTTAACCGTTTTAAAAAGGTACCGTTTGAGATTTATGTGTGTGCTGCGAGCGTCGTCAACCAATCAGCGCTTAGTTAGATATTGTTCAGTTCGGCACATTTTTTACTTATTCACTGTTTATTTGACGGCTTTATTTTATCGCCGCGCGCGCGCGCCGCTTGCTATCAAGAGCGTGAGCTTGGATCAAGATCGAGCAAAGCAAGTATCTACCTACCTACATCGTAAAATATGAGAGCGAAAAATGTCGTGTGAATGTCATGAAATAATATAGGTTGGGTACCGTAATAATAAAGGTATAAGTACCGCTTTCAACATTAGCGGTACGTAGCGGTATAAAGCGGTACAGGAACAAACTATTTCAACCGATATAGTCTACCTTTATATCATTACGGTACCGATATTCTATAGCGGTACCGTACCGCTTATAACGTAACGAAAACAGTCCCTGGCTCAAAGGCAGTTTTATGGATAAGAAATGACAACCTAAACAGTACTTACCTATACACTTGTTACTAATGCTATTTATGTACCTACTATTTAAGATAGCATAAATAATCAGTAATAAAAAAAAGATATATATATACATATATACTAAAACTAGAGTAAATAATTCAATATGAGGTTGTTCAGTTTCAGTTACGATAAATGATAATAGGGAATAATTTAATATACGCTAGGTGACCTTGAACCAAAGTTAGTTCAATAAGTGGTCTAAGGTCTCAGACACTTTTAATATCAGAAAACCATGAAAATGTTTTGTTTCATGAAATCTCAGGAAATAAACATATTATTAATGAGTAAACGATATACAAAAAGAGTGTTTTCTGAACGATATGTAAAATTGTTGGGATGGAGACCGCTGGGCGAGTAAAGTAAAAGCAAACTTGACAATATACTAATTTTAATGAAGGAGCTTACAATTATTATTGATGACCGTACGTGCTAACAGATTTATAGTAGAAGAGGCTGGTCATATACCAGCTTAGGTTTATATAGACCCTGTGTGAGCGACATCTATTAAGATCTACCATAACAATCTTCAGACTTAACCAGTAAAGCTAATGAACCAGGTAGATAGTTTGGAAAAGCTCCGATAGGGGTCGCTACTGTTCCCATACAAACAGTCTACACCTACCAGGACATAGTGGAAATCAGCTTAAATTGGTAATATAGAAAGCGGCCCAAATGGCGCCACATAGCTTGGAACTATCTATCTAGTTATATTATCCTAGATATTTATGTTACTCGTTAACAATAATTGCACCTTGCGATATTGTGTTACTTCTATTCAATAACAAAATAAGAATAAATAACAATAAAGCTAAGAATACATTAAGCTATATTACTTATTAGTGATTAATTATTTTGAACAAGCGGTAAATTTAAATGTCGCACCTACAATATCTCTGTTTATCCCAAGGGTAGATTAGGGGAGAATGCGTACTTTCTTGTATTCGGAAATTAAGTTTAAAGAATAATGATAATAAATTATATCTATGTAATAAGGGCCCTAGTGGCATGGTGCCATAGATGCTGGCAGCATTTTCTTGTTGTAACGCGATGCTGACACTGTCTGATACCTTGTGAGATAGTCTAATGATATCGTTATAGCACTATAATGTTTTGAGTCAAAAGATTTTCAATAGTTTTGTTGTTATTGTGATTAATTTATCAGGAAACTTTTCCAAATTGTTAATTGACGGTTCAAAATGGATTGTCCCACCGGGGAAAATTACATGCAAGTAAAATCACCTAAATTAGTGAATATGGACGACATGTCCCAGATAAAGACACACAAATTGGAGAAGTAAAATTGAGGAAAAAGAAGGAAGGAAAGCACGGGAATCGTATTGAGAGTAATCAGAAAGAATATTAACATTTAAGAAAAACAAATTAATTTCAATAAATACTTTATTCTGTCTGAAATACATGGATATAACTTGGAAAATACATAGCATCAGATGGAATTAAAATTTTTTTTTTCTAGTTCAACCAGGTAAAGTCCAACTTAGGGATCTATGCAAATTTTATCAAAATCGGTTTAGTATTTTTTGAGATAGAGAGTTAAGTGTGTTTCATCACTAAAAAAGTCGTTTGTTTAAAAGCGTAACTGAAAACGAACATACCAAAAGTGCTCTTGGGCCTTAGGAGGAATTATACAAGAAAACCTACAAGGTCTAACATTCACTCACTCGTTATATTGGCATGTATGATAATATAATACAGTAAAATAGTCGTTCCAAACATGTGCCTGCTATTTTGTCGACAAACATTTCATTGAGACTCTTTACATCTCCATTAATTTTAGTATCAATTTATTTTCTATTTTTTATTTGTCTTGTTTGGACGCATAGAGAGACCCTTTACATCTCTATAAATGTAGTTTTTAAGGTAATGTAATGTATATTAAATTATTAAAAGAGAAACTGGTGAGTTTCTTCCGGCGCTTCTTCTCACCAGAAGGTCATTACCCGAAGCGCCAAAAAGAAAAGAAGACAAAGAATGTAACACATGTAAAAGAGCCCTTGAGGGCCTACTTACAGAAATAAATTATTTTATTTTATTTTATTTTATTGAATTTATGAGCCATTTTGCTGAAATGAAGGTTTTGAAACGTTGGTCGGTTATTTAGAGATAACCATGGCAACAGTATATTAGGTACTAACCAAGATCCTGAGGCAGGCATGAAATATAAATGCAAATGTTTTTGATGTACTGACTAGTGGATCCTCTTTTAACTTTAATTAACCAATAGTTTCAAAGTTTCAAAAAAATATTTTATTCCCCTGATTGGCCGACTCACTCGCCGACAAAATTATGCAAATGATTGTTTGGAGGTTTGGATGTTTGTTGCGTTATTTAGTAACAAACATAGCATAGGTTAGGGGTGGCAAAGCAACTGAATGGATGGAGCTGAAATTTAGCATGCACGTCTTGATTGAAACATAGGATACTTTATATCGAGTTAAAAAGTTCACTTGGGATAATAATAGAACAACGCGGGCGAAGCCGCGGGTAAATTATAGTACTTAATAACAGCAGGAGTTAAAGACAATCCAAAATAATTCTTCTGGGAAATTCCATGAAAATGTAGCACAAGTTATCATTTCATCGCGTGTTTATTTATTTATGACGCAAACTTAAGTATTAATTTTAATCTAAATAAGTATAACGTTATTCTCTAGATATATTGACACCTGAATTTGCGCCCTCAATATAAGGACTTGCAAAAAATTGGTAACTTGGGTTACTCTCTGCCGTGGAATTGCCCTTCTTTTGAAGAATATATGTAGTTATGTATTTTCTAACTATTATCTAGAAGGGCTGGCTTGCTGGCAAGGCTATCAAGCCTGGTGGGTGATACGTGGCGGTGTCCGGCAGGGTGGCAATTCCAATCTGACTGTTTTGGAGTAAAGGCACAGAATAAGTAATAGTACTTCGTAGAAGTCGCACTATATAACAAAACCCACGTTCGAGTCACAAAAATGCGCCGAATCCTACCTTCTCGCTCTAACTCATAACGCGCGCTTTTTCTGGTCGCCACGCCCACCGCTAGGGTTTTCGATAAAAATAAAATTATTAGTATAGCTTAAATTTCCTGGTGAATTAGAAGTAATTAACCCTTTGACCGCCACAGACGGCCACCGCCGTCAACGAAAAATCGTGACTGTCACGCCAATGATGGCCCTAGCCGTCAACGTTTTTGTACGCGACTGCGGCGAAGCCCAAAGGAGGGTTATGTGTTTGACCTGTATGTATGTATGTATGTAAGTATGTACGTATGTCCGTTCCTATGTCCGATCGTACGTAACTACTCAACGGCACATCCGATTTTGATAAATGATACATCATTAGATTCGTCTTGATGGTGCGAGTGTCATTGGGTATGAAGTTCGTTAAAATAAACAAAATGGCGGATTTTATGCAGTTTCAAAGTGCACCGCGGTCGGGGTTTTTTTTTATAAAAACAGCCCACTTTTATGTTGCCATTATTTCTTTACCCCTGTGGCGTCAGTGGCACGGCGTACCTATTGCTTTGCCCTTGAGCGTTCAAAAGGTTAAAAATATTTGCGTGACGTTATATAACTTTTTTGTTATACACGTCATCAAGTTGATACAAAGCATGTAAAATATTATTTATTGTTTTTTCTACTGCTATGGTATGACATCATACATGGTATTAAAAATATACATTCTTAACCGTAATTAATTTTTATTTTACGTATATTTGTATACTCAAAGGACACTCGTGGCGTGGCACTCTTGCCGATAGTCGCTTCATGTATTGTGAGTAGTACAGGAGCTAGTACCCAGAATATTTGAATTAAATTAAATTTTGTTTATTTTAACAAACTTCATACCCAATGACACTCGCGCTATCAAGATGAATCTAATGATGTATCCTTTATCAAAATCTGGTGTGCCCCGTTCAGTAGTTACGAGTGGATATAGGAACGAACATACATACATACTTACATACAGGTTAAACACATAACCCTCCTTTAGGCTTCGCCGCAGTCGGGTACCTAACATAAATACTTATGTACATACATACATACCGGTCAAACACATAAACATAACCCTCCCTTGGGCTTCATAGGTTTCGCACACAGCACACATTTGATTTTGATTAATAGTTTTACAACGAATTACATACCTAACCGATTTAATTTTTCCAAATGAAAAAAAATGTTTTTTTTTGCTAGATCTATCATTAACTAGTCTCACAGCGTTGGTTAAGCCGAAGCAAGCTTGAAAAACTAGCCTCGTGTAGCCCGAGCATTACTATCCCGAGTAAAGGTACTCCGATTTTAAAGCAAAGATATTCGATTTGAATTCAAAACCGTTCTTATACACTGGCGACATGGTAATATTTTTTGCGTGAAAACGTCATATTTACTCGTGTCGTGTTACCGACAAAATTACGTAGTTGAAGTTAATCCGGTTAACTATAAATGTAAACATTTATATATAAAAATATATTGATATATGTCGGATACTCTCTCGTGACTGTCAGTCAGGAAGGGTTAGCTGCAGAAGCCTGGCCGTTGAGGTATGTTGGTTAAAGAAGTGGATTCATGTCAGATCAAATCGTTTATTCGTCTGATTCTTTTGGCCGCTTCGGTAAATGACATTCTGGTGAGAAGAAGCGCCGGAAGAAACTCACCAGGTTCTCTTTTCAATCATCAGGCATTACAATAGTTGTTACAATATTATGGCATAGGTACTCGAGTGAGCAAATAGACAATTTCGTTACACAGTATGATTCATTTCACTATTAATCGACAGAATTACAATTATCAAATAGCAACTTTAACTACTGGCAGACGAACTGACAGAATCGTAAGACAAGTGTTGTCGCCACGACACAGTCAGAAAGAGAATTGACACTCTTGCCCAACGAGCCCGTCTACGTGCAGCGCAACCGGATGTTACGTCACACGGCGTTCGCCGCCATTTCAAATCTACTAAGTACTACAGTAGTCTTGGATTTCATGAATTATTGCTGCTGTCCCCGACATATATAAAAGCTTGATTAAAATAATAACTGTCAGACAACGCGTAATTTAGATTAAGTGGCCGCAGATAGCAGTATGCAGTTTGGAACACATGTTTCTTGAGAGAGCGGAGAGAAGCAATAGGAAAGAAAGGTACAGTACAATACAATAGTAATACTAGAAAAACTCGCAAAATTGATTCATCCCTCCCTATTTGCTAGATAAGATGTGATTTTAAATTAGTATTAATTAAGGTGGACATTTAAGTACACAGTTTTTAAATACGAAGGCAATACATTTACTATTTCAATAAGGTTTGAATTTTATAATTAAAAATGAGAATAGATAAAATCTCATGTGATAAACGGACATCCCCATAATTTATGTGCAGGTACGTCAAGGTCAAAGATATATATGCAAGTAATGTGAAAGAAAACAGGTAATCATAAAAAGTTCAAAAGATCTTCAAGAATTTCAATGGCCACATAAATATGTATAAGGCAAGTTCAAAAACTTGTATGAAAGTTACATAATCAGTAACCTACAAATGATGCAATATATTGTATGTGCTTATATTTATGTCATTCAATTCAATATAGATTCAGTAACTGCTACAGAAATATGTATACAAAATATAAACGTGCGAAAATCAACTTTATGGTCTTGACACACGAAACTAATTTGAATAGAATGTTTTGACAATTCACGAAAACAGTGCAGACTTGTCATTGTATATGTTTGTCTCATGTTTTGTTTGACCTGTCACGTCGTTATTGGAACTAAACTATGTTAGTCAAGTAATTGAGATTTTGCAATATTGAAGCTGCCAACTTAAAATAGGTAATGCGTTTCAATATTTCGTCCATGCAGACGTCAGTTACCGTAGTCCTGTGGCTCAGCAATTTAGGTGTAATTCAGTTACTTGTTGTCCCGCGTTCCAATCCTGCAGCTAGATGTTTTTTTGCATTTCTGTTTAATATTGATTACAGACCATGATGTTATATTACAACAGCTACTTATAAAATATATTCTTTAAATACTTCCAAATTACGACGATAAATAAAACACAATTAACATTTATTTCCGCAAAAGGATTTCCCATTTTTTTTCATAAATTTAACGCAAATACATTCATATGCCGCTGACAATAGAGTTGTGTTTATGGAATTTGGATTGCTTACATAATTTTGATTATCATGTTAGATATATAATTATGGTTAATAGTGTATATTATATTTCTGAACTTTATGGTGTTTCTTAGTCAATGGCTTAATAAATGAGGACATATTATTGAAACTGTTGTATACATAGTTATCTCTCAAACTATGTATACTAATTTATGTATATTTATATGTAGCTGAATTTATGACCATTTAGATGACTACGCTTTTTGTCACTCTGTGGGTGTATACATATCTTTGACCTTGACTGTACTAAAAAATCTTAATTGATAATATGGAACAAAAGCATGCTTTAGATATACATCAAGTTGATTTGCAAGACGATCATATTTTATAAAGTTTTGGATTTATAAACGCATGACACATACATTTTAGCTTATAAAGTTATTTATTTAATAACTTGCTTTAATAAGCTAGTTGATCGGTACCTACAATCTGGGGGCACGGCAGTGCCCCCGCCAAGTCGAGCAAAACAAAGGCACGACCGTACCATCCTTTTCTCGAAGCCATTCAGGCCATTTTCAGCCTCCCGTAATTTTGTACTGGCTAAAGCTAGAACCCTGAAATTTCAGGGATATATAGGGCACAATAAGACATATATATTCTCAATATCATTCAATTTGAACGTGTAGTTTGAGAACTATTGCATGTCAAGGTTCCTTAGTTTTGTCACTGACTCACTGACTGATGATCATCATAATTCTAAGGTACTTCTTGCAGACTCACAGGCTCCAAATTTTAAACATAGTTAGTTTTTAGCCTATAAAGTCCTAAAAAACCTCCAAATATTGCAACTTCAGTCACAACTGCACACATAAGTTTGTAATCCTATACAAATACATGCGATTACAAATTTACTTTTGCAGTTCAAATTTAAAAAAGAATGGATTGGAATGTAATAAATAAAGGAAGATCACTTATAAAAAGAAAGGAGATCCCATCAAAAACATTAAGATGTAAAAAGATGCAAGTCTCGCACCGCAGTTCTTTTACAACAAAAAAGTTTTGACATATAATGTTAAACCAAGTCAGTACGGGGGGGGGGGGGGGGTGTCCACAGTACTCGATTCCCACCGACTTGCCTATTATTTGACCGTGGAGGAACACATTTTATAGATCTAATAATAGGCAAGTCGGTGAGAATCGAGTACTGTGGACCCCCCGGCACTGACTTGGTTTAACATTATATCTCAAAACTTTTTTGTTGTAAAAGAACTGCGTTGAGAGTTGCGAGACTTGCATCTTTTTACGTGTAATGTTTTTGATGGGATCTATTTTTCATACGAAGTCGATTAAGTAGCGATATTACAATTAGATTTCATATAGTTATATGATAGGTTTATATTTACACAGGCAAGCACATTCGCTAATAATGTGATATAAATTTGTCATAACAATTTTGATTTTAGACCCTAATGATAACGTGAATAGAACTAAATTTCCAGGTTGACATACCCACCTAAAGGTTTTTAAATTTGTGCGGATTATACCTACCCTACTAGATAAAAAAGCAATTTGCATTGAAGCTTCCGAAATCTGACCAACAATATCCCGTTTTAGTTTGAAATTCATTTCTACGAGAAACAATTGACACATCAATTACGTCATAACCGAAATTACAAGGACAGGTGACAATTTATCTCTTTCACTCCAGAATATGATGTTTTGACTTAAAGCGGTTTCACCGAGGAGGTCTGTTAGAAGTGCAAAACGCAATATGCTACCAATTAAAAAAATAGCGGTCAATGACCCAGTATGTGTGTGTGCGTGAATGGGGTAAATTTCGATAACGAGGCGCCTCAGGCGCCACCTGGTGGCGAACTAGTGTCGCATGCTTTACTTTCCAGCATCTAGCCGACCCTTAATGTGATAATAAACCTAATTATAAATACCTGCCTGTAAAATAAACACTTGAAAAAAAGGGAGAGATGTGGTGTCTACGTAATGTGTATTGACAGATTGGTAATATATATATATTATATATTAATAAATGTATACGGACGGTTGGTACAAAGCTTCCTAGTGTCAGTGTCAGACTAGACGTGGAGCAAGATGGTCGCTGTCAATCAACCGGCCCGGGTACCTACTGTACAAACTGTGTTTCATTCCTTTATTCCTGATATCCTTAGTACTGAACGCCACAGCCAAAATATTATTTAATTAAATAAATTACAAGAAAAAAAACAAGAACATAATATAAACTTTATTAGCAAAATATCTAAATTTTATTATTAAGTACTAATTCCAAGATTGTAATGTAAAGTTTGTTTTCCGAATCAGAAGGTGATTGGGAATCATGATTTGAAGCAAAAACATTATAGCACGATGTAGAAAGTTACGGACAATTTATGGATGAATTTTAAAACATTCTCCTTGATTTGGACCATGAGCGTTAACAAATTAGAATATTACCTATTTTATGAATCTTTCCCGCTAGACCGCTATTATAAATCCGGTGAAATCTTTACGACTGTCAGCATACAAGAAATCTCAAAAACCATTTCTGGATCCAGGATTTTCTTAAATATAATGTTAAGAAAATCCTGGATCCAGAAATGGTTTTTGAGATTTCTTGTATACTGACAGTCATAAAGATTTCTTAGAATTCGGTATTATTCTCTTGAATGTACTTAAAAAACCAAATATCGTAACAGATTCCAAAAACAATACAAAACATAATTATTTTCAAGATATTCATCATAATCTGTTTAAATATTACAAATGTTGTATCGTGTCGTATCGGTCATTACGTTTCAGAAGGTTGATTACACAACAAATCAAAGTATCGTTAAGGTGATTTGATTCGCCTTATTCTCTGTTCAAACGAAAAGAAGTTTAGTAATTTACTTAAACGACATCAGGTTTATTTGATAGCTTGGTGAATGATAAAAGAAAGAACATGAAAAGTTTCTAAATACCAAAATCAATGGCCGATGGTTTTTGTAGTTTTTTATTACTTTCTCATGTTGTTTTGCACAAACCAAATGTTAGCTATAATAATCTACATACAAAATAAATAAAATAAAATATTTTGTTTCTGCAAGTAGCCTGCCCTGCCCTCAAGGGCTCTTTTACAAGTCTGATTCCAAATATGTATTATTTCTTTTGGCGCTTCGGGTACTGACCTTCTGGTGAGAAGACGCGCCGGAAAAAACTCACCAGTTTCTTTTTTTTAATATTTAAATATAACAACAGGTATGACATTATTACATAAAACAAAATTGTGTTAAGTTACACCATTTATAACACGAGAACGGGTGGACCGATTTTTGTATCTTTGATTTTTTGGGTTTGTGTCTGCCGCGAATAATAGAATAACTACAAAAACATTAAAAATTCTGAGACGGAAAGAAGTTCGCTGGGACAGCTAGACTAGTATGAAATAAAATTTCAACCAAAATTGATGACATAAAAACGGATTCTTAACCCCATACACAGAAGCGAGCGTAGGGAACACAGCGACCTGAATCAACTTAAGACCGAATGTTTTTTCAATCGATACTAATGGGTTACAGCCTGTCGACTCACGGCTGAATTTAAGTTAATGTTACAGTACATTAACTAAATAGCAACGTAATTACTGTGAAATCGTAATATTTTGACATCTGATAATATTGTCGTATACGTTTAATCTATATTGATATATTGATCTATTCTGAAGATAAAACATATTTATATGAAAGAAACATTTTGTCTCTTCATTGGTTTTTTTAATACACCACATTTTATGTTACATATATATAGATAAAACAGGGTTTAGGTTAAATCCTATTAAAACATAATGATATGGAAGTCAAAGTAGATGGCAAAATTGAGGGCGTTTATTGGGTGCTCCGGTGGACGAGTGGTTGAGTCGCTGGGCCGGAAATCCAGAGGTACCGGGTTCGATTCCCGGTCTAGACACAGGTGAGTGCCATTTAATTTAAAAAAATCTGGGTTGCTCATAACTTCCTTAGCGGAGGTGAAATCAATATAATCTCTTTTTTTGCTTTACCATAATCAGATAAAAATTACATATATCCTATATGTTTAACAGACTTCATAATCTACCTATACACCACATGGAAACCCATGCGGTAGTTTTTGCTTGATGCTCGAAGAAACAAACAAACAGGCAAATATTACATTTACTATTTATTTACAATTTTGTTACTATTTTTAACACTCTACGGTATTTTTTTAAATATACAAACAATCTCATTCTCAATTTGTATTTTGACTTTTGGAGATCCTTTACACCTCCAAAACATAATATTTTGACAACGGAGACTCTTTACATCTCCATTAATTTTAGTATAAATTTATTTTCTATTTTTTATTTGTCTTGCATGGACGCATAGAGAGACCCTTTACATCTCTATAAATTTAGTTTTTAAGTTAATGTAATGTATTTATGAAATCTCATGTATGAATAGAGAAACTGGTGAGTTTCTTCCGGCGCTTCTTCTCACCAGAAGGTCACTACCCGAAGCGCCAAAAGAAAAGGAAAAAAGAAGATAAAAGAATGTAAGAAAGACATGTAAAAGAGCCCTTGAGGGCCTACTTACAGAAATAAATTATTTTATTTTTATTATTATTATTTTTTTTTTATCTAGCAACGATTTTATTACACTCGCGGACGATGAATTCGGGTCATTGAAATACCGCCATATTTTCTACAATACTCTAGGGTTACTTTATATGAAAGAAACATTTTGTCTCTTCATCTGGGGGCACGGTAGTGCCCCCGCCAAGTTGAGCAAAACAAAGACACGGCTGTACCATCCTTTTCTCGAAGCCATTCAGGCGATTTTCAGCCTCCCGTAATTGTGTACTGGCTAAAGCTAGAACCCTGAAATTTCAGGGATATATAGGGCTCAATAATACTTGTATATATTCTCAATATCATTCAATTTGAACGTGTAGTTTAAGAACTATTGCATGTCAAAGTTTCTTAGTTTTGTCACTGACTCACTGACTGACTGACTCACTCACTGATCATCATAATTCTAAGGTACTTGTAGCAGACCTACAAGCTCCAAATTTTAAACATAGTTAGTTTTTAGCCTATAAAGTCCTTAAAAACCTAAATATGTTGTAATTTCAGTCACAACTGCACACATAAGTTTGTAATCCTATACAAATACACGCGATTACAAAGTTAGTTCATATTGAAAAGAATGGATTGGAATGTAATAATTAAAGGAAAACCACTTACAAAAAGAAATGAGATCCCATCAAAAACATTACATGTAAAAAGATGCAAGTCTCGCAACGCAGTTCTCCTACAACAAAAAAGTTTTGAGATGTAAAGTTAAACCAAGTGAGTACCGGGGGCGGTATCAACAGAACTCGATTTCCACCGACTTGCCTATTATTTAACCGTGGAGGAACACATTTTATAGATATTATAATAGGCAAGTCGGTGGAAATCGAGTTCTGTTGATACCCCCCCGGTACTGACTTGGTTTAACTTTATATCTCAAAACTTTTTTGTTGTAGGAGAACTGCATTGCGAGACTTGCATCTTTTTACATGTAATGTTTTTGATGGGTTGGTTTTTTTTTAATGCGGGTAAATTACACCACATTTTTATGTTACCCTATGTACAAGAAATCAAAGTACATAGAAAAATGAAATGGCACTCACCTGTGTCCAGACCGGGAATCGAACCCGGTACCTCTGGATTTCCGGCCCAGCGACTCAACCACTCGTCCACCGGAGCACCGCACCGGAGCGCGTTGGTTCTCAATTCGACTTTTATGTTTTTTTTTTTGTATTTTCGTTACGCGATTACGAAGATTATGTCAAACAATAATATGAGAAAATACTGATTTGGTTCAAAAGTCTTCCAGATAGTCTCGTTGCAACTAAATCAGGCTCTGATGATGTGATCTTAGGGAAATCGAGGGAACTCTTGAAATGTTATAAGCACACATATAGCGATTTGATTTTTTTCATAGTGACTCGTGCATTCTTTTATCGAATAGGTTCATTCAAAGTCGGTTAAGGTAAGTGCCCAGTGCTCGGCACGCTAATGCCCAATACCTAACCGACACCTGTCACCACTATTACATTACTAATGACTTAACATTCAAGATGGCTACTACTGGAATAGTGTCAAGCACTCGGACGTTTATCATATTTTAAAATGTTTAATTGTGTTGTTATATCCTTAAAATATCGTTACTATTTATTTCTTTTTTTAGGGACCCTATTGGATCGCATAAATTTAAAAGGCATAATTCATCATTCGGCATAATAATTTTTTTCTTAAACTGTACAATTTTCAGGACTCTTTAAGGCCTCATGCTGTTAAATAGGTTAGGTTAAACCTAACCTATTTAACAGCGTTTAAGGTTTGTGTTATAATAATCCTGAAAAGTTTACGTGTTCAGAAAAAAAAGCAATATGCCAAATGATGAATTATGCGAAATCATGAATTATGCCTTTTAAATTTATGCGATCTAATAGTAAACAGTTTTTTATCCTTATAACTGGCAATTAATACTAATTCGTGTAAGTTTCTTTGAACATCAAGAAAGTTGCAGCATCTTGGAAACTAGTTATTACAAGATCAATTCAGTGGCTATGTCTGCTTCTCGAAGTTTCCATGTATTCACTTTATAATATATCAAGTCTAGTTAGGTTCTTCATGTAGAAGTTCCATTTTCGTTGGGATATTGATAACTTGATAGTAGTACTAATTTGAATGTAATTTGAAATATATGACAGCACGGTTTATACTATTAGATGCCTCAGAATCCTAGAGAATATCTATAAATGCTCAGTTCTTGCAACTAAAGCGACATCTGGTGAGTTAGACATTGTCAGCCTAAATTTTAGACGATAATAATTGGTCTCCCGAGTATCGTAAAGTAAGAGTTTATACCGCTCAAACTGCAGGTATATTGGTTGTATAATCTCTTCTGCCACTTGTGTGCTGGGGCTGTAACAGGCTACTTTCATAAGAGATTAAATCAGCTTCTTTTTATCCCACTACACGAAGCAAAAAGGAGGTTTTTATTTTGTATGTATGTATGTGTATTTGTATGTTCGCCTATTCCCTCAGAACTCAAAAACTACTGAACCGATTGAAACATGCGGTGTCTTAATTCTGCGCGAGTTATAGGGTAGTTAGTCGAAACTAAAATTCAATAGGTTGTCCATGATACTCAATAAAGCCAAGGACTAAAAAATTTAACTCGTCGGATAACTTTTGAAGGCCAATGCAAACATATATCACACATTCAGCTTCAAATTATGTTGCAATACAATATTTTCATTTGAACAGCAACACAGTCTCAGCCAATCCCTTTGCAGAGAGGCGAGCATACTGGGGGCAATATGTCAGTTGTTTTTTCAAGCAGCTTGGTGTCGAGCTTGAAAACTAACTAAAAAGACGTTACTAAAATAAAGTTAAAAACTAAAACCGGACTACGAAAAAAAAACACAAAAACAAGATACTTGTGTTAGATTTCACCATGCTCACATAAATTGCTCTCTTTTAGAAAATTATTGGAGTAATAATATCAGCCATAGTCATTGGTGAGCTATACAGACACATAATATTGTCTTCGGTTTCCGCGATTACCACTCATAGTAATAAAACAACTTAAACGGATTAAATCGCGTATATTACTACATTTTAAGTCCCGATGTTTCGTAACCCTTAACACGAACGCTGAAAAGGGTTACGAAACGTCGGGACTTAAAATGTAGTAATATACGCGATTTAATCCGTTTAAGTTGTTTTATTACTATACAGATACAGTCGAAAATATGCTGAAGACTTAGTAAATTTTATCCAGTCAATTTTTTTCCATGTGTTCGAAATATGATCAATCACATTTAAAGAGCTTTATGCAATGGACAGTGGTAGCGGTCACCGAACGGCGCACTTATATAGAACCTGCAGAGAAAGGAGTTTTTGAAAGACGTCAGCCTAACTGACGAGGGTCGAACTAACTTTGATTGGATAGTGACGTGTCAGGCTCTCGACTCACCCACACTAAACTAAACTCGTTATTAAAAAGTTATTGCATCAGCAGTACTCAGAAAACATTTGAGCGCCGCTAGCAGCTGGCTGTGCGTAATTTCAATGTGCAAAGTGTCCGAAAGATGGCGTTGCTTACTTACCAAAGTTATCACTCTTCGCTGTTAATTTTTTTCTTCGAATCATGAAAACCGTTTACAATTTTGATATAATTAAGATTAAACAATATATTAGTAAGTAAGTAAGTTATTTATTTGCTCAAGATAGGGTACAATAGATCTTATTGATTAAATTAATGCTAACCCAGCTAGGTATCTTGTCACGCAGTGGCATGCAAAATCTTAAATACATTTTTAAACATTACACAAGTACTTATCTTACTTATTTAATAAAATTCGGTCTAAATTTATCATAATCTACACACAAATATAAAATTAAAAAGCAATCACAGCAAATGTCAAAATAAAAAATTAAAATTACAAGATTAAGTTGTCATGATAACTTTATGGAATAAAATGTTTTTCCTACAAGCCATTTGAACAATTCCTTTTTAAATGGTCTGAATGGAAGGTCTTTCAATGCTTTTGGTAATTTATTGTACAATCGTATTGACATTGGATAACAATTCCTACGGTACAAATCAGTATTGGTTCTGGGGTATATCAGTCTACTTGGGTAACGTGTATTGAACTGGCAGACGCTGTCATTTGTTATAAAAAGACTTTTGTTGGCTTATATGCAGGGAACAGTCAATATATTTAAGTTCCTAAATAGAGGTCTACATGTTGTCAGTGCTGGAACGTTACAAATCGCTCGAACACATATTAGACGACGACGATATAGTACAAAAGTTAGAGGTCCCGGTTTCAAATCATGGTAAGAGCAAATATTTGTGGGATGAGCTTTGTGGGATGGTGGGATGGTATTTGTTCCTGAGTCGTGAATATTTTCTATTTATTTAAGTATGTATGTATATCGTCATCCTAGTACCTAACCATAGTACAAGCTTTGCTTAGTTTGAAATTAGGTCGATTTGTGTAAGATTGTCCCCCAATATTTATTTATATATCCACACCTTGACAATTGACCGAGCGAGCGAGGCCTCCGTTTCAGCTTGGGCAAAAATGCTTACGTATATCCGGAAAATACCCCGTTGTTCTCTACAAGTTACATATTCGTGAACTTTTGTGTGCAGGTTTAAAAATTATATAGGGGTCAATTGCAGAAAAAAATGTAGTTACCTTTTACTTTTTTGTCTGATCATGGTGTGTCTTACCATTTTACTCAGAATCATGAGCACTTTTCATTTATGAAATAAAAAAAGTTATCCAAAATGTCCTAAATATAGGGGAAAATCGTAACGAAACTGAGAAAAAAATCTCAGTTTCGACTTTTCCCCTATATTTAGTTTGGGCGTAACGAAACTGAGAAATTCAAAATTTGTACGGAAAATTTGGGACATTTTGGACAACTTTGTGCTCATGATTCTGAGTAAAATGGTATAAGACACACCATGATCAGAAAAAAAAGTTAAAGGTACATTTGTTCTGCATTTGACCCATACCTAGTTGTTTTTGTCGATTCAGTTTTTGGAATTCTTTGAATTCTTCTTGTTTTTAGTATTTTTTGAAACAATTGGCATTTGGATTAGTTAAGAAAATATGATGTGTATGCTTGAAAGGGTACGAATGGTGATACTAAACACAAAGCAACTAAAACTCTAAATGATAAACCAATTTCCCACACGAATTGAATAAATCATTTTATTTATTCAGAAATAAAAACTAGACAAACATTCACAATATGCGAATCTGGCACAAAGCGTCAGAAGGGTTCACCTTGTTTTGGCATAATTTTATTTGTCCGAATGTTTTATTTGCTCGAATACTATTTACGCATAATTGTTATTTTACAGATAATATTGACTTTTCAGAATAATTATAAAAGGAACCTATCCTAACCTAATAATGTTCTAAGTGGCTGATGTAAAAGATTTTTGCAAAAAATTTTCCGTTGAAGCTAGAGAAAATTTATGCGAAATAAAATTCGGGCTAACAATACATTCGGACAAATAAAACGTATGCCAAATAAAGGGAACCCGCGTCAGAAGGTCTACAAATGGGTGTACTTACAAATTGTTAACTCATTACACTATTTTGTTCTTTGAATTTTGATATAGACTCCTCTAATTGTTGAATTGTGTTTTCACTTTGAGCAAACGTATTGTTTGCGAGCAGAAATATACCTTTCATTTGAAGTGTTGTTCTGGTAGATTTATTGTAGCAGAAAACAGTACCATTTTCATTTAAATTGAGCCATAAAAAAGAATGAGTTTTTTAAACAAAGCCTGTTCAAGAAACACCATTTGGGAGCTCTGATAACTGCGCGAGCGGTACAATTCATAAAATCTATTGGAGCACTCTTTCAAGGGTAGTGATTTTATGTCGACATTGTTTATCTTTTTATAGTACATTACATAACTAGGGTGGTTATACAAAGAAAGGCCGAGATCGCAGAAGTTTGCGGCCCGAGCTGCAAGCGAGGGACGTAAATATGCGATCGAGGGCTTTCTTTATTACCTTCCGTGTTGTGTACATCATTTTATGTCTACACTTGGCCAGAAAGCGACTTTTTCCATACGCGCAGCGTGCGGAAAAAGTCACTTTATGGCCAGGTTTGGCATAAAAATCTTAAAATATCACCAATCATTCACATGTTTTTCCGATACACTAATAAAAAAATTACGGCTAATTCAAAAAGTAAAAAAATATTTTGCTTTTTGGCGTTGAATTTAATAAAAAATATTTATTTTGTGTACGAAATGATAATACAATTTGTCATATGAAAACTGAAATTGGATTTTCAGTCACACTATATTACGTCGGACAGGTGACAAGATGTACGTAATTCTGTTAAGTAACTAAAGTAAAAGGCACATTATTTTTACGCACACAGTAATAAATTACACGTGGGTGAATCAACTTTTCTTTGTCAACAAAATTTCACCTTCTCCGACTAAAATTGAAAGGGAATCTTTATTCGGATATTTTTTGAATAAAATGTATGTTCATTTAAAAAACAGATAATAATGCTGCGTAATGCATATAGTCTTTATTATAATTTGTTTATAAGCAGTGACCCAGCGGTCATAGCTGTCCCCCACTTTTGTATGAAAATAAGGGGTTGTTCGCTGGGTCACCCTATTTATTTGTTAAAAACGAGTTTTATTTTTACCTAACCTATCTATAATCTATGTAAGATCTTGTTCCATTTAAAGGTGAACAAGTAAGGAGAAAGAGCAATCTTTGCATAAAGCAAAGAAAAGTTGATTCACCCACGTGCATAAAGTGTTAAGGCAAAAACTACAAGATCACGTTTTTAGTAGTGTGTTTGTGTCTAAAATTTTTACGTACCTTCATTGGTAAGCATGTTAACATTTTTTATTAATTTTATTTCATTTTTTGTTTTTGTAAATTATTTTTTATAACAAATGTGTACGAGTACCTAGAGTTAAATACTTAAACTTTCCTGGGAACTTTCGCGGGTACGAGGCGTCTCTTCTAAGGTTCTGGAAACGGAATATCTTGCCTGTTACATGATGAGCATATTTCTAACTCTCAATCAGTGCTAAACAAACTGGATCCACATTTTACTTTACTTCCCTTACTTAGTTAAAACTTTACTAACACTTTACATCAATTATTTATTTGCAAGGTGGTTTTGAACAGAGTAAGTGAGTATACAACGAAAAAGGACACTCAACAGATAAAAAGCGATATCATTTTGCTGGTAGATTTCTAATATTCTAAAAGCCTGAATGTATCCAAATTAAATAGAAGGATAATCTCCAAACCGACTTTGTGAAAGATAAAACCAAATTGCTATTATCAAAATTGGGGATTACGACCGGCGGCACAGTTTAATTTCAGTTGTTCGGATTAAGCATCAATAAAATTTGCATTTATACTAAGGCCTAAAAATTAATTCCATATTTTCAATATCCGTTAACAACGACGTGATTTTCACAGTAAATCTACAAAAAGGTATTTATTACTCCAGATTGATCCTTAAATAATTAATATCAATCAGATTTAAACTTCAAAACTCTGAAAGCAAAGGATTTGATTAATCCTCTTCAGTTAGTTCGGTATGGATTAACTTGCCTAAATTAAAGCGATTTTAAACCGTTATTCCATTCAAATTAATACATAATATTTAAAATGCTTACTTGCTAAAAATTACCTACGCACGTTTAAAATATACAGTTACAAAGAGTCCGACATTTTCAGCACAAAAAAACTGGTCTGTACGAAATTTCCATTTAAATTTAAATAAATAGCGATTCACGCGTGAGTGTGGACGTGACAAGCTTATGGGCGGATATCATTTGCATTTAATTATCTATACGTTGCTTTATATGTACAGACCAACCAAATTGGGAGATGAGACAAGCAAAAACAAACTTTATATCTATATACCGATAGGTTTTGGATATCCGAGACAATTTGGTAAACCTGTACTGCTGGTGAAATTAGTGACGGTATACGACGGTGACATTTAAATAACGAAAAGCGCAATTATGGTACGAGTAATTGTTATAACATTGTTTAGTCTTAATCTAAATAGAAAAATGTCTGGTTCTAGATAAATCATCAACATCATCATCAAATATAATGAGTGGTGGAAACCGCTCAACTTTCGTCGGTTTTGACATTAAAGCTGCTCGTTAAAATTATTCGAAGTAGCAGAATCTTCATTAAGCAGCCGCATTAGGCATAAAAGATATCCCAAATCTCAAAGCGACTCGAATAAAGAACTGTTTAAGATTAAGGCTCAATTGCGGAGAAATATTGAGGCAATATACTGAATGGACCCTCAGGAATAAAATTATTTTGCTAATCAAACAAAGTAAACAGGAAGTTTAATTTAATAGAGAGCCTGTCGTTTTATCCACAAATGTTTATATCGTCCAGAAATTATTTTTTTACAAGGTTCTCATATAGGCTAGGAAACTTTAGATTATTTTTATGTCAATCACAAGGAAATTCAGTTACAAAAAAATGCTTTCAATGATATTATTATGTCAATGAAAAGCGACATTCGATGAAACGCTTGCCGGGATTTGGTAAATAATGTCAATAAGTACCATCGTTCCACCAATGCCTGCTATCACAGCGACACACCTGCAAAGGGAATTTAAGTTTAAATTACTTTTGAACTGTTCTTTAATTTGCCAGAACATTTGCATTACGTCAAGTCTGAAAAT
The DNA here is from genome assembly GCA_947034925.1 of Eudemis profundana. NCBI lineage: Eukaryota > Metazoa > Arthropoda > Insecta > Lepidoptera > Tortricidae > Eudemis > Eudemis profundana. The sequence goes on from OX344800.1 coordinate 18,398,843, forward strand.
ACGGAAACTGAACTTTGATTAAGACAAAGGGACTGTTTAAAAGAAAAGATTAAGGTTGAATCCACCACTGAGAGGAGTTTCTTTAATTAAAAAACCAAGATTTCTCTTTGAGTTGAATTAAAATGCTGCAATTTTATTATACTGGTATTTTCCGACTAGTTTACTATTTCAAAGAATGCCGAAGCTTAAGTTGTTTTATGTGTTAGCTGTGAGAAATCCAGAAAGATTTATTGAAGAATCCAGAAAATTATTGCAAGCTTCGTAAAATTCAACTTCTGTACTAATGTTTTAAGAAATAATTTCCCGGTCTAAGTGCTATAAGTATTTTAACTGCACATTTTGATATTTCTTATCAAATGAGTTTAATAATTGCGCTTTCATCAACTTTAACATTTTTAACAGGCAAAATTTTATTTGCGTCTTTGGCAAAAGTGTACCTACCTACCTATTCTAATGTTTGCTATTTCTTTAGGCTGAACTGTCATTAACTTGATTATTTAGTTTTGACAGTCATGTCAAAACTAAATAATCAATGTCGTTTGCAATCAGTAGAAGCCTTTTTTACAATACTTGTGTATTAAAAATAAATAATCACAAGAATAAGTATTTGCTTAGTATTCCGTTTTTTTACCCGATGTTGAGAGATTCTTGAATACAGGTGAAGATCTTCTCACAATGTTTCATCATTGAGTTCTTAGTAGAAGTTATACCTTATATGAATATGATATTTAATAAAATAACCCACCGATAAATTGCAGTGGCGCCACAAATATTACAACGAAATCAAAAACTATCAGCTCGGTCGTTGAACCACAGTAACTCTTGGCTTCGTCTGTTCGTAGTCTAATAATCTTTGACAACTTAATTACTACTTTACTTTTGCTACTAAGTAACTACAAAGTATCGGGGATCTGTCAAACTCGGTTAGTTTGGGCATGAACGGGTATTGCCACGTCACATTGCTATCTTATTTTCTGACTTGAATATAATTTAACTAGGCAGAAGGCACTTTTATGACGGATTACCACATCATCAATGGAAATAGGTTTTGTTATAATGCTATAAGTTTTGTAATAAGTTTAGTTTACCTACCATTAATTAAGTCTCGTATTTGCCGATACGATTTTTTGTAAACCAAGAAATTAAAACCTAAAGGAAATAATTGGCCAAGAGCATGTCAGACCATGCTCAATGTAGGGTTCCGTAGCTGTTACTAAAAAGCCTTCGGCCTCTGTTGGGCTTACTGCGGATATAGTGCGCTTGCAGAGGAGCTCGGCCTTCGGCCTCGTAACCTGAATCTCGCCCTACGAGCTCGCAAAAATGAGATTGATATATGGTTTGCTTAAGACGACCTGGAACGCTTCGGACCTTCAGTTCACTTAGAATTAATGAGGCATAATAGTCACAATGGGGATGACGACTGGGTTAAAAATATATAATTATATTTAGTCCGTCAGTTAAATTGTATAAAAATATGGGACACGTATTTTTTGGTTTATCAAAATATTAAAAATTGACAAAGTTATAGATCATCAAACTTCTGGAGTGGGGGCTTGTGACGTCACTCCTAGGTGAAAATTGTACCTAGGAGTGACGTCACGAAACTTCTAAGCATTCTTTTCTCCGTCAAATTTTGTTTCTCAAACAAAAGAAAAAATACGTGTACAATATTTTTTAATAATCTAACTGACGGACTAAACAGTTTTTTTTTGTCGTCTAGCCCATTCGTGGTGACCCGACGTCCGAGTGATAGCGGAAGCACTCTTAGTGTACGAACTGAGTGAACGCTCGAGCGGGGCGTGCAGCGGGGCGTTCATGTCAAACATAAACAAATGTATGTGAGCGTCCTGAGTGCACGCTGCACAAAACCCATAGACGCAGCCCGCCACGCCGGACGCGACGCTGGACGCAACGCTCGACGCTCGCTGATGGATGGCGAAGGATGGTACGGCCGTGCCTTTGGTTTGATCGACTTGGCAGCAGTTGGCATTTTGCTTTGATGAATATACATACTCGTTTGCATCTTAATAACTTTTAACGTATGTTCAACAAAATCAATGAGTTATCAAAATGAAGTATGTACTATAGAACAATCAAAATATTTCGTTGAAATTTGAACTACTTTCCAAATGTTCCCGGACGCTAATTCGACTTTACATTTTTTCGTCGCAACCCCATTTCTTATGCAAGATTTTCGACGTATATTGCAACTGGCCTGCGCTGATGTTGGCACGGGTGGGCTAATCCTACCCTACCATTTTTTTCTTGCCATGTGATTTTATACGTCAGATTGCTACCTAAATCATGAAAAGCTGTAGGTATAGACATCCGTATTACTAGGTACCTATATAGTATATAGTTGAGAAAATCCATGCTTGTCTTTATCTGTGCTTTAGTCGCGTTAAACAGCAACGGTATATTTCATTTGCTTTACAAAGAACATACATAAGCATACTGAATGATCAATAACCACGTTCCTAATACTTCATAATTATTAATATTATTATCACATAGCGTACATTAAAGTCTCATAATCCACATCTGCGTCGCTAATTACTTAAGATTCCTTAACAAAATCAACATATTAGAGTTCAAGTTCAGAACTCAGAATAACGTACGGAATAGATAGCGGTTCACAGCAAAATGAATATTCAATTCGATAATTGACGCTGGCTGAAGGGTGAGCTCCGAGCGACGTCAACAATGCTCAGAGCGTCGCTTCTAACACTACCCTCACTTTTTAAATGGCGTATCTCACTCAGATTTCATTTAACAATAAGCCATTTTGTAAAGAAGACTTAAAATAATACGCCTACATACCGAAAGGCGAATGAATGAATTTAATTTGTGAATTAAGCGTATGGGATCATGTTGCAAATTAAGTTAACTCGGAGTAATCCGTTTTCGAGCCTATTGAGCCGTGCTCCTTCAAAATGATGCAGTAGCGAGAAAAATGCTGCCTAGCAGAAACATTCTGCTGACAAAGAATGCTTTTTGACTGGTTTTGATTCCCTGTATCCCAAAATGATAATGATGTGAGTTGTGTGATTTAAATTGAATATTTAATGCCGAATTTTGACTGTGGCTTTCATGAAGTTGCAATCACGTCATTTTCTTTAAGAACTTGTTACTCAAACATTACAGAGAACATGGTTAACATTAAAGAGGATCAATTAAAGCGAACATTTTTCTTTGTCCGATAAATGGCACCTAATTGACAATAACAATCTAGTTGACACCTGGATGTTACGTTTCAGTATAGAATTGTGCTATAACAATTTTTCCTGAAGCCATCTGTAGACGTCAAGACTGGCTCACTCCGCGAATCCGTTGCGCGGCTATTATTATTAAATATTGCCGCCCATTGGTGGAAATAAAGAGCACGCGTTATGCGATAGAGAGAGACGGTCGGATGCGGGTCAGCTCCGTCCGGTCGCCGGACGCAAACGACCGTTTTGAAAGAGAGAGAGGCTTATGTACCTAGTACTAATACTTATTCTGTGCCGATTTATAAATCATGCTGCCAGCTATCGGTCTCGCTAATTTATTGGGAGACTGTTAAAGCTTGTTCCTTCCTAGCGATCAACTTCGCCCACTGTTCTAGATCCGTATCCATTAAACACAGGACTAGGTCACTGATTTAAATACAAATTGCTATCCCGGATTCTAGTTACAGCTTCTGTTTAATTAAAAAAACTGGCTCCGCTCAAGTTATCCTGCGCACCTCATTTGTTATGTCAATGAAATTACGTTTTAGAGGGATCCGATGAAGATTCTGAACATAAGTTCAATTTGCAATTGGCTAAATGTTTTATTTATATTATTACTTTTGATGTCTTCTTTATGCGTTATGCGTTTTTCAGGTTCAAAAGGTACCTACGACAGGTACCCTATACGAGTATATCGATACCCTATTTCACAGTCGTACTAATTAGATAGTTTTTGCCATTGAAATTATTATTGTTACCTACATAGAGGGAAAGCATTTCCACCGTCATTTCTTCCGACATTCGAAATAGTTTATTCATTGTCATCATCCTTGCGCTTTTTCGTTTTTACCAGGTACGATTAGTCGTAATCCCAGATTTTGATTTTATATACTGTTTTAGCGAAATTCTATTTTTCCAAATGTGTGCATGCATGCGCTTGAATACAGTTTGGCGATTATTATTCGGATCACATACGCTATTGGTTTATGCAAATAGAGCTATTGGATCAATATAGTTAGTTAGGCTGTAAGTTCCCAAATCGTAAAATCAAATCACTTTCACAGATATTCATCGACGCTTCAAATCAATTTCTGCTTGTATTTTTTTGTGGCTAGTAAATAGATAAGCTTTAAGACCAATCATTTTAATCATGTTCGGGAATTTAGAATCTAAAATGAGCATAAGTTTAGACATAAACAGACGATACAAACTTTATTTGGAAACCTAGAAAAAGACGTTGTCTGTGATAACTTTTTGCAAAAAGTGATAAGTACTTAGAGCCGACACAGACGGACTGCAACCCAGCTGCAAATTGTGTAACTGCTGTATCGGACCTTACATAATCTGCAAATGCAAAGTCGTTAAATTTGAATTTGGCTTCGTCGGAAACCGAGCAACCAACGTATATCACACCTAACTAATATGCCAGAGAGATGAGAACTCTATCAGATTTGCCCCACATCCATCAGATTTTGCCAAGTAAGCGCTATTTGGAGAAAATGGGCTCCTTTCACCACGCCGCGTGTTGTATGATTGATGCAGGTGTACCTTTATGGATTATCGCCCGTGTGAATGAGGGGACGTGATCCGTACTCATTTAAGAAATTACGTGCTATATTATTTTGATAACTGACTTCTTAGATCTAGGATTATTACGACGAAGTCTCCAACAAAAGTCCGACTTTAGACTAAAGGTTGGAATTTCGTCGGAGATGTATTGAAACAATACAACAACGCACAATACAATACAATGTTTTGAGAGAACAGGATCCAACTCATAACATTATGTCACGTTCGGAAACCATAGCGGTAAAGACCTAAAACGGCCATTTTATTTTTGCAAAATACTGAAATATGTACACTATTTAAACATTTAATTAATGTTACCGAAATATGTGTTACATGTATTTGCAATAACAGTTATCTTTAAATAAATATTTCAGTGATAAAAGTTGAAAAAGTTAATTGGCGTTTCCTTTGAACATTTTTTTTTTTTTTTTGTAATCGAACTAGCCCCTTAGTAAGCTCAATAAGGCTTGTGTTAAGGATACTAGACCACGATATATTTTAATAGATATATTACTTAAATACATAGAAAACATCCATGACTCAGGAACAAATATTCGTGCTCATCACACAAATAAATGCCCTTACCGGGATTCGAACCCAGGACCTCCTGCTTCGTAGGCAGGGTCACTAGTAGTGACCCTGCCTACGAACGAACGCTTTAGCTTAGTTGGTAGTGACTCACTACCAACTAAGCTAAAGCGGTCGTCGTGACCAATAAGAGTAAAACAGAACCAGAATATTCAAATTAAATAAAAAACCATTACGCCCTAGCGCGTAATAGGTAATTACGGCCCGCAGAACCTACCTGTAACAACACCATTTTCAAGCAAGTGTTAAGAAAAAAATATAAGGAGGACGGGCATCGACCGGTAAAAATGATAAACTCCCAAAAAGTGGGCAAATCCGTGCAATAACAGAGATTTATAGCGCCCGCTTTCAAAAGTTGTTTCCCGTTTAATTTGTAGGCACTTTTTATGCATGAAGTTGTTATTGGTCTGTTCTTTGAGGCTTAGATTAAGTGTTGGATAGATTAGTTACTCGAATTTTCGTAATATTTAATTAGGAATTCCAAAAACCTTAATATAGATGTTTCATTTTATTTTATATCCACCCTATCTTCTCTTGTGCTACTTTTCGTAATTCAAAATCTTTCGTCTTAAAAGACAATAACATGTATCTCGATCGTAACTTAAATCTAGGTTAGAGCTACAATGACGCATATAGCCAATACCTCACTTAGTTCTCTGGTTCCACCGTTCCAGCGCTGGCTCTAGAGTCCGCATTATTCTGAGGTGGGACCATTTTTTATGGCAGCGAGCTTTCTTTGTGTTTCCCTTTTTCTTTCAATACCACCATTAAGGCTTCAAATCAAGCCACTTATCTACTTTTAACTTAATCCACTGCCGAGGGATGTGGCTTGCTAACACGAGTGTGATTATGATTTATGTCCCTCTCTTTACGAGGGCTCTCCAACATGTTTATCCGAAATGTGCCCATAATTTGAATCGTTGTTCTTGTGCCGAAAATTCTGACCTCGTTCTACGTTGAAGTTAAAGATCGTTCTCGAAAATTACAGTCTTTAGGTAAAGTGTTTTATAAAAAGGCACTGCTCACTCACTGTTCACTGCTCTAAGAATCCGTGTATACATATGGAGATATGGACTGTTTTACTAAATATCGGTGATGATGATACAATGAAATCACGACTTTGACTTAATAGGATGAATGTTGATAAATAATTATATTAAAGGTTTTATTTTATTCTGGACTGTAGTTTTATTGTTATTTCAGTTATCCCATATTTGACGTCTCTTTCAAACCAATTACGATGCAAAAGTAAGGTAAGTCACACATAATGCCAAAAATGAAGAGATTTTAAGTCTATTAGGTCTATTTTTATCTGATGATATGGTAGTATGCGTCATTCAGTGAGAAAAATAATATTGCTCAAATAAAATAATTGCTTTTTAAATGATTTTATAATGACAGTTTTTCAAAAATCGCCATGATAAAAATTAAATACTATATCTAATTTTTATCATAAGATCCTACAAGAAATAAGCCAATCTGATACACCGATGATTGGTTTATACAATTGTATTAGTCTCAAGGAGATTAATAGTACTTAAAAATTATACGGTTAACGTAAAAATACTTTTTGCTGAGCCAAGTTCAAAAGTAGACACCTAAAAATACGCACCAACCGTAAATACGCATCCAGAATAGTTTCCATGCAAATTCCACAAAAAACTCAATATTCAAGTATAACCGAGAATATCAATGAACATCGAACGTTTGAAAAAATATACAACAAGCGAAAGGAAAAACTCGTAGCTGTTAGTCTGAGCAGGGTAAACAGAGTGTTAATATCGCTAAAAGCCCGCACCAGAGGTCTCCGTCACAGTAGACAGAATTTTTAACAAAATGGAAGGTAAAGAACTTTTAATTAAAAAATGACAAACGGTTGACTAGTATCACCCAATGGTACACGCAAAACGATCATTCCACGGTTACGTTAGGTACGTAAGCGATACTGCCTTTTTAATACTTTTGACATGTAAAATTAGGAAGCTGAATCAATATATAGTAGTATGGCAATATCATAAATAAGCTTTAAGATTGGTAGTGTTTCTTAGCAGCTAATAAGTTTTATTAGGGTAGCTACCTTGGCACGTACGTACGTAAGCGGCAAAAAGTAGATGTTTTCATGGAATGCTCCAAAATAGACTCGTATCAAACTTCGAGTTGCGGAAAACTAGCTCGCGTAAACTAAGTAAGTTTTTAAGTTAACTACTATGGGGTCGACGATGTTCAGTCAATCTTGTAATTAAGGAATATCCCCCTCGTAGACCTGTCTTTGTGAATACTGCTTCGTCATCATCATCATTTCAACTACGTCAACTGTCTACTGCTGAACATAAGTCGAGACCCATTAGGGAAGCCTAAAGACTTCCACAATGAACGGTCGCTTGTTTTTGATTATGATAACTAGAAGCTTAACTTCATCCGGAAATCGCCCGAGAGATGACGCTGCTCACATATGTAGCTAAGGAAGTGTGTATATGTGTGTGCTATTAGGATTTTTCTTGAAATCCCGGAATTGGTAGTTATTTTTTAAGCGGCCGTTGTTTCGAATGTTCTTCTGTGTGCTAGTTCAGCTCAGTCACGCCTAAAGTTTCAATATTCGTAATGGGGGCTCGCGTGCGTCCGGCTACGTCCGGTGAAGGCACGCCCTTGACATCGTGACAACCAATGTCAGCCCTAATGTTTGGCCAATTTCAAAAGCGATTCTTTGGTCACGAATGTTATTTTTGTCGCTGAATTTAGTTTTGGCTGTCGTGTTCTAGATTGATAATTATGATTTCCATTACGTATAGAAATGTGTTGTCGGGTTCAGAAATTTAATCATGATTTAGATAATATAGGTATGTAAAACTGTATTTTAGTAAGTAATGCATACAATAAAGAGCGCATTGCTTTGTTTTGGCGAACAACTGCGAGTGTCATGTGTTTCGGAATTAAAAATCGGTATTTTGATATTCGTGATTCTGAATATCGGAATTAAGTTTTTCGATGTAGTGTTTACTACTAAATAACACGGTACCAATTGAATGAGATGATGAATTTGGTATAAAAGTAGACCAAGAACCCGGGAAGAAGTTGCCTTGGAATAATTTTGTAAATAGCACGGGAAAAACCGCGGGTGCTTATTTAAACATGACACTCGCAGTTGTTCGCCAAAACGGGTAGGTACACTACATAAATACGAAAAACTTAATTCCGATATTCAGAATCACGAATATCAAAATACCGATTTTTAAAATTCCGAATGGATTAAAATTCCTTATATTACAATTCCCATTTTTCATAACTCCGAATTTTAATATTCCGAATTTCGTAGTAATATTACTATGACTAAAATTTTTACCAAATGAAAATGTACTAATTTAACCAAATATAAATGCATAATTATGCCAAAGATTGCATTGGCAAACAAACAGTTGCTAAAATTTATTTGGGCAATGAAATTTGACCAAAATAATTTTGGCAAAACAGCAGGATCCCGAAATACAGACATGGAAATTGTTTTACCGACAAGAGCCTAACTCTAAATTCATGATGAGACACATTAGTAGCCGAGCTTATATAGCTTTCATATTTGATTTATCCAGAGAACACCGAATTTGAAAAATTCGTGACATTCTTTTCTGTTCCGTCTCCCTGTTGACATCGGTTTTAACGTCAGTTATTTATAATAAAACTTGGATACGTTTGAGACCACAGTGCACGCAGGCATCAACATACGGTGTCTTGGATGCGCGATGTCGCTTCGATCGCCGCAGTGCGCTTCATCACTGGTGTGAGCTGGGATCACCCGGCTAAAGCACTTTTTATAAAACATAAGATCCTTACCTTACCTAGCCTGTATATCCTTGAAGTTGCCAAGTACGTTAGGCGCCACATTGCCTTATTCCACACGAACGCTGACCTATACCTGCCTCGTATACGACTCACCAAGTATAAAAAATGTCTCAACTTCATGGGTCCTAAGGTTTATAATAGAATTCCTCCAGCTATCAAGCAAGCTCCCAGTTATGACTCATTTGTACGACGACTGAAAGCCAAGCTAATAGCTGACGCCTTGTACTCAATTGACCAGTTCTTTGAAACTGAGCAACCTGGTTAACATTAATAATGTAAGATTTTAATCATGTTATATAATCCATTTTTTTTTTCAATGTAATTGTCGTAACTTAATTCTTCCTTATAAAAATATTTTTTTGAATAGACGATCGAATTGAATTGATGACTATTAATCAGAGATCAGATCACTTAGTGATCACGATCAGTCACTACATTACGCATTGAAATTGTTTTTTTATACATAATGTTTTTATTTTTTTTGCCATAGTTTCCACGCCCATTAAGTAAATAAAAAATAGAAAACATCCATGACTCAACAAATACTCGTGCTCATCATACAAATATTTGCCCTTACCAGGGTTTCAACCCGGGACCTCTAGCTTGAACCTCATTAATTGAATAAACAGTGCATCTTTCCCTGTTTTCGTATCTTAAATAGCCCATCGAAAGCTTATTTTGTATGGAAGTTCCTATACTGCCGTTAAACCAATGTCAAGGTAAGCTATTGGTATTGAAATAGCTCTGGCGGTCACGCAGTCACGCGAAATGGTCAACTAATTGGGAGAAATTTGGGAACGGCACGAATGTTATTTTGTACTACTTAAATTAATGAATTCCATAGTATTTTATATATTATATAAAACTTTGCACAATACACGAAAGTACAATGTAGGGACCAGTGGAGTGGCGTAAAATATATCCTAGGGCAAGCCGGTGCAGATTTGGCTTACATTTTCCTTAAGAGCTGTTGAATTATGAATATGTGTATATGATTGATGTCCAAACATTTTGCATAAAATAATATCTGGCATACAATTAATACTGTGTTGAGTTATGCTTTACTTCTACAGGCTTCTACAGGTTTTAAAAAAATAAACTGAAAATCACGTAACCACCTACCACCGGAGACCGTGGAAGATGTATGACAAAAATCGCGTTACCTCCTACCCAAGGTCTCAGAACCACTGACCGCGGCTTTACAACTACCAAATCCAAGCAAACACCCATCCTCATGTCTTGAGTGCTTTACGAGGCTCGAATGGATACAAAGAAAAGGTACATAAACTCAGACGGTGGTACGATACACACACGTGCATATATTATCGATTTTACATTTGAAGAGGTCTGAGAGACCTCTCGTAGGTTGTTAGGGATAATGCTGAATGGCATCCTTTACCTACCTGGCAACAGTGGCGTAGGTAAACTAGTAGTAGGTAGGTAAACCCCCATGCAAACTAGTTACCTTTTATGGTGGAAGAATTTTAAGGTAAGATATGGTAGCCAAGTCAAACCTCAGACAGTTTCAAGACATTGCACTGCCTAGCTCTCCAATAGCCACGCCACTGCCAGTAAACCATTCCTCTGGTTCTAGGCTTATTACGCAGGTAACACTGCGACAGCTGATTGCCACGTCAATTAAGTACTTTACTTTTGTCTCAAAAAGCATCACCCGCTGTTGCTAAATTCAAATAAAGAAAGAGGTCATGATGAAAGGAATGGAAATGGAGTTACGGAAACAAACAACAAAAGTTATACTTTTTACATTACTTCTTCTTCTCAGTCGGCACTCTTTTACAGAGTGGTCGTGGTTATGGATTGTTTGGTCCGGTTGTAGTCGCTGCTTTCACAATGTTTCTCCATCTCTCTCTGTTAGCGGCATTTCGGGAACATTCTGCTACAGGACACTGCGTGACAGATTTCACAAGGTCTAGCCATCTTGTTGGGGATCGTCCACGTGGCCGCTTCCCTTCCACTCGTCCTTGTATCACCAGACGTTCCATCGAATGAACATTCCGAGTGACGTGTCCAAAAAACTTTAGGATTCGTAGCTGAACAATCGACGATAGCCTTTGTTTGATTCGGAGTTCCTTCAATATGGATACGTTGGTGCGATGCGCGGTCCAGCTGACCCTCAGAAGACGACGCCAGCACCACATCTCTAGGGCATCTATCTTCCTTCGATCTTGCAGTTTTAGCGTCCACGTTTCAGAAGCGTATAGGAAAATTGGAAAAACCAGGCTGTTCATTAAGCGGACTTTTGTGTTTCTTGTGATTCTACGATCTTTCCAAATTTTCGTAAGCTTCTCGACAGCTGACCTGGTCACAGCACATCGTCTTTTTATCTCCTGCTCGCAACTTCCGTTGTTGACAATAGTGGAACCAAGGTACACGTAACTTTGAACCACGTGACAGTTTGCTATTGTGGTAGTGTGAGGGTTGTTGTTTTTAGCGCGGTCCACTATCATCATCTTCGTTTTGTCTCACATTTACACATTACATTACTTGCAGCATCCCAAATTGAACGCTCAGCTTACAAATCGCAATCAAAGTAAGAACGTTTCCCAATGAAGATAAATTCCCAAGTCGCATTGAAGACACGCTTTCCGAGAGTTCGGTCATAAAACACTGGTTGTGTAAGAATGAGAACTAACAAAATTTTCAGGTTCGTTGACGTTGTAAAGATAACAAAGAGGATTCCATTCGTTTTGACATTGTCAGCAAATCGTGCAGACTGTTACAACAATACGGTTCACAATTGCAATGCCAGGCCATAAGTAACAGCAGTATCTTAAATGGAGCATTTGTTTACGACTGTTATTCATTGCAGTGTCAGGTTCGTCAGAGTAGATACTTACAGTCATTTTTATTGTCATACAAATTTTATTGTGTTACGGAAAATATCAATTTTATTATCTTATATATTGGACAGGCATTACCTGTAAACTGAAGAATAAAAATACCTAACAATTTTGAAAATCGGTGGTATACAGTATAATTAAAGTGGAGATAAGGTTTACAATGGAGCACGCTTAGTCGCTCACCCAGAACAGAAGACAATGATGTATCTGTATCAATTGTTCAGAGTGTTATTATTTTGATAAAAAATTAATTGTTTTAGGATATTTCTCATTATTACTCTCTCTCTTATACTCCGTAAAAATACTGAGATTTTACTTACTGTCGTGTAAATCCATCGTGGCATTATCGTATCCAATTACAACCAAATTATAACGCTCCCAGGGCTGTAGCGATGTCAAGCGATGACACGTTTGTGTGAATTCGTAATTTCGAGCGTTTGCATCGAGTCATGTAACTGCAATGAGTTATATTTATTTTGTGGTCAAGTGCAATGCGCAACTATCTTGCCGGAGTTTTCTAGTGCCTCAGACAGCTTTCGGAGATCGTCGCCTGCTACTTTACCCGAGTAACAAGGATTCAGCCCGACGACAATACGTACAGCCCTTCTACCACGGACGTAACGTAAAGCCTGCGTCTCTTTCTAACGGGTAGATTGCGAGAGGGACATATGCCAGCAGTTTACGGTTTACGGTATCGTGCTAGGAGAACAGCAGAATTTTTGAGATGTCTATTTATTTTGAAACGAAAATTGTTTTAACAAGGCGCTTTGTTGGATGTGCACTCTTTCGGTATCTACGAGTAGATTGGAGATAGAACTGATTTTAGTTTTACTTTAAAGTTTATAATCGTATTCTATCTTACTAATCCTACGTATAACATTCATGTGAAAGTTCGTGAAGATGTTTGGATATTTGGAGATTTGGATGTGTGTTACTAAAAACACGGTTACAGTTGAAAGAATTACGATGAAAGTTGGCATACCAGTAGATCAGGAACTGTATATCCCGGTAAAGCGTTCCCTTGGGATAGTAACAGAAATAACGCAGACAGGGCCGCGGGTGAATTTAAAAACGTGGAAGGTTAACTTTAAAATTTTAAAGATATTGCTTTTAACAATGTTTAAAGCTTGTAACATGGTTGGCTTTTTAGGTTCTGACTTTCTGACATTATTACATCACCAATACCTGTCAGTTATGGAGGCACACTATCCGACGAAACCTGATAAGTTTATTCCTGAAAGATGGCTGGCCAACAAGGATGATCCTCTGTACCATGGCAATACTCACCCGTTCTCGCCAGAAGGTCATTCCCCGAAGCGCCAAAAGAAAAGAAAAGAAGAGAAAATAATATAAGACATGTAAAAGAGCCCTTGAGGGCCTACTTGCAGAAATAATTATTTTATTTTTATTTATTTTTTTCGTGACCAGCCCGTTCGGATTTGGCGTCAGAATGTGCATAGGTAAGGTCCAGTTATACATCATACATCATATCAAGTGGAGCTCGTGGGTCCGAATCCTGGTTCGTACCGATGAGTTATTCAGAAATAATCACACTTATATTATAAATGTGAAAGTTTGGGAAGATGTTTACATGTTTGGATGTTTGTCACTATATGGGGTAGCAACTGGATTGATTGAGCTGAAATTTGGCATGCAAGTAGACCAAGTCCTGGATTGAAACATAGAGTATTTTATATCCCGGTAAATAGTTCCTTTGGGACAGTGACAGAAACACCGCGGGCGAAGCTGCAGGTAAATGCTAGTGTATCCATAGAAGTGATTTTATATTTACCATTAGCCTTCGGTGAAGGGAAAACATTCGTAAGAAAACCTGCATGCATACATCCGTGAAAAAATACCAAGGTGTGTGTGCACACTAGGCCCGCGTGGGTACTATTTGATCCTATGAAAGTAGGTGTACAATAGAACACACTGTTAACTGTACATTTGTAAACGAATATCAACTTTATTGCAACGTGTTAAGTCTATGGGTGGAGAGTTAACAGTGGCTTTGTTTGTACCTGTATGTGTAGACCCAGTACTTTTTTGTCTCTGATCAGCATCACTACTTGATATTTCATTGTTCTAGGTCGACGTATTGCTGAGTTGGAAATGGAGATATTTATATCGAAAGTTATAGAACAATTCCAGATCGACTGGAAAGGAGAACCGATTCAAGTCAAATCTATCTCGTTGAATTATATTACGGGACCTTTTAATTTTGTTTTCAAAGATTTATAGGGTAGAATTTGGTAGGCTGCTAACCAATGCTTTGAGTACCGTCTTAAAGTTTATTCAACAACTAAACAATAAATTATCCTAAACTTAAATATTTAAACTAAAGCTAAGACTATACCTAAAACCACTTATTAAGTTATATCTAAAAAAGAGTCAAGATTTATAGCATGTTATGTGTTCGCACTTTATTTAATCGTATGGCACATCGTAAGAACAGATCGAATACAAATTATAAATTAAGATTAAGATCTATTAGCCACTTAATGGCTTCGTCACTGAGAGAGATCAGGTCTTCAGGAGGGCCACCGGTATAGCGCGTTATGGGGCAGTCGTGGATGATGTGCTGGATGGACTGCTCTTCGGCTCCGCAGGCACAGGCCGGAGACTCCACCCAACCGCAGCGATGTTTGTAAAGAGCACAGCGGCCGTGACCAGTGCGAAGTCTGTTTAAATTGCACCAGTCACGCCTAGGAAGGTCAGACCCTTTTATTGCGGAGCCCGGGATAATCTCGCAGCCCAGTTTTCCTTCCATAGCCGAGTTCCATATCTGCAACCATTCCTGTTTGAGGTTGAAACGCTCGTCAAGCAGTTTTGAGGCGATGGTGTACGATGCGTTCCTTGACTTCAGGCGGTGTCTGGTGGGCTCAAAAAACTCCGAGTTGATGGGGAGGCTTGGGATCTTTTGGATTTTTAGAGCTTCCTTTAGTAAGGCTTCTTTTCTCCTTAGTTCGGGAGGGGGGATCCGGCAAAGCACTGGTAGCCAGTGGCAGGGTGTTGATTGGAGGGTTCCAGAGATAAGCCGCATGGCCTTGTTTAGCTCGACGTCAACTCTAGTGGTATGTGCACTACCTAACCAGACCGGGGCGCAGTATTCGGCCGTGGAGTACACCAATGATAGCGTGGACGTGCGCAGTACTTCGGAACTAGCTCCCCAAGTAGTTCCGCTTAGTTTTTGTACGATGTTATTCCGGGTCTGGAGTTTGCGTGCTGTGCTGGTTAGGTGCTGATTGAAGGTCAAAGACCGATCGAGCGTGACACCGAGGTATTTTGGTGTAAAGTTGTGCTTTAGGGTGGATCCGTTGAGACTGACCTTGAGCTCCCGATTGGCTAATTGATTACTCAAGTGGAAGCAGCAGGTCTCTGTTTTGCTCGTACTAGGAGTAAGTCGCCACGTTCGGAAGTACTTGGCTAACGTTTCCATGTCGTCGGATAAAGTGATTTCCAGGTTTGGGAAGTCCTTGCTCTGTGTAACGAGGCAGATGTCGTCGGCGTATATGAATTTTCTAGCCGTGGTGTTGGGCAGATCGTGGATGTAGAGGTTGAATAGGATGGGTGCCAGTACAGAACCCTGGGGCAGGCCGTTGCTCAATCTTCGGTCTCCACTAACCTCGGAACCTAGGTGCACCATGAACCTACGCTGGGTGAGCATGTTGGATACTAGGTTTGCAATGGCCAGGCAAGGGACCACTGAGAGTAGTTTGAAGATTAGACCTTCTCTCCAGACGGTGTCGTAGGCTGCAGTGAGATCGACAAATACCGCCCCAGATTTTAAGCCTATTTGGTAGCCAGTCTCTAGGTGTGTGGTTAGAGACAGAACTTGGTCTGTGCAGTTTCGTCCAGGTCTGAAGCCCGCTTGTTCTACCGGAACCACCTGGTCTATGAGGGGGGTTATTCGTTTGTAAAGTACCTTTTCCAGCAGTTTATAACAGTTACTCAGCAGGGCAATTGGGCGGTAGCTGCTAGGATCGTCATCTTTTTTACCCGGTTTCAGGAGCGCGACAACCTTGGATTCCTTGAAGGCCCTAGGGAGTTTGTTGGACTTGAGGACGTCGGACAGGAAAAGAGACAACCATTTAATAGCGTTAGGGCCTAGTCTGAGCAAGAATTCGTTATAAATCCCATCTGCTCCGGCCGCTTTGCCAGTTTGTAAGCCTTTAATAGCGACAAGGACTTCATCTGTAGAGAAAGGTCTTGCTAGCTCCAGGTCCTGGATAAGGTTTGATTTAAGATCTTTCATCCTTTTCTTGACTTTCTTGGTTTCCAGTTTGTCGCCTTTTGCTCTAGAGATGGAAACTATCCTATTGGCAATTTCGTTCGGATGTATTGCGGTGGACGGCCGTGGTGCTGTCGATTTCCCCGTAAGTTTATTGAGCACGCTCCATGCCTTGCGACTTGAACGCTTGAAGTCCATCGACTGAATTGTATCTTTCCATTTTCTAGACCGGTTGGCATCTAGGGTGTGTAGAAGCTCAGCGCCGATGGAGCAGTCTCCAGTTTCTTGGTATTCTTTGTAGAGATTATCAGTGTTGACACTCCATCCCGGTATGTACTCTTTTCTGAAACCCCTACAAATAAAGCGTTTTGCAGAAGATAATATAAGTCCCTTGAAACGGTCGTAGTTTTCAGCCTTGGGCGGAATGAAACGGGTACCGGCGTCTACGTTGCCAGTGAAACCACTCCAGTCCGCTTTTCTGAAGTTCCACCGGGGAAGGGGCATTGAGTTTGAGAGAGGTATCCTAAGTCCCACGTCCACGATTACTGGTCTGTGTTGACTATTGGGGAA
Organism: Eudemis profundana; assembly: GCA_947034925.1. Taxonomy (NCBI): domain Eukaryota; kingdom Metazoa; phylum Arthropoda; class Insecta; order Lepidoptera; family Tortricidae; genus Eudemis; species Eudemis profundana. Next base: position 18,415,705 of record OX344800.1, read on the forward strand.
GTCTTTAAGGACAGTTCGGCTGGTCGGTAGGGGTTTTCCTGCAGCATCCCTGGTAACAAAGGTTAGGTCCGGGTTGTAATCCTTTTTCCAGCGAGCTGAGTGGAAGGTGCCCCTATCCTTAGCATCGAAAACAAGGAACAGATTTAGCGACTCGGCCCATCGTGCAAGGGTTAGACCGTTGGTGTCATCTGCGGAATACCGCCACGACGTGTGGTGGCTGTTGAAGTCTCCGGTGTAAACGCATGGGTGCTCGAATTGGGGAGGACCGTTGTTTGTCCAGGTAGCAAGCGGAGGTTTATATACGTTCACAATCTTAATGTCGGCAACCTCAACGGCGATGATAAAGTTATCTGCAGAACCGTAAGAAAAAATAACGCTGGCCTGCCTCAAGTCGGACCGGATGTATGTAGCGATGCCGTAACTGCGGTGGTTAAGTGCTTTAAGGAGGGTATAGCCGGGGATTTGGCCTCTATTTTCGATATCCTGATCGTCCTTCGTATGCGTTTCCTGGATGTTCAGCACGTCGATTCTAAGATCTATGAGGAGTCGGGCAAGGTAGTCGCATTTTGATCTGCTGATTCCCTCGACATTAATTTGACAAATTCGGACTGATGGTCCTAAATCTCTGGTCTTCTTGGCTTGGTAGCTCATTATTAAATTAAATCTCTTTATATGTATATCTGAAGGTGCAGTACGGTTCGTATTCGAGTTCTGTTTTCTTGCTGCGAGGCTCTGGTGTGGTATTGAGCAGTGCAGCAGCCAAAGTTGATTACTCTTTAGCACCACCCAGGGGACACGTGTAGGGAATCTAAGGTAGTCTTCCTACGGACGCGAGTAATCATTGTCCCCCCATTGTGTGTTCGCACTGTTCGCAGATAACAATGTTTCACTAATGTACTTTATAAACTTTAGTGTATGCAATGTTTTACATTGAAATAAGTTCAATGCGACACTGAACTGAACTGCGTGGAAATGTGGTCGGCGATGGCGTCGCTGCGATTACGGTACTGCAATGGCGATGCAATGATATTCATTCTTATGGTTCCTGAACAGTCCGAAAACTGAGGATTTATAATAAGTGTATAGAGAAAGCAGTGAATGCAACTCTACAGAATTGGACATTAAAACACTCGTGTGATGTTATTATGAAATTTGCCTTCGGCTCGTTTCATAAAACCACACTCGAGTTTTAAGTCCTCTCATTATGTACAGTCACATAAACTACTATTAACCTCTTCTAGTTATTTATTGAAAAAAGAGCGCCTTTCCAATAACCTTAATATACAACAATAAACGTCCGACAAGCACTTATTTTCTCAGCTTTTAACCTTCCTTAACATCTCAGTCTTAACGATTAATTAAAAGGGACCCAATAGCTTCCTCGAGATTAATCCGAAAAGTCGGTACAATTTGTTGCGCAAATCCGTAGCATTTGCTAGGTTAAGTGCACGATCAATCTCAGTGCCTTACGACACTCTTTTACGACTGACCGATTTTTACTCCCAAGAACGAGTACTCATAGATGCTTTAGATGCAAATGAGTTACGGGCATTAAAGTGTAGATTTAACCTCGCTTGAAGTATATATATTAAAATGCGTACTAATATGAAAGATCTGTTTTAATCCACACTCTGGCTATTACACGAACGGGACAAAAAAAATTACGAGTACTTATAATATCAAACTACGAGTATTAGAATCCTAAATAAAAGTATATTAGATCAACAAAATATTAGAATGTTATTAACTTATTACATAGGTACAATTTTTTTTTCACCTAAAATAGGCGCGATGCGTCGAGTTGCGGAAAACTACAATAATTCTACAGGAAACGACATTATTTGGAAATAAAACATACAAAAAAGGACGCAGCATACAATTTTGCGTAGGCTGATTTCAACATAAATGAAACTTATTAGAGTTAAATAAAACCAATGTTTATCGTTCTAACAAAGTCATTTTATCAAAAAAGTGTAAACTAATATTTACCTATCCAGTATTATGTTGTCCGGTACTTAAAAGGAACGTCCCTTAAATTTCGTGTACCCAGCACTTATAATCTCGGTTTTAAGTGCAATCCTTTTAGTTCGACGGCGTCTGCTTCGGGTGACATCATGTGAACGAACGCGGCAGAGAAAATGGCGTCGAAGCAACGAAGACTGCACTTCTAAACCGTTTAAGGATATCGGGGTTTTCTTATTTATTGTGTGCTGAGTCTCGTTGAGTGGGAACGGGAACACCACAGAAATATAGCTAAAATACAGCCATGAGAAATAGTACATTACACAACTAGGGTGGTAATTCAAAGAAAGCCCGAGATCGCACATATTATGCCGAATCGCTACTAGGACGAAACAAGATTGCGTAGAAATAATGACTGTGAAGCATTACGCATGTGATTAAATTCAGTTGTGTGGAATTTATTTTGTGCAGAATCTCGAATAGGAAGAAACAACAATGGCATAAATCTAATGTAATCCTTTCAGAGATCAACTCCTGTTTAGGCCTGTGATATTCGTATAGGTAAATATCTAGGACCTAACCAACCACTGCGCTCGGCTGCGCTGTGAGCGCCTCCTCGTGGAAAATTGTTGCGGTTGCTATGGATACATCAAGATAAAGAAAATTCTTCCTGTCAACGCCGCGCCGCAAAGAAGTAAAATAAGTGCTCGCAACAATATAAAGAAAAGACATTGTAAAGATATTGATATTAACTTTCGCATCCCGCATGCCTCCACGCTACCCTTACCCATCCAGTACGGCAAAGAACTTCCGCAATTCTACCTTGAGCAACCGACTCGAGAAAACGCGAGCTGGTAAGTCCTGCATATTTTTCCTTTCGAATATCCGGGCAACTGCTCCACCCGCCATCAAACCAACGCCTAGAGAATACAGTCCATTAAACTACACAACAACTCCCTTATATAAGGTAGCTAAGCTGGTAGAAACCTAATTCTACTGACGCTTTCGTCACTGGTATTTGTTTACACATTTGTTTTATCTGTTTAGTTAGCAGGTATATAATAAAAAATTAATAGAAACTACATAAAACTGGATCATATGGGTCCTGTTTTTATTTCTTAAACATCGGTACCAGAACGTCGAATCCGTTATACGGGATCTATATGTCATAAGTGTAAATATCAAACTAATATATCAATATTAACTTAATTGATCACCTGGGAAAACTTACATTAAACTCTGGCTGATATAACAATTTGTGCGAGATAAATAGCACAATCTCATACGACGTCGTATTAATTTACCGTTTTTCAACGATCGCAGCTGTTTCCAAGAAACTGAGCAGAAGCTGCAACGTTCACCTTGCCGACATAAGGTATGTTGGGGAAAAACCGGTCGGATCGGTCTAAGACTTAATAATTTTGCTAGTAAACTATGTACAATAATATAAATTTTAAGTATGTTTAGCAGTTTGTCCTTTTTCATGCCATAACCGAATAAGGTGTTTGCATGGTTGCTACGCTAGCTATCTGTTATTGTACGTTAATATAATCAACCTGCAAGGTTATGGGCCCAGCACGCTTCCATTGCGTGCTGGGCCCATAACCTGACGTTTGGAATCACAGTCGCAGTATATTTATATGATATTTTATTTCCAATGGTTGACGGTTGATTGTATTAACGCACAATAAACAGATAGCGTAGCCATCATCCACATGATTTTTTTTCCATAGGAATTTGGATGAACATTTTGTGGTATTGAGTTGA